>CM065818.1:106162166-107483833 GCA_033398695.1 Orobanche coerulescens | reverse complement strand
TTAAAATTATGATTGAACAATTGCAACCTCAACTGCGGATTTAGCCTCTTGCTAAAGTATTTGATCTTATCCGCTTCAGTACGGATAACAAACGAAGAAAACTGAAGTAGTCCCTGAAACTTCTCAGCAATGACAATAACACCCTCGTCCTCGATGGGTTCGGGGTTCAAAACCTATGATAACTTGGCTTTACGAAGTGGAGCAGGATAATACCTCTCTAACATGAGAGTCTTGAACTCGCTCCAAACACAATCACGACCAGTGGGTTTCACAGAAAGCCACCAAGAATAAGCGCACTTACTCAAGTAATAAGCCGCTAGTGCCACATTGCTCTCTTCTGGACACTTAACCATGTCGAAGAGTTTATTAAAATGCTCAAGCCAATGAACAATATCAGCTGGTTCTGACGAACCCTCAAAGGTAGGCGGCCTCTGACGAGAGATATCGCCAACAATCTGATTCACTCCTCCAGTCTGCCCACGAAACGACACCTGGAATCTCTGCTGTGGTGGACCACAAACCATCGAGGTCCACATGGTCTGTATCAGATGTGTCATCTGGGCCACCATTCCCTGTATGCATATGAATGAGTCCACCCGAACACCATCCGATTGAGATGCTTCTCGGGTACGACTCCCTGACAGTGAATGATTATCTGATAGTGAATGAGTAGCATAGCTATCTGATGAACACATGTTATCCCTCGTAGCCGCATGGGTATTCACACGAGATCCTGGGTTTCGGCTCGCACCACAGCCTTTTCCCTTGCGTCCTCTGACAACTTTATGCATACTGAAGTAGGAAGGCCACATGATAATTATAGATCCCGCATGAATATCGCATTATGATTATATTATGGAATGATAATAATGAGCATATATGCTTATCACAATGAATGCATTAATACTGCAGTAAAATGATCGTCAACATGACGCCGAAACATGATAATATCGCATGAAAGATCAGGTGAGGTAACATGATTATCTGATGAAATTTCTGAAATTATTATCTTAAATACGTTAACAGGATTGATAATTTGATCCACAAGATCGACAATTGAGCAATGAGATTGACTGAGTGATTAATGAATTAACATGATAGACAAGATCAAAATGATGATTGAGGATTGTTGACTGATGAATGAGTTGATCCTTAGCACTTACACAAGTCACACGCGCTCCAACACAATTAGTCATGAATCAATCGTAACACTAATGTCACATATAGGTTTCAACAAATTATGTATAATTAATGACATGATTAATGTATGAATATAAAGAGAATCGAGTCCTTACACAGGTCATACGAAGCTTCGAGGTCTCGCGATACTAGTCTTCACTAACGGCGACTCGATGAATGAATGACTCGTGTAGTCGTACAAATTTAACGACTCACAAAACCCTACTGTCAGCATTGTCATAACTGGCGCCTCACTACTACGGCGTCGGTAGAACCACATAACTCACATATCGGTATCTCACAACCCAATTCTCTCGATACCATCTTCTCGTAACACCCCAAATCCTATCAGGTTATTACAAAGGTTGCGTGGACCCCACGCCAGGAGATCCACCAGGCGAACATAACTAAAATACAGCAAAATAATCAAGAAGGAAGATCACCGTCCCTACTATGATATCCGACACAATATTTCGATATGGAATTTCAATGAGAAAAGTGGCCTACATGGCCAAAATGAAATACAATGACATCCACGAGCCTTGCTCGGAAAAATACAACATGACAACAACTTACACAACTGGAGTACACTCCAACTAACTGACCAACAAGAACAACTCGGACTAGTATCGCTCGAATGCCTCGTCGCCATCGTCATGCGCCTGTGTCTCAACTCTATCCTCGCAAGCACCGAAAACATGAAAACATGTTACGCTCCCATGGGGTCAGTCATCCATATAATGAACATCAACTACATGGATAACATGATATGCATCCAAAGGCAGAATGAAACGGTGCAATGATAATAATAATACGAGATGCTCACAAACCAAGGTAAGAACCGAGCATTCATGAAACACTATGCCCACAGCATATGATCAATACCTGCTCAACAGGTTAAAGTATACGTGCCCAATGGCAAATCAGCGATACAGAACACCACAATGAATTACACGAAGATGAACCAAACCAGAACTAAATTAAAGATGAATCACAATGAATTACATGAAGATGAACCAAACCAGAACTGAATTAAATATGAATCACAATGAATTACATGAAGATGAACCAAACCACTGAAGTCAGAATAATGAAGGCCGAATCCATGGCACGAACCCATATCAAAATGAAACCATCCAATGGTCGTTGACCTCTCGAGTTGTAGGTGTTAGGGGAAACAACCGCGAAGGTTCAGGCCCCACCAAACTTACCCCATAATGAAACCATCCAATGGCCATTGACCTACTGAGATGTAGGTGTTGGGGGAAACAACCGCGAAGGTTCAGGCCCAACCAAACTTACCCCATAATAAAACCATCCAATGGCCGTTGACTCCATCGAAATGTAGGTGTTGGGAAACAACCGCGAAGGTTCAGGCCCCACCAAACTCACCCCATAATGAAATCTAGCCGAGACTAGCCTCCAAAACACAATTAATCACAAGAATGATAGTGTGCTGCCCTTAGTCGGCCAACACGACAGCAATGACTCACGGATGGGCACCATCCTCGGCGGTCCCAATTCAATACCTCGATTACCTTGGAATGGACAATCGATAACAACGACACAACGGATGGGAACTATCCTCGACATCCCCAATTCAATACCTCGATTAGAATGGCCAACCGATAACAATGATGCAGCGGATGATTCAATACCTCGATTGCATTAGAATGGCCAATCGATGACAATGATACAATGAATGCCTCGGCACCTTTAATCTGTTACTGACGACGAAGATGAGAACAAATACGACAATGCCTTCAATCGGCCAACACAACATGAATGACAGGACGCCAACATTAATAACAATGAATACAACAATGTCTTAGATCAACAATAATATCAACAACAACAATCGATACATCGATACCGCGAACCGGCTATCGATAATGACATTAACAACAAGTATCCCAATACCTTGAATCGGCCATTAATGAACAATAATAAACATTTGGCATAATTGCCGAAGAGTATCGTATCGAACGATCCCCTAATATCAATGAACTTATGAAGAGACTAAGTCTCGGAATGATACAACACATTCATACACATATATAATTACTGGCATGATGAATGTATGAACATAAAGAGAATTGCGTCCTTACACAGGTCATACGAAGCTTCGAGGTCTCGCGCTACTAGTATTCACTAACGAAGACTCGATGAATGAATGACTCGTGCAGTCGTACAAATTTAACGACTCACAAAACCCGACTGTCCAGATTGTCATAACCTGACAGTCTCACTACTACCGCGTCGGTAGAACCACATAGCTCACATATCAGGGTATCTCACAACCCAATTCTCTGATACCATCTTCTGTAACACCCCCAAATCCTATTGGGTTATTACAGTGCCGTGGACCCCACACCAGGAGATCCACCAGGCGAACATGACTAAAATACAGCAAAATAATCAACAAGGAAGATCACAGTCCCTACTATGATATTCGACACAATATTCCGATAAGGAATTTCAACGACAAAGGTGGCCTACATGGCCAAAATAAAATACAATGATATCCACGAGCCTTGCTCGGAAAATACAACATGACAATAACTGATACAACTAGAGTACACTCCAACTGACTGACCAACAAGAATAACTCGGACTAGTATCGCTCTAATGCCTCGTCGCCATCATCATGCCCCTGTGTCTCAACTCTCTCCTCGCAAGCTCCTAAAACATGAAAACATGTTCCGCCCCCACGGGATCAGTCATCCAGATAATGAACATCAAATACATGTATAACATGATATGTATCCAAAGGCAGAATGAAGTGGTACAATGATAATAATAATAATACGAGATGCTCACAAACCAAGGTAAGAACCGAGCATTCGTGAAACACTATGCCCACGGCATATGATCAATACCTCCTCAATAGGTTAAAGTATACGTGCCCAATGGCAAATCAGCGATACAGAACACCACAATGAATTACACGAAGATGAACCAAACCAGAACTGAATTAAAGATGAATCACAATGAATTACATAAAGATGAACCAATCCAGAACTGAATTAAATATGAATCACAATGAATTACATGAAGATGAACCAAACCATCCCGAAGCTGCAACAATGAAGTCCGAAACCACGGCACAAAGCCATATCAAAATGAAACCATCTAATGGTCGTTGACCTACTGAGCTGTCGGTGTTGGGGGAAACAACCGCGAAGGTTCAGGCCCCACCAAACTTACCCCATAATGAAACCATCCAATGCCCGTTGACCTATTGAGCTGTAGGTGTTGGGGGAAACAACCGCGAAGGTTCAGGCCGCACCAAACTTACCCCATAATGAAATCTAGCCGAGACTATCCTCCAAAACACAATTAATCACAAACGACAACAATCCCAAGATTACTGAATTCACAAGAATGATAGTGTGCTGCCTTGAGTCGGCCAACACGACGGCAATGACTCATGGATGGAATGGTCAATCGATAACAACGATAGAACGGATGGGAACTATCCTCGACACCCCCAATTCAATATCTCGATTGCCTTAGAATGGCCAACCGATAACAATGATGGAACAGATGATTCAATACCTCGATTTCCTTAGAATGGCTAATCGAAGACAATGATACAATGATGACTCGGCACCTTTAATCGGTTACCGACGACGAAGATGAGAACGAATACGACAATGCCTTCAATCGGCCAACACAACATGAATGACAGGACGCCAACGTTAATAACAATGAATACAACAATGTCTTAGATCGACATCAATATTAACAACAACAATCGATACATTTATACCGCGAACCGGCTATCGACAATAACATTAACAACGAGTATCCTAATGCCTTGAACCGTCCATTAATGAACAATAATAAACATTTGGCATAATTGCTGAAGAGTATCGTATCGAACGATCCCCTAATATCAATGAACTTATGAAGAGACTAAGTCTCAGAATGATACAACACATTCATACACATATATGATAACATTAATCTCATTGACTAGTACAAGTATAAAACTTGCATCAAACTGACGGCGAGAAGGTCCTTCCACGATCCACGTCCTTAAAGTGATTATCTGTCCTCAAAACAACCTTGAATAACACAATTACCAACGATTCGCTTAATATACTAATCAAGCATGATCACAACCAACACAAAAGTCGATACAACAATACCCAACTCATTGAAGCAATTCAACAAACACATTGTAGACAATCTCCAATTGCTTAAAACTAATCTTGATTATAACGATTCCCAACCTCCAATGAATGATTCAATCCAACAAAACATCTTATATACAATTAATATTCCCATAAGAATACACAATTCGAGATTACGACAACATCAAATCGAATCCCCCAATTCCAAAATCAATATTCGAAATGTTCTTGAATAACCCCAATTAATCCAATGATAATCTATAACAATTCATAATCACAAGTGTATCACTTCATATATCACGATTATAACATCCAAAGCATCATATCCCAACTCAAAATCGAAATCCAAGGTGTTGAAGAATTTACCTTGGTTTAGGATGAAGAATCTACCTTGGTTTAGGATGAAGAATCCACAAATATGTTGTTAATCCACACCACAACTTGAAGAAGATGAAATTCTCTGAGTTTGATGATGCTAAATCGCCCAAAATATCGCCCACAAATTGCCCAAGGAGGAGAGAAAGAAGGAAATATGATGAAATGAGCTTGATCCTGACGAAACCCGCTGAAATAGGCAAACCTGCAATGTGTGCCGCGGCACAGGCTGAGTGTGCCGCGGCCCACGGCCAAAAACTGCCCAGCACATTGGCTTAGTGCCACGGCCCGGCGATCAAGGGCCGCGGACCGCGGTACAGCCCGATCCAGTACCAAAAGGCACATGGTGCAGCCTTAGCTATTTCGACCATAAATCCTTCGTCCGAACTCCGATTGACTCACGTTTGAACCATTGGAAAGATAACTTGATGCTCTATAATACTGAAAGGATTCAAAACTTTTGGAGTTCCCAAGAATTGATGGTGATTTTACAAAGTCGAACTCATACTTGGAAAAGGCGCTTAAGAACATGGAACTCAACAGAACGACACCTGGACGAACTCGGATGACAAAAAGTGTAGAATTAATCATTATCGGAATGACGAAATGGTCATAATTCAACGACTATAATACAGCAAAATAATCAACAAGGAAGATCACAGTCCCTACTATGATATTTGACACGATATTCCGATAAGGAATTTCAACGACAAAGGTGGCCTACATGGCCAAAATGAAATACAATGATATCCACGAGCCTTGCTCGGAAAATACAACATGACAACAACTGATACAACTGGAGTACACTCCAACTGACTGACTAACAAGAACAACTCGGACTAGTATCACTCTAATGCCTCGTCGCCATCATCATGCCCCTGTGTCTCAACTCTCTCCTCGCAAGCTCCTAAAATATGAAAACATGTTCCGCCCCCACGGGATCACCATCCAGATAATGAACATCAAATACATGTATAACATGATATGCATTCAAAGGCAGAATGAAATGATACAATGATAATAATAATAATACGAGATGCTCACAAACCAAGGTAAGAACCGAGCATTCGTGAAACACTATGCCCACGGCATATGATCAATACCTGCTCAATAGGTTAAAGTATACGTGCCCAAGGGCAAATCAGCGATACAGAACACCACAATGAATTACACGAATATGAACCAAACCAGAATGAATTAAAGATGAATCACAATGAATTACATAAAGATGAACCAATCCAGAACTGAATTAAATATGAATCACAATGAATTACATGAAGATGAACCAAACCAGCCCGAAGCTGTAACAATGAGGTCCGAAGCCACGACACAAAGCCATATCAAAATGAAACCATCTAATGGTCGTTGACCTACTGAGCTGTCGGTGTTGGGGGAAACAACCGCGAAGGTTCCGGCCCCACCAAACTTACCCCATAATGAAACCATCCAATGGCCATTAACCTACTGAGCTGTAGGTGTTGGGGAAGCAACCGCGAAGGTTCAGGCCCCACCAAACTTACCCCATAATGAAATCTAGCCAAGACTAGCCTCCAAAACACAATTAATCACAAACGGCAACGATCCCAAGATTACCGAATTCACAAGAATGATAGTGCGCTGCCTTGAGTCGGCCAACACGATGGCAATGACTCATGGATGGAATGGTCAATCGATAACAACGATAGAACGGATGGAAACTATCCTCGACAGCCCCAATTCAATATCTCGATTGCCTTAGAATGGCCAACCGATAACAATGATGCAACGGATGATTCAATACCTCGATTGACTTAGAATGGCTAATCGATGACAATGATACAATGATGCCTCGGCAGCTTTAATCGGTTACCGACGACAAAGATGAGAACGAATACGACAATGCCTTCAATCGGCCAACACAACATGAATGACAGGATGCCAACGTTAATAACAATGAATACAACAATGTCTTAGATCGACATCAATATTAACAACAACAATCGATACATTTATACCGCGAACCGGCTATGGACAATAACATTAACAACGAGTATCCTAATGCCTTGAACCGGCCATTAATGAACAATAATAAACATTTGGCATAATTGCTGAAGAGTATCGTATCGAACGATCCCCTAATATCAATGAACTTATGAAGAGACTAAGTCTCGGAATGATACAACACATTCATACACATATATGATATCATTAATCTCATTGACTAGTACAAGTATAAAAGTTGTCTCAAACCGACGGCGAGAAGGTCCTTCCATGATCCACGTCCTTAAAGTGATTATCGGTCCTCGAAACAACCTTGAATAACACAATTACCAACGATTTGCTTAATGTACAAATCAAGAATGATCACAACCAACACAAAAGTCGATACAACAATACCCAACTCATTGAAGCAATTCAACAAACACGTTGTAGACAATCTCCAATTGCTTAAAACTAATCTTGATTATAACAATTACCAACCTCCAATGAATGATTCAATCCAACAAAACCTCTTATATACAATCAATATTCTCGTAGGAATACACAATTCGAGATTACGACAACATCAAATCGAATCCCCCAATTCCAAAATCAATATTCAAAATGTTCTTGAATAACCCCAATTAATCCAATGATAATCTATAACAATTCATAATCACAAGTATATCACTTAATATATCACGATTATAACATCCAAAACATCATATCCCAACCCAAAATCGAAATCCAAGGTGTTGAAGAATTTACCTTGGATTAGGATGAAGAATCCACAAATATGTTGTTAATCCACACCACAACTTGAAGAAGATGAAATTCTCTGAGTTTGATGACGCTAAATCGCCCAAAATATCACCCACAAATCGCCCAAGGAGGAGAGGAAGAAGGAAAATGATGAAATGAGCTTGATCCTCACGAAACCCGCTTGAAATAGGCAATCATGCACCGTGTGCCGCGGCACAGGCTGAGTGTGCCGCGCCGACGGCCAAAAACTGCCCAGCACGTTGGCTTAGTGCCGCAGCCCGGCCATCGGGGCCGCGCCCGCGCATGACCCCGCTCCAAAGACCAAAAGGCACATGGTGCAGCCTTAGCGATTTCGACCATAACTCCTTCGTCTGGACTCCGATTGACTCACCGTTTGAACCATTGGAAAGATAACTTTATGCTCTATAATACTGAAGGGACTAAGTACTTTTGGAGTTCCCAAGAATTGATAGTGATTTTAGAAAGTCGAACTCATACGTGGAAAAGTCGCTTAAGAACACGGAACTCAACAGAACGACACCGAGACGAACTCGGGTGACAAAAAGTGTAGAATTAATCATTCTCGGAATGACGAAACGGTCACAATAGAGTTTCTAAGATGGACTTCCGCCGCAAAATAGAAAATTATCGGAAATCGAAATTGCGGATATTACATAGTCACCCCCTCAAAAGAAGTTTCGTCCCGAAACTTAAAAACAGGTTGTGAGAAGCAATATCCCGGCAGGAAAACTCAATGAGATACACCATAATTGAAAACTCGCTTCTCATCGGCATCGGATGCCTAGACAAATACTGATTCACGCCTCCAAAGAAAAACAACAATGCACATATAGTCCTCGGGACCATATCTATCGCACGCCCAAGGCCCCATGACTTGACGTCTCCCATCACCATGAACAATTACCCAAATCATCACAAAATCTCGAGTACAACACCAAAGGGAAGAAATCCCAACCAACGACTCAAATCTCAAGATTCTCAATTACCATAGTTACAAGATAAATCGACGGCAGATGGTTCACAACAACAATACTACGATGCAGATTGAGTTAAACAGTAATCCAGAAAACAAGGTTACATCTCAAATGTACCCAACATCGATATCCTCCAGATCATTGATCCTCTCAATCTCATCGATTCAAGGAAGACCCAAATCTGAACTCACCGCTTCATATGATCCCGGAAGGTCACAAGAACGAGAGTGACTATGATGAATGATCGCATTTAATGATAATGAATCGAAATCCAACGAGGATCAAGAATGACTCACCAAGGTGAAATAATAACGGAATGAGTGATAGCTCAGATGAAATGATTGGAACCAGCATTCCCCGGGAAGTAAATGATTAGTTTGATAATTATAAGTCTCAACATGATTGATATATGATGCAATTATATGAATGAATGAACGACAAATGAAATAAATGATTATCCTATTACCGAATAACAATTAACTTGTTCAAACCAGTGATGAATGTCCTTACCTCTGGCTCTCGAAGCCTGATATGACCCTTTGGATGATGCACGGGCTGGAGTAACAAAATCCCTCGAAGATTGTAAGCCCTCTAGAGATATACCGGCACTAGAACTCCTGTAGTATTTCCGCAGGTGTCCCTGCCTCCCACACAGAAAACAAACAATAGCCTGCATCGAGCACCGGGTACTACGATGTCCTATTGTATCACAGTTAAAGCAAACAACAGTCGAACTCGTTGTCTGAAATGAAGATGCTTTCTAAGCATGAAGATGACTAGAAAATGACCTATTAGGCGTTGGAGCCCGATGTCCCTCTGAACGAACCGACATCCTAGTACTCTCACCAAAAGAAACTGAAGGGTCCTTCCGATCAAGCTCCTTAATCAAAAGCTCTGCTCCAAGAGCCTTCTCAATGAATTCACCAAGTGAATTAAAATTATGATTGAACAATTGCAACCTCAACTGCGGATTTAGCCTCTTGCTAAAGTATTTGATCTTATCCGCTTCAGTACGGATAACAAACGAAGAAAACTGAAGTAGTCCCTGAAACTTCTCAGCAATGACAATAACACCCTCGTCCTCGATGGGTTCGGGGTTCAAAACCTATGATAACTTGGCTTTACGAAGTGGAGCAGGATAATACCTCTCTAACATGAGAGTCTTGAACTCGCTCCAAACACAATCACGACCAGTGGGTTTCACAGAAAGCCACCAAGAATAAGCGCACTTACTCAAGTAATAAGCCGCTAGTGCCACATTGCTCTCTTCTGGACACTTAACCATGTCGAAGAGTTTATTAAAATGCTCAAGCCAATGAACAATATCAGCTGGTTCCGACGAACCCTCAAAGGTAGGCGGCCTCTGACGAGAGATATCGCCAACAATCTGATTCACTCCTCCAGTCTGCCCACGAAACGACACCTGGAATCTCTGCTGTGGTGGACCACAAACCATCGAGGTCCACATGGTCTGTATCAGATGTGTCATCTGGGCCACCATTCCCTGTATGCATATGAATGAGTCCACCCGAACACCATCCGATTGAGATGCTTCTCGGGTACGACTCCCTGACAGTGAATGATTATCTGATAGTGAATGAGTAGCATAGCTATCTGATGAACACATGTTATCCCTCGTAGCCGCATGGGTATTCACACGAGATCCTGGTTTCGGCTCGCACCACAGCCTTTTCCCTTGCGTCCTCTGACAACTTTATGCATACTGAAGTAGGAAGGCCACATGATAATTATAGATCCCGCATGAATATCGCATTATGATTATATTATGGAATGATAATAATGAGCATATATGCTTATCACAATGAATGCATTAATACTGCAGTAAAATGATCGTCAACATGACGCCGAAACATGATAATATCGCATGAAAGATCAGGTGAGGTAACATGATTATCTGATGAAATTTCTGAAATTATTATCTTAAATACGTTAACAGGATTGATAATTCGATCCACAAGATCGACAATTGAGCAATGAGATTGACTGAGTGATTAATGAATTAACATGATAGACAAGATCAAAATGATGATTGAGGATTGTTGACTGATGAATGAGTTGATCCTTAGCACTTACACAAGTCACACGCGCTCCAACACAATTAGTCATGAATCAATCGTAACACTAATGTCACATATAGGTTTCAACAAATTATGTATAATTAATGACATGATTAATGTATGAATATAAAGAGAATCGAGTCCTTACACAGGTCATACGAAGCTTCGAGGTCTCGCGATACTAGTCTTCACTAACGGCGACTCGATGAATGAATGACTCGTGTAGTCGTACAAATTTAACGACTCACAAAACCCTACTGTCCAGATTGTCATAATCTGACAGTCTCACTACTACGGCGTCGGTAGAACCACATAACTCACATATCAGGGTATCTCACAACCCAATTCTCTGATACCATCTTCTGTAACACCCCCAAATCCTATTGGGTTATTACAGTGCCGTGGACCCCACGCCAGGAGATCCACCAGGCGAACATAACTAAAATACAGCAAAATAATCAAGAAGGAAGATCACCGTCCCTACTATGATATCCGACACAATATTTCGATATGGAATTTCAATGAGAAAAGTGGCCTACATGGCCAAAATGAAATACAATGACATCCACGAGCCTTGCTCGGAAAAATACAACATGACAACAACTTACACAACTGGAGTACACTCCAACTAACTGACCAACAAGAACAACTCGGACTAGTATCGCTCGAATGCCTCGTCGCCATCGTCATGCCCCTGTGTCTCAACTCTATCCTCGCAAGCACCGAAAACATGAAAACATGTTACGCTCCCATGGGGTCAGTCATCCATATAATGAACATCAACTACATGGATAACATGATATGCATCCAAAGGCAGAATGAAACGGTGCAATGATAATAATAATACGAGATGCTCACAAACCAAGGTAAGAACCGAGCATTCATGAAACACTATGCCCACAGCATATGATCAATACCTGCTCAACAGGTTAAAGTATACGTGCCCAATGGCAAATCAGCGATACAGAACACCACAATGAATTACACGAAGATGAACCAAACCAGAACTAAATTAAAGATGAATCACAATGAATTACATGAAGATGAACCAAACCAGAACTGAATTAAATATGAATCACAATGAATTACATGAAGATGAACCAAACCAGCCTGAAGCTGTAACAATGAAGGCCGAATCCATGGCACGAACCCATATCAAAATGAAACCATCCAATGGTCGTTGACCTACTGAGTTGTAGGTGTTAGGGGAAACAACCGCGAAGGTTCAGGCCCCACCAAACTTACCCCATAATGAAACCATCCAATGGCCATTGACCTACTGAGATGTAGGTGTTGGGGGAAACAACCGCGAAGGTTCAGGCCCAACCAAACTTACCCCATAATAAAACCATCCAATGGCCGTTGACCTACTGAGCTGTAGGTGTTGGGGGAAACAACCGCGAAGGTTCAGGCCCCACCAAACTCACCCCATAATGAAATCTAGCCGAGACTAGCCTCCAAAACACAATTAATCACAAGAATGATAGTGTGCTGCCCTTAGTCGGCCAACACGACAGCAATGACTCACGGATGGGCACCATCCTCGGCGGTCCCAATTCAATACCTCGATTACCTTGGAATGGACAATCGATAACAACGACACAACGGATGGGAACTATCCTCGACATCCCCAATTCAATACCTCGATTAGAATGGCCAACCGATAACAATGATGCAGCGGATGATTCAATACCTCGATTGCATTAGAATGGCCAATCGATGACAATGATACAATGAATGCCTCGGCACCTTTAATCTGTTACTGACGACGAAGATGAGAACAAATACGACAATGCCTTCAATAGGCCAACACAACATGAATGACAGGACGCCAACATTAATAACAATGAATACAACAATGTCTTAGATCAACAATAATATCAACAACAACAATCGATACATCGATACCGCGAACCGGCTATCGATAATGACATTAACAACAAGTATCCCAATACCTTGAATCGGCCATTAATGAACAATAATAAACATTTGGCATAATTGCCGAAGAGTATCGTATCGAACGATCCCCTAATATCAATGAACTTATGAAGAGACTAAGTCTCGGAATGATACAACACATTCATACACATATATAATTACTGGCATGATGAATGTATGAACATAAAGAGAATTGCGTCCTTACACAGGTCATACGAAGCTTCGAGGTCTCGCGCTACTAGTATTCACTAACGAAGACTCGATGAATGAATGACTCGTGCAGTCGTACAAATTTAGCGACTCACAAAACCCGATCGTCTGCATTGTCATAACTCGACAGCCTCACTACTACCGGCTCGTGAGAACCACATAGCTCACATATCGGGGTATCTCACAACCCAATTCTTCGATACCATCTTCTCGTAACACCCCAAATCCTATCAAGTTATTACAAGGCCGTGGACCCCACACCAGGAGATCCACCAGGCGAACATGACTAAAATACAAAGAAAATAATCAACAAGGAAGATCACGGTCCCTACTATGATATTCGACACAATATTCCGATAAGGAATTTCAACGACAAAGGTGGCCTACATGGCCAAAATAAAATACAATGATATCCACGAGCCTTGCTCGGAAAATACAACATGACAATAACTGATACAACTAGAGTACACTCCAACTGACTGACCAACAAGAATAACTCGGACTAGTATCGCTCTAATGCCTCGTCGCCATCATCATGCCCCTGTGTCTCAACTCTCTCCTCGCAAGCTCCTAAAACATGAAAACATGTTCCGCCCCCACGGGATCAGTCATCCAGATAATGAACATCAAATACATGTATAACATGATATGTATCCAAAGGCAGAATGAAGTGGTACAATGATAATAATAATAATACGAGATGCTCACAAACCAAGGTAAGAACCGAGCATTCGTGAAACACTATGCCCACGGCATATGATCAATACCTGCTCAATAGGTTAAAGTATACGTGCCCAATGGCAAATCAGCGATACAGAACACCACAATGAATTACACGAAGATGAACCAAACCAGAACTGAATTAAAGATGAATCACAATGAATTACATAAAGATGAACCAATCCAGAACTGAATTAAATATGAATCACAATGAATTACATGAAGATGAACCAAACCATCCCGAAGCTGCAACAATGAAGTCCGAAACCACGGCACAAAGCCATATCAAAATGAAACCATCTAATGGTCGTTGACCTACTGAGCTGTCGGTGTTGGGGGAAACAACCGCGAAGGTTCAGGCCCCACCAAACTTACCCCATAATGAAACCATCCAATGCCCGTTGACCTATTGAGCTGTAGGTGTTGGGGGAAACAACCGCGAAGGTTCAGGCCGCACCAAACTTACCCCATAATGAAATCTAGCCGAGACTATCCTCCAAAACACAATTAATCACAAACGACAACAATCCCAAGATTACTGAATTCACAAGAATGATAGTGTGCTGCCTTGAGTCGGCCAACACGACGGCAATGACTCATGGATGGAATGGTCAATCGATAACAACGATAGAACGGATGGGAACTATCCTCGACACCCCCAATTCAATATCTCGATTGCCTTAGAATGGCCAACCGATAACAATGATGGAACAGATGATTCAATACCTCGATTTCCTTAGAATGGCTAATCGAAGACAATGATACAATGATGACTCGGCACCTTTAATCGGTTACCGATTTACGAAGATGAGAACGAATACGACAATGCCTTCAAAATGCCAACACAACATGAATGACAGGACGCCAACGTTAATAACAATGAATACAACAATGTCTTAGATCGACATCAATATTAACAACAACAATCGATACATTTATACCGCGAACCGGCTATCGACAATAACATTAACAACGAGTATCCTAATGCCTTGAACCGTCCATTAATGAACAATAATAAACATTTGGCATAATTGCTGAAGAGTATCGTATCGAACGATCCCCTAATATCAATGAACTTATGAAGAGACTAAGTCTCAGAATGATACAACACATTCATACACATATATGATAACATTAATCTCATTGACTAGTACAAGTATAAAACTTGCATCAAACTGACGGCGAGAAGGTCCTTCCACGATCCACGTCCTTAAAGTGATTATCTGTCCTCGAAACAACCTTGAATAACACAATTACCAACGATTCGCTTAATGTACAAATCAAGAATGATCACAACCAACACAAAAGTCGATACAACAATACCCAACTCATTGAAGCAATTCAACAAACACGTTGTAGACAATCTCCAATTGCTTAAAACTAATCTTGATTATAACAATTACCAACCTCCAATGAATGATTCAATCCAACAAAACCTCTTATATACAATCAATATTCTCGTAGGAATACACAATTCGAGATTACGACAACATAAAATCGAATCCCCCAATTCCAAAATCAATATTCGAAATGTTCTTGAATAACCCCAATTAATCCAATGATAATCTATAACAATTCATAATCACAAGTATATCACTTCATATATCACGATTATAACATCCAAAATATCATATCCCAACTCAAAATCGAAATCCAAGGTGTTGAAGAATTTACCTTGGATTACGATGAAGAATCCACAAATATGTTGTTAATCCACACCACAACTTGAAGAAGATGAAATTCTCTGAGTTTGATGACGCTAAATCGCCCAGAATATCGCCCACAAATCGCCCAAGGAGGAGAGGAAGAAGGAAAAATGATGAAATGAGCTTGATCCTCACGAAACCCGCTGAAATAGGCAATCCTGCACTGTGTGCCGCGGCACAGGCTGAGTGTGCCGCGGCCGACGGCCAAAAACTGCCCAGCACATTGGCTTAGTGCCGCGGCCCGGCCATCAGGCCCCGCGGCCCGCGGTACAGCCCGCTCCAGCACCAAAAGGCACATGGTGCAGCCTTAGCGATTTCGACCATAACTCCTTCGTTTGGACTCCGATTGACTCACTGTTTGAACCATTGGAATGATAACTTGATGATCTATAATACTGAAGGGATTAAGTACTTTTGGAGTTCCCAAGAATTGATGGTGATTTTACAAAGTCGAACTCATACGTGGAAAAGTCGCTTAAGAACACGGAACTCAACAGAACGACACCGAGACGAACTCGGGTGACAAAAAGTGTAGAATTAATCATTCTCGGAATGACGAATCGGTCACAATAGAGTTGCTAAGATAGACTTCCGCCGCAAAATAGAAAATTATCGGAAATCGAAATTGCGGATATTACATAGTACCCCCCTTAAAAGAAGTTTCGTCCCGAAACTTAAAAACAGGTTGGGAGAAGCAATATCCCGTCAGGAAAACTCAATGAGATACACCATAATTGAAAACTCGCTTCTCATCGGCATCGGATGACCAGACAAACACTGATTCACGTCTCCAAAGAAAAACAACAATGCACGTATAGTCCTCGGGACCATATCTATCGCACGCCCAAGGCCGCATGACTTGACGTCTCACATCACCATGAACAATTACCCAAATCATCACAAAATCTCGAGTACAACACCAAAGGGAAGAAATCCCAACCAACGACTCAAATCTCAAGATTCTCAATTACCATAGTTATAAGATAAATCGACGGCAGATGGTTCACGACAACAATACTACGATGCAGATTGAGTTAAACAGTAATCCGGAAAACAAGGTTACATCTCAAATGTACCAAACATCGATATCCTCCAGATCATTGATCCTCTCGATCTCATCGATTCAAGGAAGACCCAAATCTGAACTCACCGCTTCATATGATCCCGGAAGGTCACAAGAACGAGAGTGACTATGATGAATGATCGCATTTAATGATAATGAATCGAAATCCAATGAGGATCAAGAATGACTCACCAAGGTGAAATAATAACGGAATGAGTGATAGCTCAGATGAAATGATTGGAACCAGCATTCCCCGGGAAGTAAATGATTAGTTTGATAATTATATGTCTCAACATGATTGATATATGATGAGTGAATTATATGAATGAATGAACGACAAATGAAATGAATGATTATCCTATTACTGAATAACAATTAACTTGTTCAAACCAGTGATGAATGTCCTTACCTCTGGCTCTCGAAGCCTGATATGATCCTTTGGATGATGCACGGGCTGGAGTAACAAAATCCCTAGAAGATTGTAAGCCCTCTAGAGATATACCGGCACTAGAACTCCTGCAGTATTTCCGCAGGTGTCCCTGCCTCCCACACAGAAAACAAACAATAGCCTGCATCGAGCACCGGGTACTACGATGTCCTATTGTATCACAGTTAAAGCAAACAACAGTCGAACTCGTCGTCTGAAATGAAGATGCTTTCTAAGCATGAAGATGACTAGAAAATGACCTATTGGGCGTTAGAGCCCGATGTCCCTCTGAACGAACCAACATCCTAGTACTCTCACCAAAAGAAACTGAAGGGTGCTTCTGATCAAGCTACTTAATCAAAAGCTCTGCTCCAAGAGCCTTCTCAATGAATTCACCAAGTGAATTACAATTATGATTGAACAACTGCATCCTCAACTGCGGATTTAGCCTCTTGCTAGAGTACTTGATCTTATCCGCTTCAGTACGGATAACAGACGAAGCAAAATGAAGTAGTCCCTGAAACTTCTCAGCAATGACAATAACACCCTCGTCCTCGATGGGTTCGGTATTCAAAACCTATGATAACTTGGCTTTACGAAGTGGAGCAGGATAATACCTCTCTAACATGAGAGTCTTGAACTCGCTCCAAACACAATCACGACCAGTGGGTTTCACAGAAAGCCACCATGAATAAGCGCCCTTACTCAAGTAATAAGCCGCTAGTGCCACTTTGCTCTCTTTCGGACACTTAACCATGTCGAAGAGTTTATTAAAATGGTCAAGCCAATGAACAATATCAGCTGGTTCCGACGAACCCTCAAAGGTAGGCAGCCTCTGACGAGAGATATCGCTAACAATCTGATTCACTCCTCCAGTCTGCCCACGAAACGACACCTGGAATCTCTGCTGTGGTGGACCACAAACCATCGAGGTCCACATGGTCTCCATCAGACGTGTCATCTGAGTCATCTGGGCCACCATGCCCTGTATGCATATGAATGAGTCCACCCGGACACCTTCCGATTGAGCTGCTTCTCGGGTACGACTCCCTGACAGTGAATGATTATCTGATAGTGAATGAGTAGCATAGCTATCTGATGAACACATGTTATCCCTCGTAGCCGCATGGGTATTCACACGAGATCCTGGGTTTCGGCTCGCACCGCAGCCTCTTCCCTTGCGTCCTCTGACAACTCTATGCATACTGAAGTAGGAAGGCCACATGATAATTATAGATCCCGCATGAATATCGCATTATGATTATATTATGGAATGATAATAATGAGCATATATGCTTATCACAATGAATGCATTAATACTGCAGTAAAATGATCGTCAACATGACGCCGAAATATGATAATATCGCATGAAAGATCAGATGAGGTAACATGATTATCTGATGAAATTCCTGAAATTATTATCTTAAATAGGTTAACAGGATTGATAATTCGATCAACAAGATCGACAACTGAGCAATGAGATTGACTGAGTGATTAATGAATTAACATGATAGACAAGATGAAAATGATGATTGAGGATTGTTGACTGATGAATGAGTTGATCCTTAGCACTTACACAAGTCACACGTGCTCCAACACAATTAGTCATGAATCAATCGTAACACTAATGTGACATATAGGTTTCAACAAATTATGTATAATTAATGACATGATTAATGTATGAATATAAAGAGAATCGAGTCCTTACACAGGTCATACGAATCTTCGAGGTCTCGCGATACTAGTCTTCACTAACGGCGACTCAATGAATGAATGACTCGTGTAGTCGTACAAATTTAACGACTCACAAAACCCGACTGTCCAGATTGTCATAACCTGACACTCTCATTACTACCGCGTCGGTAGAACCACATAACTCACATATCAGGGTATCTCACAACCCAATTCTCTGATACCATCTTCTGTAACACCCCCAAATACTATTGGGTTATTACAGTGTCGTGGACCCCACGCCAGGAGATCCACCAGGCGAACATAACTAAAATACAGCAAAATAATCAACAAGGAGGATCACCGTCCCTACTATGATATCCGACACAATATTTTGATATGGAATTTCAACGACAAAAGTGGCCTACATGGCCAAAATGAAATACAATGACATCCACGAGCCTTGCTCGGAAAAATACAACATGACAACAACTTACACAACTAGAGTACACTCCAACTAACTGACCAACAAGAACAACTCGGACTAGTATCGCTCGAATGCCTCGTCGCCATCGTCATGACCCTGTGTCTCAACTCTATCCTCGCAAGCACCGAAAACATGAATACATGTTACGCCCCCATGGGGTCAGTCATCCAGATAATGAACATCAACTACATGTATACCATGATATGCATCCAAAGGCAGAATGAAATGGTGCAATGATAATAATAATACGAGATGCTCACAAACAAAAGTAAGGACCGAGCATTCATGAAACACTATGCCCACAGCATATGATCAATACCTGCTCAACAGGTTAAAGTATACGTGCCCAATGGCAAATCAGTGATACAGAACACCACAATGAATTACACGAAGATGAACCAAACCAGAACTAAATTAAAGATGAATCACAATGAATTACATGAAGATGAACCAAACCAGAACTGAATTTAATATGAATCACAATGAATTACATGAAGATGAACCAAACCAGCCAGAAGCTGTAACAATGAAGGCCGAAGCCATGGCACGAAGCCGTATCAAAATGAAACCATCCAATGGTCGTTGACCTACTGAGTTGTAGGTGTTGGGGGAAACAACCGCGAAGGTTCAGGTCCCACCAAACTTACCCCATAATGAAACCATCCAATGGCCGTTGACCTACTTTGCTGTAGGTGTTGGGGGAAACAACCGCGAAGGTTCAGGCCCAACCAAACTTACCCCATGATAAAACCATCCAATGGTCGTTGACCTACTGAGATGTAGGTGTTGGGGGAAACAACCGCGAAGGTTCAGGCCCCACCAAACTCACCCCATAATGAAATCTAGCCGAGACTAGCCTCCAAAACACAATTAATCACAACAATGATAGTGTGCTGCCCTGAGTCGGCCAACACGACAGCAATGACTCACGGATGGGCACCGTCCTCGGCGGCCCAATTCAATACCTCGATTACCTTGGAATGGCCAATCGATAACAACGACACAACGGATGGGAACTATCCTCGGCAGCCCCAATTCAATACCTCGATTGCCTTAGAATGGCCAACCGATAACAATGATGCAGCGGATGATTCAACCTCGATTGCCTTAGAATGGCCAATCGATGACAATGATACAATGAATGCCTCGGCACCTTTAATCGGTTACTGACGACGAAGATGAGAATGAATACGACAATGCCTTCAATCGACCAACACAACATGAATGACAGGACGCCAACATTAATAACAATGAATACAACAATGTCTTAGATCGACAACAATATCAACAACAACAATCGATACATCGATACCGCGAACCGGCTATCGATAATAACATTAACAACAAGTATCCCAATGCATTGAATCGGCCATTAATGAACAATAATAAACATTTGGCATAATTGCCGAAGAGTATCGTATCGAACGATCCCCTAATATCAATGAACTTATGAAGAGACTAAGTCTCGAAATGATACAACACACTCATACACATATATGATAACATTAATCTCATTGACTAGTACAAGTATAAAACTTGCCTCAAACCGACGGCGAGAAGGTCCTTCCACGATCCATGTCCTTAAAGTGATTATCGGTCCTCGAAACAACCTTGAATAACACAATTACCAACGATTCGCTTAATATACGAATAAAGCATGATCACAACCAACTCAAAAGTCGATACAACAATACCCAACTCATTGAAGCAATTCAACAAACACGTTGTAGACAACCTCCAATTGCTTAAAACTAAACTTGATTATAACGATTCCCAGCCTCCAATGAATGATTCAATCCAACAAAACATCTTATATACAATCAATATTCTCGTAAGAATACAAAATTCGAGATTACAACAACATCAAATCGAATCCCCCAATTCCAAAATCAATATTCAAAATGTTCTTGAATAACCCCAATTAATCCAATGATAATCTATAACAATTCATAATCACAAGTATATCACTTCATATATCACGATTATAACATCCAAAACATCATATCCCAACTCAGAATCGAAATCCAAGGTGTTGAAGAATTTACCTTGGATTAGGATGAAGAATCCACAAATATATTGTTAATACACACCACAACTTGAAGAATATGAAATTATCTGAGTTTGATGATGCTAAATCGCCCAAAATATCGCCCACAAAGCGCCCAAGGAGGAGAGGAAGAAGGAAAAATGATGAAATGAGCTTGATCCTCATGAAACCCGCTGAAATAGGCAAACCTGCACTGTGTGCCACGGCACAGGCTGAGTGTGCCACGGACCACGGCCCAAAGCTTCCCAGCACATTGGCTTAGTGCCGCGGCCCGGCCATCAGGGGCCGCGGCCCGTGGTACAGCCCGCTCCAGCACCAAAAGGCACATGGTGCATCCTTAGCTATTTCGACCATAACTCCTTCGTCCGGATTCCGATTCACTCACCGTTTGAACCATTGGAAAGATAACTTGATGCTCTATAATACTAAATGGATTCAGAAGTTTTGGAGATCCCAAGAATTGATGGTGATTTTACAAAGTCTAACTCATACGTGGAAAAGCCGCTTAAGAATACGAAACTCAACAGAATGACACCGAGACGAACTCGGATGATGAAACAGTCACAATAGAGTTACTAAGATGGACTTCCGCCAAAAAAAGAAAATTATTGAAAATCAAAATTGCGGATATTATAAAAAGCCGAAGAATGGGTCAATTTTGTAAAGTACATGGCCACTGAGGATTACATGGTTTTAATTAGTCATTTTTATTTAAGTCCATATATCTTTCATAATTTTGTGTCCATATATATTAGTTCCATACTAGCAGCATTACTACATCTAAACGCCTTATGATTTGTGTTGCAAGGTGAAATCAGCTGCAGCCAAAATGGCGCGTTCCAAGTCTGTTTATCATCATACAATGAGACGAGATGGATACGCACTTTTGAAAGAGAAAATGGTAAGATTACACATTTGCACATTTGCATTTAATAGCATCACACTTTCGTTTATATTGGTTTAACTTACATGTGTATGTATTTGATGTTTATAAGATCGAAAAGAAAAGAAATTGAACCAGATGAAGAACCCCCGCGTGGTACACTGTGGTTGGAAGGAAGGGTAAAAAAAGACAGAGAATATCGATATGATGAGATTAGATCAGTGGGAGATAAACTTGTAAGTTTTACTGCAAATTTTATTATTATGTTCATTTTAGTATAATAACCTATTTGCCATATTGTGTGTGCAGAAAGAAACTGAGGACAAGATCAAAGAAGGAACCTTGAAGGTTGATCAAGGAACTGATGCCATGACAGTTGTATTAGGTAAGGAAAAGGGAGGTTATGCAAGAGGAGTGGGAAGTGGAGTTACATACAAGAGGTATTTTGATCTTCCTCGGAGCAGACAAGCATTTGATGAAAGAATTTTGTTACTTCAAAGTCAACTTGATAATGAGAGATGCGAACGTCAAGAAAAAGAACTATTAATCCAGAATTTGTCCAACAAGATGTCACAAACAGAGGAAATGGTTACTAAACTGAAGAATCAGTTGGCTGCACAAGGGGCAGTTGCAGTCAATGTCAACTCAATTGACACCACCAAATGTAAGATATTTTTCATTAAATCAACCAAGCAGCATTAAATCAACCAAGCAGCATTAATTTCAAAATTGAGCAGCAGTAATCCAAACAGCATCAAGAAGACTTTTAATCCCAACACTATATATAGCAGGCACTGATCCTAAACTGATGAGTCTATGAATTTCTTAATTTATATTGCAAGTGTCTCCGGTGTACATTAATCCTATAAATAGCAGCGCTGATGAGGAGGGCGGAACAACTGTTGTTGGATGTGAGAATCACGTGAGCATTCAGAAGTCTAATGGACTTGCAACTTTGGAAAAGGAAATGGAAACAAGGGTAAGTAATAAAACATCCCCCTGTGATTTTTGAATTCTACATACATGTCTTATTTACCATGTTTTATATGTATATAGGAAACTGTTAAATCTTTCGGATCTAAGAAAATGACTAGATCAATACAGAAGGATTCTTCACGCCAATATTCCCAATTACAAGAAAATGTGTCTCCACTACTAGTACTACCACAAGTATGTATTTCAACATGTTCATATATTCTTTTGTTTAATTAATTTCTGATACATACCTGCTACAAATCATTTTTTTAGGCAATTAAGTGCCAACTGTGGCACTTAAAAAAATCAACTATTATTGCTTTGGGTACCGTATACAATACTGATGGAAAACAAATGCTTCATAACAGATGTAGGAAATAACGGTTTCAAAACGGTTAGGGATGCAGTAGGTGGTTTTTTTGCATGGCCAAAGGATCAAGTGGTTTTCGATCCAAAGGTACATACCTGTGTTTTATCAACCTACATATATATAATTCTTCATATTTAATTCAGTGTTTGATACACGCGGATTTTGTTTCCTATAGGCAACACCTCCAAGTACCATACAAATGAATGTTGAGAACAAAACTGCACCTAAATTACATACGAAGCGCAAAAATGTTTACATCTCTAGTGATGCAGTGCAAAGGCAAGCTAAGAAGAATAGTCTTCATAAGTCCTTAAATTATTGAGAATTTTATTATGTACGACATTAGAATTTTATATTTGGTTCAGTTATATACATTCCAGTTTTATTGTATTTGAATTTGTTTTGGTATATATTGATTTCTTAAATGTGACTAAAAGATGCATATGGTCACACTTATTAACACTTTTGGTCACTATTTGCTTAATTCTTTGTGTGGCTAAATATTACAAAAGGCCACACGAACATAAAATCCATGTGGTCATTGGATGAATAATAGTCACACAAAATACACATTTCTTCACTTTAAACAGCATATGGTCACACTTATTAACACTTTTGGCCACTTTATGCTTAATTGTATGTGACTAAGCACTGATGCGAACATGATGTTCCATTTTGACATGAGAATGAAGCCAGATGTACAATGATACATGTCGGGATTTGAATGCACCACTCTTCATTAGTATCAAGATAAAGCCCTAGATTATGAAATTAAAGAAACAGAGGTGGAGAAACTTTCTAAGTCCAAGAAGCAGAAAGTCTGTGGTGGTTTTTCAGAACACAGAAATAGTGGGGGCCATAAAGCCCAATCATATTTTCACTCATCTAGGAGTCCACCGCATCCTTCCATAGGCGGAAAGAGTTCCATATCAGCATTAAAATTTACAGATACAGTAATGAAATGTTGTAACTGTGGCCAATCAGGGCATTTCCAACGCGACTGCCTGTTTCCTTTCGTGACATGCTATGAATGTGTGAAAGAAGGATATCATGTGATATTCTGAATAGATGTGGCTAGATATTTTGGATCTCATACTTCAGCGCAGGTCCTGAAAGAAACTGGTGTTAAGCAAACTCGGCGGAGTGGTCGGCCACAACAGAACTTTGGATGAGGAAGAGGCAGAGGTCACTATGTCATTTAGCATGCATCAAGTGTTGGGTCTATTCCTCCGTGCTTTTATGAGATGATGATAACAGATGATTTGAATATACCTATTGCATCAGGTATGGTTCAGATCCTTTCATAACCCGTTAGCATTTTATTCGATACAAGAACTACACATTCTTTCATATCACTATCTTGTGTAAATCATTCAGAAATTTCTTGTCTCCATGAATGTGAACCTTACGTTGGGGTATTACAAAATAGGAAGAGAACTATGGGAAATTTAGAAGCTAGAAATTACCCTGTATCACTAGGAGGCAGGATTTGGCCTTCAAATCTTATCATGGAAGATATCCATGGAGATGATTTAATTCTCGGAGACAATTAGATTAATTGGAAAAGAAATATTTCAATGATCGCTGAGGATGGATTTGAACACTTAAACTGCGGAAATAGGGGTTTTGCCGGATACTGGTGTTATGCAATGAAGAAGGAATAAGGAGGAGTAGAGCTTTCATATATTACCATGGTAAATGAATTGCCGAATGTATTCCCTGATTACTTCCACAATGAGATGTATAATTTACCATTGAGTTAGAACTGGAAGCTCAACATATTTCTAAGGCACCATATCACATGGCACCCACCGAGATGTATGAGTTAAATAAACAACCTGAGCTGCTGGATGAAGGTTATATTCAACCAAAGTATTTCCCCCTGGGGTACGCCAGTTCTATTTGTTCAAAACAAAGATGGGTCACTTTGGTTGTGCATTAACTATTCGGAGCTAAACAAAGTGACGATCAAGAATAAGTACTTGTTGCGTCGAATTGATGACATAATTGACTAGTTACAAGGAGCGACTGTATTCTTGATGATCAATTAGAGATAGTGATACAATCAATTCAGGATTAAAGAATCCGACATCCTGAAGTCGGCATTTAGATCTCGATATTGGCACTATGAATTTATAATAATGCCATTTGGTGTAACCAATGCGCCTGCTTTGTTTATGCAGTTAATGAACTGAGTATTCATAGAGTACTTGGATAAATTCATAGTTGTTTTCATCAACGACATCTTGATCTACTCTAAAAGTCTGGATGAGCATGCAAAACATTTACGAAACGTTTTGAACATCTTGAGGAATGTATAGTTGGATGCAACACTTTCTGAATGTGAATTCTGGCTAAAGGAAGTAATGTTCCTTGGTCATGTAATATCAATAGAAGAAGTCCGAGTAGATCCGAGAAAGTCAAGGAAATTTTGGAGTAGGAGTCTCCTAATAATGTGAAAGAAGTCAGAAGTTTCTTAGGACTTGATGGGTACTATTGTCGGTTTGTGGAGGGGTTTCCAAAATCACCTCTCCCACTTACTCAGTTATTACGGAAAACCCAAAAGTTCGAATGGAATGAGAAATATCAGGTTAGTTTTGACGAACGCAAGAAGAGACTAACAACGGCTCTGATCTTAGCACTACCACAGGGAACTGAAGGGTTCATAGTTTACATTGATGCTTCAAATCAGGTCTAGGTTGCATGCTAATGTGGGATGATAAGGTATTCTCCTATGCTTCACGAGCGTTGAAACAGTATGAGGTCAATTACCCAACACGTAATTTGGAGTTAGCCATTGTTGTTTCTGCACTTAAAATAAGGCGACACTTTTTGTACGTAACTCATTGTCAGGTCTTCACATATCATAAGAGTCTTAATATACTTTCAGTCAGAAAGAGTTAAACATGTGACAGAGGAGATGGCTGGAATTTATTAAGGACTATGACTTGGAGATTCTTTATTGCCTAGGCAAAGCAACCTTGGTAGCTGATGCATTCAACCGCAAACTGGTGTCTATTCAAATGTTGGAGACACTAACAACCCAACCAAAATCTGACAAGAGTTTATTCGTTGAGAAATTGAAGTGCGGGTACAAAGAGTTCAAGGGCAATTATGGATGGCACTAACTTCATCCTCGACTGATGTAATCAAATCTAATCAATTAGATGACCCTATAATGATTCAGTTACATGATGAAGTGAGCAGGGGAAAGGCCCCAGACTTTGTAATCCATGAAGATGGAGTTTTGGAATTTCGAAATCGACTGTGTTCCTAATGATGATATTTTGAAGCAAATGATCATGAAACAAGCCCATAACACACCTTATTCAATTCACCCAGCTACCAGTAAGATGTATAAAGATCTGAAGCAAACTTTGGGGCAATATGATGAAAGAAGTAGGGGGATATTCTTGAAGTGTTTAACTTGTCATCAGGTTAAGATCGAACATCCGCGACATGCCAGCATGTTGAGACCAGTTCTGATTCCTCAGTGGAAATGGGAGGATATCTAGATGTATTTTTTCACCAACATGCCGAAGACCAGGACTGGAAGGAATATGTTTTGGGTGATAGTTGATTGCTTAACCAAGTCAGCTGACTTTCTAGGTATGAAGGATACCTGGGGACTGGATAGATTAGCTCGGGTATTTATTGCCGAAATAATCCGATTGCAGGGAACACCAAAGTCCATTATTTCAGATCAGGATGGTCGTTTTGTTTTGCACTTTTTGAAAGCGGTTCATAAAGCTTTGGGAACTGAGTTGAGGTTTAGTAACTCCAACGAATAACAATCACAATTCGAAAAGAAAAGCCTAAGTACTCGCGAGTACAATATATAAGTTCAAAAGTAAACAACAACCACGACGAAAGAAAACAACGGAAGAAAAAGGACTCAAATGCACATGTCAACGACCCTGGCTAGCGTCCTCGTACTGTCCCATTGCCCGCTCGTCTCGCTGAACATAACCTGAAATCCATAACAAGAATTGCCCCAAAACGGGTCCCCCAAAGGGGTTAGCAATTACGCTTGTACAACTAATCAAGACAAACCAATCACTTACACATTTCATAGTACAATGCATCGAATTCATTTCAAAACCAAAACCAGACATGTCTTTTCCGGAAACAAACAATCAATCAATTTGCCATGGGAACATGGCTATACCATTGATCGCGTTAGAGGCCTCTAAGGACCCTCCCGAACTGGCTATATCATAAAACAAATCACGCACGCACATCGCCTTCGGAACAGGGCTATACCATTGATCCCGCTCGAGGCCTCTAAGGACCCTCCCGAGCTAGCTAGCGATACAAACTCGTGAAGCCAGGGCTATACCATTGGATTCCGTCGAGGGCCCGTCGGACCCTCCCGAGGTGAGCAAAGCACGCACAATATACATCAGCATTTCATGTTAAGCATAAAGGTTTCCAAAAATACTTGCCTTGAGTAATTGACGACGCAACGAACGGAAAGGAAAATCACCGACGAATGCTAGGAACCGATAATCACGAACCTAACAATTCGAAGAATACAATCACAACCATTTTTAAACGAATATGGAATTGAAATACCCCTGAAAACCCGCCTACGAGTCATGTATATTCGTATAAAAATAACAAAGAGGGCGGACCACATCCAAACCCTCTCGAAATGCAACATGAAAACAACATCCCCCATCGGGGTCAGTTACACAGAACAACAATCCTCAAGAGTTGAACAAGCACAATCATGATATATCTCTTAGTTATGAAATTAATCTGAAGAGGGTCATCATAGTGCGCCCGTAATGGGACATGCAAGTGAACAAGATGAGTGTCCGGACACACCCGAACTTGTACCTAATTAGTCTCACGGAGGCACGTTACGGTGTGCACAGTCTATTGTGTCGGTGAACCCGTACACATGACTATCGTATGCCCGACTAAAAATTCCACACATAACCACTCGGCCATGCAATATGATCCCAGAAGGTCACATGAACAAAAATGACCATGATGAGTATTAATGAATAACAATCCGACAAGGGTCAAGAGTGACTCACCGAGATGAAATAATAATGAAATGAATGATAGCTCATTGAAATGATTGGAACCGTCGTTCCTTGTGAGTTGAATGATACATGATTAATACGTTATGAATGAATTATGAATATGAATGAACAACAATGAAAGGAATGAGTATCCTTTTAACCGGGTAAGAATTAACTTACACAATACCGGTGATAATGTCCTCTCACGAACAAACGTCCTTAATGGAAAATCGGTCGCTCCAACAACCTTGAATAACATGATTACCAATAAACGCTCAATATATGTATCAAGCAAGATTATAACCAACTCAAAAGTCGATGCAACAATAATCAAACTCATTGGGGCATTCTAACGAATACGTTGTAAACATTCTTCCTTTTGGTTACAACCAACCCCAATAATACCAATACCAAACCTCCAACGAATGATTCAACCAACAAAAATTCATTAATGACATCAATAATCCAATAGGAAACCTCAACTCAAGGTTACGACAACAACAATCGGAAACCCCCAAAATAACCGAAGTCAAACATCAAGGGTTCTTGAATAATTCCCCAAATATTCATCATATTTGAAATATACACCAATAAATCCGTAGGAATACAAGAATCCAAGGTAGATAATCCATATGTAACATATTCCAACATAATAGCAAGCTTACAGGAAGAGATCGGAAGGAAAATACTCAAATACCAAGATTTTAGATTCAAGAAGTATTTACCTTGATTTGATGTTTAGAAGGGATGAAATGATGATTAATACGAATTATAAGCTTGGAGATGTTGATAGATGATTGCAGCTCGAAGAACACTTCTCAAAATGCCCAAAATCTCCCAAAACCGTCGAGAGGGGGAGGAGAAATGAAGAAATGACGAAATGGGGCTAAACTGTCCAATATATAGTAAACCCAGTTTAGCGCACGCTAGCTCCTGTGCTTAACGTGCGCTAACAGGTGTACCGGGTAGTCTAGTACCCACTGTCTGCATCATTAGTGTAACAGCCCCAGATCCGACTGGGAATATTACAACGCCGTGGGCCCCGGAATGGAACCCACAAGGCTAAAAGAAATTTTCGCAAATATTTACAAACGCCTAAGAGGCGAACGACGGTACTTGTTGGGAAAACAAAGACCCTGTATCGAAACAGCCGGGATACTCGAATCCCTGTATCGAATGTTATTTAGAGGTTTTGACATATATGCCAAATACAGTAAAGGAAACTGTATCGAAGCTTTGGGGCTTTATCCTGTATCGAAGACCTGCCTCGAATCAGCATAAGTGAAGCTCGTCAGTACAGCAAGTAGTCTTGTAAAAAGACCAAGTATGGAAACTGTCTCGACACCCTATATACAGTCATCTTCCATACAGTTCACAAAAGGACAAGAAAGAACACAAGTCAAGTCACGTTGAACAAAGAAGTATTTAAATACTCAAGGATAAAGTATTTAAATACTGCCAGTCTTCAGATCTTCAGAATCCCGCGAAATCCGGATCATGTCATATTCCCGTTGAAGGAAATCTTATTCAAACGGATACATCTCAACGGATACTTTCCTCAGAGACTATATATATCCTATGAAGACATTGAAGATCGGGGACCAACCGAAGTAACCTAACATTCAAGCTATCAAAGTTATCATCAGAGCAAACATATCTCCAAAGCATACTGCAATTAAGAACGAAAGAGATATACAAAGGCTCAATATCAAGAACGACCATCATCACTCAAGAACTTCAAAGTCTTGTTCTTACCGGTTACCTACCTTTTACCTCTGTGTAAAAACCGAGCTCGTGTGAACTCAACAAGTTATTCTGACCTGTGTGGGACGAATAAGGACGAAGCTTTGGAACTGTGTGTGAAGAAGCTAGTCAAGAAGAAAGCTTTAACCAATCTGTGTGAACGGTTGAAAGTGACATTCTTTGTATCAATTTGTGTGAACGATACAAGGATAGGTTTGTTTATAATTACGTAGTTGTGTACGCAGTAATTATAATAAACTTTTTACTCCTGTGTGGAGGACCAGTGGACGTAGAGGGGTTTACCTCGAACCACTTAAATTATCGTGTCATTTACCTTGACTTTTCTTGTTTTAAATTACCGTGATATATTAAGTATACACCAAATACTTCGTTGCTGTATCCACGGCAACTAACTGTATCCAAGACTTCCGCTACGCACTCAGATTTAGATTCCGTACAGTTTGTTGTTTAAACTATTTTCCAAACTGTATCCAGTATACTTAAGTGGCCAACAAGTGGTATCAGAGCGGTTGATTCTAAAAAGAATCACGTATTTCTTTTAACCGAATCGATTCAAATCACTTATTTTCAAAACAGTTTCTTTCATTCCTATATTATCAGTATGGATACTTCTATGATTAACAAAGTCCCTATGTTCTCTATTAACGAATTTGACGACTGGAGAATTAGAATGGAAGCTCATCTTGCAGCAATGCACAAACAGATGATTTTTGTTATACAGGATGGTCCGATCAAGATCATGAAGGTCAATCCAGCCGCAAGGATTGAGGACCAAGCCCATGCTGAAATGCTCGAGAAAGAACGCGAGCAATGGACAACAGATGAAAGGAAGCGAGCCAATCTCGACAACGTGGCTAAGAACGCGTTATTTGTCACTCTTGACAAAGGCACGTTCTCAAAGGTAAAGAGCTGCAAAACAACAAAGAAATGGGATAAACTCAAGTTAATTTGTGAGGGAACCGAGCTCTCAAAAGAAAACAAGATTTCAAAACTTACTCAAAGAATTTGAATCTTTTGAAATGAAACCAACGGAAACACTTGAGGAACTTGACCTCAGATTTACTGGTATTGTTGGTGAACTTGAAGCGTTGGGCAAGATTTACACCGAAAAGGAGAAGAACTTAAAAATTTTCAGATCTCTCCCAGCCCGATGGGACATTAAGACCACAGCTATGCGTGTATCCTGTAATCTTAATGAAATATCCACTTTGATCTCTTCTCCGACCTTAAAGCCTTTGAGTATGACATTGTGAAGAGAGAAAGTCAAGAATCTCCTTCAAAGGTCATGACTCTACGTATCGAACCGTCGACACAAAGATGCCTAGCTCGTCAAGCCCTGGCCACAAGAACGCTGACAAAGACGACGACATCTGTCACAAGATGAAATGGCGCTTCTAATGCATAAATTCAAAAAGTTCATCAAACGATCTGAAAGACTCCTACAGCCCAAACTCACAACAAGGTAAGTACCAAACATCATCCGGTGATGCTAACTCGTGCTATAATCACAGGAAACTGTGCCATTATGCAAACAAATGTCCTCATCCCAAAGTCCAAAGATTGCACGAGGCCGAGCAACAAGAGAGAGATGAAAGAAGACGTGCTTGGAAAGACAAGCTCAAGGCCCCGATTGGAGAATCGAAGCCTCCCCACACCATCCAAATCGAGAATGTCTTCAAGTGGTCATCGAAAGTGATTCATCCGACGATGAGTTCGATGATAAAGCATACATGTGCTTTATGGCCAAAGATGTTCCGGAAGATGAAGACAAATGACGATGAGGTAAGTTCAACCTCGGCTATTCCATCTAATGCATCTCATACTTTCAAAATATGATGAATGAGTTTAAAAACATTCAAAAGACCCATGAGACTCTAAAATCGAGAATATACACCAATTAACAAATCTAGAGCTGAAAGATGAAAATGACTTGCTGAAAATAAATTATGAAAATATGTCTCTTGATTGTGAAACCAGCAAGGTCGATTTTGAAAAACTCATGGAGAGCAATCATCAACTTGCTCATGAACTAAATGAGGTTAAAACCCACAATGAGAGCAAGACAAATGATTTGGTTCTACTACAAACCAAAATCACAACTCTCAAGAAGCGAGAAACTGAACTTGAGACCATTCTGAAGTCTTTTGAAAAATCGTCCAAAAGAATGGAAGAAATTCTGAGCACTGGGCAACATGCTCATGATAAAAGTGGCTTAGGATACAGCTCATGTTCGAATAAAGGGAAAACTAGTACAGTGTTCGTCAAGAGTGTGGAACACATTCCAGAATCGGAAGATGCTCCTAGTCCCATAAAGGAACCTGCTGTACCGAGAAAACCGAAGGCTGCAATTCCGCCCCCTCAACTCTACTATTCGAGACAGTGGAACCAACAACCACTCAGAAGGCGTAATCTACAGCATGCTCCACAAGCATATCATCAAAGCCGAAAGTCATTCAGAAAGAAAGCGGTATCCAACCACCAAAGGCCCGCACGGCAGTACCCTCAGTACAGTGCGCCTAGGTATTGGATACATGAGCCCTGTTATCCCTCAAGACAGCAGATGCCAGTTCAGTATCAACAACAGCATTGGGAATCCAACTGGAGACCCAGAAGACAAGCTGTTAGGCCTAGGAAAATGGCTCCACCTCCTAGACGGCACTCGTACTGGAATAATAATAATAACCCTGAATTTTACATGCATAGTAATTATCATGATTATAACAACTACGGATATGCCCCCCGTAGATACCGCAATACTGTACCGAGTACATCCTATAGTAAACCAATTGTTGTAAGGAAAATCTGGGTACCTAAAGGAACTAACACATATGGACCCAAAAATCAAAGGGGACCTAAATCTACCTAATTTCTTTGTTACAGGACATCCTAGAGGAGGATACCTGGTACTTCGATAGTGGATGCTCTCGTCACATGACTGGAGATAGGAGCAAGCTATCTGATTTTGTAGAAGTTCGCGGTCCAAAAGTTCGCTTCGGTGATAAGTCTAAAGAAAGAACAAGAGGGAAAGGAAACCTACTTGTCGGGAAATTCAAGGTCACCGATGTTGCATATGTTGAAGGCTTACAGTACAATCTACTTAGTATTAGCTAGTTCTGTGATAAACAGTTCTCGGTGAAGTTCTATATAGATCGCTGTAGAGTCAAGAACACCCAAACCAAGGAAGTTGTGCTTACAGGAAGCAGATCAGGTAATATGTACATTGCTGACTGGAAGCCTATGAGCTCCTCAATTCCATGTTTTGTTGCCAAAGGCACTGCAGATCTTAGCTGGCTATGGCACAAGAGGATGTCTCACGTCAACTTCAAGAGGATCAACAAGCTTTCAAGACAGGGTATGGTTAGAGGTTTGCCAGATGTGTCATTCAAGAAGGACAGCGTCTGCGGACCATGCCAGAAAGGCAAGCAAATCAAGTCAACCCTGAAAAGCAAATCCTACCTTTCAACCCAAAGAGTGTTGGAAATGCTACACATGGATCTCTACGGTCCTGTAGACCTAGTAAGTTTGGGAGGTAAGAAATATTGCATGGTTGTTGTTGATGATTATTCCAGGTATGCTTGGACGATCTTTCTTAGCAAGAAGAAGGAAACAACATCAAGGCTGCCCGAGCTCCTGAGGAAGTTGCAAAATGAAAAAGCGTCGAGTATCGTGTGCATTCGTTCCGGCAGAGGTACCGAATTTACTAACCGCTTTATAGAGCAATACTGCTCGGAGAATGGAATACAAAGACGAATACTCAAATGCCCGTACACCTCAACAAAATGGTGTTGCCGAGCGAAAGAATAGACGTTGAAAGAAGCAACACGGACAATGATTGCCGCAAGCAAATTGCCACAAGATTTACGGGGTGAAGCAACCAATACTGACGTGCTACACTCAAAACATTGTATCGTCAACAAGCACCACAACAAAACAAATTATGAGGTATGGAATAACAAAACTCCATTAGTTTCGTATTTTCACATTTTTGGATGCAGGTGTTATGTATTGAACAATGGGAAGGACCAACATAGAACCTTTGATGAAAAATCAGATGAAGGAATATTCGTAGGATACTCCTCCGTCAGCAAAGCTTTCAGAATCTTTAATAAAAGGAAGCTGACGATCGAGGAATCAGTTCATGTAGTGTTCGACGAACCACACCATGACCCTACAGGAGTAGATGACATCACTCAGGACATTCACCATCTATCTATCTTGGATCCACCTACACCCATAGAACCTGTCGTTGATTTAGAAATCAACCCCGCAGCTGTAAGAATCGATGTGGATGAAGCTGACGCTGTACAAGCTGAAGCTGTACCCACATAAACTTTCTATACAGTACGGGATCCTGAACTAGAACCCGACCGAAGATGGTTGAGAGATCACCCGCAAGAGCTGATAATTGGAAACATTAATGCAGGTGTTTCTACTCGTAGGAGAATACAGAGTACACAAGGAAATGTACTTTGTGCACAAGAAGAATCTAATGCTGAAGTTTCACAGTTTCCTGAATGGAAATCTCAATCCGAACTTAGGAGACTCAATATGTGCACTATCGCCGTATTCTTAGCCCAGTCCGAACCTGTTTCGACCATAGACGCTCTTAACAATTCTCGTTGGATAACATCTATGGAAGAAGAGCTTAACGGTTTCGAAAGAAACAATGTATGGTATCTTGTACCCAGACCGACACACCAATCAGTTATAGGAACCAAATAGGTATTTCGAAACAAAAAGGATCGAAATGGACTTATCATAAGGAACAAATCCAGACTAGTAGCACAAGGCTATTGTCAGGAAGAAGGAATCGACTATGATGAAATCTTCGCCCCTGTAGCGAGACTAGAAGCCATTAGGATATTTTTAGCCTTTGCCGCCCATAAGAGTTTTATCGTATACCAAATGGACGTCAAGAGTGCTTTCCTGAATGGAGAGCTTGCAGAAGAAGTTTATGTTGAACAACCACCAGGGTTTGCCAACACAGACGGTATCGATCTAGTTTACAGGCTAAGGAAAGCGCTGTACGGACTTAAACAAGCCCCTAGAGCCTGGTACGAAACCCTGTCCCAGTATCTAACCAACAACGGATTTGAGAAAGGTGTTGTCGACAAAACCTTGTTCAAGATACAGGAAGGTGATGACCTTCTAATGGTACAAATCTATGTCGATGATATTATTTTTGGTTCAACTAACCTTGCTCTATGTCAAAGGTTCTCACATCTCATGCAAAGCAAATTTGAAATGAGTATGATGGGGGAACTTAGTTATTTCCTAGGATTGCAGGTAAAGCAGTTGCCTACAGGTATATTCATCAACCAGGAGAAATACAGCAAGGAGCTTCTCAACAAATTTGGAATGAACACTTCCAAATCCTCACCAACCCCCATGAGCACTTCCGTGCAAATTAGTGCTGATGAAGCCAGAAAGCCGTTTGACCAATCACTCTACAGGAAGCTCATTGGTTCGCTCCTGTACCTAACGGCTAGCGTGCACGATATCCATTCTTTGTTGGAGTGTGTGCGAGATACCAAGTTGCACCTAAGGAATCACACTTCAATACAGCTAAACGAATCCTGAAATACATTAAAAGAACAGTCGATGCAGGACTGTGGTATCCTAAGGAAGGCGGATTCGATTTAGTTGGATACAGCGACTCGGATCTCGGAGGCTGCAAGCTAGATAGGAAGAGTACAAGTGGAACTTGTCACTTTCTCGGACCTAGACTCGTATCTTGGTTCAGTAAGAAGCAATTGGCTAACTCTCTTTCCACGGCTGAATCAGAGTACTATGCTGCTGGTAGCTGTTGTATGCAGATCCTTTGGATGTAGCAACAACTGTCTGATTATGGAATCGATGCTAGAGAGACTCCAATCATGTGTGATAGCACGAGTGCAATTGCAATCACGCACAATCCTGTGCTGCACTCGCGCACTAAGCATATCAACATGAAGCATCATTTTATCAGGAATCATGTCGAGAACAAGGATGTTCGCCTGGAAAAAATTCATACAGACAACCAGCTGGCCGACATTTTCACCAAGCCTCTCGACACAGCAAGATTCAACATGCTCGTAATGAACTGGGAATACTACGGCGACTCCTGTAAGTAATTTCATGTTTTACTCAACAATTGAGGGGAATCTTTGAAGACCCGTGAATACAAAGATTCAACATTAATTATCCGTACACTTAATCATCAATACGATCAGTAGCAAGCGAAGGCATATGAATCCTACAAATGTGTGTGCAATAATTTAGGGGGAATCTCAGAGACCCATGAATACAGATTAATCCAAATATTCCGTATGGAATTTAAAACCTATTAGTACCTTTTTAAGGGGAACGTCAGACGACGGAGAACAAAGACATGCTATAGGATTTCGATTGAAGATATAATATAATATTATTTCCTTTTAAAATAATTTTTGTCCACGTGCCCTGTTTTTACGTCAAACGTCATGTTCATTAAATGCCTTACACGACATCTGGACAACTGAATCTCAAAAGCCGCGATGTTTTTAAATTATTTATTATTTTTAAACCGCCGTTTTAGGCATTTAGGGTATCAACCTATGTCAGAAGTGGGACCCGCTCTATTTTTAAACCTTTTAATGGATTAGCGTACAAGTTACACTCAGTCCATCCTAACCGTTGATTTCAAAATCGGTTCCCATCCCTTAAAATCTGACCATTCGTACTCTGCAAAACCCTATTTCGCCGCCCAAGTATAAAAGGATCAGATTCGCCATTAGAGACTCTTTACGCTTTCTGCAATTACAAGAGTTCTCAAGCAAACAGCCTACATATTTTTCTGCATATTCACTGCGAATTTCGACTGTTTTCTTCCACCTTTGTTTTAAGAAAACATCAATGGCTAGTCAATCTTCTTCCCCTGTTCTAAAGAAAACCTCCAACATCATTGATGGCCGGATCTTCTCCAAACCTGTCATCATCGAGCGTATTATCTCGGAAATCAACGACACCGAACCAATGGAGTATATCATTACTCGTCTTGAACAACAAGGTCTCTATCGCTTCGGGAGCAAAACCGCCGACAAATACGACGCCCATCTGGTTGAGGAATTCTACCTCAACGCCGCCGTTCGTTTTCTGTCGCTAGCCCAGGGAGGACATGTTGCTGACATCACTGCAACAGTCCAGGGAGTGGAAATCTGCATCAATCGCGATTTACTCCAGAGAATCTACAGGCTGCCCGCCGATGGCCTGACCATGGACCAACTTGAGACGTTCGGGTCTCAAGAGCTTATTACCAAGTTTTATGGACTTTTTACAGGGTCCAAAGTGGTGGATATGATGACAAGTACTTGTCACAAGAAAAATTTTCTTCTTCATTTCGTTTATCTTCATGATTTTTGCTCCAGGATCATTGAAAACCGAACCGGTGCGTTCGAGATGTGCACGAATTTAAGGTTTAGGATGATGGTAGCTATTTTGACCTGTGAAAAGGTCAATTGGTGCCAAATCATTCTGAAACGTCTTCAAGAAGAGGTGTGCAAACCTGCCACCCAAAAGAAATCCTTTGGTTTAATGCTGAACTACATTCTGACGAAGTGCGGACTGACGCAATCCGCCGATGCAAAGAAAAATAGCTCAAGGATATACTTAGGAGGTGTCAAACCCACTGCGTATAACCAGAGCACCATGCATGCCAACCACCCGACAACCAGGCACATGCCAATTTCTGCCAACCCAAGAGATGAAACCGTGAAGGTCCCAGAAATGGAATCTTCAAAGAAGCGAAAACGATCTCACAGCAAGAAACACTCTGCTGGTGAGAAGTCCAAGAAGAGACTCAGGAGGCTCTTAAAAATCAAAGCCAAGCACTCCGAGGATGTCTCGCCCGTGGCGCAACCCACTGATGAAGAACCCTGTGGCCCAACCCCGTGGAAGAGGTGTCTCCTCTTGCATCGACGGTAGATCCCGAGCCTTTGGCGGCTACGACGGATATAGAGACATCCGCCAACGCTCAAGACTTTAGCGAGTCGGCCGCCCATTCGAGCCAAAAGCTACTTCTCCTCTGCGGATCCCACACCCGCAGGATCCAATTTCCTTGAGGCACCATCCTCGCAAGGAGTCCATCTTCCGTACAGATCCCATACTGCACTGGAATCCCTCGAAACAGCGTCTCCAGACGTTATTCGAAGTCCCTCCCCTGACTCGATCATAAATCAAACACTTCTTTCGGTTCAAATTGAACACGCATACGAAAGATTTCTGCAATGGAAAGGCTATAGGCTAGCTCCGTACGATACACTCTACAACTGGAGCGAATGGAGCCACGAAGAGCGATTCGTCTCCGAAGTAACAGACTCAACTGAAATTGAGGCCCTGCTTCGATGGGACAACGCTTCTTGCAAGGATCTAATTGAAAGCCACCTGCTGCACAAATCTGACGCCAGAAGAAAAGGAAAGAAGAAGTCATAGGATTCTCCCATTAATCCAAAAGATGACGACGATCATGACTCAGACGACGACGACGATGCTCTACAAGCAGGTCTGAGAATGAGCCGTGAAGAGGCTGAAGCACGAGACGCCTCTCCACCCAGAAAAGACGAAGGGCCTTCTACCCAAGCAAATCCCCCTTCGCCACAGCCCGAGAACATTCCCGACCAGGAGGATTCAGTCCCTCCAGTCGAGGAACTTCAAGAAATTTTGGAACAGGCACCCGAGCCTGCTGCGACCGAAGAAGCTATTCCTGAAAGCCAACAGGAGGATTCAGTCCCTCCTGCACCCATGATTGATGAAGAGTCTTTGCAACAGGAAGCTTTTCCACCAACTGTCGCCGAACCACAGGAAGCTGCTCCCGCCCCTTCAACAATGGAATCCGAGGACGGTACCGAACCTGAGGATGTCCAACTTACTTCACGTCCATCCGTGAATGTAAGAAGATTGAACGACGCTGCAGACTTCGCCCAACCAGATTCTCCGATCTCTGCTGCACGAAAAGAGCGCCTGCGAGCTCTTGGCCTTCAGACTGTATTTATCCAAGATGCAGTAAATGCTCTATCTTCCGTTGAAAAGGCACTGAATTGGATGCACACCTCTGCCGTCGAAGAAATGACCACTCTTCAACACGAAGTATCTCGAGTTGTCGACGCATTCATCCTTTTGCCAGAAGTTTTCAAGCAAGCCTTGAAGATCATGGAAGATAAGCAAGAGCAACTGCTGAAGGAGGAAGCTACAAAGACAAGAATTGCTGAAGCCAAGACCGCCTGTGCAATGATTGAGAACAGCTCTCAAATGCGTGCTCACGACAAATGCATTCAAGAAATGTCGCAGACTCTTTCCTCCCTTGTTGAAAGAATAACCAGCATCGAGACCAAACAGGACGCCGCTCTTGAAATCCTGCAAAGTCTTGATGAAGCCAAAAAGGGGGAAGAGGCACGAGAAGTCGCAAGGAGAATAAGGTGCAACAAGAAAGGGAATTTGAGGTCGCTCGAAAGATTACCGCCGAATTGAACAAGTGGCACCTCCATCCCATAGTTTTAAAATTTCGTGCTCAGATCGAATTCCATGACCCAAATGTCCCTTGGCAAACTCTTATTCAGAGACCTTCGGAAATACGTCTGCCGACCAACCGCAACCCAACTGCCGACGAAGTGAAGCACTGGAGGAAGAATGAACTGATGAGATATTTTGTCAGACTCATCAGGGAATCCGCCATCTTCAAAAATTATAAAACGTTAGCGGAAGCGGCAGATAAGTTTACGAAGATGCTAGAAGAAGGTAAACTCCCTCTCCAAATCGAAATGAAATCCAAACATAGAAGAGGAGATAGGGTCACCCATCTAGAAGATTGGATACTTGCCTTTGATCGTTCATATGAAGGAAGAGCGATTTACCAGGATCGAGGCAATGATTCACTTCAAAACTGGTGGCGCGGCACCGAGAACGAACCCGGAAAAAGACCATGGAGGCATGCGGATTATCGATAAAAAGCTGAAATTTATGTATATTGTTTTTGTTTTTGTAATTTCTATTCGAAACAGCAAACTTTGTACTCAATCATTTTTGAATATCAATAAAATAGTTTGTTTGTCTTGAAAGATTACAACTCGTAATCTACTGTGTTTATGTATGATTACTTAAATTGTTTGATAGGAATCTCAAGTTAGATAAACTTGATTGAAAAATAAGCTGTACGAACTAGTCTACGAACAGTTCATAATTTAAGTTGTAAACTTAGAATACATTGTAAGATTGTGCTGCGCGCCAATCATAGGCTTAAGTTGTAATAAATCTCAAATCAGATTTAACGTGCTGCGAGCGGTTCATTATTGTAGACTAAGTCACTAAGTCGACCTTTGACAAAAGACCAAGAAATGCGGAAGTCATCAAAGAAGAATGCTTCATAAAGAAGGTTTTGGCATCATCAAGAAGACTCGAAGAGTTAAGTAAGTTAGTCTTGGCAAATTGTCAAAAGGGGGAAATTGTTGGGAAAACAAAGACCTCAGATCAAGCAGTAGGGATACTCGAATCCTCGTATCGAATGTTATTTAGAGGTTTTGACATATATGCCAAATACTGAAAGGAAATCAGACGAAGCTTTGAGGCTTTATCTGTATCGAAGACACGCCTCGAATCGGCATAAGTGAAGCTCACAAGACTGCAAGTAGTCTTGTAAAAAGACCAAGTATGGAAACTGTCTCGACACCCTATATACAGTCATCTTCCATACAGTTCACAAAAGGACAAGAAAGAACACAAGTCAAGTCCCGTTGAACAAAGAAGTATTTAAATACTCAAGGACAAAGTATTTAAATACTGCCAGTCTTCAGATCTTCAGAATCCCGCGAAATCCGGATCATGTCATATTCCCGTTGAAGGAAATCTTATTCAAACGGATACATCTCAACGGATACTTTCCTCAGAGACTATATATATCCTATGAAGACATTGAAGATCGGGGACCAACCGAAGTAACCTAACATTCAAGCTATCAAAGTTATCATCAGAGCAAACATATCTCCAAAGCATACTGCAATTAAGAACGAAAGAGATATACAGTGCTCAATATCAAGAACAGCCATCATCAGCTCAAGAACTTCAAAGCTGATGTTCTTACCTGGTTACCTACCTTTTACCTCTGTGTAAAAACCGAGCTCTGTGTGAACTCAACAAGTTATTCTGACCTGTGTGGGACGAATAAGGACGAAGCTTTGGAATTGTGTGTGAAGAAGCTAGTCAAGAAGAAAGCTTTAACCAATCTGTGTGAACGGTTGAAAGTGACATTCTTTGTATCAATCTGTGTGAACGATACAAGGATAGGTTTGTTTATAATTACGTAGTTGTGTACGCAGTAATTATAATAAACTTTACTCTGTGTGGAGGACCGGTGGACGTAGAGGGGGTTTACCTCGAACCACTTAAATTATTGTGTCATTTACCTTCACTTTTCTTGTTTTAAATTACTGTGATATATTAAGTATACACCAAATACTTCGTTGCTGTATCCACGGCAACTAACTGTATCCAAGACTTCCGCTACGCACTCAGATTTAGATTCCGTACAGTTTGTTGTTTAAACTATTTTCCAAACTGTATCTAGTATACTTAAGTGGCCAACAGTACTATCTTTAAAAACATTCGAATGCTTAATAAAATCCGTTTATCAAAACCATTGTAAAAATCTCATTTGAATCCACAAGGCCCGAAATGCCAAAACTCAACAGTTTAAAAACATACGTTAAGCAATCGCTTACACGTACCGACAAAATAGTTTAGAAAATGATTGCAAAAGTAATCTATGTTACCAGATACCAAAAGGCCATTTAAAATACTCACGCAGCGGAAAAAGAAAAATAATTAAAATACTCTAGCAGCGGAATTACAACAGCTGAGTAGGAAACTCAATACACAAATACATGCCCTAGCCAGTATCCTTCGGTAAGCTCATCTCTTCACGACCGCTACAAGCTTGATAATCTAAGAACCTAAAAAGAAAGCCCACGATGGGGTCAGCCATAATATCCAACAATGATAACCATCACATCTCGTCAATAATTACATACCAATGAAAATACTAATTATACGACCAATGTAATCTTACCGCCATAACTTTACTAACTCGTGATAATAATTACCAAAGTTCACATCTCGTATCCTTAACAAAACAATAAACTAATACCGAAATATCTGTACTATATCTCAACAATGCTTAAGGTTCTCAAAACATTATCATAACTCACTGTTACGAAATTCACTAACTCTGTCAAATCCAATCCATCGGGTAACATCATCACATCTCAACACGATAACCGATTGTCCATCAAAGACAAATACCAAAGAAAATACGGAACATACCTCAAGATATGAAATGCCACGACGAAATCACGTCAGTCTAATCCAAGATCAGATAAACACAACATACGGACACAGTCCTAACACAAGACCTACAAATGCATACTCATATGACAACGTCAATATGCTCACATCAATAAAAACAATGTATACTTATGGCAAACCCATAATATACACATGCACAACAACAACACATATGGTAATCCAACAATCCAGCGCACACAGCTATAGATCCCCATGATGATCCCGTCGGACCAACGCATGGTGGCATAACCTGTCCAACGATCCAGCGTACACAGCTATAGATATCCCATGACAACAACGATACATGAATGTACCACAACATGATCGACACAAATTACGAAAATGATTAAAATACTTGCTCCGAGTCCTTCGAGAGCAATCTCGATATCTAAACCATCACCAACCATTATTATGAATATTCGACGATCCAAAATGTCATGGACGGTAGATAATTCACATCTTCGTCTATACCACAATGTATCCTCGATATCAAGTATACCAACAACAAATGTAAATCATATACGCTATGATTTAATTCCCAAAACTCGAATACAAATTATAATCCTAAATTTCCTGTGTTCACAATTATACTCATTGTTATACGAATTATAAAGGAATGAAACGGAAACTATTCATTAAATATTATAAAATGAGCAAGTAATATACTTGCCTCGATACCGATGAAGCCATTACCAATTCCTTGCCGTCGAATACAAGCTTCTCAGCCCCGCTTAATGCAATTCACGAACATTCTCGAACACGACCGCAAAGTATGGTTATAATCACCGATCAATAATCTCAACCTATTACGATAATCGATTAACACACATTCGATCAACAACTGATATAACCAATCAACAAACTCAATGGTTCCACAATATCTCGATTAACCATAAGTCTGAACAATTCAACTTAAATTATCATGAATTCATAACCACAACACAAACTTGTACACTGTCTGTTGACTTAGCGCACGTTAATCACTTAACGTAGCGTGTGCTAAATCGCTCCCATTAGCGTGCGCTAGCCATTAACACCAGCGTTCGCTAATGACATGCAGTTGCATGAATTTCAGATACCAATTAGCGTATGGCCATTATCAAGAGCACTAAGTGATTCGAAACCATGTTCATAGCTATAAAAAAATGAAATTTGATATCCTTTAACATATAGGTAATCATCCAACTCTTAATCCAATTCATATATTCACATATCATCTTCTTCCTCAAATATCAACATCATGAACACCAAGAACCCTAACAACACTTCCTTAATCTAACATTACAGAGATTAATCATCAACAATGACATCAACGTCCGCAAAGGAGAAGAAGGATTAACTAACTTATCTCAAGAAACGAACTACACAATTCAAACCACCCGAATCATATTAATATCATCATACTCCTGTAATCCATCTCATAATCATGCTTGTCAACTTGTTTATATGATAATCATTAACTCAAGAACATAAATCTTCAATCCAAAATGAAATAGAAAGGTGAAGAACTATTACCTTGTATAGACGAACCATGAAGGAGAACAATCAACTTCATTCCAAGAATCAATAACTTCAAGAACAAGACTTTAATCCATGTTCCTCAACTTAATCTTGTTAAAGATCATCATCTCTGAGTGTTTAGAACCTCAAACTTCTCTCTAAAAATAAAGGAAGGAATGGCTGAATGAACATAATTCGCATCTGCAATCATATATATACTGACTGTTAGTAGCGTGCGCTACTTTTTCCTTAGTAGCGTGTGCTATCGTAGTTGACTTGCTATAGTCTGCACCTACCCCCGTGTCCCCACATGCCGAAAGCACTGACGAGGATAAGATTCCATTTTGTTCGACCTGCAGTTAGCGTGCGCTAGTCCTTAGGGTTTAGCGTGCGCTAGTACTACATTACAACATCCGTTGACTCATCAGAACATGCACCGAAAGTGGCCTGGTCCACACATACATTCCTTCTGATCTGTCTGTACTAGCATGCGCTATCCTTTACCATTAGCGTGCACTAAACCTGCACGATACCATGCGCTATGATTGAATATTAGCGTGCACTAATCAGGCTATACTTAGCCATTTTCAGCTATTCTTGTACAACATCTCAACATACGAAATACAAACATACGGCATACTGAATACGTATACTACTTCCAATAATATTTTCATACGATACACAATATCCTCAACTGCAATTGTCGACCAAGTACGACAAATATACCAATATAGATGTCTCAGTCCTTCATTTATTTTATCTATATTGTAAAGATTCCACGCTGTACAACATAACTCAGATAAAATAACATTAAACAACAATAGTAGAAATTCCGGATATTATAGCGTGCGCTACATACATTGGTAGCGTGCGCTAATGCCTCTTATTAGCGTGCGTTAACCTTGTGTTAGTGCATGCTACCTGATGGCAGAACCTACTGTCTTCTTGCCTTGCTCGCGTTAGCTTGCGTAACACCCATTACTTAGCATGCGCTACTAACACCATTAGCGTATGCTAATATCCACTCATAGCGTGCGCTAAGATATTCCATTCCAGTCCAGTACCCACTGGACTCTGCCTGCCCGGACCTTAGCATGCGCTACACTGATTGCTTAGCGTGCGCTATCCAAACAACTAGCATATGTTACTTTCCATTCTTAGCGTGAGCTACCACAACTTAAATTCAGTCCAGTGCCCTCTGGACTTTCTGCCTGAACCACATTAGCCTGCGCTAATGCTGAGAGGTAGCGTGCGCTTCCCGTACTCAATTAGCATGCGCTAAAGAGAGTACGTAGCATGCGCCACACACAGCCCAATACAAAGATGACAATGATGATATGCTCGGCCCGATTCTCCATCCGGGTTGAATGATAAATAATACCTGATATATGATACAAAATTACTCCGAACGGTGAATACAATGAATGAATATGAATGATGAATGATTATTAATGAGTGAAAAATTACTGAGTGGCAATATACTGAATGATAATTAATGAATTTACAACCGGGTATTACATACTCCCCCCTTAAAAAGAGTTTCGTCCCCGAAACTAAGGGTCAAACAATTCGGGATAACTCTCTCGCATACTATCCTCGGTTTCCCAAGTAGCCTCTTCGACTCTGTGTCTAGACCACTGCATCTTAATCAAAGGAATTATCTTGTTCCTTAACTGTTTGATACTCCGCTCTAAGACTCGTACATGATGCTCCTCATACGAATAATCATCCGCGATCTCGATCTTGTCAAACTGAAGTATGTGACTCAAGTCGGCAACATACTTCCGCAGCTGAGAGATGTGAAACAAATTATGAATTCGGCTCAATGCTGGAGTTAAGGCCAATCGATAATCCAGACTGCCTACTCGATCCAAAATCTCAAACGGTCCAATGAATCTCGGACTCAATATTCCCCGTTTCCCGAAACGGAAGATACCTCGACTCGAGGATACCTTGACCAAAACGTGGTTACCTGCCTCGAACTCTAATGGTCGACGACGATTATCTGCATATGATTTTTGTCTACTCTTAGCGGTCAACAAACGACTCCTGATCATAGCTACCTTCTCGCAGGCGGCTATAAGCATATCAGGCTCGGTGCTGATTGATTCTAATAAGTCATCCCAACACAAAGGAGCTCGACAATGACGACCGTACAAGGCTTCGTAGGGTGCCATATTAATCGAATCATGCCAACTATTATTGTACGTGAACTCGATCAACGGTAGTTGGGCTTCCCAATCGTCCTTCCAATCTAGAACACATGCCCTCAACATGTCCTCCAATGTCAGAATAGTCCTCTCTGAGTGTCCGTCGGACTGAGGGTGAAAAGTTGTGCTGAAATTAAGTTGAGTTCCCATGGCATGATGAACTGAATTCCAAAAATGTGACACGAATCGCCCATCACGATCAGAAACGATACTCTTAGGAGTACCATGCAATCTCACTATCTCTTTGATGAACAACTGGGCAAGTCTTTCGGGACCCCATATATACTTAATCTCAAGAAAATGAGCTGACATAGTTAAACGGTCCACAATTACCCAAATTGTATTCATGCCACGACAACTCGTCGGCAAACTCGTGATGAAGTCCATAGAAATATCTTCCCACTTCCACTCTGGAATATGGAGCGGTTTCAGCATACCCGCCCGTCGCTGATGTTCTATCTTGACTTGCTTACAGGTTGAATACCTCGAAACAAATTATGCGACTTCTCTCTTCATATTACTCCACCAGTAATTTTGTTTCAAGTCCTTGTACATCTTGCTAGACCCCGGATGAATGGAATAAGGGGTAGCATGAGCTTCTCTCAAAATCGAGTTTTTAACTCGTCATTTACCGGAACGCATAACCAGTTCTTAAATCACAAAAGTCCATCCTCGTGGACCACAAATCCAGGGGCTTTCCCCTCAGCCACATCATCTCGAATGCGCAACAAAAATGGGTCTGAACCCTGATTCACTCTAATCGCCTCCTCAAGTGGCGATGAAATCTCTAACATACAAAGTTACCCTTGTACTCGCTGTAACCAGACCACGATCTCGGGTCTTAGGAATTCCTGCTGAAGCTCCTTCTTAACTATTAAACGAGCAAGCATTTGCTCCTGAACGGACTTATGACTCAAGTCATCGGCGTATATTCCCTAATCAGTTCTAACCACCGTCTCTGTCGTATATTCAACTCCTTCTGAGTAAATATATACTTCAAGCTCTTATGGTCGGTGAAAATCTGATAGGTGATGCCATAAAGATAATGACGCCAAATCTTCAATGCGAATACCATGGCCGCTAGCTCCAGGTCGTGGGTCGGATAATTGACCTCGTGAGGTCTAAGTTGCCGCGAAGCATATGGAATAACCTTCCCGTTCTGCATTAGTACACATGCGAGACCGTGTCCGGATGCATCACTAGAAACCACAAATCCTTCCGCCCCTTGTGGCAAGGAAAGGACAGGTGCTGAAATTAACCGGCTCTTGAGTTCCTCAAAACTCTGTTGACACACATCGGACCACGCGTATTTCTTATCCTTACGCAAAAGGTTCGTCATGGGTTGAGCAATTTTAGAAAATCCTTCCACAGATCGTCGATAATAACCAGCTAACCCGAGGAAGCTTCGGATTTCCTTAACATTCTTTGGAGGTTGCCAATCTCGGATAGCCTCCGTATTATGAGGGTCGACGCATACTCTGTCTGATGAAATCACATGTCCGAGAAACGTCACTTCGAACATCTAGAACTCACATTTGGAAAACTTTCCATAAAGTTGCTCTCGTCTCAACACTTCGAGAACCTGATGAAGGTGAAATTCGTGCTCCTCTCGGTCATGAGAATAAATCAAAATGTCATCAATGAAGACAACCACGAACTGATCTAAATAGTTGATGAAAACCTGGTTCATTAATTCCATGAATACAGCAGGTGCATTAGTTAACCCAAACGGCATTACCACAAACTCATAATGACCATAGCGTGTTCGAAACGCCGTTACAGCGATATCCGACTCTCGAATTCGCAACTGATGATACCAGATCTTAAATCAATCTTGGAAAATACTGAAGCTTCCTGAAGTTGATCGAAGAGATCATCAATACGGGGTAGGAGATATTTATTCTTGATTGTCACCCTGTTCAACTCTCGATAATCGATACACAAACGAAATGAACTATCCTTCTTCTTGACAAATAAGACAGGTTCTCCCCACGGGGATGCCCTCGGTCGAATATAACCTTTCTCGGTCAATTCCTCCAGTTTATTTTTCAGTTCCTGCATTTCGGCCGGGGCCATCCGATACGGTGCCTTCGATATTGGGGACATACCAGGCTCCAACTATATCCTGAATTCCACATCCCTCTGTGGAGGCAAACTAGGTAACTCATCTGGGAATACATCGGCATATTCTCTCACTAAAGGAATATCCACCAACATTACTGATGATTTCTCGGTCTTGGTCATATAGCACCAATAACCAGAATAGCTGGGATTTCCTCCCTAAAATACATACTCGACTCCATCATCTGAAATAATAGTGACCATACGCTTACGAACACTAAGGACAGCATCATGACGTCTCATCCAATCAATACCCAATATCACATCATCCTTAGGTAAATCTACCACGATCAGGTCCGCCAACCAATCACGGCCATTAAGCTGAATGGGACAATTCTTAACCTCACGATTTCCGATCATTCTTCTACCATCTGGTAGACCAATGACATAAGCCTCACAACTAGTAGTACTATCCAGACGTAGTCTACTCAAACATGACTCGGAAATGAATGAATGCGATGCACTAGTATCAAAAAGGGTACACAGAGGTTGAGACTGAATTTCGAGTGTACCTGAGATCATTTAGGCCTACGGATCATTGGTCCTCTTCATCTCATAAATTCGGGGCTTGCCAACCCCAGAACCGGATGCTCCCATCTGATAGCTCTGGGCTCCGCATTTCTTTGCTCCCGTCATCTTGAACGACGCGGACTGAGTGGCCTGATTTCGAACTGCTGACTGCTTCGGGGCCAGAGATATCGCCGAAGTAGGTTTGGAGTCTCTTCGGAAAAAATGGGCCTTATGCCTAGCAATCCCACAATTATTGCATGTGATAGTCTGCCTCGGGCAGTTAGTGCTAAAATGACCTTGTTCTCCATAGTTGAAATAGGTGATGGCCGAACTGGTCGCTCGGGACTGAAATTTCGGAGGTTTCGGCGCCATAAGAGGTCGCTTAGAAAAGTAGGGCCCGCACGAGGCTTCTTGAAGGTTGCCTGACCGCCTTCTGACTGATTACGATTCTTTGATTTCTTACTAGTAGACGAAGGTTTTCGTTTAGCAATCTCCTTAGCAGTAAGCTCAAAAGTAAGAGCTTTCTCGATGAATTCGGCCAGGGTTGTGCAGTTATGATTAAGCAACTGCATCCGCATACGAGGCTTCAACCTCTTACTAAAATATTAATCTTGTCCGCCTCGGAGTGGATAATAGATGAGGCGAAAGGAAGTAGCTCCTTAAATTTCCCGGGCGATGGCGAGAACATCATCGTTCGCTGCGGGGTCGGGAACGAGTAATTCTGATAACTTGGCCTCTCTGAGTGGGGCCGGATAATATCTCTCCATCATGAGGGTCTTGAACTGATCCCAAGTACAAGATCCGTCGGTGGGCTTCAAAGATAACCACCAAGAGTGAGCTCTCTTACCAAAATAGTAAGCCACAACTGATACCTTATGTCCTTAGAGACAATCTACCATAGCAAAAAGCTTCACAAAATGCTCAAGCCAGTGAATAATATATGCCGGCTCATATGAGCCCTCAAAAGTAGGTGGTCTCTGGCGAGAGATTTCGCCAATGATACTGCTCACACTCCAATCTCGCCTCTGAGGTTGCGGCGGAGTAGTCTGCTGATTTTGAGCTATTGAGTTCTGCATCGTCTCCATGAGGCGTGCCATCTGTGTCATCTGGGCCATCATGCCCTGCACAAGCGCATCAACCAGAACACCTTATGATTGAGCTGTGTCCCGGGTACGACTCCCTGACAGTGAATGATTATTTCCGGGTGAATGAGTGGCAGCGTCGCTGCTCGATGAATTAGCGCTATTCATCGTGTTCGCACATGTATTCACACGAGATCCCAGGTTTCGGCCCGCACCGCCGCCTCTTCCCCTACGTCCTCTGCCAGCTCTATCCATACTGAAGTAGGAAAGTTACATGATAGTTATAGATCTCACATGAATACTGCATTATGATTACGTTATGAAATAATAATATTGAGCATACGCCCTCTAACACGATGATTACATGAATGATCAACTGAGGTGACATGATTATCTGATGAAATTCTTGAAATGATTATCTTGGACAAGTTAACAATATTAATGATATGATCCACAAGATCAACAACTAAGTAATGAAGTGAAATGAGTGATTAATGAGTTAACATGATCGACAAGATAAAAAATGAAGATGATGATTGAGGATTGTTGATTGATGAATGATGAATGAGTGATTCTTACTGCCAGAAATTATACAATGGCGTCAGAAATCTTAACGTTACCTTGGTCTGAGGGGCTTGGCGTTTGCACGGGTAACACGTGACGCGAAAGTCCAACGATACTAGCCTGACGAACGATGATTTCAAATGAGACATGACTCGTAAGGTAGTATTAAAAACCACGCTCCGATACCAACTTTGTAACACCCCAAACTAGGCGGCTATTACAGTGTCGTGGACCCCCAACTGGGACCCACCAGGCGATTGAAAATTAATGAATTAAATAATATAACTGTAGTAACGAATCACATTATATTACCAAATACTCCGATGAGGAGCTTTATGTACCATACATCCAGGAAATACCGAATACGTGTATATTTTATATGAAGATAAAATATACAACACTGAATAAAATGAGCATTCAAATGGAAATTTGCAGCGGACATAAAAATGACGAAGACATGAAAGACTGAAAGGACTGGGGGCCCCTACTAGTATCACTGGGACTCCTCGCCGTAAACGTTCTCTTCCCATGCCTTTGCCTTGCCATGACCTGAAAACAACATCCCCCAACGGGGTCAGTTACACAGAATAACAAACCTCAAGAGTTGAACAAGCACAATCATGATATATCTCTTAGTGATGAAGTTAAGCTGAAGAGGGGCATCATAGTATGCCCGTAATGGGACTTGCAAATGCACAGGACGAGTGTCCGGACACACCTGAACTTGTACCTAATTAGTCTCATGGAGGCACGTTACCGTGTGTACAGTCCATTGTGTCGGTGAACCCGTACACATGACTATCGTGTGCCCGACTAAAAATTCCACACATAACCACCCGGCCACGCAATATGATCCCAGAAGGTCACGAGAACAAAAGTGACCATTATGAATATTAATGAATAACAATACGACAAGGGGCATTCTATCGAATACGTTATAAACATTCTTCCTTTTGGTTACAACCAACCCCAATAATACCAATACCAAACCTCCAACGAATGATTCAACCCAACAAAACTTCATTATTGACATCAATAATCCAATAGGAAACCACAACTCATCGTTACAACAACAACAATCGGAAACCCCCAAAATAACCAAAGTCAAACATCAAGGGTTCTTGAATAATTCCCCAAATATTCATTAAATCCGAAATATACACCAATAAATCCGTAGGAATACATGAATCCAAGGTATATAATCCATATCTAACATATTCCAACATAATAGCAAGCTTACACGAAGAGATCGGAAGGAAAATACTCAAATCTCAAAATTCTAGATTCAAGAAGTATTTACCTTGATTTGATGTTTGGAAGGGATGAAATGATGATTAATCTGAATTATAAGCTTGGAGATGTTGATAGATGATTACAGCTCGAAGAACACTTCTTAAAATTCCCAAAATCGCCCAAAACCATCGGGAGGAGGAGGAGAAATGAAGAAATGACGAAATGGGGCTAAACTGTCCAATGTATAGTAAACCCAGTTCTTGTGCTTAGCGTGGACTAACGGGTGTACCGGGTAGTCCAGTACACACTGTCTGCATCGTTAGCGTGCTCTACATACATTGGTAGTGTGCAGTAATGCCTCTTATTAGCGTGCGTTCACCTTGTGTTAGCACGCACTACCTGATGACGGATGTCCAGAATACCGGAGTCCAGAACCTACTGTCCTTTTGCCTTGCTCGCGTTAGCGTGCGTCACACCCATTACTTATTGTGTTCTACTAACACCATTATCGTACGCTAATATCCACTCATATCGTGTGCTAAGAATTATTCCAGTCCAGTCGAGTACCCACTGGACTCTGTCTGCCCAGACCTTAGCGTGCGCTATACTGATTGCTTAGCGTGTGCTATCTAAACAACTAGCGTATGCTACTTTCCATTCTAGTGTGCGCTACCACAACTTAAATTCAGTCCAGTGCCCTCTGGATTGTCTGCCTGAACCACATTAGCGTGCGCTAATGCTGAGAGGTAGCGTGCGCTAAAGAGAGTATGTAGCGTGCACGACTCTTCACACATAGCCCACTACAAAGATGACAATGATGATATGCTCGGCTCGATTCTGCAACCTGGTTGAATGATGAATAATAGCTGATATACGATACAAAATTAATCCGAACGGTGAATACAATGATTGAATATGAATGATGAATGATTATTAATGAGTGAAAATTACTAAGTGACAATATACAGAATGATAATTAATGAATTTACAACCGGGTATTACAGGCAACACCTTTAGCAAAACGTGGTCTCCCACCTCGAATTCCAAAGGTCGACGACGGATGTCGGCATATGACTTATGTCGACTCTGAGCAGTCAACATCCATTCCTGAATCACTTCCATCTTCCACCTCATCTCTAAAGCGATATCTGGTTCGGTCCCAACGAAATCGGACGCCTCATTCCAAGAAATCGGCGATCGACATCGCTGCCCATAAAGCGCCTCATATGGTGCCATCCGAATTGATGCATGCCAACTATTGTTGTAGGTGAATTCGATCAATGGCAAATGCTCCTCCCAGTCACTACTCCAGTCGAGAGCACAAGCACGCAACAAATCCTCGAACGTCCGGATAGTGCGCTCCGACTATCCATCCGACTAAGGATGAAAAGAGGTACTCAAATGCAACCGAGTACCCAACGCCTTATGAACCGCCTGCCAAAATTGCGATACAAAATGGCCATCCCGATTCGAGACAATAGACTTCGGAGTACTGTGAAGTCTCACAATCTGCACAATAAACACACGAGCCAACTTCTCTGGGCCCCAAGTATCCTTGATGCCCAAAAAATGTGCTGACTTGGTCAGACGATCAACAATCACCCAAACCATATTCATGCCCGATCTCGATCTCAGAAAACTCGTAATGAAGTCCATAAATGTTATGTTTTTGGATGTTGGATATACTGTATGAGTATTTGTACAATTGTCATACTTGGTCGACAGTTGTATTCGAGGTATCGTGAATCAAAAGTATCATATGAGAATGATATTAGGACGAGCATATGTATTCAGTATGTGCGTATATGTATCCAGTATGTCGAGACGGACACGAACAGTTGGATTTTGACCAAGTATAGAATGCCATTACATATGCTAGCTTTAAAGACTTATGCACACTAAATTCTACGTTTTACGTACGTTATGCATATGACATTACGTACATAACAAGAGGAATCAGACAGGTCCGAGCTGTGGTCGGCATGTAGGCCCTGTGTCAGCAGCTTTCGGCGCGGATGTGGACAGGTGAGTCCGCGTATGTGGACATGTGATTCAACGGATGGATTTACGTATGTTATACAGGGTGTATTATATACGTCATACGAGCACATACTATAGCAAGTCAACATACGTATTACGTACGCAATGGATTAAGCGTTACGTACGTAATGGATTAAGCGTTACGTACGTTAGGAGGCAGCTGGACGAGTCATGGCCGTAAGGACCTGTAGTGCCGCACGTGTTCCGGTAGTGACTTGCTGGATGGCCGATTATGGTCGGTAGTGACTCGCTGGGATGGCCGATCAAGGTCGGCAGTGACTCGCTGGGATGACCGATCAAGGTCGGCAGTGACTCGCTGGGATGGCCGATCAAGGTCGGCAGTGACTCGTCAGGACTGTGTGATTACGGCGGTAAGGTTGTGGTCGGGTACGGCTATAAGGCCTATTACGCACGTAAGGGGACTGCCGATAACGGCCGTAAGGGTGTCAGCCAAATTGGGCAGTATGGTAGCCATGGCCGGTTACGTCCGTAGAGGACCGGCAGGACTCGGCTTTTTAATGGTCTGGGCACGGGTCACTTGGCCATTTCCACATTTTCTTCGTTCTTTTCGCGATCCTTCATCACAAATTAATGGTTTTGAATGGAAGCATCATAGAACAACATTTTTTGGAAGATTGATTCATCTCTAACATCATCTTTCGCCCGTATTGAAGGTAAGAACACTTGAACCCTTGGTTTTGGGGATTTTTGGAGTTTCATGATGTTTTGGCCAGTTTCATTAGTTTTAACTTAGATTGTTGATAGAACTTCGTTGTATTCTCGGAATCATTCATTATTTTTGAAGTTTTGTCGAACAAATTTGAGAATTTATCCATTAATCGATTAAATTGGACTATGCCAACAAAGTGTACGATAAATTGCTTCAATGGGTAGAACTTGGGAAGTTCTATACGTTTTCGTAGAATTGTGATTGAATTGACATCGTTGTGATTTAGGATAAACTTTTTAAGGAGGTTGGATCGGGACTCTTTTCTTTCGTCGATTTCTTCGCACCATGTTAATCAAGGGAAATGTTTACTTGTGTATTTCTTCTTCTAATAGGTATGTTGGATAACTCCTCTCTTCGATTCAGATTTTCTTCGTGTAACGATGGTTATGGTGTTGTTTTTGTGAATCTTGAAGTTGTATGAATTGTATATTGAGGAACAAAATGATATATGGCTTGGATTATGAATTAGATGATGGTTTATATGTTAGAACACATCGAATTACGTCGTTTTGTTGGCTATAAACATGATTATGGAGTAATTCATGTTCTTTAAGAACTCTTGAGTGATATACGTCGTGATTTTATGGGAATTGGAAGGATTACGGTTGATTTTGGTATATGTTATTCGTGATGATAACCGGTAATTGTATTTAATCCGTGTTAATCCGGAACTAAGGTTGAAGTTGGAATCATGAATGATAAAATTGATTATTATCGAATTGCGGCTTGTATTTATATTGTTTGAATTGTAATGGTTTGGTTTCGTAAGATCGAGATATCATTGAACTGTCGTGTTTGATTGGTTGGTCATATCGGTTGTTGATTGTTATCGAATGTATTGTTAATTGATCATTGCATTAGGTTGCATTAAGTGATCCTTGATGATTAACCGTTGAGCTGCGATTGGAATTCGAGAATGCATGGGTTGCCTTCGTCGGCGCTGTGGAGCTTGTAGATGAAGACGACGGGATTGATAATAACTTCATCGTATCGGTATCGAGGAAAGTTATGCTTGCTCAGTTCATAATGTTTAATAAATGATTTTATTTTCATTTCATTTATGATTCATATAGCAATGGTATTATGGAATATGAATTGTCGGGATGATGGTATGTATATTATGCTCGACTAGGATAAATCATAATGTATATGATTTTAAAGATGTCTAGTGGAAACGGAGACGTGAATTATATTTGGTCTATTGAGTGAGAGGTTAGAAATTGAGGCTAGTTATCATGCCGGCATTGAAATCGAGGTGGTGGTTTGGTATTCGTTATGGACTGTACTTCATTTTGGATTATTGAGATAACTGTGTATTCATTCAGGGATGTTGGTCGTGTAAAGGTTAGCATCTCCATCTTGAGGTAAATTAATATTGCTAGATTATGATAGTCATTCTGTTGCATTATTGCATGTGTGTGTTGATATTTCATGTGGTGAGTGTGCACCATTGTTTGATACGTTTTGTGATGTTCTCTTTCTTTGAGCTGTAATCTGTTTGGCCGATGTGTTAGGGGATAAAACCGGAATGGTTCCCACATCCGGATCATTCATGAGTAGATGCTTCCGTGACCTTTGGTTGCTGCCTTGGGAGTGTATGTGATATTTTCCAGAGTATTCCTGAGTGTATGCTTCCATGACACTTGGTTGCGACCTTGGGAGTTTATGTGCTATTATCATATGCATTGTTGAGCATGCTGTGAACTGTTGTCTGACGGAATACGACATTGTGGTCGTGTCGGTCTTTCATGATCGAGTTATCGTTGCTCTCTTAGAAAGTCTCCTGATCCTTGTTGTATATGCATTTCTTCGAGATTCGTTGTCATGTTGTATCGTGACGTCCATCTTGAGTCTTATTGATTGGTCGTTCACAGTTCATGTATAATCGGATATGTTCGATAGTCGGGTTGTCTTTGAAATCCCGTATATATGATTTGTATATGGTTGACGATTTTATTATCTCGTGTATATATCCCCGTTGACCCTTTACTGATCTCGTTTGGAGTCACCATATCTAGTCAACTCGTTGGTTATCAACTCTTTATTAATCTTGTTGGAGCTCCCCCTATCATTGGTAATCTCGTTCGTTATTGATCCTTATTGATTCTGTTTGGGAGTTTGCCTTAATATTGGTATTCTTGGTTGTTGGTCCTTGATTGATCTTGTTGGAGTATACCGTATCATCGGTATTTTCGGTTGGTTGATCTCTTATTGCTCTCGTTAGAGTTTACCGTGTCATTGGTAATCTCGGTTGTTGATCCTTTATTGATCTTATTGGAGTTTATCATGCCGTTGGTATTCTCGACTGTCTATCCTCTATCGATCTTGTTGGAGTTACCATATCGTTAGCATTCTCGGTTGTTGGTCCTTATTGATCTTGTTAGAGTTTACTGTATCGTCGGCATTCTCAGTTGTTGACCCTTTATTGATCTTATTGGAGTTTATCGTGTCGTTGGTATTCTCGATTGTTAATCCTTTATCGATTTTGTTGGAGTTTACCATATCGTTGGTATTCTCGGTTGTCGATCCTTTATCAATCTTGGTGGGGTTTACCGTATTGTTGGTATTCCCGGTTGTTGATCCTTCATTGATCTTGTTGGAGTTACCACATCATGGTATTCTCGTTTGTGGTTGATCCTTTGTCGATCTTGTGTGGAGCTATCATGTCATTGATATTCCCATTTTGATGCATTGGTTGTTTATCATTATTGACCGAGTGAGCATTCATACATTGTATTGATATCCGGGACTTTCCATTGTCTCGGGACAGATGATTTACAGATGTACTGTGTGATATCGGTTTATCAGAATTGGGATCCGATTGTGCGACCCAGCGGACAGGATTGGTCATTGACAGATTACTCCATATTTGAGATATATTTATGTTTTCGAGGATCTTGGTATCTTTTCGGATACAGTATAGATGGTTACCTTTGAATTCCTTCGTCACTTAAGGACGGGAGATGTGGATTATGGTAAGGATTGATTTGATATGGATTGTGATGGGTTGGAAGGGTTACTTCGGTAAGATTACGTGGGGAATATTCTTACTCTGTAAATTACATTGATGTGTAATTGTTTATGTGATGTGATCGTTACCATTGTTGAGTATTATGGCTGACCCCGTCATGGGCTTTATCTTTTAGGTACTCAGAGTTCGAGATAGTAGCGGTCGTGAAGGGATGAGATTTCCGGTGATACTGGCTATGGCATGGTTGTTGGAATTTGTGTATTCTTTTCTAGTTTTTATGATTTCGTTGCAATGTATTTAATCATGTCTCTGTCCGCTACATGTGTAATTTTATAATGGCTTTCAGTATTTTTCCAACTCGTGTATACTTTCTAAATGCCCTTTTGTCGTCTTTGCCTTGTGTTTTCAAATGGTATTTTCTGACGGTAATTGGGAACAACGTTTTGAAAAATATTTGAGTATTTAAAAAATTACTGTCATTGGCCGTTTGGCATTTTTAAACGTTTGCGAAAATGATTTTAGCCTTGTGGTTTCCAATGTGGGGCCCACGACGCTATAATATTCTCGGTCGTGTTTGGGTGTTACAATCGATATATCTTCCCATTTCCATTCTGGAACGGTAAGTGACTGCAATAACCTGGCCGGCCGCTGATGCTCGATTTTGACCTGCTGACAAGTCAAACATCTCGCTACAAATTGTGCGACCTCCTCCTTCATATCATTCCACCAGAAATTGCTTCTCAGGTCCTTCTACATCTTACTCGAACCAGGATGAACGGAGTAAGGCGTAGCATGGGCCTCACGCAAAATACCTTGTCTTAGTTCCGAGCCGTTCGGTACACATAGCTGACTCTGAAATCTCAGTACACCATCTTCATGAATTACAGACCCAGGAGACTTTCCCTTAAGAACATTCTCTCGGATTTGGATAATCATCGGATCCTCCAGCTGCTTCAGTTTAATTTCATCGATCAGAGATGACGAAATCACTAAAGCACAGAGTTGCCCTACGACTCCCGGCAACAAAATCTCAATACTCAACTCAATCAAATCCCGCTGAAGCTCAAATTGAGACGTAAGGATCTCAAGTGTCCGCAACGAGACCGGTTTCCGACTCAAGGCGTCGGCCACGACATTCGCCTTGCCCGGATGATAAAGGATTTCGAGATCATAATCCTTAATCAACTCTAACCACCTTCTCTGCCTCATATTCAACTCTCGCTGAGTAAATATGTATTTCAGACTTTTATGATCGGTAAAAGTCTGACATGCAGAGCCAAAAAGATAGTGACGCCAAATCTTGAGCGCAAAAACAACTGCTGCTAACTCCAAATCGTGAGTAGGGTAGTTGAGCTCATACGGCCTCAACTATCTCGACGTAAATGCAATAGTCTTGTCGTGCTGCATCAACGCGCACCCAAGACCCTGACCCAAAGCATCGCTATAAACGGCAAAACCCTCATTGCCACACGACAATGCTAAAATCGGGGCTGAAGTCAAACGCCTCTTCACCTCCTCAAAACTCGACTGCCTCTCATCGTTCCAGATGAAATTCTCGGACTTATGGAGCAACTGTGTAAGTGGCCATGCTACTTTCGAGAAACCCTCGACGAACCTACGGTAGTAGCCAGCTAAACCCAAGAAACTACGGACCTCCTTCACGTTCTGAGGCGGTGCCCAGTCCAACACTGCCTCAACCTTCTGCGGATCCACACGGACCCCCTCGGCAGAAATCACATGACCTAGAAACATCACTTCCTTCAGCCAGAACTCACATTTCAAGAACTTTGCATAGAGTTGCTCGGTCCTCAAAATGTCTAACACTACTCGCAAATGATACGCGTGCTCCTCCTCATTCCTTGAATAAATAAGGATAACGTCAATGAAGACGACAACACACTTATCCAAATACTCAATAAAGACCTTGTTCATCAACTGCACGAACACCGCAGGCGCATTAGTTAACCCAAAAGGCATAACTACAAACTCATAGTGTCCGTATCTCGTCTGAAAAGCTGTTCTCGGCACGTCGGACTCCTTCACCCAAAGTTGATAGTACCCCGATCTCCAGTCAATCTTCGAGAATACCGCACCTCCCTGCAACTGATCGAACAAGTCATCAATCCTCGGCATAGGATACTTGTTCTTGATGGTCACCTTGTTTAGCTCGCGATAGTCGATACACAAACGCAATGAACCATGCTTTTTCCGAACAAACAAAACTGGTGCGCCCCAAGGCGAAGCGCTCGTTCGAATATACCCTGACTCAAGAAGATCACTCAACAGCTTCTTTAACTCGGCCATCTCTGAAGGTGCCACGCTACACGGTGCCTTAGAAATCGGAGCCGCACCTGGCTCTAACTCGATAGCAAACTCTACCATATGGTCCGGCGGCAACCCCGGTAACTCGTCAGGAAAGATGTCAGGAAACTCACTAACAACTGGAATCGATGAATGCTCGACTCCACCACTCTCCGCCTTCAAGGCGTAGCACCAATAACCAGTACACCCCTTCTGCAGGAGTCTCATTGCCTTCAAAGCGTTAATAACGAACTTTTGGTTTCCCCTCTTTTGCTCTGCGAAACAGTGTTTGGTGTCGTACTCGGCTAACATAGTGATGATTCTCGTACGATAGTTCATGATCACACCATGCCGCTCGAGCCAGTCATCCCCGAGAATTAAATCCTCTCCCTCAATTCCCACAACAATAAGATTAGAGGGCCAAGCCCTCTCGCAAATAAGCACAGAGCAGTCTCGAACCTCCTGATCACCAACGATCCTATCACCGCTAGGAAGCTTAACGATGAAAGGCTCACAAGGCGTCAAACAGTCGAGACTCAAACGGCGCACACACTCCAGAGATATTAATGAATGCGTAGCACCAGAATCGAAAAGCACACTGACATGATGGGAATGGCTATGAACGGTACATGTCGCCACAGTAGCCGCTGGATCATCGGCCCTCCTCATCTCATAGACACGCGGGTGGGCGGAGCCAACAGTAGAAGCTCCCCCTCTAGCGGGCTGAACCCGACCTCTCCCTTGGCTGACACTCGGCGGAGACTGCGGAGCAACAACCAAGCCCTGGTTTACAATCGGCCCTAGGCGCTGGATGAGAAGAACGGGCACCGCGAATCTGTGTGATCTGTTTACAAAAGGAAGTCTTGTGGCTCGATTGACCACAAGTATGACAAGTCAACTGTGGACGAAGACACTCCCGGTTCTTATGACTCGACAAGCCACAGTTAAAGCATATGAGTTCACGAATGGAGGTTATAGCAGCACCTCGAGAACTCCTAGAAAAAAGAGCCGAACCGCTCGCATGAACATTTGCAGACTGAGATTTTTGCTGGCCTCTGCCCTTGTGACCAGAAAAATTTCCGACGTACTTCTGCTTCTTGCTCTCACGAGCCGCTTCACTGGCCGCCACCGACATATCATATGCAAGAGCCCTACTCTGATTATCCTTCAAAGTGGTGTAGACGAGCCCAGACATATAGTCTCGAATTGACAGTTTCATCCGTCTGGGAAAGTGAAAAATTTTGTCACTCTCCTCGATAACTTGGGTCTTCACATAGCCCAACTCCTTGTTCAAATCGGCAATAGCTTGAGAAATAGGAATGTCCCGAGGCTGAGCATTATAAAAGGCATGAACTCGAGCCTATCTAACCGCCACGGGAAATATTCAGTCTCCATTATGTCCATGAATTCCGCCCATGAAGCAACGTTGTCCTTAGGCCCAACAGCCTCTCACCAGTCAATAGCGTCCCCAGTGAGAAAATACTGGGCAATAGGGACCTTGCGGTCCTCGGGACAGTTGGTGGCAACAAAGACTTTAGATATCTCCCTAATCCACCCCTCCCAACCGATCGGGTTTGAAGCTCCCGAAAACTAAGCAGGATGCATCTTGATGGCATCCTAAAGCCAACGATCCGCTCCGCCCCGATTAGCGTGGGCCCGATTCATGTTCTGAACCGCCTGAGCTATCGCCGCCATTTGGTTCACCATTTGTTGCATAACAGCCGCAACACCAAGCTCGGCGCCATATTTAGAAGAAGCATGGCTATGACGGTCACCGGTGCTGACGGCTCATGAAGAATGCGACGTGGCCGCCCCACCAGCTGCCCCACGTCCCCGGCCGCGTCCACGGCCACAACCACGACCACGGCCTATTCCAGCATCCATATTAGTGTTAAAAGGTGGCAAAAAGCAACTCGATGATAAGTAAAAGAGGAAAAACAACCACAGTTCAAGAAACGGAAATACGGTAGGAGAAAATAAGGAATCGATTAAAGAAAACTTACGAACACTGGAAGTACCGAGATGCTGGTAGCGGTGTGACAATGTGCACAACAAAACATGACTAGACCCAATAACCGAAAAGCCTAGGTATCCATAAACCTGGTCTCCGATACCATTTTCTGCAACACCTCGAGATATCCGAAGTGTATTACAGTGCCGTGGACCCCTACGTGGGACCCACCAGGCTAAAACAAGAAAACACCACTCGACTAACCGTCTCGGTTAGCGAGGAAACTTACATTAACAATCTAACATATAAAAACACGCCCGGAGCAAACGGCGTAATAATCATCAACTGACAAATATAGTAACTCCAACGAATAACAATCACAATTCGAAAAGAAAAGCCCAAGTACTTGTGAGTATAATCTATAAGTTTAAAATTAAACAACAACCACGACGAAAGAAAACAACGGAAGAAAAAGGACTCAAATGCACATGTCAACGACCGTGGCCAGCGTCCTTGTACTGTCCTAGTGCCCGCTCGTCTGGATGAACATAACCTGAAATCCATAACAAGAATTTCCCCAAAACGGGTCCCCAAAGGGATTAGCAATTATGCTAGTACAGGTAATCAGGGAAAACCAATCGCTTACACATTTCATAGTACAATGCATCGAATTCATTTCAAAACCAAAACCAGACATGTCTTTTCCGGAAACAAACATCCAATCAATTTGCCTTGGGAACAGGGCTATACCATTGATCCCGCTCGAGGCCTCTAAGGACCCTCCAGAGCTAGCTAGCGAAACAAACTCGTGAATCCAGGACTAAAACATTAGATTCCCTCGAGGCACCGGTGGGCCCTCCCGAGGTGAGCAAAGCACACACAATATACATCACCATTTCATGTTAAGCATAAAGGTTTCCAAAAATATTTGCCTTGAGTAATTGACGACGCAACGAATGGAAAGGAAAATCACCGACGAACACTAGGAACTGAAAATAACGAACCTAACAATTCGAAGAATACAATCACAACCATTTCTAAATGAATACGGAATTTAAATACTCCCGAAAACCCGCCTACGATTCATGTAGATTCGTATAAAAATAACAACGAGAGCGGACCAAAACCAAACCCTTTCGAAAACGCAACAACTACGAAATATACCATGAATCCGTAGGGAAACCAAGAATATCAACCAGATTAATCATATTCATCATGAATTAGTCAACCATACGGAACGAATCGGACGAAAAACTCGAAACCCCAAGTTTCCCAAAAAAACATGGTTCTAGGAGTTTACCTCGGATTAAAGACGAAGAACACGAATAGATGTTGATAATACACTCCAAAAACTCAAGGAAGATGATGGCTAGGAGTTACAAAGCTTCAAATCGCCCGGAAATTCCAAGAAATCGCCTTGGAATCGGAGGGCAGAGGAGGATAAGTGAAAAATGACTGAAATCAGTCAACTCCTAGGTATAAAAACCCAGGCCGAGTTACGTACGTTAGCCACAGGTAGCTAACGTACGTTAGCTGGTTAACGTATGTAAGCCCTCCCATCTTACGTACATAACGCAATGGGCAGGAACTCCTGTCTGATTTCCTACAAACCATTATGTACGTAACAGAATATGGTTAATGTACGTAATGTCTCTTCTTGAGGTTGACAGACTGCTACCAACAGGCAAGGAAAGAACGAAAAATCAAAATGCAAAGGTGAACAATATACGCGGGTATGAACATAAAGGATTCGAGGCGACGACCCTAAGTGTTGAAGGAAAACATATTCCCGACTATCTGAAGGATCGGAAAACAACAACAAAATTACCCCAAAACTTTGGGAAATTACAAAACGGCCCAAAACATCAGAAATGTACGATACACGGTCGAAACACCAAACAAAAGCTCACAACATGCATAATAACATGATATGGATCTTCGGCAACCTCGAAACGGCAGTTCCGAATAACGATTTACAAGAATACATGAAATAGCTACGAAAATGACATAAAACGCGGAATTGAGTAAAACGAATCCGAAACAAGCTCGAGCGACAAAAAGTCCAATATTAAATATTCTCTAAATGTCAATACGGTTACAAGCGAGTTGCTAAAAACGAAAATACACCAAAAATGAGAATATCGGGAAAAAAGAAAAAATGTGGATATTACAGACAATTCTAGCGGACCATTCATATTGTATAAGACACGTTAAGAGCTTGTGCACTAGATTGGTCAATTGATTGGGAAGCTCATCTGTAAAGCCCAAAAATTTCGAATCTCAAATTTTCGTCTAATTTCAAAAATTTCCCTATACTTTATAATAATTCATTTTTTTAAACCTTAACCTATATACTATATGGTATAATTAAATTAAGAAATTGGTAACCTATGTCTATGTTTAAATTGAATAATTGTACACCAAAGAAACCTTCATAAATGATAATCCATCACGTTCCAAATCAATGTCAATAACCGAAAATTTGCCATTAAACTTCATAAATTCGGCCACTATTCATATTACCATAACCGATCCATTATACCAAATCAAACACAATTATGATCAATTACTACCTTCCTTATATGCAGCCTACTCCTCTTCCTTAATAACGTGAGTTCTTGTCCTTCTCCATTCCATTCATAGGATCAAAACACAAAAACACACATACAAGGCTGCTACGTTTTTTTTTTCTCTTCTTCTTTCTCTATCAAAGATCAAGGTTGCTGCTGTTCGTGACCCTTAAAAAGTGTTGTTGAGGTCGTGTAATCATGAACTCTTGGTGCTTGTTGTTTGGATCGTGATTAGTGTTTGATTCGTGAGGGTTTCTTTCTTGTTCTCTCCTTTATTCGATTCATCATAAGGTATCTGTAATCGATCTTGTATCTCTTTTCTATTCGACACATGATTTCACGTATAATCTGAATATATAAACTTGAAACCTAATTCGTATACATACTAAACAAAGTTCTGATCTATTCTATTCGAATTGTATGTTAAAACGTATATAGAAGATCACATAAAATCATAACGGTATTGGATGTTTCGATATGTAAATATCAAATCAAATCAACTCATGTTTCTGATCTGATTTTCTGTGTTATATGTGTGTCGTGTGTATGATCATCAAAGGCTGGAAACATGTGGGTTAATATATGAATTAAACCAGGTCTTGTGATATATATAGGTCTCGTGTGCGTTTTTGTAAGTAAAACATGTTAAAAATGGTCTAAAACAGTTTTCTGCAGGAGACAGTTTTGAAAAGCTGAATATGTGTAAATTATAGCTCGAGTTACATAAGGGTTTAACTCAGTACTTTTGCATAAAAACTTAGTTTAATGTCTTATTTAAGTTTTCCAATTGGTTTGAAAGGAATTGGAGTTGTATTGGTCATGCTTTTGAATTTTACGGGATCATATGTCAAAATCTGAGTTTTAAGAATTTAACTTCAGTCTGGTTTCACGATTTTTAATTTGAAAACTATAAGGAGTTATGACTTGAAAATTTACAGGAGTTATATTTCACATGTTTTCTAAGTTCTGGAATTTATGTGGATTTGTCCAAAGTGTTTTGCTATGCCTTTGTAATGAATAACTTCTGGGTGTTTCAGCAGTTTACTTTCTAGACAGTCGTGTAAAGAGTGATTTTTAATATGTACTTTTACTAATGTATAAAATCTGAGAAAATTCCAGTAGATATGGTATTAAAGTTCATAAAATAAAGTCTAAAACATAATAAAACCAGAATATTGTTAGAAGATTAAGATTGATGTGATTTTAATATCATTTAATATACTTGAATCCTAAAATGCATTTGAACATTAATTATGATACAATCGGTCATATGTTAACCTAATTCCAATAACGAAACTCTAACCAAATTAATAAATAGTGTTAAGTAATTAAGAACCCGTTATGACATTATGAGCTAATAAGCATAAAATGAACCTAATTTGTGTAGATTCGCTAAAGAAGGAGTAAACTCTAATCTTTATATCTTCTGACGTGTTTTGTATTTTGCGGTTGGAGGTACGGATATTCTTGATACCCCCTTCTCTATACCATTGTATCGGTTATTTCGTTTGTTTTGATATTCATACGGATACTGTTGAACCTTTGATATGATACATTTGATATGAACCTTTGATATGAACTTTCATATGATATGCCATTTGAACCCTTCAGTTTGATACCCGAGCCAAGTTCGTTTCCTATCCATGAAGGTAACATGGACATGTCATTGATGCACCAATGGCATTACTCTAGTGTGGTTGAGTGATGTTCCACACCGTCCCATTTTGATATGATATGTGCACTTTATATTGTTATGGCCAATATGATTTGTTCGGGGGCGTATGGATGCATCCTAGGTTCGATTCATATTTGATTGGATATGACATGATTATGATATGATATGTTCGGTGATTGATGCTTGTGTGCAATACACATCTTTCACATGTTCGGGAGTTAGCTACTCCATGGTTACTACGATATTTGATTTGATTTATGTTCGGGCTCGTGGTAGATTATTGACCCTTCCTTACTTTTGGATATCCATTTGTTTATACTTCATTCCTTTCCCAAAGCACCGTACTTTATATGTTCGTTCCTTATCTTTTGGTTTTGCTTATACATGTCTGTTCACTGGGCTTTTTAAGCTCAGTCGCATTTTCCTTTTCCTGCGGCAGGTATCTAAGCTAGGAGCTGGGGTTGCTTTGGGGTTGAGAGTTGAGCTTGCGGAGACTTTACCCTAGTCATCTTAGATTTATTTTGCTATTGTTAGGACATTGTTTAGACTTGGATGATTTTTTATTCATCCCTTTGGAGTATTTTCTTTTCGTTGAACTTATGTTTTGGTTTAAGTCATTTCGACTTAACTCCTTTTGATTATTTATGTTTAAGACTTCCATTTGCGTTTATTTATGTATGTTCTGATATGCCACCATAATGTGATACTTCTACCCTTGTCGGGTTGGGGTGTTACAATTATGGTATCGGAGCTTTAGGTTCGACCTGTAGAACTTAGGCTATCACCTATGAGGATTTGGGTAGACATTAGGTTTCCTTCTGCGTATTTTCCTTTCATACTTCATCTTTATTTGACCTTACAAATTGTTTTGATGATCATTCAGATGGTGTATACGCGTAGAAATCCTAATGGGGATGATATCCCTGACTTCGAGGCCATGATAGCCGCTGCTTTGGCTAATGCTCTCCCGAATCTCTCTGCTGAATTGAGGACCAGAATCGTCGATAACATCATAAATGGTGCTGGTTTGTCGGGTGGCGGTTCTCCACCTATCGGGATGCATGGTTGGATTGAAAAGTTCACTAAGCTTAAGCGTCTTTCTTTTCGATCTGCTGCTACCCCCACAGAGGCAGAAGATTGGATCACTCATATGGAGAAGTTGTTCCAAGTCTTGGGTTGCGGTGATGAATTCACGACGTGTTTGGTTACCTTCAAGTTGGAAGGTGATGCATTGAATTGGTGGAAGGCGTATGTTCTGGCTAAGAGAGAGAACTTTGCTGACACTTATGCATGGAATACTTTCCGTGACATCTTCTATAAGCAGTACTTTCCTTTCTCTGAACAGCAAAGGTATGAGCGTGAGTATGGGGCTATACATCAGTTGGATCGGGAATCGTCTGGAGAGTATATGCAGAGGTTTCTGAGGTTAGCTAGTTTTGTTGGACCGATTGCGGGTGATGCTCATAGGCAGGCTAGGCACTTTAAGTGGGGGCTGAAGAAGTGGATATTAGACCGAATCATGAATACTGATTACACCGATGTTGCACAAGTAGCGGACGCGGCCCGCAATATTGAGTTACTTCATGCTGATAGGGGTTCGAACAAGAGGGACAAGGATGGTGATCTTATTAACTACAGGGGTCGTCAGGACCAGGGTCATGAGCATAGGGGTCGTCAGGACCAGAGTGTTGAGCACAGGGGCCGCCAGGATCGGGGTTTTGATCAGAGGCGACAGGAGTACAGGGGTCAGGATCAAAGGGTTACTGGTAGGAATGGGAATGACCGTCAGGGTTATGGCAACAACAACCAACGTCAGTACAGGGATCAGTTGACTCGAGGTTCTCAGCAGGGTCGTTCTTCAGGTTCTTCGGGTCAGAGGAGGCCTACTGAGGCCTTACCTCCTCCACCTCTCTGTGTTACTTGCGGGAAGCCTCACCCGCGCGTTTGTCACAAAGCTACTGAAGGATGTTTCACTTGCGGGTCCACTAATCACAAGGTGAGGGATTGTCCCCAGGAGAAACGGATTACACCAGTAAACTCCGCTAATCCAGCTCCTACTATGGGTCGTGTTTATGCTACGACGCGTGATCAGGCAGAAAACTTATCAGGTACTATTACCGGCATTCTTTACATTGGTGATCGTACAGTTTTTGCATTATTTGATACTGGTGCCACACACTCCATTATATCTGTTGCATTTGCCAAGAAACTTAATATGACCCCAACACCACTAACAAATCGTATATCCATCTCAACACCAATGAAAAACCATGTACTCATTGAACATGAATATGTGAATTGTACCTTACGGTTTGATGACCCCATTCGCCTGGCGAATTTACTCCCTATTGATATGATCGATTTTGATGTGATTTTGGGCATGGATTGGTTGGCTTCGCCTAGAGCTACCATTGATTGCCATGCCAGAAATGTGATCTTCGGCGACTTGCATCAGCCTGATTTTATTTATCATGGTTCTCAACCTCTTAAATCTGCTAAAATTATTTCTGCTATGAAGGCATGAACCTTGATTTCCCATGGTTGCCAAGGTTTTCTGGCTTCTATTAAAGATACATCTTTGAAGAGTCCTAGTATTGAAAGTCTTCCTATCGTACGAGAGTTTCCCGACGTTTTCCCCGATGAACTTCCTGGTATACCTCATGCTAGGGAAGTTGAGTTTGGCATTGAGTTGATCCCAGGTGCTGAACCTATTTCCAAAGCTCCGTACCGTATGGCGCCCTTAGAGTTGAAGGAGTTGAAGGAACAGTTACAGGAACTCTTGGAGAATGGTTTCATCCGACCCAGTGTCTCTCCTTGGGGTGCACCTGTTTTGTTTGTTAAGAAGAAGGATGGAAGTATGCGACTGTGTATCGACTATCGTGAGCTTAACCGTATCACTATCCGTAATCATTATCCTCTTCCACGTATCGACGATTTGTTTGATCAATTGCAAGGGGCTAAGTTCTTTTCGAAAATCGATCTGAGGTCCGGTTATCACCAATTACGTGTGAAGGAGCAAGATGTTCCTAAGACCGCGTTCCGTACTCGATATGGTCACTACGAGTTTTTGGTTATGCCCTTCGGTTTGACAAACGCTCCCGCTGTATTTATGGATCTTATGAATCGCGTATTCCACGAGTATCTCGACAAGTTTGTTATTATTTTCATCGACGACATTCTTGTTTATTCCAATACTGAAGGAGATCATGAGCAACATCTCTGAATTGTTTTGGAGACTCTTCGGCAGCAGAAATTGTATGCCAAGTTGTCGAAGTGTGAGTTTTGGCTAAAGCAAGTTGCATTCCTTGGTCATATTGTATCCGCAGATGGCATCACCATGGATCCATCTAAGGTTGAGGCTATCACCAAGTGGCCGAGACCTACTACTGTGACTGAGGTTAGGTGTTTTCTGGGACTTGCTGGCTACTATTGACATTTTGTTGAGGGTTTCTCATGGTTGGCGTTACCTTTGACGCAACTGATGAGGAAGGGTGAGAAGTTTGTTTGGACGGAGGAACGTGAGCAGAGTTTCGAAGAGTTGAAACAGAAATTGGTGTCGGCTCCTATTTTAACTCTTCCATCTGGTTCTGGGGGCTATAAGATTTATAGTGACGCGTCGAAGAAGGGTTTAGGCTGTGTCCTTATGCATCACGGTAAGGTGATTGCTTATGCTTCGAGGCAATTAAAACCTTATGAAGAAAATTATCCTACTCATGATCTAGAGTTGGCTGCGGTGGTTTTTGCTTTGAAGATTTGGAGACACTACTTGGATGGCGAATCGTGTGATATCTTTACTGACCACAAGAGTCTCAAGTATATCTTCACCCATAAGGAACTTAACATGAGACAAAGAAGGTGGTTGGAACTCCTTAAGGATTATGATGCGAATATTCAATACCATCCGGCCAAGGCAAATGTTGTTGCCGATGCGCTTAGCCGGAAGTCTGGTATGATTGCTAGTTTAGAGATTGAACCAAGGCTTCTTCATGATTTAGAACTTTTGGATGTTGAACTTTATGTACGAGGTTATGACGGATATTGGGCTAGTATGAAGATAGAATCCAATCTTATACTACGGATTAAGGAAGCTCAAAAGAATGATGGTGAGCTTTGGGTTGTGGTTCAAAATGTTCAGGAGGGTAAGCAGTCGGAGTTCAGGGTAGATGACTCTGGTGTAGTATGGTTTGAAAATCGACTTTGTGTTCCTAACGATCCTGATTTGCGTGAGGTTGTGTTGTCAGAGGCCCATAGTTCCCGATTCACTATCCATCCCGGTTCTACCAAGATGTACAGGGATCTTAAGCAACACTTTTGGCGGAACGGCATGAAACAGGATGTAGCCTTGTATGTTGCTAGATGTATGACTTGCCAGCACGTCAAAATCGAACATCAGAGGGCTAGTGGTTTGCTACAACCGTTAGATATCCCTACTTGGAAGTGGGATGAGATTTCCATGGACTTTGTTACTAGTTTACCTCTTACTCGGAAAAGACATGATGCAATTTGGGTAGTCGTCGATCGTCTAACCAAATCTGCCCATTTCTTACCTATTCGTATGGATTTTCGTGTTAGTAGATTGGCGGAAATTTTTCAACAGGAGATTGTTAGACTTCATAGTACTCCGACATCTATCGTGTCAGACAAAGATCCGCGGTTTACTTCTAGTTTTTGGAAAAGCCTACATAAAGCTTGGGGTACACGTCTTAAGTTTAGCACGGCTTTTCATCCACATACAGATGGTCAGTCAGAGAGGACCATTCAGACTTTGGAAGACATGTTGAGGGCATGTGCTTTGGAGTGGACGGGAAGTTGGGACGAATACTTGTGCTTGGTGGAGTTTGCTTATAATAATAGTTGGCATGCTAGCATCAATGCAGCACCGTATGAGCTTTTATATGGGAGGAAATGTAGAGCACCCATTTGTTGGGACGAGGTAGGTGAACGTGTGATCGAGGGGCCGAAACTTATTCAAATCACTAATGAGAAAGTGGATGTAGCCAAAGAGAAGCTGGAAGAGGCTCGCACTCGACAGAAGAGTTATGCTGATAAGCGTCGACGTGACTTGGAGTTTCAGGTTGGGGATCGGTATTTCTGAAAGTATCGCCGTTCAGAGGTGTGAAACGTTTTGGGATCAAATGGAAGCTTAGTCCTCGATTCATTGGACCTTTCGAAATTCTTGAACGTATTGGGGAGGTTTCTTATCGCTTGGCTCTACCTCCTCAGTTATCACATGTTCATAATGTCTTCCATGTATCTCTTCTGAGGGGATACAATTATCATCCGTTGCATGTGGCGTCTTATCCTTTTGATCAGATTCAGCCTGATATGTTTCTTTCTGAGGAACCCGAAGCTATTTTGGATCGAGAAGATAGGGTCATGAGGAACAAAGTCATACCATTTGTTAAAATTCTTTGGAAGAATCACCCAGAGCGTGAAGCAACCTGGGAGACCAAGGAATCGATGCGAACAAGTTATCCTCATTTCTTTTCGTAGTCCGGTACGTATCTATTTCGCTTTCAATTCAATTTTCGAGGACGAAAATTTTCTTTTTAGAGGGGAAGAGTTGTAAATCCCAAAACTTTCGAATCTCAAATTTTCGTTTAATTTCAAAAATTTCCCTATACTTTATAATAATTCATTTTTTTTAAACCTTAACTTATATACTATATGGTATAATTAAATTAAGAAATTGGTAACCTAAGTATATGTTTAAATTGAATAATTGTACACCAAAGAAACCTTCATAAATGATAATCCATCACGTTCCAAATCAATGTCAATAACCGAAAATTTGCCATTAAACTCCATAAATTCGGCCAATATTCATATTACCATAACCGATCCATTATACCAAATGAAACACAATTATGATCAATTACTACCTTCCTTATATACAGCCTACTCCTCTTCCTTAATAACGTGATTTCTTGTCCTTCTCCATTCCATTCATACGATCAAAACACAAAAACACACATACAAGGCTGCTACGTTTTTTTTTCTCTTCTTCTTTCTCTATCAAAGATCAAGGTTGCTGCTATTCGTGACCCTTAAAAAGTGTTGCTGAGGTCGTGTAATCGTGGACTCTTGGTGCTTGTTGTTTGGATCGTGATTAGGGTTTGATTCGTGAGGGTTTCGTTCTTGTTCTCTCCTTTATTTGATTCATCATAAGGTATCTCTAATCGATCTTGTATCTCTTTTCTATTCGACACATGATTTCATGTATAATATGAATATATAAACTTGAAACCTAATTCGTATACATACTAAACAGAGGTCTGATCTATTCTATTTGAATTATAAGTTAAAACGTATATAGAAGACCACATAAAATCATAACGGTATTGGATGTTTCGATATGTAAATATCAAATCAAATCAACTCATGTTTCTGATCTGATTTTCTGTGTTATGTGTGTGTAGTGTGTATGATCATCAAAGGCTGGAAACATGTGGGTTAATATATGAACTAAACCAGGTCTTGTGATATATATAGGTCTCGTGTGCGTTTGTGTAAGTAAAACATGTTAAAAATGGTCTAAAACAGTTTTCTGCAGGAGACAGTTTTGAAAAGCTGAATATGTATGCATAATAGCTCGAGTTACATAAGGTTTTAACTCAGTACTTTTGCATAAAAACTTAGTTTAATGTCTTATTTATGTTTTCCAATTGGTTTGAAAGGAATTGGAGTTGTATTGTCATGCTTTTGAATTTTACGGGATCATATGTCAAAATCTGAGTTTTAAGAATTTAAATTCAGTCTGGTTTCACGATTTTTCATTTTAAAACTATAAGGAGTTATGACTTTCAAATTTACAGGAGTTATACTTCACATGTTTTCTAAGTTCTGAAATTTATGTGGATTTTTCCAAAGTGTTTTGGTATGCCTTTGTAATGAATAACTTCTGGGTGTTTCAGCAGTTTACTTTCTGGATAGTCGTGTAAAGAGTGATTTTTATTATGTATTTGTACTAATGAATAAAATCTGGGAAAATCCCGATAGATTCCTAAGACATATATTCTTCAGTGGTAATTTTGGTGATTTTTTACATTGACATCTGTTATGGTATTAAAGTTCATAAAATGAAGGCTAAAACATAATAAAACCAGAATATTGTTAGAAGATTAAGATTGTTGTGATTTTAATATCATTTAATATACTTGAATCCAAAAATGCATTTGAACATTAATTATGATACAATCGGTCATATGTTAACCTAATTCCAATAATGAAACTCTAACCACATTAATAAATGGTGTTAAGTAATTAAGAACCCATTATGACATTATGAGCTAATAAGCATAAAATGAACCTAATTTGTGTAGATTCGCTGAAGGAGTAAACTGTAATCTTTATATCTTCTGACGTGTTTTGCATTTTGCAGTTGGAGGTACGGATATTCTTGATACCCCCTTCTCTCTACCATTGTATCGGTTATTTCATTTATTTTGATATTCATACGGATACTCTTGAACCTTTGATATGATACATTTGATATGAACCTTTGATATGAACTTTCATATGATATGCCATTTGAACCCTTCAGTTTGATACCCGAGCCAAGTTCGTTTCCTAGCCATGAAGGTAACATGGCCGTGTCATTGATGCACCAATGGCATGACTCTAGTGTGGTTGAGTGATGTTCCACACCGTCCCATTTTGATATGATATGTGCACTTTATATTGTTATGGATAATATGATTTGTTCGGGGGCATATGGATGCATCCTAGGTTCGATTCATATTTGATTGGATATGACATGATTATGATATGATATGTTTGGTGATTGATGCTTGTGTGCAATACACGTCTTTCACATCTTCGGAAGTTAGCAACTCCATGGTTACTGTGATATTTGATTTGATTTATGTTCGAGCTCGTGGTAGATTACTGACCCTTCCTTACTTTTGGATATCCATTTGTTTATACTTCATTCCTTTCCTAATGCACCGTACTTTATATGTTCGTTCCTTATCTTTTGGTTTTGTTTATACATGTCTGTTCACTGGGCTTTTTAAGCTCAGCCGCATTTTCCTTTTCCTGCGGCAGGTATCTAAGCTAGGAGCTCAGGTTGCTTTGGGGTTGAGAGTTGAGATTGCGGAGACTTTACCCTAGTCATCTTAGATTTATTTTGCTATTGTTAGGACATTGTTTAGAGTTGGATTATTTGTTATTCATCCCTTTGGAGTATTTTCTTTTCGTTGAACTTATGTTTTGGTTTAAGTCATTTCGACTTAACTCCTTTTGATTATTTATGTTTAAGACTTCCACATGCGTTTATTTATGTATGTTCTGATATGCCACCATAATGTGATACTTCTATCCTTGTCGGGTTGGGGTGTTACATCATCAGTCTTTGATTAAGTTCACCTACAATAATAGCTCACACGCTTCGATTAAGATGGCACATTTTGAATCACTATACGGAAGAAGGTGTAGGTCACCATTATGCTGGGATGATTCATCTGACTTAATTAATTGGGATAGAATCAAAATTGATACTACAAACACAGGAGAAGATAGCTCTAATCCGAAAATATTATTGAACGTCCAAAGTCGTCAGAAGTCTTATGGGGATGTGCACCATAGTCCGTTAGAATTTGAAGTTGGAGACCATGTGCTCCAAATCTCTCCTACTCGGGGAATTTTTCATTTTGGAAGAAATGGAAAGCTGAGTCCAAGATATATATGGCCATTTGAGATTCTCGAGAGAGTTGGAGAATTGGCATACACAATGGTCTGGCCTCCATCAATGAGTCATGTTCATAATGTGTTTCATGTATCGCAGTTAAGGAAGTACATATCAGATCCCAGTCATTTCATCAACCTCGGTGAGATCAAAGTGGCTGATGATGGCATGTTTGAAGAGAAAGCGATCTGGATACTCGAGAGTCGAATCAAGAAATTGAGAAATAACTTGGTTAAATTACAATGGTGATGACATGGATTCAAAGAAGCAACCTGGTAGACTAAAGATAGTATGAAAACGAGATATCTGGAGTTATTCCTATCTTATGTTTCGGGAGGAAAATTCTTTTAGAGGGAGAGTACGTAATACCCAGGTATTTATTGTGTATTTCTATCTGTATTTAAATCATGTAGTGTATGATTATGTCGAATAATTATTTTAAAGATGATTTTCCTTATATCCATATTCACTATTCATGATCACAATGTGTAAAAATCGATACTTCATGCATGTAATTGCATGATACTAGCGTACGCTAACAGACAGAGATGACGTACGCTAATTAGAAGAGCTAAAACATACGTTAAACTGTAATCTAAAGTATGTAAGAGGTAGTCAAGATCAGATAAGACTTGGTCAGCATATGGAGCCGGAGGTCAGACCTTGTCGTACTTTTACCGCATGCATATGGACAACTTTTGAATAGGCAAGTCAACGACTATTAGCGTGTGCTACGAGATTTGAGCAACATACACTTAGAAAATAGATAGCATATATAAATTGTCTGGCAACATACGCAAAATAGGATAGAAATTAGGCAATAAACCACATAAGTCGATAGCGTACGCAATTGCTATGTATTAGCCTATGTTAAGAACATAGCATACGTAATATTATGCACCTAGCTTACGGAAAGGATAGTTTTGTATTTATAAGACACTAACACTCTTTCATTTCTTCCACTTACTTTGTCCGACTTCTGCACATTTGAGAGCTTCCCCGGCCCTATAAACTCCTTATATCAATCTCTGAACTTGGTTTTGTAGATCGTAGACATCTTGGATTAGTGTTGAAGCTTTTGGTGTCGAGTTATACCAATCATATTCATCTTTTTCCTCCATGTAAGGTGTGGTTATGCTACCACAACCTTAGTTCAGGTTTCTAGGATTAATATGAACATATTCTTAAGATGATTAGGCTTGATTGACGACTTAATGAACTGAATATCATGATTTATGAGGGTTGAGGTGATTAAACCTAGGTTATTCTTATGATTATGTTGAGTAGTATGATGAAGTTTTCAGAAATATTCATGTCTTATTCTTGATGATTTCGAAATACACGGGGATTAGATGCCTTGAGGTTGAAATTACTCATAACAGGTGAATGAGAATTAGGAATATAAAAGCTTTCATCAAAAGTATGATATTTTCCCTTTGTAGAGATTGATAGATTGAGTATCCTTTCTATATCGATCATTGTTAGGAGATGAATGTGATAATGATAGACATGTTGAACTATTAAAACTCTTATAGGAGGAATTATCACAAAGGAAGAATTGGAGTTTTACTGAAGTTGTGGATTAGACATTCAAAAGAATCGACTAAGTAGATCATAGCCGATTAGCCATTATTGATGATGAAATTATAGTTGATAGAGGCTGAGATACATGTATATTTATATCGAAGGAATTCTCGTGATCATGATTCGTAATTTGTACAATCATTATTAAGATGAACTGAAGCTTTAAATTCATTATGTTACGATTCGATTTTCTAGAACTGTTAGTTACCATCGTGTTAATTTGATAAGTTAAGGTTCGAGTATCACAAAGTGGTTCATCTAAGGGGCATCCTTTAATTGTATTTACATTCATCAAATGTATTGAATATCTATCGTCATTCTAAGTCAAGTACTTTCAATTGTATTTTTCTAATGTCATTCATGTTGTCATGCATGTGTATGTCGTTGTTGTATGTCCACCACATGTTGGTCCGACGAGATAATATTGGGATCTATTCTAGCGTGTGCTGGATAATTGGAAGAGGTTTTCCACCACGTGTTGTTCTGGCAGGATCATCTTAGGATCTAGGTAGTGAATGCTGGATCATGGATTACCATGAGTATATGTTGAGATTGTCATGTTGAGTATTGCATTGTAGGTCTTCTCATAGTTGAAGTACGTAAGTTATTATTTTTATTCATTGATTATCGAATTATTCGTCATTGTGTAATTACTGTACTTGTACTAGCATTGTGTTGCTAACCCCTTCGGGGTTGGACATGTGTTTCATGTTCAGGTGCCAGAGGAGCGGGAAAGCAACCATCGGGGCAGCATGATTAAGAGGGTGCACAATGATGTTAGATGTTTGATGCTTCTTCCAGTTTGTTTCGTGTTTTGAATAAGTACTCTAGTACATCGTTCCTTGGTTGTTTGATTTGGATGTTTATATATTGATGAACTCTATTAAGTGTTGTCATTTACTTTTAACTTGGTTTGTATCAATTACTCTGTTGTTGGTATTTAAAGAGTGTTTTATTTTACTCATTAGCCTAGTAAATGCTTACATAAAGGGTTTATGGCGGTGTAATAACCACAAATATCTTGGGGGTGTTACACATGCTACCAACTATGATGAAGCAATGGTTGAAGAGTTCTATCTTGATGCACTTTTTTAGTTGAACATCCTAAGACAAGGATGCTGTAAACAGCATCTGTAGCCAAGTGCAAGGAAAAGAGATCACTGTTGATTCCACCAACTTGCCAAGTTGTACAAACTGCCATCTGACAGAATGGCTCTGGATGAAATGGAATCATTTATGGATGAATGAATTGACCAGTCCTGAAACATAGTCGCTGGATATCCAACGATTGAGAATCCTCACCCTTTATGCCATATGAAGAACTTCGCTCTTTCTTACTTTTACTTAAACGAATTCTGTTGCAGGATCTTCGAAAATTGGACCACTACATTTGAAATGTGTACAGGGTTGCATTTCAGGCTCATAATGGCCATTATGAGCTGAAAAAAGGTTAATTGGAACCAAATCTTGCTACAGAGGTTGTATGAAGAAGCCCTTAAGCCCGAAACTAATAGGAAGTCTTTTGGAATAGTTACAAACAATATCTAGATTAAGTAAGGCGTGCAATAGTCTCTAAATGCGAAAAAAATATCAGCTGGGAAGTTCTTGAGGGGACTAAGCCAACTCTATACAACAAGGAAATTTCGATTGAGAACCGAACACTTCCCGATAGCATTCCCAAGTCGAGTTATCCCAGAGATGTCAGTTCCCAATCTACAAATACTAGAGCAATATGGAAGAAAAAGTATCACATTAAGAAGAGGGTGGTTCCCGATAGCGCCTCTCCAACATATGTAGAAAAAAAGAAGAAGAAACACCAGTCTCGATAGAAGACTATCTGAACCAGATGTTTCAAAAGCACCTCAGGATACTACAGCGGTGGCTGAGGCCATTTTAATTGAGGCCAATGAAACTTAGGCCATTCCGAGAGAACTACCTCTAATGTGGGCACAAGAGATCCAAGTCTGCCCACAGTAGTCTCTAATGTGTTCATCTTCCTCAACTTGGAGGGAACATGAGAATCAACAGCCCTTTTAGAGCTAAAATCAGTACTCTCTCCTTAACATTCCGTCCCAATCAATAAGTCATCATCCCTTCCCAAGGATGATGCTCCTCCAAAAAGCTGCCACTCATCCCACAGAACTCACCCCTGTAAGGAACCACTGCTCCTCCTCGGGATTCCACACCTATTGAGAATCCCATTCCTTCGAGGAACCCAACTCCTCCAAGGAGCCACTCCCAATATAATTGATCAGTGAACCCTGTTATCAGTTGAAATGGAAGCAGCCAATCAACTGTTTAATATATGGAAGGTATACAGGTTCTCCGAAAATAATGACCTATTACACTAGATCGACTGGCAACATGAAGAACAATTTGTTTTGCAGGACACCCATGTTGTAAAAGTGGAATTTTTAATCATGTTTGATCACAACTTTGCCATAGCCAGTATGTGTACGAGCAGCGAAGGCTCGTGCAACAAAGTATAAGAGGCCCAGTTTGTTGGTTATTCGAGCACCCAACCATCACTCCAATCCAGATTCTGACAGTGATGATGATGATCTTCAACTGGATCTTATGAGTTGTGATGATGCTCGCAAGGGGGGGCATGCCAAGATTCAGGTCTCCTGGGGCCAAAGGACATCCGGTCCATACAGTGATTAGGCCAAGTCCCTCCAAAATCAATCATCAAGCTCTTCATCCATCCACCAGGGTATAGGAGCAATCGGTCCCTCCTGTACAGGCCACAAAGGAGCCTGAGTAGGTACAATCTCCACCTATCCCTATAGGTAGAGAAGTACTTGAAGTGCATTTGATAGGAGATGATGATGTCATTAAAACCACCCATTGGAGCAATGTTGTCATTACTGAAGATTGCTCTCCATCTGCTCTACAACTCAAAGTCGGCAGGAAAGCCCATCGAGCAACCCATTACCGAGCCTTTTCACTCAAACTATATTCATTGAGGACGTATTTCAATCCTTGTATAATGTAGGTAAAGACTTGACTACCTCAAGGGGACCGCTCAGGAGGAAGTCACTTACCTCTCAGGGTTGTGGACAAGGTATGTGAATCCTTCAAACTGGTCCAATTCGGTCTCAGGCTGGCCATTGCCTAATTCACTAAGGCTAGTATGAAGTGCTGAAGAAAGAGCATGAGAAGGAAGGCATTGCATCTGCCACCATTATAGCTGTCTTGGAGCACGGTGGGAACATACTGAGCACGACCACAAAATTGATGATCTAGAAACACAATAGCTGATCTCACGAAAGTGCTACAAAGATGAGAAAGAAAATTGGGTTGAGTCGACTGATCTCCTCTGACAGATCCATGACAAGGTCTCCTCTTTGGATAATACTAAAAATGGAGAAGCATCACGGGAAGCTGCAAGGAAGTGGAGATAGTTGTGGACAAGTAGCTGGAAGCAAATTTAGATGATTATGTTGCTAATCCATCAGTCGGGTGGCTGGACCGGGCATTAGTCAATGAGCTACGAGATATAAGGTTGGAGGATCAAGACTAGAGTTTTTCGAGAACATTAACTAGAGGGAGACAATAAAGAAGCATGTGGCACTACTGCTGCCTACATACAGGCAACGGACAGTGAATGAGTTAAGGGACTGCAAGAAGATAGAACTGAATAGGTATTTATGTACCTTGGTCAAGGAATCTACCATCATCAATCATTACAAGATCCTGGAGGTAGCAGGTAATGAATTTTCTAGACTCCTATTAAAATGAAAACTCTCCACCCAGATCAATATCACATGAAGGTACACGAGGGATGAACGTCTAACACATCCAGAAGACTGGACGCTCGGATATAACGTTATCCCGAAAAGAATAATCTACTACAAGAATTGCACTCAGGACCAATTATAATTAATGGAATGGAATTCCAAGTTTGATCCCCGACCTATAGAAGGGCGAGCCGACAACAGCCTACTCGTCAGTAAGATATTTTACTACAACTATTGCACTTCTATCTTTCTGTACTTTGCTTCCTTTATTTTTGTTTTTATATTTCCAAGCTTTCTATTGTAATTTCCATGTAATCAATAAAGAACTTATTTTCCCCGTCAAATGATTACAGCTCGTAATCTACTTACTTTAAGTACTGTGCTTTCAAGTTAATCAAAATATTTCCAAGTATAAATTTTTCTACGTAATATACTGTTTGAACTTGCCTATGCACAGTTCATAACTAAGTAGTAAAAACGTGGTGAGTTAGGATGAACTCTCTTGATTTTTAAACATGTATGTGAGTTGTTCATTTTCGGATTAAGTTAAAAAATTTACTAAGTTTTGAAGGAGCTTGGGACATGTTTCGTCATTATCAAAAAGGGAGAAATTATTGAGAGAATTCCCATCGAATTTTTAAAAATGCAGAAAACCATATCAACATTCTACGGTGGAATCCAATAGGAGTGAAGCCATAACATTTGATCGTATAACATTAAGACTTCCGTTGGCTACAATATTTTTGACGTAGGCACTTTACGTAGGAAAATTAAATTATAATTCTGAAAGTATAATACTTCCAGAATTTATCCATTATGTGTAAACAAATATAATACCCATATTCATTTTTTTTTGAGCATTTAATGCTGATGGAGACAACATTTAAGGCAGTTGAAGACTAAGATGTTCAAAGCATTAATGACAGCCAAATGAATGTCTGAAGCATATAATAGTAGACAAGTTGAATACTTTCCTATCATAGAAGTCCACATTTCACCTAGCCAACAACAACTATATCTATAACGGACAGATATCCAAGCACTACAAATAGCCGATGAAGAGGACTTAAAGAAAAACACTTGTAAACTTTTCTAGCTACAATCTAAAGAAATAACTCTCTTTACAAGGTCTACAATGATATTCATACAACAAAGAAAATATAAGTCCCCAACTTGCTAACAGCACAAACAACGAAACGCTAGTAAGCCTACAACTGCTGTTCTTTAATCGTTCTACCCTACCTATAATTGAGAGTTATCCGCGTGTAGATTAACAAAGCAATCCTATTTTAGACCTGTGTGGGAAGAAGTTGCTTAGACAAACCCAGCTTCCCATATGTCTGAGAAGAAGATGAAGTTCAAGCCCAGCGTGAGCCAATTTTTTTGAACAACAAAGGTGCAAAGTTTAGTGTATCAATCTGTGTGGAAGATACAGCTCCAGAAAGTGTTTAGCTAGATTCATAATTTATGGGTACTACTCTAATTCTACTAAACATACTCATGTGTGTAGAACATGTATGTAGATGAATTTGCCTCAAACCACATTAAATCTATGTTAATTATCGCATTCTTTACTTCCGGCAAACATGATATAACTTGTGATTTAATATATATATATATATAGAGGAAATAGGGATTTCACGACTCTCATTTTGGGAGTTGTGACAGTGCATGGATGCTCTCAATAATGTTAACTATGTTCAAATTTAGTAACTCAGATTGAAACTAAAACACATCCAGTCTGGAAACCAAATAAAAAGGTGTATACATGTACAATTTTAGATCTTTTTTAGTCTAGTGAAATATACCCAAATGAGAAGTGTTGGGTTTTACATGCATTAAATATATAATTTTTGAGTGAAAACGCACCGAATAATTTAAGAGAATACAATTTCAGGATCTCATGCAGTAATTTAGTTGTTAATAAAAGAATCTTATTCGAATTACCTTACTGCGAAGAATATATCTAGTCCAGAAATTGTCCATTAAACCATTTAACAATTCTCATTTTTTATGTGATATCATATTTGAACTATGTCATGGAAATTGTCATATTTATGTGGATATTTTTCTCGATCTCAAATAGACTGATTGAATCAAATGACTCTTCATTTGAGCATGACCATGCATTTGCTTCGGTCCTACTTATTTAGTGGCCATAAAATATCTATATCCCAAAAGAGAGGGACGATTCCCCATCTTAGTTATTCATCGCCCTCTACATAATTTTTGCTAATGCCAATAACCAACCTTTATGATCACCATATTACGAATGATGTCGGATTACTTTAAGACATAGTGGTTATGATGTTACGATAATATCATATTCAAGGATTTATTGACATATTGATATATTTAGATCTACTTATGATATTCCATGCAGTGATATCAATGGGACTTTGTCCAATATTACATTCTCTAACCAACACCCATAAATTTATTCCGTACCGTATGCATAATCATAAATGATTATCCACCAAACTTATACTATTATATTCATTAGCTGAGTCTCCATTCTATATGATTGAACCACATATGGTATAATAACTAATTATTCGTGAATAACTATATTAATAACTGATTATTCATGAATAACTATTATTTGATTATTATAATACTAAAACATGTATATACTATAATTATCGAGAAATAGATATTATCAAATAACTTATATAAATGGGACAATTTACAATTATAGGTCCATCATATGGTCCTAGAGCATTACTACCAACAATCTTACACTTGCACAAGGACCAATCACACATCATTCTAATATCGATCAATTTAGTAGGGATATCATGCTTGCCTTATGAGAGAGGGGCTTGGTAAGCGGATAAGCAATATTATTATCTATTATTATTTTGCATGTACCGAGTCTGTGTTCATATCTTTAGTAGGACCTTGGCTCTTTAGATTACGCAATACCACCATTATTGTGACAGTACAGACTTATAGGACCCTAAAAGATCCACATGGTCTCCTTAGCCACATCCGATTCTACCAGATACTCATCTTGAGTTATCTTTATTAGAGTTGAGGCCAAAACTCGAATATGCAGTGGAAATAAAACTCGCACAAACCGTGCTCATCCGAACTCCTAAAGAGGATCGATCAAGGATCGTATAAACGAATAAATAAAGAAGCAAAATCATACCCTCATTAACCCGACTTCTTTAATGTGAGGATAACTAGCACAAATCCAATCCGTGAAGCTTTTGGAAATTCCAACGCCGAAAATACTGAATGTCTCCACGATTCACGCGTCGAAAAATATAACTGGAATAATACTTTATCTTCTAGTTCTCCAAGAACACAGCTAGAATAAAATAGAGTAACCCTTAACCAAATGAAAGCTAAATTCTAAACTTAGTTTTTCTCTCTTTTGTTTTCTGTAGAACCACAAGCAGAAAAGTTTTTTCTTCTCTCTTGTTTTCTTTACTTAAGTCTTTTTACTCAAGTGCAGTGGTGGTGATTATAAACTATAATACCACTTCACTCTTAGTCAAAGTCTACCCATAATAGTATATTCTCTCACATGCTAAAGTAAACTTTACGCATGTGAGATAGCGAATGGGGCTTGGGGGGCATGTGATGTTACTGGATGGTCCAACTATGACTAGTGGAAAAAGTCCATTTCACATCGGACTTTCTAGATCGATTGTGCCGGAACCGATTTAGAAAGTGACGTGGTGGCATGTTTGTAGTAAAAGAGACACTTATTATATCGGTTGTCATAGAAACGATTTAAAGGTTACAAGGGCTGAACCTTCCGCACCAGTTGTAGAAGAACCGATTTTGGATGTTGTATATTTTAAATCGTATAAAAAAACGAAGTGGTATAACATTTCACATCGGTTATTTTACAACCAATTTATTATTATAATACAAGTAAGCCCCTCTGCCCAATTTTGTCAGACGCGATTAAGAATGCAGAAAAAACTTCCTCTTCTCTTTCTCGTCGACTGAAAACCTAGGGTAAAATCTCCGTCGCAGAACTCATACAAACAACCGCCATCCGCCATTGATCATCTTATCAAACTGGTAAAGCCTAACTTATTTGTCGCGTTTTTGGCCAGATACGATTGTTTGGCCGATCAGGATAAAGCCTTGAATACCCCTGTTTTCGAGGTGGTTGTTCCTAACAGCTCCGTCCTTTGTACCCTTCTATTTTTCCCTTTCAGGTTTTTCTAACTGTTCATTTGGTTTGTTCTTTTATTTTTTTTCTCTTCAATTTTTTCATGATTTTTTTTCCAGTTTTTTACATTTTTTATCTGTGTGTGTGTTCTGTGTAGACTTTTTAGTGGAGGTATAATACATGAAGATTATGATTATATGGTGTTCTCTTTCGGTTGTTACAAATGCCAATATTTAGTAATATCTTCATAAAAAATACAACTCCATTCTCTAGTGTTTCAGTTAAACTGGGGAGGAGAAAATTCTGTGTCTATGGATAAAGGGTTACCCAAGTGTGCACAGTTAAACTTAGATTAGAATTATATGCCTGGAATTCATAGTCCTTTCGAGTTATTTTCCTAGGACGAGTTATTTGATATATCTAAAATGCATTATTAGTCACAAGGACATTAGTTATAAAGAATACCAAATCAACCATAATTTATGTACATAAAAATTAGTCTTTGGCACATATATACCTTCACACATATTAGGTAATGACAAAAACTACCCATCTAGACAGACAGATCACCACATAAATTGGAGTGATTTTCTCAGTAGAAATATACAAGCAATATAAACTCATAACTTATTTTCAATTAGGTAATCATGTATCGTAGTCGGATAAACGTTGCACGAACAAGTAATGAATATGAGAATGTGGTGAAAGAGTTTTTGGAGTTCAGTAGAAGGCCAAACAATAATGGAAGGTTTTATTGTCCATGTGTCAATTGCTTGAACGATAGGCGATTATGTGTTGAAGATCATAGAGAACATGTCCTATGTGATGGTCTCAACAAGAGCTATGTAATAACCGCCTGAATTCTCGTCTTTACTGTTATATTTTCGGATGATTCGAGTATTGTTGTATTATATCTTTATTTATTGCAATGAGTATATTGTTGAGATATACTAAATCGAATTGTTTATCTTTGTCGTCCACTCTATAATTGGTTGTTAGATGTTGTTTGGAGAATTTCATTTTTTGACTATGTGTTTTTCCCTTAGCGTACGCTACGATTTTAGCTTTACGCACGCTATGTGTGTAACATTACATACGTAACACTTCAGTGTTAATGTACGTAATGTGGTGTATCAGACAGCATCTCGCCTTTCATCATGTAGGTCCATGCACGCCCAGGATTCTTGGTTCGATTGTGACAGCCTAGTCAATGACCATTACATATGTAATGGCTATGTGTTAGCGTACGTAATATATGTGAGCTTTACGTACGTTATTTGGGCAACGTACGTAATGGTACATGTGTTTTGAGGCAATAGCCTCTGGGGACTCGTTGCATTTGTAACCTCGGCAGGATTACGTACGTAATGCTCCTAACATATGCTATGCTTTGGCGATAGCGTACGTTATGATAAATGCGGATTATAAACGCATGGCTTGCCTTTCATTTCGCCACGAACAAACTCAACATCTCCCTTTAAAAACCGATCCCCTACCTTGCCAAATCAATTTTTGTCCCTCCCATCTTGTGTTGGAGCTCCGTCACTTGAATTGGAGCTTATTGATCGGAAGTTTGGAATGTGTTCTTGTAGTTAGATTGCATTCTTGTGGTTTTGGTGTTTGTTCTTCACTTCTTGAGGTATGTTGTACAATCCTTCTCTATATGTTCGTAGTAATGATGATATTGATATGGAATAGTACACAGAGAGTGGAATTAATGAAGTAAAACATGATTGTGGTTAAGCTTTTTAAACACTCATTGAAGAATATAGTGATTAAGGTTTAAAATAAAGATGTTCTTGATGTTTTAATGATAATAATCATGTTTGTTAGAGTCATACTCATCTTGATGGATTTATTAACATTATTGGGGCGGTGATGATCATAAGTTTTGTTGTAGTTACATTAAAATCGATGAATTGATGATATATGATGTGTTAGAACACCATGTTAGGTATTAACCTACCTCGGGAAGAACTTGATGAATGTTGAAGATTAGGATGCTGTTCTTATGGTTTAGAAAACCTAAAAGTTATAACTTCAAATCTGTTTTGGCTTAGCAAAGTTGTTGGGAGATGATAAAGGATATTGATGAACACAACTATAACTTTTAACATATTCAAAGTTAATCAGATGTGTTGATAACTTAAGAATATGTTGATCATCATATTAATATGTTGATAGTATTCTTAGGAAGATTATAACAATTATTGGTGATAATGTTATTATAGAATTAATGGTCGAATTCATTTACAATGATCCTTGTGTAGTAGTAGGCGTAAATGTGGGTGAACCTAAAGAACTTGGTAAAACCAGTTTTTATAAATGAACTTGGTGTATTATAATTCGTAAATGAAATGATAGAATGTTCGTCAAGATAGATGAACTATTCGGGTAAGGCTACGAATGTTGTTTCCTATGAATTAATATCATTGTCATATGAATGTGTTGTTGAATTGAGGCAAGTTATCTTGCTTGGTTATAATGATGATTGAATTATTATGAATATTCTACATCTCGTGTATACGTAATGCTCTATGAATCTGTGATTCATGATGTGATGTCGTTCTAGATCGTATTATCGTTTGTGGTGGGATTGTATTCCCAAGTTTATCGCCTTTGATACCGTTGGTCTCGTTGAGCATTGTTGTCACCTGGGTGAGTTCTCTCGATTCTTAGATGAATGTGTAATTTGTTGCGTTTCGTTGTCATGTTGCATCGTGACATCTCTGGAGTCATATCTACGTGCCGATTGGTTATGTGTAGAATTTCTAGCTGGGCACATGAGGGTCGTGCATGGATGTTTCCGCATTGGACCATGCACACGAGACGTAGTTCGTGAGGCTAATTAGGTACATCGTCCCACGTATATTCTGGATTCCGTATACGGGGTGGACATATGCAAGGACACATTTCCGGATCGGGCGTACTGAGACGTCCGTCTTGAGCCATTTTAATTGGTCGTTCATATTCCATGTCCGATTGGATATGTCCGACAGTTTGGGACTGACTGTTCATACGCCTGAGGTGTATGTTCAGTGGTCGGTTGTTTCTTTGAGATCCTGTATATATATGAATTGTATAATGTCGTTAGAATTATTTGTTGGAGCAAGATTGGTCGGTATTTCCATTTGGAGATAGAGTTATAAAACTCTTTCGCGTTGCGGAAGCGATTTAAGTAAAGTACAGAAAATAAATCGACACAAGGATTTATATAGGTTCGGCCAAGCATGCCTACGTCCTCTATCGGTATCTTTTTCAATAGGATGAAGATCAACCTCTGCACCTCTCTTCTATTGGTCGAGAGATAACCGTTACAAATTTGTCTTCTATCGGTCCAACTTAAACCATAAAATCTCTGTTCTATCGGTCGAGATATTACCGCTTATACTTATCTTTATGTTAGTCCAAGTTAAACCATTTTCCTTTTCTATTGGACAAGGAATCAACCACTCTAGCTTTCTATGGGTACTAGATAAACCTCACTTAGAAATCGATTGTGATTCTAATAATGCCGGATCCTTGATCCTAATAATACCGAATTCAATCGTATCTTTTCTTTTACCTCTCGTGTATGTGTTGAATGTATAAATACTCAAACTATCAATATAAGCACAATTACAAAAACAAGAATATCAATATGAATATCTGATCAATGAGTCGTTTGCTTTGCGTTGTAGTAGGATGAATACCATTAGAAGTGGTATTTATAAGTATTTCTCTTCCAACTAGCCGTTAGCTTCATGTGCCTCTCTTACGAATGTTATATCCCAAACATTACGTATGTTAGCTCTGTTTACGTACGTTATCTCATCTCAGTTACATACGTTAACATCTTGCAGATTCAGTCCAGTAGCTTTCATTTTGATCATTACGTACGTTAATCAAACACCTATTACGTACGTTATATATAGTCAATATGTCCGTTGCATGCTGACCTATGCCATGACATCATCTCTGATGTTCATCTTGTTTGAACTCAGAAACATCACATTACGTACGTTAAGCAACATGTGTTACGTACGTTAATCTTCCACTATTACGTACATCAAGCTATTTGTATAGCGTATGTTGTCTTCCTTCACACCAGCTTTTTGCGACTTCGATTTCTTCGTTGTTTTGCTTCGCCTCTTTGTTGTTTTGTTTTGTTTAGAAACTTAATCATCAAAACTCTATTATGAATGTATGGAATAAAATATTCCAACAATGTCCCTCTTTTCGATAATTACAAAACATCTTGAATGGGATAAAATCTGCAAAATAATATATATATATATATATATATATATATATATATATATATATATAGTACGAAACAAAGTTTTCGACTTTGATCGTTTCTTTAGTTTCATCTATCTTTTCTTTTTCTGTCATTTTCGACTTCTTCGTTTCTTATTTTTCAACTTCTTCATTTCTCCCCCTTTTCGACTTCTTCGTTTCTTACCGAATAGCGCGCGCTATCGGCCAAGGTATATAGCCCAGACCCTTCTGCCCAGCCGAGCTGGTGTGCACCACATCCGATAGCGTGCGCTGCTCAATCGAGTTAACATGCGCTGTATCGCCGAGTTAGCGCGCGCAGCTTCCGCCTTAGCGTGCGCTATCTGGTGTCCAGTCTAAGTCCAGAACCTTCTGCCCTGTTCAGAAACCCTTCTGTCGACACTGGTAGCGTGCGTTACGACCGAATAGCGTGCCCTACGACCGACGAGTTAGCGCACGCAACGACCATCTTAGCGCACATTACCTGTTGGTCTGGCCAGAGTCCAGACCTCACTGTCCTTACTGTCCGGGTCACTTAGCGCGCGTTAACACCCAACAGTGGCGTGCGCTACCTGTTCCTCTAGCGTGCGCTACTATGATGCCTTAGCGTGCGCTAGCTCGATTTTTAGTCCCAGTCCAGTGCTCTCTGGACTGCCCCATGCTGATGGTTAGCGTGCGTAACCTCTTGTAGTAGCGCGCGCTAGCATACAACTTCCGTTGCGTACGCTACCCATATAAATTAGCGCACGCTAATCCTGGGTTGCAGAAGCGATGCAAGCGGTTCGACACCACGATAACGGATATTAACGGAATACTAACAAGAAACACAACATACAGGCTCAATTTCGAATCAAACACATGATACCAATGTTCGAAAAAATTACGAACCAAACTACAAAGTTCATGAATTCATAATTATAAGCGATAAAAGGTACGATTATTACAGTTATGGGGGTCAAGCCAGCAAACTACGATAGCACCCATCAACTAAATCGAGCTTACAGCTCTTAAAACAACCCGCACTGCTGTGTGGGAAAGAAGAATTCCGAATTTAGAGGTGGAAGTCGATTCATTTATGAGCTTAAAGATGATCCAAGGAGATGTGGAAACCCCATATTACCTTGTAGATCTAGTTCGAGAGAGCCAGGAGCTTATGAAGATGCCTTGGACGATCTGATTGAGATGGGTGCCTCGTGCTGCAAACTGCCTTGCAGATTGTCTCGCCGCATTGGGAGCTGGAGAGGAAAGGAGTGAAATCGCTTTCCCTTGTCTTCTCGTGATTTCAGATAACTACTAATGATTTATATGATCAGAGGAGGTGTTCATGGGAGACCGGTCTCCATCTTTCTCCGCAGAGAAGAAAGAAGAGAGAAACTAGAGGTGGGGAGAGAGGAAGGGGAAAAAATTGTGAACAGACAATTAGGGTTTGGGTAAGGACATAGATATAGGAGAGAAAAAAAGAAAAAAGAAAATGAGAAGATTGAGGGGGGCGGTTACCTAGAAGGAGGGTTTGGGTAAAATCCCGATTTAGATACATATTATTTCACTAATGGAGATATATTTTTATTCAAAACAATTCATTGCGCTTTTTACTTCAGTATATCAAATTAGCGAAGTCTTTGTACCTTAAAATTTCTAACTAGCTCCTACTTTTTTGTTTGGTACCATTTACTGAAGTCTATGTGGATTTTTTACTTCAGCAAATTGAAAAGCGAAGTTGTTGTTTGTTTTTACTTTGCTAAAATAGATTACCGAAGTGAGACGTACCGAAGTCTTTGATGTTTCTACTAGTGCATTCAACAGGTAGTGATCTTAAGATTTTCTTTACTTTCTCACTACTTGATAATGGTTTACCGAATGAAGCTAGTCCATTGATGATGACCGCAAATCGGTCGAGCATATTGTAATATCCATCTGTAATTCTTCATCCTTATTGTTGTATCGTTCAGATAATTTGAATATCATTTATTCATGTTGCATTTAGTATATGACTATACTGTTGAGATGTTATAGAATTCAGTTACTTATTTTGTTATTCACTTTATGTTTGATGGTTAGATGTTAATTGGGAAATTGCATTTTTGACCTGTTCTGGTGGCGTTAGAGTACGCTAGGTTAATGTACGTTAATCCTGTGTCTTAATTTACGTAACATGTCATCTGTTCGTACGTTATGAGGGAATCAAACATCAGTAGACTTCCGCACATGAATGGCCATGCACGTGAAGGGGTGTTGGGCTGTTGAGACGGTCAAAGTCAACTAATATTAGCATACGTAATTCTTAGTTCTTAGCGTACGTTATGTCGTGTGTAAGTAGATACAGTAGCCTCTGACGGATGGTTACGTACGTAACATTGCTGGGATAGCATTCATAACAGGTTTTAACGTACGCTAAATTCTTTCGATAGCGTACGTTACGGTTTTACAATCTATTTAAAGACACATCCTGTCTTTCATTTCTTCACAACTTCAACCCAATTATCTCTCCATATATCGCCCCCCCTGCATCCCTAAATCGGTATTACCCTTCTCCAAATTGCTTTTGAGCCTTGTATCTTGGAGTGGAGCTCATTGGTTTGAAGTTTAGAATGTGTTCTTGAGCTTGGAGTGTGTTTCTTGTAGTGTTGAGGGTTGTTCTTCGTTTCTGGAGGTATGTTATACGATTCTCCTCTGTATTTTTTGTATGTTGATGTTAGTGATGAGGTAAATTGCACCTAGTACTGAATTAATCAAGTAAAACATGTTTGTAATTAAGCTTTTTAACACTTCTTGATGAATATGATAATTAAGGGTTTGGAATGAAGATGTTCTTGATGTTATAATGATAGTAACCATGTGTAATATCATTCTCATCTTGCTGGTCGAAATAATCTCAGTAGAATATTGATAATCAATTAGCTTCATCATAGTTAGATTTAATCAATAGAATTTGATATCAATATGTGTTAAAACACCATATTAGGTATTTACTTACCTTGGGAAGAACTTGACAATGTTAAAAATAGGATGATGTTTTCTTGTTCATAAATCTTAGAGTGATAACCTCATTTCTATTCGACTTAACAAGTCTTTGAGAAATGATAACGATATTGATGAATAAAACAATAACTTTTTATTAATCGAATGTATTGATAACTTAAGAATGTATTTGATCATCATGATAGAGTAGATAGTGTTCTTAAGAAGGAGATGATGATTGTGAATGATAATATCATAATAGTTTGAATATCGAATTCGTTATGATTTTCCGGGTATAGTGCTAGATGTGGTAGAACATAAGAACTCGGTTAAACCGATTTTAATGATGAATTGAAGTTGATTGTTCATAACAATGACAAGAGTATTAAAGGACATTTTAGTATAGTAATCCGATTGTGGAAGACGAACTAGTTGTATTAGAATCCTTCAATAATTGGAAGAATATTCATTAGGGTGGAATGAATTATTCGGGTAGGTTGCGGGCGTTGTTTCCTACGAATTGATATTAATATTATGTGAATGTATTATTGAATGAATTATGTTTCATTCAAGGTTGCTCGTTCGAGTGAGTATTTTAGTCAAGGATACCGTCTGTTTGATGATTTGGAGAGGGGCTATCTTTTGCCTACGGAATTGAGGCAAGTTATCTTGGTTGGTTATAATGATGATTAGATTCTTATGATGATTATATGTTTCGTGTGTATGAAACACTTATTGAATCTGTGATTCGTAGTTCAATATTGTTCTCGATGATGTTCCGTTTATCATGGGATTGCATTCCCAAGTTCATCACCTTTGAATCGTTGATCTCGTTGATCCTTATTGTTACTTCGGTGAGTTTCTTAATCCTTAATCAGATAGGTGATTTATTGAATTCGTTGTCATGTTGTATCGTGACATATCTGGACTCATATCTGTGTGCCGATTGGTTATTGTATAGGATTTTTAGCCAGGCACATATATAGTCATACGTGGATGTTTCCGTATTAGATTGTGCACACGAGACGTAGTTCGTGAGGCTAATTAGGTACATTGTCACACATATATTCTTGATTCCGTATACGGGGTGGACATGTACACGGACATGTTTCCGGATCGGGCGTACTGTGATGTCCATCTTGAGCCATATTGTTTGGTCGTTCATAGTCCATGTGATTGAATATGTTCGACGGTTTGTGACTGATTGTTCATATGCCTGAGGGGTATGTTCAATAGTCTGGATGTTTCCTTGAGAGCTAATATATGTGAATCATATAATGTCTTCAGAATTATTATTATGTATATCTAACCCTTTGGTCTGGGCGAAATACTTGTGTTGTATTTTAGGTCGAGGCAAAGAAAAGGCACGAAAAGAGCATTGTGACGGCGAAGGGTTCGAGGGATACTAGTTTGGGGGGCCAAGTCTGTTGTTGTCCGGTTATGTTTAAACCGTGTAATGTTAATTTCCGCTTCATTTGAACTATTGTCATTTTTACTATTATTTGCAGTATAATCCATCTCCATATGGTTTATACTTATTTTTCGGATCCTGTGTTTCATAAGGCCGTTGGCCATACCATTAATAAACTCCTAATCAGGGTAGTGACTATTTATTGTGGTTCGGTATCAAAAGATAATACTTATCTAATCTCTACTTTGGTATCACCTGGTGGGTCCCAGTGTGGGGTCCACAGTACTGTAATAGCCGCCTTTTTGGGGTGTTACGGAAGATGGTATGAGAGATGACGTTTTCTGTTTAAGAGTCGTTGTGAAATGAACTAGTATCAAGAGACCTTCTTGTCACGTGTGACCTGTGCAAGCTCCTGAACCTACGAGCCAAATACGATATGTACTTTATGAGCCATGATTTAATTACTGGCATGATGTTGATATCATAATGGATTTCTTTGTTGATCTTGTTATTTCAAGGATCTGTGACAGGATTCATATGATTGATAATTCGAGGTAAATTCTGGATTGATTATATGATTGAAATTGTTCGACTCGATGTCGATATGATATTCTGTGTGACACTCATAGTGTCGATATGTAATTCCTTATTGCTATTAACTTAGCATGAATTTTGATTGGTATCATGAACTATACTTATGGTTATCATTATGGTTTGATTCTTTTAGTATGGAAAGAAATCTGAGAGGCTGTGGAAGAGGGGGACGAGACTGCGGAAGGGGCCAAATCCCGATACCACGAGCCAACAGGCGTGCGAATATGGAGCATAGTTTCGCAGGCAGTGATTTGCCTTCTAGGGACCAATCGCACCACACCGGATGCGGGGATGTGCGTGTCGATCCGTACGTTGTAATGCAGGGCATGATGGCCCAGATGACCCAGATGGGTCCATTAATGGAAACTATGCAGAGAGCTACTACTGGCCAGCAACAAGGGCCTCATCCTCCACCTCCTGTGCTTGGCGATCCCGTGAGTCGGATCATCAGCGACATCTCTCTGCAGCGACCCCCGACTTTTGAAGGCTCCTCTGAGCCTGCTGACATTGTACATTGGATTGAGCACTTTGAGAAATTATTCGAGATGGTGGACTGCCCAGAAGAGAACTGCGTCTCCGTAGCAGCTTACTATCTTAGCAAGGACGCCCACACCTGGTGACTTTCGGTTATGCCAACTGATGGTGTTTATACTTGGGAGGAATTTAAAAACCTCATGCTAGACCGTTATTATGCAGGGCCACTCCGTGAGGCCAAGCTGTCAGAATTGCTGAACCCGGACCCATCTGAAGACGATGATGTACTATCTGTTGCCGAGAAATTTCAGGCACTTCTTCCTTTCGCCATGTAGATTGGCCGAACGGAGGCTGATAAGATCAAATATTTTCTCAACAGGCTTAAACCCCGAATGAGAATGCAGCTGTTGAATCACCAATGTACGACCCTACTGGAGTTCATCGAGAAAGCTCTGGAATACGAACTCACCGTGAAGGAGATTTCCAAGAAGCAACCACAGTCCATCAACAAAAGATCCAGGAACTAGAACTAGACTGAGAGTAACCGGGGGACATTCAAGAAGCCCCAGTCGTTTCTAAACCCTTCTGATCGACCACCCATGACATCGAAGCAAGCCGGATCGTACCCTCGAGCGGTCAACTCATTTGTTGTGTGCTATAACTGTGGAGACCAGGGGCACGTCAGCTCCAAATACCCGAAGCCGGCCATCGCATGCCATACTTATGGGAAGAATGGGCATCGTGCTTGTTATTTGATGAATGGACTGGGACGTGAACCAGTAGCGTCTCATGCTCCAGTTCAGTCTTCTGTCCAGGACCGTGTGCCTCCGTCCGCTTCTTATCAGACTACCAGGGCAAACAGGGGAATGGGCCGTGGGAATCAAAGTGGTACACCTGGTGCCGGAGCTGCAAAACCCAGGATTAACGAGATGAAGAATGCTGACGATCCCGAGGCTAGCATGATTGCAGGTATACTCGAGATCCACTCTAAGCCTGTTTGTGTTCTTCTTGATACGGGCGCTTCACACTCCTTTATATCTGCTTCTTGTTTAAGTTGTTTGCCTCTAGACCATGTTATCAATTGTGAGCCTTATGTGAATGGTCTACTCGATGGTAGAATAATTATTCGAAATCATGAAGTCCAGGACTGTCCGATTCGTATGAACGACTGTGAGTGGTTGTCAAATTTAATTATGGTCGATTTACCTAAGGATGATATAATCTTGGGTATCGATTGGATGGATCGTCATGATGCCATAATTAGTGTCCGCAAGTGGATGGTAAACGTCACTTCTGATAATGGTTTCGAGTGTATTTTTTGGGGTGACAATCCCAGCCGTTCCGGCAGAGTCATCAGCGCTATGAAAGAAGTGAAACTACTTAATCAAGGGTGTATTGATTATTGGTGTTACATGACCAAAACAGCAGATCGACCAGTTGAATTGGCCGATATTCTGGTAGTCCGAGACTACCCAGATGTATTTCCAGATGAGTTGCTAGGCTTACGTCCACATCGTGAGGTAGAGTTTACTATTGAGTTAGAGTCAGGTACGTACCCGCTTTCGAAAGCACCGTATCATATGGCTCCGATTGAGATGTAGGAGTTGAAGAACCAGCTTGAGGAGTTAACTGAGAAGGGCTATATTCGACCTAGTGCGTCCCCTTGGGGAGCACCAGTGCTATTTATATGGAAGAAAGACGGATCTCTGCGTTTATGTATTGATTATCGTGAGCTGAACAGGGTAACCATCAAGAACAAATATCCATTGTCTCGTATTGATTATTTATTGGATCAACTTCAGGGAGCTGCTGTGTTTTCTAAGATCGACTTGAGGTCCGGTTATCATCAGTTGAGGATTCGAGAGTCTGATATTTCGAAGACCTCTTTTCGTACTCGCTATGGGCATTATGAGTTCGTGGTGATGCCATTTGGATTGACTAATGCACCAGCAGCATTCATGGAATTGATGAATCTGGTTTTTCTTAATTATCTGGATCACTTTGTATTCGTTTTTATTGATGACATCCTGATTTACTCTCGTGACCATGAAGAGCATGAGCGTCATCTCCACCAAGTTCTTGATGCGTTAAGGCATGAACAACTTTATGGGAAATTTTCTAAATGTGAATTCTGGATGCCTGAAGTTATCTTCCTTGGGCATGTGATATCAGCCGAAGGGGTGAGAGTAGACCCACAGAAGACAGAAGCTATTCGAGATTGGCTACCTCTGAAGAACATGAAGGAAGTTCGTAGTTTCCTCGGTCTAGCAGATTACTACCGACGGTTCGTGGAAGGTTTTTCCAAAATTGCGCAACCGATGAATAACCTACTGAGGAAGGATAAGAAGTATTTGTGGTCAGAGGTATGTCAGCAAAGTTTTGATGAGCTCAAGAGTCGATTTATTTCAGAACTTGTTTTGGTTATACCAAAAGGAACAGAGGGATTCGTGGTGTATAGTGACGCGTCGAGACAGGGCCTTGGATGTGTACTAATGTAGGAAGGGAAAGTAATTGCCTATGCATCAAGACAATTACGACCCTATGAAGTTAACTATCCGACCCATGATTTGGAGCTAGCAGCTGTGTGTTTGCTTTGAAAATATGGCTTCACTATCTGTATGGAGTTACCTGTCAGATCTTTACTGATCACAAGAGCCCGAAGTACATTTTTACTTAGAAGGAGTTGAACATGAGACAGGGAAGGTGGATATAATTAATCAAAGACTATGATAACGAGATCCTTTATCATCCGGTCAAGGCAAATGTGGTTGCCGACGCCTTGAGTCGTAAGACAGTGCGGGAGCAAATGCTTAGCCACTTGACAGCTCAGAGAGAATTGCAGATAGATCTTTTGAGGCCAGAGATTGAAGTTTGGTTACAGCGTGTTCAGAGACAGCTTTGGTGTAATACCCGGTTGTAAATTTATTTGTTGTCATTCAGTAATTGTCACTCAGTAAATTTTCACTCATTAATAATCATTCATCTTTCACGTTCATTCATTTGTGTTCATCGTTGGCGTATTTTAGCCATGTATCAGTTACCGATCGTCATTCAACTCCGTTTGAGAATTGAGACGAGTATTATCATAATTATCGTAATTGGTAGTACTATGTTGGAAGTATCATCTATGGCATGTTATTGCATTTAATTACATTCATACACGTATGGTTTTTCGGATCATTCATCAAGTGTATCGAGAAAATGGAGTTGTCGGATTTTGTCATTTTCAGCAGTGAGTTACGGTCGTAACTGATCATGCATTACGACCGTAACATGCATTCGTAGAATTGGTGTCTTTCTGGACGAAGACAACTTACGGCCATAAGTCATGCTAGTTACGGCCGTAAACAGGAAGGTACGGCCGTATGTTTTGAAGACTACGGCCATAGCATGCATTCATTTGTGCAGGAAGGTGTTGTCAACGAAGACAACTTACGGCCGTAAGTTTGGTAGGATACGGCCGTAAGTGTTGTTGTTACGGCCGTAAGGTAGCTTTGGTTACGGTCGTAACCCAGTCAGTGCAGGCATTATTGTTTTTTCGATGAATCATTGTTACAGCCGTATGAAATGGATATTACGGCCGTAAGGCTATTGACTTGGGAAGTTACGGCCGTAAGGTGGCAGAGTTACGGCCGTAACTCTACACCGTATTTAAAGGCTTGGACGGGATTTTTGTGCTCATTTCACCACTTCTTCATTTTGATTCCAAGAGAGAGTTTTTGTGGGAGAGATTTCTCATCATCAAACACTTGTGTGTTTGAGTTTAATCATCTTTATCCATTCGTGGAGCTTGGGAAGTCGATTAACACTAGTTTTGAAGAATCGAGGAGGTTGGATCTTCAAAGGTAATTTTCTCCAAACCTTAGATTTCGATTTTAAGATGGAATATGATATTTTGGATGATATAATCATGATATATGAAGAGGTATACATATGATTATGAGTTTGTATGAATATTCATTAGATTATTGAATGATTATTTGAAAAACACCTTGAATGTCGATTTGGATTTGGGGGTTTCGATTGGATGTTGTTGAAATCTCAAATTGTGTATTCATATTGGATTATTGATTGTGTTGAAGATGTTTTGTTGGATTGTATCACTCCTTAGAGGTTTGGTATCGATATAATTGAGGTTGGTTGTAAACAATCGAGGATTGGTTACAACGTGTTTGTTATAATGCCCCAATGAATTTGGTTTTGTCGCATCGACGTTTTGAGTTGGTTGTGATCATGTTTGATTCGTATATTAAGCGGATTATTGGTAATTGTATTATTCAAGGTTGTTCGAGCGACCGACATTTCTATTTAGGACGTTTGTTCAAGGAAGGACTTTCTTCACTGTATTGTGTAGGTAAATTCTTACCCGGTTAAAAGGACATTCGTTCCTTTCGTTGTTGTTCATTCATGTTCCTAACTCATTCATGATATATTATTCATGTCGATACTTGTAATTATCAAACTAATCATTCAATTCACGCGTAACAACGGTTCCAATCATTCAGTGAGCGATCATTCATTTTCATTAATATTTCATCTCAGTGAGACATTCTTGACCCTTGTCGTTTTCTCATTCATTGATATTCTTCATGGTCACTTTTGTTCTTGTGATCTTCTGGGTTCATATTGCGTGGCCGGGTGGTTACGTGTGGAATTTTTAGTTGGGCACACGATAGTCATGTGAAAGGTTCACTAACACAATGGACTGTGCACACGATAACGTGCCTCCGTGAGACTAATTAGGTACAAGGATGGGTGTTTCGAGACACTCATATTGTGCACTTGCACGTCCCATTACGGGTGTATTATGATCCCCTCTTCAGCTTGATTTCATGTCATATATATATTTATTGATTGTGCTTGTTCAACTCTTGAGGATTGTTGTTCTGTGTAACTGACCCCGTTGGGGGATGTTGTTTTCAGGTCATGGCAAGGCAAAGGTACGGGAAGAGAATGTTGATGGAGAGGAGTCCAAGTGATACTAGTAGGGGGGCCAATTCTTTTCAATTGTTCATGTTCTCTTCATGTTTATTTCCGTTGCAGTTCCCGTTTTAGATGTTCATTTATTCAGTGTTGTATATTTTATCTTCATATAAAATATACAGGTATTCTGTATTTCCTGGATGTATTATACTTAAAGATCCTCATCGGAGTAGTGGATAATATAATGTGGTCCGGTACTACAGTTATATTGGTTAATTCATTAATTTTCATTTTCGTGGTGGGTCCTAGTTGGGGGTCCACGGCACTATAATATCCGCCTAATTTGGGGTGTTACATCTGCAGCCTTGATATTTCTTCGTCTCTTGATGGTACAATTAGATCGAAGCAGGTTATGGACCCATTCTTATCTCGAGTTCGGGATGAAGTAGCTCAAGGGAAAGCCCCTAGATTTGTGATCCATGAGGATGGATTGATACGCTTTAGGAATCGAGTTTGTGTACCCACAGACGAAGAGTTGAGGAACTCTATCATGAGAGAGGCCCATGCTACCCCGTACTATATTCACCCGGGGTCTAGTAAGATGTATAAGGATTTGAAGCAAGGTTATTGGTGGGGGAACATGAAACGTGAGGTTACCGAATTTGTTTCGAGATGTTTAACCTGTCAGCAGGTTAATATTGAGCATCAGCGACCCGCAGGAATGCTGAAACTGCTCCCGATCCCTGAATGGAAATGGGAGGACATATCGATGGATTTTATCACTAGCTTGCCGAAGAGTCGTCGAGGGATGAATACAATTTGGGTGATTGTGGATCGGCTGACCAAATCAGCCCACTTTTTGGAGATTAAAGACACGTGGGTCCCGAGAGATTGGCCCAGCTATTTATTAAAGAGATTGTAAGGTTACATGGTATCCCCAAGAGTACTGTATCGGATTGTGAAGGGCGATTCGTGTCGCATTTCTGGAAGGCAGTTCATCGTGTGATGGGCACGCAGTTGAATTTCAATATGGCTTTTCATCCGCAGACCGATGGTCAGTCTAAAAGAACTATCTAAACTCTAGAGGACATGTTGAGGGCATGTGCTCTTGATTGGAAGGACGATTGGGAATCCCAACTACCTTTGGTGGAATTCACTAATAATAATAGTTGGCACGCTTCGATTCAGATGGCACCGTGTGAGGTATTGTATGGCCATCGTTGTAGGTCCCCTTTGTGTTGGGACCGACTGTCAGAACCCTAGGGTACGGAACCCGATATGTTTTTAGCAGCCCGTGAGAAGATCGCTCTGATTAGGAGTCGTTTGTTAATGTAATATCCAGAATTTCTACTACTGTTGTTTAATGTTATTTTATCCGAGTTATATTGTACATTGTGGAATCTATACCATATGAATAAAATAATGGAATGACAGAGACTGCTATAGTTGTATAATTGTTGTACTTGGTCAACAATTGCACTTGAGGATATTGTGTATTAGATGTATCGTATGAGAATATTATTGGAAGGAGCATGTGTATTCAGTATGTCGTATGTTCGTATTCTGTATGTCGAGACGTTGGACAAGAATAGCTGAAAATGGCTAAGTATATCCCGATTAGCGCATGCTAATATTCAAGCTTAGCGTACGCTATTGTGCAGGTTTAGCGCACGCTAAAGGTAAAGGATAACGCACGCTAGTACAGACCAGATCAGAAGGAATCTACGTGTGGACCCGACCACTTTCGGCACATGTGCTGACGAAGTCAACGGATGTTTGTTATGAATGATTAGCGCGCGCTAAATCCTATGATTAGCGCACGCTAACATCATATCGGTCCAACGGGAATCTTATCCTTGTCATAGCTTTCCGCGTGTGGACCCGTCTTCGGAGCATACAGACAAACGAGTCAACTATGAGTAGCGCACGCTATGATCAGACACTAGCGTACACTAAATAGAGGCAATTACGTATGCTATTGCATTGGCATTGTGTACATAAATCATTGTAAGCAGTAAGGCAATAGCCTCTGGACTGCGATAGTGCACGCTAAGAAAGACAGTTAGCGCACACTAATAATAGTCAGTATATATATATGTGCAGTTGGCATTATTCTTCATTTCATTAATTCTTTCCTTGCAACTGATATAGAGAGTTCTTAGAGAGATGTTTGAAGTTCCAAACACTGGATTATGGTGGATTTAATCATCTATAACCACATTTGAAGCATGGGAGTGATTGGAATAGATTCAACCTTGGAAATCAATCCATTCCTTCAAAGAGGTAATTACTCTTCACTTTGGGATTTTGTTTTGGATTGTATATGATGTCCTTGGGTTGATAATCATCATGTATATGAGTTAACAAGTATGATTATGAGATTGGCTACCGATTTATGTTAATGTTATTGTTGACATACGGGTATTGATATGATTAGAATGGTTTAGAATTGTGTTGTTTATCTTCAAAGAGATATGTTGGCTAATGTCTTCCCTCAATTCGGTTCTTTGATGTTGTTGTTGTTTGTTTCTTCATATGGTGGTGAATATGGCAATGATTATGAATTCTTGGTATTCATATGTTGATATTGAGGAAGAAGATGATCTATGAATATATGACTTGGATTATGAGTTGGATGATGTTTATATTCGTTGTTTTGATAGCTATGGACATGGTTTCGAATCACTTATGTTCTTGATAATCGCCATATGTTGATCGATACTTATAAGGCATGCATCTATATAGCATTAGCGCACGCTAAGCTTACTGGCTAGCGCACGCTAATTGAAGTAACTTAGCGCACGCTACGTTAAGTGATTAATGTGTTCTAAGTCAACAGACAGTGTAGTATAACCTGTTTCGGTTATGAATTCGTGATCATTTAAGTTGGATTGATCAGACTTGTGGTTAATAGAGATATTGTTGAGTCGTTGGGTTTGTGAATTGTTTATATCGATTGTTGATTGTTATCGAACTTGTTGTTTATCGATTATTATAATAGGTTGAGATTATTGATGGGTGATTAGAACCATGCGTTGGGGTCGTGTTCGAGAATGTTCGTGAATTGCATTGATCAGGGCTGAGGGACTCGTAGATGACGGCAATGGAATTAGTAACGGCTTCATCGGTATCGAGGCAAGTTATTTCTTGCTCAGTTTATAATATTTAATGAATGGTTTCTGTTTCATTCGTTTATAATTTGTATAGCAATGTTTATAATCCTAATCATAGGAGATTTAGGATTATAAGTTGTATTCGATCTTTGGGAATTTAAATCATAATGTATAAGATTTACTTTTGTTATTAGTGTACTTGGCTATCGAGGACACATTGTGATAAAGACAAAGATATGTATTATCTGCAGTCCGTGATATTTTTGGATCGTCGAATATTCAGAATAATGGTTGGTGATAGTTTAGCTATCGAGACTTCTCTCGAAGGACTCGGAGCAAGTATTTTAAACGTTTTTGTCATTTGTATCGATCGTGTTGTGATACATTTGTGTATCATTGTTGTTATGCATTGTGTATCATTCTAATATGCATCTGTGCATAGTTGTCATATGTCCACCTCGTGTTGGTCCGACGGGATCATCGGGAGATCTATGCTAGCGGGCGCTGGATCATCGGATAGGTTTTTCCACCATTGGTTGGTATGACGGGATCATCGTGAGATCTAGCCAGTGAACGCTGGATCATCAGATTACCTATGTGTTGTTATTGTTCATATATATATTATGGGTTTGCCATAAGTATACATTGTTGTTATTGTTGTGAGCATATTGATGTTGTCATATGAGTATGCTTTTGTAGGTCTTGCGTTATGACCATGTACGTATGATGTATTGATCTGATCTCGAATTAGACTGACGTGATTGTCGTGGTATTGTGCATCTCGAAGTATGTTCCGTATTTCCCTTGGTATTTGTCTTTGATGGACAATCGATTATCGTGTTGAGATGTGATGATGTTACCCAATGGATTGGGTTGGATAGAGTTAGTGAATTTCGTAACAGTGAATTATGATAATGTTTTGAGAACCTTGGGCATTGTTGAGATATAGTACAAATATTTCGGTATTAGCTTATTATATTGTTAAGGATACGAATCGTGGATTTTCGTAGAGTTACGACGGTAAGATTACATTGGTCGTATTCTTACTTAGTATTTCCATTGGTATGTAATTATTGACGTGATGTGATTGTTATCATTGTTAAGTCTTATGGCTGACCCCGTCGTGGGCTTTATTTTAAGGATATTGGATGTCGAGCTTGTAGCGGTTGTGAAGAGATGAGCTTTCCGGAGGATACTGGCTAAGGCATGTATTTGTGTATTGAGTTTCCTGATCAGTTCTTTATTCCGCTGCTAGAGTATTTTAATTGTTTGTCTTTTGCCGCTGCGTGAGTATTTTTAAATGGCCTTTTGGTATATGGTAACTTAGGTTACTTTGGCAATCATTTTCTAAACTATTTTGTTGGTACGTATAAGCGATAGCTTAACGTATGTTTTTAAACTGTTGAGTTTTGGCCTTTCGGGCCTTGTGGTTTCAAATGAGATTGTACGACGGTTTTGATAAACAAGTTTATGAAGTCTTTGAATGTTTTAAATAGATAATACCGTCATTAGCCTCTTGAGAGTTTGTAAATGTTTGCGAAAATTTATTTTAGCCTTGTGGGTTCCATCTCGGGGACCACGGCGCTGTAATATTCCTGGATGGCTCTGGGGGTGTTACAGAATATGGTATCAGAGCTTAGGTTGAGAAAACCTATCTAGTTGTATCGAGTCGAGTCGTGTTTTTATCACGTCATCCGAGTTGTCGATTGACGAATATTAGAGCCCTGGGTTTTTTGTTGTTCACTCGGGCTTGTACATTATGTGATTTACCAGTGTGGTACTGGGGTTGTTGTAAACTTTTCCAAATACTATTAACATGTTTCTTCGGATAGAGATGTGTTGCATTTTCGAGTTGAACTGAGTTTGCAAATATGTGTTTTGTAAATATCTGTGTCGAGTATTTTCTAGAGTTGAGACATGCGCCAGTATCACGGGGAATCGACGACTTCACGATCTGTAAGTATTTGGATTTTTGAATTGCATTAAGATTTATTGCCATTCTAAGTTGATATGCTTTGAGATTCACAAAGATGTTATGCGTTACAGTATGACATGACAGAGTAGGGACAAGATTGATGATCTTGAGAAGCTATGATTTGGAAATTAATATGTCGGTTAAATTTTGGAACGGAGTTGTGCAATTGGGAGCAAGATTGTAGATTGATGAGGAGAACATGTAGTCATGTTAGTTCATTTTGAGATATCTGAAACTGTTTTGAGCATTTGAAAATGATAATTTTCAAAATGAATGTTTTACAGAAAATGATTTTGGGCCGAGATCCAATCGATTTTGAAATAGTTTTATAACTCAGGACAGGGTCCAAAAGGGGTTTTCTACTTTTTAAACTTCTTGTAATGTGGAACGAGATACGGGCTGAGACCCTAATGTTTCAAAAGGCTTTTTCATATTTTCTAATACTCCCGAGATTTGTAAAACACTTTACCAATCATTTATCTATTTTATTACTACCTTTCGGGGTTTTGATTTATTTGTTCAAATGAGACTTCTCGGGTAGTCTTTCATTTTGTTTGATTTAATGATTATTCAATGTTTTGTCATAGCATGGTTGAGGTGATCCAGAATGGGTTAATGGTTGACGTTGCGAGTCATATGTGGAAAAGGAATTTTTTTTCGGAGTTTATATATTGAGATTTTGGAACTCTATCGTGTGGTTTTTCGATGGAATATCAGTGGATATTAGTGACAAACCGAATTGGTATACAGGAGTATGGATGTGGTCAATCATTTGCATAGTTTTCATTTTAAAACTTTGAAATCGTGTGGATTCGAAGGAAACTGTTATCGAATACATGGCATTAGCGAGTCAGTTTAATTTTCCAAAAATTGATTTTTATGGTCTTACCAAAAATTTTATGTTTTGGAGTTTTGAAATTTTTGAAAGAACTTTCGAAAATTTGTCTTCTTGACAAGATTATATGATTTCAAATTGGTTTTGAAAATGTGATTGATATGCATACGCATTTAGTGCATAGTGCATATCATGGTGAAGTCATGAATGTGACTCACAAACTGGATATCATAATGAGGTTGCGAAGAAAAGAGATTCGAACTTCAGTACGGTAGTTTGGTTATCCAGGGATGATCGGTTGATTTATCGGATAAGAGAAATATGATGCGTGTTGTATATTCATGCACAGGATGTAATTTTGGAACTTTTGATATTGTGAAACCGGGACATATTTTCTATGTGATTACATTGGTATGGTAGCAGTGCGATTTTACCATGGTGATTTTTGAATGATTTCTTTGTAAGTGTAGATTTGGGGATGGTGACCCCATACTGGTTCTTTTAGATATTGAATGGTCGTTCCCACTCCATGTATGATTTGGTATGTTCGCTGATTTGTGATTGGTTGTTCGTATGCCGAGGAGTTTGTTCACCAGTCGGGTATGTTTATTGAGATCCACTGTATGTGATTAGTATGTCATTTTGAGAACTTTATTCATTAGTATATCAGTTTATGTGGTTCTGTGTTGATCATGTTGGAGCTTAACGTGTGAGGGTATTCCCGATTATTGTTGATCGTTCGTTGGTAATATTGGAGTTTATCATGTTGATGATATTTTCGATTGTGTTTTGACCTCTGGTTGGTCATATTGGAGTTTATCATGTTGATGATATTCTCGGTTGCGTTTTGACCTTTGGATTGGTCGTATTAGAGTTTATCATGTCGATGATATTCTCGGTTAATTTATTGGTTGATCATTGTTGGTGATCATCTAAGCATTCGGATTTTGTGTCGATGTTTCGAGATTTGTGTCGTTGTGTTGGGCAGTTGTTTCTCAGATGTATCGTGCATTATTGGTTGTATCAGAATTGGGACTTGATTGTGCGATCAGGCAGTCAGGATTTGACACGGATAGATTATTTCATCCAGAGATGATATATTTTGCTGAGACTCATGGAATGTGATTGTAAGCATATTGAGGCTTTACAGTGATGTCACTTGCTAGTATCTCAAGAGATCGTCGACTTTGCGCATTTGTAAGTATGCTATTTTGGTTATTCGGTAATAATGATGATCGATCATTGTCATAATGGTTTCGGAAAATTTTGGTTGAACGGCTCGTTTGTTTTGTCTATGATGGATTGCAAGTTTCGAGGACGAAACTTATTTTAAGTCGTGTAGTATGTAATATCCGGAATTTCTAATATTGTTGTTTAATGTTATTTTATCCGTGTTATATTGTACAATATGGAATCTATACCATATGGATAAAATAATGGAAAGACTGAGACTGCTATATTTGTATAATTGTTGTACTTGGTCAATAATTGCACTTGAGGATATCGTGTATTAGATGTATCGTATGAGAATATTATTGGAAGGAGCATGTGTATTCAGTATGCCGTATGTTCGTATTCTGTATGTCGAGACGTTGGACAAGAGTAGATGAAAATGGCTAACTATAGCCCGATTAGCGCATGCTAATATTCAATCTTAGTACACGATATCGTGCAGGTTTAGCACACGCTAAAGGTAAAGGATAGCAGACGCTAGTACAGACCAGATCAGAAGGAATCTACGTGTGGACCTGGCCACTTTCGGCACATGTGCTGACGAAGTCAACGGATGTTTGTTATGAAGGATTAGCGCACGCTAAATCAACATCAGATCGGTCCAAAGGGAATCTTATCCTTGTCAGAGCTTTCGGTGTGTGGACTCGTCTTCGGAGCATACAGACAAACGAGTCAACTATGAGTAGCACATGCTATGATCGGACACTAGTGTTGTAACACCCCAAACTAGGCAGCTATTATAGTGCCGTGGACCCCCGATTGGGACCCACCTGCGAATGATAATTAATGAATTACACATAACAAATGTATTACCGAACCACATTACATCATCAATTACTACGACGAGGAGTTTCAAATACAACACACCCAGGGAACACTGAATACATGTATATTTATATGAAGATAAAATATACAACACTGAGCAATGACAATCCAAAAGGAAATGGAGCGGAAAATACATAATAAGGAAAACACGAATGAAATGAAGAGACTGGGGCCCCCTACTAGTAATCACTGGAACTCCTTGCCGTCAACGTTCTCTTCCCGTGCCTTTGCCTTGCCATGACCTGAAAACAATATCCCCCAATGGGGTCATTTACACAGAACAACAATTCTCAAGAGTTGAACAATATCCATAATTACATATCTTATTTATGAAATCAAGTTGAAGAGGGGCACCCGTAATGGAATGTGCACGTGCACAAGACGAGTGTCCGGACACACCAGCCCTTGTACCTAATTAGTCTCGCGTAGGTACGTTACCGTGTGCACAGTCCATTGTGTCGGTGAACCCGATCACATGACTATCGTGTGCCCGACTAAAAATTCCACACATCCCCACTCGGCCATGCAATATGAACCCAGAAGGCCATAAGAACAAAAATGACCATGATGAATATCAATGACTGGCAAATCGACAAGGGTCAAGAATGACTCGCCGAGATGAATTAATGATGAAATGAAAGATAATTCACGGAAATGATTGGAACCGTCGTTCCTCATGAAATGAATAGTTAGTTTTATAATTACAATTCTCAACATGAATAATATACTATGAATGAATTATGAATGTGAATGAACAACAACGAAAGGAATGAATATCCTTTTAACAGAGTAAGAATTAACTTACACAATACCGGCGGTGAAAAGTCCTCTCACGAACAAATGTCCTTAAATGAGATGTCGGTCGCTTGAACAACCTTGAATAACACAATTACCAACAAACGCTCAAAGTACGTATCAAGCATGAATCATGACTTACTCAAAGGTCGATACAACAATATCCAAACTCATTGAGGCATTCTAACGAATACGTTGCAAACATTCATCCTTTGATAATAACCAAAACCCAAATATATCAAAACCAAACTCCAAAATGAGTAGTTCGATCCAACAAAACATCTTCAATAATATCAATAATCCAATAGGAAACCACAACTCAAGGTTACGACAACTATAATCGGAAATCCCCAAAAATAACCAAAGTCAAACATCAAGGGTTCTTGAATAATTCTCCAAATATTCATCAAATGCGAAATATACACCGAAAAATACATAGGAATAAATGTATCCAAGGTAGATAATCCATATATAACATATTCCGACATAATATCAAGCTTACACGAAGAGATCGGAAGGAAAACATTCAAAATCCGAAATTTTAGATCCAAGAAATGTTTACCTTGATTTGATGTATTGGAGAGGATGAAATGACGATTAATGCAACTCAGAAGTTTGTAGACGATGATAGGTGAGTACAGCTCCAAGAGATCTCTCTAAATCGTCCAAAATCGCCCGGACTCCCCCAAAAACGAAGTGAGAAATGAAAATGACGAAACTGGACTGGACTGTCCAATTTATACTATTCCAGTTTAGCGCACGCTATGTCCTGATATGTAGCATGCGCTAGCGGGATAATCGGATATTCCAGTGAGCTCTGACTGCCTCGTTAGCATACGCTACGAACTAGGTAGCATGCGCTAACGTCTTCCCGATAGCGTGCGTTAACCCAAAATATTAGCATGCGCTAACTGATGTCTGATGTCTAGTAACTGAAGTCCAGAACCTCCTGTCCTCTGACCTGCTCGCGATAGCGTGCGCTACACCCAAAACTCAGCGTGCGCTGCTACACCATTAGCGTACGCTAATATCTACTCATAGCGTACGCTATGAATTTATTCAATTCAGTCCAGTACCCACTGGACCCTGCTTGTTCGACCTTAGCGCGTGCTACACTGATTGCATACCGTGCGCTACCTAAACTACTAGCGCACGCTACTTACCATTCATAGCGTGCGCTACTACAACTCAACTGTAGTCCAGTGCCTTCTGGACTGTCTGCCCGAACCACTGTAGCGTGCGCTAATGCTGAGAGGTAGCGTGTGCTACCCGTACTCAATTAGCGCGTGCTAAGAAGAGTACGTAGCATGCGCTACTCCACACACACACACATCCCACTACAAAGCTGACAATGATGATACGCTCGGCCCGACTCTCCAACTGGGTTGAAAGACAAATAATAACCGATACACGATATGAATTACTCTGAACGGTGAAAACAATGAATGAATATGAGTGATAAATGATTATTAATGATGAAAATCACTGAGTGACAATATACTGAATGATAATGAATGAATTTACAGTCGGGTATTACAAGCGTACGCTAAATAGAGGCAATTACGTATGCTATTGCACGGGCATTGCGTACGTAAATTATTGTGTGCAATAAGGCAGTAGCCTCTGGACTGCGATAGCGCACGCTAACAAAGACAGTTAGCGCACGCTAATTATAGTTATATATATATATATATACATATATATATATATATTTATATATATGTGCAGTTGGCCATTATTCTTCATTTCGTCCATTCTTTCCTTGCAACCGATATAGAGAGTTCTTAGAGAGATGTTTTAACTTCCAAACACTGGATTACGGTGGAGTTAATCATACATAACAACATTTGAAGCATGGGAGTGACTGAGAATGGATTCAACCTTGGAAATCAATCCATTCCTTCAAAGAGGTAATTACTCTTCACTTTTGGATTTCGTTTTGGATTGTATATGATGTCCTTGAGTGGATAATCGTCATGTATATGAGTTAACAAGTATGATTATGAGATTGGTTACCGAGTTATGTTAATGTTATTGTTGACATACGGGTATTGATATGATTCGAATGGTTTAGAATTGTGTTGTTTATCTTCAAAGAGATATGTTGGCTAATGTCTTCCTTCAATTCGGGTCTTTGATGTTGTTGTTTGTTTCTTCATATGATGGTGAATATGGCAATGATTATGAATTCCTGGTATTCATATGTTGATATTGAGGAAGAAGATGATATATGAATATATGACTTGGATTATGAGTTGGATGATTGTTTATATGTTAAAGAATATCGGATTTCGTTGTTTTGATAGCTATGAACATGGTTTCGAATCACTTAGTGTTCTTGATAATCACCATATGTTGATCGATACTTGTAAGGCATGCATCTGTACAGCATTAGCGCACGCTAAGCTTACTGGCTAGCGCACGCTAATTGAAGCGACTTAGCGCACGTTGCGTTAAGTGATTAACATGCGCTAAGTTAATAGACAGTGTAGTATATCCTGTTTCGGTTATAAATTCGTGATCGTTTAAGTTTGATTGATCAGACTTGTGGTTAATCGAGATATTTTTGAGCCGTTGGGTTTGTGAATTGGTTATATCGATTGTTGATTGTTATCGAACTTGTTGTTTATCGATTATTGTAATAGGTTGAGATTATTGATCGGTGATTAGAACCATGCGTTGCGGTCGTGTTCGAGAATGTTCGTGAATTGCATTGATCAGGGCTGAGGGACTCATAGATGACGGTAATGGAATTGGTAACGGCTTCATTGGTATCGAAGCAAGTTATTACTTGCTCAGTTTATAATATTTAATGCATGGTTTCTGTTTCATTCATTTATAATTCGTATAGCAATTTTTATAATCGTAATCACAGGAGATTTGGGATTATAAGTTGTATCCGAGTTTTGGGAATTTAAATCATAATTCGTATAGTAATGTTTATAATCGTATACCAATAACTTTTGTTATTGGTATACTTGGGTATCGAGGATACATTGTGATAAATAGAAAGATATGAATTATCTATAGTCCGTGATATTTTTGGATCATCGAATATTCAGAATAATGGTTGGTGATGGTTTAGATATCGAGATTGCTCTCGAAGGACTCCGAGCAAGTATTTTAATATTTTTTGTCATTTGTGTCGATCATGTTGTGATACATTTGTGTATCGTTGTTGTCATGCATTGAGTATGATTGTTATATGCATTTGTGTATAGTTGTCATATGTCCACCTCGTGTTGGTCCGACGGAATCATCGGGGGATCTATGCTAACGTGTGCTGGATCATCAGACAGGTTTTTCCACCACGGGTTGGTCTGACGGGATCATCGTGGGATCTAGGCAGTGAACGCTGGATCATCGGATTACCTATGTGTTGTTATTGTGCCTATGTATATTATGGGTTTGCCATAAGTATACATTGTTGTTATTGTTGTGAGCATATTGACGTTGTCATATGAGTATGCATTTGTAGGTCTTGTGTTGAGACCGTGTCCGTATGATGTATTGATCTGATCTCGGATTAAACTGGCGTGATTGTCGTGGTATTGTGCATCTCGAGATATGTTCCGTATTTTCCTTGGTATTTGCCTTTGATGGAAAATCGACTATCGCGTTGAGATGTGATGATGTTACCCGATAGATTGGGTTGGACAGAGTTAGTGAATTTCGTAACAGTGAGTTATGATAATGTTTTGAGAACCTTGGGCATTGTTGAGATATAGTACATATATTTCGGTATTAGCTTATTGTATTGTTAAGGATACGAATCGTGGATTTTTGTAGAGTTACGACGGTAAGATTACATTGGTCGTATTCTTACTTAGTATTTCCATTGGTATATAATTATTGACGTGATGTGATTGTTATTATTGTTGAGTATTATGGCTGACCCCGTCGCGGGCTTTATTTTAAGGACATTGGATATCAAGCTTGTAGCGGTCGTGAAGAGATGATCTTCCCGGAGGATACTGGCTAGTGCATGTATTTGGGTATTGAGTTTCCTGATCAGTTCTTGTATTCCCCTACTAGAGTATTTTAATTGTTTGTCTTTTTCCGCTGCGTGAGTATTTTTAAATGGCCTTTTGGTATCTGGTAACTTAGGTTACTTTGGGAATCGTTTTCTAAACTATTTTGTTAGTACGTATAAACGATAGCTTAACGTATGTTTTTAAACTATTGAGTTTTGGCATTTCGGGCCTTGTGGTTTCAAATGAGATTTTACGACGGTTTTGATAAACGATTTTTATGAAGTTTTCGAATGTTTTAAATAAATAATACCATTGTTAGCCTCTTGAGCATTTGTAAATATTTGCGAAAATTTTTTTTTAGACTCGTGGGTTCTATCTTAGGGCCCATGGTGCTGTAATATTCCTGGATGGCTCTTGGGGTGTTACAGAATATGGTATCAGAGCTTAGGTTGAGAAAACCTAGGCAGTTGGGTCGAGTCGAGTCGTGTTTTTATCAGGTCATTTGAGTTGTCGATTGATGAATATTAGAGCCATGGGTTTTTTGTTGTTCACTCGGGCTTGTGAGTTATGTGATTTACCAGTGTGGTACTGGGCTTGTGAGTTATGTGATTTACCGCTTGTACTTCTCTTTATGTCGGTCAAAGTTAAACCGTTTTCCTTTTCTGTTGGACAAGGAATCAACCACTCTAGCTTTCTATGGGTACTAGATAAACCTCACATAGATATCCCTTGCGATTCTAACATTGCCGGATCCTTGATCCTAATAACACCGAATTTAATCGTATCTTTTCTTTTACCTCTCGTGTATGTGTTGAATGTATAAACACTCAAACAATCAGTATAAGCACATTTAAAACAACAAGAATATCAATATGAATATTTGATCAATGAGTCGTTTGCTTTGCATTGTTGTAGGATGAATACCATTAGAAGTGGTATTTATAGGCATTTCTCTTCCAACTAGCCGTTAGCTTCCTGTGCCTCTCTTACGTACGTTATATCCCAAACATTACGTACGTTAGCTCTGTTTACGTACATTAGCTCATCTCAGTTACGTACGTTAACATCTTCCAGATTCAGTCCAATAGCTTTCATTTTGATCATTACGTACGTTAATCAAACACCCATTACGTACGTTATATAGTCAATATGTCCGTTGCATGCTGACCTATGCCATGACATCATCTCCAACGTTCATCTTGTTTGAACTCAGAAACATCACATTACGTACGTTAAGCAACATGTGTTACGTACGTTAACCTTCCATTATTACGTACGTTAAGCTATCTGTATATCGTACGTTATCTTCCTTCAGACTAGCTTTTTGCGACTTCGATTTCTCTATTGTTTTGCTTCGTTTTGTTTTGGTTAGCAACTTAATCATCAAAACTCTATTAATGAATGTATGGAATAAAATATTCCAACATTATTATCATGTATAGCTGACCCTGTGGTTTGGGCGAAATACTTGTGTTGTATTTCAGGGCGAGGCAAGGGCAAGGCACAGAAAGACCACGATGACGGCGAAGGGTATTGAATGATGCTAGTTCGGGGGGGGGGGGGGGCGAGTCTTTTGTTGGTTGGTTATGTCTAAACTATGAAATTTCATGTTTTTTTCAATTTATATCAAATTCGGACGATTGTATTATTATTGTTTTGGGTGTATTCTATCTCCATATGGTTTATACCGGATTTGGATCATGTGTACTGTTGTATAAGTCGATATATACAGTATAAGCTCTACTCGGGGTTATGATTAATATTTCGTGGTTTGGTACCACATTTATGGAATGTTTAAATTATGTTTTGATATCGCCCGATGGGTCCCGGTGTGGGGTCCACGACACTGTAATAGCCACCATTTTTGGGGTGTTACAGAAGATGGTATCGGATAGTCATTTTCTTTTTGAGTCATTGTGGATTGAACTAGCATCAAGAAACCTTCGTGCCACGTGTGACCTGTGCAAACGACTGACCCTACGAGCCGAATACAGTATGTTCCTCATGAGCCATGATTTAATTACTGGCATGATATTGATGATGGAATCGATCTCTTTGTTGATCTTGGTATTTCGAGAATTTGTGGCGGGATTCATCTATTTGATTTTTTGAGGAAAAATTCTAAATTAATTATGAGATTGAAATTGTTTCGAGCTGATGTCGATGTGATATTTTGTGTGACAATCGCGGTGCCGATACTTCAATATGAACTGTTCTCTTGAAAATGTAGTTGCATTGTTGTTATTAACCCTGCACAAATTTGTAATTTGGCCGTAAAACGTATATTGAACTGTGCTTATGATTATTGTTTGATTCTTTCAGTATGGAAAGAAATTTGAGGGGCCGTGGTAGAGGGGGCCGAGTGAAACGACCCACACTAACTACCTAACCTAAACTATTTTATATCATATTAGGACTTATAAATTACGGTGCAATTTCGGCAGAGTTTCCCCAAAACTAGTACCTATCCCAAATATGTGACATAAAACCAACACAAATATCACACAGAGACATATAGTCTCAATCCGAATCAAACTAATCACATCAATATCCCCGTAACTATAACTACAAGAGATTAGTAAACAACAAAACTCTAGTTTTCCCAAATCACTCACTTATTTATTTTACATTACGATATTTAAACAACCTCACAGGTTACATAAACATACTAAGTGAACTTAAAGTATCCATCACACCATCAACGACACTCGAACATATGAGTACATTACTACAATACATATTTATAAAGCAAGGTTCAGAAACAAGAACTAAAATATGTTAAGCCCATGGTTAATCCCGATAGGTCGTCATCCATGTACGTCGACCCTCAGCAGCAGTGGAACTCCAACCCATCCAGCGATGGAACATGCTCAAGCATCAGGATTACCTACAATGCATAAACTACGTGAGCTAAATCCCAATAAGTAGAAATCATGCGTGTATCATGTATGATGCAAGATATGACATATGATCATCAATGAGAATCTCACTCAGGATCATTTTATTATCCTTGTGCCCATTAAACCACGTATTAGGCACCGGAACGAGCTCAATATCATATCATATCATAAGGCATGCATCTATCATGCCTAATATATAAGGCATGCATCTACCACACCAAATATATCGTGAGAACATAAATCTACCATGTCTCACACATCATATAAGCACGCATCTACCGTGCTAAACATATCATAAAAGCGTGCATCTACCATGCCTCGGTGCTCTAGCAGCGGCCAACAAAACATTTTTCTTTTCTTTCTTTCCATGATCATACCATGCATGCAGACACTAGTGAGTCTCCTGTTATGCACGCATGTGGAAATGCTAACGGATGTCATGATCATGTAAGGTGCAACCAAACACTTTAGGCATATACAAACTAATCGTACAATATAATAGAACACTCTCAAGATATCATCAGGTTCGACAACTAGTTATACAAACAATACTATGTTTATGCATTGTAGTTGCAGATGGTTTTCTACTTACCTTGATCGGGTAATACCCTTATGTTTATAACAATACGATGTGATTGTGATGATATATCTTCAAACCCTATTTCAAGGAATGTGTTTAAAATATTTACATACCACACACAAGGTTTATCTCTCTTCATATCGAAAGGGTTTATCACTTCCTATGTAGATGCATAACCGGTGTTCTATGTATTTTATGTCTGTTTATCGATGTATACCAGACCATTAACCAATAAATTTTGGACTTATAATTCATTAATGAATATATCTGTTTATAAAGTCTATTCAACTCTCACAACTTAAAATTCCAAGGTTTTAGAGTTTATCAAAGTCTTATCATAATCATATTTCGTTTTGCTTATAACCACTAGAATATAAGTTGGATTTACACCAATTTTTGACATAATATCCTAAGATACTTAAGAACAAGTATATTTAAACTCCTGCCCCTGAAACATACGGATCAAGTAACATATACCATTAATTCCAAAAGGTGGCAGAATTGATTCCTTTATTGGCTTAGTGAGTTTTAAGCCTTATAAATCCATATTAAACATATGGGTATCAATGGCTGAATTCTTAACATCATTATAACATGTATGAGAACATATAAAAGCTCTCACACCTTCGAAATATCTAAGAAACATAGCAAGAATACGGAAGAAACAAAGGAAACTCACCTGGATTGTCAAAGGAATTGAGGTGTTGATGTTTTGATGATTTCTTCTTGAATTTTTGGTGAATTCTCGAAGGGTGAAGCTTTTTGATAATGTTATGATAGTATATGATGGTGGAGGGTCTGTTTTAGTGTTTATATAAGAGAGAAAGTGGGTTATAAAGAGTAAATTACAAAACTACCCTTACTAAGCTCTAGAAAACCATCTTCCATGGTGTAGGCCAGTTTAGGCATATTAGGTTCGGTTCTGGGATTGCTTGGACCGGTTCCTAGTAGATATTGACCTCATTTAGGGTATGGATGATCTTTTAAAGGGTTTAGTAGAAGTTTAGGGTGTATTTTTATTGCTTAAACTCGGTTACTCATGTGAACAATGTTGAAAATACTAGTGAAGGAGTTTATTGTCAAACTTTCTAAAACTTCACAAATACGACATTGTAGATAAGAATGAAAGGACTCATTTATTAATAATATATAATTAATACAATAAACTAAAAGATCAGTTCAATTCCTATCGCAGTTGGAACGAATAGGGTATAGACATATGACAATATTTTACCATCGTTACCACATGCAATCGTAGATTGCAAGAATCAACGTATTTGACACATTTCAGTATATTAAATGATGCTTATTCACTTGAATCGTAAATCTAAACTGACCTAGTACACGTGCCAACTAAAATCTCGTGATAAGCTAGTTAACCTCCAATAGACACGTTAGTGACACCTTTATGACTTCTAGGCTCACCACGTGTACTCAGAGTTTTATAAGATCTTTACATACATTATATTTTCGTATTAGAAATAATATGAATAACGTAACTTAGTTCCGTAACATATACCATAATAGTGTTTTAGACTTTAGTTCAAATGTTTAGCATATTTCTATGTAGTAAATTAACTATAAGATCATCTAAACCATGAAACGTCAAGTAATCCAAATAACACATAATTAAAAAGTAATGCATGAATCATATTGACCAAGTGAGTAGTGTCAGGCTCGGAGATCACATCCTCTCCTCCTTATAAAAATTTCGTCGCCGAAATTTAACTTACCTGAAAAGATCAGGGTATTTAGCCCTCATTTCATCTTCTCTCTCCCAAGTGGCTTCTTCTACAAGTTGATTTCTCCACAACACATTGACTAGTGGTACTTCTTTATTTCTGAATTTCATTACTTCTCTTAGTAAGATTTGTACCGGTGTCTCCTTGAAACTCAAAACTGACTCTAACTCAACTGGTTCATTCTTGAGAATGTGTGATGGATTCGCAATGTATTTTCTTAGTACAGAAGCATGAAACACATTGTGTATCTGAGAGATTGATGCTGGCAACTCTACTCAATAAGCCACTTCACCAACCCGCTCAGTAATAGGAAATGGCCCAATGTATCTTGGACTCAGTTTTGCTTTCTTACCAAATATCATTATTCCCTTCATTGGAGAAACTTTCAGAAATACTCGATCACCCACGTGAAATTCCAATGCTCTCCTTCTGGTATCTGCATAACTCTTTTGTCTACTTTGAGCTGTTCTCATTCTTTCTCTGATTAGTGAAACTACTTCTCTCATTTCTTGAATCATATCAGGACCTAAAAGTCTTCCTTCACCAACCTCATCCCAATGCACTGGTGATCGACACCTCCGACCATACAAAGCTTCATAAGGAGCCATTCCAATTGTATTTTGATAACTATTATTGTAGGAGAATTCAATTAGGGGTAAATGTTTACTACACTGGCCTTGAAAGTCCATAACACATGACCTGAGCATATCTTCAAGAGTTTGTATAGTTCTTTGTGATTGCCCATCCGACTGTGGATGATAAGCAGTACTGAAAGACAAGTGGGTACCCAATGCTCTATGCAAGATCTTCCAAAAAGATGATACAAATCGTGAATATCTGTCCGATACAATAGATAATGGAACTCCATGTAGCCTAAGTATTTCCTATATATATAGTTGAGCATAGCGACGATGGATTATGTCGTACAAACTGGAAGAAAGTGAGCAGATTTTGTCAATCGATCAACTATAACCCAGATAGAATCATGTCCTTTCACCGTTCTTGATAAACCTGTCACAAAATCTATCGTAATGTCCTCCCACTTCTATTTTGGAACAAATAAAGGTTGCAAGGTTCCTGCTGGTCTTTGATGCTCTGCTTTGACCTGTTAACATGTTAGGCATTGCTCCACATATTGTGAAATATATTCTTTCCTACTTGGCCACCAATAGTGTAGTATCAAGTCTTTGTACATTTTGATTGCTCCTGGATGTACTGAATATGGTGTTCGCTAGCTGTTCAAACATTGCTTTTCGGATTTGCGTGATCTCCGCGTTGAATTTCTTTACAATAGATATATTTCTTTGTTAGCGTGCATTAGCCTTCATCTGTATCGTGCGCTAACTCAGCCATTTAGTGTGCGCTGTTCTCACTGTGTTGAGTAAATTATCCATCAGGTGACTCTTCAGGTGAGACATCAGGTGACCTTCTTAGCATGCGTCAATCTTTGTCCGTAGCATGCGCTAAGTCATCAGGTGACTTTTCAGGTCTGTTTCGAATGTCTTCGACTCCTTTGTTGTTTTGCTTCGTCTAATTGATTCCTTTGTTGTTTTGAATTGATCGACATTTCATAATCAAAACCCATTTATGATTATATAGAATATAATACTCCAACATCCACTCGTTAGCGTACGCTATTGGTGATGCTAGCATGCGCTACTTAACGAAATAGCATGCGTTAGCTCGGCGCCTAGCATGCTCTAACTGCTCATCAGAGAACAAAACATCTACTATCTCAACAGTACCCAACTCGTTAGTGTACACTATTGGAGATGCTAGCGCGCACTACTCAACATAAATAGTGTGCTTTAGCTCTTCACCTAGCGTGCGCTAACTGCTCGCACAGAGAATAGAAACATCTACTGTTTCTGCAGTACTCAACTTGTTAGCGTACGCTACTAGCGATGCTAGCATGTGCTACTCAACATAAATAACATGTGTTAGCTCTTCGCCTAGCATGCGGTAACTGCTCGCCCAGAGAAAAGAAACATATACTGTCTCTGCAGTCCCCGATACATTAGCGTATGCTACTGCTGATACTAGCGAGCGCTACTCAACATAAATAGCGTGTGTTAGCTCATCGTCTAGCGTGCGCTAACTGCTCCTCTAAATAAAACAACTGCGAAGTCCGATCAACATGAACATGCTCCGTAAGATACGAAACTCTAAAATCAACAACATCTAAATAAGCGTTAGTAAAGAGGGACAAAAGTGAAAGAACACCAAATCCAAAAATTCATGAAAAGTACGGGTTTTACATTCTCCCCCTCTAAAAAGAAGTTTCGTCCCAAAACTTATGATTAAAAAGTTTGGGGTATCTCGATCGCATCTTCTCATCTGTCTCTTAAGTCGCTTCCTCTACCCCATGTCTCGACCATTGCACATTAACCAATGGAATGGTTTTGTGCCGAATATGTTTCTCACAACGTTCAAGAATCTTCACTTGTCTCTATTCGAAAGTGATATCCTTGGATACATTGATCTCACCATAGTCTATAATATGACTTGGATCCGGCACGTACTTTCTCAACTGAGAGACATGAAAAACATTGTGGACGTGACTCAAAGCAGGAGGCAACCCCAAGTGATAAGCTAAATCTCCAACCCTGTCCAAAATCTCAAAAGGTCCGGTATACCTCGAACTAGGTTTCCCTTTATTCCCAAAATGGAAGACTCCCTTTGTCGGCAACACCTTGAGTAGAACGTGGTTGCCCACCTCAAATTCCAAGGGTCTACGATGAGTATCAGCATAAGACTTTTGCCTACTCTGGGCAGTCAATAACCAATCTCGAATAATAGAAATATTCTCCTTAGTTTTCATCAACATGTCCGGTTCCGTCCCTACTAATTCTGAAGCTTCATCCCAACATAATGGCGATCTACACTGCTTGCCATAATGTGCTTCGAATGGTGCCATTTTGATCGAAGCGTGCCAACCATTATTGTAGGCAAATTCAACCAACGGTAAATGAAGTTCCCAATCACTATTCCAATCCAGGGCACAAGCCCGCAACATATCCTCGAACGTCTGGATCTTCCATTCAGTCTGACCATCTGACTGAGGATGAAAAGACATAATCAATATCAACTCGGTGCCCAAGGCCTGATGGACCGCTTGCCAGAAATGTGACACGAAACGGCCATCCCGATCAGAAAAAATAGTTTTAGGGACACCATGCAATCTCATAATCTCAGCTATAAAAGTTCGAGCCAATCTCTCTGGTCCCCAAGTATCCTTAATACCTAGGAAGTGTGCCGACTTAGTTAACCAACCGACGATTACTCAAATCCTATTCATTCCGACTCTAGTTTTCGCCATCCCATTGATAATATCCACAAAGATGTCTTCCCATTTCCACTCTGGAATGGGAAGCGGCTTCAACAACCTTGTTGGTCGTTGATGCTCAATATTGACTTATTGACACGTCAAAGATCGTAATACAAACTCTGTGATGTCTTTCTTCATATTATTCCACCAAAAATTTCACTTCAAGTCCTTGTACATCTTACTCGTTCCGGGGTGGATTGAGTAAGGCGTAGCATGGGCTTCTCGAAGAATTCTCTGTCTCAACTCTAGATTATTCGGAACACAAAGCCTGCCCTGAAATCTCAAAATACTGTCCTCATGGACCATAAATCCAGGGGCTTTTCCTTTAGTTACATCTTTCTTAAGTTGAGAGATCATCGGGTCACTCCACTATTTCCCTTTAATGTCATCAACCAAGGACGAAGAAATTTCGAGGGTACACAACTATTCCTGCACTCTTTGAAGCAAAACTTCTATACCTTGCTCGATCAAGTCATGACGAATTTTCATCTGGGCTGTAAGAACCTCGAGCATCTGAAACGATGCCGGTTTTTGGCTCAAAGCGTGCGATGACATTGTCCTTTCCTGGATGGTAAAGAATTTTTAGATCGTAATCCTTAATCAGTTCTAACCAACATCGTTTCCTCATATTCAACTCTTTCTGACTGAAAATGTATTTCAAACTCTTGTGATTGGTATAGATCCGACACGAAGAGCCATACAAATAATGTCGCCAAATCTTAAGTGCGAAAGCAAAGCCAATTCCAAATCATGAGTAGGATAATTCATCTCATATGGCTTCAACTGCCATGATGCAAAGACTATCGTTTGTTGTGCTGCATAAGCACACATCCAAGTACCTGTCCTGAAGCGTCACTATAAACTGCAAATCCTTCACCACCCTGTGGTAAAGCTAAGATCAGCGCAGAAGTCAAATGTCTCTTCAGCTCATCGAAGCTCTGCTGTCTCTCAGCAGTCCAACCAAAATTTTATGTCTTATGAAGTAATTGTGAAAGCGGCCGAGTGATTTTCGGTAACCCCTCGACAAACCGATGGTAATACCCAGCAAGACCCAAAAAGATACGAACTTTCTTAACATTTTTAGGCGGTGCCCAATCTAGCACCACCTCAATCTTCTGCGGGTCCACACGAACCCCTTCCGCCGAAACCACATGGCCGAGAAACACAACTTCCTTTAGCCAGAACTCGCACTTGAGAATTTCGCATAAAGGTGTTCGGATCTCAAAATATCTAGTATTAAACTCAAGTGTTGGGCATGCTCCCCCTCGTCTCGAGAATAAATCAAAATATCGTCAATAAAGCCGACTACACATTTATCCAGGTACTCAATAAATGTCTTGTTCATTAACTGCATGAATACTACTGACGCATTAGTCAGCCCAAAAGGCGTGACCACAAATTCATAATGTGCGTATCTCGTCCGAAAAGCGGTCTTCGGGATGTTGGACTCTTTCACCCGAAGCTGGTAGTTTCCCGATCTCAAATCAATCTTCGAGAATACTGCCGCTCCCTGCAACTGATCAAATAAATCATCTATATGAGGTAATGGGTACTTGTTCTTGATGGTCACTTTGTTTAGCTCACCGTAATCAAGGCATAAACGTAGCGAACCATCATTCTTTCTCATAAAAAGAACTGGTGCGCCCCAAGATGAAGCGCTCGGTCTAATGTATCCCTTCTCCAACAGTTCTCCCAACTGATTCTTCTTGCATTTCTTAAGGTGCCATACAGTAAGGCGCCTTAGATATCGGAGCCGCGTCAGGCTCTCTCGATCCGGCAGTAATCCCGGAAGATCGTCTGGAAAAACATCCGAATATTCATTAACAAGTGGAATCGAAGAAAAGTCGAATCCATTCTCTTATGACTTAAAAGCGTAACACCAATAGCCTATGCAACCTTTATTCAAGAGCTTCACAGCTTTCATGGCATTAATAAGCAACTTAGGCTGATTTAATTTACGGCCCACAAAAGTTGATTCAACACCATCATCATTTATCATAGTGATAACCTTAGTGCGATAATTCATAATCACTCCATAACTCTCAAGCCAATCATTACCGATGATTAAATCCTCGCTATCGATATCGATCACAATCAAATTCTACAACCAATCAGTACCTTCAATGGGTATAGGATAATTTCACCATAAAAGGTGCACAAGTGGTCAAACAATTAATACTCAAATGGTGCACACAATCTCAGGAGATGAAAGAATGTGTAGCACCTGAATCAAACAATACTTGAACTGGATGAGATAGGAAATGAACGGTACCTGAGGCCACCGCCGCATTAGAATCATCCTCTCGGCGCATCTCGTATACTCGTGGATGGGTCGAACCAACACTGGAATCTCCTACTCTAACGGTCTGGCCCTGTCCATGGCTTCTGCCATAAATCTGTTGCTGTGGGTTAGATTATTGCCACTGATTCACATTCGGCTCCTTAAGTACTGGGGCAGAAGCTCAGGTATCAATGGTCTTATCCCCAGCCATACAATAAATCGCCATGTGACCTATCTCGCCACAAGTATTACATTTCAGAGGTCGAAAAGAACACTCACTGTTAAGGTGACCAGTACGGTTACAATTGTACCACATCACTGCCCGAGTCGAACGAAAACTCTTCCCACCCTTAAAAGAATGCGACTGTCCGACAGAATGGTTAGCCATCTAAGATTTCTAAAAGTTACCACCCTTAATACCAGAATAGTTATCGGTGGTCTTCCATTTCTTCGGCTCATTAGCAATATTAGTTTTAGCACACAACATATCATATGCTAAAGCCCTTTTTGGTACTCCTTCAAGGTAGTACAAGTAAACCTGGCCATATAACGCCGTAAATCCATATTCATTCGCATTTCGAAAGGGCGGATCTTGTCACACTCATCACGTACCTGATTCTTCACATGAATCAATTGTTGGTTGTATTCCACTATCGCCTTTGAGACTGCAATAATTTGCGGCTCGGATTCTGCTTTATTACACTAGCCAGGGATAAAATTCAGACTCCAGTAGATCTTTAAATTCGTCCCATGTTGCAGCTTGACCTTGTGGTTTAACAGCTTTCCGCCAGGTCGCGTCTTCTTTAGTAAGAAAGTACTGAGTAATGGGTACCTTCCTCATTTTGGGGCAATCAACCGCCTCAAACACTTTTTCCAATTCGAAAAGCCCACTCTCCCAACCACCTGGGTCGGTAGCACCACTAAACTGCGGGGGATGCATACGGACCACATTCTGGAGCAATGTATTCACTGACGGATTATGATTATTCATCTAAACAGCTTGTGTCAGGAGGGACATTTGATTTGCCACCTATTGAAGAATATTCGGAACACCAGCATCCACATTTTCTCCTCGTCCAGCCAACTGGTCATGCTGACTCTTGGTATCCAGATGTACTGAATTAGATAAAGTAGGGGTAGCCGACCCTGCAATGGAACTATAGGAAGCGGCTGCGCCACGTCCTCGCCAGCGTCCATGACCACGACTTCATCCTCGTCCCATGTCAGCAGACATTCTTAAGGACACACAAAGTACATAAGTACAATTCGAATCGCACATCATCGAGGTGACCGATTTCCAAGAATACCAAACTAAAGTGAAGTGATTAAGAAAATACAAGAAGAGTAAAAGGACTTACAAGTACCTGTCGCACTGTGATGATGGCAAAGTAGTGATATTATAGCCAATGATGACTCAATCGATCCAAAAAGACCGACAACCTAAGTATCCATAAACCTAAGCTCTGATACCATATTCTGTAACACTCCCAAGTTATTCAGGGTATATTACAGCACCGTGGGACCTACAAGACTACGCGCAATCATGAATTTCGATCGATACGGTCTAAACATAATCCAGTGGAAAATAATAAAAGTCGACAACCAAGGTAATAATGAATTCGACAGAATACAATACCTCGGGAATTAAACCCAAGGCAACACAGGACAAAACATTAAGAACTCCTGAAACACTACTCAAGTGTTTAATAACCATTCCAAGTATAACATTACTGAATGGATGAAATACAAAATATAGATAGACACAAGACACATCATCACACTTTCCCATCATCTTTGTGTCGACCCGGTACATGCCTATCCGCTCTCCTGGATCCTGAAATAAATAAAAGGTATTTCCCCCCAAAAGGGGTTAGCCATCGAATAGCTAGTACAAGTACACAAGTATAAAATATAATACTTCTTGCATGATAAAGAAAGCATATACTCATATCGTCAATCCTCGAGATATTGAATCTCATATCATTCTCATATTACCAAACTTATGACTAGTATTCCGGAATAACTAAATGTCATACCATACCTCATGATTAACCGTGGATTCGCACTATAAGCTATGATCCCTTAGAGGACTCGAAGTCCCATCCTGGAGTGGCTAACCTAAAAACGTTCAATGGATCGTACTATTAGAAACGGCCCCTCAGAGGGCTCAAAGTCCCATCCCGGAGTGAACATATGATTATACCAACACGATGTTCAATGGATCACAATAAAAGTAACGACACCTCAGAGGACTCGAAGTCCCATCCCAGAGTAAACACGTGGTTATACACATAAGATTGTTCAATGGATTGCACTATAAGCAATGACCACTCAGAGGACTCGAAGTCCCATCCCGGAGTAAACATCTTATCAAATACAGCACAAACATTTTACTTTCAACGTCAAGAATTACAATCATAAACATATTCTTGCCTCTGAGACATTGAGAATTGTAAGGAAAGGTATTCAAGCTCGATGGGTCCAAGAACATACTCCCGGCCCTAAACGATTCGCAAGAAATACGATAATCAACAAACAATACTCCAATCAAAAGAAGGAACTCCTAAAACCGCGATACATGTAATCTAACAACATAACGTCTAGAGGGTGGGTCACAACCAAACCCTCTCGATTTACCAAAATATCCGCAATACACCAATAATCTAGTTGGAAAACATGTACCGGTAGTAGACAATCTATACTTAACATAATCTCACCTTAACCATAAGCTAGATCAGAGAAATCATGAAGAAACCCCCAAATCCCATGAAACTAGGGTTCTAAGAAGATTACCTTGATTTGGAATGGTGAGGAATATCAAACTTGGTATAATCCGAACTAATAGATTGAAGGTGGTGATAAATGATGATATCCAGCCGGGATCTTCATGAATCGCCCGAAATCACCCAAAATTGCCCAAAGAAGAAAAGGAAATGATAAATGATGGATATGGGATCTGCTCCATCCTATATATATACAAAATCCTGCTTAGTGTGCGCTAATTCATAACGATAGAGCGCGCTAACGGGCCACCTTGTAGCCCAATAGCTTCTGACCTGCGTCATTAGCGTATGCTACGTACAACATTAGCGCGTGTTAACTGCTCGAATGTAGAGACTCTGTAACTCACTGTCCACTCCTTAGCATATGCTACTGGTGATGCTAGCATGCGCTATTTAATAAAATAGCATGCGTTAGCTCGTCACCTAGCGTGCACTAACTGCTCGTCCAGAGACAGAACATCTATTGTCTCTGCAGTACCCAACTCGTTAGAGTACGCTACTGGCAATGCTAGCGCGTGCTACTCAACATAAATAGCGTGCGTTAGCTCTTCACCTAGCCTGCACTAATTGCGCGCCCACATAACAGAAGCATCTACTGTTTCTACAGTACTCAACTCGTTAGCGTACGCTACTGGCGATGTTGGCGCGCGCTACTTGTTAGATGTATTTTTGTGCGTTTATTTATCATTATTTTATCTCCATTTTAGGTTTAAATCTGCGTAAATGAGATTTTAATGCATTATCTTTATATGTTTTGAAAGAAATTCGAGACCGAAATCTTAAACGGATAAAAACGGGCCAAAACGACAATTTTTGGTGAAGGTCCGCGGCACACAGAGGCTGGGCCGCGGCACAGGAGGCGCCCAGTAAGAACCGGTACGAACTGTACTGGGGGCCGTGGCACGCTCGTTCTGAGCCGCGGCCCGTAAGGAATAAGAGCGCCCAGGCCTGGCAGCATGGGGACAGGGGCCGCGGCACACTAAAGCTGGGCCGCGGCCCGCCGCGCTGGTTTCATATTCCCAGCTCGCGTTTTTAGCTGTCTCGGAGGCTGTTTTTGACCTAATTTTTGGACGCGTTTTAGAGGCGGAAGAAAGATTATAAAAAGGCATTGAAGGTCAGAAAATATCATCATCAAACAGAGAGGAGAAAATCCCTAGCCGCAGAAAGCACAAGCCAGAAAAAGGAAGAATCCAGTCTTCAATTGTGTTTGAATTTTCTTTCTTATGTCTAAATTGAATATTTGGGTATTGTTTTCTAGCATGTCGGGATATAACCCTTATTCTAGGATTGTGATGAAACTGAGAATTTTGACGGATTAATTCTTGATTTTACATTATTAATATAATTCCCTTTTTCTATTGAGTTTTCCCTATTGTTCTTAATGCTTTCAATTATGTGGCCTATGATTGAATTGTTTTAATTACGCAACTCGAATCGGGAGAGGAGAGTTAGTAAGAAAAGTTGGTGAGAACCGTTTTGTCTTATGAGATAGGAATATACTCATAGGAATTACGTAGCTCGTTTGAATATTTTATTCTTTTGACTATTGTTGGATTAACTCACCTAGGAATAGAGTTAATTATTCACCTTAGAAAATTCTCGACCTCGGAAGAGGCATTAGATTAACTTAGAAATCTTCGCTTTCAATAAATTGGGAAATTACATAAATACATTAATCAAGATTAATTCGATAATTCGAGGCGGATTCTCAATCCTAGATTCTTCTCCTATTTGATCATCCTTTCATCGTACTATTAATATTATTAGTTATTTTTAGACTATCGTTTTATTTGGTTTTTAATAATTCTTCAACCCCAAAAATTCGATTGCTCATATAAAACTAGAATACGAATAAATTGGTAATTAGTGCGTCGATCCGCGAGGGAACGATATCTTTCTCATCATTTTATTACTTGATTACAACAACGTGCACTTGCATTCACTAAAAGCGTAACAAGTTGTTGGCGGTTGCCGTGTGCGATTGTATATCAATTTAAGATTTCTAGTCTTAATTTAAACATTATTTTATTTCGTCTAAATTTATTTTTATTTGTTTTCCTTTCGGGAGTCTCATTTAGTGCATGAGAAAATTTGGTGACGGAAGGTCTATTCCCTTTGATACCGAACACGAGCGCACTTTGCGTAAAAGCAGGAAGGAAAGACGCGAGTTGTCAACTACGGATACCATGGTGATAACAGGAAATCAAGGGGTTGACAACCCTATTGACAAGCTCAACCGGCATTGGCACTCTGTGATTATGCACTGCCACAAATCAATGCGAATTTTTCCGGGATTCGGCATCCAACCATCCAAGCACACAATTTCGAGATTAAGCCAGCTATAACCCAAATGGTACAAGCAAGCCAATTTTGTGGACGTGAATGACGACCCTAATGCTCATATTGCATCATTTCTCGAGATATGCGATACATTCAAGAATAATAGAGTTTCGATGACGCCATTCGTCTCATGGATTTTTCCATTTTCTTTGAGGGATAAAGCCAAGTTTTGGTTGAATTCACTTCCGCCGGGCTCTATCACGACTTGGGCGGAGTTAGCACAAGCCTTTTTGGCTAAGTTCTTTCCTCCGGAAAAGACAACGAGACTTCGGAATGAAATAACGACCTTCGGGCAATTTGAGATGGAATCGCTTCATGAAGCTTGGGAGCGATAAAAATATTTGCTAAGGAGATGCCCACACCATGGTCTACTAGATTGGCTACAAATTCAGACATTCTATAACGGACTGAGTGCTTCTACACGCACTCTTGTTGATGCAGCCGCTGGAGGAGCTTTAATGGGCAAGATAATGGCTGAAGCTCATTCTCTATTGGAAGCGATGGCTGCAAATGCTTATCAGTGGCCGTCTGAACGGGTGAACCTAGAGCGAGTTATGGGAATTTTTGAAAATGATGTAATCTCTACACTCTCAGCCCAAGTTGCGGATCTAACTCAACAATTGCAAGCTTTTTCACATACCCCTTCTACCAACACCATGGAAACATGTAATTGGTGCAACGGGTCTCATCCTAGTGCTGATTGTCAAGTCGGAAATCCTTTCGAGCAATCTCCGATGGAACAAGCTCAGTTTGTGGGGAACGGAAATCGGCAGAACAACCCATATTCCAACACTTACAATCAAGGGTGGCGAAATCCTCCAAATCTTTCGTGGAGGAATGGGCAAGCTTTAAATAAACCTCCGCAAGCTCAATTCACGCAGCCCCCACAACAGCCCCCTCAACCACTGAAGGTCTCTTTGGAAGATGCTCTTGCTCAAATGGCGGCTAATACGAGGCAATGCATGACTCGCACGGAGACTACTCTACAAAATCATTCCGCTTCTATTCGAAACTTGGAAGTACAAATGGGGCAGATCGCAAATTTATTATCCTCTCGACCTTAAGGCGTATTACCCAGCACCACCGAGATGAACCCCAAGGAAAATGTGCAAGTAATCGAGCTACGAAATGGAAAAGAGATACACGAGCAGCCCAAGAGTAGCAAGGACAAGAGCAACCCCATTGAGAAAACAAAGGACGAAGAGCCCAAGCCAAAAGCAGTCTCGAGCACTCATCCCACACCATCAATTCCATTCCCACAACGCCTGCAAAAGCAAAAATTGGACAAGCAATTCTCTAAGTCTCTTGACGTCTTCAAGAAATTACATATCAATATTCCATTTGCCGACGCCTTAGAACAAATGCCGAGTTATGTAAAGTTTATGAAGGAGATCTTATCGAACAAAGGAAGCTCGAAGAGTATGAGACAGTGGCATTGACGGAAGAGTGCAGCGCCATTTTACAGAAGAAGCTCCCACCTAAATTGAGCGATCCGGGAAGTTTCACTATACCATGCACCATTGTCGCCAAATCTTAAGTGCGAAAGCAAAGCCAATTCCAAATCATGAGTAGGATAATTCATCTCATATGGCTTCAACTGCCATGATGCAAAGACTATCGTTTGTCGTGCTGCATAAGCACACATCCAAGTACCTGTCCTGAAGCGTCACTATAAACTGCAAATCCTTCACCACCCTGTGGTAAAGCTAAGATCAGCGCAGAAGTCAAATGTCTCTTCAGCTCATCGAAGCTCTGCTGTCTCTCAGCAGTCCAACCAAAATTTTATGTCTTATGAAGTAATTGTGAAAGCGGCCGAGTGATTTTCGGTAACCCCTCGACAAACCGATGGTAATACCCAGCAAGACCCAAAAAGATACGAACTTTCTTAACATTTTTAGGCGGTGCCCAATCTAGCACCACCTCAATCTTCTGCGGGTCCACACGAACCCCTTCCGCCGAAACCACATGGCCGAGAAACACAACTTCCTTCAGCCAGAACTCGCACTTGAGAATTTCGCATAAAGGTGTTCGGATCTCAAAATATCTAGTATTAAACTCAAGTGTTGGGCATGCTCCCCCTCGTCTCGAGAATAAATCAAAATATCGTCAATAAAGACGACTACACATTTATCCAGGTACTCAATAAATGTCTTGTTCATTAACTGCATGAATACTACTGACGCATTAGTCAGCCCAAAAGGCGTGACCACAAATTCATAATGTGCGTATCTCGTCCGAAAAGCGGTCTTCGGGATGTTGGACTCTTTCACCCGAAGCTGGTAGTTTCCCGATCTCAAATCAATCTTCGAGAATACTGCCGCTCCCTGCAACTGATCAAATAAATCATCTATATGAGGTAATGGGTACTTGTTCTTGATGGTCACTTTGTTTAGCTCACCGTAATCAAGGCATAAACGTAGCGAACCATCATTCTTTCTCATAAAAAGAACTGGTGCGCCCCAAGATGAAGCGCTCGGTCTAATGTATCCCTTCTCCAACAGTTCTCCCAACTGATTCTTCTTGCATTTCTTAAGGTGCCATACAGTAAGGCGCCTTAGATATCGGAGCCGCGTCAGGCTCTCTCGATCCGGCAGTAATCCCGGAAGATCGTCTGGAAAAACATCCGAATATTCATTAACAAGTGGAATCGAAGAAAAGTCGAATCCATTCTCTTATGACTTTAAAGCGTAACACCAATAGCCTATGCAACCTTTATTCAAGAGCTTCACAGCTTTCATGGCATTAATAAGCAACTTAGGCTGATTTAATTTACGGCCCACAAAAGTTGATTCAACACCATCGTCATTTATCATAGTGATAACCTTAGTGCGATAATTCATAATCACTCCATAACTCTCAAGCCAATCATTACCGATGATTAAATCCTCGCTATCGATATCGATCACAATCAAATTCTACAACCAATCAGTACCTTCAATGGGTATAGGATAATTTCACCATAAAAGGTGCACAAGTGGTCAAACAATTAATACTCAAATGGTGCACACAATCTCAGGAGATGAAAGAATGTGTAGCACCTGAATCAAACAATACTTGAACTGGATGAGATAGGAAATGAACGGTACCTGAGGCCACCGCCGCATTAGAATCATCCTCTCGGCGCATCTCGTATACTCGTGGATGGGTCGAACCAACACTGGAATCTCCTACTCTAACGGTCTGGCCCTGTCCATGGCTTCTGCCATAAATCTGTTGCTGTGGGTTAGATTATTGCCACTGATTCACATTCGGCTCCTTAAGTACTGGGGCAGAAGCTCAGGTATCAATGGTCTTATCCCCAGCCATACAATAAATCGCCATGTGACCTATCTCGCCACAAGTATTACATTTCAGAGGTGGAAAAGAACACTCACTGTTAAGGTGACCAGTACGGTTACAATTGTACCACATCACTGCCCGAGTCGAACGAAAGCTCTTCCCACCCTTAAAAGAATGCGACTGTCCGACAGAATGGTTAGCCATCTAAGATTTCTAAAAGTTACCACCCTTAATACCAGAATAGTTATCGGTGGTCTTCTATTTCTTCGGCTCATTAGCAATATTAGTTTTAGCACACAACATATCATATGCTAAAGCCCTTTTTGGTACTCCTTCAAGGTAGTACAAGTAAACCTGGCCATATAACGCCGTAAATCCATATTCATTCGCATTTCGAAAGGGCGGATCTTGTCACACTCATCACGTACCTGATTCTTCACATGAATCAATTGTTGGTTGTATTCCACTATCGCCTTTGAGACTGCAATAATTTGCGGCTCGGATTCTGCTTTATTACACTAGCCAGGGATAAAATTCAGACTCCAGTAGATCTTTAAATTCGTCCCATGTTGCAGCTTGACCTTGTGGTTTAACAGCTTTCCGCCAGGTCGCGTCTTCTTTAGTAAGAAAGTACTGAGTAATGGGTACCTTCCTCATTTTGGGGCAATCAACCGCCTCAAACACTTTTTCCAATTCGAAAAGCCCACTCTCCCAACCACCTGGGTCGGTAGCACCACTAAACTGCGGGGGATGCATACGGACCACATTCTGGAGCAATGTATTCACTGACGGATTATGATTATTCATCTAAACAGCTTGTGTCAGGAGGGACATTTGATTTGCCACCTATTGAAGAATATTCGGAACACCAGCATCCACATTTTCTCCTCGTCCAGCCAACTGGTCATGCTGACTCTTGGTATCCAGATGTACTGAATTAGATAAAGTAGGGGTAGCCGACCCTGCAATGGAACTATAGGAAGCGGCTGCGCCACGTCCTCGCCAGCGTCCATGACCACGACTTCATCCTCGTCCCATGTCAGCAGACATTCTTAAGGACACACAAAGTACATAAGTACAATTCGAATCGCACATCATCGAGGTGACCGATTTCCAAGAATACCAAACTAAAGTGAAGTGATTAAGAAAATACAAGAAGAGTAAAAGGACTTACAAGTACCTGTCGCACTGTGATGATGGAAAAGTAGTGATATTATAGCCAATGATGACTCAATCGATCCAAAAAGACCGACAACCTAAGAATCCATAAACCTAAGCTCTGATACCATATTCTGTAACACTCCCAAGTTATTCAGGATATATTACAGCACCGTGGGACCTACAAGACTACGCGCAATCATGAATTTCGATCGATACGGTCTAAACATAATCCAGTGGAAAATAATAAAAGTCGACAACCAAGGTAATAATGAATTCGACAGAATACAATACCTCGGGAATTAAACCCAAGGCAACACAGGACAAAACATTAAGAACTCCTGAAACACTACTCAAGTGTTTAATAACCATTCCAAGTATAACATTACTGAATGGATGAAATACAAAATATAGATAGACACAAGACACATCATCAAACTTTCCCATCATCTTTGTGTCGACCCGGTACATGCCTATCCGCTCTCCTGGATCCTGAAATAAATAAAAGGTATTTCCCCCCAAAAGGGGTTAGCCATCGAATAGCTAGTACAAGTACACAAGTATAAAATATAATACTTCTTGCATGATAAAGAAAGCATATACTCATATCGTCAATCCTCGAGATATTGAATCTCATATCATTCTCATATTACCAAACTTATGACTAGTATTCCGGAATAACTAAATGTCATACCATACCTCATGATTAACCGTGGATTCGCACTATAAGCTATGATCCCTCAGAGGACTCGAAGTCCCATCCTGGAGTGGCTAACCTAAAAACGTTCAATGGATCGTACTATTAGAAACGGCCCCTCAGAGGGCTCAAAGTCCCATCCCGGAGTGAACATATGATTATACCAACACGATGTTCAATGGATCACAATAAAAGTAACGACACCTCAGAGGACTCGAAGTCCCATCCCAGAGTAAACACGTGGTTATACACATAAGATTGTTCAATGGATTGCACTATAAGCAATGACCACTCAGAGGACTCGATGTCCCATCCCGGAGTAAACATCTTATCAAATACAGCACAAACATTTTACTTTCAACGTCAAGAATTACAATCATAAACATATTCTTGCCTCTAAGACATTGAGAATTGTAAGGAAAGGTATTCAAGCTCGATGGGTCCAAGAATATACTCCCGGCCCTAAACGATTCGCAAGAAATACGATAATCAACAAACAATACTCCAATCACAAGAAGGAACTCCTAAAACCGCGATACATGTAATATAACAACATAACGTCTAGAGGGTGGGTCACAACCAAACCCTCTCGATTTACCAAAATATCCGCAATACACCAATAATCTAGTTGGAAAACATGTACCGGTAGTAGACAATCTATACTTAACATAATCTCACCTTAACCATAAGCTAGATCAGAGAAATCATGAAGAAACCCCCAAATCCCATGAAACTAGGGTTCTAAGAAGATTACCTTGATTTGGAATGGTGAGGAAGATCAAACTTGGTATAATCCGAACTAATAGATTGAAGGTGGTGATAAATGATGATATCCAGCCGGGATCTTCATGAATCGCCCGAAATCACCCAAAATTGCCCAAAGAAGAAAAGGAAATGATAAATGATGGATATGGGATCTGCTCCATCCTATATATATGCAAAATCCTGCTTAGTGTGCGCTAATTCATAACGATAGAGCGCGCTAACGGGCCACCTTGTAGCCCAATAGCTTCTGACCTGCGTCATTAGCGTATGCTACGTACAACATTAGCGCGTGTTAACTGCTCGAATGTAGAGACTCTGTAACTCACTGTCCACTCCTTAGCATATGCTACTGGTGATGCTAGCATGCGCTATTTAATAAAATAGCATGCGTTAGCTCGTCACCTAGCGTGCACTAACTGCTCGTCCAGAGACAGAACATCTATTGTCTCTACAGTACCCAACTCGTTAGAGTACGCTACTGGCAATGCTAGCGCGTGCTACTCAACATAAATAGCGTGCGTTAGCTCTTCACCTAGCCTGCACTAATTGCGCGCCCACATAACAGAAGCATCTACTGTTTCTATAGTACTCAACTCGTTAGCGTACGCTACTGGCGATGTTGGCGCGCACTACTTGTTAGATGTATTTTTGTGCGTTTATTTATCATTATTTTATCTCCATTTTAGGTTTAAATCTGCGTAAATGAGATTTTAATGCATTATCTTTATATGTTTTGAAAGAAATTCGAGTCCGAAAGCTTAAACGGATAAAAACGAGCCAAAACGACAATTTTTGGTGAAGGTCCGCGGCACAAAGAGGCTGGGCCGCGGCACAGGAGGCGCCCAGTAAGAACCGGTACGAACTGTACTGGGGGCCGTGGCACGCTCGTTCTGAGCCGCGGCCCGTAAGGAATAAGAGCGCCCAGGCCTGGCAGCATGGGGACAGGGGCCGCGGCACACTAAAGCTGGGCCGCGGCCCGCCGCGCTGGTTTCATATTCCCAGCTCGCGTTTTTAGCTGTCTCGGAGGCTGTTTTTGACCTAATTTTTGGACGCGTTTTAGAGGCGGAAGAAAGATTATAAAAAGGCATTGAAGGTCAGAAAATATCATCATCAAACAGAGAGGAGAAAATCCCTAGCCGCAGAAAGCACAAGCCAGAAAAAGGAAGAAGCCAGTCTTCAATTGTGTTTGAATTTTCTTTCTTATGTCTAAATTGAATATTTGGGTATTGTTTTCTAGCATGTCGGGATATAACCCTTATTCTAGGATTGTGATGAAACTGAGAATTTTGACGGATTAATTCTTGATTTTACATTATTAATATAATTCCCTTTTTCTATTGAGTTTTCCCTATTGTTCTTAATGCTTTCAATTATGTGGCCTATGATTGAATTGTTTTAATTACGCAACTCGAATCGGGAGAGGAGAGTTAGTAAGAAAAGTTGGTGAGAACCGTTTTGTCTTATGAGATAGGAATATACTCATAGGAATTACGTAGCTCGTTTGAATATTTTATTCTTTTGACTATTGTTGAATTAACTCACCTAGGAATAGAGTTAATTATTCACCTTAGAAAATTCTACTGACCTCGGAAGAGGCATTAGATTAACTTAGAAATCTTCGCTTTCAATAAATTGGGAAATTACATAAATACATTAATCAAGATTAATTCAGATAATTCGAGGCGGATTCTCAATCCTAGATTCTTCTCCTATTTGATCATCCTTTCATCGTACTATTAATATTATTAGTTATTTTTAGACTATCGTTTTATTTGGTTTTTAATAATTCTTCAACCCCAAAAATTCGATTGCTCATATAAAACTAGAATACGAATAAATTGGTAATTAGTGCGTCAGTCCGCGAGGGAACGATATCTTTCTCATCATTTTATTACTTGATTACAACAACGTGCACTTGCATTCACTAAAAGCGTAACAAGTTGTTGGCGCCGTTGCCGTGTACTGATTGTATATCAATTTCAGTATTTCTAGTCTTAATTTAAACATTATTTTATTTCTGTCTAAATTTATTTTTATTTGTTTTCCTTTCAGGAGTCTCATTTAGTGCATGAGAAAATTTGGTGACGGAAGGTCTATTCCCTTTGGATACCGAACCTGAGCGCACTTTGCAGAAAAACAGGAAGGAAAGACGCGAGTTGTCAACTACGGATACCATGGCTGATAACACCGGAAATCAAGGGGTTGACAACCCTATTCAGCAAGCTCAACCGGCATTGGCACTCTGTGATTATGCACTGCCACAAATCAATGCGAATTTTTCCGGGATTCGGCATCCAACCATCCAAGCAAACAATTTCGAGATTAAGCCAGCTATAACCCAAATGGTACAAGCAAGCCAATTTTGTGGACCAGCGAATGACGACCCTAATGCTCATATTGCATCATTTCTCGAGATATGCGATACATTCAAGAATAATAGAGTTTCTGATGACGCCATTCGTCTGCGGATTTTTCCATTTTCTTTGAGGGATAAAGCCAAGTTTTGGTTGAATTCACTTCCGCCGGGCTCTATCACGACTTGGGCGGAGTTAGCACAAGCCTTTTTGGCTAAGTTCTTTCCTCCGGAAAAGACAACGAGACTTCGGAATGAAATAACGACCTTCGGGCAATTTGAGATGGAATCGCTTCATGAAGCTTGGGAGCGATAAAAATATTTGCTAAGGAGATGCCCACACCATGGTCTACTAGATTGGCTACAAATTCAGACATTCTATAACGGACTGAGTGCTTCTACACGCACTCTTATTGATGCAGCAGCTGGAGGAGCTTTAATGGGCAAGATAATGGCTGAAGCTCATTCTCTATTGGAAGCGATGGCTGCAAATGCTTATCAGTGGCCGTCTGAACGGGTGAACCTAGAGCGAGTTATGGGAATTTTCGAAAATGATCCAATCTCTACACTCTCAGCCCAAGTTGCGGATCTAACTCAACAATTGCAAGCTTTTTTACATACCCCTTCTACCAACACCATGGAAACATGTAATTGGTGCAACGGGTCTCATCCTAGTGCTGATTGTCAAGTCGGAAATCCTTTTGAGCAATCTCCGATGGAACAAGCTCAGTTTGTGGGGAACGGAAATCGGCAGAACAACCCATATTCCAACACTTACAATCAAGGGTGGCGAAATCCTCCAAATCTTTCGTGGAGGAATGGGCAAGCTTTAAATAAACCTCCGCAAGCTCAATTCACGCAGCCCCCACAACAGCCCCCTCAACCACTGAAGGTCTCTTTGGAAGATGCTCTTGCTCAAATGGCGGCTAATACGAGGCAATGCATGACTCGCACGGAGACTACTCTACAAAATCATTCCGCTTCTATTCGAAACTTGGAAGTACAAATGGGGCAGATCGCAAATTTATTATCCTCTCGACCTTAAGGCGTATTACCCAGCACCACCGAGATGAACCCCAAGGAAAATGTGCAAGTAATCGAGCTACAAAATGGAAAAGAGATACACGAGCAGCCCAAGAGTAGCAAGGACAAGAGCAACCCCATTGAGAAAACAAAGGACGAAGAGCCCAAGCCAAAAGCAGTCTCGAGCACTCATCCCACACCATCAATTCCATTCCCACAACGCCTGCAAAAGCAAAAATTGGACAAGCAATTCTCTAAGTCTCTTGACGTCTTCAAGAAATTACATATCAATATTCCATTTGCCGACGCCTTAGAACAAATGCCGAGTTATGTAAAGTTTATGAAGGAGATCTTATCGAACAAAGGAAGCTCGAAGAGTATGAGACAGTGGCATTGACGGAAGAGTGCAGCGCCATTTTACAGAAGAAGCTCCCACCTAAATTGAGCGATCCGGGAAGTTTCACTATACCATGCACCATTGGAAATTCGTCCTTTGACAGAGCCTTATGTGATCTCGGAGCTAGCATTAACCTTATGCCCCTTTCCATTTTTTAGAAGCTAGGAATTGGGGAGGCCAAGCCGACTACGGTCTCTTTGCAACTAGATGACAAATCTATCAAGTATCCAAGGGGGGTAATAGAAGAAGTCTTGGTCAAGGTCGATAAATTCATCTTTCCTGCCGATTTTATTGTGCTCGATATGGAGGAGGACCATGACATCCCAATTATCTTGGGAAGACCATTCCTAGCGACCGGCCGAACTCTCATTGATGTGGAAAAAGGGAAACTCACTTTACGAGTTCAAGAGGAGCAAGTTACTTTCAATATATTTCGATCCATGTAACATCCTAATGACGTCGAGAATTATTTTCAAATTGACGTCATTGACTCCTGCGTAAGAAGATCTTTTCGGGAGAGCTATCCATCAAATCCACTGGAGTCTGTTTTAGTCGGGTCCGCTACCGAATTGAATTCAGAGCATGTAGCCTATTTACGACACATGGATGCTTCACCACCATTTTTCAATCGTCGACCATGTGAGGAGCTCGGAAGTTCACCAACTCGACCCGTCCCATCAATTGACAAGCCCCCAAAGCTAGAGCTCAAGCAGCTGCCAGAGCATTTAAAATATGCATTTTTGGGACCCAACGATTCCTTGCCGGTCATTATTTCTGCCACTTTGGCGAGTGAACAAGAGGAGAAATTGTTGAGAGTTTTGAGGGAGTACAAATCTGCCCTTGGATGGTCTATTGCGGGTATCAAGGGAATCAGCCCATCCATTTGTATGCATAGGATTTTGATGGAGGAAGACTACAAATCATCTGTGGAGCACCAATGTCGTTTAAATCCAAATATGAAAGAGGTGGTAAAAGTCGAGGTTTTAAAACTCCTCGATGCAGGTATGATCTTTCCTATTTCTGATAGTAATTGGGTAACTCTGGTTCAAGTGGTGTCAAAGAAGGGAGGGATAACGGTTATTCAAAATGACAATAATGAATTAATTCCCACTAGAATTGTCACTGGGTGGCGTATGTGCATAGATTATAGTAAATTAAATAAAGCCACTAGAAAAGACCACTTTCCTTTACCGTTTATTGATCAAATGTTGGATAGATTAGCCAGACACGATTTTTATTGTTTTCTTGATGGTTATTCTGGGTATAATCAGATTTATATAGCCCCAGAAGACCAAAAAAGACGACGTTTACATGTCCTTATGGCATTTTCGCTTATAGGCACATGCCTTTTGGATTATGTAATGCTCCGAACACTTTTCAAAGGTGTATGATGTCTATTTTTTCGGACATGGTAGAGCATTGCATTGAGATTTTTATGAATGATTTTTCTGTTTTCGGTGATTCGTTTGATTTATGTTTGCAGGAAGTCCTAAAAAGATGTGAGGAAACAAATCTGGTGTTGAATTGGGAGAAGTGCCATTTCATTGTCCAGGAGGGCATTGTACTAGGCCATCGCATATCCGCCCATGGGATTGAAGTAGACGGTGCAAAAACTGAAACAATTGAGAAGATGCCTCTGCCTACTTCTGTAAAAGGGGTGAGGAGTTTTTTGGGACACGCCGGTTTTTACCGCCATTTTATTAAGGATTTTTCGAAGATCACGAAGCCGTTGTGCAACTTGCTCATGAAGGATGTTCCCTTAGATTTTGACGAGTCTTATAAAGAAAGCTTCGACCTATTGAAGAAGTCTCTAAGCACCGCTCCGGTCATAGTCGCTCCAGACTGGAGACTTCCATTCGAGTTGATGTGTGATGCTAGCGATTTGGCCATTGGGGCTGTTTTGGGATAGCGACGAGGGAAAGTGTTCCACGTCGTGTATTATGCAAGCCGAACTCTTGACGACACCCAAAGAAATTATGCCACAATAGAAAAAGAATTGTTGGATGTGATTTATGCTTTTGATAAATTTCGGGCATATTTATTGGGAATGAAAGTAGTGGTGTGGACTGACCATTCGGCGATCAAATACCTTTTGGAGAAGAAGGATGCTAAACCAAGGTTGATTAGGTGGGTGCTTCTCCTACAAGAATTCAATTTGGAAATTCGGGACAAGAAGGGGACCGAGAATGTTATTGCCGATCACCTTTCACGCTTAGAGAATCCCCTCGAGAAGGGGGAGAGTCATCCACAAATTGTGGAAAACTCCCCGATGAACAGCTCTACAAGTTGGGTTCGTAACACGCACCTTGGTACGCTGACCTAGTGACCTATCTTGCGAGCAAAATAATTCCGAATGAACTCTCGCATCATCAAAAGAAGAAGTTGATTTCAGACGCTAAGTATTACTTGTGGGACGACCCTTTTCTGTTTAAAAGATGTCCAGATCGAATCATTCGCAGATGTGTTCCGAATGAGGAAATTCGCAGTGTGCTGAATCATTGCCATGCATCACCCTACGGAGGGCATTTTAGCAGAAATAGAACAGCGACAAAGGTCTTTCAATCGGGTTTCTATTGGCCATCGCTATTCAAAGATGCTCATTCCTTTGTCTCCATGTATGATTGGTGTCAATGGACGGGAAACATCTCAAAACGACATGAAATGCCGTTGAACACAATACTTGAGGTTGAATTGTTCGACGAATGGGGGATCGACTTTATGGGTCCGTTCCCTCCATCAAATAAGAACCTCTATATTCTAGTAGCAGTTGACTACATCTCGAAGTGGGTAGAAGCGGTGGCACTACCAACAAATGGGTCTAATGTCGTGATCAAATTTATAAAAAAATATATTTTCACGCATTTTGGGACTCCACGTGCTATTATCAGTGATGGTGGTTCATACTTTGACAAAAAATTCCTTGATGCGGTCTTAAGGAAATACGGAGTCACTCATCGTGTTGCTACAGCCTACCATTTTCAAATGAGTGGTCAAGTCGAAATATCCAATCGAGAGCTAAAGTGGATCTTAGAAAAAACAGTCAGCTCGTGTCGAAAAGATTGTTCCTTTAAACTCGATGATGCACTTTAGGCATACCATACTACGTACAAAACACCTATCGGCATGTCACCGTATAGATTGGTTTTTGGGAAAAGTTGTCATTTGCCGGTAGAGATGGAGCATCGTGCATACTGGGCGATAAAGAAACTGAATTTTGATCTTAAATCAGCTGGTGAAAAGCACTGTTTGCAGTTGAATGAGCTGGAGGAAATTCGTCATGATGCGTACGAGAATGCGAAACTTTATAAGGAGCAGACAAAGATTTGGCACGATAAGCACATTACACATCGAGAGTTCATTCCGGGTTAAGAGGTGTTATTGTTTAATTCTTGCTTGAGGTTGTTTCCTGGGAAATTACGTTCACGATGGTCGAGACCGTTTACTCTAGTTCAAGTATTCCCACACGGAGCAGTGGAAGTACAAAAAGATGACCGGAAATTTAAAGTAAATGGGCAGCGGTTGAAGGCCTACACGGGTAATTCAATGGACGTGCAGAAGACGAGCATCATCCTATCCATCGCAGAGTGAATTCTAGCAAAGTCCGGCTGAAGACTATAAACTTAGCGTTTCCCGGGAGGCAACCCGAGTATTAGTATAGATTTTAGTTTTGTTTGCTATTTTTCCTTCATTTTTGGAGACTATTTTTTGGCGCTTTTGGCTTTGCTATGCTATCTCTCATATTCTAGGTGTTTTTCCTTTGAAGCTTTTGTGCAGGAACCTTCCAGGGGAATTTTAAGGTAAGGGGCCGCGACACACACAAATTCAAAATACAGGCAAACTTTTTGTACACTGTGCCGCGGAACACTTGCCCCAAGAGCCGCGGCACATTGACAATGAGCCGCGGCACGCCGAAAACCAAAAAAAGTGTATCCAGGAACCTGTACTATGTGCCGCGGCATGCAAGCTCTGATCCGCGGCACGATAACCTCAGGTGCCGTGGACCACTCCGAGAATTTCAAGGGCCTGCACATGACTCAGAAGTCATTCGGCCGAAACACAAGGTATTCCTCAAATCTTTTCTTCTTCGCGCGGCGCAAGGCTATCATCTTCAAATTTCTTCTTCAATCCAACACAAGGTAATTCTTATCCCTTAAACTTCAATGCAACATGGATTGAGAATTGGGGTAATATTCTTCATTCATTGATGAACTCTCTTTTTGTTTTATTTCCTAAATTTCTATCAAAATTTGTATCGGATTATGTTGAGATTATCGATTCATTGATTGTGTTCAATTATTTGTCATGAATTATTTCGATTTTTTTGTTTTTGGGGCATGAATTGAGCAATGATTACTTTTGTTCTTCATTTGAATGTATGCATGAAAAGTGTTTGGTGAAATGCCCCAACGAAATTTTTTGAGCTAAACATCTCCAATTTGTCTACAACGAATTCGATTAGCAGAATAATATGTGCCCCCAACCCTTACGTCAAGTTTGAGCTTAAATTTTTGCCTCATATCCCTCATACGGAAGTGCGAGTTTATTCGACGCTATATCCATTTTCCGCACGTTATAAGTCGAGAGTGGTGTAGTGTTATTTAAAGTCGTCTAAACTATCGTGTGTTTATTTTTCAGGACTTCATTATGGCTTGGAAAAGGAAGTTGAGCACAAGGGCTAGGACGCGATCATCCCCCACAAGAGGGGAAACATCAAAAAAGTGGACGGAAGGGGGATCCCACCAATTCTCTGACCCCGAAATCCATCGAATATTTAACGACAGAATCCGTCCTTGTCCAATAATTCCTGAGCAGGGGTTCACCCCCGCCCCCCAAGATGGCGAGCTATTAGCAATGATTAAAGAAATGGGATGGACTCGATTCACTGCGCCACCCGAGCCGGCGGTAATTTCTATTGTCGAAGAGTTCTACGCCAGCGCATTATTATGACATATCCAGGCAAGGCAGATGATGGGACGACCGGATACACATACTGAGGTCGTCGTCCGAGGCCAGACAGTGGACTTCTCGGTAGCCGTGATTCGGAGGCTGTACGAGCTACCTGAGGTGGACGAATCGGCATATGCCCAGACTATGAGTAGCCTCACGAGGGAAACTTTGTTGAAAGAACTTGCTCAGTCGGGTTCTGTCCGGGAAACGCGCGTCCCGGGGTCTAAAACTTTCTTTTTCAAGAGTTCCCGTCCCAGTAGACTCGGGCGTGCTTGGCTTTTTTTCCTCTGGGCACGAGTCGACCCTACTTCGCAGATCTGCGCGGTCTTACTTCCTCATGCACGATTGCTTTATGCCATCACGATAGGACTCTGATTTGATGTGGTCCCACGACTGTCCCGGTCTATTTTTCAGTGCATGCAGGGAGGGGCAAAAATGGGATTAAAACATCCCTTGCTGATTTGTGCCCTATGCCGCCAGTCGGGCATGACTTGGTCCGACGACGAGCCTTCTATAGCACCCCAGGGTTCGATCGACCACCGTATTATCTCCCATTTCAACCAGTGGGGTGGCGCGATGGCACACGCACGGTGGCGAGGATTTCTTCTCGATGAGCCACATGAGCACTCCCCCGAGCCACTTCTTCCGACGCATGAGCCGGCGGCCAACACTGAGGATCAGACTGAGTCCACTTCACCGCCAGCGAGAGAGCACCTTCAGGCTATGTTTGACGGCCTGAGGGAGGAGATGCGGGGAGAGAGAGATAGCCTTCTCGCAGCTGTTCGATAGGAGATGTGCGAGCAGGTCCGCCGGGCCAATCGGCGTGCAGAGAGGCGTTTAGCTGTGAGGGATGCTTATCATCAGGACTATCTAGCTGCGTGGATGATCCATATACTCCACCCGGACGGACCCTTCATTCCTCCAGTCAGGCCACCTACACCACCCTCCTCGCCGGATGAGGCCGATACCAGTGCCTGAGCTTATCTTAGGGGAGTACTTGACCTTTCTCATACTGCATATTATTATTTGTTGTCCATTGATGTCAATGTACTTCTTAAGTTTGGGGGGGTCACTTTTAGTTGCTATTTAATTTTTAGTTGCTATTTATTGATTTTAGCCTTGCTTGTCTTCTATGATATTCTGGACATTATTGCAGTCGTGAGTATTTCGTGCAGCCTTGTGTAAGACCGATTTTATGATACTGATTTCTTTCTGAAAAAACACATGAGTATTGGTCGAGTTTTCATTCTGTGATATTTGTTTCCCTTGAGTGTTCATTGCAGTCTGATTTTTTTTTGCATCATTTTGGTAGTCTTGGCATATAAGAAGTGAGACATATGTGTTCATTGCATGAGCCATCGTCTATATGTTTGGTTGCGCTTTTCACTTAGCTAGTCGTCCAATAACATTAGTCTTGTTGGCATTAAATTAAGTATCTAAGTTTAGGGATTGAGTCGAATAGTTTTTCCCAAATATCAGAGAAATTGTGCATATTCTATGATTGGAAGACTAGTAACCGGGGGTATTCACGTGACCCGTTGTTTACTCTCGCGTAAAACGACAACCCTGAACAGACTAATGGTTCAGAGAAATCGCATGATGATGAAAGGAAGCCAAGTAACCGGATGTATTCACATGACCCGTCGTTTACATTCGCGTAAGACAGCAACTTTGAATCGGAAGTGCGGGAATAGCTATTCGAGTTTTTTCTCTGCTGTAGAGGGAGACTTAGTAACTAGAAGTATTCATGAGCCCCATGAGTGTCTTTTAAGTCAAACGGTTCCCCAATACATGAGAATGGATTTCCACCCTAGGATTCTTTCGATGAGACATCCCGGGAGTCGAAACCTAGTGTTAATTCGAATCAGTGTAATGATTATAGATAAAGGAATGCTGTCCGGGAGAATATTAATTTTGATGAATTTCTGGTGTTTTTGCCATGAGACTGTGGGACTGGGCGAGTTGGCTTGTTTAATCTAAACATTCATATTGGCGGTCGGCTCAATTCACGCTTGTTAATCTTTGAGCCTTAATTTTCTTCATGATCGATGGATCAGCACTAAAAATGATTGCTTTGTGGAATCATTGTCCATGATGTGACCCACTAATACGATACTTATTTTTCTTTGAGATTTTTATGGTAGTATTAATCAGGTAAACACTATGGATTTTCACGATTGCCCACGATACTTGTCATCTTATTTGAATTTTTTTTTTTTTGCTTGAGGACAAGCAAAGGCTTAAGTTTGGGGGTATTTGTTAGATGTATTTTTGTGTGTTTATTTATCATTATTTTATCTCCATTTTGGGTTTAAATCTGCGTAAATGAGCTTTTAATGCATTATCTTTATATGTTTTGAAGGAAATTCGAGTCCGAAAGCTTAAACGGATAAAAACGGGCCAAAACGACATTTTTTGGTGAAGGGCCGCGGCACACAGAGGCTGGGCCGCATCACAGGAGGCGCCCAGTAGGAACCGGTACAAACTGTACTGGGGGCCGCGGCACGCTCGTTCTGAGACACGGCCCGTAATGGATAAGCGCGCCCAGGCCTGGCAACATGGGGATAGGGGCCGCAGCACACTAAAGCCGGGCCGCAGCCCGCCGCGCGGGTTTCATATTCCCAGCTCGCGTTTTTGGCTGTTTCGGAGGCTATTTTTGACCTAATTTTTGGACGCATTTTAGAGGCGGAGGAAAGATTATTAAAAGGCATTGAAGGTCAGAAAATATCATCATCAAACAGAGAGGAGAAAATCCCTAGCCGCAGAAAGCACAAGCTAGAAAACGGAAGAAGCCAGTCCTCAATTGTGTTTGAATTTTCATTCTTATGTCTAAATTGAATATTTGTCTATTGTTTTCTAGCATGTCGGGCTAGAACCCTTATTCTAGTATTGTGATGAACCTGAGAATTTTGATGGATTAATTCTTGATTTTACATTATTAATATAATTTCCTTTTTCTATTGAGTTTTCCCAATTGTTCTTAATGCTTTCAATTATGTGGCCTATGATTGAATTGTTTTAATTACGCAACTCGAATCAGGAGAGAAGAGTTAGTAAGAAAAGTTGGTGAGAACCGTTTTGTCTTATGAGATAGGAATATACTCATAGGAATTACGTAGCTCGTTTGAAGATTTTATTCTTTTTTACTATTGTTGAATTAACTCACCTAGGAATAGAGTGAATTATTCACCTTAGAAAATTCTGCTGACCTCGGAAGAGGCATTAAGTTAACTTATAAATCTTCGCTTTCAATAAATTGGGAAATTACATAAATACATTAATCAGGATTAATTCGTATAATTCGAGGTGGATTCTCAATCCTAGATTCTTCTCCTATTTGATCATCCTTTCATCGTACTATTAATTTTATTAGTTATTTTTAGTCTATCGTTTTATTTGGTTTTTAATAATTCTTCAACCCCAAAAATTCGATCGTTCAAATAAAACTAGAATACGAATAAATTGGTAATTAGTGCGTCAGTCCTCGAGGGAACGATATCTTTCTCATCGTTTTATTACTTGATTACGACAACGTGTACTGGCATTCACTAAAAGCGTAACACTACTCAACATATATCGTGTGCCTTAGCTCTTCGCCTAGCGTGCGCTAACTGCTCGCCCAGAGAACAGAAACATCTATTGTCTCTGCAGTCCCCGAAACATTAGCGTACGCTACTGCCGATACTAGTGCGCGCTACTCGACATAAATAGCATGCGTTAGGTCATCATCTAGCGTGCGGTAACTTCCCCTCTGATTAAAAAAACTGCAAAGTCCGGTCAACATAACATGCTCCGAATGATACGAAACATTAGAATCACCAACATCTCAATAAGCGTTAATAAAGAGCGACAAAAGTGAAAGAACACCAAAGCCAAAAATTCATGAAATGTACGGGTTTTACATATTTATCCTTCAACATAATACGATTATAGCCATTGATACGAACTAAACAACCCAAACATACCCAGACTCTCAAACATTCAAAAATATGGGAGTCCAAACCAATAACCTCAATCTGGCAAAACAATCGAGAATGATCTTATAATCCTTCTTACAAGCTCTCCAAAATATTAACACTTGATAAACCAACTCAAAATATGAGATTTAGGTGTTAAAAATCGATTTAGGTGCCTTCGGGTGAAAAAGGATCGGGTAGGAAGGGTTGGGAAGTGAAATTCCCTACTGTTGAACATATTTATACGTCCAGACATGTTAACGACCGTTAACCTCCACCATAATGGCAGCAACAAGTTCTTCGAATACTGACTATATAGTTTTTGCCATTTTGGTTGTAACTCACCTATCCGGACTCTAATTAGCACACCATTTGAACCGTTAGAAAGATAACTCACCTAGCGTATGTTATCATGTCTTGCTTGTGTACGTTAGGCCCGTTGACTAGCATGTCATATTCACACCAAAAACACCTGGTTTTTTCGCACTCCAACCATTTCTCTGGGCTCCACATGTCAGGCATAGATTCCTCTCTCCAATTCTTCTCATAGCATGCTATGTAGCGTACATTACACTTAGCGTAGTGCGTATGTTAGCTTCTTAACTTAGCGTACGTTATGGCTTATGTACTTAGCCAATTATAGTTGTTCCTGTCTGTCGTCTACTGAATACGTATACTCATCCCAATTGAATTCTCATATGATATACGTGATATCAAAATTAAGACGACCTTATACACGTTATCCTCAAAGGTAATTGACAACCATGACCGTCTGATCAGGGGTTGGTGCTAACAATGACCTTCTAATCCTGGGGACTATAGAACAAGTTACCATTTGCTCTTTTGGGGTATCCAACAAAAACTGGTCTTTCTGTACGAGGTGTCAACTTGTCAGCATCCTTATTCAGCACATGTGCTAGAGAACCCCAAATCCGAACATGCCCAAAACTAGGCTTATGTCCACCTACAGTTATGTGGGTGTTTTGGAACTGATATGTACCTATATCTCGAATAATCATCTATAAACTTGATGAAGTATTCAAAACCACCTCCAGCTTTGATGTTCGTTAGACCAGGCACATCAGTATGAACCAATTCTAACACATTTTGGGCATGATTTCCCTTGGTCTTAAAAACCTTTTTGGTCATTTTACCTTCCAGAGTAGATTCATGTATTTGAAATGACTTAACCTGGAGTTCGTCCAATGGCTGTTATCTACCAATCTCTAATCCTGCTAGGGTTTATATTACCTAATCGTAAGTACCACAAATTTGTTTTGTTTATGCTTGAATGTTCTTTTCTCTCTTCAGAATTATGCAAAGAGTTAAAAAATTTATTTTTATATGTGGGAGTTTGTATAGTACTCATGACATATAGTCAATTAGTATATATACCTTTGCAATATATTCACCATTTCTTCTAATAATATCATCATCATCAAAAGAAACTGAATAACCATCACAACCTAATCTAAAAACCGAAATTAAATTTATTATAAAATCAGGTACCAATCCTACATTATTTAGAACTAATATCTTACCACTATCATTTAATCGCACGACTCCCACTACTACAGCCACAAGCCTAGAATAATCTATTGGGTTTTACATGTATATAATACACGCAGCGGAATAAGAATAGAAAAGACCCAAGATGAGGATCTTCATGCAGTAATTTAATTGATTTAATAATGAGTTCGTCAAATTACCATAATCCGAATAATAGACCTAAATCCAGACCAGAGGCTGATGATAATCGTCTTCCTCTTTCAGTGATTCACACACGAACAATTTGCACAAGACGGATTGCTAGATTCTTACGAATAATATTGATAAACAGTAAGAGACGATTCCTTGCTAGAAGAATTGTACTGTTGATCAAGGTCAACTCAGGGAAGGAAACAGAGATGGCCGAACTGGACTCCTCGGACAGAAGAATTTCGACCGATTGGTGAGGGAAGGGGAGGGGTCGATTTTTCTTGTTTATCTTATGTGACAACTCCTTGTCCAAGACCCTTTATTTATACTAAGTAAACCCTAGAGTTAAAGCTCTAGTATTCGTTTAGTTACCCCTTAACTTATTAAATTACATAATATATATAATATCTTATATTATATATTACTTATTATTTAATCCTCTAATAAATATAATATCTAATATTATATTTACCTTTCCCGGTTGATATAATTAAATAATATAATATATAATATCTTATATTATACATTACTCATTACTTAATTTTTTTAATAAATATAATATCTAATATTATATCTATTAATTGTTCGTGCTTGTCTTTAATTGTCGTATCTGTGACCCAAAAAACTTATATTTTGTCACCAGTCATTTAATACCTTATTAAATGATAAATCATAACCGGTCTATAGCAAGACATTATGACTACCTAATAATATAAGTTTGTAGTCCATTAAACCATTTAACGTGTCAAATCCCTTTTGCCGCGCGATATCATGTTTGAACTAAGTCATGGAAACTGGCATACATATCATGTTCAAATGCTTTGTCGATCTTAAGTAGATTGATTGAATCAAACGACTCTTCATTTGAGCATGGCCATGCATTTCCTTCAGTCCTACTTATCGAGGGCCGTATCAGATTTCTCTCTCCCTAAAGAGAGGGATAAATCCTTATCTTGATTATTCATTACCCCTCTACATGACTCCCACTAATCCTAATCGCTAACATTTATGATCATCATGTTTCATATGATGTTGGATTGTGTAAAGGCATAGCAGTTATCACGTTGGACTCTATGATAATATCATGTTCAAGGATTTATTGACATATTGTTATATTGAGATTCAATTATGACATTTTCGTGCAGTGATGTCAATGTGGGTCTGTCCAGTATTGCGTTCTCCAACCAATACCCATAAGTTTGATCTGTACCATGAGCATAATCATCCGATGATTATCAATCAAACTTATACTAGTATATTAATCAATTGATCACCACTCTACGTGATTGGACCAGGGACATGAATAAGCTTATTATTCATGAATAACTATTATTCGATTATTGTAAGGGAAAAACATCAATTTGGTCATTGTACTTTGCACAATTTGACACTTTGGTCATTGAACTTTACAAACTATCACTTTCGTCACTGAACTTTGCATATGTCTTTCATTTTGGTCACTCACGTTATCTTTTCTGTCAGATGAGTTACAAAATCACACGTGATTGTCATGTGACCCATTTTTTTAAGGGTATTTCTGTCATTTTGAATCCAAGGGAAAAACATCACTTTGGTCATTGTACTTTGCACAATTAAACACTTTGGTAATTAAATATTACAAACTATCACTTTGGTCACTAAACTTTGAATATGGCTTTCATTTTAGTCACTCACGCCACTATTCCAACTGGCATAATCCAAACACCAACAATACATATCCAAATCGAACAAATAATTGCACTTTATAATGCTAAATCAAAATAAGACCATGATCAACATTAAAAGAGCATGCCATATTAAAGATGACCATGTTCAACATAAAATTTCAGCTTCACAAAAGACAACCAAATCAGGAAATTGCACTTTGTTCAAAAGTGATAGTTCAAAATATGGCCAAAAGACAGCCAAATCAGAAAATTTGGCATTAAAAGAGCATGCATGCAGATATGGCCTCCATATCTTAGGTTCAAAATTTGCAGCTTTGTTCACTGTGATGGTTCTCCAGCCTCTTTGGCCTTGTGGCGCCCCTCTACCTCTTGTAGGTTGGCTACCTCTTATGGCACTTCTTGATTAGGTTGTTGAGATGTAATTACCTCAGATGCTTTAGATACATTGGAATGTCGGTGCCTTTTAGATCTTCTATTGTGGCCTTCCTCTCCACAGAGGCTACAATTTAGTGAAACCTGCAGGTGGTGGTGCTTCGCCTACATAAAAAATAATTATTATCAACTATGATAATAAAATGGAAGTATGTTATGTACAAATGAAGCAAATTCTAAAATAAGATAAGGCATATTTTATACCTGGTTCCTTATTTCGGCTCATCTTAGGTCTCCCTGCCCCACTTATGTACAATGGAGGTAAAATAGGATTGCCAATTATCTCCCATTCATCCACACCTAGAATTGGATTGATGGTTGGTCTATAAGTGTCCAAGTACCTCTTCTATGAATAATACTCATGCACAAAGTCTATAGGATTGTAGCCCTTCGTGAAAATGCAAGCAATTGCATGTGCGCATGGTAATCCATTTCTATCCCATCTCTCACATGTGCATGTCCCTATAGCTAAGTTCACGTCATGTAAAGACATCACACCTCAAGCACAACCAGCTCCCTTGCCCCGAACCTAAAACCTCAAGTGACTTGATTCAAATTATGTGTAATCATGACTCATCTCTGCATATTTTTCCAGAAACTTCCCAACTCTTGGACCAACATTCGCCTTCCACATTTCCCCGGCACATCTCCTGTTCGCACATCTTATCAATAAGTTCATCCTTAAATCCTCCAAAAGCCTTAGTATGGGCATCTTTCTAGCAGCCAAAATTGTAGAGTTGAAGCTCTCACAATGATTATTCAATAAAATGTCACACTTGGTGTGGTATGAAAAGTATGCCCTACTCCAATGTTCAGGGCCCTTGTCCTCACCAGTAAAAAAATTCCATGCTTTGGTACTCTTATTATGCATTTTGTCGATATTTTTCTTATAACATTGCTTTGTAGTAGACCTGGCTGCGGCCCAAAAAATATCCTTTAGTTCTTGTCCAGGATTGCCATTATTTTTCAAGTTATTGTACAAATGTCTTGCATAGTGCCTGTGGCATGAGTTGGGCAGTAAAAGCTTCACAGCATCTAGAATCCCTTTCTTCTTGTCACTTATAAATACATACCAACTATCATTTTCGAGCTACAAATCATCCTTCAAGTTGGTCAGAAACCAAATCCAAGACTCTTTAGTCTCCTTCTCCACAATAGCAAAGGCCACCGGGTACATTCCATTGTTGGCATCTATTCCTACAGCAGTTAATAACTGCCCTTTGTAAATGGTTTTCAAGTGACACACATCTAACCCTATTACTGGTCTACAACCTTCCATCCATCCCTTTTCAATGCTCTATAACAAATATACATCCTTTTGAACCTCCTCACACCATTTTCTAACAAATCCCCATCAATGTAAATAGTAGTATTCTCGTTCGCTTTCTTAATCACGCTTGCATAAGTCTCTAGGAGGTTATATTGATCCTCTATTGTTCCTTGTCCCAAATTTCCAGCCCTTTTTTTAGCTCTATAGCACATCAGATAAGCAATTTCGATCCCGAAATCCCTATCAACAACAGCACATTAGACCCCATCCATACTCAGTTCTCTGTCTTTTATGAAGTTATCTAAATACCCTTTTGCAATGAATGGAGCATTGCAATGGTATACCTTTCCTTTAATATGATTGCATGCATGCTCCATTTTCATGGTCTTCAAGCACATGTTAGAAGAATTTTTGTCATTTATAGAAGCCCACATGCGAAAAGGGCAACTTGGAGATGTTGTGCAAGTCACCAACACTCTTTTTTTTTTATCATTAGTGGGAAACCTCAACTCCTTCCTTGTTGTCACTGCAATTATACAGCATCCTTAAAAGCTTTGGTATTGGCAAATGACATCCCAATTTCAAATGTAGGCTCCTTCATCAGTTTTTGTCTTCTGAAAGTTTGGAACTTGTTAAACCTCCTTCTCCTATTTCTCTCCCCTCTTGTCAAGAATTCATCATTTGTTTCACTATCTCCCGACTCAGAAATGCTTTCAAATTCGGAACTATCTTCACCTTCTCCATCTAAAATAGTTCCATCAAACCCCATCAGATCCCACTCATTCACCTTCTCAGTATCACCATCAACGTTCCCCTTAAACATCACATCATCATCTCTATCATCAACCTGAACAAGTTCATAGTCTGAATCAATCAATTGTTCAAAATCCGGATCATCGCTGTCTAAAATATCATCCCCCTCTATCAAATAATCGACATCTCGTTTTGGTCTTGTTCCATACCTCTTGGACGTTCGTGGCTGTTTCTTGGCTAGTCTTTTCTTTCATCCTCTCACTTGCATTATCCGGCAAGTCACCATTTGTTGCAGCACAACACTTTTGTACATCTACTTTTCCCTTCAACTTTTCTTTTCTTGGTATCTCACTTGAGCTAGCTACATTAAACTCTACTATATCAACCACGTTCAATTCATTCATTGCATCTTCCCCCATATTCACAAGATCTTCAACCACGTTCCTCATGTACTTCACATTGTTTACATGTTTCGGTTTATTATTATTTTTCAACTCAAATTCAACCTCCTCAAGTTTTCTAGTTGCACCACATATAATATAAATCTCCAAACATCTGGTCATCACCAAAAAAGCTAGCATATCCACCACCTCTTTATCATTTTTAATTGGTAAAAAACCTGCACCACCACTACTCCCTGGTAACTTAAACCAGTGGACAAATGGAGGGTCTTTATACCCCAAATCTTCTGCATATCCATTTAGGCAGGGCCATGATAGCTTGTCTTCGTCTTGGTTGTCAAGCCAAACTACTTCACCTCCCTTGTATTCCCTCTTACCATCCAGCATCCTATAAAACCTTCCCCCGTGGTGGAACTCAATAGAAAAATATTTACCTGTATGTTATAATATAAGAAACGAAGATTTAATTTCTTCGAAAAAAGTGAGCAAAGTTGGTACCAGTTCAGTAGAATTATCCTATATAAAATCACTAAAATAAGTAAACAACAAAAACCACTGGGTGAGCCACTCACTGAAATTACAAATTCAGTGTTATATGCTATAATCCGTAAATTAAAAACCTAATACACTAATCTCAAATTTAATCCCCAAATTAAAATAAAACAAATACGTAAAACCCTAATTCAACTTTCAAGATGCAGTTAACAGTCCATTACCATTTTCTACGGGTGGGCCTCCTTCTAATCGAAAGTTATTCCACTTTCTTTTCGATTCTGTCTTCGAATGCTTGATAGAGAGATAGAGAGATAGGAGAGAGTGACAGATGCCCTACTCCCTCTTTTTGTGCAGAAGCGAGAAGGTGAAAATATGTGATTGAATCGTTATTTTTGTGGTTATTGATGATTAAAGGATGAGATGGGAGATTGGAATCAAAATGACGGAAATACCGATCAAAAAATGGGTCAAATGACAATTACGTGCGATTTTGTAACTCATCTGACAAAAAACATAACGTGAGACCAAAATGAAAGACAGATGCAAAGTTCAGTGACCAAAGTGATAGTTTGTAAAGTTCAATGACCAAAGTGTCGAATTTTGCAAAGTACAATGACCAAATTGATATTTTCCCCTCATTGTAATATTAAGACATACACACATTAAAAATCAACGAGAAATAGATGATATCAAATAACTTTATTTAAATGTGATAATTACATATCTAGGTACATTGAATGTCCTAAGGCACTATTCCCAACATAATCGCCCCAGTTCATGGTGATCTCGCCCGCACTAAGCCGCCTGGTTACTTGAAAAGCATGTGAGTCGAGACAAATAGGATTGGTGGAGCCTGAATATACTATCCACGAAGTGGTAGAACAAGCTGCCAAACATGTTTTTACTATTAGTGCACGATAAATACCATTCCTAAGAGCAGGGCATTCCACTTTAAAATATCATTTCTGACTGCACTTGTGGCACCTACCCTCTGGGTTTTTGTTCACCTCAGGCTGAGGATCCTTACTTTTCACCTTGAGGGGTGCCACTTGCTTCTATCCCAGTTGTTTCTTCTTCTTCCCCCACTTGGGTTTAGAAGTTGAGGCACCAGTTTTCACAAGAACTTGATACCCTTGTCTGAAGAGACCTTCAGCAGCTTGAAGCTGTGTCAGTAATTCTGCCAAAGTATATGTTAGGGCTGTATACTGCAAGGCATACTTTATACTTGTATTACCTTATTTTCCTGTAACTACCTATGAGAATATTAATTACATTTTATCACATGTTTTGCATATTAATTCATGTTAAGGTTATGCAAATGTATTGGTTATTTATTTTATATTGTAGGTAATGTGGTGCGTTGGTGTCACACGGAAGGCTACATTACCGGTGCCTTATAAAATAATATAATAGTTCACAACCTATATAATTATTAGAAAAATTATATGAAATGTTGTAATGTATGCTTGAGATTGGTTGGTCTTGACTATTAACATATATTTGTGTATTTGCATACGCTGAACTGTATCGCAGTGAGATACTGTCTTATGCTGACTCTAGGAAGAACGTACATCGCGGATAATTATTATTTCTTAATTCTAGTATATAATTTTTAACTGTGTATTTATAATAATTATTGATTTGATTTAAAATGGGTTAGAGTCACAGTGATTGACTCAATATGCTTCGCATCTTGGGAAAGGATTATGTGACTTCTTAATGGCTTGTTTTTTAGTCCCCAGGGTCAGAAGGTCATTATTAGCACCAATGCTTAGATTATTGGGAAAGGATTATGTTATTAGTCACAAGCCCATGAGCTAAATAATTCTGGTAGAGTTGAGGGGCGAGACTCCATCTATACCAATCGTGCAAGCACCAACTCTCACTGCACTACATATCGATTTTGAAACTTCTACACCAACTCCGGGTTGCCTAGTCGTAGTGGGACGGTTATTTGTCAACTGGAATGATTCATATGCGTGGATAAGTCTTCGGACTCAATCCCAGGTGAATATTAATCAGATCCGTGGAATTACAATGAGGGAATCTAAGATGACTCCTGGAAAGTAGCAATGGAATCAAAAATGAGATCTATGGATTCCAAATGAAGTGGGGGAGATAGTAGAACTACCTAGTGGGGTACAAGCCATTGGGACTAAATGGGTTTACAAGCGAAAGAAAGGAAGTGACAGGTAGGTGGAAACCTTCAAAACAAGGCTCGTAGAGAAAGGTTATACTCAGAAGGAGGGCATCGATTACGATGAACCTTTTTGCTGATACCCATGCTTAAGTTCATTCGTATTCTTTTAGCCATAGGCATGCATTTAGATATGTTGATTTGGCAAATGTATATCAAGACTACATTCTTAAATGGCAATCTAGACAAGGATATCTACATACGCTATCCAGAGGGATTAATTGTTCAACGAGAGGAGCACTTAGTGTGCAAGCTTAAGTAATCCATTTATCGACTTAAGCAAACATCTAGATATTGGAACACTCTTTTTGACGAGGTTGTCCAGTTATATGGATTTGTCCAATGTCTAAGTTAGAGTTGTGCATATAATAAATGCGATGGAAATGTGTTGGTGTTTCGTACTGTCATCAGCAGCAAAATAGGCATCTAGTAGGAAATTCCTTCCTGGGACGGGACTGATAAAGAAAGAACTCTTGGCCCTTATATGTAGATGATAAGCTTCTAATTGGAAAGAATGTGAAGGGATTATCGGACATACGGGTATGGCTGTTTAAGCAGTCGATTTGAAGGATTTGGGAGAAGCAGTACACATCCTTGGGATCAGGATCTTTTGTGATCGAAAGAAAAAGATGTTGTGCTTATCTCAGGCATCCTGTATCGAGACAGTGTTAAAGCGGTTTAGCATGGAGAATTCCAAGAAATGTTTCTACCTTATATGCATGGAATGAAACTATCTAAGGATATGTGTTCTAAGACACAAAAGGAGATAGATGACATGATGCCGGTCCCTTATGCGTCAGCAGCGGGAAGCCTCATATATGTTATGCTTTGCACTAGATTAGATATCAGTCATGACGTAGGTACAACTGTTAGATATCAGTCGAACCCTATACTAGGATACTGGATTATTATCAAGCATATAGTCAAGTACATGAGAAGGACTAGGGAGTACATGCTAGTATATCAATCAAATGATCTATGTCCAGTGGGTTATACTGACATAGATTTTTTATCACATAAAGAAAAGTCCAAGTCTACTTCAGGCTGTGTGTTTATGCTGGGTGGTGGAGCCATTAGTTGGAGGATTGTGAAGCAGAACTACATCTCGGACTCTACCATGTAAGCCGCGTATGTGGCAGAATCTGAGGCAGCCAAAGAGACGGTAAGGCTTAAGTACTTCCAGCAGGAGTTAGACTTGATCCCCAATTTGCCGGAGCACATTACTATGATAATACCGGTGCAGTCAAAAATTTGAGGGAACCACGAGCCCATAAGGCCAGTAAACATATGAAGTGCAAATTCAATATCATATGACACTTCATAAAGGAAACAGATGTAGTTGTAGCTGTAACACCCCCAAGTTATTAAGGGTATATTACAGCGCCGTGAGCCTCTCTGTGGGAGCCACAAGGCTTTACATACACGGAACCATGAATTCCGACCGATAAGATCTAAACACATTCCAGTAGAAGGCAATAAAAATGACACCATGGTAATAATCAATTCGATAGAATACAATACATCGGGAATTAAAACCAAGGGCAACACAGGCCAAAATATCAAGAGTATCTGAAGCACTACTCGAGTGTTCATAACTATTCTATGTACAATAATACCGAAAGGATAGAGTACAAAATACAGACACAGACGAGACACAATATCACTCTTTCCCATCATCTTCATGCCGACCCGGTACATGCCTATCCACTCTCCTGGATCCTGAAATACATGAAAGGTATTTCCCCCAGAAGGGTTTAGCCATCGAATAGCTAGTACAAGTATATCGAATATGAAACACAATACTTCTCGACAATAAAATAAATGTAATCCTCATTTCATCAAGCTCAAGACTAGTATTCCGGAAAAACTAAATCTCAAAACATCTCATTTCAATGCATACATGATTAACCATGGAACCGTACCAATGGCAACGAAACCCTCTGAGGCCCCGTCGGACCCTTCCAGACTGAATGTATACAATCATACAATTTATTAACCTCACCTTTAAAGTCGAGAACGTACAATCATAAACGTATACGTGCCTTTGAGACATTAGAACCGAAGTGAAAATGGTATTCAAGCTCGGAAGGTCCAAGAACGCACTTCCGGGCCTGAACGATTCGTGAGGAAATACGATAATCAATCATCAATACTCAAATCTCAAGGAAGACTCCCAAAACCCCCCTTTTTATGATTCATAATCTTCAAAATATTCACATATATGTCGGAAATCATCCAAACCCTCTCCACTTCAAGTTATACACAAAAACATTCGTATAATCATAAGGGAAACGTGAGTAAGGGGTAGGTACATCATAATCTCAAAGATTTCAAGCTTCAAAATGAATTAATCGGATGGATCTAAGAAAAGTCCCAAAAAAATCCCCAAACTAGGGTTCTAAGGAATTTACCTTGATTCGGAGAGAGGAAATGGATTAGATGTTGTATAATCCTTGTTATCCAACCAAAGATGATGATGGATGATGAAAGGTTGTCTCAAATCCCCTCAATATCTCCTCTCTCATGTGCCCTAGTCAGAAATGTAAGAAATTAGAAAAAAAAATGACGAAGAATGCGGCTGACCCATCTTATATAATGGGTTTAATTAGCGTGCGCTAATTCATCAGTATAGCGCGCGCTAACTTGATCACCCGATAGTGCAGTAGCTTCTGACCTACATCGATAGCGTGCGCTACCAACAGCGTTGCATGCGCTAACTGTTACCATGCAGGAATTCGGAACTCACTGCCCCACTCATTAGCGTGCACTGCAGGCAACACTAGCGCGTGCTACTCAACACCAATAGCGTGCATTAGCTCACGCCTAGCGCGCACTAATTGTTCGTCCAGAGAACAGAAACCAACCTACTGTCATTGCTAAGCCCGAGTAATTAGTATGTGCTAGAGGCGATGCTAGCGCGTGCTACCAAACACAAATAGCCTGCGTTAGCTCACGCCTAGCGTGCGCTAATTGCTTGCCCAAGGACATAACCCAGCTACTACCTCTACAAACTCGGACCATTAGCATGCGCTACTGGCAAAGATAGCATGCGCTACCAAACAGAAATAGCATGCATTGGCTCACACTTAGAGTACGCTATCTGCTTCACTCAATAACACCGCTGCAAGGTCCGGCCAGTACAAACATGTTCCAAAAGGTGCGAAACTCCAAAAATCAACAACATCTCAATAAGCGCTTACAAGAGAGACAAAAGTGAAAGAATGTCAAAACTAAAAATTCATGAAAAGTACAGTATTACATTCACCCCCTCTAAAAAGAAGTTTCGTCCCAAAACTTAAGAAATAAAAAGTTCGGGGTATCTCGTTCGTATCTTCTCTTCCGTCTCCCAAGTCGCTTCCTCGACTCCATGTCTCGACCTTTGCACCTTAACCAACGAAATGGTTTTGTGCTGAAGCTGCTTCTCACGACGTTCAATGATCTTTACTGGTCTCTCTCGAAAGGTAATATACTCAGCTACATCAATCTCATTATAGTCGATAATATGACTTGGATCCGGCACGTACATTCTCAATTGAGAAATATGGAAAACGCTATGGACATGACTCAAAGATGGAGACAATGTCAAGCAATAAGCTAGATCTTTAAACATATCAAAAATTTCAAATGGCCTGATAAACCTCGGACTAAGTTTCCCCTTTTTCCCGAAGCGAAAAACTCCTTTTCACTACACCAAAATGGCCGATTTGTCACCTTTTTATCTATGCTATTTGTCACCACTAATGACCATGACAAATATTGTCACGGCTACAGATGGTAACAAATGATAAAAAGTGACAATTAAAATGTTTGTCACGGCTTTTAACCGTGACAAATTTAAAGAAATTTTTGTCACGACTTTTAACCATGACAAGTTCGTGACAAGTTTAAAGAAAGTTTTTTCACGATCAAAGGCATGCCGAGATATTAAAAATCAAAAGCAAAATATCGCAACTTTACCCTCTTCCTCTCCCAACCTACCGCGCTCTCTTCCTCCCCCACTCTCCTTCTCGCGACGGAAGAAAGCCACTCTCTGTCTCCGTCCGGCCATCGAATCGGAGAGCAGCATGTTCATTGGTCATTTACAGAAATAGTTGACTTACTGCCAACGTTTGCCGAAAGGACTTCCTTTGATTTAAGGAAAGGAGCAGGGTAGCTCAACTGAAGCTTTTGCGGGAGAAACCTATAGGGGCGGACCGACCAGCCGCGATTAAGCTAGAAGGCTTGCGCAAGCATCTCTTCCAAGAAGTCATCGCACTGTTCGTCAATCCATCTGGTATCTTTCTCTCCGTTTTTTATGAACCGTTTCAATTCCAATTCGATCTGCTCAGCATATATCCTGCATCTCTTCCTGAAATTTTTGCTCTTCGCTGAATTTTAATCGTACGCTATCGCTTTCAATGCCGATTGTTTTTTGTTGTGATTTTTATGTGTTTTGATAAATCGGAAGTGGCCGGAAGTGGCCGAAATGCCGATAGAATTTTAATCGGACGCTATCGCTTTCAATGCTGAAGTGTTTTTTTGAGTTCTTTTTAGGTGTTTGATTTTGCTGTTGCCATTTTTTTTTATATGTTTGATTTACTGGGCAGGATAATGTAGTCCCTTGTGATGGTATGATCGGGTGAATTTCTTTCCTGGAGCTGCATTTAAGTTTCAAAATCAGTTTTTTTTTTCTTGTTAATTTATAAGTAGGCAAGAGTGGGCTAATATTTCTTAAAAATGGATGGCATGGTAGGGGTATCCTTGTTTATTGATTGACCGAACTTCAAAATTAGATCAGTTAACTGCACTTATGGAAAGAGGTTTCCAGATTTATACTTATAAATTATTAGAATTTGCGCCTCAACTATAATATATGATACATACTTCTCTTGTAATTAATAAATTCTTTGGAAGTGAATATTAGTATTGCAACTAGTGTTCTTAGTATCTCTATTTCTAACTACATTCAGGGAATATACTAGCATGTATATAGATCTTGCATGTATCTAAATTTTTATGTTGTTGTTTCTCTTGCACTTTTTGTTTAATATTGATTTTCATATTTCTATTTTTTGTGAACTTACCAATTAATTAATGTTGTGTTGTTTCGTATAGCTTAATAGAACTTGCTACTGATTTCTTGGACTAATTGGGAACATTCTTCAAGTTTATTGCGAGGAAAAAAGGTATTTTTTTATTTGTATGGTAGTTAGATGCTCTCACGGCGGCTGGTCCGTGCATATTGTCATGTTGCATAATAGTTAGATGCTCTCACGGCGGCTGGTCCGTGCATATTGGCATGTTATATAATAGTTAGATGCTCTCACGGCGGCTGGTCCGTGCATATTGGCATGTTGCATAATAGTTAGATGCTCTCATGGCGGCTGGTCGGTGCATATTGGCATGTTGTATAATAGTTAGATGCTCCCACGGCGGCTGGTCCGTGCATATTGGCATGCTGAATAATAGTTAGATGCTCTCACGGCGGCTGGTCCGTGCATATTGACATGTTGCATAATAGTTAGATGCTCTCACGGCGGCTGGTCCGTGCATATTGACATGTTGCACAATATTTTTTCTTGGAAAATAGTTTTGCTTGGAGGGTCATTGTATTTGAGAAAAAAATTTGTAGGAATCAAAACTTTTTATACATTGTCTCTAGATAGAGAAACATGCATATAAAAAAGCAAAAGTGAAAGTCTATGTAATTCAAAAGCACCAAACATATACTTTTTTCCCTACTAAAAAGAGAATCAAATTGTAAGCAAATGGATTTCAAATTTTTAATACAGTACAAAAGCGCCACGGTTCTTTAGTGGTTGAGATCAATGATAGAGAATGTTAATTTAAGAGTCAAAGTCATATTTTTTATGAAAGAAAAAGTTAAAGTCATAGTGATCCTTTGTGACCTTTTTTTGTGTAGAATCGATGGGGTTTCCACTTTATAAAGAGTGGATGGACGAAGTTAATAGGGTCGGGATGTGCATGTTAAAGGGGTCAAAGACTTTGTGAAATTTGTGAGGCAAAATCTAAATAGGGAAGAGATCTCGTGTCCATGCGTGCGTTGCAGAAATGGTAAACGTTTGAGATGGACAGAGGTTGAGTTGCATTTGATTAAGTTGGGTATGCAACAAGTTTACATGTTTTGGGTGTTTCATGGGGAAAGAGAGATGCCTTATATTCCAAAACATCTCCCACACGAGGGCACGAGTGAAGTAGAGGGAGACCATTTGGTACAACCTAGATTAAACGACCTCATCGATGATGCTTACAAATTCCATGCAATGCAAGTAGACCATACTTCAGAAGTTGACGTCCTTCACGGAGAAGGAAATTATCAAGATCAAAGAGAAAGCTTTGCAGCTAATGTTGATAATGAAGTCCACCACGACAATGAGTATATACGTTTAAAAGCAGGGTCGACAAGACCTTTATATCATGATTGTGACTTAAATCACACGTTGTTGTACGCTCTGGTTGGTTTGCACAATTTAAAGAGTCGTTTTGGCTTGTTAGGCAATAGTGTGACAGAAATTCTTCGTTGGGCTAAGGATTTGCTCCCTAAAGAGAACACACTATCCGATAACTATCCCAATATGAAGAGTAGTTTGAAAGGGTTGGGTATGAAGTACAAATCCATTCATGCTTGCAAGTACGACTGCATTTTGTATCGGAAAGAACATAAGGATAAAATGAAATGTCCAGTTTGTAATGAACCTAGATTTGTCGAGAAGATTAATTTGAAAAATGGGAGCAAAATAGATACAAAAGTACCCCGCAAGGTGTTGAAGTATTTTCCTGTAGCTCCCAGGTTGACGAGACTTTTCAGTGTACCATGGATAGCAGAGGAAATGACTTGGCATGCTCGAGCAGAGGTAGGAGAGAATCTTATGCGTCATCCCATTGACTCATCCATATGGAAGTCAGCAAATTTACGACACCCGAACTTTGCGCAGGAAAGTCACAATATTTGCCTTGGAATATCAACTGATGGGTTTAACCCATTTGGTAATATGAGTACAAACCATAGTACTTGTCCGGTCATTCTAGTGCCTCATAATTTGCCCCCTTCTTTGTGTATGCAAAAGAAGTTTTCAATTCTATGTTTATTGATACCAGGACCAAAGGCACCGAGTGATGACATTGATGTATATTTGGCGCCACTTGTTGATGAATTGAAGGAGTTGTGGGCTAAAGGTGTGAATGTGTTTGATTCATACAGGCAAGAGTGGTTCACTTTGAAATCTATGTTGTTGTGGGCAATCCATGATTTACCGGCCTATGGGACATTATCTGGGTGTAATGTGCATGGTTACTTGGGATGTCCTATTTGTAGAGAGAACGTTGAATCCTCATGGCTTGATAGTGGCGGTAAGATTTTTTATCATACACACAGGAGATTTTTGCCAGTTGGTCACAAGTTCAGGTTAATGCAAAATAATTTCCTTCCGTATATGCCGAATCCCGCTTAGCTCCTATAAAACTTTCGGGTTGGGAAATGGAAGAAAAAGCAGCGAAGGTCGATCGAAGATTTAGGGGAAAACACCCTCGAACTTTGACTCTGAAACGTAAAATAAAGAAAGAAATGGAAAAGAGCGCTTGGTCTAGGAGGTCGATTTTGTTTGATTTGCCCTATTGGAAGGAACATTCAGTACGTCACGTGATAGATTTGATGCATGCGGAGAAGAATGTCATTGAACATCTTGTAGGCACATGCTTAGATGGGGCTCATTCGAAATATGGAGTGAAGGCACGTGATGCATAAGATGAGGATAACTCAGGGAAGGAGACACAGATGGCCGAACTGGACTCCTCGAACAGAAGAATTTCGACCGATTGGTGAGGGAAGGGGAGGGGTTGATTTTTTTTGTTTATCTTGTGTGACAACTCTTTGTCCAAGACCCTTTATTTATACTAAGTAAACCCTAGAGTTAAAGCTCTAGTATTCGTGTAGTTACCCCTTAACTTATTAAATTACATAATATATATAATATCTTATATTATATATTACTTATTATTTAATCCTCTAATAAATATAATATCTAATATTATATTTACCTTTCCCGGTTGATATAATTAAATAATATAATATATAATATCTTATATTATACATTACTCATTACTTAATTTTTTTAATAAATATAATATCTAATATTATATCTATTAATTGTTCGTGCTTGTCTTTAATTGTCGTATGTGTGACCCAAAAAGCTTGTATTTTGTCAGCAATCATTTAATACCTTATTAAATGATAAATCCTAACCGATTTATAGCAAGACATTATGATTACACAATAATATAAGTTTGTAGTCCATTAAATCATTTAACGTGTCAAATCCCTTTTGCCGCGCGATATCATGTTTGAACTAAGTCATGGAAACTGGCATACATATCATGTTCAAATGCTTTGTCGATCTTAAGTAGATTGATTGAATCAAACGACTCTTCATTTGAGCATGACCATGCATTTCCTTCAGTCCTACTTATCGAGGGCACTATCAGATATCTCTCTCCCTAAAGAAAGGGATAAATCCTTATCTTGATTATTCATTACCCCTCTACATGACTCCCACTAATCCTAATCGCTAACCTTTATGATCATCATGTTTCAAATGATGTTGGATTACGTAAAGGCATAGCAGTTATCACGTTGGACTCTATGATAATATCATGTTCAAGGATTTATTAACATATTGTTATATTGAGATTCAATTATGACATTTTCGTGCAGTGATGTCAATGTGAGTCTGTCCAGTATTGCGTTCTCCAACCAATACCCATAAGTTTGATCCGTACCATGAGCATAATCATCCGATGATTATCAATCAAACTTATACTAGTATATTAATCAATTGATCACCACTCTACATGATTGGACCAGGGACATGAATAATCTTATTATTCATGAATAACTATTATTCGATTATTGAAAGGGAAAAATATCAATTTGGTCATTGTACTTTGCACAATTCGACACTTTGGTCATTGAACTTTACAAACTATCACTTTGGTCACTGAACTTTGCATCTGTCTTTCATTTTGGTCACTCACGTTATCTTTTCTGTCAGATGAGTTACAAAATCGCACGTTATTGTCATGTGACCCATTTTTTAAGAGTATTTCCGTCATTTTGAATCCAAGGGAAAAAGATCACTTTGGTCATTGTACTTTGCACAATTAAACACTTTGGTAATTAAATATTACAAACTATCACTTTGGTCACTAAACTTTGAATATGGCTTTCATTTTAGTCACTCGCGCCACTATTCCAACTAGCATAATCCAAACACCAACAATACATATCCAAATCGAACAAACAATTGCCCTTTATAATGCTAAATCAAAATAAGACCATGATCAACATTAAAAGAGCATGCCATATTAAAGATGACCATGTTCAACATAAAATTTCAGCTTCACAAAAGACAACCAAATCAGGAAATTGCACTTTGTTCAAAAGTGATAGTTCAAAATATGGCCAAAAGACAGCCAAATCAGAAAATTCCACATTAAAAGAGCATGCATGCAGATATGGCCTCCATATCTTAGGTTCAAAATTTGCAGCTTTGTTCACTGTGATGGTTCTCCAGCCTCTTTGGCCTTGTGGCGCCCCTCTACCTCTTGTAGGTTGGCTACCTCTTATGGCACTTCTTGATTAGGTTGTTGAGATGTAAATACCTCAGATGCTTTAGATACATTGGAATGTCGGTGCCTTTTAGATCTTCTATTCTGGTCTTCCTCTCCACAGAGGCTACAAATCACTTTCAAATAATATGATTTAACTAATTTAGTGCAAACTGCAGGTGGTGGTGCTTCTCCTACATAGTAAATAATTATTATCAACTATGATAATAAAATGGAAGTATGTTATGTACAAATGAAGCAAATTCTAAAATAAGATAAGGCATATTTTATACCTGGTTCCTTATTTCGGCTCATCATAGGTCTCCCTGCCCCACTTGTTTACAATGGAGGTAAAATAGGATTGTCAATTATCTCCCATTCATCCACACCTAGAATTGGATTGATGGTTGGTCTATAAGTGTCCAAGTACCTCTTCTATGAATAATACTCATGCCCAAAGTCTATAGGATTGTAGCCCTTCGCGAAAATGCAAGCAATTGCATGTGCGCATGGTAATCCATTTCTATCCCATCTCTCACATGTGCATGTCCCTGTAGCTAAGTTCACATCATGTAAAGACACCACACATGAAGCACAACCATCTCCCTTGCCCCGAACCTGAAACCTCAAGTGACTTGATTCAAATTATGTGTAATCATGACTCATTTCTGCATATTTTTCCAGAAACTTCCCAACTCTTGGACCAACATTCGCCTTCCACCTTTCCCCTGCACATCTCCTGTTCGCACATCTTATCAATAAGTTCATCCTTAAATCCTCCAAAAGCCTTAGTATCGGCATCTTTCTAGCAGCCAAAATTGTAGAGTTGAAGCTCTCACAATGATTATTCAATAAAATGTCACACTTGGTGTGGTATGAAAAGTATGCCCTACTCCAATGTTCAGGGCCCTTGTCCTCACCAGTAAAAAAATTCCATGCTTTGGTACTCTTATTATGCATTTTGTCCATATTTTTCTTATAACATTGCTTTGTAGTAGACCTGGCTGCGGCCCAAAAAATATCCTTTAGTTCTTGTCCAGGATTGCCATTATTTTTCAAGTTATTGTACAAATGTCTTGCACAATGCCTGTGGCATGAGTTGGGCAGTAAAAGCTTCACAGCATCTAGAATCCCTTTCTTCTTGTCACTTATAAATACATACCTACTATCATTTTCGAGCTACAAATCATCCTTCAAGTTGGTCAGAAACCAAATCCAAGACTCTTTAGTCTCCTTCTCCACAATAGCAAAGGCCACCGGGTACATTCCATTGTTGGCATCTATTCCTACTGAAGCTTAATAATCGCCTTTGTAAATGGTTTTCAAGTGACACCCATCTAACCCTATTACTGGTCTAAAACCTTCCATCCATCCCTTTTCAATGCTCCATAACAAATATACATCCTTTTGAACCTCCTCACACCATTTTCTAACAAATCCCCATCAATGTAAATAGTAGTATTCTCGTTCGCTTTCTTAATCACGCTTGCATAAGTCTCTAGGAGGTTATATTGATCCTCTATTGTTCCTTGTCCCAAATTTCGAGACCTTTTTTTAGCTCTATAGCACATCAGATAAGCAATTTCCATCCCGAAATCCCTATCACCAACAGCACATTGGACCCCATCCATACTCAATTCTCTGTCTTTTATGAAGTTATCTAAATACCCTTTTGCAATGAATGGAGCATTGCAATGGTATACCTTTCCTTTAATATGATTGCATGCATGCTCCATTTTCATGGTCTTCAAGCACACGTTAGAAGAATTTTTGTCATTTATAGAAGCCCACATGCGAAAAGGGCAACCTAGAGATGTTGTGCAAGTCACCAACACTCTTTTTTTTATCATTAGTGGGAAACCTCAACTCCTTCCTTGTTGTGCAAGTCACCAACACTCTTTTTTTTTATCATCAGTTTTTGTCTTCTGAAAGTTTTGAACTTGTTAAACCTCCTTCTCCTATTTCTCTCCCCTCTTGTCAAGAATTCATCATTTGTTTCACTATCTCCCGACTCAGAAATGCTTTAAAATTCGGAATTATCTTCACCTTATCCATCTAAAATTGTTCCATCAAACCACATCAGATCCCACTCATTCACCTTCTCAGTATCACCATCAACGTTCCCCTTAAACATCACATCATCATCTATATCATCAACCTCAACAAGTTCATAGTCTGAATCAATCAATTGTTCAAAATCCGGATCATCGCTGTCTAAAATATCATCCCCCTCTATCAAATAATCGACATCTCGTTTTGGTCTTGTTGCATACCTCTTGGACTTTCGTGGCTGTTTCTTGGCTAGTCTTTTCTTTCATCCTCTCACTTGCATTATCCGGCAAGTCACCATTTGTTGCAGCACAACACTTTTGTACATCTACTTTTCCCTTCAACTTTTCTTTTCTTGGTATCTGACTTGAGCTAGCTACATTAAACTCTACTATATCAACCACGTTCAATTCATTCATTGCATCTTCCCCCATATTCACAAGATCTTCAACCACGTTCCTCATGTACTTCACATTGTTTACATGTTTCGGTTTATTATTATTTTTCAACTCAAATTCAACCTCCTCAAGTTTTCTAGTTGCACCACATACAATATAAATCTCCAAACATCTGGTCATCACCAAAAAAGCTAGCATATCCACCACCTCTTTATCATTTTTAATTGGTAAAAAACCTGCACCACCACTACTCCCTAGTAACTTAAACCAGTGGACCAATGGAGGGTCTTTATACCCCAAAATATTCTGCATATCCATTTAGGCAGGGCCATGATAGCTTGTCTTCGTCTTGGTTGTCAAGCCAAACTACTTCACCTCCCTTGTATTCCCTCTTACCATCCAGCATCCTATAAAACCTCCCCCCATGGTGGAACTCAATAGAAAATTATTTACCTGTATGTTATAATATAAGAAACAAAGATTTAATTTCTCCGAAAAAAGTGAGCAAAGTTGGTACCAGTTCAGTAGAATTATCCTATATAAAATAACTAAAATCAGTAAACAACAAAAACCACTGGGTGAGCCACTCACTGAAATTACGAATTTAGTGTTATATGCTATAATCCGTAAATTAAAAACCTAATACACTAATCTCAAATTTAAACCCCAAATTAAAATAAAACAAATACGTAAAACCCTAATTCAACTTTCAAATGCAGTTAACAGTCCATTACCATTTTCTATGGGTGGGCCTCCTTCTAATCGAAAGTTATTCCACTTTCTTTCCGATTCTGTCATCGAATGCTTGATAGAGAGACAAAGAGATAGGAGAGAGTGACAGATGCCCTACTCCCTATTTTTGTGCAGAAGAGAGAAGGTGAAAATATGTGATTGAATCGTTATTTTTGTGGTTATTGATGATTAAAGGATGAGATGGGTAATTGGAATCAAAATGATGGAAATACCCATCAAAAAATGGGTCAAATGAAAATTACATGCGATTTTGTAACTCATTTGACAAAAAAGATAACGTGAGACCAAAATTAAAGACAGATGCAAAGTTCAGTGACCAAAGTGATAGTTTGTAAAGTTCAATGACCAAAGTGTCGAATTTTGCAAAGTACAATGACCAAATTGATATTTTCCCCTTATTGTAATATTAAGACATACACACATTAAAAATCAACGAGAAATAGATGATATCAAATAACTTTATTTAAATGTGATAATTACATATCTAGGTACATTGAATGTCCTAAGGCACTATTCCCAACATAATCGCCCCAGTTCATGGTGATCTCGCCCGCACTAAGCCGCCTGGTTACTTGAAAACCATGCGAGTCGAGACAAATAGGATTGGTGGAGCCTGAATATACTATCCACAAAGTGGTAGAACAAGCTGCCAAACAATGTTTTACTATTAGTGCATGATAAATACCATTCCTTAGAGCAGGGTATTCCACTTTAAAATATCATTTCTGACTGCACTTGTGGCACCTACCCTATGGGTTTTTGTTCACCTCAGGCTGAGGATACTTACTTTTCACCTTGAGGGGTACCACTTGCTTCTATCCCAGTTGTTTCTTCTTCTTCCCCCACTTGGGTTTAGAGTTGAGGCACCAGTTTTCACAAGAACTTGATACCCTTGTCTGAAGAGACCTTCAGCAGCTTGAAGCTGTGTCAGCAATTCTGCCAAAGTATATGTTAGGGCTGTATACTGCAAGGCATACTTTATACTTGTATTACCTTATTTTCCTGTAACTACCTATGAGAATAATAATTACATTTTATCACATGTTATGCATATTAATTCATGTTAAGGTTATGCAAATGTATTGGTTATTTATTTTATATTGTAGGTAATGTGGTGCGTTGGTGTCACGAGGAAGGTTACATTGCCGGTGCCTTATAAAATAATATAATAGTTGACAACCTATATAATTATTAGAAAAATTATATGAAATGTTGTAATGTATGCTTGAGATTGGTTGGTCTTGACTATTAACATATATTTGTGTATTTGCATACGTTGAACTGTATCGCAGTGAGATACTGTCTTATGTACTGACTCTAGGAAGAACGTACATCTCGGATAATTATTATTTATTAATTCTAGTATATAATTTTTAACTTTGTATTCATAATAATTATTGATTTGATTTAAAATGGGTTAGAGTCACAGTGATTGACTCAATATGCTTCGCATCTTGGGAAAGGATTATGTGACTTCTTAATGGCTTGTTCTTTAGTCCCCAGGGTCAGAAGGTCATTATTAGCACCAATGCTTAGATTATTGGGAAAGGATTATGTGATTAGTCACAAGCCCATGAGCTAAATAATTTTTGTAGAGTTGAGGGGCGAGACTCCATCTATACCAATCGTGCAAGCACCAACTCACACTGCACCACATATCGATTTTGAAACTTCTACACCAACTCCGGGTTGCCTAGTCATAGTGGGAAGGTTATTTGTCAACTGGAATGATTCATATGCGTGGATAAGCCTTCAGACTCAATCCCAGGTGAATATTAATCAGATCCGTGGAATTACAATGAGGGAATCCAAGATAACTCCTGGAAAGAAGCAATGGAATCAAAAATGAGATCTATGGATTCCAAATGAAGTGGGGGAGCTAGTAGAACTACCTAGTGGGGTACAAGCGATTGGGAGTAAATGGGTTTACAAGCGAAAGAAAGGAAGTGACAGGTAGGTTGAAACCTTCAAAACAAGGCTTGTACAGAAAGGTTATACTCAGAAGGAGGGCATCGATTACGATGAACCTTTTTGCCGATACCCATGCTTAAGTTCATTCGTATTCTTTTAGCTATAGTCATGCATTTAGATATTTTGATTTGGCAAATGGATGTCAAGATTACATTCTTAAATGGCAATCTAGACAAGGAGATCTACATGCGCTAGCCAGAGGGATTAATTGTTGAACGAGAGGAGCACTTAGTGTGCAAGCTTAAGTGATCCATTTATGGACTTAAGCAAACATCTAGATATTGGAACACTCTTTTTGACAAGGTTGTCCAGTTATATGGATTCGTCCAATGTCTAAGTTAGAGTTGTGCATATAATAAATGCGATGGAAATGTGTTGGTGTTTCGTACTGTCATCAGCAGCAAAATTGGCATCTAGTAGGAAATTCCTTCTTGGGACGGGACTGATAAAGAAAGAACTCTTGGCCCTTATATGTAGATGATAAGCTTCTAATTGGAAACAATGTGAAGGGGTTATCGGACATATGGGTATGGCTGTTTAAGCAGTTCGATTTGAAGGATTTGGGAGAAGCAGGACACATCTTTGGGATCAGGATCTTTCGTGATCGAAAGAAAAAGATGTTGTGCTTATCTCAGGCATCCTGTATCGAGACAGTGTTAAAGCGGTTTAGCATGGAGAATTCCAAGAAAGGTTTCTACCTTATAGGCATGGAATGGAACTATCTAAGGATATGTGTTCTAAGACACAAAGGGAGATAGATGACATGAAGCCGGTCCCTTATGCGTCAGCAGCGGGAAGACTCATATATGTTATGCTTTGCACTAGATTAGATATCAGTCATGACGTAGTTACAACTGTTAGATATCAGTCGAACCCTAGACTAGGATACTGGATTACTATTAAGCATATAGTCAAGTAGATGAGAAGGACTAGGGAGTACATGCTAGTATATCAATCAGATGATCTATGTCCAGTGGGTTATACTGACATAGATTTTTTATCACATAAAGAAAAGTCCAAGTCTACTTCAGGCTGTGTGTTTATGCTGGGTGGTGGAGCCATTAGTTGGAGGATTGTGAAGCAGAACTACATCTCGGATTCTACCATGGAAGCCGCGTATGTGGCAGAATCTGAGGCAGCCAAAGAGGCGGTAAGGCTTAAGTACTTCCTGCAGGAGTTAGACGTGATCCCCAATTTGCCGAAGCACATTACTATGATAATACCAGTGCAGTCAAAAATTTGAGGGAACCACGAGCCCATAAGGCCAGTAAACATATAAAGTGCAAATTCAATAGCATATGACACTTTGTAAAGGAAACAGACGTAGTTGTAGCTGTAACACCCCCAAGTTATTAAGGGTATATTACAGCGCCGTGAGCCTCTCTGTGGGAGCCACAAGGCTTTACATACGCGGAACCATGAATTCCGACCGATAAGGTCTAAACGCATTCCAGTAGAAGGCAATAAAAATGACACCATGGTAATAATCAATTCGATTGATTACAATACATCGGGAATTAAAACCAAGGGCAACACAGGCCAAAATATCAAGAGTATCTGAAGCACTACTCGAGTGTTCATAACTATTCTAAGTACAACAATACCGAAAGGATAGAGTACAAAATATAGACACAGACAAGACACAATATCACTCTTGCCCATCATCTTCGTGCCGACCCGGTACATGCCTATCCACTCTCCTGGATCCTGAAATACATGAAAGGTTTTTCCCCCAAAAGGGTTTAGCCATCGAATAGCTAGTACAAGTATATCGAATATGAAACACAATACTTCTCGACAATAAAATAAATATAATCCTCATTTCATCAAGCTCAAGACTAGTATTTCGGAATAACTAAATCTCAAAACATCTCATTTCAATACATACATGATTAACCATGGAACCGTACCAATGGCAACAAAACCCTCTGAGGCCCCGTCGGACCCTTCCAGAGTGAATGTATACAATCATACAATTTATTAACCTCACCTTTAAAGTCGAGAACGTACAATCATAAACGTATACGTGCCTTTGAGACATTAGAACCGAAGTGAAAATGGTATTCAAGCTCGGAAGGTCCAAGAACGCACTTCCGGGCCTGAACGATTCATGAGGAAATACGATAATCAATCATCAATACTCAAATCTCAAGGAAGACTCCCAAAACCCCCCTTTTTATGATTCATAATCTTCAAAATATTCACACATATGTGGGAAATCATCCAAACCCTCTCCACTTCAAGTTATATAAAAAAACATTCGTATAATCATAAGGGAAACATGGGTAAGGGGTAGGTACATCATAATCTCAAGGATTTCAAGCTTCAAAATGAATTAATCAGATGGATCTAAGAAAAGTCCCCAAAAAATCCCCAAACTAGGGTCCTAAGGAATTTACCTTGATTCGGAGAGAAGAAACGGATTAGATGTTGTATAATCCTTGTTATCCAACCAAAGATGATGATGGATGATGAAAGGTTGTCTCAAATCGCCTCAATATCTCCTCTCTCACGTGCCCTCGTCAGAAATGTAAGAAATGAGAAGAAAAATGACGAAGAATGCGGCTGACCCATCTTATATAATGGGTTTAATTAGCGTGCGCTAATTCATCAGTATAGCGCGTGCTAACGGGATCATCCGGTAGTGCAGTAGCATCTGACCTACAATGATAGCGTGCACTACCAACAGCGTTGCATGCGCTAACTGTTACCATGCAGGAATTCAGAACTCACTGCCCAACTCATTAGCGTGCGCTACAGGCAACACTAGCGCGTGCTACTCAACACCAATAGCGTGCATTAGCTCACGCCTAGCGCGCGCTAATTGTTCGTCCAGAGAACAGAAACCAACCTACTGTCATTGCTAAGCCCGAGTAATTAGCATGTGCTAGAGGCGATGCTAGCGCGTGCTACCTGTAATATCCGGATTTATTACTGTGTATTTTACCTGTATTCGAACCCTGTATTATTCGGATTTGTGGTTTTGATTATTGGAGTATGATATTTCTTGCATTGGCATCCTTGTACTTAAGTATAACATCATGCAAATTTTCTCATGCAAACTCGTGATAGCGCACGCTAAGAATGTAGCTTAACGTGCGCTATCGGCTATTACTAGCGCACGCTACGTATGTAGGAGTTGCGTGCAATAGACACTGAATTATTGAGGTAGGTGGCTAGCACATGCGCCAGCCGGGACATGGGTCCGGGTAAGATTCCCGCGGACGAACCTGGACAATGTTGGAGTCAACTCTTATTAGCGCGCGCTAAGGAATGCTTAGTAGCGTGCGCTAATTAGTTAAAGTGCAGAATATTATAAATTAGACAACCACCCATTTTGGCTTTCATTTCTTTCGTCCATTCTTCATTCTTGAGAGGCCAGAGAGCTTTAATCATCCCTCTAACACACTTAGAACATATATTAGTGATCCTTGAATATTGGTTATCACTTGTGAGTGATCATTGAAGAGAAATAACACCTTGGAGTGGCACATAACCAACCGGAGTCGGATTCTACCTTGTGGTTCAGTGATTTCGGCATATAAAGGTATGTTCAACCTATCACCAGTCTTAGATTTGGATTCCAAGGGATTAGATGATCATGCTAACGTGATATTGAATTTCATTGGTGAATTATTCAACAAACATCATGTTTTAAGATTGGAATGTCTATGCTTATGATATTATCATTGGAACCTCGTAGTTGGAATCCTAGTACTTCAAGTGATAATGGAACATTCTGAAGTTATTATCCGTATGATTTATGTTATCTTAGTGATCATAAATTGGAGGTGGTATTATTTTCGGTTATAAGGACTTAAGGTGTAACACCCCGAGATATTCGGAATAATTACAGCGCCGTAAACCCTTTAGATAAGGATTTACAAGGCTAATTTTAAAAGAAGTGTAAAAACAATTCAATCGAACAACTGAAGTTCAAATACAGATTTGATTCAACCGATCAAATGAGTTTACTTATACAACCATATCGAATAACCTTATTAAAACAGACGTACTCGAGTACTAAACGAACCAAGAAGACAAATCACAATAACAATGACATCAATCACATCACTGAGCCATTTCATCGTCCTGTCGGTACTGTGGTTGCCTCCCCGCTCCTCGGCTACCTGAACATCGAAACAATGTCCACCCCCGAAGGGGTTAGCAAAACAATGCTAGTACAAGTATCATCATACAATAAATCATCAATACATCATAGAACATGCAAAACGGACTTCCGCCACCGGAATCCAACGATGCGAATCCTCACGATTCCATCAATACAATACAAGGTAATCCAAATGATCCAGCGCCTCAGCATAGATCCCCATGATGATCCCGTCGGACCAACGCATGGTGGAAAACCCATCCAACGATCCAGCGCCCTCAGCATAGATCCCCATGATGATCCCGTCGGACCAACGCATGGTGGACATTCGATCCAGCGCCCTCAGCATAGATACTCATGATCCCCTCGGATCATTTAAACCATAAATCAATCAACTATGCATACACATATGCATTTCAGTACGTTCATCAATACGAACAAATAACAACGAACATCACGAGAATTTCCAGAAATACATCTCATATTCAACAATATGAACAAAACCACAAGCATGATAAATCGAACTCGACGTATGATACTTGCCTCGAAAATGGCAAGGATGAAACACTTCAATAATCTCGACACACTCGAAGGCCGCCTCCTTCGATCAACGTAACAAGCCCGAACCTTAACAAAAGGAATGATATACAAATCATTTCAAGTCGAACGATGGCCTAACAATTCAGTCTTCGGCCGAAAAGCTCAAAATAAACAATGCTCGATCGCAGCGTGCGCTACGTACTCTACGTAACGCGGCGCTTAAGCCGCCTCGTTAGCGTACGCTATCGTGTAAGACTAGCGTGCGCTAGCTACGAATCGACAGCTTTGAATCGGCCGATACATAATGTACGCATGACGTATAGTGCGCTAACTGAACCCCGATAGCGCACGTTAACTCACATATGTTAGCGTGCGCTAACCCTGCATGGCAGAATACTGCTAACGGAAAAACTGGGTTGAAAGGTGATGAAATCATGAATTCTATGTTGATACAACAAATCATCCTCAAGTCTGTCGTGCTAATAAGGTTTGAGGAAGTGCCATGATCATGAGGTACAAATATACGGATAATCATCTCAACGTCATATCTTATCTTTGATCTTCAAGAATTATACCAAGTTCCGATTATTCCAAGTCCCAAAACATATGATTCCTTACGTAAAACATACGAACTAGGTAATCTTCATATACTGGTCGATTGGTTTGGATGATACATAACATGCTTAGGAATCCTCATACAAAAAGGTTCAATGGATCATATGATGACTAAGTGTCGAAACGTCGAAAATATCCTTCTAACACATGATGTACGACTAATAACGAATCTAACTAACTAGACGAACATGATCAACATCCTTAGAACACTACTAGTATTGGTGAAGAATCACCTACCTCAAGGTAGTGAAGAATCATGGAGGAAAATAAAGCAATCCGACACCGAAAGCTTGAACACCAATCTCCAATGATATACGATCTTCAATCACAAACTAGGGTGTTGATATGAAGTGTTTAGGATGAAGGAAGTTATGTTTTAAGTGTAAGAATTCGGGTAATGGGAGAAGAGAGAACTGAAATCACGAATAGGATGATGTCCTATTTATAATAAATGGCTATTAGCGCGCGCTAGTACCTGCTCGTAGCGTGCGCTAACGGCTCACTGTCTTAACTGTACTCAGCACTTAGCGTGCGCTACGCAAATACCTGTAGCGTGCGCTAAGGCGTTGACTCGGCTTTTCCCGAAAGCCGTCCAGGTACATCCCAACACGATCCGACAGGGGTCCCCCGGCCAGATCTCACCTACCGCACGTCTCAATCAAATTGACCCCGCATAGCGTGCGCTAATGACCCTCAATAGCGTGCGCTATTAATCCACGTTAGCGCACGCTAAACGTAGCTGATAGCGTGCGCTACATGCGCAGATTTGAAATCTTGTAAATCACATACACGAAATCATACGCTCGACAACATCGGATTATGAAATACGGAGAAAAATACTCAGATCAAGTTCAATCATTACAATATCACAAGTTCTAATTACATAACAGAAATCTCGGGTATTACATAAGGGAAGAATCTTCTTAGGATATATTCTTTTGTATAAGTTGGAATTGTTAGTTCACCTCAAGATGAAGTCTGAAGATGTATAATGATAGTAGAATCTAATACATCAACCGGAGATCACCAACTTCGCATGAGAATTGTAATCAAGACGGATTATAGTGTTATGATGATTATACGTATACTTGCACCTCGAGTTGTTAGTATCCATGAGATTATTCATAAAGGTTATGATCATATCATGAAGCCGAATAACAAACATTAATGACTGAGGGATTCGCTTACTTCATCACCATTTGTATAATTTGCTGCCCTCCAGTGAACTTCCATGCACTCTTAGCGTGCGCTAATCTACGAGAATTAACGTGCGCTATCGAGTACGTTTAGCGTACGCAACGATTTGGACTTAGCGTGCGTTAAGTCATCAACTGAGTCAGTCGGCTGATCAGTGAGGCACTGACCACGCCTGGTTAGCGTACGCTAGGCTGTATGTACTGCGTGCGCTAATGAGTAGCATTAACGTACGCTACATATGATTCGTAGCATGCGTTAATCTATCCAGACAGATTGCATATTAAGGACTTTCTACCGAAATTGTTGAATTGTTAGACGTTCATTCGACATGAAATGAATTCTATGTTATTTCTTTTGTTAAGGTTCGAGCTTAACACGTGATTGATCGAAAGGGACGACCTTCGAGTATTTTGATATTCGTGGAAGTTTATTCTTGTCAACGAACCGAGGCAAGTACTCTAATTAGAAATGTTTATATTATGACAATTATGATGTGATTGTATCGTGTAAATATGTTGTGAATATATGTCCACCATGCGTTGATCCGACGGGAATCATCATGGAAATCTATAGATGTGTGCGCTGGATCGTTGGACAGGTAGTTCCACCATGTGTTGGTCCGACGGGATCATCATGGGAATCTATAGCTGTGTGCGCTGGATCGTTGGAATACCATCAGTATGTTGAAACTGTTATGATATGATATGTGTTGTGGATATTCTCGTTGGAGAAACTTGTTATGATATAATTGTTGATTATATCACTGTTGTATGATTATTGTACTTGTACTAGCATCGTTTTGCTAACCCCTTCGGGGGTGAACATTTGTGTATGTTCAGGATCCAGGAGAGCGGGGAAACAACCACTGGAGATGCATGACGACGAGGGTGCAGAGTGGTGTTCCGGCCGGGTTTACTGTCTGTTGTTTGTTGGTTATTTCAATAAGTACTCGAGTACGTCGTCAATTTATAATGTTTGGATTTTAGTGATGTAATAATAACTCTTCATGGGATATTTGTAATTTCGGTTTTGAACCAGTCGGTTGAATTTTATTTCAGAAATTTCATAAACTGGTATCTGTTATTGTCATTTCCTTTATTCAGCCTTGTAAATTCTTAGGTAAAGGATTTACGGCGCTGTAATATTCCTGAATATATCGGGGGTGTTACAGAATATGGTATCGGAGCTAAGATTTTGGATATCTTGGCCATTGGGTTAAAATAGGGGTCATTTACGTCATTCGAGGTAACCGACTGTGAATGACATCACTGTACTGCCTACGTCTTCATGCGAACGGTGGTTGTAAGTTCCTAAACTCTATCTCGTTCTTTACATGTTGTACTTTTTATACATGAACATTAGAACAATGTTGTTTCCTGTATATTAAGTACTTCTGCTTACAGTATGTTGAGAGGCGGACGTGGACGTGGTCGCGGTCGTGGACGCAGACGAAAGAATGCTGAAAGGGAGGTGTCGCCTTTTAATCAGGCCAGTCATAGCTCAGGCGAGCCGCAACAATCCATCAATAACGATCCAGAAGCTGCTGTACCAGAAATCCTTCGCCAAGTGGTGAATCAGATGACCCAGTTCGCTCATGTCGTGGACCGAATGCAGATGGCGGTGGGACTTCAATAGGGAGATGGACAGCAAAGGATCCCAGAAATGGGAAATCGAGGTGACCGATGGTTGCAAGAGGTAGCGAAAATGCAACCGCCCAAATTTGACGGATTTTCCGAGACTCCCACTTGGGATCATTGGTTGAAGGAATTGGATAAAATTTTTGCTGGAATTAATTGCCTAGACGACAGGAGAACTCCTATTGCCCAAGATTTCTCGATTGGGAGGCATCCGAGTGGTGGGAAGCTATCCGACCCGCAGATCATGATGCCGATCGACAATTTAAAATGATGATGGAAGCACAGTACTGCCCTCGTCCTGTGAGGGAAGCCAAAATTCGGGAGTTTTTCTCCGCTCAACCATCAGACGAACCCGTATCCCAGACTATTAAGACGTTTAATCAGCAATTAGCATTCGTTCGACATCTGGTCAGAACAGATGTGGAGATGATGATTCATTTTGAAATGAGAATGAAACCAGAAATCCAGAGGTACATGTCCGGTTTTGAATGTACCACTCTCCACCAATACCAGGATAAGGCGTTGGCGTATGAAATAAAAGAAGCGGCAATGGAGAAGTTTATGGAGTCGAAGAAACAAAAAGTCTCTGGTACGTTTACAGAGCACAAGAACAGTGGGCCCCACAAGGCCTAATCTTCTTTTTCTTTCAAGAAACCTCCGCACCCATCTAAGAGCGGAAAGAATTACGGAACAGTGTCAGCCACGACGGATACAGCTAGGAAGTGCTTTAATTGTGGTCGCCCAGGCCACCTTTGGCGTGATTGTTTGCGCACCCCAATTACATGTTTTTACTGCGGACAGGAAGGGCACCGTGCGACGTTTTGCAAGGACGCCACCAAGTACAATGGAACCCGTTCATCACAGCCAGTTCAGAAGGAAGCTAGTATCCAACAGACGCAGCAAAGTGTTCAGATGCCTCAAAATTTTGGCCGCGGACGAGGCAGAGGACAATGGGACCGAAAGGGGACATCGAGTGCCGGATCTGTTCCCCCACGTCTGTATGAGATGAGGAAGACAGACGATCAGGATGTCATTGCCGCATCGCATCGTCCCGCATCCTTTCCCAGCCAGTTAGCGTTTTATTCGATACAGGAGCTACGCATTCTTTTATATCTTTGTCTTGTGTAAATCGTTTGAATATTTGTGGTTTTCATACTTGTGAACCTTATATTGTTGGTTTACCGAGTGGAGAGAGGATTGTTGGGAACTTAGAGACTAGAGATTTTCCTGTATTATTTGGGGATAGGGAGTGGCTCTCAAATCTAATTGTGATAGAAATGCAAGGAGATGACCTAATACTCGGAGACGATTGGCTTAATCGATATGGAGCAATTGTAAATTACCGAAGGAGGAATATTTCTCTGATCGCTGATGATGGCTCCGAAGTACTGTTTGAAGGATGGAAACCAGGAAGCTCAGGAAAGTTGATCAAAGCAATGAAAGCTGTCAAATTGTTGAAACAGGGCTGTACAGGATATTGGTGCTATGCAATGAAGAAAGAAGATGAAATTATGAAACTTTCATCCATTCCTGTTGTGAATGAATTTCTAGATGTATTTCCTGACGAATTACCTGGACTACCTCCACGACGGGATGTAGAATACACTATTGAGCTGGAACCCGGAGCTACACTAATTTCTAAGGCGCCGTATCGTATGGCACCTACTGAAATGTATGAACTGAAGAAGCAACTGGAGGAGTTACTGGACAAAGGCTATATTCAGCCAAGCGTTTCACCCTGGGGAGCGCCAGTCCTTTTTGTCGGAAAGAAGGATGGATCGCTTCGACTGTGTATTGACTATCGAGAGCTGAACAAGATGACGATTAAGAACAAGTATCCGTTGCCACGGATTGATGATCTGTTTGACCAGTTGCAAGGAGCAACAGTATTTTATAAAATCGATCTAAGATCAGGATACCATCAGCTGAGGATTAAGGAATCTGATGTTCCAAAGTCAGCATTCAGAACTCGCTACGGACACTATGAGTTTGTAGTGATGCCATTTGGTCTCACTAATGCACCTGCTGTATTCATGCAGTTGATGAACCGAGTGTTCATCGAATATTTGGATAAATTTGTGGTCGTGTTCATTGATGACATTCTGGTGTATTCTAAGAACCCGGAAGAGCATGCACAGCATTTGCGGATTGTACTAGAACTTTTGAGAAGCGAGCAACTGTACGCCAAACTCTCTAAGTGTGAATTCTGGCTAAAGGAAGTAATGTTCCTCGGTCATGTGGTATCAGCGGAAGGAGTCCGAGTAGATCCGCAGAAAATCGTAGCAATTATGGATTGGAAACCTCCAAAGAACGTGAAAGAAGTCCGAAGTTTCTTAGGACTTGCTGGGTATTATCGTCGGTTCGTGGAAGGGTTTTACAAAATCTCCCGCCCACTTACTCGACTCCTGCAGAAAACTCAAAAGTTTGAGTGGAACGAGTCATGTCAGACTAGTTTTGATAAATTAAAGAAGAGATTGACGACGGAACCTATTCTATCACTTCCACAGGGAACTAGAGGATTTATAATTTACAGTGATGCTTCGAACCAAGGACTCGGGTGCGTATTGATGCTGAATGACAAGGTGATCGCTTATGCGTCGCGAAAGCTGAAACCTTATGAAGTTAATTACCCAACACAAGATTCGGAGCTAGCAGCAGTAGTTTTTGCTTTGAAAATCTGGAGGCATTATCTGTACGGGACTCACTGTCAGATCTTTACGGATCACAAGAGTCTCAAATACATCTTCAGTCAGAAGGAATTGAACATGCGGCAAAGAAGATGGTTAGAGCTGATCAAGGATATGACTTGGATATTTTGTATCACCCAGGCAAAGCGAATGTAGTGGCCGATGCACTCAGTCGCAAGCCTGTTTCTATTCAGATGCTGGAGACTCTGACCTCCCAACTTAGCCTTCAACGAGAGATGATTCGATAAGGAATTGAAGTATGGTTACAAAGAGTCCAAGGACAACTGTGCGTGATGGAAATAACTTCGTCCTTAATCGAAGAAATCAAATCTAGACAGGTAGATGATCCTTTGATGATTTGGTTACGTGACGAAGTGATCAAGGGGAAGGCCCCCGGATTTGTAATCCATGATGATGGAGTTTTGAGATTTCAGAACCGACTCTGCGTTCCCGATATCAATTTTCTGAAACAGACGATTATGAAGGAATCTCACAGTTCGCCCTATTCTATCCACACGGGCACCAGTAAAATGTATAAGGACTTGAAGCAGAATTTCTGGTGGGGCAACATGAAGAAAGATGTAGCGGACTATGTTTCGAAATGCTTGACTTGTCAGCAGGTTAAGATCGAGCATCAACGGCCTACCAGAATGTTGAAGCCGCTTCCAATCCCTGAATGGAAGTGGGAAGAGATATCGATGGACTTTATCACCAGTATGCCGAGAACCAAGACAGGAATGAACATGATTTGGGTGATAGTTGATCGTTTAAACAAATCGGCTCATTTTCTAGGCATTAAGGACATGTGGGGACCAGAGAGGTTGGCACGAGTATTTATATCGGAGATAGTTCGATTGCATGGTATGCCGAAGACCATCATTTCTGATCGAGACGGCCGTTTTGTGTCTCACTTTTGGAAAGCAGTTCATAAGGCCTTGGGGACCGAATTGAACTTCAGTACAGCTTATCACCCGCAGACTGACGGACAATCCGAGAGGACCATTCAAACGGTGGAGGATATGATGAGGGACTGTGCCTTAGATTGGTCAAACGATTGGGAAATTCATCTACCATTGATTGAATTTCCCTACAATAATAGTTGGCATGCTTCCATTAAGATGGCACCATTCGAGGCATTATACGGGAGGAGATGCAGATCGCCCCTATGCTGGGACGATTCATCATACTTGATCGAATGTAACTGCAGTTGATCGTGCAGACTCGAGAGAAGATAGCCTTGATTCGTGAAAGGCTGTTGACCGCCCAGAGTCGCCAGAAATCTTACGCAGACATACGTCGTCGCCCATTGGAGTTCAGTACTGGAGACCACGTACATTTGAAGGTTTATCCTACTCTAGGAATCTTTCGTTTCGGAAGGAAAGGAAAGCTGAGTCCGAGATATATCGGACCATTTGAGATCCTTGAGAGAGTTGGAGAGTTAGCATACAGATTGGCATCGCCGCCGTCATTGTGCCATGTTCATAACGTGTTCCACGTATCCCAGTTACTGAGGTATATACCAGATCCTAGTCATGTCATTGATTTCGGCGAGATCGAAGTTGCTCAAGATGGGACGTTTGAAGAAAGACCGGTCAAGATACTCGAGAGTCGAGTTAAGCAGTTGAGGAACAAACCAATCATTTTAGTCAAAGTTCAATGGTCACGCCATGGAGTGGAAGAGGCCACATGGGAAACGGAAGATGGCATGAAGTCCAGATATCCCGAGTTATTTTCGTCTTGAGTTTCGGGACGAAACTCCTTTTTAGTAGGAGAGTATGTAATATCCGGATTTATTACTGTGTATTTTACCTGTATTCGAACCCTGTATTATTCGGATTTGTGGTTTTGATTATTGGAGTATGATATTTCTTGCATTGGCATCCTTGTACTTAAGTATAACATCATGCAAATTTTCTCATGCAAACTCGTGATAGCGCACGCTAAGAATGTAGCTTAACGCGCGCTATCGGCTATTACTAGCACACGCTACGTATGTAGGAGTTGCGTTCGCTAGACACTGAATTATTGAGGTAGGTGGCTAGCACATGCGCCAGCCGGGACATGGGTCCGGGTAAGATTCCCGCGGACGAACCTGGACAATTTTGGAGTCAACTCTTATTAGCATGCGCTAAGGAATGCTTAGTAGCGTGCGCTAATTAGTTAAAGTGCAGAATATTATAAATGAGACAACCACCCGTTTTGGCTTTCATTTCTTTCGTCCATTCTTCATTCTTGAGAGGCCAGAGAGCTTTAATCATCCCTCTAACACACTTAGAACATATATTAGTGATCCTTGAATATTGGTTATCACTTGTGAGTGATCATTGAAGAGAAGTAACACCTTGGAGTGGCACATAACCAACCGGAGTCGGATTCTACCTTGTGGTTCAGTGATTTCGGCATATAAAGGTATGTTCAACCTATCACCAGTCTTAGATTTGGATTCCAAGGGATTAGATGATCATGCTAACGTGATATTGAATTTCATTGGTGAATTATTCAACAAACATCATGTTTTAAGATTGGAATGTCTATGCTTATGATATTATCATTGGAACCTCGTAGTTGGAATCCTAGTACTTCAAGTGATAAGAGAACATTCTGAAGTTATTATCCGTATGATTTATGTTATCTTAGTGATCATAAATTGGAGGTGGTATTATTTTCGGTTATAAGGACTTAAGGGAAGAATCGTCTTAGGATATATTCTTTTGTATAAGTTGGAATTGTTAGTTCACCTCCAGATGAAGTCTGAATATGTATAATGATAGTAGAATCTAATACATCAACCGGAGATCACCAACTTCGCATGAGAATTGTAATGAAGACGGATTATAGTGTTATGATGATTATATGTATACTTGCACCTCGAAGTTGTTAGTATCCATGAGATTATTCATAAAGGTTATGATCATATCATGAAGCCGAATAACAAACATTAATGACTGAGGGATTCGCTGACTTCATCACCATTTGTATAATTTGCTGCCCTCCAGTGAACTGCCATGCACTCTTAGCGTCCGCTAATCTACAAGAATTAACGCGCGCTATCGAGTACGTTTAGCGTACGCAACGATTTGGACTTAGTGTGCGTTAAGTCATCAGATAAGTCAGTCGGCTGATCAATGAGGCACTGACCACGCCTGGTTAGTGTACGCTAGGCTGTGTGTACTGCGTGCGCTAACGAGTAGCATTAACGTACGCTACATATGATTCGTAGCGTGCGTTAATCTATCCAGACAGATTGCATATTAAGGACTGTCTACCGAAATTGTTGAATTGTTAGACGTTCATTCGACATGAAACGAATTCTATGTTATTTCTTTTGTTAAGGTTCGAGCTTAACACGTGATTGATCGAAAGGGACGACCTTCGAGTATTTTGATATTCGTGGAAGTTTATTCTTGTCAACGAACCGAGGCAAGTACTCTAATTAGAATTGTTTATATTATGACAATTATGATGTGATTGTATCGTGTAAATATGTTGTGAATATATGTCCACCATGCGTTGATCCGACGGGAATCATAATGGGAATCTATAGCTGTGTGCGCTGGATCGTTGGACAGGTATTTCCACCATGTGTTGGTCCGACGGGATCATCATGGGAATCTATAGCTGTGTGCGCTGGATCGTTGGAATACCATCAGTATGTTGAAACTGTTATGATATGATATGTGTTGTGGATATTCTCGTTGGAGAAACTTGTTATGATATAATTGTTGATTATATCACTGTTGTATGATTATTGTACTTGTACTAGCATCGTTGTGCTAACCCCTTCGGGGGTGAACATTTGTGTATGTTCAGGATCCAGGAGAGCGGGTAAACAACCACTGGAGATGCATGACGACGAGGGTGCAGAGTGATGTTCCGGCCGGGTTTACTGTCTGTTGTTTGTTGGTTATTTCAATAAGTACTCGAGTACGTCGTCAATTTATAATGTTTGGATTTTAGTGATGTAATAATAACTCTTCATGGGATATTTGTAATTTCGGTTTTGAACCAGTCGGTTGAATTTTATTTCAGAAATTTCATAAACTGGTATCTGTTATTGTCATTTCCTTTATTCAGCCTTGTAAATTCTTAGGTAAAGGATTTACGGCGCTGTAATATTCCTGAATATATCGGGGGTGTTACACTACCAAACATAAATAGCCTGCGTTGCTCACGCCTAGCGTGCGCTAATTGCTTGCCCAAGGACATAACCCAGCTACTACCTCTACAAACTCGGACCATTAGCATGCGCTACTGGCAAAGCTAGCGCGCGCTACCAAATAGAAATAGCATGCATTGGCTCACGCTTAGAGTACGCTATCTGCTTCACTCAATAACACTGCTGCAAGGTCCGGCCAGTACAAACATGTTCCGAAAGGTACGAAACTCTAAAAATCAACAACATCTCAATAAGCGCTTACAAGAGAGACAAAAGTGAAAGAATGTCAAAACTAAAAATTCATGAAAAGTACAGTATTACATTCACCCCCTCTAAAAAGAAATTTCGTCCCAAAACTTAAGAAATAAAAAGTTCGGGGTTTCTCGTTCGTATCTTCTCTTCTGTCTCCCAAGTCGCTTCCTCGACTCCATGTCTCGACCTTTGCACCTTAACCAACGAAATGGTTTTGTGCTGAAGCTACTTCTCATGACGTTCAATGATCTTTACTGGTCTCTCTGGAAAGGTAATATACTCAGCTACATCAATCTCATTATAGTCGATAATATGACTTGGATCCGGCATGTACATTCTCAACTGAGAAATATGGAAAACGCTATGGACATGACTCAAAGATGGAGACAATGTCAAGCAATAAGCTAGATCTTTAAACCTATCCAAAATTTCAAATGGCCTGATAAACCTCGGACTAAGTTTCCCCTTTTTCCCAAAGCGAAAAACTCCTTTTCACTACACCAAAATGGCCGATTTGTCACCTTTTTATCCGCGCTATTTGTCACCGCTAATGACCGTGACAAATATTGTCACGGCTACAGATGGTGACAAATGATAAAAAGTGACAATTAAAATGTTTGTCACGGATTTTAACCGTGACAAATTTAAAGACATTTTTGTCACGGCTTTTAACCGTGACAAGTTCGTGATAAGTTTAAAGAAATTTTTATCACGATCAAAGGCATGCCCAGATATTAAAAATCAAAAGCAAAATATCGCGACTTTAACCTCTTCCTCTCCCAACCTACCGCACTCTCTTCCTCCCCCACTCTCCTTCTCGCGACGGAAGAAAGCCACTCTCTGTCTCCGTCCGGCCATCGAATCGGAGAGCAGCAGGTTCATTGGTCATTTACGGAAATAGTTGACTTACTGCCTATGTTTGCCGAAAGGACTTCCTTTGATTTAAGGAAAGGAGCAGGGTAGCTCAACTGAAGCTTTTGCGGGAGAAACCTATAGGGGCGGACCGACCAGCCGCGATTAAGCTAGAAGGCTCGCACAAGCATCTCTTCCAAGAAGTCATCGCACTGTTCGTCAATCTAACTGGTATTTTTCTCTCCGTTTTTTATGAACCGTTTCAATTCCAATTCCATCTACTCAGCATATATCCTGCATCTCTTCCTGAAATTTTTGCTCTTCGCTGAATTTTAATCGTACGCTATCGCTTTCAATGCCGATTGTTTTTTTTTTGTGATTTTTATGTGTTTTGATAAATCGGAAGTGGCCGGAAGTGGCCGAAATGCCGATAGAATTTTAATAGGACGCTATCGCTTTCAATGCTGAAGTGTTTTTTTGAGTTCTTTTTAGGTGTTTGATTCTGTTGTTGCCATCTTTTTTTTATGTGTTTGATTTACGGGGCAGGATAATGTAGTCGCTTGTGATGGTATGATCGGGTGAATTTCTTTCCTGGAGCTGCATTTATGTTTCAAAATCAGTTTTTTTTCTTGTTAATTTATAAGCAGGCAAGAGTGGGCTAATATTTCTTAAAAATGGATGGCATGGCAGGGGTATCCTTGTTTATAGATTGACCGAACTTTAAAATTAGATCACTTAACTGCACTTATGGACAGAGGTTTCCAGATTTATACTTATAAATTATTAGAATTTGCGCCTCAACTATAATATATGATACATACTTCTCTTGTAATTAATAAATTCTTTGGAAGTGAATATTAGTATTGCAACTAGTGTTCTTAGTATCTCTTGCAATAAATTCTTGTTTCTCTTGCACTTTTTGTTTAATATTGATTTTCATATTTCTATTTTTTGTGAACTTACAAATTAATTAATGTTGTGTTGTTTCGTATAGCTTAATAGAACTTGCTACTGATTTCTTGGACTAGTTGGGAACATTCTTTAAGTTTCTTGCGAGGAAACAAGGTACTTTTTTATTTGTATGGTAGTTAGATGCTCTCACGGCGGCTGGTCCGTGCATATTGTCATGTTGCATAATAGTTAGATGCTATCACGGCGGCTGGTCCGTGCATATTGGCATGTTGTATAATAGTTAGATGCTCTCATGGCGGCTGGTCCGTGCATATTGGCATGTTGCATAATAGTTAGATGCTCTCACGGCGGCTGGTCAGTGCATATTGGCATGTTGTATAATAGTTAGATGCTCTCACGGTGGCTGGTCCGTGTATATTGTCATGCTGCATAATAGTTAGATGCTCTCGCGGCGGCTGGTCCGTGCATATTGACATGTTGCATAATAGTTAGATGCTCTCACGGCGGCTGGTCCGTGCATATTGACATGTTGCATAATATTGTTTCTTGGAAAATAGTTTTGCTTGGAGGGTCAATGTATTTGAGAAAAAATTTTGTAGGAATCAAAACTTTTTATACATTGTCTCTAGATAGAGAAACATGCATCTAAAAAAGCAAAAGTGAAAGTCTATGTAATTCAAAAGCACCAAACATATACTTTTTTCCCTACTAAAAAGAGAATCAAATTGTAAGCAAATGGATTTAAAAATTTTAATACAGTACAAAAGCGCCACGGTTCTTTAGTGGTTGAGATCAATGATAGAGAATGTTAATTTAAGAGTCAAAGTCATATTTTTTATGAAAGAAAAAGTTAAAGTCATAGTGATCCTTTGTGATCTTTTTTTTGTGTAGAATCGATGGGGTTTCCACTTTATAAGGAGTGGATGGGCGAAGTTAATAGGGTCGGGGATGTGCATGTTAAAGGGGTCAAAGACTTTGTAAAATTTGCAAGGCAAAATCTAAATAGGGAAGAGATCTCGTGTCCATGCGTGCGTTGCAGAAACGGTAAATGTTTGAGATGGACAGAGGTTGAGTTGGTTTTGATTAAGTGGGGTATGCAACAAGATTACATGTTTTGGGTGTTTCATGGGGAAAGAGAGACGCCTTATATTCCAGAACATCTCCCACATGAGGGCACGAGTGAAGTAGAGAGAGACCATTTGGTACAACCTCGATTAAACGACCTCATCGGTGATGCTTACAAATTCCATGCAATGGAAGTAGACCATACTTCAGAAGTTGACGTCCTTCGCGGAGAAGGAAATTATCAAGATCAAAGAGAAGGCTCTGAGGCTAATGTTGATAATGAAGTCCACCATGACAATGAGTATATACATTTAAAAGCAGGGTCGACAAGACCTTTATATCATGATTGTGACTTAATCACACGTTGTTGTATGCTCTGGTTGGTTTGCACAATTTAAAGAGTCGTTTTGGCTTGTCGGGCAATAGTGTGACAGAAATTCTTCGTTGGGCTAAGGATTTACTCCCTAAAGAGAATACACTACCCGATAACTATCCCAATATGAAGAGTAGTTTGAAAGGGTTGGGGATGAAGTACAAATCCATTCATGCTTGCAAGTATGACTGCATTTTGTATCGGAAAGAACATAAGGATAAAATGAAATGTCCAGTTTGTAATGAACCTAGATTTTTCGAGAAGATTAATTTGAAAAATGTGAGCAAAATAGATACAAAAGTACCCCGCAAGGTGTTGAAGTATTTTCCTGTAGCTCCCAGGTTGACGAGACTTTTCAGTGTACCATGGATAGCAGAGGCAATGACTTGGCATGCTCGAGCAGAGGTAGGAGAGAATCTTATGCGTCATCCCATTGATTCATCCATATGGAAGTCGGCAAATTTACGACACCCGAACTTTGCGTAGGAAAGTCGCAATATTCTCCTTGGAATATCAACTGACGGGTTTAACCCATTTGGTAATATGAGTACAAACCATAGTACTTGGCCGGTCATTCTAGTGCCTTATAATTTGCCCCCTTCTTTGTGTATGCAAAAGAAGTTCTCAATTCTATGTTTATTGATACCAGGACCAAAGGCACCGAGTGATGACATTGATGTATATTTGGCGCCACTTGTTGATGAATTGAAGGAGTTTTGGGCTAAAGGTGTGAAGGCGTTTGATTCATACAGGCAAGAGTGGTTCACTTTGAAATCTATGTTGTTGTGGGCAATCCATGATTTACCGGGCTATGGGACATTATCTGGGTGCAATGTGCATAGTTACTTGGGATGTCCTATTTGTGGAGAGAATATTGAATCCTCATGGCTTGATAGTGGCGGTAAGATTTTTTATCATACACACATGAGATTTTTGCCAGTTGGTCACAAGTTCAGGTTAATGCAAAATAATTTCCTTCCATAAGGCGTCGAATCCCGCTTAGCTCCTATAAAACTTTCGGGTTGGGAAATGGAAGAAAAAGAAGCGAAGGTCGATCGAAGATTTAGGGGAAAAGACCCTCGAACTTTGACTCTGAAACGTAAAAGAAATAAAGAAATGGAAAAGAGCGCTTGGTCTAGGAGGTAGATTTTGTTTGATTTGCCCTATTGGAAGGAACATTCAGTACGTCACGTGATAGATTTGATGCATGCGGAGAAGAATGTCATTGAACATCTTGTAGGCACATACTTAGATGGGGCTCATTCGAAAGATGGAGTGAAGGCACGTGATGATCTGCATAAGATGAGGATAAAAAGATCATTATGGTTGAAAGATGATGCTAGAACCGGAAAGAAGATTATCCCAGTTGCAGCTTTTACTTTGAGCAATGATGAAAGGAAGGTGTTGCTCGATACACTATACGAGTTGAATGTGCCTTCTAATTTCTCATCAAATTTTCGTAGGATATTGAGTTACGCAACACATGATTTGAAACAGTGCAATACTCATGATTGGCATGTCATAATGCAACTAGTCCCTTTGTTGTTTGGCCATTGTTTTTCCAAACATAAGGATCTCCGGAGGGCTATTATGCATATAAGCTTGTGCTTCACTCTATTGTGTGAAAAGGTCGTTAACATAAAACACATGATGGCGGCAAAAACAACTCTAGATGAGGCAACCTGTGTTCTGGAAAAGTACTTTCCTCCCTCATTCTTTGATATAACCATCCATTTGTTGGTGCATTTGTGTGATGAAGCACTGATATGTGGCCCGGCTTGGTATCGGTGGATGTATCCATTTGAACGTTTAATGAAAATATACAAAGAGTACGTTAAGAATCCGCGGTACATTGAGGGGTCCATTGCGGAGGAGTACATTACAGAAGAAGCTTCCTTGTATGCTAAGCAATACATGCCAAATACAGACACTACAGGTCGTGAATGCTTTGTTGATGAACCAAATGAATTTGCTGATGAGCATACTTTAGGGAAGGGCAAGAAAGTGACACTAACGAGTACACAATATGAACAAGTGACTCGATATGTTTTTGAGACTCACATTGACATTGATAATTGGAAAGCGTAAGTACCATTAATCGTAACATATTGATATTTTAAGTTTATTGTAATTACTATATAATTCTTTATGTTTATTTGGTACATAGGCAATTTGATGCATCCGGTCCCGGCAAAAAGAGGAAAAGAGTTACTAGTGCAGACAGTGAATTTAGGAATTGGGTAGAGAGTGAGGTACTAAATATATGTTGTTATTTCTTGGTTTATATTTTTCCTTATCTAGTCTTTTCGTAACGCAAGTCCTTTCATTATTTCAGTTGTTGAAAATTGGTGACGTCACATTGAGGCTTTCACGACTAGCGAATGGGCCTAGTTTTGTGGCCAAGTCGTATGATAAATACCGGCTCAATGGCTTTGTATTCTCTACTAGCGCATACGATCAAAGACTTGGTCGAAAGCAAAATAGTGGAATTTCATATAAAGCCCTTATGTATTTCAGGTCCAGTGCAAAAGATAAAAACTTGATAGAATCCGAGATGACGTATTACGGGATTATACGAGAGATTTGGGTACTAGACTATACAAATTTCACTGAAACGGTCTTTTATTTCGACTGGGTCCGAGTGGAAGATAAGGCCGCATGTATGATAGACCCTGACTCTCACATGGTGAAGGTAGATTTGACTAAGTTGAAGAGCAAGAATTTAATTAAGGACGAGCTCTTTGTTTGTGCATTCCAAAAGTTGAAGCAAGTGTACTACTCAAAGAGCCCTAATAATGACCCATGGTCTGTTGTTCTATATTCTCCCAAGCGTTTGACCACATCCATCGACGACATAGAGGCACCTGTTGAGTATCAGTCTATTTTGGATGATAATCCGGAATTGAAGAAATTTATAGACTTTCTAGAATAGGTTAAGTGATGTATTTGGAAGAAATGCTTGGTTATTTCTATTTTGAAGAAATGTCTGGTTATAAACAAAGAAAATTTCTGCTTTACGGTTTAAACTGTACCAATTGGTTGTGAACTAGATTCTATATCATATATTTATGGAAAGGTATGTGTGTCTAGTTTCTAAAACATTTTACAGTGTAAAAATTGGAGTTTTCTACAAAGAGTTATGATCAATCTCCCACAATGATACGAATATGCCAGAATAGAGGTGTGTGGACATAGCAGTAAATTTACGGTTTAAACTGTACTAATTATTTGTGAACTAGATTCTATATCATGTATTTCTGGAAAGGTATGTGTGTTTAGTTTCTAAAACACTTTACGGTGCAAAAATTGGAGTTTTCTACAAAGAGTTATGATCAATCTCCCACAATAACACCAATGTGCCAGAATAGAGGTGTGTGGACATAGCAGTAACTTTACTATTTAAACTGTACCAATTGGTTGTGAAATAGATTCTATATCATATATTTCTAGAAAGGTATGTGTGTCTAGTTTCTAAAACACTTTACTGTGCAAAAATTGGAGTTTTCTACAAAGAGTTATGATCAATCTCCCACAATAACACCAATCTGCCAGAATAGAGGTGTGTGGACATAGCAGTAACTTTACTATTTAAACTGTACCAATTGATTGTAAACTAGATTCTATATCATATATTTATGAAAAGGTATGTGTGTCTAGTTTCTAAAACACTTTACGGTGCCAAAATTGGAGTTTTCAACAAAGAGTTATGATCAATCTCCCATAATGACACGAATCTGCCAGAATAGAGGTGTGTGGACATAGCCGTAATTATACAGTTTAAACTGTACCAATTGGTTGTGAACTAGATTCTATATCATATATTTCTGGAAATGTATGTGTGTCTAGTTTCTAAAACACTTTACGGTGCAAAAATTGAAGTTTTCTACAAAGAGTTATGATCAATCTCCCACCATGACACGAATCTGCCAGAATAGAGGTGTGTGGACATAACAGTAAATTTACGGTTTAAACTGTACCAATTGGTTGTGAACTAGATTCTATATCATATATTTGTGGAAAGGTATGTGTGTCTAGTTTCTAAAACACATTACGGTGCAAAAATTGGAGTTTTGTACAAAGAGTTATGATCAATCTCCCACAATAACACCAATCTGCCAGAATAGAGGTGTTTGGACATAGCAGTAATTTTACTGTTTAAACTGTATCAATTGGTTGTGAACTAGATTCTATATCATATATTTCCGGAAACATATTTGTGTCTAGTTTCTAAAACACTTAACGGTGCAAAAATTGGAGTTTTCTACAAAGCGTTATGATCAATCTCCCACCATGACACGAATCTGCCAGAATACAGGCGTGTGGACATAACAGTAATTTTACGGTTTAAACTGTACCAATTGGTTGTGAAATAGATTCTATATCATATATTTGTGGAAAGGTATGTGTGTCTAGTTTCTAAAACACTTTACGGTTCAAAAATTGGAGTTTTCAACAAAGAGTTATGATCAATCTCCCACAATAACACGAATCTGCCAGAATAGAGGTATGTGGACATAGCAGTAATTATACGGTTTAAACTATACCAATTGGTTGTGAACTCTATATCATATATTTGTCGAAAGATACGTGTGTCTAGTTTCTAAAACACTTTATAGTGCAAAAATTGGAGTTTTCTACAAAGAGTTATGATCAATCTCCCACAATGATACGAATCTGCCAGAATATAGGTGTGTTGACATAACAGTAACTCTACAGTTTAAACTGTACCAATTCGTTGTGAGCTAGATTCTATATCATATATTTCTGGAAAGGTATGTGTGTCTAGTTTCTAAAACACTTTACGGTGCAAAAATTGGAGTTTACTTCAAAGAGTTATGATCAATCTCCCACCATGACACGAATATGCCAGAATAGAGGTGTGTGGACATAGCAGTAAATTTACGGTTTAAACTGTACTAATTGGTTATGAACTAGATTCTATATCATATATTTCTGGAAAGGTATGTGTGTCTACTTTCTAAAACACTTTACGGTGCAAAAATTGGAGTTTACTACATAGAGTCATGATCAATCTCCCACAATGACACGAATCTGCCAGAATAGAGGTGTGTGGACATAGCCGTAAATTTACGGTTTAAACGGTACCAATTGGTTGTGAACTAGATTCTATATCATATATTTCTGGAAAGATGTGTGTGTCTAGTTTCTAAAACACTTTACGGTGCAAAAATTGGAGTTTTCTACAAAGTGTTATGATCAATCTCCCACCATGACACGAATCTGCCAGAATAGAGGTGTGTGGACATAACAGTAAATTTACGGTTTAAACTGTACCAATTGGTTGTGAACTAGATTCTATATCATATATTTTTGGAAAGGTATGTGTATCTAGTTTATAAAACACGTTACAGTGCAAAAATTGGAGTTTTCTACAAAGAGTTATGATCAATCTCTCACAATAACACCAATCTGCCAGAATAGAGGTGTGTGGACATAGCAGTAATTTTACTGTTTAAACTGTACCAATTGATTGTGAGCTAGATTCTATATCATATATTTCTGTAAAATTATTTGTGTCTAGTTTCAAAAACACTTTACGGTGCAAAAATTGGAGTTTTTTACAAAGTGTTATGATCAATCTCCCACCATGACACGAATCTACCAGAATAGAGGTGTGTGGACATAACAGTAAATTTACGGTTTAAACTGTACCAATTGGTTGTGAAATAGATTCTATATCATATATTTGTGGAAAGGTATGTGTGTCTAGTTTCTAAAACACTTTACAGTGCAAAAATTGGAGTTTTCTACAAAGAGTTATGATCAATCTCCCACAATAACACCAATCTGCCAGAATAGAGGTGTGTGGACATAATAGTAAATTTACTGTTTAAACTGTACCAATTGGTTGTGAACTAGATTCTATATCATATATTTCTGGAAAGGTATGTGTGTCTAGTTTCTAAAACACTTTACAGTGCAAAAATTGGAGTTTTCTACAAAGAGTTATGATCAATCTCCCACAATGATACGAATCTGCCAGAATATAGGTGTGTGGACATAACAGTAACTCTACGGTTTAAATTGTACCAATTCGTTGTGAACTAGATTCTATATCATATATTTATGGAAAGGTATATGTGTCTAGTTTCTAAAACACTTTAAGGTGCAAAAATTAGAGTTTACTACAAAGAGTTATGATCAATCTCCCCCAATGATACGAATCTGCCAGAATATAGGTGTGTGGACATAACAGTAACTCTATGGTTTAAACTATACCAATTCGTTGTGAACTAGATTCTATATCATATATTTCTGGAGAGGTATGTGTGTCTAGTTTCTAAAACACATTACTGTGCAAAAATTAGAGTTTTTTACAAAGATTTATGATCAATCTCCCACAATGACACGAATCTGGCAGAATATTCAAAGTCTTGGTATTTCCGTTTTCTTGCAAAAATTGGTTGTGTCCATTTCTGTTTTTTTTTTTGCTGGTTTGTTCTATTTCTAGTGCTGGTCTGTTGTTATTTGATGAGTTTGTTTTACTGTTTGGATACTCTTTGATATAGAATAAATGCAGGAAATGACATCTTCAAGTCAACATCATGCCCAAAATAATATAGTGTTGTATGATACTCCTCACACCGGAGAATCCATCGTTGATCAACGGACAAAAGTTAAATTCAATTTGCATGGTCTGATCATAGAAGGTAAAACTCATTTGTTGAACCGGTGCTTGGCTTTGTTGAAATCCCATATCGGTCTTGCATATGGAAAATAGACAGATGTTGAAAAACCAAAAAAAGATGACATGTGGAAAACCCTCTTTAAAGAATTCATTATACCGGTGGAGCGAAAAGAGGAGGTCTTAAAAGAGATGGGCTTACAGTTAAAGACATGGAGGAGGAATATACGTGCAAAATATCTTAAAGGTTTAGACATCAATGGAATTAAGGCGTTGAAGGACCAAGTTCCAGAGAAAGAACAAATCCCTCTTAGCGAATGGAATGAATTCATCAAACGCGAAGCAACGGAGGAGAAAATGGAGCAAAAAAAGAAAGGCAAAGAGAGCAGGGCTAAAAAGACCGATGCACACTGTCTCGGTCGACAATCGTATGCTGAAAAGGCCGAGGAAATGGTATGTATGATCCATTTAAATGGAGAATGATCTCATAAATTTAGTCTTCTCGTGTTTATTTCTTTGTTTAATGTATTTGACTTGTATAGTTATTGTTTGCATGTATTTGACATGTATGGTTATTGTTTGCAGAAGCGTAAGAATCCACTTGGACCACCACCTGAGCTATCAGATCTTTATATAGAGGCTCGTAAGCAAAGAAAAACTGGGGAAATTCATCCTAATGCAGTTGAAAATGTGGTAAGTTTCATTACTTTCTTTAGCACGTAAACGACAAAAATATGAATCCAACTAATGATGAAAATACTAATATTTTTTCTCAATATATTTGGCAGCAAAAATTGTCTGATAAAGTGTCTGAGTTGAAAAGCAGTCAAGATTCATCGAGTGAAGTTAGTTTGGAAACTGACGCGTTGACCGTTTGTTTCGGGAAAGACACTAGAGGTAGGACTCGTGGTGTAGGTCCAGTGTGTAAAACTAAAGTGAAGAGCATTCTTCCAATACACAGAGATTGAGTGTGTAAAACAGTCTAACGTGGAAGTGAAGCAAGACATTAATGAGATTAAAGAATCCATTAATAATATATTAATAGCCATGACTGAATATCAGAAACGTCCTCTCCAACAATCTCCACACCAAACTATTGTCTCAAATCCTTCAAGCCCGTTGACTCCAACGCATTCCGCATCCTCTTCATCATCAAATTGTGGGATATTTAGCTTGTCAGATGCATCAAAGAAGATTGCAACTGGAGTGATTGTTTCAATGGCAACTATGGGAACGATTGTGCATGGTCATGCATTGGTGGACTTTGAACGTAAAGTTCTAGTAATTGACGTCGTTCCAGGAGAAGAGGGATAAAGTTTGTATCTACATAGTCAAGGGTGTGCCACAGATATCAAGGAAACCGAGGGTACTTGGGTGGTATGGCCTATATGGTCGCTAAAATGATTTGAGCGTTAAGTCTTACATTTGTTAAGTATTTTTTATGAAAATGAACACTATCTGTGTAACTTGAGAATTTGAACACTTGCGTATTGTTTATGAATTTGAACAAATGATGAATTTAATTAGTGCATTCTGTGATATTAAAATGATGTGGGTGTGGTGATATTGGAATTTGTGTTATTTATAGTTAATTAGTTAATAATTGTATAGGTATCAAAAAATTAAAGAAAAAATATTTAGAAAAATTATATTATTGTAGTTAAATTATGTCCGATTTATCACTGCTAAAGGAGGTGACAAAATTATAAGTCACGGAACATTTGTCACCTTCAACAGCGGTGACAAAGCTAGATATTGTCATTGTTCATAGAGGTGACAATATGAGGTGACAAATAAAGATATTTGTCACCTTCATGGCCAGTGACAAATTAAAACAGTTGTCCCCTCCCATGACAGTGAAAAATACAATAACTAAGTGTTTTTTATGTACCATTTTCAAGGTGTAACTTTAGCGGTGACAGGAATTTTGTCACCTTCAGTAGCAGTGACTAAGGAAGTTGTCACCCCTGAAAATGTTTATTGAGAGAACATGGTCTCCCGCTTCGAATTCCAAGGGTCGACGACGAGTATCAATATAAGATTTCTGACGGCTCTGGGCAGTCAACAACCGGTATCGGGTAATAGAAATCTTCTCCTTAATTTCCATCAACATATCTGGTTCCGTTCCGACTAAGTCCGAAGCCTCATCCCAACATAATGGCAATCTACATCGCCTACCAAAAAGTGCTTCAAATGGTGACATTTTAATCGACGCATGCCAGTTATTATTTTAGGTAAACTCGATCAACGGTAAATGAAGTTCTTAATCATTACTCCAGTCTAGGGCACAAGCCCGCAACATATCCTCCAAGATCTGGATCGTCTGCCCAGTCTTACCGTCTAACTGATGATGAAAAGACATAGTCAAACTCAACTCGGTGCCCAAGGCCTGATGGACAACTTGCCAGAAATGTGACATGAAACGGCCATCTTGATCAGAAACAATAGTTTTAGGGGAACCATGCAATCTCACAATCTCATCTATAAAAAGGTTCGGGCCAATCTCTCCGGTCCCCAAGTATCCTTAATACCAAGAAAATGTGCAGACTTAGTTAATCGATCAACAATTACCTAAATCATATTTATTCCGGCTCTAGATCTCGGCATCCCCGTGATAAAATCCATGAAGATGTCTTCCCACTTCCACTCAGGAATGGGAAGCGGCTTCAGCAACCCCGCTGGTCATTGATGCTCGATCTTGACTTGTTGACACGTCGAACATCGTAATACAAACTCTGTGACATCTTTCTTCATATTATTCCACCAAAAAATTCACTTCAAGTCCTTGTACATCTTACTCGCTCCGGGTGGATTGAGTAAGGCGTAGTATGGGCTTCTCGAAAAATTCTCTGTCTCAACTCCAGATTATTCGGGACACAAAGCCTTCCCTGAAATCTCAAAATACTGTCCTCATGGACCATAAATCCAGGGGCTTTTCCCTTAATTACGTCTTCCTTCAGTTGGGAAATCATTGGGTCACTCCACTATTTCCCTTTGATGTCATCAACCAATGACGAACTAATTTCGAGGGTACACAACTATCCCTACACTCTTTGAAGACAAAACTTTTATACCTTGCTTGATCAAATCCTGACAAATCTTCCTCTGGAATGTAAGAACCTCAAGCATCTCAAGTGATGCCAGTTTGCGGTTCAAAGCGTCTGCAACGACATTGGCCTTCCCAGATGGTAAAGAGTTTCCAAATCAAAATCCCTAATCAATTCCAACTAACGTCGTTGCCTGATATTCAACTCTTTCTGAGTGAAAATGTATTTCAAACTCTTGTGATCGGTATAAATCCGACATGAAGAGCCATACAAATAATGCTGCCAAATCTTAAGTGCGAAAACAATTACGGCCAATTCCAAATCATGAGTAGGATAGTTCATCTCATACGGATTCAACTGCCGTGATGCAAAGGTTATCGTTTTATCATGCTGCATAAGCACACATCCAAGCCCCTGTCCTGAAGCGTCACTATAAACTGCAAATCCTTCACTACCCTGTGGTAAATCTAAGATCGGCGATGAAGTCAAGCATCTCTTTAGTTCATCGAAGCTCTGTTGTCTCTCCGCAGTCCAAACAAACTTTTCTGTCTTTTGAAGTAATTGCGTAAGTGAACGAGCGAGTTTCGAGAACCACTTGAAAAAACGACGGTAATACCCAGTAAGACCCAAAAAGCTACGAACTTCCTTATCATTATTAGGCGGTGCCTGATAAGTGTCAGTTTTGTACACTTATCCATGGTTTGTATCGATAAAATTCACCCATAATTGAGCTAGTCTACTCGTTTTTTGCTTTTAATTAATTAGTTTTTAATAATTTTATTTTTATCGGATGTTGATTGGATTAAATAACTTATTTACTCAAGAAATAACATGTTTGTTAAATATTCTATTTGTTGAATTTTGATATATCCATGTTGTAGGGATTTCCGAGACGAATTCGGCAGTCTTTCCGGATTCAAAATCGGAGTTATATATCAAAAGTTATCATCCGGAGAAGATTTGGGGCAAAAACGCAAAGTCTGAGAAATTCTGGGCTGAAAACGTAACCCTCAAAGCAACCAGTGAACAAATTGACGAAGCCAAGTTACGGCCGTAACTACAGAATGTTATGGCCCTAAGTCTCCAAGTTACGGCCGCAACTCCTTAATATTACGGCCGTAACTCTTGACAGATTGTTATGATTTGTCTAATTTTTTATACTTTTCGTGTATTATTGAGGGGATGGCTGGCATTGATCCGATCTATTGTAATAATGCTGGAGTTTTGGAGCTATTAGATGACTTTAGGTGTATAAATAGACCCCTTAGATCCTTCATCATTCATCATTCATCATATAATTTTTCACTTCTCGTAAACTTTTCTTTTTGTGTGAAGAACACACGTGTGTTCTTGAGTGATTTGCTTGAGTGTGGTATAGAATATGTTGTTCAGAGAGTTTATTGCTTCTTTCTACTTTATCTACTAAGGGAGTGAGGATCAATTCTTTCTCTTGATTCAACTAATAATGACCACCAAGGCTTGTATTATGTATAATAAACCCTTCATGGGCTAAGTTACCTTTAGTTGGGATTATAAACAAGGTTAGTCATGTTATTTATGTTTGTATAAAAGATCTATTGTGAATTACTTATAATTCTGTGTGATTTTCATTGTTTTAACAATCTTTATTTATTTGGCCAATAAATGACGATATTTATGGTCTTCATATATTTCGAAAGAAAATATGTTTGATTAGATCAAATGATCTTCACTCTAAGTTGTTCTAGGGGATAGAGATATACCTCTAGACCTTAGATGATTCTTTGAGTTATTTTCATAAATCCTAATGCTATGTATTGAAGCCAATCAACATAGAAATATAGTGGATTGATTCAATATGTAAGAGGCGTTTTATAGTTCGAAAAAGAAACCGTCTTTTTAAGGAAAATCGAATCTACACAACATAATAAGTAAATTCATCTTATGATCTCCTATACATCTTCTATAACTAATGACCAACTAAGTTTGTAATCCCAACTATTTCATTTTATCGTTAATCAATCTATTATTATTGCAATCTTTTTATTTCCTTAAAATATTAGAACTATTATTGCATTTACTTTGCAACTATTAAACCAAACTCTTTAATTGTGTGTTTCACTCATCTTAGTATCTATAAAAATAGACTAATAGTGTATAATTCAAATTATAACCAAACTTCCTCGTGGGATCGATAAACCGGACTCAAAAAGTCCACTTTACTACTTGATACGATATCGTGCACTTGCGATAGTTACACTAAGAACGTGTCAAGTTTTTGGCGCCGTTGCCGGGGAAGTATAAGTTATATTTGAACTCTTACATTGTAAACTATTTTTATAGGTACAAATTTCTCGACATTGTAACTTAGTACTCAATTGTGTTTGTCCGGTCAAGTGGCGGATAACGGTACTCCGTGACTATTAAAGTCGGATTTTTCAGTTTCCCACAACAACTGATATTTGTAGATATTTTCTTCAATTATTTTCATTGTCTTTTTATTTACTTTTTTTATCATGGAAGAAACATTGTATAAAATCGAAAAAAGATTTCCCTTTCTAAGCAAAAATGTCATTTTAAAGATTTATAAGACGAGACTTGAAAGAATGAGGTTGCTTATGAATAAAAGCATACCTTTTGACATAAGATTCATTATTGAAGCCAAAGTAAGAATAGATGGTGAATTCACAGAAACACCAACTAGATTTTTACCCATGCTTGGAAAAAGTTCATATGCTAAGAAACGACGAGCAAAGATGATAGCCGTTTGTTATAAATGTGCCAGATGGAACTGTAATTTAAAATGTCGATCTTTAGGAATTCCATCTACAAACAGAGAAGATAAAATTCAGTTCATTAAGGATGGTCTGAATAAAGAGAATTTAGATGATATCGAAATTTCTCTTGACACGCATCCTAGTGGACTCGTACATTACGGAATTCGATGTTTGTGGAATAAATTCAAACCAGAATATGAACGTCTCGTAGACCACAAATCCAGGGGCTTTCCCCTGAGTCACATCATCTCGAATGTGCAACAAAGATGGGTCTGAGCCCTGACTCACTCTGATCGTTTCCTCAAGTGGCGATGAAATCTCTAACATACAAAGTTGCCCTTGAACACGCTGTAACAAGACCTCGATCTTGTGCCTTAGGAATTCCTGCTGAAGTTCCTTCTAAACAGTTAAACGAGCAAGCATTTGCTCCTGGATAGACTTACGGCTCAAGGCATCGGCGACAACATTCGCCTTACCCGGGTGATACTGAATCTCGATATCATAGTCCTTAATCAGTTCTAACCACCGTATCTGACGCATATTTAACTCCTTCTGAGTAAATATATACTTCAAGCTCTTATGATCGGTGAAAACCTGACATGTGACGCCGTAAAGATAATGACGCCAAATCTTTAATGCGAAAACCACGACCGCTAACTCCAGGTCATGGGTCAGATAATTGACCTAAAAATGCCTTAGTTTCCACGAAGCATAGGCAATCACTTTTTCATTCTGCATTAGTACACATCCGAGACCCTGTCCGGATGCATCACTATAAACTACGAATCCCTTCGTACCTTGTGTCAAAGAAAGGATAGGTGCTGAAGTTAGACGACTCTCGAGTTCCTCAAAACTCCGCTGACACGCGTCAGACCACGTGTGTTTCTTATCCTTCCGTAAAAGGTTCGTCATGGGCTGAGCGATTTTAGAAAATCCCTCGACAAATCGTCGGTAATAGCCTGCTAATCCTAGAAAGCTTCGGATCTCCATAACATTCTTCATAGGTTGCCAATCTCGGATGTCCTCCGTCTTCTGAGGGTCAACACGTACCCCGCCTTCTGAGATTACATGTCCTAGAAATGTTACCTCGGACATCCAGAATTCACACTTGGAAAACTTCCCATATAGATGCTCTCGTCTCAATACGTCGAGAACCTGATGAAGGTGAAATTCGTGCTCCTCTCGGTCACGAGAATAAATCAAAATGTCATCAATGAAGACAACCACGAACTGATCCAAATAGTTGATGAAGACTCGATTCATTAACTCCATGAATACAGCAGGTGCATTAGTTAACCCAAACGGCATCACTACAAACTCGTAGTGCCCATAGCGCGTTCGAAACGCCGTCCTTGCGATATCCGATTCTCGAATCCGCAACTGATGATACCCAGATCTTAAATCGATCTTGGAAAATACTGAAGCTCTCTGAAGTTGATCCAGCAGATTATCAATGCAGGGTAGGGGATATTTATTCTTGATCATCACCCTGTTCAGCTCCTGATAATCAATACACAAACGAAATGAACTATCCTTCTTCTTGACAAATAACACTGGTGCTCCCCACGGGGATGCACTCGGCCGGATATAACCCTTCTCGGTTAGTTCCTCTAGTTGATTCTTCAGTTCCTGCATTTCAGTCGGGGCGATACGATATGGTGCCTTCGATATTGGAGAAGTGCCAGGCTCCAACTCAATCGTGAATTCCACATCTCTCGGCGGAGGTAACCCTGGTAACTCATCTAGAAATAAATCGGCGTATTCCCTCACTACTGGGATATCTGACAATGATACTGATGATTTATCGGTTTTGGTTATGTAGCACCAATAACCAATGCACCCTTGATTGAGTAATTTCACCGCTTTCATCAAATTGATAACCTTTCCGTAACAGCTGGGGTTACTCCCATGAAATACATATTCGACTACATCATTTGAAATAATAGTGACCATACGCTTACGGGCACTAAGAATGGCATTGTGACGATCCATCCAATCAATACCGAAAATGACATCATCTTTTGGTAAATCCACCATGATCAGATCTGCCGGCTAATCACGGCCATGAAGCTGAATAGGACCATTCTTAATCTTGAGATCTCCAATAATTCTCCTACCGTCAGGTATTTCAATGATATAAGGCTCACAATTAGTAGCACTATCTAGATGAAGTCTACTCAAGCATGACTCGGAAATGAATGAATGCGATGCACCAGTATCAAAAAGGGTACACACAGGTCGAGATAGAATTTCGAGTGTATCTGAGATCATTCGGGCTTCCGGATCATCAGCTCTCTTGATCTCCTAAATTCGGGGTTTGGCAGCCCCGGAACCGGATGCTCCTGTCTGATAGCTGTGGGATCCGCCTTTGTTAGTCCTGTCGTCTTAAACGATGCGGACTGAGTGGCCTGATTAGGAACTTCTTACTGTTTTGGGGCTTGAGATGTCGCCGGAGTGGGTTTGGAGTCCCTTCGGCAAAAACGGGCCTTATGCCCCGCAATCCCACAGTTATTGCACGTGACAGTTTGCCTCAAACACTTCGTGCTGAAATGACCCTGTTCACCACAGTTGTAACAGGTGACGGCCGAGCTGGCCACTCGGGACTGAGATTCCACAGGCTTAGGCGTCGTGGGATGTCGCTCCAAAAAAGTAGAGCCCGCTCGAGGCTTCTTGAAAATGGCCTGACTGCCTTCCGACTGATTACGCTTCTTCGACTTCTTGCTAGAGGACGAATTTGATTCTTGGAAATTTCCTTAGCAGTAAGCTCATAAACGAGCGCCTTCTCGATGAATTCAGATAGAGTGGTGCAATGATGATTGAAAAATTGAAGTCTCATACGAGGTTTCAACCTCTTGCTGAAGTACTTGATTTTATCCGCCTCTAAGTGGATGATAGATGAGGCGAAAGGAAGTAGCTCTTGGAATTTCTCGGCAATGGCGAGAATGTCATCTTCTGTTGAGGGGTCGGGACTGAGTAACTCTGTAAGCTTGGCCTCCCTGAGTGGGTCCGGATAATATCTTTCCATCATGAAAGTTTTGAACTGGTCCCACGTACACTCTCCGTCGGTGGTTTTCAGAGATAGCCACCACGAGTGAGCACTCTTACCCAGATAGTAAGCCGCGACTGAAACTCTGTGTCATTTGGGACACTCCACCATACCAAATAGTTTCTCAAAATGCTCCAACCAGTCAATAATGTCCGCCGGCTCAGATGAGCCCTCGAAGGTAGACGACCTCTAATGAGAAATGTCATTGATGATGTTGCTGACAATCCTCTCTTGCCTCTGAGGTGGCGGCGGAGGAGCCTGTTGATTCTGAGCCATTGAGTTCTGCATCGTCTCCATTAGCCGTGCCATTTGCGTCATCTGGGCCATCATGCCCTGTATAAAGGCGAGTGGATCAACCGAACACCTTCTAAATGAGTTGCGTCCCGGGTACAGCTCCCTGACAGTGAATGATCAATTCCTGGTGAATGTATGGCAGCGTCGCTGCTCGATGAATCAACATTATTCCACGCATTTGCGCGTGTATTCATACGAGCTCTCGGGTTTCGGCCGGCACCGCGGCCTCTTCCCCCGCGTCCTCTGCCATCTCTCTCCATACGGAAGTAGGAAAGTCACATGAAAGTTATAGATCTCGCATGATTACGTCATGAAATCATAATAATGAGCGTACGCGCTCTAATACAATGATTACATGAATCAACTGAGGCGAAATGATTATCTAATGAAATTATTGAAATGATTATCTTGAACAAGTTAACAAGATTAATGATACGATCCTCAAGATCCACAACTGAGCGATGAAATGAACTGAGTGATTAATGAGCTAACATAATCGACATGATCAGGATGAATACGATGATTAGGATTGTTGACTGATGAATGATGAATGAGTGATTCTTATTGCCAAAATTTATACGATGGCGTCAGAAATCTTACAGTTCTTTCGGTCTGAGGGGCTCGACATTTGCACAAGTCACACGTGACGCGAAACTACAATGATACTAGCCTGATGAACGATGATTTCAAATGAGACACGACTCGGAAGGTAGTATTTAAAACCACGCTCCGATACCAACTCTGTAACAGCCCAAACTAGGCGAATATTACAGTGTCGTGGACCCCCGACTGGGACCCACCAGGCGAGTGAAAAGGTATGACTTTCACGACGTAAATGTAGTACCGAACAACATTACAATAATTACCCCGATGAGGAGTTTCAAACACAACACACCCAGGAGAACAGAATACATGTATATTTCATATGAAGATAAAATATACAATACTGAATAAAATACAGTCCAAATGGAATTTTGCAGCGGAAAATACATAACAAGAAACATGAGCGAAATGAAAGGTCTGGGGCTTCCTACTAGTATCACTGGGACTCCTCACCGTCAATGTTCTCTTTCCATGCTTTCGCCTTGCCATGACCTAAAAACAATAATCACCAAGGGGTCAGTTACACAGAACAACAATCTTCAAGAGTTGAACAATATACAACAATCACATGAATGAATTAATGAATTGAGTTGAGTGATGGGCATCATAGTATGCCCGAATGGAATGTGTGCGTGCACAAGTAGACGAGTGTCCGAAGTCCCGCATATACACCAGCTATTAGCCTAATTAGTCTCACGGTCCAATGTGTCTGGAGTCCCGCATATACACATTACCATGTGCACAGTCCAATGTGTCCGGAGTCCCGCATATACACATGACTATAGTGTGCCCGACTAAAAACTCCACACATACGCCACCCGGCCACGCAATAAAATCCCGGAAAGGTCACAAGAACAAAAGCGACCAAGATGAAAGATAATGAGACCAAGATAAAGAACGACTCACCGAGATGAAATAATGATACAACGAGTGATAGCTTCAATGAAATGATTTGGAAATGTCGTTCCTCGTGAGTTACATGATGAGTTGATAAATACAAGTCTTGATATGAGTGATACATCATGCATGAATTACATGTATAAATGAACAACAACATAAGGTATGAATATCCCGTTAACCGAGTAAGAATTAACTTACACAATACCGGTGTTGAAATGTCCTTCCCCGAACAACGTCCTAAAATGGGATGTCGGTTGCTCGAACAACCTTGAATAAAAAATTCCAACAATCCACTTAGTATGCATATCAAGCACGATAAAAACCGACTCAACGTCGATACTACCATAATCAAACTCATTGGGGCATTCTAACGACTACGTTGTAAACATTTTATCCTTTGGTTACAACCAACCCCAATTACCAACACCAAACCTTCAAGGAATGATTCAACCCAACAAAACTTCATTAATGTCATCAATAATCCAATAGAAAACCACAATTCAAGGTTACGACAACATCAAACGAAAAACCCCCAAATAATCGAAGTCAACCCCAAGGTTCCTTGAAATAAATCTCCAAATATTCATCAAATCTGAAAAACACATCAATAAATCCGTAGGAATACATGTTCCAAGGTTGATAATCCATATCTAACATATTCCAACATCATAGCAAGCTTACGCGAAGAGATATGAAGGAAAATACTCGAAATCCAAAATTCTAGATTCAAGAAATCATTACCTTGATTTGATATGTTGGAGAGGATGAAATGATGATTAATCCGAATGATAAGCTTGAATATGATGATTGATGAGTGCAGCTCGAAAAGATCTCTCCGAATTGTCCAAACTCGCCCGGAATCGCCCAAAAACGAAGTGAGAAGTAAAAATGATGAATCTGACTGTCTTATTTATAGTAATCCCAGTTTAGCATGCGCTAATTCCTGAGCTTAGCACGCACTAACGAACTTACCGGGTAATCCAGTACCCGCTGTCTGTCTCGTTAGCGTACGCTACTTGCCCTAGATAGCGTGCGCTAATCGTCTATTGTTAGCGTGCGTTAACCTTGTGTTAGCGCGCTCTAACTAAATATCTGATGCCCAGTAACTGAAGTCCAGAACCTCCTGTCCTCTGATCTGCTCGTGATAGTGTGCGCTACACTTAAAACTCAGCATACGCTACTACATCATTAGCGTACGCTAATATCTACTCATAATGTGCGCTACGAATTATCTTAATTCAATCTAGTACCCACTGGACTCTGCCTGACCGACCTTAGCGCGTGCTACACCGATTGTATAGCGTGCGCTACCACAAGCTACTAGCGCGCGCTACTTACCATTCATAGTGTGCGCTACCACAACTCAACTGCAGTCCAGTGCCTTTTGGACTGCCTGCCTGAACCACATTAGTGTGCGCTAATGTTAAGAGGTAGCGTGCGCTACCCGTAATCAATTAGCGCGCGCTAAAGAGAGTACGTAGCGTGCGCTACTCCTCACACACAGCCCACTACAAAGGTGAAAATGATGATATACTCGGCTCGAATCTCCAACCGGATTGATGGTGAATGATAACTGATATATGATACGAATTATTCTGAAGGGTGAACATAACGAATAAATATTAATGATGAGTGATTATTACTGAGTTCCAATATACGGAATGACAATTAATGAATGAAAATGAATGAGTTTACAATCGGGTATTACATAATGTACCCTTTCTCCAACAGTTCTCCCAACCGATTCTTCAATTCTTGCATTTCTGAAGGTGCCATACGATAAGGTGCCTTAGAAATTGGAGCCGCGTCAGGATCTAAATCAATAGAAAATTCTATCTCTCGATTTGGCGGTAATCCTAAAAGATCGTCTGGAAAAACATCTGGGTACTCGTTAACAACTGGAATCGAAGAGAGATCGACTCCATTCCCTTCCGACTTCAAATCATAACACCAATAGCCAGTGCAACCTTTATGCAAGAGTTTTACGATCTTCGTAGAGCTGATAAGAAACTTAGGTTGACCCAATTTATGTCCCATAAACGAGTACTCGGAACCATATTTGGTCATCATAGGGATAACCTTAGTGCCATAATTCATAATCGCTTGGTGACTCTCAAGCCAGTCCTCACCGAGGATCAAATCCTCACCCTCGATATCAACCACAATCAAATTCGATAACCAATAATTACCTGCTATGCTTACCAGATAATTTCTAATCTCCCGATTCCCCATGACTCTATCCCTTCTAAGTAGTTTCACAATGAAAGGATCGCAAGCAGTCATACAATTTATATTCAAATGGCGTACACAATCTAAGGAGATGAAAGAATGTGTAGCACTAGAATCAAAAAGTACTCGAACTGGATGAGATAGAATATGAATGGAACCTGAGGTCACTGCCGCATCAGGTTCATCTGCTCGACGCATCACATAAACTCGTGGGTGTGCCAAACCGATGCTAGAATTTTCTTCTCTAATGGCCTGACCTTGTACCCGGCCTCTGCCGTAACCCTGCTGTGACTGGCTAACTATTGGATGTTGATTCATACTCTAATCTCTAAGTGCTGGGGCAGAAGCCCGAGTATCCAAAATCTGATCTTGTTCGGGGCAATAAACTGCCCTGTGTCCCATGTGACCACAAGTGTGACATTTCAGAGGTGGGAAGTTGCACTCCAGATTGATGTGGCCGGAATAACCACAATTAGAATAGATCACTGGGCAAGTTGAGGTGCCCGAAGTAGAACAAAAACTCTTCTTCCCTCTAATAGAACGCGACGACTGCCCAGCCGACTAAGGTCTCTGAAAGTTGCCGCCCTTAGAGCCAGAAAAATTACCAATGGTTTTTTACTTCTTCGACTCTTCTATGGTGTTATTGTTGGGACTCAACATGTCATATTCCAAAGCCCTGTCTTGGTATTCTTTCAGAGTAGTGTAAGAAAGCCCATCCATATAACGTCGTAAATCCATATTCATTTGCATGTCGAAGTGGCGGATCTTGTCACGCTCATCATGCACCTAATTCTTCATATGAATCAACTGTTGGTTGTATTACACTATCGCCTGTGAGACTGGAATGTTCTGCAGCCTATCTTTGAAAAAATCCCGGATCCTGCTTTCTTTCACTGGCCAAGGACAATACTCAGCCTCCAGCAGATCCTTAAATTCGTCCCATGTAGCAGCATGATCTTGCAGCTTGATAGCTGTCCACCAAGTCGCGGCTTTCTTAGCAAGAAGTACTGAGAAATAGGTACCTTCCTCATTTCTGGACAGTCAACCGCTTCAAACACTTTCTCCAATTCAAATAGCCAACTTTCCCAACCCGCTGGGTCGGTAGCACCGCTGAACTGCGATGGATGCATACGGACCACATTCCGGAATAAAACATCCGCTGTCGGATTAGGATTATTCAGTAGAACAACTTGGGCCAGGATAGTCATCTGATTCGCCAATTGTTGAGGAACATTCGTAACCCCAATATCTGCATTATTCCCTGGACCGGTCGACTGGTCATGTTGACTATCGGTATCGTGATGCACTTAGTTAGATAGACTAGGGGTAGCCGACCCCGCAACGGAACTAAGGGAAGCGGCTGCAGCACGTCCTCGCCCACGTCCACGACCACAGCCTCGTCCTCATCCCATGTCAGCAGACATTCTTAAGGGGACACACAAAGTACATAAGTACAATTCAAATCGCTCGTCATCGAGATGACCAATTCCCAAGAATATAAAATCAAAAGCGAAGAGATTAGGGAAAATACAAAAATAGTAAAAGGACTTACTAGTACCGGTTGCACCGAGATGATGGCAATATAGTGATACTGTATTCGGGCGATAACTCATTTCCACCCCAAAAGACCGACATCCTAAGTATCCATAAACCTAAGCTCTGATACCATATTCTGTAACACCCCTAAGTTATTCAGGTATATTACAACACCGTGAGCCCTCCGTGGGACCCACAAGGCTTTACATATGTGGAACCATAAATTTCGAACGGTAAGGTCTAAACATATTCTAGTAGAAGGCAATAAAAATGACACCATGGTAATAATCAATTTGACCGAATACAATACATCAGGAATTAAAACGCATGGAAACACAGGCCAAAACATCAAGAGTATTTGAAGCACTACTCGGGTGTTCATAACCATTCCAAGTACAATAATACCGAAAGGATAAAGTACAAAATACAGACAGAGACAAGACACAGCATCACTCTTGCCCATCATCTTCGTGACGACCCGGTACATGCTTATCCACTCTCCTGGATCCTGAAATACATGAAAGGTACTTCCCCCAAAAGGGGTTAGCCATCGAATAGCTAGTACAAGTATATCGAATATGAAACACAATACTTCTCGACAATTAAGTAAATGTAATCCTCATTTCATCAAGCTCAAGACTAGTATTCTGGAATAATAAATCTCATAACATCTTATTTCAATACATACGTGATTAACCATGGAACCACACCAACGGCAACGGAACCCTATGAGGCCCCGTCGGACCCTCCCAGAATGAATATATACAATCATACAATTCTTATACCTCACTTTGAAAGTCGAGAACGTACAATCATAAACGTAGAGCGTGGAATCTGTGCAGTATGGATAAAATAAATGAAATACTGAGATAGCTGTATTTGTATAATTGCCATAATTGGTCGACAATTGTATATGAGGATATCGTATATCAAAGGTATCATATGAGAATATATTCGTAAGGAGTATGTGTATTCAGTATGCCGTATGTTCGTATCCAGTATGTCGAGACGGCCAAGAACAGTTGGATTTTGGCCAAGTGCAGAAGGCCATTACGTACGCTAAGTTTAAGGACTTACGTACATTAAATGCTATATTTACGTACGCTATGTATAAGGAATTACGTACGTAACAGAGGGAATCGGACAGGACCGAGCTGTGGTCGGCAGGTGGGGCCCTGTGTCGGCAGTTTTCGGCGCAGATATGGACAAGCGAGTCAACCTCGAGCATTATGTACGCTATGCATGGAGTATTACGTACGTAATACGAGTATGTAACTGTAGCAAGTCAATGTACGTATTACGTACTCTATGGAGCAAGGGTTACGTACGTAAGGTGTTGAACAGAATGAGTCAGTTCAGTGACCCCTGGACTGTCATTACGTACGCTACCAAGGTCAGATAGCATACGTAAGAGGGTGTTACGTACGTTAACTTTGGTATGTTACGTACGTAACGAGTTGTAAGTTTATATAAGTGGACGCCCGTTGTTGGTCCCCAGAATGATGAAGACTGTCCTCACTGTACCAACACAAGTCTTTTCCAGCGCGCTTTGTCCTCACTCATGCGCACCTGAGAAACTTCCTAGGGGGTCACCCATCCCATAACTACTCCAGGCCAAGCACGCTTAACTTTGGAGTTTCTATGAGATGGATACCAGAAAAGAAGATGCATCTTGCTGGTATGAGTAGTCCAAATTAATTCATTTAACCACTTTATAGTGCAGATCTCACAGGTCGAATTGCAAGCCACGCCTCGCGCATTTTTAAGCCCATGCAGGCAGGATGCTGGACCGAATCCCAACAATCCCCCTCCCAGTACCTACCAGCATCTCACCCCCATAGTCTGGAAACCTCCATGAACTAGATTTGATCACACAACCCTCTAGCGGCTGGATTCATTCACACAGTCCTCCAACACTTGACATCAGCATTTGTTCCAGTTGTATTTACTTCTGCTGCGCCAGTATCATAGTTACAGCATACTAGATTTGATCACATAGCCCTCCAGCCCCTGACAACCTCCACCGCGCCAACATCTTAGTTCCGGCCAACTGGCAACATTTGTTGCATGCTCGTCTCTTAGTTCCAACACTCTGGCAGCCTCCACTATAGGATACTCCTAGGGAATCCGTACCCGTGACCTGCTCCGATACCAATTGTTGGTCCCCAGAATGATGAAGACTGTCCTCATTGTACCAACACATGTCTTTTCTAGCGCGCTTTGTCCTCACTCACGCGCACCTGAGAAACTTCCCAAGGGGTCACCCATCCCATAACTATTCCAGGCCAAACACGTTTAACTTTGGAGTTTCTATGGGATGGCTGGCAGAAAAGAAGATGCATCTTGTTGGTATGAGTAGTCCAAATCAATTCATTTAACCACTTTCTAGTGTAGATCTCACAGGTTGAATTGCAAGCCGCGCCTCGCGTATTTTTAAGCCCATGTAGGCAGGATGCTGGATCGAATCCCAACACCCGTCATTTCATTTCTCTTTAGAATTTCATTTTGTTTTCGCCTTCAAACACTCAGAGATGGAGTTTTCAGTCATTCTAAGTCGATATGAGCTTAGAAACATGGGATTGGAGCTTGAGAAATGAAGATATTGATGATTCTTGAGGAGTTTGATTGTGTTATTCATGTTCTTGAGGTATGTTGATGAACTCTACACCTTGATTTCAGATTATTGGTATTGTTATCCGCATTTGCTTCATATGATGATGATTAGGGTGTTGTTATTATGATTCTTAAGGTTATGTGAAGTGTATATTGAAGAATACGATGATACATGACTTGTATTACGAATTGGATGATTATCTACAGGTTAAAGGATATCGAATTATGTTGTTTTGATGTCTATGAACATGATTTCAAATCACTTAGTGTTCTTGAGGAACTTCTTGATTAATTTAACATAGCAAGACGATCGTACGTTGAATTATCGATATTTTTAGATATCCAAGATCAAATGTTCGTTGATTGTAGTGGTAGAATTCGGATGTTCTTGATGAAATACGAATCATGATATCAATTTGTAATCCGGAAAGATTGTGATTGATCACCGAATATGATTTCCTTTCATACGTATCCGTAATCGTATTTTGGTTATGAATTCCTAATTTTTTAGTTGGATTGTTCGAACTTGTGTCTAATCGAGAAATTATGAAATCGTTGAGTTTGTCGATCGGTTATATTGATTAGTAATTATCGGATATCGGTTCATATGGTGGATATGAATTCGTAATGGTTTGAGTTATACCATTTGGTTTTGGATATGATCGAGGTGTCGATGAACCGTTGTGATAGATTGGTTGGATATGTCGGTTATTGATTGTTATTGAACTTGTCATGTATCGAATTATGGTAATAGGCTGAGATTATTGATCGGTGATTATATCCGTATGTTGCGGTCGAGTTCGAGGATATTCGTAAATTGCTTTGGTCGGGGCCAAGAATCCTGTAAACGAAGGCAATGAGATTCGTAGCGGCTCCCTCATCGTTGTATCGATATCGAGGCAAGTTATTACTTGCTCACTTATAATGTTTACTGAATGGTTTCAGTTTCATTTCGTTTATAATACATATAGCAATGATTATTACTGCGAATTCTGGAGATTTGGATTATTAGTCCATGGTTATGTTGGGATCTCCGAGCATTGAGGATAATCATTGGTGATGATTTGACATTGAGATTGCTCCCAAAGGACTCGAGGCAAGTATCATAATTTGATTTTGGTTTGGTGTTGATGATGTTGATCATGCTTATTGTCATTAATATTATTGAATGAGGTCGTCCGAGTGATTTGTCATAGTGTCGTTCGTGTTATTGATTCATATGTTGTTCATGTTGATGAACATATTGATTTGCATATGCATATGCATAATTGTATTATTTATGTTGTGTTGATCCGATGGGATTGTGTGATCTATGCTGAGGGCGCTGGATCAAATGTCCATCTCGTGTTGGTCCGACGTGATCATTTTGGGATCTATGCTGAGGACGCTGGATCATTGGACGGGTTTTCCACCATGCGTTGGTCCGTAGGGATCATCATGGGGATCTATGCCGAGGGCGCTGGATCGTTGGATCATACGATAAGGTGATGGATTCCGCTAAATTGTAACATAAGCCGAGGGTTACCTAGTGTTGTATTGATGGAATGATGTGGATTTACATCGTTAGTTTTACATGTGTTGTTGTGCATATGTATATTGTTGGTTGTCCACCTCGTGTTGATCTAGTAGGATCATCATGGGATTTCCCTTTAGTATACACTGTTGTTATTGTTTTGAGCACATTGACGTTGTCATATGAGTATGCATTTGTAGGTCTTGTGTTAGGACCGTGACCGTATGTTGCATTGATCTGATCTCGCATTAGACTGACATGATTTTCGTGGTATTGTGCATCTCGAGGTACGTTCCGTATTTCCCTTGGTATTTGTCTTTGATGGACAATTGGTTTTCGTGTCGAGATGTGATGATGTTACCCGACAGATTTGTGTTGGACAGAGTTAGTAGACTTCGTAACAGTGAGTGATGATGTTTTGAGAACCTTGGGTACGGTGCGAGATGTGAATTTTGGTAAAGTTATGACGATAAGATTACATAGGTCGTATTCTTATTTTGTATTCTCATTGTTATGTAATTACTAATGTCATGTGACGATTATCATTGTTGGATATTATGGCTGACCCCGTCGTGGGCTTTCTTTTTAGGTTCTTGGGATATCGAGCTTCTAGCGGTCGTGGAGAGATGAGCTTCCCGGAGGATACTGGCTAGGGCATGTTTTTGTGAATTTAGTTTCCTGATCAGTTGTTGTATTCCACTGCTAGAGTATTTTTTTTAATTGTTTGTCTTTTCCGCTGCGTGAATGGCCTTTTGGTATCTGGTAACTTAGGTTACTTTGGCAATCGTTTTCTAAACTATTTTGTCGGTATGTGTAAGTGATAGATTAACGTATGTTTTTAAACTATTGAGTTCTGGAATTTCAGGCCTTGTCCTTTCAAATGAGATTTTACGACGGTTTTGATAAACAAATTTCTTATAGTCTTCAAAAATTTTTAAAAGATAGTACCGTCGTTTGCCTCTTGGGCATTTGTAAATAGTTGTAAATCTTTCCTGTAGCCTTGTGGGTTCCATCTCGGGGCCCACGGCACTGTAATATTCTTGGATGGTTCTGGGGGTGTTACAGAATATGGTATCAGAGCTTAGGTTGAGAAAACCTAGGGAGCCGGGTCAAGTTGGGTCGTGCTTTTGTCGTGTCATTAGAGTTGTCGGTTGACAAGTGTTTGAGCTCTGGGTTTTTGTTGTTCACTCGGGCTTGTGCATTATGTGATTTACTAGTGTAGTACTGGGCTTGTTGTAAACTTTTCCATGTGGTACTAATGTGTTTCTTTAGATAGAGATGTGTTGTGTTCTCGAGTTGAACTGATTTTGCAAAATATGTGTTCTGTAAATATCTATTTCGAGTATTTTCTAGAGTTGAGACATGTGCCAGTATCACGGGGAATCGTCGACTTCACGATCTGTAAGTATTTGGATTTTTGAATTGCATTGAGATTTATTGCCGTTCTAAGTTGATATGCTTTGAGATTCAGAAAGATATTATGCGTCACATTATGAGGTGACAGTGTTGAGACAGGATTGATGATCTTGAGAAACTATGATTTTGGAAATCAATATGTTGGTTTGATTTTGAAACGGAATTGTGCATTTGGCTGAAATGTTGTGGATGGTTGAGAAGAACATGTAGTCATGTTAGTACATCTTGAGATATATTAACTGTTTTTGAGCATTTGAAAATGATACTTCTCAAAATGAATGTTTCACGGATATTTTACCGAAAATGATTTTTGGGCCGAGACCCAATCGATTTTGAAATAGTTTTATAACTCAGGACTTGGGGTCCAAAAGGGTTTTCTACTTTATAAACTTCTTGTAATGTGGAACGGAATATGGGCTGAGACCCTAATGTTTCAAAAGGCTTTTCGGTTTTCTTAAAACTCCTGAAATTTGTAAAACACTCTATCAGTCGTTTATCTATTTCGTTTCTGCCTTTCGGAGTTTTGGTTTACTTCTTCAAATGAAACTTCTCGGGAAGTCTTTCGCTGTGTTGACTTGTTTCAATGTTTTGTCATATCATAGTTGAGGTGATCCCGAATAGGATAATGGTTGACGTTGTGAGTCATATGTGGAAAAAGGGAATTTCTATGGAAGTCCATACATTGAGATTGGATTCTATCGTGTAGTTTTCCGATGGAATGTCAGTGGATTTGGTGTCGAGCTGAACTGGTATACAGGAGTATGGATGTAGTCAATCATTTGCATAATTTCATCTTATTTAATCGTGTGTATTCGAAAAGAACTATCATCGAGAACTTGATGTAAGCAAGCCGATTTAATTTTTCGAAAATTGATTTCGCATTCTTACGAAAATTTATGTTTTGAGTTTTGAAATTTTTGAAAGAACTTTCGAAAATTTGTCTTCTTGACGAGACTATGCGATTTCAAACTGGTTTTGAAAATGTGACTGATATACATACGCATTTAGTGCATAGTGCATATCATGGTGAACTTATGAATGTGTCTCACAAACTGGATAACACATCAGTGAGGAACGACGAATAAAGATTCGAATTTCAGTATGGTAGTTCGGTTATCCAGGGATGCTCGGTTGATTATTGGAAGAGAAATATGCTGCGTGTTGTAGATCCATGCACAGGATGTAATTTTGGAACTTTGGATTTTGTGAAAATGGGACATATGTGCTATGTGATTCCACTGGTATGGTAGTAGCGCGATTTTACCATAGTGATTTTTGAATGATTCCTTTGTAAGTGTGGATTCGGGGATGGTGACCCCATGATGGTTGTTTTGGATATTGATTGATCGTTCCCACTCCATGTATGATTGGGTATGTTCGTCGGTTTGTGAAGGGTTGTCTATATGCTGAGGGGTACGTTCACCAGTCGGGTGTGTTTATTGAGATCCGTTGTATGTGATTGGCGTGTCGTTTTGAGAATTTTGTTCTTTCGTATATCGGTTTCTGTGGTTCTGTGTTGAGTGTGTTGGAGTTTACCGTATGAAGGTATTCTCGATTATCATTGATCGTTCGTTGGTTATATTGGAGTTTATCATGTTGATGATATTCTCGATTGTGTTTTGACCTCTGGTTGGTCATATTAGAGTTTATCATGATGATGATATTCTCAATTGTGTTTTGACCTCTGGATGGTCATATTAGAGTTATCATGTTGATGATATTCTCGATTAAGTTGCTGATTGATCATTATTAATTATCGTATGAGCGTTCAAATTTGGAGTCGATGTTTTGGTATTTGTTTCCATGGGTATCATTGGCTTTGTAGCAGGATTGGGACTTGATTGTGTAATCAGGCAGACAGTTTTGGACACGGATAGATTATTTCATCCGAAGATGATATATTTTTGTTGAGAGTCATGGAATTGTGATTGTAAGCGTATTTAAGTTTTACAGTGGAGTCACTTGCTAGTATCTCAGGAGTTCGTCGACTTCGCGCATTTGTAAGTATGCTATTTTGGTTATTCGGTAATGATAATGACTGATCGTTGTCGTGGTGATTTTGGGATATTTTGATTGAACGGGATGTTTCTTTTTATGACGGATTGCAAGTTTCGAGGCCAAAACTTATTTTAAGTGGTGTAGTATGTAATATCCAGAATTTATATTACTGTTGTTTAATGTTATTTCATCTGAGTTATGTTGTACAGCGTGGGATCTGTGCAATATGGATAAAATAAATGAAAGACTGAGACAGTTGTATTTGTATAATTGTCGTACTTGGTCGACAATTGTATATGAGGATATCGTGTATCAGAGGTATCATATGAGAATATATTCGGAAGGAGTATGTGTATTCAGTATGCCGTATGTTCGTATCTAGTATGTCGAGACAGACAGGAACAGTTGGATTTTGGCCAAGTGCAGAAGCCGATTACGTACGCTATGTTTAAGGACTCACGTACGTTAAATTCTATGTTTTACGTACATTATGCATAAGGCATTACGTACCTAACAGAGGGAAACGGACATGAACGAGCTGTGGTCGGCAGGTGGGGCTCTGTGTCGACAGTTTTCGGCGCGGATGTGGACAGGTGAGTCAACCTCGAGCATTACGTACACTATGCATGGTGTATTACGTACGTAATAAGAGTATGTAAATGTAGCAAGTCAACGTACGTATTACGTACGCTATGGAGCAAGGGTTACGTACGTAAGGTATTGAACGAAATGAGTCAGTGACCTCTGGACTGTCATTACGTACGCTACCAAGGTCAGATAGCATACGTAAGAGGGTGTTACGTACGTTAACTTTGGTATGTTATGTACGTAACGAGTTGTAAGTTTATATAAGTGGACGCTCGTAATTTCATTTCTCTTCAGAATTACATTTCGTTTTCGCTTTCAAACACTTATAGATGGAGTTTTCAGTCCTTCTAAGTCGATTATGAGCTTAGAAACATGGGATTGGAGCTTGATAAATGAAGATAGTGATGATTCTTGAAGAGTTTGATTGTGTTATTCATGTTCTTGAGGTATGTTGATGAACTCTACACCTTGATTCGGATTTTTGGCATTGTTATCCAATTTGCTTTGTATGATGATGATTAGGGTGGTGCTGTTATGATTCTTGAGGTTATGTGAAGTGTATATTGAAGAATACGATGATACATGACTTGGATTACGAATTGGATGATTATCTACATGTTAAAGGATATTGAATTATGTTGTTTTGATGGCTATGAACATGATTTTGAATCACTTAGTGTTCTTGAGGAACTTCTTGATGAATTTAACATAACAAGACGATCGTATGTTGAATTATCGGTATTTTTAGATATGAAGATCGAATGTTTGTTGATTGAAGTGTTAGAATTCGTATGTTCTTGATGAAATACGAATCATGATATCAATTTGGAATCCGGAAAGATTGTGATTGATCACCGAATATGATTTACTTTACATTCGTATCTGTAATCGTATTTTGGTTATGAATTCATAATTGTTTGAGTTGGATTGTTCGGACTTGTGTCTAATCAAGAAATTAAGAAATCGTTGAGTTTGTTGATCGGTTATATTGATTATTAATTATCGGATATCGGTTCATATGGTGGATATGAATTCGTAATGGTTTGAGTTATACCATTTGGTTTTCTATATGATCGAGGTGTCGATGAACCATTGTGATTGATTGGTTGGATATGTCGGTTATTGATTGTTATTGAACTTGTTGTGTATCGAATTATGGTAGTAGGTTGTGATTATTGATCGGTGATTATAACCTTATGTTGCGGTCGAGTTCGAGGATATTCATAAATTGCTTTGGTCAGGGCCAAGGAACCTGTAGACGAAGGCAATGAGATTGGTAGCGGCTCCCTCATCATTGTATCGATATCAAGGCAAGTTATTACTGGCTCAGTTATAATGTTTAATGAATGGTTTCAATTTCATTTCGTTTATAATGCATATAGCAATGATCATTACTGCGAATTCTGGAGATTCGGATTATATTTTGTTTTTCCGATTTTGGGAGTTAAATCATAATATATATGATTTACTTTGGTTATTGGCATAATTGGGTATCGAGGATACATTGTGGTAACGAAGAAGATACGAGTTATCTATAGTCCGTGGTATGTTGGGATCGCCGAGCATTGAGGATAATCATTGGTGATGATTTGACATTGAGATTGCTCCCGAAGGACTCGGGGCAAGTATCATAATTTGATTTTGGTTTAGTGTTGATGATGTTGATCATGATTATTGTCATTCATGTTGTTGAACATGAGGGCGTCCTAGTGACTTGTCATAATGTCGTTCGTGTTATTGATTCATATGTTGTTCATGTTGATGAACATATTGATTTGCATCTGTGTATGCATAATTGTATTGTTTATGTTGTGCTGATCCGATGGGATCGTGTGATCTATGCTGAGGGCGATGGATCAGATGTCCACCTCGTGTTGGTCCGACGGGATCATCTTGGAATCTATGCTGAGGGCGCTGGATCATTGGATGGGTTTTCCACCATGCATTGGTCCGATGGGATCATCATGGGGATCTATGCTGAGGGTGCTGGATCGTTGCATTACCCAGTGTTGTGTTGATGGAATCATGTGGATCTGCATTGTTGGTTTTACATGTGTTGTTGTGCATATGTATATTGTTGGTTATCCACCTCGTGTTGATCTAGTAGGATCATCTTGGGATCTATGCTGAGGGCGCTGGATCATGGGATTTCCGTTGAGTATACATTGTTGTTATTGTTTTGAGCATATTGACGTTGTCATATGATTATGCATTTATAGGTCTTGTGTTAGGATCGTGGCCGTATGTTGCATTGATCTGATCTCGGATTAAACTGACATGATTGTCGTGGTATTGTGCATCTCGAGGTACGTTCCGTATTTCCCTTGGTATTTGTCTTTGATGGACAATTGGTTTTCGTGTCGAGATGTGATGATGTTACCCGACGGATTTGTGTTGGACAGAGTTAGTAGATTTCGTAACAGTGAGTGATGATGTTTTGAGAACCTTGGGTACTGTGCGAGATGTGAATTTTGGTAAAGTTATGACGATAAGATTACATAGGTTATATTCTTATTTTGTATTCTCATTGGTATGTAATTATTAATATGATGTGACGGTTATCATTGTTGGATATTATGGCTGACCCCGTCGTGGGCTTTCTTTTTAGGTTCTTGGGATATCGAGCTTGTAGCGTTCGTGGAGAGATGAGCTTCCCAGAGGATATTGGCTAGGGCATGCTTTTGTGAATTTATTTTCCTGATCAGTTGTTGTATTCCGTTGCTAGAGTATTTTTTTAATTGTTTCTCTTTTCCGCTGCGTGAATGGCCTTTTGGTATCTGGTAACTTAGGTTACTTTGGCAATTGTTTTCTAAACTATTTTGTCGGTACGTGTAAGCGATAGCTTAACGTATGTTTTTAAACTGTTGAGTTCGGGCATTTCAGGCCTTGTCCTTTCAAATGAGATTTTACGACCGTTTTGATAAACAGATTTTATATAATCTTCAAATGTTTTAAAAGATACTACCGTCGTTGGCCTCTGGGGCATTTGTAAATATTTGTAAATCTTTCTTTTAGACTTGTGGGTTCCATCGCGGGGCCCACGGCACTGTAATATTCCTGGATAGTTCTGGGGGTGTTACAGAATATGGTGTCAGAGCTTAGGTTGAGAAAACCTAGGCAGTCGGGTCAAGTTGGGTCGTGCTTTTGTCGTGTCATTCGAATTGTTGGTTGACAAGTGTTTGAGGTCTGGGTTTTTGTTGTTCACTCGGGCTTGTGCGTTATGTGATTTACCAGTGTAGTACTGGGCTTGTTGTAAACTTTTCCAAATGGTATTAACGTGTTTCTTCAGATAGAGATGTGTTGTGTTCTCGAGTTGAACTGATTTTGCAAAATGTGTGTTTTGTAAATATCTATGTCGAGTATTTTCTAGAGTTGAAACATGTGCCAGTATCACGGGGAATCGTCGACTTCACGATCTGTAAGTATTTGAATTTTGAATTGCATTGAGATTTGTTTCTGTTCTAAGTTGATATGCTTTGAGATTCAGAAAGATATTATGCGTCACAGTATGAGGTGGCAGAGTTGAGACATGATTGATGATCTTGAGAAACTATGATTTTGGAAATCAGTATGTTGGTTAGATTTTGGAACGGAATTATGCATTTGGAAGAAATGTTGTGGATGGTTTAGAAGAATATGTAGTCATGTTAGTACATCTTGAGATATATTAACTGTTTTTGAGCATTTGAAAATGATACTTTTCAAAATGAATGTTTCACGGATGTTTTACCGGAAATGATTTTTGGGCAGAGACTCAATCGATTTTGAAATAGTTTTATAACTCAGGACTTGGGGTCCAAAAGGGTTTTCTACTTTATAAACTTCTTGTAATGTGGAACGGAATATGGGCTGAGACCCTAATGTTTCAAAAGGATTTTCGGTTTTCTTAAAACTCCTGAGATTTGTAAAACACTCTATCAGTCGTTTATCTATTTCGTTTCTGCCTTTCGGAGTTTTGGTTTACTTCTTCAAATGAAACTTCTCGGGAAGTCTTTCGTTGTGTTGACTTGTTTTAATGTTTTGTCATAGCATAGTTGAGGTGATCCCGGAAAGGATAATGTGTAATACCCGTAATTTTGATTCCCGGTAATTTTCTATTTTTGGCGGAAGTCCGTTTTGACAACTCGCTTGGGACCGTTTCGTCACCCTGAGAATGATTAATTCTACACTTTTTGACATCCGAGTTCGTTTCGGTATCGTTATGTTGAGTTCCGTGCTTTTCAGCGACTTTTCCACACTTGAGTTCGATTCTTGCGAATCTCATTCTAAACTGCTGTTTCGAGTTTCCCGTAAGTCCGTTTAACTTTGTTAGAAGTGTTGTGAACTTCGGTTTGGTTATTCGATCGCGTATAGTGATTTTCGGGCGTTATGGGCCGTTTTGTAATTTACCCAAAGTTATGGGTATTCTATCTGTATTCGTTGTCTCGACTCTTTTCTCGGTCGCGTATGATTAATTATTATATTACGCTTTCATTTCGGGTCGTTGATGCTGTCCGCAAACTTTTCGTCGTGTTCGTTCCGTACGTTTTCGGAAATCGAGTCGTCGAGCCCTGGTGGTCGGGCACTGGCCGGACGATTATGGATCGACCGGACGGCCGCAGTGTTCTCGCCGGACGATGGCGGCAATCGACCGAGCAGCACGGCAGAACCGGCGAGCGCACGCCACGACCGACGTCAGGCGCGCTTAGCTCGGCAGTTGTAGCGCACGCTGCCGAGTCACCAGCCGACGCTATCGGGCCCGGGCAGAGGGATTACGAGGTTCGACTCGGGTAGAATCGGCAGTAGCGCACGCCATCACGGCCGTTGCGCACGCTGATCGGCAGGGGTAGCGCACGCTGTCGGCCGACTAGCGTACGTTACCGGGATGAGCTTGCTAGTCCAGAGGCTACTGGATAGGTCGGCTAGCGCGCGCAGGCGTCCGACCGTAGCGCACGCTAGCGGGAGTCGGGCGGACGAGTCATGGTCGGCAGAATTGGTCGGTGGTGCCGGGTCATGCGGGCCATGGCCGAGAGTGCTAGGCCGATACTGGCCGATAGCGCACGCTAGTCCAGGAAGGCTAGCGCACGCTAGTTCCGGCCCAGTATATAATTGACAGACCAACGACTTTTTCATCCATTTTTCATTTCATTTCTCTTCGGTCCGCGGCTGGGGTTTTGGAGGAGACGAAACCATGTTGTTGAACAACAAATCCATGAAGTTCCTGAGTTCATATCATGGATCAATCATCGTATAACATCCTTCGATCCAGCGAATCAAGGTTAGATCTCTAGAACCCTACTTTTGGGGAGATTTGGGGATTTTCGCGGTTTTGTCCGATTCATTAGGTTTTGCTGAGTAATTCATGATGAATATGATTAATCTTGTTGGTACTCTTAGTTTCCCTACGGATTCATGGTATATTTCGTGATTTTTATGAAATCGAGAGGGTTTGGTTGTGGTCCGCCCTCGTTGTCGTTTTTTATACGAATATACATGAATCGTAGGCGGGTTTCCGGGCGTATTCCAATTCCGTATTCGTTTAGAATCTGTTGTGATGGTATTCTTCGAATCGTTAGGTTCGGTTTCAATGGTTCCTAGCATTCGTCGGTGACTTTCCGTTCCGTTCGTTGCGTCGTCGATTATTCAAGGCAAGTATACATTTATGATTGTACGTTCTCGACTTTGAAAGTATGAAATATTGATGGTATGATTATTTCTAGCCACTCCGGGACGGGCCGATGGTCCTCTGAGGGTTTCGTAGCCTCTGGTGCGATTCCACGGTTGATATGAACGAACCGTTTCTACGGCATTCATATGAAATAATGTTGGCATGTAATGAACGAACCGTTTTGACGGCATTCCTACATGTGACGGCGTATGATATGAACGAACCGTTTCTACGGCATTCACATACGTCTTGAGATTTTAGTCATTCCGGAATACTAGTCTTGAATTGATGAATTGACGGATTACATTTACTTTATTGTCGAGGAGTATTATGTTTCATACTGTTATACTTGCACTAGCTATTCGACGGCTAACCCCTTAATGGGGGAAATACCTTTTATGTATTTCAGGTTCCAGGAGAGAGGACAGGCGGGTATCGGGTCGGCATGAAGATGATGGGCAAGTGTGATACTGTGTCTTGTCTCCGGTTATCTTTTTGGATTCCTCCATTCAGTGTTGTTGTACTGGAATGGATTTTAAATACTCGAGTATTGTATTTCAGTTTCCCTTGATGTTCCGGCCTGTGTTGCCGAGGTATTGATTTGTGCAGTAATGTATATGGTTTCATTGGTTATGGTTTTGAATACCATTTGTATCGTCTTTCTTTCCATTGTATGTAGACCTTCTCGGTCAAGTTTTATAGTTCCGCGTATGTTTAGCCTTGTGTGTCCCACGGCGGGGCTCACGGCGCTGTAATATACCCTAAATAACTTGGGGGTGTTACAGAATATGGTATCAGAGCTTAGGTTTATGGATACCTAGGCTGTCGGTCTTTTGGGTCGATTGAGTTGTCATTTGCCCACAGTATCACTACTCTGCCATCATCACAGTGCGACCGGTACTTGTAAGTCCTCTCACTCTTCTTGTATTTTCTTGACCGTTTCGTTTTTAGCTTGGTGTTCTTTAGAATTGGTCACTTTGAGAAGGTGTGATTTGGATTGTACTTCCGCACGTGTGTGCCCTTTAGAATGTTGGATGTAAGGAGAAGAAGTCGTGACTGTGATTACGGACGTGAACCCTTCCTTGAGATTTTGTCAAAATGCTAATCTCGATATTAGCGTGTATCGGTTTTGTGTTGAGACTTTGTTGGGAGTCACATGCTAGTACCACGGGAGGTCATCGACTTCACAGACCTGTAAGTATGTTGTTTGGATTATTCGATAATTCTTGGTTATCTTGGTGATTTTGGATTTATATGTTGGATCATTGTGCTTGAGGATGATGTGAACGAATGACAATGTTGCTGAATGCGTATATGTATTCATTGTGCCGTATGATCGTTTGGTATGTCGAGATGTTGGTAGAGAATAGCGGAAAGTGGCTAAGTACAGCTACGTTAGCGCAGGCTACAAGGTATGCCTAGCGCGCGCTAAGATATATACTTAGCGTACGCTACGGTGCATACTTAGCACACGCTAAGAGATTCGGTTACGTACGCTAAGGAGGACCCCTAACGTACGTAACGACTTGCTGGGTTAGTTTCGGAAGGTGTCCGACAGGTAGGCCCAGGTTGATTTTTATATTCAGTTAGCGCACGCTAACGCATGTTGGTTAGCGCACGCTAACACCAGATCGCCAATAATGGAATCTTAGCTTCGGCGGGTGGACCCGGCCATGTTCGACGCGTGTCCAGATTAGGTCAACGAGTGCTTGTCGTGTAGAGCTAGCGCACGTTAAAACCGTATGATTAGCGCACGCTAATTCCATATCGGTCAAAGGAATCCCGATAATCACGGATGCTTTCGGCATGTGGGGGCACGATACTGTAGCAAGTCAACGACGATTAGCGCGCGTTAAGGTCGAAGAATAGCGCACTCTACTGAGCATTTCACTGTATCAAGTCAACGCCTGTTAGCGTACGCTAATGCATGGGCATTACGTACGTTAGATGAATTTCGAAGCAATGTAGTAGCTTCTGGACTGCCCGATAGCGCACGCTATCAAAGAAGGATAGCGCACGCTAGTCATGTAGCGCACGCTAAATATAAGGTCTAGCGCGCGCTAGTGATGTGTTTTATAGAGAGGATAGACGAGTGCTGAGAGGCATTTTGTCCATTCTCCTTCCTTCAGTCAATAGAGAGAACCTTGGGAAGTACTCGAAGTTCCTAAACATTGAGAGATGATTCTCTCAAACAAGATTAAGATGGAGAGCTCGGATTTAAGTATTGTTCTTGAAGTTTTTGATGATTCTTGGAATGGAGTTCAAGTTATTCTTCTTCGTGGTTCGTCCATACATGGTAGTCCTCGTATCCCTTTGATAGTGGTTCATTTTTTTTAGGATTACTACTTGGGAGGGAGTATGTTGGGAGTCGTGTATTTTGATGTTCGTCTTATTTCAATGAAAATGCATAAATTGGACTGTACTTTTATCCGCTGCGTGAGTATTTTGAAAGGACTTTTGGTATTTTGCAAACTGAATTTTATTTTGTAAAACCGATTCCCTAAACTGAGTTTTTGGCATTTTGGTCGTGATCGTTTTGACGGTATTTGGAAAATGATTTTTTCTTAATATTTGAAAAATATTACCGTCATCAGTCTTTTTAGCATTTTTGAAATGACGTGGAAAATTGTGCTTAACCTGGTAAATCCTTGTGAGAAGGGTTTACGGCGTGTAATAGTCCCAGGAGGATCTGGAGGTGTTACAATTGTGGTATCATGTGATAAGGTTATACGAGATTTATTGGAATTGTAATAAGAGATTTCGGATGTTGATATGATTATTGAGACCTTCTTCATATGGTGATGACGGTATTGTTGCGACTCTTAAGGTTGTATGAATGGCATGACGAAGAAAATGGTAACATGGAGATATATACCTCGGATATGTTGTTCTGAATGGGATTTCGGATATTTCGTGTTCTTGAAGAACTCTTGAATTATATGAAGTGATGAATTTTTTTTTTAGTGTTGATGTTTTGAAAATGAATAAGGAATATTCATATATAGAGCTAAACTATGTGTTTGATATAATATTCGTATAGGAATACGAATGTGATCATGAGTTCGATGAGACTATTATTCATCTCCGAATTTGATAATCTTTTTAGTAGGATTATCTATTGTTTTGAACCAGTCGGATGATTCGAAATGATTGTTGGCCACTTAAGTATACTGGATACAGTTTGGGAAATCGTTTAAACAACAAACTGTATGGAATCTAAATCTGAGTGCGTAGCGGAAGTCTTGGATACAGTTAGTTGCCGTGGATACAGCAACAGAGTATTAGGTGTATACTTAATATATCACAGTAATTTCAAACAAGAAAAGCGAAGGTAAATGACACAGTAATTTAAGTGGTTCGAGGTAAACCCCTCTACGTCCACTGGTCCTCCACACAGGAGTAAAAAGTTTATTATATAATTACTGCGTACACAACTACGTAATTATAAACAAACCTATCCTTGTATCGTTCACACAGATTGATACAAAGAATATCACTTTCAACCATTCACACAGATTGGTTAAAGCTTCCTTCTTGACTAGCTTCTTCACACACAGTTCCAAAGCTTCGTCCTTATTCGTCCTACACAGGTCAGAATAACTTGTTGAGTTCACACAGAGCTCGGTTTTTACACAGAGGTAAATGGTTAGGTAACCAGGTAAGAACAGCAGCTTTGAATATCAAGATCTGATGATAGCTGTTCTTGATGTTTGAGCACTGTATATCTCTTTCGTTTTAACTTGCGATATGCTTTGGAGATATGTTTGCTCAGATGATAACTTGATAGCTTTGAGGGTTACTTTGATTCGTAATTGGTGTCACTGATCTTCAATGTCTTCAAGGATATATATAGCCTCTGAAGAAAGTATCCGTTGAGATGTCCGTTTGAATAAGATTTCCTTCAACGGGAATATGACATGATCCGGATTTCGCGGGATTCTGAAGATCTGAAGACTGACAGTATTTAAATACTTTATCCTTGAGTATTTAAATACTTCTTTTTTTCAACGGGACTTGACTTGTGTTCTTTCTTGTCCTTTTGTGAACTGTATGGAAGATGACTGTATTTAGGGCATCGAGACAGTTTTCCATACTTGATCTATTACAAGTCTTCTTGCTGTACTGACGAGCTTCACTTATGCTGATTCGAGGCTGGTCTTCGATACATGATAAATCCTTGAATCCTCGATACAGTTTCCTTTACTGTATTTGGCATATATGTCAAAACCTTCTCAATAACAAATAACAATCGGTACAGGGATCGGGTATCCCGGCTGAATCGATACAGGGTGTTTGTTTTTCCTAACAATTTCCCCCTTTTTGACAATTTGCCAAGACTTAACTTAAACTCTTCGAGTCTTCTTGATGATGCCAAAACCTTCCTCATGAAGCATTCTTCTTCGATGACTCTTGGCAGATTTCTTGGTCTCTTGTCAATAGGTCTGACTTTAGTGACTTAGTCTACAATAATGAACTGCTCGCAGGCATGTTCGATACAGTTTGAGATTTATTACAACTTAAGCCTATGATTGGCGCGCAAGCACAATCTTACAATGTATTCTAAGTTTACAACTGAAACTATGAACTGTTCGTAGACTAGTTCGTACAGCTTAATTTTTCAATCAAGTTTATCTAACTTGAGATTCCTTATCAAACAATTTTAAATAATCATACATTAACACAGTAGATTACGAGTTGTAATCTTTCAAGACAAACAAACTGTTTTATTGATATTCAAAAAGATTGAGTACACAGTTTGTGTTGAATAGAAATTACAAAAAAAAAACTAATATACATAAATTTCAGCTTTTTATCTTTGATCCGCATGCCTCCATGGTCTCTTTCCTGGCTCATACTCGGTGCCGCGCCACCAGTTTTGAAGTGAATCATTGCCTCGTTCCTGGTAAATCGCTCTTCCTTCATATGAACGATCAAAGGCAAGTATCCAATCCTCTGGATGGGTGACCCGATCTCCTCTTCTATGTTTTGATTTCATTTCAATTTGGAGAGGGAGTTTACCTTCTTCGAGCATCTTTGAAAACTTATCTGCCGCTTCCGCCAACGTCTTATAATTTTTGAAGATGGCGGATTCCCTGATGAGTCTGACAAAATATCTCATCAGTTCATTCTTCCTCCAGTTCTTCACTTCTTCGGCAGTTGGGTTGCGGTTGGTTGGCAGACGTATTTCCGAAGGTCTTTGAACAAGATTTTGCCAAGGGACATTTGGGTCATGGAATTCTGGTCTGGAGCCTGAAATTCTAAAACTTTGGGGTTGAGGTGCTAGCTTGTTCAATTCAGCAGCGATACTGCTCTGAGCAGCCTCAAATTCCCTTTCCTGTTGCAGTCTTATTCTCCTTGCAGCTTCTCGTGCTTCTTCCCCCTTTTTGGCTTCATCAAGACTTTGCAGGATTTCAAGAGCGGCGTCCTGTTTGGTCTCGATGCTGTTTATTCTTTCAACGAGGGAGGAAAGAGTCTGCGACATCTCTTGAATGGATTTGTCATGCGCACGCACCGAGAGTCGTTCTCTATCATTGCACAGGCTGTCTTGGCTTCAGCAATTCTGGTCTTTGAAGCTTCCTCCATCAACAGTTGCGCTTGTTTATCCTCCATAATCTTCAAGGCTTGCTTGAACACTTCTGGCAAGATGATGAATGCGTCGACAACTTGAGATACTTCATGTTGAAGAGTTGTCATTTCTTCAACTGCAGAGGTGTGCATCCAGTTCAGTGCCTTTTCTACGGAAGAGAGAGCGTTAACTGCATCTTGGATAAATACAGTCTGAAGGCCAAGAGCTCGCAGGCGCTCTTTGCGTGCAGCAGAGATAGGAGAGTCAGGCTGGGCGAAGTCTTCAGTGCAGTTCAACCTCCTTACGTTCACGGATGGACGTGAAGTAGGTTGGATATCCTCAGGTTCGTTACCGTCCTCGGATTCCAAGGTTGCAGGGGCGGGAGAAACTTCTTGTGGAATGGCGACAGTTGGTTCAGAAGCGTCCTGTGGCGAAGGTTCTTCGGCATGTGGATGCAGGAGGGACTGAATCCTCCTGTTGCCTTGCAGGAATGGCTTCTTCGGTCGCAACAGGCTCGGGTGCCTGTTCCAAAATTTCTTGATTTTCCTCGACTGGAGGGACTGATTCCTCCTGGTCTGGAATGTTCTCCGGCTGTGGCGAAGGTGGATTAGCTTGGGTAGATGGCCCTTCGTCTTTTCTGGGTGGAGAGAAGGCTTGGGCTTCAGCCTCTTCACGGCTCAATCTCAGACCTGCTTGAAGAGCATTGTCGTCGTCGTCTGAGTCGTGGTCGTCGTCGTCTTTTGGATTGATGGGAGAGTCCTCTGACTTCTTCTTTCCTTTTCTTCTGGCGTCGGATTTGTGCAGCAGGTGTCTTTCAATGAGGTCTTTGCAAGAGGCGTTGTCCCATCGAAGCAGGGCCTCAATTTCAGTTGAGTCTGTTACTTCGGAGACAAATCGCTCTTCGTGGCTCCATTCGCTCCAGTTGTACAGTGTGTCGTACGGAGCTAGCCTAAAGCTTTTCCATTGCAGAAATCTTTAAATGCGCTGTTCAATTTGTCTTGAAAGAAGTGTTTGATTTATAATTGAGTCTGGGAGGGACTTGAATCACGTCTGAGACGCTGTTGAGGATTCCGTGCAGTATGGGATCTGTACGGAAGATGGACTCCTTGCGAGGATGGTGCCCGAAGGAAATGGATCTGCGGGTGTGGAATCCCGTAGAGGAGAAGTAGCTTTTGGCTCCGAATGGGCACCGACGTGCTAACGTCTTGAATGTTGGCAGATGTCTCTAAATCCGTCGTAGCCGCCAAAGGCTCGGGATCTACCGTCGAACCAGTAGGAGACACCTCTTCCGCAGGGGTTGGGCCCCGGGGTGCTATATCGATGGGTTGCGCCACGGGCGAGACATCCTCGGAGTGTTTGGCTTTGATTTTTGAGAGCCTCGAGTCTCTTCTTCGACTTCTCATCGTGAGTGCTTCTTGCGTGAGAACGCTTGCGCTTCTTCTTTGAAGATTCCAATTCAGGGACCTTCACGGTTTCGTCTCTGGGGTTGTCAGAAATAGGCATGTGCCTGGTTCTCGGGTGATTGGCATGCATTGTGCTTTGGTTATAGGCAGAGGGTTTGACACCTCCTAAATATATCCGTGAGCTGTTTTTCTTGGCATCGGCGGATTGCTGGACTCCGCACCTCGTCAGAATGTAGTTTAGCATTAAACCAAATGATTTCTTTTGGGTGGCCGGTTTGCACACCTCTTCCTGAAGTCGTTCCAAAATGATTTGGCACCAATTGACCTTTTCACAGGTCAAGATAGCGACCATCATTCTGAACCTAAGATTCGTGCACATCTCGAGCGCACCGGTTCGATTTTCAATGATTCTGGAACAGAAGTCGTGGAGATAAACGAAATGAAGAAGAAAATTTTTCTTGTGGCAAGTGCTTGTAACCATGTCAACCACTTTGGACCCGGTAAATAGTCCATAAAACTTGGTAATCAGTTCTTGAGACCCAAACGTCTCAAGTTGGTCCATGGTCAGGCCGTCGGCGGGCAGCCTGTAGATTTTCTGAAGTAAATCACGATTGATGCAGACTCGCACTCCTTGGACTGTTGCGGTGATCTCAGCAACATGTCCTCCCTGGGCTAGTGAGAGAAAACGAACGGCAGCGTTGAGGTAGAATTCCTCAACTAGATGAGCGTCGTATTTGTCGGCGATTTTGCTTCCAAAGCGATAGAGTCCTTGTTGTTCAAGACGAGTAATGTTATACTCCATCGGTTCGGTGTCGTTGATTTCAGAGATGATACGCTCGATGATGACTGGTTTAGAGAAGATCCGGCCATCAATGATGCTGGAAGTTTTCTTCAGAACGGGGGATGAAGATTGAGTAGCCATGGATGTTTTCTTAAAACGAAGGTAGAAGAAAACGAGAAATTCGCAGTGAATATGCAGAAAATATGTAGGTGTGTGCTTGAGATCTCTTGTAATTGCAGAAAGCGTAAAGAGTCTCTAATGGCGTATCTGATCCTTTTATACTTGGGCGGCGAAATAGGGTTTGCAGAGTATGAATGGTCAGATTTTAAGGGATGGGAACCGGTTTTGAAATCAACGGTCAGGATGGATTTAGTGTAACTGGTACGCTAATCCATTAAAAGGTTTTAAAATACAGCGGGTCCCACTTCTGACATAGGTTGATTACCCTAAATGCCTAAAACGGCGGCTTAAAAATAATAAACAATTTAAAAACATCGCGGCTTTTGAGATTCAGTTGTCCAGATGTCGTGTAAGGCATTTAATGAATATGACGTTTGACGTAAAACAGGGCACGTGGACAAAAATTATTTTAAAAAGGAAATAATCTTATATTATATACTGAATCGAAATCCCATAGTATGTGCTGTTCTCCGCGTCGATATAGCGTTCCCCCTTAAAAAGGTACTAATAGGTTTTAAATTCCATACAACAATATTTGGATTAATGCTGTATTCATGGGTCCTACAGTATTCCCCCTTAATTATTGCACACATCAGCTGTAGGATTCATATGCCTTCGTTTGCTACAGTACTGTATTGATGTTTCTGAGTGTACAGATAATTATTGTTGGATACTGTATTCACGGGTCTTACAGCATTCCCCCTCAATTGTTGAGTAAAAGCAGTAAATTTACATACAGGGAGTCTGGCTGCAGTATCCCCAATTCTGTTCTTAGCATGTTGAATCTTGCTGTGTCGAGAGGCTTGGTGAAAATGTCAGCCAGCTGGATGTCTGTATGAACCTTTTTCAGGCGAACATCCTTGTTCTCGACATGATTCCTGATAAAATGATGCTTCATGTTGATATGTTTTGTGCGCGAGTGCAAAACAGGATTGTGCGTGATTGCAATTGCACTCGTGCTATCACACATGATTGGAGTCTCTCTAGCATCGATTCCATAATCTGACAGTTGTTGCTGCATCCAAAGGATCTGCATACAGCAGCTACTAGCAAAGATAGTACTGATTCAGCCGTGGAAAGAGAATTTGCCAATTGCTTCTTACTGAACCAAGATACGAGTCTAGGTCCGATAAAGTGACAAGTTCCACTTGTACTCTTCCTATCTAGCTTGCAGCCTCCGAGATCCGAGTCGCTGTATCCAACTAAATCGAATCCGCCTTCCTTAGGATACCACAGTCCTGCATCGACTGTTCCTTTGACGTATTTCAGGATTCGTTTAGCTGTATTGAAGTGTGATTCCTTAGGTGCAACTTGGTATCTCGCACACACTCCAACAGCAAACTGGATATCGGGCCTGCTAGCCGTTAGGTACAGGAGCGAACCGATGAGCTTCCTATAGAGTGATTGGTCAAACGGCTTTCCGGCTTCATCAGCACTAATTTGCACGGAAGTGCTCATGGGGGTTGGCGAGGATTTGGAAGTGTTCATTCCAAATTTGTTGAGAAGCTCCTTGCTGTATTTCTCCTGGTTGATGAATATACCTGTAGGCATCTGCTTTATCTGCAAACCTAGGAAATAACTGAGTTCCCCCATCATACTCATTTCAAATTTGCTTTGCATGAGATGTGAGAACCTTTGACATAGAGCAAGGTTAGTTGAACCAAAAATAATAACATCGACATAGATTTGTACCATTAGAAGGTCATCACCTTCCTGTATCTTGAACAAGGTTTTGTCGACAGCACCTTTCTCAAATCCATTGTTGATTAGATACTGGGACAGGGTTTCGTACCAGGCTCTAGGGGCTTGTTTAAGTCCGTACAGCGCTTTCCTTAGCCTGTAAACTAGATCGATACCGTCTGTGTTGGCAAACCCTGGTGGTTGTTCAACATAAACTTCTTCTGAAAGCTCTCCATTCAGGAAAGCACTCTTGACGTCCATTTGGTATACGATAAAACTTTTATGGGCGGCAAAGGCTAAAAATATCCTGATGGCTTCTAGTCTCGCTACAGGGGCGAAGGTTTCATCATAGTCGATTCCTTCTTCCTGACAATAGCCTTGTGCTACTAGTCTGGATTTGTTCCTTATGATAAGTCCGTTTCCATCCTTTTTGTTTCGAAATACCCATTTGGTTCCTATAACCGATTGGTGTGTCGGTCTGGGTACAAGATACCATACATTGTTTCTTTCGAAACCGTTAAGCTCTTCTTCCATAGATGTTATCCAATGAGAGTTGTTAAGAGCGTCTATGGTCGAAACAGGTTCAGACTGGGCTAAGAATACAGCGATAGTGCACATATTGAGTCTCCTAAGTTCGGATTGAGATTTCCATTCAGGAAAATGTGAGATTTCAGCATTAGATTCTTCTTGTGCACAAAGTACATTTCCTTGTGTACTCTGTATTCTCCTACGAGTAGAAACGCCTGCATTAATGTTTCCAATGATCAGCTCTTGCGGGTGATCTCTCAACCATCTTCGGTCGGGTTCTAGTTCAGGATCCCGCATCAGATCGAAAGTTTCGTGGGTACGGCCGGCTTGTACAGCGTCAGCTTCATCCACATCGATTCTTACAGCTGCGGGGTTGATTTCTAAATCAACTACAGGTTCAATGTGTGTAGGTGGATCCAAGATAGATAGATGGTGAATGTCCTGAGTGATATCATCTACTCCTGTAGGGTCATGGTGTGGTTCGTCGAACACTACATGAACTGATTCCTCGATCGTCAGCCTCCTTTTATTAAAGATTCTGAAAGCTTTGCTGACGGAGGAGTATCCTACGAATATTCCTTCATCTGATTTTTCATCAAATGTTCTAAGTTGGTCCTTCCCATTGTTCAATACGTAACACCTGCATCCAAAAATGTGAAAATACAAAACTAATGGAGTTTTGTTATTCCATACCTCGTAAGCTGTTTTGTTGTGGTGCTTGTTGACGATACAGCGGTTTTGAGTGTAGCACGTTGTATTGGTTGCTTCACCCCAGAAACGCTGCGGCAATTTGCTTTCGGCAATCATTGTCCTTGTTGCATCTTTCAACGTCCTATTCTTTCGCTCGGCAACACCATTTTGTTGAGGTGTTCGGGCAGCTGAGTATTCGTGCTGTATTCCATTCTCCGAACAGTATTGCTCTATAAAGCGGTTAGTAAATTCAGTACCTCTGTCGGAACGAATGCACACGATACTCGATGCTTTTTCATTCTGCAACTTTCTCAGGAGCTCGGGCAGCCTTGATGTTGTTTCCTTCTTCTTGCTAAGAAAGATCGTCCAAGCATACCTGGAATAATCATCAACAACAACCATACAATATTTCTTACCTCCCAAACTTACTGGGTCTACAGGACCGTAGAGATCCATGTGTAGCATTTCCAACACTCTTTGGGTTGAAAGGTAGGATTTGCTTTTCAGGGTTGACTTGATTTGCTTGCCTTTCTGGCATGGTCCGCAGATGCTTTCCTTCTTGAATGACACATCTGGCAAACCTCTAACCATACACTGTCTTGAAAGCTTGTTGATCGTCTTGAAGTTGACGTGAGACATCCTCTTGTGCCATAGCCAGCTAAGATCTGCAGTGCCTTTGGCAACGAAACATGGAATTGAGGAGCTCATAGGCTTCCAGTCAGCAATGTACATATTACCTGATCTGCTTCCTGTAAGCACAACTTCCTTGGTTTGGGTGTTCTTGACTCTACAGCGATCTATATAGAACTTCACCGAGAACTGTTTATCACAGAACTGGCTAATACTAAGTAGATTATATTGTAAGCCTTCAACATATGCGACATCGGTGACCTTGAATTTTCCGACAAGTAGGTTTCCTTTCCCTCTTGTTCTTCCTTTAGACTTATCACCGAAGCGAACTTTCGGACCGCGACCTTCTACAAAATCAGATAGCTTGCTCCTGTCTCCAGTCATGTGACGAGAGCATCCGCTATCGAAATACCAGGTATCCTCCTCTAAGATGTCCTGTAACAAAGAAATTAGGTAGATTTAGGTCCCCTTTGATTTTTGGGTCCATATATGTTAGTTCCTTTAGGTACCCAGATTTTCCTGACAGCAATTGGTTTACTGTAGGATGTACTCGGTACAGTATTGCGGTATCTACGGGGGGCATATCCGTAGTTGTTATAATCACGATAATTATTATGCATGTAAAATTCAGGGTTATTATTATTATTCCAGTACGAGTGCCGTCTAGGAGGTGGAGCCATTTTCTTAGGCCTAACAGCTTGTCTTCTGGGTCTCCAGTTGGATTCCCAATGCTGTTGTTGAAACTGAACTGGCACCTGCTGTCTTGAGGGATAACGGGGCTCCTGTATCCAATACCTTGGTGCACTGTACTGAGGGTACTATTGTGCGGGCCTTTGGTGGTTGGATACCGTCTTCTTTCTGAATGACTTTCGGCTTTGATGATATGCTTGTGGAGCATGCTTTAGATTACGCCTTCTGAGTGGTTGTTGGTTCCACTGTCTCGAATAGTAGAGTTGAGGGGGCGGAATTGCAGCTTTCGGTTTTCTCGGTGCAAAGAGTTCCTTTATGGGGTGGGAGTATCTTCCGATTCGGAATGTGTTCCACACTCTTGACGAACACGACTAGTTTTACCTTTATTCGAACATGAGCCGTATCCTAAGCCACTTTTATCATGAGCATGTTGCCCGGTGCTTAATTTCTTCCATTCTTTTGGACGATTTTTCAAAAGACTTCAGAATGGTCTCAAGTTCATTTTCTCGCTTCTCGAGAGTTGTAATTTTGGTTTGTAGTAGAACCAAATCATTTGTCTTGCTCTCATTATGGGTTTTAACCTCATTTAGTTCATGAGCAAGTTGATGATTGCTCTCCATGAGTTTTTCAAAATCGATCTTGCTGGTTTCACAGTCAAGAGACATATTTTCATAATTTATTTTCAGCAAGTCATTTTCATCTTTCAGCTCTAGATTTGTTAATTGAAGCTGTATATTCTCAGTTTTTAAAGTCTCATGGGCCTTTTGAATGTTTTTTAATTCATTCATCATATTTTCGAAAGTATGAGATGCATTAGGTGGAATAACTGAGGTTGAGCTTACCTCATCGTCGCTGTCTTCACCTTCTGGAACATCTTTGGCCATAAAGCACATGTATGCTTTATCATCGAACTCATCGTCAGATGAATCACTTTCGATGACCACCGAAGACATTACGCTGATTTGGATGGTGTGGGGAGGCTTCGATTCTCCAATCGGGGCCTTGAGCTTGTCTTTCCAAGCACGTCTTCTTTCATCTCGCTCTTGTTGCTCGGCCTCGTGCAATCTTTGGACTTTGGGATGAGGACATTTGTTTGCATAATGGCCTGGTTTCCTGTGATTATAGCACGAGTTAGCATCGCGGATGATGTTTCAGTACTTACCTTGTTGACAGGTTTGGGCCTGTAGGAGTCTTTCGAGACTGTTTAATGAACTTTTGAACTTATGCATTAGAAGCGCCATTTCATCTTGTGACAGGATGTCGTTGCCACTGTCGGCTTTCTTGTGACCGGGCTTGACGAGCTAGGCATGTTGTGTCGACGGTTCGATACTGACGAGAGTGTGACCTTTGAAGGAGATTCTTGACTTTCTCTCTTCACAATGTCATACTCAAATGCTTTAAGGTCGAGAAGAGATCAAAAGTGGATATTTCATTAAGATTACATGATACACGCATAGTTGTGGTCTTAATGTCCCATCGGGCTGGGAGAGATCTGAAAATTTTTAAGTTCTTCTCCTTTTGGGTGTAAATTTTGCCCAACGCTTCAAGTTCACCAACAATACCAGTAAATCTGAGGTCAAGTTCCTCAAGTGTTTCTGTTGGTTTCATTTCAAAATATTCGAATTGCTGAGTGAGTTTTGAAATTTTGTTTTCTTTTGAGAGCTCAGTTCCCTCACAAATTAACTTGAGTTTATCCCAGATTTCTTTGGCTGTTTTGCAGCTCTTTACCTTTGAGAACGTGCCTTTGTCAAGAGTGACAAATAACGCGTTCTTAGCCACGTTGTCGAGATTGGCTCGCTTCCTTTCATCGGTTGTCCATTGCTCGCGTTCTTTCTCGAGCATTTCAGCATGGGCTTGGCCCTCAATCCTTTCGGCTGGATTGACCTTCATGATCTTGATCGGACCATCCTGTATAACAAAGATCATCTCTTCGTGCATTGCTGCAAGATGAGCTTCCATTCTAATTCTCCAGTCGTCAAATTCATTAATAGAGAACATAGGGACTTTTTTAATCATAGAAGTATCCATACTGATAATATAGGAATGAAAGAGACTGTTTTGAAAATAAGTGATTTGAATCGATTCGGTGAAAAGAAATACTCGATTCTTTTTAGAATCAACCGCTCGATACCACTTGTTGGCCACTTAAGTATCTTGGATACGATTTGGGAAATCATTTAAACAACAAACTGTATGGAATCTAAATCGAGTGCGTAGCGGAAGTCTTGGATATGCTTAGTTGCCGTGGATACGACAGCAGTATTAGGTGTATACTTAATATATCACGGTAATTTCAAACAAGAAAAGCGTAAGGTAAATGACACATTAATTTAAGTGGTTCGAGGTAAACCCTCTACGTCCACCGGTCCTCCACACAGAGTAAAAGTTTATTATATAATTCTGCGTACACAACTACGTAATTATAAACAAACCTATCCTTGTATCGTTCACATGATTGATACAAAGAATATCACTTTCAACCGTTCACGCATTGGTTAAAGCTTCCTTCTTGACTAGCTTCTTCACACACGGTTCCAAAGCTTCGTCCTTATTCGTCCCACACAGTCGAATAACTTGTTGAGTTCACACAGAGCTCGGTTTTTACACAGAGGTAAAAGGTTAGGTAACCGGTAAGAACAGTGACTTTGAATATCAAGATCTGATGATAGCTGTTCTTGATGTTTGAGCACTGTATATCTCTTTCGTTTTAACTTGCGATATGCTTTGGAGATATGTTTGCTCAGATGATAACTTGATAGCTTTGAGGGTTACTTTGATTCGTAATTGGTGTCACTGATCTTCAATGTCTTCAAGGATATATATAGCCTTTGAAGAAAGTATCCGTTGAGATGTCCGTTTGAATAAGATTTCCTTCAACGGGAATATGACATGATCCGGATTTCGCGGGATTCGAAGATCGAGACCGATGTATTTAAATACTTTATCCTTGAGTATTTAAATACTTCTTTTCAACGGGACTTGACTTGTGTTCTTTCTTGTCCTTTTGAATTGTATGGAAGATGACCGTATTTAGGGCATCGAGACAGCTTTTCCATACTTGATCTATTACAAGTCTTCTTCTTTGTCTTGTGAGCTTCACTTATGCTGATTCGAGGCTGGTCTTCGATACATGATAAATCCTTGAATCCTCGATACAGTTTCCTTTACTGTATTTGGCATATATGTCAAAACCTTCTCAATAACAAATAACAATCGGTACAGGGATCGGGTATCCCGGCTGAATCGATACAGGGTGTTTGTTTTTCCTAACAATGATGACGGTCATAAGTAAATTTTAACGATGGATTTACGAGAAGGGAACCTTATAAATCCGAACTTAAGAATTGAGTTTGGAACATTTAGACCCTTATTATTGGTCCTCATTTGTTGCTGATATCATCATCATATTTCGACTCGTATTGTGGACAGGATGTGTAAGTGTCTGAGTTGGATTGTTCAGACTGTGATTAGTCGAGATATGGTGAAACGATTGAGTTTGTGGTTTGGTGGTATTGATATTGGTCGTCATCGAACCTGTTGATTATTAATCCTTCGTTTTACAATAAGATATGATGTTTGATCGTGAATTATGACTGTTGTGTTGCGGTTAAGGTTGAAGGGTTCATAGATTACTTTGTTCGGGGCTGAGGAACTCGTAGATGAAAGCAACTGAATTGGTAACAGTTCGTGGCATTGATATCGAGACAAGTTTTATGCTTGTACAGGTCAACGATATTAATGTTATCACGTAGGTGTACGAATGTGTGAATCATTTCAAGACTTGGTCTCCTTATAATTGTTTTGATACCAGGGGATCGTTTGATACGACACCCGTCGACAAATCATGCCAAGTTTTATTGTTGTTCGTAAACGGCCGATTGAAGGCATTGATGTATTCGAATTTCATCTTCATTATCGGAAACTGATTTAAGTGTGCCGAGACATCCGTTGTACCGTTGTTATCGAGTTGCCGTTCTAAGGTAACCGAAGTATTGAATTGGGACTGTCGAAGATAGTTCCCATCCGTCGAGTCGTTATCGATTGGTCGTTCGAAGACAATCGAGATATTGAATGGGGATCGCCGAGGATAGTGCCCATCTGTGAGTTATTATTGTCTTGTTGGCCAACTCAGGGCAGCACACTATTATTCTGGTGAACTCGATAACTTTGTGATCGTTGAAGGTTGAGGATTTTCCCGAACTGTTGTGTTGTGATCGTTGCTCGTGTTAATCGGTCCTTAGGGAATTCTGATCCCAGGATGGTTGTTTTGAATATCGTTGGTCGTGTCGATCTTTCATTATTCGTGTGTCATCGTTCACTTGGTGAGTCGTATGATCCGTATTGGATGTTTTATCCCTTGAGTTTCGTTGTCATGTTGTATCGTGGCATATCTGGAATCATGTCTGCATGCCGATTGGTTATGTGTAGGATTTTTAGCCAGGCACTCGATGGTCATGCGTGGATGTTTCCGCATTAGACCGTGCACACGAGACGTAGTTCTTGAGGCTAATTAGGTACATTGTCACACGTATATTCTGGATTCCGTATACGGGGTGGACATGTGCACGGACACATTTCCGGATCGGGCGTACTGTGATGTCCCTCTTGAGCTTTATTGTTTGATCGTTCATAGTCCATGTTGTATTGGATATGTCCGACGATTTGCGACTGGTTGTTCATACGCCGAGGGGTATGTCCGATGATCGAGTTGGTTTCTTTGAGATCTATTTTGTGATGATTTACAGCTTTGGGCTGTTCGGCTTTCAGGCTATTGTGATGTATGGGTATTTCCGTTGGAGCCTTCGGGCATTGTGAATTCGTATCTTTTTCGGCATTGGTTTGGTTTACCTTCGGGTAATGTATTGTTGTGTTCTATATTGATGACTCGCCGTTTGGGCGTAAGTTTTCGGTTCTTGTGTATCTCGTTGAGTTTTTCCTGGCGGAATATTTCTTCTCCCTACCTGTTTTAAGTTTCGGGACGAAACTTCTTTTAAGGAGGGTAGAATGTAATACCCGTAATTTTGATTCCCGGTAATTTTCTATTTTTGGCGGAAGTCCGTTTTGACAACTCGCTTGGGACCGTTTCGTCACCCTGAGAATGATTAATTCTACACTTTTTGACATCCGAGTTCGTTTCGGTATCGTTATGTTGAGTTCCGTTCTTTTCAGCGACTTTTCCACACTTGAGTTCGATTCTTGCGAATCTCGTTCTAAACTGCTGTTTCGAGTTTCCCATAAGTCTGTTTAACTTTGTTAGAAGTGTTGTGAACTTCGGTTTGGTTATTCGATCGCGTATCGTGATTTTCGGGCGTTATGGGCCGTTTTGTAATTTACCCAAAGTTATGGGTATTCTATCTGTATTCGTTGTCTCGACTCTTTTCTCGGTCGCGTATGATTAATTATTACATTACGATTTCATTTCGGGTCGTTGATGCCGTCCGCGAACTTTTCGTCGTGTTCGTTCCGTACGTTTTCGGAAATCGAGTCGTCGAGCCCTGGTGGTCGGGCACTGGCCGGACGATTGCGGGACTGACCGGACGGTCGCAGGTTCTGGCCGGACGATGGCGCACGCTACCGCCGGTCGTTGCGCACGCTGACCAGCAGGGGTAGCGCACGCTGTCGGCCGACTAGCGTACGTTACCGGGATGAGCTTGCTAGTCCAGAGGCTACTGGATAGGTCGGCTAGCGCGCGCAGGCTTCCGGCCGTAGCGCACGCTAGCGGGAGTCGGGCGGACGAGTCATGGTCGGCAAAATTGGCGGTGGTGCCGGGTCATGCGGGCCATGGCCGAGAGTACTGGGCCGATACTGGCCGATAGCGCACGCTAGTCCAGGAAGGCTAGCGCATGCTAGTTCCGGCCCAGTATATAATTGACAGACCAACGACTTTTTCATCCATTTTTCATTTCATTTCTCTTCGGTCCGCGGCTGGGGTTTTGGAGGAGACGAAACCATGTTGTTGAACAACAAATCCATGAAGTTCCTGAGTTCATATCATGGATCGATCATCGTATAACATCCTTCGATCCAGCGAATCAAGGTTAGATCTCTAGAACCCTACTTTTGGGGAGATTTGGGGATTTTCGCGGTTTTGTCCGATTCATTCGGTTTTGCTGAGTAATTCATGATGAATATGATTAATCTTGTTGGTACTCTTAGTTTCCCTACGGATTCATGGTATATTTCGTGATTTTTACGAAATCGAGAGGGTTTGGTTGTGGTCCGCCCTCGTTGTCGTTTTTATACGAATATACATGAATCGTAGGCGGGTTTCCGGGCGTATTCCAATTCCGTATTCGTTTAGAATCTGTTGTGATGGTATTCTTCGAATCGTTAGGTTCGGTTTCGATGGTTCCTAGCATTCTTCAGTGACTTTCCGTTCCGTTCGTTGCGTCGTCGATTATTCAAGGCAAGTATACATTTATGATTGTACGTTCTCGACTTTGAAAGTATGAAATATTGATGGTATGATTATTTCTAGACACTCCGGGACGGGCCGATGGTCCTCTAAGGGTTTCGTAGCCTCTGGTGCGATTCCACGGTTGATATGAACGAACCGTTTCTACGGCATTCATATGAAATAATGTTGGCATGTAATGAACGAACCGTTTTGACGGCATTCCTACATGTAACGGCGTATGATATGAACGAACCGTTTCTACGGCATTCACATACGTCTTGAGATTTTAGTCATTCCGGAATACTAGTCTTGAATTGATGAATTGACGGATTACATTTACTTTATTGTCGAGGAGTATTATGTTTCATACTCTTATACTTGCACTAGCTATTCGACGGCTAATCCCTTTATGGGGGAAATACCTTTTATGTATTTCAGGTTCCAGGAGAGAGGACAGGCGGGTATCGGGTCGGCATGAAGATGATGGGCAAGTGTGATACTGTGTCTTGTCTCCGGTTATCTTTTTGGATTCCTCCATTCAGTGTTGTTGTACTGGAATGGATTTTAAATACTCGAGTATTGTATTTCAGTTTCCCTTGATGTTCCGGCCTGTGTTGCCGAGGTATTGATTTGTGCACTAATGTATATGGTTTCACTGGTTATGGTTTTGAATACCATTTGTATCGTCTTTCTTTCCATTGTATGTAGACCTTCTCGGTCAAGTTTTATAGTTCCGCGTATGTTTAGCCTTGTGTGTCCCACGGCGGGGCTCACGGCGCTGTAATATACCCTAAATAACTTGGGGGTGTTACATAATGGTTGATGTTGCGAGTCATATGTGGAAAAAGGGAATTTCTATCGAAATCCATACATTGAGATTTTGGATGTTATCGTGTAGTTTTCCGATGAAATGTCAGTGGATTTGGTGCCGAGCTGAACTGGTATACAGGAGTATGGATGTAGTCAATCATTTGCATAATTTCATCTTATTTAATCGTGTGTATTCAAAAAGAATTGTCATCGGGAACTTCACGTAAGCAAGCCGATTTAATTTTTCGAAAATTGATTTCGTGTTCTTACGAAAATTTATGTTTTGAATTTTGAAATTTTTGAAAGAACTATCGAAAATTTGTCTTCTTGACGAGACTATGTGATTTCAAACTGGTTTTGAAAATGTGACTGATACACATACGCATTTAGTGCATAGTGCATATCATGGTGAACTTATGAATGTGTCTCACAAACTGGATAACACATCACTGATGAACGATGAATAAAGATTCGAACTTTAGTATGGTAGATCGGTCATCCAGGGATGCTCGGTTGATTATTGGATAAAAGAAATATGCTACGTGTTGTGGATCCATGCACATGATGTAATTTTGGAACTTTGGATTTTGTAAAAATGGGACATATGTTCTATGTGATTCCATTGGTATGGTAGTAGCGCGATTTTACCATAGTGATTTTTGAATGATTCCTTTGTAAGTGTGGATTCGGGGATGGTGACCCCAAGATTGTTGTTTTGGATATTGATTGATCGTTCCCACTCCACGTATGATTGGGTATGTTCGTCGGTTTGTGAATGGTTGTCCGTATGCCGAGGGGTATGTTCACCAGTCGGGTGTGTTTATTGAGATCCACTGTATGTGATTGGCGTGTCGTTTTTAGAATTTTGTTCTTTCGTATATCGGTTTTTGTGGTTCTGTGTTTAGTGTTGGAGTTTACCGTATGAAGTAATCTCGATTATCGTTGATCGCTCGTTTGTTATATTGGAGTTTATCATGTTGATGATATTATCGATTGTGTTTTGACCCCCGGTTGTTCATATTGGAGTTTATCATGATGATGATATTCTCAATTGTGTTTTGACCTTGGCTGGTCATATTAGAGTTATCATGTTGATGATATTCTCGATTAAGTTGCTGATTAATCATTATTAATTATCATATGAGCGTTCGAATTTGGTGTCGATGTTTCGGGATTTGTTGCCATTGTTTTGGGGCAGTTGTTTCACAGATGTATCGGGTATCATTGGCTTTGTAGCAGGATTGGGACTTGATTGTGTAATCAGGCAGACAGTTTTGGATACGGATAGATTATTTCATCCGAAGATGATATATTTTTGTTGAGACTCATGGAATTGTGATTGTAAGAGTATTTAAATTTTATAGTGGAGTCACTTGGTAGTATCTCAGGAGATCGTCGACTTCGTGCATTTGTAAGTATGCTATTTTGGTTATTCGGTAATGATAATGACTGATCATCGTCGTCATGATTTTGGGATATTTTCGTCGAACGGGTTGTTTCTTTTTATGACGGATTGCAAGTTTCGGGGACGAAACTTATTTTAAGTGGTGTAGTATGTAATATCCGAAATTTCTACTACTGTTGTTTAATGTTATTTTATCCGAGTTATGTTGTACAACGTGGAATCTATGCAGTATGGATAAAATAAATGAAAGATTGAGACAGCTGTATTTGTATAATTGTCGTACTTAGTCGAGAATTGTATATGAGGATATCGTGTATCAGAGGTATCGTATGAGAATATATTCAGAAGGAGTATGTGTATTCAGTATGTCGTATGTTCGTATCCAGTATGTCGAGATGGACAGGAACAGTTGGATTTCGGCCAAGTGCAGAAGGCCATTACGTACGCTAAGTTTAAGGACTTACGTACGTTAAATTCTATGTTTTACGTACGTTATGCATAAGTCATTACGTACGTAACAGAGACCGAGCTATGGTCGGATGGTGGGGCCATGTGTCGGCAGTTTTCAGCGTGGATGTGGACAGGAGAGTCAACCTCGAGCGTTACATACGCTATGCATGGTGCATTACGTACGTAGTACGAGTATGTAACTGTAGCAAGTCAACATTCGTATTATGAATGCTATGGATCAAGGGTTATGTACGTAAGGTATTGAACGAAATGAGTCAGTGACCTCTGGACTGTCTTTACGTACGCTACCAAGGTCAGATAGCATACGTAATATGGTGTTACGTACGTTAACTTTGGTATGTTACGTACGTAATGAGTTGTAAGTTTATATAAGTGGACGCTCGTCATTTCATTTCTCTTCAGAATTTCATTTCGTTTTCGCCTTCAAACACTCAAAGATGGAGTTTTCAGTCCTTCTAAGTCTATTATGAGCTTAGAAACATGGGATTGGAGCTTGAGGAATGAAGATATTGATGATTCTTGAAGAGTTTTGATACGAATTACGTATGAAAATGGACGTAAACTTGTATGGAATGCAGCAGAAATATAATTGATCCTCACAACACTCGAATATGTGCAACACTTGTAAGATATAACCGAAAGTAGGGCAATTCGGCTTACATAAACAAGAGAAATATGAATGATTTATCAAACTAGACCTATAGTTTGATAAGATAATCTTTCCTCAAGACCTATTGAGAATCGATTCGATTAAAACTCAAAAACGCATCGAATTATAACCAAGGTTTCGATGAAAAGCATTCACCAAGAAAACACAAGTGTATTATTATTTCTTCAACATACAATACATAATGAAAGCATGAACAAGACTACTTATAGCATGGTAGTCTTCTTAGCAACTAAGAAAAAAAAAACAAGATCACATGATCTTGAAATGAAAAACAAAACAACAAGATAAAATACAAAGGAATCAAATCAAAGGGAGGGGGAATCACACAACAAAATAAATATAAGCCACCCCACATAACATGCAAGTCTAATCATGACATGTGAGGGGAGTAAAAACAACAAAAATAAAAAAATCAGCAATAATGATCATTTCCTGGTCTGTCGGACACGGCCCGTGCCGATCGGCACGGCCGCGGCGGCATGTGCGGGCGCACATGTTCGGCAGGACTTGACCGTGTCACCTGGCACGGTCGGGTTGGTCGGACAGCGGGAATTTTACTATCCGAAAGAGTGTGACTCGGCCGTGTCGCCTGGCACGGTCGGGTTGTGTCGACACGGGCCGTGTCGGACAACACGGTCGGGTTCGGTCGGCAGCGAGATTTCATTATCCAGGACACCTCGGCACGGGCCGTGTCGGACGACACGGTCGGGTTCGGTCGGCAGTGATCGGCCAGTTCCGGCAGGTGGTGGTCGGTAGCGATCGGCCAGTTCCGGCAGGTGGTGATTTTTCCGGCAGGTGGTGATTTTTCTGGCAGTTCGTCCATTTTCCGGCCGATTGTCGACCTTCCGGCATAGCATGACACGGGCCGTGTTATATGACACGGCTGAGACCGAGACTCCACGTCTTATGTCCGTTTTCTCGCCTAAATACGTAGTATCCCGTGCATGGCGTGTAGTAAGGTCATTTATATCGATCCTTACTTCGTCTTCTTCGTTCATATCAAATGATTCCGTATCATCTCCTCCTCCTTTAAAAGGAATTGTCCTCAATTCCGAAATTCCGTCATCATCGATGTAAGGTGAGAGGTCCCCAACATTAAAGGTTGCATGAATCCCATAATCTCCCGGAAGTTCTAATTTGTAAGCGTTGTCGTTCACTTTCGCGATTACTTTAAACGGTCCCTCCGCTCGCGGCATTAATTTTTTCTTACGTTTATTTGGAAATCGCTCTTTCCTCAAATGCAACCAAACCAAATCACCAACTTCGAACAATCTCGGCCTTCTTTGTTTGTTCGACTTTCTTTTGTAAGCCTCGTTTATTTCCTTGATTCGATTACGTACTTGCTCGTGTAATTTGATCATTGATTTCAATTTTGATTCTGCATCCTTGTGCACTAACTCGTCACTTGGCAATGGAATTAGATCTAACGGCATGTACGGGTTTAGTCCGTAAACTACTTCGAACGGAGAGTGTGCCGTGGCATGAGTAGGAGAACGATTATAAGCGAACTCTGCATGTGCAAGTTTCAAGTCCCAATCCTTCTGTGTCTTGCTAACAAGACCATGTAGTAATGTGCCCAACGTTCGATTGGTCACCTCGGTTTGACCGTCCGTTTGTGGATGATGTAACGTGCTAAATAGTAGTTTGGTTCCCACCTTTCTCCACAAGGTGTTCCAAAAATAACTAAGGAATTTTGAGTCCCGATCCGAAACAATCGTTTTTGGAACTCCATGCAATCGTACGATTTCTCGGAAATACAAATCGGCGACGTTACTCGCGTCGTCCGTCTTGTGGCAAGCCACAAAGTGAGCCATCTTCGAAAATCGGTCTACGACAACCATAATAGCATCTCTCCCTCGTTGAGTACGAGGCAAAGCAACAATAAAATCCATTGACATCTTCCCACGGTCTTTCCGGAATCGGCAAAGGCATGTATGCTCCCGGTTTGAATGAACTTTTAGCAATATGGCATGTCACACACTTATTAATTATGTCGTGTACATTCACTTGCATCTTCGGACAATGAAAATGCTCTTTAAGGACCTCCAACGTTTTGGCCGAACCAAAATGACCGGCCAAGCCTCCACCGTGAGCTTCCCGAAATAATAATTCCCGAATCGGGTGTTTGGGTAAACATAGGCGATTCCCTTTGAAAAGGAATCCTTCTTGCAACGTAAACTCTCCAAACGGACCAGATTTACACCGAATGAAAACCTCACCAAAATCCACATCCCCATCATAATACTCCTTCAATGCTTCGAACCCAAGCAACCGAATGTCAGGAGTAGAGAGCAAGGCATACCGTCTACACAAAGCATCCGCCACAACGTTGCTCTTGCCATCTTTGTACTTCGATGAAAAGTGGAATGATTGCAAGAATTCCACCCATTTAGCATTTCTCGGACTCAACTTTAGTTGGCCGTTAATATATTTCAAGGACTCATGATCCGAATGTAGGATGAAATGTTTCGGCCGAAGGTAATGGCTCCAATGATCAAGAGCTCTCACAATGGCGTAGAACTCCTTGTCATAAGTACAATAGTTGAGTCGAGCCCCACCCAATTTCTCCGAAAAGTATGCAATTGGTCGTCTCCCTTGGACGAGGACCGCCCCAATACCCACTCCACTTGCGTCACATTCTACCTCGAAAGGTTGTGAAAAGTCGGGTAAAGCCAAGATAGGTGCTTCACACATTTTCGCCTTCAATTTTTCAAACGCCCCTTGGGCAGCCCCGTTCCACACAAACGGTCCTTTTTTAAGCATTCCGTTATCGGGCTAGAAATGGTACTAAAGTATCGTATGAACCTCCGATAAAATGAAGCAAGTCCGTGAAAGGATCGGACTTCCGTGATGGTTTTGGGCGTAGGCCAAGATTTAATCGCCTCGATCTTGGTTTGGTCAACCGACACTCCTTCTTTAGAAACGATATAGCCAAGAAAGGCTACACTCTCGACTAGAAATGAACACTTCTCCTTTTTCCCATAAAGTTTTTTATCCCTAAGGATCTCGAAGACTTTCCTCAAGTGCCCGGTATGCTCTTGCAATGATCGACTATAAATTAAGATGTCGTCCAAGTATACGATGACAAATTTTCCCAAAAACGGCTTAAGTACCTCATTCATTAATCGCATGAAAGTATTTGGCGCATTTGTAAGGCCAAAGGGCATGACGAGCCATTCATTTAATCCATTTTTTGTCTTGAAAGCCGTTTTCCATTCGTCTCCTTCCCGCATGCGAATTTGATGATAGCCGCTTCTCAAATCCACCTTCGAAAAAATCACCGAACCATGCAACTCGTCCAACATATCATCAAGTCTCGGAATTGGGAACCGATATTTGATGGTTATGTTGTTCACGGCTCTACTATCTATACACATCCGCCATGACCCATCCTTCTTTGGAACAAGTAAAACCGGAACCGCACAAGGGCTCAAACTTTCTCGAACGTACCCGCGGTTCATTAGCTCCTCGATTTGTTTTTGCAACTCCTTTGTCTCCTCGGGGTTACATCGATAGGCGGCCTTGTTAGGGAGTGATGCACCCGGTACAAGGTCGACTTGGTGTTCAATCCCACGTAAGGGTGGTAAACCCGGCGGTAAGTCTTCCGGGAAGACATCCGCAAATTCTTGTAGCAAGGTATCGATATCTCTCTTGCCTTGCACAACTACGTCAACATCTCGTGTTTCTTTAATCATCAATAAATACACACGCTCGCCATCGTTAATAGCGTGTCTCACCTCTCTCTCGCTAGCAAACATGGTAAGCTTTGGTTTCTCCATTTGATTAGAACTCATCGATCGAATGGCTTGGGGTGCCATCGGTTTAAGCACAATCTTCTTGCCTTTATCTCGTAATTCATATTCGTTACTCCTTCCTCGATGCAAAACATCTCGGTCGAACATCCATGGTCTTCCCAAAAGTACGTGGCATGCGTCCATCGGGAGTACATCACATAACACATCGTCTCCGTATGATCCCATAGTTAAGTTGACCCGTACTTGTCTCGTCACCTTCACTTTGCTTCCATCATCGAGCCAATGTAAAGCATACGGTCTCGGGTGAGCCGTAGTAGTTAGCCCGAGCTTGGTGACCATCTCGTTTGATGCTACATTCGTGCAACTCCCTCCATCTATTATCAAGCTACACCACTTTTCTCCGACTTTGCATTTGGAATGAAAGATTTGGTCTCTTTGCTCCGTATCACTTGGAACGATTTTGGTATGTAGTGCTCGAAGCACTAGAGTAGTATCATATTCCAAAGCGTCATAAGTCTCGCAATCCTCATTCTCTTCCTCGGCCTCCATGTTAAATACGTCACCAAGGCCTTCCTTCTCGTCCTCGACCAAAAGTTCGTCTCGGACCGCAAGAGCTTCTCTTAAAGTGACCACCCGTTTATTTGGACATGCATTTTGATAGTGACCAAACCCTTGACATTTAAAGCATCGCACTTTAGCCAAGCTCATTTCCTTGGAAACGTGGGGAACCTTCGGGGATGGGGTAGGGAGTTGAAAAGGTACGGTAGGTTTCGTAGTCGAACTTGAGCCGGCACTTGTATTTCCGAATTTGTATGGGAATTCGGGTTTGGTAAACTTCAATTTGTTTTGAGCTTCAATTTTTATGCATAGCCCGCATAAAGTGTCAAAATCTCCGTATGGGTATAATTCCACCGTATTTGCAATGTTTCGGTTTAGACCACGTAAGAAACGTGACATTCTTTGTTCTTCATTTCCTTCAAGTTCTCCCATTAAGGCCAAGCCTTCAAATTCTTCGATATATTCTTCCACACTTAGTTTCCCTTGTACAAAAACCGCAATTTTTCGGTACAAGGTTAACCGATGTGATGTCGGGACATACCTTTTACGTAGTTTTTTCTTCAAAGAATCCCAAGAACGGATTTTCTCTTTTCCCGCACGAGCTCGTTGTGTTTTCATACACTCGAACCATAAGGAAGCGCCCTTCCCTAACTTGATAATTGCATATTTGCAATGTTTCTTATCGTTAAGGTGCTTGAAGTCGAACATACGTTCAATCTTCCTCTCCCACTCCAAGTAAACTTCGGGATTAGTACCTCCGACAAATTCCGGAAGTTCATTAACTTTAAATTCATCCACATGACGCGGTGAATGTGCATCATATCCTCCTCTTCTTGCTTGAAAACGTGGTTCTTGCATGCTGTGTAGTGCCTCACGTAGTTTCTCCATGAAATCGTCGGAAAAATCCATGATAAGATAGTTTTGATAAGAAAATCGCCAAGAGAAATTCGCCAAGGAAGTAACCTTGGGCTCTGATACCACTAATGATACGAATTACGTATGAAAATGGACGTAAACTTGTATGGAATGCAGCAGAAATGTAATTGATCCTCACAACACTCGAATATGTGTAACACTCGTAAGATATAACCGAAAGTAGGGCAATTCGGCTTACATAAACAAGAGCAATATGAATGATTTATCAAACTAGACCTATAGTTTGATAAGATAATATTTCCTCAAGACCTATTGAGAATCGATTCGATTAAAACTCGAAAACGCGTCGAATTATAACCAAGGTTTCGATGAAAAGCATTCACCAAGAAAACACAAGTGTATTCTTATTTCTTCAACATACAATACATAATGAAAGCATGAACAAGACTACTTATAGCATGGTAGTCTTCTTAGCAACTAAGAAAAAAAAAACAAGATCACATGATCTTGTAATGAAAAACAAAACAACAAGATAAAATACAAAGGAATCAGATCAAAGGAAGGGGGAATCACACAAAAAAATGAATATAAGCCACCCCACATAACATGCAAGTCTAATCATGACATGTGAGGGGAGGAAAAACAACAAAAAATAAAAAAAATCAGCAATAATGGTAATTTGCTGGTCTGTCGGACACAGCCCGTGCCGATCGGCATGGCCGCGGAGGCATGTGCGGGCGCACATGTTCGGCAGGACTCGACCGTGTCGCCTGGCACGGTCGGGTTGGTCGGACAGCGGGAATTTTACTATCCGGAAGAGTGTGACTCGGCCGTGTCGCCTGGCACGGTCGGGTTGTGTCGACACGGGCCGTGTCGGAAAACACGGTCAGGTTCGGTCGGCAGCGAGATTTCATTATCCATGACACTTCGGCACGGGCCGTGTCGGACGACACGGTCGGGTTCGGTCAGCAGTGATCGGCCAGTTCCGGCAGGTGGTGGTCGGCAGCGATCGGCCAGTTCCGGCAGGTGGTGATTTTTCCGGCAGGTGGTGATTTTTCCGGCAGTTCGTCCATTTTCCGGCCGATTGTCGACCTTCCGGCATAGCATGAGACGGGCAATGTTATATGACACGGCTGAGACCGAGACTCCACGTCTTATGTCCGTTTCTCGCCTAAATACGTAGTAGCCCGTGCATGGCGTGTAGTAAGGTCATTTATATCGATCCTTACTTCGTCTTCTTCGTTCATATCAAATGATTCCGTATCAAGTTTGATTGTGTTATTCATGTTCTTGAGGTATGTTGATGAACTCTACACCTTGATTTGGATTTTTGGTATTGTTTTCCGTATTTGCTTTGTATGATGATGATAATGGTGTTGTTGTTACGATTCTTGAGGTTATGTGAAGTGTATATTGAAGAATATGATGATACATGACTTGGATTACCAATTAGATGATTATCTACATGTTAAAGGATATCGAATTGTGTTGTTTTGATGCCTATTAATATGATTTCGAATCACTTAGTGTTCTTGAGGAACTTCTTGATGATTTTAACATAGCAAGACGATCGTATGTTGAATTATCGGTATTTTTAGATATGAAGATCGAATGTTCGTTGATTGTAGTGGAAGAATTCGTATGTTCTTGATGAAATACGAATCATGATATCAATTTGGAATCCGGAAAGATTGTGATTAATCACTGAATATGATTTCCTTTACATTCGTATCTGTAATCGTATTTTGGTTATGAATTTTTAATTTTTTGAGTTGGATTGTTCGGACTTGTGTCCAATCAAGAAATTATGAAATCGTTGAGCTTGTTGATCGGTTATATTGATTAGTAATCATCGGATATCAGTTCATATGGTGGATATGAATTCGTAATGGTTTGAGTTATACCATTTGGTTTTCTATATGATCGAGGTGTCGATGAACCATTGTGATTGATTGGTTGGATATGTCGGTTATTGATTATTATTGAACTTGTTGTGTATCGAATTATGGTAATAGGTTGCGATTATTGATCGGTGATTATAACCGTATGGTGCGGTCGAGTTCGAGGATATTCGTAAATTGCTTAAGTTGGGGCCAAGGAACCTGTAGATGAAGGCAATGACATTGGTAGCGGCTCTCTCATCTTTGTGTCCGCTTTCCCAAAATCAATTATTAAGTCCATATACCCATTTGTCAGCTAAGGTTTTGTGGGGTTTGTGATTTCTTCTGGGCCTCGGAGGTCCAAAAACAAGAAGAAAAAGACCTACGAGCAGTACAAACCCAAGAAAGGGGTACAGAAAGGAAAGGGCAAGGCCCGAAAGGTTCAAAAGTAGGCGGTCCAAAACCTACGGACAAATTCCTTGAATGCGGTGAGCTGGGCCACTGGCGAAGGACTTGTCCAAAGATTAATGGCGCATCAGGTACGGAACTTTTTGTTTTTTAAACTAATTTCTCCGCTACTGTATATTCTGCTTCATGGATTCTGTATTCAGATGCCACTTCTCACATTAGTACTATGAATCAGGATCTAGAACGAAGTAGAAAAATTGAAGCTGGGGAAATAATGATCACTGTCGGAAGCGGACAAAGTGTCGAGGCAACCGATATTAGATCAATCCTACTGTGTTTAGAATCCGGTTTTATTTTGACATTAGATGAAGTACTTGTTTTGCCCAAGGGGCATAAAAACATTGTATCCATTCCAGTCTTGGACCGGAAAGGATTTTGTTTCTTCATTGGAAATGGTAGTTGTAAAATTTATTTTAGAAATAAATTGGTTGTCACAGCTACATTGTTGAATGGTTTATATCATCTGAACATGCAAAATAAAACAGTAGTGAACACTATAACTAGTAAACATGGTAGGCAAGATACTAATCAAGCTTTTAAATGGCACCTTAGACTTGGTCATGTTGGTCAGACCAAGGTTCAGAAAATGGAGAAAGATGGACTTTTAAGTCCATTGGGTGTAGAATCCTATCCAACTTGTGAATCTTGCCTTAGAGGCAAAATGACTAAGTCCCCCTTCACAGGGACTTTTTGAAAGGGCTGCCGATAAACTTGGATTGGTACATACCGATGTTTGTGGTGCTTTAGAAGTAGCCCGATACGGATATCAATATTTCATAACGTTCACAGATGATCATACTAGGTATGGGATTGTGTACTTAATGAAACATAAATCCGAAGCCTTTACTAAATTCAAAGAATTTAAGGCCCTAGTTGAAAAACAGACTGGATGTCATATCAAAGCACTTCGGTCGGACCGAGGTGGCGAATATATGAGCACAGAGTTTGATGAGTTCCTTAAGGAACATGGAATAGTTTCACAATTGACGCCGCCAGGAACCCCACAGTTGAATGGTGTTTCAGAAAGTAGAAATCGAACTTTGTTGGACATGGTTCGCTATATGTTAAATTACACTGATTTACCTATTTACCTGTGGGGGTATGCCTTACTAACCGCTGCCTATATCCTTAATAGATGTCCTTCCAAATCCGTTCCTATCACTCCGCATGAGATGTGAAATGGTAAGAAACCAAGCCTTAATCACATAAGGATTTGGGGATATCCAGCCTATGTCAAGAAGGCTAAAGTGGACAAAATGGAAGTGAGGTCCATCAAAGGACGTTTCATTGGATACCCGGAGGACTCGATGGGTTATCTATTCTACATGCCAGAAGACCATAGGGTCGTTGTGGCATTACAAGCGCACTTCCTTGAGGATGAATTCATTCAGGAAGGTGGCTCGGGTAGAAATATCTCTTTGGAAGAGCATAATGAAAGTCCTAAGGAGACATCTGATCAGGGATCATGAACCGAACCTATTGTAACACAACCTCCACTTCGAAGGTCTGATAAGGTGCGTAAGCTGCAACGAGCCATTTATGGGTTGAAGCAAGCTTCTCGGAGTTAGAACCTTCAATTTGACGAAGCAGTCAAGGACTTTGACTTCGTACGAAATGAGGAGGAGCCGTGTGTTTACAAAAAGGTCAGTGGGAGCAACATTGCGTTCTTAGTACTATGTGTAGATGATATTCTACTTATAGGAAATAACGTAGCAATGCTCAGCACTGTGAAAGCTTGGCTTTCTAAAACGTTCTCCATGAAAGACTTGGGAGAAGCTTCCTATATTATAGGGATCCGTCTTTACAGAGATAGACCACGAAGAATGATAGGACTTTCCCAAGCCCTCTATATAGATAAAATCCTGAGAAGATTCAAGATGGATAAATCTAAAAGAGGGTTCCTTCCCATGCGACATAGAATTCATCTCACCACGAAAATGTGTCCTCAAAGTGAGGAAGACAAGAGAGATGAGTAAGGTACCCTATGCCTCGACAGTGGGTAGCCTCATGTACGCTATGTTGTGAACGAGACCGGACTTAGCCTACGCTGTGAGTATGGTAAGCCGATTTCAAGAAAACTCAGGTAGGGAACACTGGACTGCCGTAAAGAACATTATTAAGTACTTAAGAAGAACTAGAGATTTGGTTCTTACTTACGGTGGTGGAGAACTGAGGGTGATTGGAATCACCGATTCTGATTTTCAAGGAGACAATGACGACTCTAACTCGACATCTAGGTATTTGTTTACTCTCAATGGAGGAGCAGTATCTTGGAGAAGCTCTAAGCAAACCGATACTGCAGATTCCACCTGCCAAGCAGAGTATCAAGCTGCCTCAGAGGCTAGCAAAGAAGCATTTTGGATGCAGAAGTTTATGCAAGAACTTCAAGTGGTGCCTAATGCGGAGCTGCCTATATCACTATTCTGTGATAATGATGGAGCTGTCGCCCAAGCCAAGGAGCCTAGGGCTTACCACAACACCAAGCATATAGAGAGAAAATACCACATCGTTTGAGAGATGGTGGAAAAAGGATATGTTTCATTGCAAAGAGTAGACTCAGAAAACAATGTCTCTGACCCGCTGACTAAGCCATTATCTCAGGCCGTCTTAGAAAGACATCTGAAGAATATGGGTATTGGATACCATGATGTGTGGCATTGAGTGCAAGTGGGAGATTGTTAGGAATATGCCCTCGAATGAAACTCAGAGGATGAGAGAGTAAGGGCATTGTACTTGTAATTATGGAATAATTAATAAAAAGGCAATACGATTCATTCATTGTTTATTGTATTTCAATTGCATTCTTGACTTGGTAAACATTGAAATGAAGTCCATGTAAATAAATCGAACATTCCATTCTTGTTATGGGATAAGAGAAAATGTACTGGAAGTGTTTAAAGTTTATTTACATAAATTGTTCGCAAGTCAATAAACTTAAAATGGGCATTAAGTTTTAATACGACTTGTATAACTGATGCTAGGACGTGTGCACGTCTTGATAGCATAGTTATAAGTATATTGGTGGGGCCAGTATACTCGAACACGACTCATACTCGATTCAGTCACACGGTATTCACTCTCGGAGAGTCGATGACGAATCGAAAGGTTGTGATAGTATATGTGGACCTTTGACTTGAGGGTTAAGTAGAAGATGTGCTTGTGACGTTTAGTTTGTCATTAGAGTAGTTAGACTCATTTGCTTAATTGCTGAGTCGACCTCGAAGTGCGGACTATACAGGCAGGTAGCAGTCTTTATTGTACGCCAAGAAAGGATTTTATCTCCTGTTAGTGAGCAGGCGAATGTCCTATATGGTTAATGGCAAATAAGATCATAAGTCTTTGGCCAAAGCATTCTCATATAGTCGTATTAGATACACTATTAAACAGTCGGTCTTGATTTGCATTAACACATGTATAGAGTTTAGTCAACAGTAGGGTTTGACTTTACCGTGACCCGAAGACTTGACCGGGACATCTGATGAAGGGTCTATATGTATATAGTATTCACGACATAGTGGTTCTGGAATGATCCCTTCATTCGTTCTCAGTCGGGGTTTACAATGCAGCACGCTAGGCTGGCTAAGTGCTGCCCGCACTCATTTTTTCCTCCCAATGCCGGTTGAGACGGACCTACGGAGTCGCGCATCATGAGTGTTGACGGATAAATGTGAATTTATTATCTCTCTATTAATATTAGATATTGGATATCTAATTATGATTTATTGGATAAATCAAATGGCGGTATTATGAATTAAAATTAAGTTACCGGGTAATTAATTTAATTCAAAAATTATATTTCTTAGAGAAATATTTTTGTATTTGATATAATTAATTATTAGATTAATTAATTAATATAAATACATTGATGGTTAAAAGGAGTGTATTTAACGGAGTCATTTGACGAAAGTCCGGTACACGAGCCGAGTGGCTCGGCTCGTTTCTATGAAACTTCCATGGGCCGCCCCCCTTCCCCACCTCACATGAATTAATTCAACCTTGCATGTTGTATGTCTTGTCATGTTTTGTAGTAATAATGTTGAGATTCTATTCTCACATGATTAATACATGATGTGATATTATTATATGGGATATAATGACCAACTCATCTATAAAGAATATGACTTGAAATCATACTCATTTATGTGCAAGTGTGCTGCTCCTTCCGTGAGAAAAATTGGAGTGAGAGAGGGAGAAGTTTTTCTTCAAGTTTTCACTTTGAGTGAGAAAAATTATGAAAGAAAAAGAGATATAAATTCCTATAGTAATTCCTAGCCGTGTTCTTGGAGAACGGATTGCTATTGAATTTTTCTGGGCAACTTCCGACGCGTGTGAAGTAGAGGCTTCGTATTTTCGGTGCTTGGAACGAAGGGATTTCATGCTCGGGACGGGGTTCGTGATCGTCATCCATATTTACGAAGATTTATTTCAAAGGCTTCAAGGGTATGATCTTTTATCTTCGTATTTAATTTTTTCGTATATACGTTACTTGATCGATCCTGTTTGGGATTCGTATTTATTTCCGCTACGTATTTCGTTTTTTTTTTTTTTCGGAATCCCAACAGGCTCATCTTTGTTTTGGACAAAAACTCTTTGACTATCTCATTCCAACTTGGCGAAGCTTGCTTCAGTCCATAAATGGCATGCTGAAGTTTGCATACTTTATGAATATCGGTTTTAGATATGAATCTCTTAGGCAGTTCCTGTTGGAATACAGTAATTAAATCGAGTTATGCAGCGGGAAAAAACTAGTCTAACCAGATAAAAACCCGAACCCCTAAGAGGATCAATCAAGCATCTTATATCGAATATATAATAAAGGAAAGACAAGGCATGAAATAGAAATCATTCCCTTGAAGTCTGTTGGCCACTAAGTATACAATAAATAGCTTAGAAAGTAAGAGTACAATAAGCTAAAAGTTATTCGAAGTTAATTTGCATAGCGGAAGTATGTTGTGTGAGTTGCTGTAAATACAGTAACTAGGTGTTCTCCTGTTTGCTTGATGCGTACAGGGTTTAACAGTGTATACTAGATAAATCACGATATACTGAAAACAGTAAAGATAAAAAGTAAATATCACACAGTTTAAAGTGGTTCGAGGTAGCCTCTACGTCCACTAGTACTCCACACATGAGTAAAGAGTTTATTAAAATCACTACGTACACAACTACGTGACTTTAACTAAACCTGTCTCTGCATCATTCACACAGATTGATACATGGACTGTAGCTTTAGGACATTCACACATATTGGCTTGAGATCTTTCGACTCGCTTCTTCTCACACAGATTGAAGCTTCGTCTTTAATGCTATTCTTCCCACACAGGTCGAAATATGTAAGGATCCTTAGTCCACACACGACTAATGATAATCTGAACGATAATGGGTAGAATAAATCTTCAAACAGCAGCTTTATCTTTGATGAACGATCGCTGTATGCTATGTTATTTGCGTTGAGGACTTAGTATATTTATTCGCTTAGATACTGTTGTATGCTCACGAAATATACTTCTTTATAATCGCTAGAAGTCAGGGTAATCTGTCAGAGCTTTCGCTATAATGAATAATGTGTGTATGAAGTACTCTTGGTTGGGCTATTTATAACCTTGGAATTGTATCCGTTATAAATGCAGCCGTTGTTGGTTGGTGATTTGTTGACGTCGGTATCTTGATTGGCGGCTGCTGAATGTTTGAATTAAAGCAGATCTCATTTAATGCTTCAGACATCCTTTATGTCTTTACATTAAATGCTTTTCAAAGCGTTCAGACTTGTCTCTCTCCGGCTGCATTAAATGTTGTCCTATCAGCAATAAATGCTGCTTTAACCGTGAATACCTTATGAATAAACAATGTTTATATCACAACGGTTTCAAGCTTCTTTTGTTCAGTCCTGTTGGATACGTTTTACTTTTCCTATGTAAAATATCTTCAGCTTGTATTATGTATCCAACACTTTAAGTCTCTTTGCTGTATGATGAGGACTCTAGGATAGACTGTAGAAGATCTCTTTGCTTTAGGGACGAACTATATGAACAGTCCTAACAGATTCCATACTTAACAGAATTCTGGCTCTTTTGAGACAACCTGCTGTATGTTGGCAATTATTAAAACATGTATGTTTTCCCCCACAATCTCCCCCTTTTTGATAATGCCAAAACTTTCCTTTAGATGTATTCGTCTGGATACAGAGAGGCTATCTTCAAGTCTTCTGTCTGATTGATCTGATCTTCAAGGCTAAGTCTAGAAAATTGAACTGCTCACAGGCAAGTTCTAAAATGAAGAATCTTACATTACTATGTATTACAACTGAACTTATGATTGGCGCGTAGGCACAATCTTACAGTGTAGTCTAGGTTGAATACAACTTAATCTATGAACAGTTCGCAGACAGGTTCTTACAGCTTTGAGATAACAAGTTTATACTTGTTCAAATATTCCAAAATTTCTTAATCAAACAGTAAAAACAGTAGCCGTAAACGAGCTGTAATCTTTCACAAGAAATTTTATTGATATTCAGGGAAACCTTACAAGTGCTGAAAAGATAAGAACAAAAATACATATACATACTGTATTGGTAATCTAACATAGGAAACAATACACCGAACATATAGGTTAACTCTTATACTGAGAATGCCTCCAAGGTCTTCGGTCAGGATAATTTGCGGTCCCTTTCCACCAGTCGACTAGGGAGTCTTCGCCTCGATCCCTGCAGATACTCCTTCCTTTAGGGGATTTATCGAACGCGAGTATCCAGTCCTCAAGGTGGGTGAGCCGTTCACCTTTTTGGTGCCTTGACTTCATTAGCATCTGCAGAGGGAACCTTCCTTCTGCTAATAGCCTCGAGAATTCATTCACGGCAAATTGTAGCGTCTTGAATTGATTGAACAGGGGAGACTCCCTGATGAGCGTACAGAAGTATCTCATCAGTTAATTTTTCTTCCAGTTCTTCAGATCATCGGCTGAAGATTGTCGGTCAGTGGGTAGCAAAATCTCGGCAGGCTTTCGCACATTGTTCTTATAGGGAAAATTGGGATCCTGGAACTTAGGTCGAGAACCAGATATACTGTATCCTATTGAAGCTTGACTAGACCCTGGTGAGGCCAGTATACCAATCGCAGTAGCAACACTCTCTTCCAGTGCTGCTTCCATTTCCCTTTCTCTCTCCAATCTCCATCTTCCAGATACCCTGTATCCTCTTGAAGCTTGACTAGACCCTGGTGAGGCCAGTCTACCAATCGCAGCAGCAACACTCTCTTTCAGTGCTGCTTCTATTTCCCTTTCTCTCTCTAATCTTGTTGGCCAATAAGTATACAGAATACAGCTTGGAAAGAGTTTTAAACAACAAGCTGTGCGATTTTCAAATCTGAGTGCGTAGCGGAAGTGTTGTTAAAGTAAGTTTGTATAAATACAGCAACTAGATATGAAGTGTATACTTAAAAATAATCAGAGACATTAAAACAGTAAATGTAGAAGGTAAATGACACGGTAATTAAAGTGGTTCGAGGTAAACCCCTCTACGTCCACTGGTCCTCCACACAGGAGTGAAAATGTTTATTATAAATACTACGTACACAACTACGTATTTATAATCAAACCTATCAATGTATCATTCACACAGATTGATACAATGATCGAAGCTTTCAACCGTTCACACAGATTGGTTTAGGCTTTCACTTGACTGACTTGTTCACATAGAGTTTCGAAGCTTTATCTCTTCAATGCAAGTCCGTCACACACAGTTCGGGAAAAGCAATGCTTTCTCTGTAACACCCCCAGATTTAACCAGAAATATTATAGCGCCGTGGGCCCCGAGATGGAACCCACAAGGCTAAAAGAAATTTTCGCAAAAATTTACAATTGCCCAAGAGGCTAACGACAGTACTATCTTTAAAATATTCGAAGACTTTATAAAACTCGTTTATCAAAACCGTCGTAAAATCTCATCTCAAAAAGGGCAAGGCCAAACGGCCGAAACTCAACAGTTTAAAAAACGTACGTCAAACTATCGCTTACACGTACCGACAAAATAGTTTAGAAAATGATTACCAAAGTAACCAAAGTTACCAGATACCAAAAGGTCATTTAAAGATACTCACGCAGCGGAAAAGACAAACAATTAAAAATACTCTAGCAGCAGAATATAACAACTGATCAGGAAACTCAGTACAAAAACATGCCCTAGCCAGTATCCTCCGGGAAGCTCATCTCTCCACGACCGCTACAAGCTCGATATCTCAAGAACCTAAAAAGAAAGCCCACGACAGGGTCAACCATAATATCCAGCAATGATAACCATGACATCACATTAATAATTACATACCAATGAGAATACAAAATAAGAATACAACCAATGTAATCTTATCGTCATAACTTTACTTACTCAAACAATTCTCGTCAGAATAACCATTATCACATATTTCACATCTCATACTCGATTAACCAATTAACTCGAACATAATATCTATATTGTACCAGTTATGACCAATACGATCCATAGGATAGCATCATCAAATCCCAAGACGATAACTGATTGGCCATCAAAAGACAAATACCAAAGGAAATACGGAACATACCTCAAGATATGAACTGTCACGACAAAATAACGTCAGTCTAATCCAAGATCAGATCAACAACATACGGATGTGGTCCTACACAAGACCTACAAATGCATACTCATATGGCAACGTCAATATGCTCACATCAATGACGACAGTGTATACTTATGACAAACCCATAATATACATATGCACAATAACAACACATGATAAAATCAATGATGCGAATCCACAAGATTCCATCAACTCAATACCGGGTAATCCAACGATCCAGTGCCCTCAGCATAGATCCTCATGATGATCCCGTCGGACCAACGCATAGTGGACATCCGATCCAGCGCCCTCAGCATAGATCTCATGATCTCACAGGATCAACACAACATATAGATCACATGATCTCACAAGATCAACACAACATAAACAATATAATTATGCATACACATATGCAACTCAATATGTTCATCAACATGAACAACATATGAATCAAAACATGAACGACACTATGATGAAACAACTAGGACAACTTAATGTTCAGCAACATGAATGACAACCTGCATAATCAACAACATCCACACTAAACAGAATCAAACTGAGGTACTTGTCCCGAGTCCTTCAGGAAAAATCTAGATGTCAAATCATCACCAGCGATTATCCTCAATGCTCGGCGATCGAAATGTACCACGAACTATAGATATTCATATCCTCATATCAATCGCAACGTAACCCTGACACCCGAATATGCCGATAACTAAGATAAAGCATATACATTATGATTTAAGAATCGGAAAACCACATAAAATCCAAATCTCCAGGATTTACAGTAATAATCATTGCTATACGCATTATAAACGAAATGAAACTGAAACCATTCATTAAACATTATAACTGAGCAAGTATTAACTTGCCTCGATACCGATACGACGATGATGAAGTTGCTACCAATCACATTGCCTTCGTCTATGAGCTCCTTGGCCCTGACCAACACAATTCACGAACATACTCGAACACGACCGCAACATACGGTTCTAATCACCGATCAATAATATCAACCTATTGAAGTAATCAAATAGCAACGATTTGATAATAATCAAAAACCGACATAACCAACCAATCAAACTCAATGGGTCAACGATACCTCGATCATATATAAAACCAAATAATATACTCAACCCATTTTACGAATTCATATCCATCATACGAACCGAAATCCGATAATTACTAATCAATATAACCGATCGACAAACTCAACGATTTCACAATATCACTATTAGATATAAGTCCGAACCATCCAACTCAACAATTACGAATTCATAACCAAAATACGATTACGGATACGAATGTAAGGGCAATCATATTCGGTGATCAGTCACAATCTTTTCGGATTCCAAATTGATATCATGATTCGTATTTCATCAAGAACATATGAATTCTACTACTACAATCAACGAACATTCGATCTTCATATCTAAAGATACCGATAATTTAACCTACGATCATCTTGCTATGTTCAATTCATCAAGGAGTTCCTCAAGAACACTAAATGATTCGAAACCTTGTTCATAGCCATCAAAACAACGTAATTCGATATCCTCTAACATGTAAACAATCCTCATTCATAATTCAAGATGTATATTATCATATTTTCCAATATATGATCCTCCTAACATCAAGAATCGAAACAATCCCACCAAGAACACCAAGAACACTATGAATCTATAATCATAACCAACATAATCAAGACATAAACCATCATATTCTTCAACATATAGTTCATATAGCCTCAAGAATTGTAATAACAAAACCATAATCATCTTGATACGAATCATTCATCAACAACAATATCAAAAATCCGAAATTCAAGAAAGGATTATCCAATATACCTCTTAGAAGATGAAATACATAAGTAACCACCTCAAGAATCATCACTATCTTCATATCTCAAGCTCCAATCCCATGTTCCCAAGCTCAAAATCGAGTTAGAAGAATCAAGAATCCATTTTTGAGGGTTGGAGGTGAAAAACAAAGTGAACTTCCAGAGAGAAATGAAATGGCGGGCGTCCTCTTATAAAACATTTCTGTTCGTTACGTACGTAACATGTCCATGTTAACGTACGTAACAACCTATTACATGCGCTATCTTTCCTTGGTAGCGTACGTAATGAGTCTAGAGTTAACTGACTCCTTTCGTTCAATGCCTTACGTACGTAACTCTTGCTCCATAATGTATGTAATACGTACATTGACTTGCTACATTAACATACTTGTTAACGTACGTAATGATCCTACCTTAGCGTACGTAATGGTCGGGGTTGACTTGTCTGTCCACATCCGCATCGGAAGTTGCCGACACGGGGTCCCACCTGCCGACCACAGCTCGTCATGTCTGATTCCCTTGTTACATACGTAATGCCTTGGCCATAACGTACGTAACACTTGTAACTTAGCATATGTAAGTCCTTAAGCTTAGCGTACGTTAAGGGCTATATACTTAGCCAAATCCAACTGTTCCTGTTCGTCTCGACATTTTGGATACGTATACACACATACTGAATACATATATTCAATCAAATAATATTCTCATATGATATACCCAATATCAAAAGGACGATAACCTGATACACGATGCCCTCAAACGTAATTGTCGACCAACTACGACAATTATACCAATACAGCTGTCTCAGTTCCGAATTTATTTTATCCATACTGTGCAGATTCCATACTGTACAACATAACTCGGATAAAATAACATTAAATAACAGTAGTAGAAATTTCGGATATTACATACTACACCACTTAAAATAAGTTTCGGTCTCGAAACTTGCAATCCGTCATAAAAAAAACGTTCAACCAACATATTCTGAAACCATCACGACAACAATCAATCATCATCATTAACGAATGACCAAACAGTAAACTTACAAATACGCAATATCGACGATCTCCTGAGATACTAGCAAGTGACTTCACTGTAAAGCCTCAATACGCTTACAATCACATTTCATGAATCTCAACAAAAATATATCATCTTCGGATGACCTAATCTATCCGTGTCGGATCCTGTCTGTCTGATCGCACAATCAAATCCCAATCCGGATACAAATCAATAATACACGATACATTTGTGAAGCAACTGCCCAACAAAACGACACAAATTCGGAAACATCGACACAAAATTTGAACGCTTATACGATCATTAACAATGATCAGCCAACAAATTAACCGAGAATATCATCGATATGATAATATTCAATATGACCAACCAAAGGTCAAAACACAATCGAGAATATCATCAACATGATAAACTCCAATACGACCAATCCAAATGTCAAAACACAACTGAGAATACCAACAACATAATAAACTTAATATTACCAACGAATGATCAACAATATCCGAGAATATCCTCACACGGTAAGCTCCAACACGATGAATACAGAACCACAGAAACCGATATACGAATGAATAAAGTTCTCAAAACGACACACCAATCACATACAGTGAATCTAAATAAACATACCCGACTGGTGAACATACCCCTCGGCATACGAATAACCAATCGCAAATCGGCGAACATCCCAAATCATACATGGAGTGGGAACAACCACTCGATATCCAAAACAACCAGTATGGGGTCACCATCTCCAAATCTACACTTACAAAGAAATCATTCAAAATCATTATGGTAAAATTGTACTACTCATAGTTCCAAAATTACATTCTGTACCCGAACCTACAACACGCAGCATATTGCTCTTATTCGGTCAATCAACCGATCATCCCTGGATAACCAAACTATCATACTAGAGTTCGGATCTCTTTTCCTCGTACCGTTAGTGTGTTATCCAGTTTGTGAGTCTCACTCAGAACTTCACCATGATATGCAAAATGTACTAAATGCGTATGTATATCAATCACATTTTCCAAAACAGTTTGAAATCACATAGTCTCGTCAAGAAGACAAATTTTCAAAAGTTCTTTCAAAATTTTCAAAACTCAAAACATAAATTTTCGTAAGACTACGAAATAAATTTTCGAAAAGTTAAACTGGCTCGCTGGTGCTAAGTATTTGATAACAGTTTCCTTCGAATCCACACGATTTTGAAGTTTTAAAATGAAAACCATGCAAATTGTTGACCACATCCATACTCCTGTATACCAATTCGGTTCGTCACCAATATCCACTGATATTCCATCGGAAAAACCACACAATAGAGTTCCAAAATCTCAATATATAAACTCCGACTAAAAACTCCTTTTCCACATATGACTCGCAACGTCAATCATTAATCCATACAGGATCACCTCAAATATGCTATGACAAAACATTGAAACAAATCAACACAGCGAAAGACTTCCCGACAAGTTTCATTTGAACAAGTAAACCAAAACTCCGAAAGGCAGTAATAAAATAGATAAACGATTGGTAAAGCATTTTACAAATCTCGGGAATTTTAGAAAATAGGAAAGCCGTTTGAAACATTAGGGTCTCAGCCTATATCCCTTCCCACATAACAAGAAGTTTAAAAAGTAGAAAACCCTTCTGGACCTCAAGTCCTGAGTTATAAATCTATTTCAAAATCGATTGGATCTCGACCCAAAAATCATTTTCGGTAAAACATATGTGAAATATTCATTTTGAAAAGTATCATTTTCAAATGCTCAAAAGCAGTTCATATATCACAAAATGAACTAACATGACTACATGTTCTTCTCAACAATCCATAGTCCTTCTCCCGAATATACAATTCCGTTCCAAAACTCAACCGACATATTGATTTCCAAAACCATAACTTCTCTAGATCATCAATCCTGTCCCAAATCTGTCACCTCATACTGTAACGCATAATATTCTTCTGAATCTCAAAGCATATCAATTTAGAACGGCAATAAATTTCAATGCAATTCAAAAATCCAAATACTTACAGATCGTGAAGCTAACGATTCCCCGTGATACTAGCACATGTCTCGACTCAAGAAAATACTCGACACAGGTATTTTCAAAACACACGTTTTGCAAAACCAATTCAACTCGAGAACACGTCACATTTCTATCCGAAGAAAAACGTTAACACCGTTTGAAAAAGTTTGCAACAACCCCAGTACTACACAGGTAAATCACATAACGCACAAGCACAAGTAAACAACAAAACTCTAAGGCTATAGAATTCGTCAATCGACAACTCGAATGATGCGACAAAACACGACCCAACTCGACCCGACTGCCTAGGTTTTCTCAACCTAAGCTCCAATACCATATTCTGTAACACCCCCAGATTTAACCGGAAATATTACAGCGCCGTTTGCACCGAGATGGAACCCACAAGGCTAAAGGAAATTTTCGCAAACATTTACAATTGCCCAAGAGGATAACGACAGTACTATCTTTAAAATATTCAAAGACTTTATAAAACTCGTTTATCAAAACCGTCGTAAAATCTCATTTCAAAAAGGGCAAGGCCAAACGGCCGAAACTCAACAGATTAAAAAACGTACGTCAAACTATCGCTTACACGTACCGACAAAATAGTTTAGAAAACGATTTCCAAAGTAACCAAAGTTACCAGATACCAAAAGGCCATTTAAAGATACTCACGCAGCGGAAAAGACAAACAATTAAAAATACTCTAGCAGCAGAATACAACAACTGATCAGGAAACTCTTACAAAAACATGCCCTAGCCAGTATCCTCCGGGAAGCTCATCTCTCCACGACCGCTACAAGATCGATATCTCAAGAACCTAAAAAGAAAGCCCACGACGGGGTCAGCCGTAATATCCAACACTGATAACCATGACATCACATTAATAATTACATACCAATGAGAATGCAAAATAAGAGTACAACCAATGTAATCTTATCGTCATAACTTTACTTACTCAAACAATTCTCGTCAGAATAACCATCATCACATATTTCACATCTCGTACTCGATTAACCAATAAACTCGAACATAATATCTGTATTGTACCTCAAACGATACTCAAGATTCTCAAACTATCTTCGCCAACTCACGATACGGAATTATACCAGTTCTGACCAATACGATCCATAGGATAGCATCATCAAATCCCAAGACGATAACTGATTGTCCATCAAAAGACAAATACTAAAGGAAATACGGAACATACCTCAAGATATGAACTGTCACGACAAAATAACGTCAGTCTAATCCAAGATCAGATCAACAACATACGGATGTGGTCCTACACAAGACCTACAAATGCATACTCATATTACAACGTCAATATGCTCACATGAATGATGACAATGTATACTTATGGCAAACCCATAATATACATATGCACAATAACAACACATGATAAAATCAATGATGCGAATACACATGATTCCATCAACACAATACCGGGTAATCCAACGATCCAGCGCCCTCAGCATAGATCCCCATGATGATCCCGTCGGACTAACGCATGGTGGAAAACTTGTCCAACGATCCAGTGTCCTCAGCATAGATCCCCATGATGATCCCATCGGACCAACGCATAGTGGACATCCGATCCAGCGCCCTCAGCATAGATCTCATGATCTCACAGGATCAAAGCAACATATAGATCACACGATCTCACAGGATCAACACAACATAAACAATATAATTATGCATACACATATGCAACTCAATATGTTCGTCAACATGAACAACATATGAATAAAAACATGAACGACACTATGATGAAACAACTAGGACAACTTCATGTTCAGCAATATGAATGACAACCTGCATGATCAACAACATCCACACTAAACTGAATCAAACTGGGGTACTTGTCCCGAGTCCTTCAGGAGAAATCTCCATGTCAAATTATCACCAGCGATTATCCTCAATGCTCGGCGATCCAAACGTACCACGAACTTTAGATATTCATATCCTCATCTCTATCGCAACGTAACCTTGACACCCGAATATGCCGATAACCGAGATAAAGTGTATACTTATGATTTAACTCCCAGAATCGGAAAACCACATAAAATCCAAATCTCCAGGATTTACAGTAATAATCATTGCTATACGCATTATAAACGAAATGAAACTGAAACCATTCATTAAACATTATAACTGAGCAAGTAATAACATGCCTCGATACCGATACGACGATGATGAAGCCGCTACCAATCACATTGCCTTCGTCTACGAGCTCCTCGGCCCTGACCAACGCAATTCACGAACATACTCGAACACGACCGCAACATACGGTTCTAATCACCGATCAATAATCTCAACCTATTGAAGTAATCAAATAGCAACGATTCGATAATAATCAAAAACCGACATAACCAACCAATCAAACTCAATGGGTCAACGATACCTCGATCATATATAAAACCAAATAATATACTCAAACCATTTTACGAATTCATATCCATCATATGAACCGAAATCCGATAATTACTAATCAATATAACCGATCGACAAACTCAACGATTTCGCAATATCTCTATTAGACATAAGTCCGAACCATCCAACTCAACAATTACGAATTCATAACCAAAATACGATTACGGATACGAATGTAAGGGCAATCATATTCGGTGATCAATCACAATCTTTCCGGATTCCAAATTGATATCATGATTCGTATTTCATCAAGAACATACGAATTCTACTACTACAATCAACGAACATTCGATCTTCATATCTAAAGATACCGATAATTCAACCTACGATCATCTTGCTATGTTCAATTCATCAAGGAGTTCCTCAAGAACACTAAATGATTCGAAACCTTGTTCATAGCCATCAAAACAACGTAATTTGATATCCTCTAACATCTAAACAATCCTCATTCATAATTCAAGGTGTATATTATCATATTTTCCAATATATGATCCTACTAACATCAAGAATTGAAACAATCGTACCAAGAACACCAAGAACACTATGAATCTATAATCATAACCAACATAATCAAGACATAAACCATCATATCCTTCAACATATAGTTCATATAGCCTCAAGAATCGTAATAACAAAACCATAATCATCTTCATACGAATCATTCATCAACAACAACATCAAAAATCCGAAATTCAAGAAAGGATTATCCAATATACCTCTTAGAAGATGAAATACATAAGTAACAACCTCAAAAATCATCACTATCTTCATATCTCAAGCTCCAATCCCATGTTCCCAAGCTCAAAATCGACTTAGAAGAATCAAGAATCCATTTCTGAGGGTTGGAGGTGAAAAACGAAGTGAACTTCCGGAGAGAAATGAAATGACGGGCGTCCTCTTATAACACATTTCTATTCGTTACGTACGTAACATGTCCATGTTAACGTACGTAACAACCTATTACGTGCGCTATCTTTCCTTGATAGCGTAAGTAATGACAGTCTAGAGTTAACTGACTCATTTCGTTCAATGCCTTACGTACGTAACTCTTTCTCCATAATGTATGTAATACGTACGTTGACTAGCTACATTAACATACTTGTTAACGTACGTAATGATCCTACCTTAGCATACGTAATGGTCGGGGTTGACTTGTCTGTCCACATCCGCATCGGAAGTTGCCGACACGGGGTCCCACCTGCCGACCACAGCTCGTCATGTCTGATTCCCTTGTTATGTACGTAATGCCTTGGTCATAACGGATGTAACACTAGTAACTTAGCGTACATAAGTCCTTAAGCTTAGCATATGTTAAGGGCTCTATACTTAGCCAAATCCAACTGTTCCTATCCGTCTCGACATTTTGGATACATATACACACATACTGAATACATATATTCAATCCAATAATATTCTCATATGATATACCCAATATCAAAACGACGATAACCTGATACACGATGCCCTCAAACGTAATTGTCGACCAACTACGACAATTATACCAATACAACTGTCTCAGTTCCGAATTTATTTTATCCATATTGTACAGATTCCATGCTATACAACATAACCCAGATAAAATAACATGAAATAACAGTAGTAGAAATTTCGGACATATTGATACTACGTACACAACTACGTATTTATAATCAAACCTATCAATGTATCGTTCACACATATTGATACAATGATCGAAGCTTTCAACCGTTCACACAGATTGGTTTAGGCTTTCACTTGACTGACTTCTTCACACAGAGTTCCGAAGATTTATCTCTTAAATGCAAGTCCGTCACACACAGTTCGGGAAAAGCAATGCTTTCTCAGTACACACAGGGCTGATGGGTTTGTTCAATGATAGAACGATGGTTTGAACAACAACTTGACTTTCTTTATCTTTTGCTGATAATGTGTTGTTCAAGGTTGAGTACTTTGGATATTTCTTCTCTTAGAATATGCAGTATACTTGAAGAAATATGTTTGCTCGGAATATTCGTGTAAGCGCTTCTGGTTACTTGTTATTCTTGGTGTATGATCTTCAAACTCTTGGATATATATATATATATTTATATTTACATATAGCCTTCTGAGTATATCCGTTGTGAAAGATCCGTTTGAGCAAGATTTCGTGACAACTAGATAGTTGACTTGAATAGACCAAGATCCGGATTTTGCGTGGTTTGAAGATTTCTGTCAGCTTTCAGTATTTAAATACTTTATCCTTTCAGTATTTAAATAATTCTTTATCAAACGGGACTTGACTTTAGCGAATACCAAAGATTCCTTTTCAAACGGTCTTCAGACCTGTTTCGATATGTATTGAAGGTCTCAATACTTCACAACTTGAATGCTGTATCTATTTGTGCTGTAGGCTATAGAGGAGAAGTCGCTGTATGGAATGTTTGCTGTATGGAGAGACAACTTCCATACTTAGCGCTTTATAGACTCTGCTGTTGTATGATGGAATGATGAGAAGTCTTCGATACAGGATCAGTCACTTTGATTAGACTTGTTAATACAGTAGCTTGCTGTATGATGGATTGGCATATTGTCAAAACACTCTATCAAGATCTTTCGATACAGGGATTGTTATCCCAACAATTTCCCCCTTTTTGATAATTTGCCAAGTCTTCCTTTAAAAACCTTTTGCTGTTATCCCAACATCCTTGATGATGCCAAAACTTTGACACTTAGCATCTTGAAGAAAGGTAGACTTCTTGGTCTTCTGTTCGAATGTTCTGGCCTTCAGTAATTAGCCTAACACTAAGAACTGCTTGCAGGCAAGCTCAGCTTTTATCGAAAGAGTATTACATATTTAAACTTATGATTGGCGCACAGGCACAATCTTACATTGTTATCTAGATACATACAACTGAATCTATGAACTGTTCGCAGACAAGTTCGTACAGCTTAATATTTTAACAAGTTTTTATACTTGCATTAATTCAGCAAATGGATTGAATTACGTAATCATAAAAACACAAATTAGATTACGAGTTGTAATATTTCAAGATAAAAACATTTTATTGATGTTGAACAAGGATTACAATGTTTTTGCTATAAAAGATAAGAATACAGGAATAGGAATACAGGAGGGAATCTAGCTCCTATAGTCAGAATGCCTCCAAGGCCTTTTAGGGTCATTCTTGGTACTCTTCCACCATTTTTTATGAGCGTCCCTGTTTCGATTTTGATAGATAGGTTGACCTTCATAGGACTTATCGAAAGCTAGGATGCAATCTTCTGTATGGGCAACCAAGTCACCTTGCCTGTGCTTGGATTTCATCTTCTGCTGTAGTGGGACCGTCCCTTCATCCAACCTCTTCACATACTCCTCTGTGGGTTCCTGTACCGTCCTGCAACTGTTGAATATTGAGGATTCCCTGATAAGAACTACAAAGAATTTTAGTAGTTCATTCTTCCTCTAGTTCTTGATCTCTTCTGCAGTTAGCTGTCGGGTGGCCGAGAGGTTTATTTCTTGCGGCTTTTGAACGAGGTTCTTCCAAGGAAATTTAGGGTCCTGGAAGTCTAGGCGATCTCCCTGTATCCTAATGTTGGGAGTAGGAGATGATAGACGAGCAATATCAGCTATGATGTTGTCTTCAAAAGCAGCTACCATTTCCTTCTCATGCTCGAGCCTAGTTCTCCTCGCAGCTTCCCTCGCTTCTTCCCCCTTTTTGGCATCATCAAGATTTGAGACCTTCTCATCCAAGTGCTCCAGGATTTGCATAGCAGCATCCTGTTTGGTCTCAAAACTTGTCATATTATTCACAAGGGAGGTGAGCACCTGCGACCTATCCTGAATCTTTTTGTCATTGGCATGAATCTGGGAACCGGATTCAATGAGAGCGGATGCTGTCTTGGCCTCAGACACATGGAGCTTGGATTGCTCTTCCTCCAGGATCTGCTCCTCACGCTGTTGCAATTGGATAAGGGCCTGTTTGAAGACGGTAGGCAAAATACGGAAGGCTTCTTACACTTGTGAGACTCCGTGCCTCATACCGGTCATTTATTCAAAGGCTGACTAATGTAGCCAATTAATTTCTTTTTCAACAGCATGTAGGGCATTCGCGGCGTCCTGCAGGAAAACAGTTTGGCGGCCAAGAGCATGTAATTGCTCTTTCTTCTCAGCGGTTCTTGGAGAGTCTGTCTTGGTGAAATCTTCAACTCCATTCAACTGTCTCAAGTTCATGTTGGGACGTGAATCTAGGTGGACATACTTAGGTATTATACCGTCATCGGAATACAAAAAAGTTGAGGGTGCAGGAGCATCAGATGCGGGCTCGGCAATAGGGGTTGTTGTATTCTCTTGTTCTGAAAACGGTTGTGAAGACATAGGTACAGGAGGGACCGATTCCTCCTGCTGTCTCTCAGCGTCCGCCTGCTCCCGCAGAGGGACTGATTCCTCATGCGGGATGGCGCTGGTCTGGTCATCTGTGGCGACAGGCGCAGATGCCTGTTCCGTGGCTGGTTGTTCTTTCGCTATAGGAGGGACTAAATCCTCGCTGTTGGGAACATTATTTTGGCTTTAGGTCCCTTGATCTGGCTGGGTTTCCTCACGGCTCATTCTCAGACCTGCCTGAAGGGTGTCGTCGTCGTCGTCTGAGTCATGATCAGATTTAGGACTGTGGGGATCAGAGCCAATGGATGTTGCTTTTCCTTTCTTGTGTGCATCTTCCTTGTCCATCAGGTGGCTACTGATTAACTCTTTACAGCACAGGTTGTCCCATTGGATCAGGACTTCAACATCTTGAGAGTCCTTCACTTCCAAGACAAACCTTTCTTCTTCGCACCAATCGTTCCAGTTGTACAAAGTGTTGTATGGAGCGAGCTTATAGGTTTTCCACTGGACAAACCGTTCATATGCTTGTTCAATTTGTGCATAAAGTAAAGTCTTGTTTATTATAGAGTCTGGGGAGGGTCTGCGTACAACTCTTAGGTCCGCTGTATGCACGGGTTCTTCGACAGGCATGGGTTCCTGTGTCGGAGTAGGATCCCGAACAGGGGTTGGTGCCCTAATGGGAGAAGGATCCTGAACATGTATGGAATCCCGAATAGGAGATGTGGTTACTAGCTCCAAAGGGGCAGCCGACTCGCCAGAGTCTTTGAAGTTGACAGATGTCTGAATATCCATCGTAGCCGCCAAAGGCTCGGGATCTACTATCACGACAGTAGCAGTCATCTCTTCCATAGGGGTTGCGCCATGGGGGCTCGATACAGTGGGTTAGGCCGTTGTCGGAGCATCCTCGGAGATTTCTGTAACTTTAACTTTTGTGAACCTCCTTAGCTTCCTTTTTGGCTTTTCACTAGCAACGGGAGTTTTGCTGTGAGATCTCTTTCTCTTCCTTGAAGTCTCCTCGCTCTAGGACTTCGAAGGCACATCCCTCGGATCGGCAGAAAGGGGCAAGTTTCGGATAAATGGTCTATTCACAATCAGGGGAGTTTTGTTAAACACAAAGGGCCTGATGCTTCCCGTGTATATCCGAGAATTGATCTTCTTTGCTTGTTTGGCCTGCGGAACACCGCATTTTGTCCGAATGTAATTCAGAAACAAATTAATGATCTTCTTTTGCGAGTCCGGCTTAGATACTTCTTCCTTCAACCTTTTGAGAATTATTTGACACCAGTTGACCTTTTCACTGGTCATGATTGCAACCATCATCTTGAACCTTAAATTGGTGCACATCTCGAACGCACCTGTTCTATTCTCAATTACACGGCAATAAAAATCGTGTAAATAAACAAAAGATAAACAAAAGAGTTTCTTGTGGCAAGAGGTGTGAACCGTTTCAACTGATGCAGAACCGGTGAACAATCCATAATATCTAGTCAGGACTTCTTAGGACCCAAAGGTCTCAAGAGCTTCCATTGTGAGGCCATCAGCAGGAAGCCTGTAGAGATTCTCAAGGAGCTCTTGGTCAACACGGATCTCGACTCCACGAATGACAGCAGTGATGTCAGCAACATTTCCTCCCTGAGCGAGCGAGAAGAAATGGACAGCGGTGTTGAGGTAAAATTCCTCAACCATTTGAGCATCAAAATGCTCAGTGGCATGACTTCCAAGGCGATAAAGACATTGCTGACGAATCCTCGTAATGACGTACTCCATCGATTCGACGTCATCACCTTCGGAACGAACACGCTCAATCACAACAGATCTAGAAAAGATCTGTCCGTCGATGATGTTGGAGGACTTCTTCATAGAGATAGAGGAGGTCTGAGAAGATGCCATTGACAATTCTCGAAGAAAAGTAAAGAAGATTCAAATAGAAATGCTGTAAAAGCAAAAAGACTTATAGTTTGTATGCTCAAGGACTCGTTCAATATGCAGAAAGCGTAAAGAGTCTGAAGAGGCATTTACAGTCCTTTTATAGTTGGCGGCGATGAAGGGTTTTCTGATAATGAATGGTCAGATTTAAGGATGGGAACCGTTGTTTAAAATAGACGACCACGATGGACTGAGTGTAACTAGTACAACTTATCCATCTAATATTAAAATAAGAGTGGGTCCTACTACTGACTTATCAAATTACCCTTATTGCCCGAAATGGCGGTGTAAAATTAATAAAAAAATTTGAAACATCGTGGCTTTGGAGATACCAATGTCCAGATGTCATGTAAAGCATTTAATGCGAAAGACTTTTTAATTATAACAGGGCACGTGGACATAAAAGTCATTTTAAAAGAAATAACTGTATCTGCGAAAATACAGCGTTCCCCCTTAAAAGGTACATATGGGTTTCAATTCCATACAACAACTTTCGGATTAATGCTGTATTCTTGGGTCGTACTGTATTCCCCTTAATTATTGCACACGTCAGCTATAGGGTAATTCACGTCTCTTTGTTCCTATAGTGATGTTTTGATAGTCTGAGTGTACAGATAATTATCGGTGGATACTGTATTCTTGGGTCTTACAGCATTCCCCCTCAATTGTTGAGTAAAAGCATTAAATACTTACAGGGAGTCAGGCTGTAGCAATCCCAATTCTTGTCGAAGCATGCAGAATCTTGCGGTATCGAGAGGTTTGGTAAGGATGTCGGCTAACTGGATATCTGTATGAACTTTTCCTAGCCGAATATCCTTGTTCTCAACATGATTCCTGATGAAGTGATGCTTCATGTGAATATGCTTGGTGCACCAGTGCAATACGGGGTTGTGCGTGATAGCAATTGCACTCATGCTATCGCACATAATCGGCATTTCTTTAGCTTCAATTCCATAGTCTGACAGTTGTTGTTGCATCCAAAGGACCTGCATACAGCAGCTACCAGCAGCATAGTATTCTGATTCAGCTGTTGAAAGCAACTTTGCCAATTGTTTCTTGCTAAACCAAGACACAAGTCTAGGTCCAAGAAAGTGACAAGTTCCACTTGTACTCTTCCTACCTAGCTTACAACCTCTGAGATCCGAGTCGCTGTAGCCAACTAAATTGAATCCACCTTCTTTAGGATACCACAGTCCTACATTGGCTGTTCCTTTGATGTATTTTAGGATTCGTTTGGCTGTTACGAAGTGTGATTCTTTAGGTGCTACTTGATATCACGCACACACTCCTACATAAAACTGGATATCGGGCCTGCTGGCTGTTAGGTACAGGAGTGAGCCAATAATCTTCCTGTAGAGTGATTGATCAACCGTCTTTCCAGCTTCATCAGCACTAATTTGCACGGAGGTGATCATCGGTGTTGGTGATGATTTGGAAGTATTCATTCCAAGCTTGTTGAGAATCACCTTGCTGTAGTTTTCCTGGTTGATGAAAATCCCTCTAGGCAACTGCTTTACCTACAATCCTAGAAAATAACTAAATTCTCCCATCATACTCATCTCAAATTTACTTTGCATGAGATGAGAGAACCTTTGACACAAAGCAAGGTTAGTTGAACCAAATATTTTATCTTCTACATATATTTGAACCATAAGAAGGTCATCACCTTCCTGTATTTTGAATAAGGTCTTGTCCACAGCACCGTTCTCGAATCCATTATCGGTTAGATACTGGGACAAAGTCTCATACCATGCTCTAGGGGCTTGCTTAAGTCCATACAGCGCTTTCCTTAGCCTGTATACTAGGTCTTTGCCATCTGGATTGACAAACCTTGGTGGTTGTTCAACATATACTTCTTCGGCAAGGTCTCCATTCAAGAATGCACTCTTGACGTCCATTTGGTATATAATGAAGCTCTTATGGGCGGCAAAGGCTAAAAATATCCTAATGGCCTCTAGTCTGGCTACAGGAGCAAATGTTTCATCGTAGTCTATGCCTTCCTCCTGTCTGTAGCCTTGAGCGACTAGTCGGGATTTATTCCTGATAATGAGTCCATTTCAATCCTTCTTGTTTCTAAATACCCATTTGGTTCCAATTACGGATTGATGAGTGGGTCTGGGTACTAGATATCATACATTGTTTCTTTTGAAACCGTTAAGCTCTTCTTCCATAGATGAAATCCAATGAGAGTTGTTGAGAGCTTCTTTGCTAGAGACATGTTCGAATTGGGCTAAGAATACAGCAGTAGTGCACATATTAAGTCTTCTAAGTTCAGATTGAGTTTTCCATTCAGGAAATAGAGATATCTCAGACTTAGGTTCTTCTTGCACACATAGTACATTTCCTTGTGTACTATGTATTCTCCTACGGGTAGAAACACCAGCATCAATGTTTCCTATGATCAACTCTTGTGGGTGATCTCTCAACCACCTTCTGTTGGGTTTTAATTCGGGGTCCCATACTGTATCTTGAGTTACTGTAGTTTCGGCTTCAGCTTGTACAACATCGGCTTCATCTACATCATTTCTTACAGCTGCGGGGTTTATTTCTAGGTTGACGACAGGTTCTATAGGAGTTGGTGGATCACTGATGGAAAGTTGTTGGATGTTCTGAGTAAGGTTTTCTACTCCTGTAGGATCATGGTGAGGTTCATCGAACACTACATGAACAGATTCCTCAATTGTTAGCTCCCTTTTATTGAAGATCATGTAAGCTTTACTAACATAGGAATATCCTACAAATATCCCTTCATCCGATTTCTCATCGAAGGTTCTAAGTTGATCCTTACCATTGTTCAAAACGTGACACCTGCATCCAACTATGTGAAAGTACGAAACTAGTGGAGTTTTGTTGTTCCATACCTCGTAAGCTGTTTTGTTGTGATGCTTGTTGATGATACAGCGAATTTGTATATAGCACGCTGTATTGGTGGCTTCGCCCCAGAAACGTTGTGGCAACTTGCTTGCGGATCATTGTCCTTGCTGCCCTTCAGCGTCCTGTTCTTTCACTCGGCAACACCATTTTGTTGAGGTGTATGGGCAGCTGAGTATTCGTGTTGTATCCCATTTTCCGAATAGTATTGCTCTATAAAGTGATTAGTGAATTCTGTAGCTCTGTCAGAATGAAAGGACACGATACACAACCCTTTTTCATTCTGAAGCTTTCTCAGGTGCTCGGGCAGCTTTGATGTTGTTTCTTTCTTCTTGCTTAGGAAAATTGTCCAAGCATACCTGGAATAATCATCAATAATAACGAGACAGTATTTCTTACCTCCCAAACTTACCGGGTCTACAGGACCGTATAGATCCATGTGTAGCATTTCCAAAACTGTATGGGTGGAAAGGTAGGATTTGCTCTTCAGGGTGGTCTTGATTTGCTTGCCTTTCTGACAGGGTCCACATACGGTGTCTTTTTGGAATGAAACATTTGGCAATCCTCTAACCATTTCCTGTCTGGAGAGCTTGTTGATAGTCTTGAAGTTGACGTGTGACATCCTTTTGTGCCATAGCCAGCTTAGATCTGCAGTGCCTTTGGCAACAAAACAAGGAATTGTGGAGCTCGTAGGCATCCAGTCAGAAATATACATATTACTTGATCTGCTTCCTGTGAGCACAACTTCTTTGGTCAGGATATTTTTGACTCTACAATAATCTATATAGAACTTCACCGATAACTGTTTGTCACAGAACTGGCTAATACTAAGTAGATTCTACTGTAAGCCTTCAACATAAGCTACATCGGTGACTTTGAATTTTCCTACAAGTAGGGTTTTCTTCCCTCTTGTTCTTCCTTTAGATTTATCACCGAAGCGCACTTTTGGACCGCGACCTTCTACGTAATCTGACAGCTTGCTTTTATCTCCTGTCATGTACCGAGAACATCCACTATCGAAGTACCAAATGTATTTCTCTAAAATGTCCTGTATGCAAACAAATTAGGTAGATTTAGGTCCCCTTTGATTGTTGGGTCCATGGATGTTAGTGCCTTTAGGTACCCAGATTTTCCTGATAGCAATAGGTTTACTGTAGGATGGTTTAGGTCCATAGTTGTGATGTCTACGTTGGACAGGTACGTAGTCGCTATAACTATGATAATTATTATGCATGTAAAATTCAAGGTTATTATTAGTCCGGTAGGAATGCCGTCTTGGAGGTGGAACCATTTCATTCAGCCTTACAACTTGCCTCCTGGGTCACTAGTTGGATTCCCAAAGCTGTTGTTGATACTGTGCGGAAACTTGCTTTTGCGAGGAATAACGCGGCTCCTGTATCAAATACCTAGGCGTGCTATACTGAAAGTACTGCCGTGCGGGCCTTTGATATTTGGATACAGCCTTATTTCTGAACGGCTGTTGGCGCTGTTGATATGCTCGGGGAGCATGCTGTTGGGTACGCCTTACAGGTCTGAATGGCTGGTGATTCCGCTGTCTGGAATATGACTGTGGTGGCGGAATGGCAGCTTTTGCTGTTCCTGGTGCAACGGGTTCCTTCACAGGACTCGGAACTTCTTCCGATACAGGAATGGGTTCCACACCCATGACGAACATAGTACTAGTTTCCGTTTGTTGGAAAATGAGCTATATCCTAAGCTAATTTTATCATGAGCATCTTGCCCAGTGGTTAGAATTTCTTCTATTCTTTTAGATGATTTCTCGAAAGATTTCAGAATGGTCTCAAGTTCTCCTTCTCGTTTTTCGAGAGTTTTTACTTTGCCTTGAAGTAGAACAAAATCATTTATATTGCTTTCACTATGAGATTTACTCTCACTAATTTCATGAGCAAGTTGATGATTCCTCTCCATGAGTTTTTCATACTCGACATTGCTGTTTTCACAATCAACAGACATATTTTCGTAATTTACTTTCAGCAAGTCGTTTTCTTCCTTTAGCTCTAAGTTAGAAAGTTGGAGCTACATATTTTCATTTTTTAATGTCTCATGGGCCTTTTGAATGTTCTTAAACTCATTCATCATGTTTGCAAAAGTATGAGATGCATTGGTAGGAATAGCTGAGGTTGAACTTACCTCATCATCGCTATCCTCATCTTTCGGAATGTCCTTGGCCATAAAGCACATATAGGCTTTATGTTCTAAATCACCATTAGATGAATCACTGTCAGTGACTATCTGAAGACATTCTTCGGACTTTGATGGTGCGGGGGAGGCTTCTGATTCACCAATCAGGGCCTTGAACTTGTTTTTCCAAGCACGTCTACTTTCATCCTTTTCTTGTTGCTCGGCTTCCGGAAACCTTTGAACTTTGGGATGAGGACATTTATTTGCATAATGTCTTGGTTTCCTGTAATTATAACACAGGTTCGCATCACCAGAGGAAGTTTCGGTACTTACCTTATGAACAGGCTTGGGCCTGTATGGAGTCTTTCCCGACTGCTTGATAAACTTCTTAAACTTATGCATGAGGAGCGCCATTTCATCTTGTGACAGGATGTCATCATCAGTGTCAGCATTCTTGTGAATAGGCTTTGATGAACATGGCAGGATGTGTCTTCGGTTGGATACAACGGCTAAGGCTGTAGTGCTGACGGGAGATTCTTCAGCTTTCTCTCTCTTGTCTATATCGTACTCAAGTGCTTTGAGGTCAGAAAAGATATCAAAAGTAGATATTTCACTAAGGTTGCACGACACACGCATAGCTGTGGTCTTAATGTCCCATCGGGCAGGGAGAGATCTTAAAAGTTTTAGGTTCTTCTCTCTTTGGGTATAAATCTTGCCTAATGCTTCAAGTTCACCAACAATGCCATTGAATCTGAGGTCAAGTTCCTCAAGTGTTTCAGTTGGTTTCATTTCAGAAGATTCGAACTTTTGAGTTAATTTTGAAATCTTGTTTTCTTTTGAGAGCTCAGTTCCCTCACAAATTAACTTGAGTTTATCCCAGATATCCTCGGGTCGCTTTCTGACTCTTTACTTTTGAGAACGTGCCTTTGTCAAGAGTGACAAATAACGCGTTCTTAGCAACATTGTCGAGGTTGGCGCACTTTTTATCATCAGAAGTCCATTGTTCGTGCTCTTTCTCGAGCATCTCTACATGACCCTCGCCTTCAATCCTTGGGGCCGGATTTACCTTCATGATTTTTATGGGGCCATCCTATTTGACAAAAATCATCTCTTCGTGCATAGCGGCAAGATGAGCCTCCATCCTAATTCTCCAATTGTCAAACTCGTTAATAGAAAACATAGGGACTTTATTGATCATTGATGTATCCATATGAGAATATAGGGAAGAAAAAGACTGTTTAAAACAAAAATAAGTTATTTAAGGATATGATTCCGTTAAAAATACGACTGATTCTTTTTATAATCAACCGCTCTGATATCACTTGTTGGCCAATAGTATACAGAATACGCTTGGAAAGTGTTTTAAACAATAAGCTGTACGATTTTCAAATCTGAGTGTGTAGCGGAAGTCTTGTTAAAGTAGGTTGCTATAAATACAGCAATTAGATATGAAATCTATACTTAAAAATAATCACAGATATTAAAACAGTAAATGCAGAAGGTATATGACACGGTAATTAAAGTGGTTTGAGGTAAACCCCTCTACGTCCACTGGTCCTCCACACAGGAGTGAAAATGTTTATTATAAATACTACGTACACAACTACGTATTTATAATCAAACCTATCAATGTATCGTTCACACAGATTGATACAATGATCGAAGCTTTCAACCGTTCACATAGATTGGTTTAGGCTTTCACTTGACTGACTTATTTACACACAGTTTCGAAGCTTTATCTCTTCAATGCAAGGCCGTCACAGGGGTGATGGGTTTGACCAATGATAGAAAGATGGTTTGAACAACAGCTTGACTTTCTTGATCTTTTGCTGATAATGCATTGTTCAAGGTTGAGTACTTTGGAAATTTCTTCGCTCAGAATATGCAGTATACTTGAAGAAATATGTTTGCTCGGAATATTCGTGTAAGCGCTTCTGGTTACTTGTTAATCTTTGTGTATGATCTTCAAACTCTTGGAGATATATTCCGTTTGAGCAAAGATTCCGTGACAACTAGATAGTTGACTTGAATAGAACAAGATCCGGATTTTGCGTGGTATAAAGATCTCTGTCGTCTTTCAGTATTTAAATACTTTATCCTTTCAGTATTTAAATACTTCTTTATCAAACGGGACTTGACTTTAGTGAATACCAAAGATTCCTTTTCAAACGGCCTTCGTTCCTATTTCGATATGTATTGAAGGTCTCAATACTTCACAGCTTGAATGTTGTATCCATTTGTGTTGTATGCTATAGAGGAGAAGTTGCTGTATGGAATGTTTGCCGTATGGAGAGACAGCTTCGATACTTAGCACTTTATAGATTCTGTTGTTGTATGATGGAATGGTGAGAATTCTTCGATACAGGATCAGTCACTTTGATTAGACTTGTCGATACAGCAGCTTGTTGTATGCTGGATTGGCATATTGTCAAAACACTCTATCAAGATCTTTTGATACAGGGATTGTTATCCCAACAAATCTCCATCTTCGGCTAGCCTTTCTAGCTTCGTCTCCCTTTTTGGCATCACCAATGTCTGACACCTTGGTATAAATCTCATGTAGGGGTTTCATAGACGCATCCTGTCGGTCAGTCAGAGTATTAATTTTATAAACCAAAGTACCGAGAACCAGAGACATATCATCTATCTTGTGATCGTGCTCAGTCAGTCTGGATCCGGTTTCTTGAAGGGCAGCAACCGTTTTGGCCTCGACAATGATTTTCCTATTGATATTCAGCTTTTCCTATTCTTGCCCAAATGATTTTCTCTTGATGCTGCTTGAGTTGATTTAGCGCTTGCCATAATGCATTAGGCATGCGGAACGCGTCCTCAATGTCGTTGATTGCATATTTTAATTTGGGGAGCTTATCCTGGGCAGTTTCTCTCATCCAATCGAGTTCTTTCCCGGTGTTTTATAGTGCCTTTATAGCATCTTGTAGGAATACTGTCTCTAGGCCAATTGATTGGAGTTGCTCGATGCGGGCTTCGGTGCGCAGGTAGCCAGGGTGCACGATATTGGAATCCTCAGGATCTTCAAGTTGGTGTAAAATCACATTATTACGAGGGCGTCGTGGTCTATCTTCTGGTAAGAAATCATCATCGGGATCAGAGTTGGGGTTTGTATATGAGGGAGATGAAGGAGCATCTTCACCAGGCACTTCGGAAGCAAGGGCTTCGGAAACGGGAGCTTCTGGAGTAGGAGCTTCGGAAGAAGGTGAAGCCAATTCAGTCTCGGGGACAGGGGGACTGATTCCTCCTGTTCGGTTTGTACGTCAGTAGTTGGAAGTACAAGAGGAACTGAATCCCCCTGCCGAATCTCAGCTTCTGCCTGATTCCTCTTGGAGGATGGCGCGGGCGTCATCTTCGTGTAGTGGTACATGTTGGGCTTCCTGTTCAGGAGCTGCTTGTTCTTCAGTGGTCACAGGAGGGACTGATTCCTTCTGTTTTTGATCTTTAGTGGCTTCCTGTTGTGGGGGAGGGGACTGTTGTTTGTCAAATGTCCCCTGACCCTGTAGGTTTTGGTGATTGGCTATCTCACGTTCTCTTGCCTCTTCACGACTTATCCTCAGACCGGCCTGTAGAGCATCATCATCAGTGTCTGAGTCAGCGTCCGAGTGATGGATGTTGGATGGAGCTCTGTCATCTAACGGTGACTTCCCTTTCAGTATAGCCTTTTCTTTCGCCTTTAAGTAGTCAGAGATGAGTTCCTGGCAAAAGTGATCTTCCAAGCGGATCAAGACTTCGACATTATAGGTGTCCATGACCTGCAGAGCAAATAATTCCTCTTCCTTCCAGTCGGCCCATTTGTACAGGGTGTCGTATGGGGCGACCCTGTAGGACTTCCATATTTTGAAGCATTCAAATACTTGCTCGACTTATACCTGAAGGAGAGTATTATTGATTATTTCGGATGGGGAGGGACTCCGTACAGTAGTTGGGTCTAGCATGCGGGTGGGATTCTCAACAAGTATGGGAGACTGTTTTGGAGAGGGACCTCAAACAGGGGATGGTACCATGTGGGGAGAGGGATCCTGTACAGGGGTGGGTGCCTTGTCAGGAGTAGCGGCTTTTAGCTCCATGGGGGCAGCCGACTCGCCAGAGCCCTTCAGCTTCACAAACAGTTGTTCATCCGTCATAGCCGCCACAGGTTCGAGATCTGCTGATTTCGAAGCAATTGTTTCTTCTATAGGGGTTGCGCCCTGTGGGATAGATTCAGCGACAGGATCAGAGAAGGCCTCTACAGTAACCGATGCAGGTATTGTAGGGTCAGTATTGGAAGACTTCTTGGCCTTCTTCTTCTTCTCGACAGCATGAGGTGATATCGGAGACACTTCTCTTTCTTTTCTTCTCCTCGCTTGAGATACGCATAGTGACATCCCTTGGGTCACTTGAGATGGGCATTTCTAGATGATGCGGCCTCTTAGCAATCACGAGTGACTTGTTGAAAATAGTAGCCTTTATTGCGCTAATGAATTTTCTGGGTCCAATCTTCTTGGCTTTGGCAGACTGCTTAACTCCACAGTTTGTGAAGATGTAGTTCAGAATGAGACCGTATGATTTCTTTGCAATCTCAGGTTTGGAAGCCTCCTCCTGAATCCTCTTCAACAAAATCTAGCACCTATTAACCTTTTCTCCATACATGATGGCTACCATCATCCGGAAGTGAAGGTTAGTGCACATCTCAAAGGCTCCTGTCCGGTTCTCAACAACCTGGGCACAGAAGTCATGAAGGTAAACGTAGGGCAGGCAGAGGTTCTTCTTCTATCATGATGGATGAACATTTTGTGCACTCTCATCTCCGGTGAACAACCTCTAGTAGGCTGTCAACAAATTATCCGACCCGAAGGTCTCCAGTTCTTCTATTCTCAGGCCATCAGACGGCAGCCTGTAAAGTTTTTCCAGCAAATCTTTGTTCAAAGATACTTGAATCCCTTGAACGGTTGTAGATATCTTAGAAATTTCTCTTCCTTTTCTCTGAGATGAGTACTTGAACGAGGCGTCCAAATAGAATTCTTCCACAATGTGTTCATCATATAAGTCAGCATGGCGACTGGCAAGGCGGTACACCCCTTGCTGTTTCACCATTGAAAAAACTAGTTCTATCCCGACGAAGTCTTGTCCTTCGAGATTTATTCTCTTCATAACCACGGACTTGGAAAAGATGCATCCGTCGATGATAGTTTCTCTTTTCTTCATAGAGAGGAGGAAGTCTAGGAAGTAGACATTTTCCCAGAAACGGTTTTGAAGAAAGCTGAAAAAAATTGCAAAAAGTTGCAAAAAATACACAGAATATGTAGACTGTTTTGCTTGAGACTCGTTTAAAATTTCTGGAAGCATAAAGTGTCTAAGGGAGCAAAATACAGTCCTTTTATAGGGTGTAGGGAAGATTATGGTTTCATACAGTGAACGGTCAGATTTAAGGGATGGGAACCGTCCTTTTAAAACGAACGTACACGATGGATTCAGAGTAACATGTACGTCTTATCCATCTATTTTTGAAATGATAATGGCTTCTGACAGTTCAGCTTCCCTTATTTCCCGAAACGATGCTTTGAAATTATTAAAATCACGATATTTGAGATATAGAAGTCCAGGTGTCTTTAAAGCATTAAATGATAAAACGTTTGAAATGTAAACAGGGCACGTGAACTTAAAACATTTTCTGAATAAATATAGTAATGTAATATTTAATTGACATCCTACAGTGTATTTTCCGTATTCGCGAATTAATACAGCGTTCTCCCTTAAAAGGTACATACAGAGTTCAATTATTACACTAATATTTGAATTAATACTGTATTTATGGGTCATACTGTACTCTCCCTTAATTAATGTCCACGTCAGCTGTAGGAAGGTTTCATACCTTCTCTGTCATACGGTGCTATTTGACTGGTTCTGAGTGTACCGTTAATTAATGTGGATACTATATTCTTGTGTCTTACAACATTCCCCCTCAATCGATGAGTAAAAGCGTAAAAACTTACATGGAGTCAGGCTGTAGCATTCCCAATTCTTGACGAAGCATACATAATCTGGTTATGCTGAGAGGTTTTGTAAATATGTCGGCCATGAATCTTCTCAATCCGAACATCCTTATTCTCAATATGATTCCTGATGAAGTGATGCTTCATACCAATATGCTTATTTCGCGAGTGCAATACAGGGTTGTGCGTTATTGCAATTTCACTCGTTCTATCGCACAAGATTGGCATCTCTCTGGCACTGATTCCATAATCTTGTAATTGCTGTTTCATATAGAGAATCTGCATATAGCAACTTCCAGTGGCATAGTATTATGACACAGCTGTAGAAAGTGAGTTGGCCAATTGGTTCTTACTGAACCACGACATAAGTCTAGGTCCAATAAAGTGACAAGTACCTCTTGTACTCTTCCTATACAACTTCCAGCCTCCGAGATCCGAGTTGTTGTAGCCAACCAAATCGAAGCCTCCTTTCTCAGGATACCACAATCCTACATCAACTGTTCCTTTCACGTATTTAAGGATTCGTTTGACTATCGTGAATTGTGACTCCTTAGGTGCTACTTGATATCGAGCACACACTCCTACAGCAAAATGGATATCGGGCCTGCTAGCCATTAGGTACAGGAGTGATCCAATAAGCTTCCTATAGAGTGATTGATCAACTGGCGTTCCAGCTTTGTCAGTACTAATTTGCACGGAAGTGATCATGGGGGTTGACGAGGATTTGGAGTTGTTCATCCCGAACTTATTGAGTAGATCATTGCTCTACTTCTCATGGTTGATGAAAATTCCTGTAGGCAATTGCTTCACCTGTAATCCTAGAAAATAGCTAAGTTCTCCCATCATACTCATTTCAAATTTACTTTGCATGAGATGAGAGAACCTTTGACATATAGCATGGTTAGTAGAACAAAATATAATATCATCGACATATATTTGTACCATTAACAGGTCATCTCCTTCTTGTATTTTAAATAGAGTTTTGTCCACATCACCTATCTCAAATCCATTATTAGTAAGGTACAGGGACATAGTTTCATACCAAGCTCTAGGTGCTTGCTTAAGTCCATACAGTGCTTTCCGTAGCCTGTATACTAAGTCTCCGCCTTTAGTGTTGACAAACCCTGGTGTTTGTTCAACATAGACTTCTTCGGCGAGGTCTCCATTCAGGAATGGGCTCTTAACATCCATTTGATATACTATAAAACTATTATAGGCGGAAAAAGCGATGAATATCCTGATGGCTTCTAGTCTAGCTACTGGGGCAAAAGTCTCATCGTAATCTATGCCTTCTTCCTGTCTGTAGCCTTGTGAGACTAGACGGGATTTGTTCCTGATAACAAGTCCATTCTCACACTTCTTATTTCTAAATACCCATTTGGTTCCAATTACGGCTTGATGCTCTGGCCTGGGTACAAGATACCATACAATGTTTCTTTCGAAACCATTAAGCTCTTCTTCCATTGAAGTTATCTAATGAGAATTATTCGAGGATTCATTGGTTGAAACTGGTTCGGATTGAGCTAAGAATACAACTAGGGTGCATATAGCTAGTCTTCTAAGTTCAGCTTGAGATTTCCATACAGGAAATGGAGATTTCTCAGAATCGGTTTCTTCTTACGCACACAGTACAGTTTCTTGTGTGCTCTGTATTCTTCTTCGGGTAGATACACCAACATCAATATCTCCTATAATTAATTCTTATAGGTGATATCTCAACCCTCTCATGTCAGGTTCTAGTTCGGCATCCCGTACCGTATCTTGTGGTGCTGTAGTTTCAGCTTTAGCTTGTACAACATCGACTTCGACTACTTCTGATCTTACAGCTGTGGGATTAATATCTAAGACTACGACATGCTCTATAGGAGTTTGAGGGCCATTAATGGAGAGTGTTTGAATATTCTGGGTTAAGTCTTCTACTCATGTAGGATCAAAATGAGATTCATCAAACACTACATGGACAAATTCCTCTATTGTCAGCTTTCTTTTGTTAATGATTCTGAAGGCTTTGCTCACAGAGGAGTATCCAACAAATATCCCTTCATCAGACTTATGATCGAAGGTCTTGAGTTGATTTTCCCATTATTCTGAACGTAACACCTGCATCCAAAAATATGAAAGTATGCAACTAATGGGGTTTTATTATTCCATACCTCATAGGGTGTTTTGTTGTGATGCTTGTTAATTATATAGCGGTTTTGTGTATAGCACGCTATATTGGTTGCTTAGCCACAGAACCGCTGTGGCAACTTGCTTGCTGCAATAATGGTTCTTGTTTCTTCTTTGAGTGTTCTATTCTTTCACTCGAAAACACCATTTTGCTGAGGAGTCTGGGATGCTGAGTATTCGTGCTGTATTCCATTGTCCGAATAGTATTTCTCTATAAAACGATTTGTGAATTCAGTACCTCTGCCGGAACGAATGGACACGATACTCAACCCTTTCACATTTTGAAGATTTCTCAGGTGCTCAGGCAACTTCGTTTTGGTTTCTTTCTTCTTGCTGAAAAAAATTGTCCAAGCATACCTGGAAAAATCATCAACAATAACGAGATAGTATTTCTCACCTCCCAAGCTTACAGGGTCTACAGGACCGTAGAGGTACATGTGTAGCATATCCAGAACCTTGTGGGTAGATAAGTGTGATTTGCTTTTCAAGGTGGTTTTGACTTATTTGCCTTTCTGACATGTCTGCAAATGCGGTCTTTATGGAATGACACATCGGGCAAACCTCTAACCATTCCCTATCTGGCTGGTTTGTGGATCGTCTTGAAGTTGATGTGTGACATCCTCTTGTGCCATAACCAGCTTTGATTTGCAGTGCCTTTGGCAACAAAACAAGGAACAGTGGAGCTCGTAGGCTTCCAGTCAACAATATACATGTTACCTGACCTGCTTCCTGTGAGGACGATTTCCTTGGTCTTGATATCCTTCACTCTACAGTGGTCTATATATAATTTCACCGAGAAATGTTTGTCACAGAACTGGATAATACTAAGTAGATTGTACTGTAGACCTTCACCATAGGCTACCTCAGTGAGTTTGAACTTTCCTACAAGCAGGGTTCCCTTCCCTTTTGTTCTTCCTTTGGACTTATCACTGAAGCGCACTTTTGGACCATGACCATCTACAAAATCCCATAGTTTGCTTACATCTGCTGTCAAGTGCCAAGAACATGCGATGTCAAAGTACTAGATGACCTTATCCTTGATATCCCGTAAGGAAAGAGATTAAGTAGATTTAGATCCCCTTTGATTATTGGGTCCATGTACGTTAGTGCCTTTTGGTCCAGTTTTTGCGGTGCCTACATGGGGCAGTCACGTAGTTGTTGTAACCTTTATAATCATGTATGTGAAATTTAGGGTTATATTTCCAATATGATTGTCGTCTAGGAGGTGGAGCCATTTTCTTAGATCTTACAGCTTGTCTTCTAGGTCTCCAGTTGGATTCTATAAGTTGTTGTTGATACTGCGCGGCGACCTGCTTCTTTGACGGATAATGGGACTCTTGTATCCAATATCTCGGCCCATTGTACTGTTGATAGTACTATGGTGTTTTCCTTTGATATTCGGATGCAGCCTTTTGTCTAGATGGCTGCTGGCGCTTTTGATATGCTCGGGGAGCATGTTGTTGAATACGCCTTACAGGTCCGGGAGGCTGAGGTTTCCACTGTCTGTGATATGATCTTGGTGGCGGAATTGCAGCCTTCTCTGAACGAGGGGCAGTTGTAACCTTTGCTGGACTTGGGATTTATTCAGGTACAAGAATGAGTTCTACACCCCTGACGAATACTGTACTAGACTTTCCCTTATGGGAGAATGAGTTGTATCCTAAGCCACTTTTATCATGAGCATGTTACCCAGTGTTTAGAATTTCTTTCATCCGTTTAGATGATTTCTCAAATGATTTCAGGATGGTCTCTAATTCTCCTTCTCGCTTTTCGAGAGTTTTTACTTTGACTTCGAGTAACGCAAAATCAATTGTGTTGCTCTCATTATGAGACTTGGTCTCATTTAGATCGTGGGCAAGTTGATGATTGCTTTCTATTAGTTTTTCAAGTGTGACCTTGTTGTTTTCGCAATCAATAGACATATTTTCATAGTTGTTTTTCAGCAAGTCATTTTCAACTTTTAGCTCTAAGTTTGAAATTTCGAGCTGTATGTTTTCTCGTTTTAAAGTCTAATGGGCCTTTTGAATGTTTTTGGATTCATTCAACATATTTTCGAAGGTATGCTTTGTCTTCAATCTTGTCATCGGAGGAGTCACTGTCAGTGATATCCTGAAGGCACTCCTCATTCTTGTTCAAGACTGGCGGGGTTTCTGGTTCACCAATCAGGGCCTTAAGCTTTTTTTCCAGACACGCCTTCTTTCATCCTTTCCTTGTTGCTAAGCTTCTGCAACTTTTGCACTTTCGGATGTGGACACTTATTTTCATAATGTCCGGGTTTCCTACAGTTATACCATAGGTTAGAATCACCAAAAGGAAATTCAAAACTTACCTTGTAAAAAGGCTTAGGCTTGTATGGAGTCTCTCCCGACTGTTTGATGAACTTTTTGAACTTGTTCATAAGCAGGGCCATTTCATCTTGTGACAGGATGTCATCATCGTTGTCTATAGTCTTGTGTGTGAATTTGGATGTGCGGGGTGCGGAGCTGTGTCTCATGTCAGATACAGCAGCCAGTGCTGTAGTCTTGGCAGGTGACTCTTCGGCCTTTTCTCTCCTGTCAATATCATACTTAAAGGCTTTAAGGTTATAGAAGAGGTCAAAGGTAGAAATACCATTAAGATTACAGGATACACACATAGCTGTAGTCTTAATGTCCCATCGGGCAGAGAGTGATCTAAATATTTTTAAATTTTTCTCCTTCTGGGTATACACTTTACCCAATGCTTCAAGTTTACCGACAATGCCAGTGAATCTGAGGTGAAGCTCCTCAATCATTTCAGAAGATTTCATTTCAAAAGATTCAAATTGCTGAGTAAGTTTGGAAATTTTATTTTCTTTCGAGAGCTCAGTACCCTCGCAAATAAGCTTGAGTTTCTCCTAGATTTCCTTAGCTATCTTAGAGATCTTAACCTTTGAGAATGTGCCTTTGTCGAGAGTGACAAACATCAAATTCTTAGCTACATTATCAAGGTTCGCACGCTTGCGATCGTCAGCTGTCCATTGCTCGCGCTCCTTCTCGAGCATTTCAGTATGAGGTTGTCCTTCTATCATTGCGGAAGAATTAACCTTCATTATCTTTATTGGGCCTTCTTGGATGATGAATATCATCTCCTCGTGTATGGATGCAAGATGAGCTTCTATCCTAATGCTCCAGTCACCGAACTCATTAATAGAGAACATAGGAACCTTGTTTATCATAGAGGTATCCATTTAAGAAATAGGAAAGATAAAATTTTTTTGATACGGTTTTCAAAGGCTAGTGATTTCTGGATCTCACTCAGTTAAAAATTGATTGATTCTTTTTAGAATCAACCACTCTGATACCACTTATTGTCCACTAAGTATACAATAAACAGCTTAGAAAGTAAGAGTACAATAAGCTGTAAATTATTCGAAGTTAATTTGCGTAGAGAAAGTATGTAGTGTGAGTTGTTGTAAATACAGCAACTAGATGTTCTCCTGTTTGCTTGACGCATATAGGGTTTAACAGTATATACTAGTAAATCACGATACATTGAAAATAGTAAAGATAGAAAGTAAATAACACACAATTTAAAGTGGTTCGAGGTAAACCCCTCTACGTCCACTGGTCCTCCAAACAAGAGTAAAGAGATTATTAAAATCACTATGTACACAACTACGTGACTTTAACTAAATCTGTCTCTATATCGTTCACACATATTGATACAGGGACTGTAGCTTTAGGCCGTTCATACAGATTGGCCTGAGCTCTTTCGACTCGCTTCTTCTCACATGGATCGAAACTTCGTCTTTAATGCTATTCTTCCCATACAGGTCGGAATGTGCAAGGATCCTTAGTCCACACAGGGCTAATGATAATCCCAACAGTAACGGGTAGTATAAATCTTCAAACAGTAACTTTATCTTTGATGAACGATCGTTGTATGCTGTGCTATTTGCATTGAGGACTTAGTATATTTATTCGCTTAGATACTGCTATATGCTAACGAAATATACTTCTTTATAATCGCTAGAATTTCAGAGTAATCAGTCAGAGCTTTCGCGATAATGAATAATGTGTGTATGAAGTCCTCTTGCTTGGGGCTATTTATAACCTTGGGATTGTATCCGTTATAAATGTAGCGATTGTTGGTTGGTGATATGTTGATATCTGTCTCTTGATTAGCGGCTGCTGAATGTTTAAATTAAAGCAAATCGCATTTAATGCTTCAGACATCATTTCTGTCTTTGCATTAAATGCTCTTCAGAGCGTTCAGACTTATCTCTCTCCGGTTGCATTAAATGTTATCCTATCAGCAATAAATGTTGTTTAACTGTGAATACTTTATGTGTAAACAATCTTTATCTCACAACGGTTTAAACCTTCTTTTGTTCAGTCCTGTTAGATACGTTTTAATTTTCCTAAGTAAAACATCTTGAGCATGTATGCTGTATCCAACGCTTTAAGTCTCTTTGCTGTATGATGAGGACTCTGTAGGATGGACTGTATAAGATCTCTTTGCTGTAGGGACGGACTGTATAGACAGTCCTAATAGCTTCCGCACTTAACATAATTCTGGCTCCTTTGAGACAACCTTGCTATATGTTGGCAATTATCAAAATTCGAATGTTTTTCCCAACAAAGTCTTTGATTAATTGTTGAATAAACCGAGGCAAGCTTTAGAAAATTCATGAGCACCGAAATTACACTAAAAACTCAATTGTAAAAACTTAAGAAAAATTCTCTTACTCTTATTTCTTCCGCTCGGCCGAACTCTCTCCAAAGTAAGTGGAGGATGGTGTTGATTTTAAAAACAAATCACACACCTTAATTATTCATGAAAGCCTTAAAATAATATATATAATATATCATCTAAACCCCACAAAATATCAAAATGACATGAAGACAGAGAAGATCAATCACCAATATGTGGTGTGAGGTGGGTGCGGCCATGAAGAATAATATGGAGTTGGTTCGTTTGAATCCTTGAAACGGATATTCGTGTATCTAGTCCGATAGATAAATCTTGGTACATTTCAATATTAATACAATTAATTAATCTAATTAATTAATTATATAAATATAAATTATCTAAGAAATAATATGAAATAAAATTAATTACCTAGTAATTATTTAATTCACGAGACCAATCTAATTTCAAATAAATTAAATTAGACATCCAATGTCAAATATTAACCAAGAGAGAATAAGAAAAATATATCCATCGTCAATTCCTGTGGCGCGACTCTGTAGGTTCATCTTAATTAGCATTGGGAGGGTCCAATGAGTGTTAGCACCACCTACTAGTCCCCTAGCCTATACCATAACCTAACTGAGATCGAATGGTAGGGGTCATTCCAAAATCCTTCAATCATATGTCCCGGTCAAGCATTAGGGTCACGATAATATTAAACCCAATTATAACTTGGCTCTATGCATTTGTTAATCCAAACCGAGATCACCGAGTACTCGTGTATCAAATACAACTATCTCTAAATGCTTTAACCAAAGACTTATGATCTCATTTTCCATTAACCACATAGGACATTTACCTACTCACTAACAGGAGAAAGAATCATATCTTGGTATTCAGTAGAGACTGCTACTTGCCCACTAAGTTGCACATCGAGGTTGTCCCCACCAACCGGTGATTGGATCAAACTGCTCTAAAGACTAACTTAATGTCACAAATACATCTCCTACTTAAACCTCTACTCAAAAGTTCATGTGTACCTATCACAAAACCTTTCAATTCAGTAATTGAAAATCCCAGAGTAAAATCCATGTGACCTAATCAAGGTGAGTCGAGTTACTAATCCCATTAGCATACCTATACCGTGTGCTCCCACTAACCCTTAGTGAAGACAGGCACTCTACACATCAAAGTACACGTTATACAAGCCTTGTCTAAACTTAATGCCCACTTAAGTTTTATCGACTTGCGAACCGGTCAAGCATTCGAGCCCCAAACACTTCCAGTGCTTGTATCCGTATCTTCATAAGGAGTGGAATGTTTGCTCTCAAATGCAAGGACTATTATTCTATATACCAAATCAAAATGCAGTGATATGAAATAATAAAGAAATAAATAAATGCCTTATATAATTTAATACTCACTACAATACAAAGTTCTCACGCTTTCATATTTTAGTGGCATTCGAGAGCATATTCCTAATAGTTCCATGTATATCTCCTCTTCGAGGAATCCATTTAGGAATGCTCTTTTCACATCCATTTGCTATATTTCATAATCTAAGTTGGCTGCTATGGCTAGCATCATGCAAATAGACTTAATCATGGCTACATGCAAGAGGTCTCAAAATAATTGATTTCCTCTCTTTGGGAATAACCTTTTGCCACAAGCCTGACCTTATAGGTATCAACCTTGCCATTTCCATCGATCTTTCTCTTTTAGATCCATTTATTTCCAATAGGCATTATGCCCTTAGGATAATCTACTAAAGTCCAGACCTACTTAGCTTGCATAGAGTCTATCTCAACTTCCATAGCCTCTCGCCACTTTGCAGAGTCTACATCTACCGTCGCTTAGTCATATGTAGAGAGATCATTCTCTTGGCTACCTTTTGTCATCTCATGAGGACCTAGTTCCTCTTAATACAGATAGTCATACCTCTCAGGTAAATGAGAAGCTCTACTAGACATGTGAGGTTGTGTTTGTATTTCAGAAGGTCATGTTCCAATATTTTGTATAGGTATCTCATTTGGTGTTTCTTTTATTTCTTCTAAAGAAATATTTTTACCTGCGCATCCTCCCTGAATGAACTCATCTTCAAGGAAGTGTGCTTCAAGAGGAATGATGATCCTATGATATTCGTGCATATAGAATAGATATCCCATGGCATCCCCTAGATATCATATGAAATGACCCTTCAGAGACCTAGCTTCCAACTTCTCTACTTTAGTCTTCTTGACATAAGCAGAATATCCCCAAATCTTAATATGATTAAGACTTGGTTTTCTTCCTCTTCACATCTCATTTGGAGTTCTAGGAATTGATTCGGAAGGACATCTATTCAATATATGTGCAGTAGTAATGAGCGCGTAACCCCACCGGTAAATTGGTAGGTCAGTTTAGTTAAACATAGAGCAAACCATATCCAACAAGGTTCGATTCCTTCTTTGTGACACACCATTCAATTATGGAGTTGATGGATGAGTAGATTGTAACACTATTTCAATTTCTTTTATGAGCTCATCAAACTTGGTACTCAAGTACTTGTTGTAACACCCCAAACTAGGTGGCTATCACAGTGCCATAGACCCCCAACTGGGACCCACCAGGCGGATGAAATACAATGATTTAAATAATATAACTGTAGTACCGAACCACATTATATTACACATTTCTCCGATGAGGAGTTTCAAGTATAATACACCCAGGATTACAAAATACATATATATTTCACATGAAGATGAAATATACAACACCAAATTAAAATGAAAGTCCAAACGGAAATGCAGCGGAAAACACACATGAAGGAAACATGAATAGCTGAAAGGACTGGGCCCCCCCTACTAGTATCACTGGTACTCCTCGCCATCACCTTGCCTTTGCCTTGCAATGACCTAAAAACAACATCCTTAACGGGGTCAGTTACACAAAACAACAATCGTCAAGAGTTGAACAAATACAATAATTACATGTCTTAGTTATGAAATCAAGTCTGAAAGAGGGGCATGATAGTACGCCCGAGATGGGATGTGTAAGTACACAAATCGCCGAGTGTTCGAAAAACCCATATAACGAGTAAATAATTTAAGGAATTTTTTTATTCATAACTCATCTCCCATGATTTTATTGGCATTACACACTTCCATGTGGAATTCGGGAGTCATGGTTGACTTCATAATGGTGATCGAGTTCTTTACAAAGTTTAATAGAGGGCAACCCATTCGGTTTCTATTCTATCATTCTTTATAAAGTGGTATCTGACACCAACTCATATAATGGATGATTCGATTTTCTTTTATCCCTTATTCACTTGCCCTCAACCCATACAACATATATAGCTCGCTAAACTATCTAAGTTTAAATCGTTAACTCCTATAAGTCTGATAATTGAATCTCACCCGGCATCCCATATGGCTTCTAGGAGTTTGTTTTGTCGCAACCGAGTCCATCTAATGCACTCTAGGAATTTATCGACCTTCCCCAAAATACTACCCCAACATACTCGAAATAATAGTATTTCGGTTTAGATTTTCAATTTTCCGTGAGTTAGACGGGGGGTTGGAAACCTCATAACCTTTATAACTTAGTGTTTGTAAGTAAAAGTATTACGCGATTATATGTTATAATTTGTACATTAATCTGTTATAAGCACGATTTGTTGATTTGTTTGTTCATCATACAATATGAAAACATCCACAATTTAGTACCTACCAACATGCAGTTCTTAAGATCCAGATCAGAGGCCCAGACACGATAAAGATGATAAAATTACAAGTAATCAAATTACATGTCTTGAATCTTCGTCTTCATTGTGGTTCGTCCTCAGCTCTTCGTCGTAGCTAATTTATTACATCGATAAAAAAATTGCATCCTATTCAAATTTACTAATAAAAATAACTTGGCTCAAAATAGAATTTACAATCCCAGCGAATATAGATACAAAACTAAGTCCATGAACTACATCACCGTTCTAGTAATATGCAACAAACAGAATTAATTTTTAGAATATAAAATCTAATTATTAGAATTAATCAAATTAATTCATATAACCGATAATTTTAACTTGTTCTGGGCGAAAATAAATATTCCTTGAAATTAATTCCCTCGAAATATAAAAGTACCATATTTATATTTTAGTCAAATTAAATCCAATTTAATTTATGGGATGAATTTTATCAAATATAGAATATAAAAATCGAGTTGGAAATTCAAGGCCCGGGCTAAGCCAGCGGCCCGGCAGGGCTACCAGCCCTTGGCCGAGAGGTCAGCCCCTCTCGGCCACTACCTGCACTCGGTAGGCAGCTTGTTGTCGGGAGCCACCGGCCGCCTCCCGGCAGTCGCCGGCAGCCTCCCGATAGTCCCCAGCTGTCGGATTCGGCCACTTTTTCGGCTCGTCCTTTCATCCCAAATTCAAAATTAATATTTTTTAAATTTTAAATTACACATAAATCAGTTTTTCAAAAGAAAAATATATCTATATTGTAACATAAAGTCATTGTTGTTGTCTCTAAAGTCTAATACTCCCTTAAATAATTTACTAGGGTTTAGAATCCACCAATGTCTGTTTATTATTTATTTCGTATATTAATTCCAAATCTTTTAGGGAATAGATTTTGAAATCAATTTCACTATTTTCCTATATATTGAACAATAAGTACAAAATTATTATCTGAATATAGATTTTTCCTTCTCTTGATAATTGTAATTTCCAAGCATTATATGTATCCAAGTTAATGGAAAAAGGCAATCAAAGAAATTAATTAATATCAGTAATTGCAAAGCAACGAGAAATTTATAACTATAAAAAAATACATGATATAATTGATGAATAATATTCCCCTATTAAAGCGAAAATCATAATCATTAAAACATACAGTTGGAATTATTATATAAATATTAATCATAATTGGGACATGGTTCCATCATAGCACCAGTAAAAGAAATTATTCACTCGTAATAACAACACAAATAAAAATTCCATAATAATATTTCTCAAATATAATTTATTACACCAATATTTTTCTCTCTCTTTTCAATATAATATTTCTATTCTTTAGTTTCTTCCCCTCTCCACATCTCAACCCCCTCTCTTATTTATACTACTATTTTAGAATTTTTTTAATACAATTGAATAATAAATAAACTTACACTAATAATAAATAAACTTATCACTAATTAATTTTATACAACACTCATCAATAATACACCTCCAAACAAATATAAACATCACCCCAAATCATTTAGTCCGATCTGCCACGTCATCAGCTGAAGCGCGTGTGTGCATCACGCGCCGATTTGGACTTTGGACGGGCATGTACCACACGCATAGGTGGTGCGATTGAGTGAGTTTTTGACACGCTGGCATGGCGTGTGTTGTGGTGATGTGTTGTGTCACATGGCACTCTCTAATTGGCTGAAATATGTTGACATGTGTTTGTCGTGTGCTTTTGCTGACGTGGCAGCTGACTAAAATGACACACGTGCTAGCTGATGTCATTGTAACACCCCCAAGATATTCGAGGTGTATTACAGCGCCGTGGACCCCTACATGGGACCCACCAGGCTAACACAAGAAAAACACCTCTCGACTAACCATCTCGGTTAGCAAGGAAACAATTGTTAACAACAAGAACATAAAACAACACGTCCGGTACGACCGGCATAACAAACATCAACCGACAAATACAGTAACTCCAACAAGGACCACCATAACTGAGAGGAAAATCCTAAGTACTCGCGAGTACAATCTATAAGTTTACAATTTGGAAAACATCCATATCAAAAGAGACAGTAGGAAATAACAAGACTCAATTGCACATGTCAACAACCTTGGCCGACATCCTCGTACCATCCCAGCGCCCGCTCAAATGCAATTGAACATAACCTGAAATCCATAACAAGAATTTCCCCGACAACGGGTCCCCAAAGGGGTTAGCAATTACGCTAGTACAAGTATTCAAGGCAAACCAATCGCTTACACATTTCATAGTACATGCATCAATATCATTTTCAAAAGTCAAAACCACACATGTCTTTTCCGGAAACAAACAGTCAAACAATTTGCCTAGGACCGGGACGAAGCCACGAATCCCACCCGAGGCCTCTAAGGACCCTCCCGAGATGGCCATTTCATAAAACAAATCACGCACAGGCATCGCCTAGGACCGGGACGAAGCCACGAATCCCACCCGAGGCCTCTAAGGACCCTCCCGAGCTGGCTAGCGAAACAAACTCATGAATCCAGAGTGAAGTCATAGATTCCCCCGAGGCCCCGTCGGACCCTCCCAGGGTGAGCAAAGCACACACAATATACATTACCATTTCATGTTAAGCATAAAGGTTTCCAAAAGAATACTTGCCTTGAATTATTGACGACGCAACGAACGGAAAGGAAAGTCACCGACGAACGCTAGGAACCAATGAAACCGAACCTAACGATTCGAAGAATACAATCACAACCATTTCTAAATGAATACGGAATTGGAATACACCCGAAAACCCGCCTACGATTCATGTATATTCGTATATAAACAACAACGAGGGCGGACCACAACTAAACCCTCTCGATTCCGTAAAAATCACGAAATATACCATGAATCCGTAGGGAAACTAAGAATACCAACAAGATTAATCATATTCATCATGAATTAATCGACAAAACGGAACGAATCGGACAAAAACGCGAAAATCCCCAAATCTACCCAAAAGTAGGGTTCTAAAGATCTAACCTTGATTCACTGGATCGAAGGATGTTATAGGATGATTGATCAACGATATAACCTCAAGAACTTCATGGATTTGTTTTTCAACAACATGGTTTCGTCTCCTCCGAAACCCGACCCGGAATAGAAGAGAAATGAAATGAAAAATGACGGAGAAAGTCGGCTGATGTCATTTATATCTTGGGCCGGAACTAGCGTGCGCTAGCCTTCCGCCTAGCGTGCGCTATCGGCGATGTCGGCCGAGCACTCTCGGCCATGGCCCGCATGACCCGGCACCACCGACCAGTGCCGACCGTGACTCGACCGCCGTCTCCCGCTAGCGTGCGCTACGGCCGGAAGCTGCGCGCGCTAGCCGACTGTCGGTAGCTACCGGGTGACAACTCATCCCGATGCGTACGCTAGTCGGCCGGCGGCGTGCGCTACCCTGCCGGTTAGCGCGCGCTACGACCAAGCGATGCGTGCGCTACCCGCCGATCCCGACCGAGTCGAACCTCGAATACCTCTGCCCGGGCGATGGCGTCTGGCTGGACTCGGCAGCGTGCGCTACATCGCCGAGCTAGCGCTCAGCGTCCGGCCGTGGCGTGCGCTCGCGCCGGTTCTGCCGTGCTGCTTTCGGCGATGTCGGCACTCGTCCGGCGATCCCGCACCCGTCCGGCCCGGTGCTCGGCCGCCACGACCCGACGCCTCGATTTCGAAAACGCGCAGGCGGACACGACGAAAAGTTCGCGGACGACGTCAACGACTCGAGATGAAAACGTAATGCAATAATTAATCATACGCGACCAAGAAACGGGTCAAGACGACAAATACAGATATGTATACCCGTAACTTTCAAGAAATTACAAAATGGCCCAAAACGCCCGGAAATCACGATACGTGATCGAATAACCAAACCGAAGTTCACAACACGTCTAACAAAGTTAAACGGACTTGCGGAAACTCGAAGCAATGCTTTCGGACGAGATTCGCAAGAATCGAACTCAAGTGCGGAAAAGTCGCTAAAAAGCACAGAACTCAACAAAACAACACCGAAACGAACTCGGATGACAAAAAGTGTAGAATTAATCATTCTCAGAATGACGAAACGGTCATGAGCGAGCCGTCAAACGGACTCGGTCGAAAAAATTTACCGAAAATCGAAAATTGCGGATATTACATTCTACCCTCCTTAAAAGAAGTTTCGTCCCGAAACTTAAAACAAGTAGGGAGAAGCAATATCCCGCCAGGAAAACTCAACGAGATACACAAAAACCAGAAACTCACGCCCGACGGCGAAACACTGCAAGAAACGCAAAGAGACATACGGCGTGAAAATACGCTCCACAGCGACTAACACGACGCCACCGGTAGAGACATAATAAAATAAACGAGTGACAAGCGTCATCAAATAGACAATACAATCGAGTCGATTATCCAAACAATCACAAAACTCAACGAACGAAAATCAATACGATTGACCAACCCAACGGTTCATCAACCCAAAACGCGAGTCAACGCTGAACAAATACGGAATTCCACCGCCCAAGGGTTGGAAGATCGAAAACGAGACTAATTTCCCGAACTTAAGGGAATCACGAAGGAGCCTGAACGCTCAACAATCACGAAACGAGAACAAAAACCGAACAAACAAGCGATTGAGACAACAAAAATCGAACAATCATGTCCGAAACACGTAGGATAATAAAATTCAAACAACAACTCCCGAATGACTGGTGAGAACGAGAAGACGTGCATTCCCATAAGATCTACGGAAAGGGAATAGCTATTGAAAAGCCACAAAAGCAGAGGCGAGTTATTCGAAACAATACCACCTCGTTCGATCAACAAAAGCAAGGGATAGGGAAAGTTCAGAAATGTTAACGAGCATAAACGAGTTGATAGAGCTAAAAATACAGAAGTTCAAAATCCGATCCACTTTGAATAAAAGAACTATTAGAACCAAAAGATGTTACTTCCGAACAAGATTCACAAAAGTCGAACCGAATTCGGAAAAGTCACAGCGATAACCAGATCGACTCAAAACCAGATTACAGCTCGTTCGAATGATGAAACCAAGGTATAGATCAAGTTCAGAAGGTATCAATGAACACGAGCGAATCGATAGACTGGAGAAAGAGAAGATATAGAAGTCAAAATAGTACGGGTATTACTTTTGACCTCGCTCCCGAAACTCACAACAACGGAACCAAGGTAACAATATAACAAGCAATCGACACAACGCGGAACAATCACCGATGCACACAATCATACCAACCCGATCTCTAACAGCTCGCATATATGCGATAACGCATAAACCGCTACGAGGCGACAACATCCAATACCAATCTCACACCCCTCGCAGAGGCTACCACGACAACTGTGTGGCAAACGACTCAACGCTCACACCACCAATTCAACAACAACTCGGGGTTAACACCCTAACGAGAGCACGGACATCACACATATATTCCCGGACCACAAATAGGAATGATAGGTTTTGAAAACGAAAACCATCTTTTGAAAATAACTTGCAAGCACCAGTTGATCTTGAGTATCATATATCAAAAAGTAGTACAAACATCGTCATCGAGACTTTTTAAAAAAAATCATCTTGCGTTTAATAAAATAAATAAAAAAAATGAAGACACCTTTCGTTAAATTAAAACTTTTCAGCTGTTTTCGACCTTCGGGTCTAAGCGAATGCGTTTCTAAATCATTAGAAATATTTCAAAATATTTTGATCCTCAAAGTAGAATAATTTTGAAACATAGCGTGGCACTAGTAGGCACCTTGAGAGCACTGTGAGAAAATAATTCATTTTAAAAGTACGTCTCGAGTTTTATTTTCTAAGATACTCAAGGTTTTTTAGAAGTACAATAGGCCAAAATGCCCAAAATTCGCACGTATCAACATTCACTTAAACACATCATATCACACGCATCAAATCGCTCAAAATCACGACAGTAATATACAATCCTCAGGATATGTTTAACAACATCGTTAAAACAACAATCGGTTTATCAAATCTGGATGGAAAACGATATCAGGAACAAAACTCCAAAAAGTCAACTCTAGGGATTCAAGAAAATACCTAGATTCGGCGAAGAACAATGGATTAGATGATGTTAAAAATCATCTAGGATACTCCAAAACACCTTTGGATGGAAGAAAAATCAGCCCAGATGCGAAACCGAGTCGCTATGTCTCAAACTCATGGAGGAAGAAGAAGAAATGAAGAAAAATGCAACTTCTAGACTGGTGTCCAAAGATTTTATCGACACAATTAGCGTGCGCTAATCATTAAGGTTAGCGTGCGCTATCACGGCACCAAACAAAACTCCCGACCAAAAATACACCGTTAGCGTGCGCTAACCCCAAGTGTTAGCGTGCGCTAACGAGAACTTGGACCCGGTCGGTAGCTCTGGGCCCTCGAACTACCGGGTAGCGTGCGCTATCCTCCCCTTAGCGTGCTACCAACGCACTCTTGCGCGCGCTAGCCGCAAAGCATAGCGTGCGCTAATGACCCACGAGACAACAACGAACATATCCGAAAAGTTACATGCCGTAAACCTTTCTCACGGGTTTACTGTGCTAAGCACAATTTCCCATCTCATTTCGAAAATGCTAAAAAGACCAATGACGGTAATATTTTTCCAAAGCTCACAAAATCATTTGTCAAACCATCATGAAATATTCAAGGCCAAAATGCCAAAACTTGATTCAAGGAATCGGTTTTACGAAATAAAACTCAGTTTGCAAAATACCGAAAGTCGTTTGAAAGAACTCACGCAGCGGATAAAATACGGTACGAAAATACATCAGCAGTGACGACACTCCTCGTATAAACCAAATACGAGAGTCTAATAAACACATATCATGAAATCAAAATCCACAGAAGGATTCCATCATTCAACGACTAATCATACAAATAACTCGTGTCACGCGAGGCACAACACAAGGAAGGGAGTTTTACATTCATAGGTCGCACGTAAGTGACGACCACCCCTCGATACTAATCACGACCAATGATCTCAAACGACGCGTCGCGATGTGACTAAGTCAGACAAAATCCGACAAGACAAAACTCAACAAACACAACTTGACTCGACGGCCTAGGTTTCCCCAGGCTAATCTGATTTTAAAATCATATACTCTAGTTATTCGAAAATAAAACCGATAAGTTAAAAATCGTTTTCAAGACCCTTTTAAACACGACAAGGGCTTAACAGCGGTAGCATTTTATAAAATGTCCTAAACACTTTTAAACACGACCTTTAAATACGACACAAGGTTTTATTTGAAAATACAAGGCTGGCTCGCCCAAATTCATGTCACTTTTCAAAAACCCACAATACGATCAAGTCTAAGAAATTTTCAAGCATGCACGCCGCATGTATTATTATTAATAGAAACACATTGGTTGTAAATAACAATAATTAGCCAAGTACCAACAATTTCCGAACACACGCATATACGGCATTCAAAAATCACCAGTTCACCAAGCGCAACTCGGGAATATTAATTCCAAGCATATGTCAAACTATCTCTTCAAGTTTGACAGCGTAACCAAAGATCACCGATTTGGACGTATGTCGAAACCAGCTATGTGAGTTTCTCAACAAACTCTGCCATCAATACCTATACCGGAACATATCAATGTTCAAAACTTCTACATCATACTGCACCCTTCGGCGTCCAACTCATCGGTACATTCGGCTCAACATTCATTTAGTATATCGCAATTACCAAACACAGATTCCATCATACAACAAAAGACTAGAGAGTCAAGCCCGCTCACAATATACCACGGAGCAAAATTTGGATCTTTCGATCACCAACGATCCCACCAATGCTAGGAAGTTTAGCGATGGAGGGCTCGCAAAACGACAAACGGTCAAGCCCAGAACGGCGCACATACTCCAGAGAGATAAAGGACTGCGCAATACTAGAATCAAAAGTACACAACCGGATGGATCGAGAAACAACTCGACGATAAGTACGAGAGAGGCAATCACAGTTCAAGAAGTGGAATTTCAATACGAGAAAACAAGAGAATTGAGTAAGGAAAACTTACGAGCCTTTGGATGTCTTGAGATGCCGGCGGTGTGACAATGTGCAAAACAAAACACAACTAGACCCAAATAACCAACAAGCCTAGGTATCCATAAACCTAGAGCTCTGATACCATTTCTGTAACACCCCCAAGATATTCGAGGTGTATTACAGCGCCGTGGACCCCTACATGGGACCCACCAGGCTAACACAAGAAAAACACCTCTCGACTAACCATCTCGGTTAGCAAGGAAACAATTGTTAACAACAAGAACATAAAACAACACGTCCGGTACGACCGGCATAACAAACATCAACCGACAAATACAGTAACTCCAACAAGGACCAATTACAATCTGAGAGGAAAATCCTAAGTACTCGCGAGTACAATCTATAAGTTTACAATTTGGAAAACATCCATATCAAAAGAGACAGTAGGAAATAACAAGACTCAATTGCACATGTCAACAACCTTGGCCGACATCCTCGTACCATCCCGGTAGCGCTCGTCAAATGCGAACATAACCTGAAATCCATAACAAGAATTTCCCCGACAACGGGTCCCCAAAGGGGTTAGCAATTACGCTAGTACAAGTATTCAAGGCAAACAATCGCTTACACATTTCATAGTACATGCACCAATATCATTTTCAAAAGTCAAAACCAGACATGTCTTTTCCGAAAACAAACAGTCAAACAATTTGCCTAGGACCGGGACGAAGCCACGAATCCCACCCGAGGCCTCTAAGGACCCTCCCGAGCTGGCATTTCATAAAACAAATCACGCACAGGCATCGCCTAGGACCGGGACGAAGCCACGAATCCCACCCGAGGCCTCTAAGGACCCTCCCGAGCTGGCTAGCGAAACAAACTCATGAATCCAGAGTGAAGTCATAGATTCCCCCGAGGCCCTGTCGGACCCTCCCAGGGTGAGCAAAGCACACACAATATACATTACCATTTCATGTTAAGCATAAAGGTTTCCAAAAGAATACTTGCCTTGAATTATTGACGACGCAACGAACGGAAAGGAAAGTCACCGACGAACGCTAGGAACCAATGAAACCGAACCTAACGATTCGAAGAATACAATCACAACCATTTCTAAATGAATACGGAATTGGAATACACCCGAAAACCCGCCTACGATTCATGTATATTCGTATATAAACAACAACGAGGGCGGACCACAACCAAACCCTCTCGATTCCGTAAAAATTACGAAATATACCATGAATCCGTAGGGAAACTAAGAATACCAACAAGATTAATCATATTCATCATGAATTAATCGACAAAACGGAACGAATCGGACAAAAACGCGAAAATCCCCAAATCTACCCAAAAGTAGGGTTCTAAAGATCTAACCTTGATTCGCTGGATCGAAGGATGTTATAGGATGATTGATCAACGATATAACCTCAAGAACTTCATGGATTTATTGTTCAACAACATGGTTTCTGTAATATCCGGATTTATTACGGTGTATTTTATATGTATTCAAATCATGTATTATTCGGATTGATGGTTTTGATTATCGGAATATGATATTTCGTGCATTGACATCATTGTACATAAGTATAGAAACTTACAAAATTGTTCAAGCAACCTCGTGATAGCGCACGCTAAGAATGTATCTTAACGCGCGCTATCGGGCCATTATTAGCGTACGCTATGCAGGTATGAGTAACGTGCGCTAAGGACTCAATTATTGAGCGGGACAGCTAGCTCATGCGCCCGGTGACATGGGTCGGATAAGATTCCCGACGCACCCGGACAAATTATGAAGTCAACCATTATTAGCGCACGCTAAGGGATGCTTAGTAGCGTGCGCTAACTTGTCAATAATGCAGAATATTATAAATGGGACAACAACCGCTTGGGCTTTCATTTCCTTCGTCTATACTTCATCTTTGAGAGTCCAGAGCAAGAATCTCCCTTCTAAACACTTAGAACATTTATGAGTGATCATTGAATGATTGAGTATCACTTGTGAGTGATCATTGAAGAGAAGTAACACCTTGGAGGGGCACATAACCAACCGGAGTCGGATTACACCTTGTGGTTCAGTGATTTCGGCATATTAAGGTATGTTCAACCTATCACCAGTCTTAGATTTGGATTTCCAATGGGTATGATGATCATGTTAACGAGATATTGAATTTCATTAGTGAATTATTTCAACAACATCATGTTTAGAAGATTGGGATGTCTACAATTACAATATTATTGTTGGAACCTTGAAGTTGGAATCCTAGTACTTCAAATGATGAGAGAAATATTCGGAAGTTAACAATCCATATGATTTATGTTATCTTTGTGATCATGATTTGGAAAAGATATTATAAGAACTTAAAGGAAGAATCATCTTAGGAAATATTCTTTCGTATAAGTCGGAATTGTTAGTTCACCTCAAGATGAAGTCTGAATATGTATAATGATAGTAGCATCTAATACATCAACCGGAGATCACCAACTTTGCATGAGAATTGTAATCAAGATGGATTATGGTGTCATGATGATTATACGTATATTTGCATCTTGAAGTTGATATCATCCTGGAGATCTTTCATAAGAATAAGAACTTGGTATTCATGGAAGTAACATGAATTATCACGAAGGATTTCATTGTTTCGAACATGGCAAGAACAGTTCTTGCTTTCGTGATGGCGCCATGCAGAGATAGCGCACGCTATGATATGCAGTTTAACGTGCGCTATCGAGTACTAATTAGCGTGCGCTACGTTTGGTACGTAACGTACGCTAGACCAGCAGTCGAGTCAGTTGGCTGATCAGTGAAGTACTGACCATGCGTAGTTAGCGTGCGCTAGTCTTTGTTGTTTGCGTGCGCTATCGGGCAGACGTAACGCACGCTACACAGAATACTTAGCGTGCGCTAAGCTATTCGGGCAGATTGCAGTTTATGAACTTTTGACCGTTAATCGAATTGTTAAACATTTGTACGACGTGAGATAAATCCTATATTATTTCTTTTGTTAAGGTTTGGTCTAGTTACGTGATTGATTGAGGAGGACGATCGTCGAGTGTTCATTTCCGTGGAAGTGTTATTATTGTCTTCAAATCGAGGCAAGTACCTTAATTGTTTTACGTATTGTTGTTATACATATTGTCGTGCATGTATGTCGTTATTGTATGTCCACCTCGTGTTGGTCCGACGGGATCATCGGGGGATCTATGCTAGCGTCTATTGGATCATCGGACGGGTTTTCCACCACGGGTTGGTCCGACGGGATCATCGTGGGTTCTAGGCAAGAACGCTGGATCGATGGAATTACCATGTGTATGTATTGATATCATGTTGTGATTATCGGTTGTGTATGTTATGTTTGAGTTTCGTAGGAGAAGACTCGTTGGTATTTTGTCGTTTACGTTATTATTATTCACCGTGAGATATGAATAATATGTTGTGGTACTTGTACTAGCATCGTTGTGCTAACCCCTTCGGGGTGAACATTTTGTTTGTGTTCGGGATCCGGAGAGCGGGAAACAATCACTGGGCGTATGACGACGAGGGTGCAGAGTGATGTCGACCGGGTTTATTTATCATTGTTTATTCGTTATTTCAATAAGTACTCGAGTACAAAGTCATTTGTGATGATTTGGATTTGTTGATGTATTATTGAGTTACATTGAACAATTGTCTTGTTTCGTATTTGGTCGAATCGATGTCTTGTAATTCCGTTATTTTCATTCGTTAGTACCTTTTTATGCTTGTTCAATTCTTCAGCCTTGTAAATCCTTATGTAAAGGATTTACGGCGCTGTAATATTCCCGAATATATTGGGGGTGTTACAGAATATGGTATCGGAGCTAAGATTATGGATATCTTGGCCGTTGGGTTAAAATAGGGGTCATCTATGTCTTTTGGGGTAACGGGCCGTGAGTGACATCACTGCACTGCCTACATCTTCATGCGAACAGTGGTTGTAAGTTCCTAAACTCTATCGCGTTCTTTACATATTGTATCTCTTTATACTCGAATATTAGAACGATGTTGTTTCCTGTATATTGAGTATTTATGCTTACAGCATGTTGAGAGGCGGACGTGGACGTGGTCGCGGTCGTGGACGCGGACGAAGAAATGCCGAAAGGGAGGCGTCGCCTTCTAACCAGGCCAGTCATAGCTCAGGCGAGCCGCAGCAATCTATTAATAATGAACCAGATCCTGCTGTACCAGAGATCCTTCGTCAAGTGGTGAACCAGATGACTCGGGCCGCCTGTGTCGTGGACCGAATGCAAGTGGCGGTGGGACTACAGCAGGGAGAGAGACAGCAAGGGATCCCAGATATGGGAAATCGAGGTGACCGGTGGCTGCAAGAAGTGGCGAAGATGCAACCACCCAAATTCGACGGTATTTCTGAGACTCCCACCTGGGATCATTGGTTAAAGGAGCTGGAGAAAATCTTTGCCGGAATCAACTGCCCAGACGACCGGAGAGCCTCTATCGCTCAATATTTTCTGATAGGGGAAGCGTCCGAATGGTGGGAAGCCATCCGGCCTGTAGACCGTGATGCCGATTGACAGAGTTTCGATTGATGATGGAAGCTCAGTATTGCCCTCGTCCTGTGAGGGAAGCCAAAGTTCGGGAGTTTTTCCCCGCTCAGCCTTCTGATGTGCCAGTATCCGAGGCGATCAAGACGTTTAACCAGCAGCTGGCATTTGTTCGACATCTGGTCAGAACAGATGCAGAAATGATGATTCATTTCGATATGAGAATGAAACCAGAAGTCCAGAGGTACATGTCCGGATTCGAATGTACCACACTCCGCCAATACCAGGATAAGGCGTTGGCATATGAGATCAAGGAAGCAGCCATGGAGAAATTTGCGGAAACCAAGAAAGAGAAAGTCTCTGGTACTTTTACAGAGCACAAGAACAGTGGGGCCCGTAAGGCCCAGTCATCCTTTCACTCTTTCAGGAAACCTCCACACCCAGCTAGGAGCGGAAAGAACTTCGGGGCGACATCAACTCTTACTGATGTTACCAGGAAATGCTTTAACTGCGCCCAGACGGGGCACTATCGACGGAATTGCCCCCTTCCTGCCGTGACTTGTTTTGACTGTGGACGAGAGGGACATCGGGCGGTGTTTTGTGAAGAGGCTGCAAAGTCTTTTAGAGCCCGTACACCACAGCCAGTCCAGAAGGAGGCCAGTATTCCACAGACGCAGCAAAGTGTTCAGATGCCTCAGAATTTTGGCCGCGGGCGAGGCAGAGGACAATGGGACCGAAAGGGGACATCGAGTGCCGGATCTGCTCCCCCACGTCTGTACGAGATGAGGAGGACAGACGATCAGGATGCTGCTGTCGCATCAGGTACTGTCCAGATCCTTTCCCAGCCAGTTAGCGTTTTATTTGATACAGGAGCTACACATTCTTTCATATCCTTGTCTTGTGTAAATCGTTTGAATATTTCCGGTTTTCATGCTTGTGAACCTTATGTGGTTGGGTTACCGAGTGGAGAAAGGATTGTCGGAAATTTAGAAACTAGAAATTTCCCTGTATCATTTGGAGGCAGAGAGTGGCTCTCAAACCTGATCGTGATAGAAATGCAAGGAGATGACCTGATACTCGGAGACGATTGGCTTAATCGGTACGGAGCAATTGTAAACTACCGAAGGAGGAATATCTCGCTGGTCGCTGACGATGGTTCCGAGATTCTGTTTGAGGGATGGAAACCGGGAAGCTCAGGAAAGTTGATCAAGGCGATGAAAGCTGTCAAATTGTTGAAACAAGGCTGTACCGGGTACTGGTGTTACGCAATGAAGAAAGAAGACGAAATTGTGGAACTTTCATCCATTCCTGTTGTGAACGAATTTCCAAATGTGTTTCCTGACGAGTTACCTGGACTACCTCCACGAAGGGATGTGGAATTTACTATTGAGCTGGAACCTGGAGCGACACCAATTTCTAAGGCGCCGTATCATATGGCACCTACTGAGATGTATGAATTGAAGAAGCAGCTGGAGGAGTTACTGGACAAGGGCTATATTCAGCCAAGCGTTTCACCCTGGGGAGCGCCAGTTCTTTTTGTCCGAAAGAAGGATGGATCGCTCCGACTGTGTATTGACTATCGAGAGCTGAACAAGATGACGATTAAGAACAAGTATCCGTTGCCACGGATTGATGATTTGTTTGACCAGTTGCAAGGAGCAACAGTATTTTCTAAGATCGATCCGAGATCGGGATACCATCAATCGAGGATTAAGGAGTCGATGTTCCGAAATCGCTCGTAACTCGCTACGGGCATTATGAGTTTGTAGTGATGCCGCTTTGGTCTCACTAACGCACTTTGTATTTATGCAATTGATGAACCGTGTGTTCATTGAATTTTTGGATAAATTTGTGGTCGTGTTTATTGATGACATTCGGTGTATTCTAAGAGTCCTAAGAACATGCAAGATTTGCGGATTGTATTGGAACTCTTGAGAAACGAGCAATTGTACGCCAAACTTTCTAAATGTGAATTCTGGCTAAAGGAAGTAATGTTCCTCGGCCATGTGGTGTCAGCTAAAGGAGTCCGAGTAGATCCTCAGAAGATCGAAGCAATATTGGATTGGAAGCCTCCAAAGAATGTGAAAGAGGTCCGAAGCTTCTTAGGACTTGCTGGATATTATCGTCGATTCGTGGAAGGGTTTTCTAAAATTTCCCACCCACTTACTCGACTTCTGCAGAAAACTCAAAAGTTTGAGTGGAACGAGTCGTGTCAGACTAGTTTTGATGAGTTAAAGAAGAGATTGACGACGGCACCGATTCTATCACTTCCGCAGGGAACTGAAGGATTCATAGTTTACAGTGATGCTTCGAATCAAGGACTTGGGTGCGTGTTGATGCAGAATGATAAGGTGATCGCTTATGCGTCGCGACAACAGAAACCTTATGAAGTGAATTACCCGACACATGATTTGGAACTAGCAGCAGTGGTTTTTGCCTTGAAGATTTGGAGGCATTATCTGTACGGGACTCACTGTCAGATCTTTACGGATCATAAGAGTCTCAAGTACATATTCAGTCAGAAAGAGTTGAACATGCGGCAAAGAAGATGGTTGGAACTAATTAAGGACTATGACTTGGAGATTTTATATCATCCAGGCAAAGCAAATGTAGTGGCCGATGCACTTAGCCGCAAACCTGTCTCTATTCAGATGCTGGAGACGCTGACATCCCAACTTAGCCTTCAACGAGAGATGATTCGTGAAGGAATTGAGGTATGGTTACAAAGAGTCCAAGGACAACTGTGCGTGATGGAGATAACTTCATCTTTAACCGAAGAAATCAAATCTAGACAGGCAGATAATCCTCTGATGATTCGGTTGCATGATGAAGTGATCAAAGGAAAGGCCCCCGGATTCATAATTCATGACGATGGAGTTTTGAGATTTCAGAACCGACTCTGCGTTCCCGATGTTGATGTTCTGAAACAGACGATTATGAAGGAAGCTCATAGTTCGCCCTATTCTATCCACCCGGCACCAAGAAATGTATAAGGACTTGAAGCAGAATTTCTGGTGGGCCAACATGAAGCAAGACGTAGCGGACTATGTTTCGAAATGCTTGACTTGTCAGCAGGTTAAGATCGAGCATCAACGGCCTACTGGAATGTTGAAGCCGCTCCCGATTCCTGAATGGAAGTGGGAGGACATATCAATGGACTTTATCACTAATATGCCGAAAACCAGGACAGGAATGAACATGATTTGGGTGATAGTTGATCGTTTAACCAAATCGGCTCATTTTCTAGGCATTAAGGATACGTGGGGACCAGAGAGGTTGGCACGAGTCTTTATTTCGGAGATAGTTCGATTGCATGGTACGCCGAAGACCATTGTTTCTGATCGAGACGGCCGTTTTGTGTCTCACTATTGGAAGGCAGTTCATAAGGCCTTGGGGACCGAATTGAACTTCAAGATGACTTATCACCCGCAAATCGACGGACAATCTGAGAGAACTATACAAACGGTGGAAGATATGCTAAGGGTCTGTGCCTTAGATTGGTCAAACGATTGGGAAGTTCATCTACCGTTGATTGAATTTACTTACAACAATAGTTGGCATGCTTCCATTAAGATGGCACTGTTTGAGGCATTATACGGAAGGAGATGCAGATCGCCCTTATGTTGGGACGATTCATCGGACTTGATCGAATGTAACTGCGAGTTGATCGAGCAGACTCGAGAGAAGATAGCCTTGATTCGTGAAAGGCTGTTGACTGCCCAGAGTCGCCAGAAATCCTATGCGGACGTACGCCGCCGCCCATTGGAGTTCAGTACTGGAGATCACGTACTTTTGAAGGTTTCTCCTACCCGGGGAATCTTTCGTTTCGGAAGGAAAGGAAAGCTGAGTCCGAGATATATCGGACCATTTGAGATCCTCGAGAGAGTTGGGGAGTTGGCATACAGATTAGCATTGCCGCCGTCATTGTGCCATGTTCATAACGTGTTCCACGTATCCCAGTTACGGAGATATATACCAGATCCCAGTCATATCATTGATTTCGGCGAGATCGAAGTCGAACAGGATGGGACGTTTGAAGAAAGACCAGTCAAGATACTCGAGAGTCGAGTTAAGCAACTGAGGAACAAGTCAATCGTTTTGGTCAAAGTTCAGTGGTCACGTCATGGAACGGAAGAAGCCACCTGGGAAACGGAAGCTGATATGAAGTCCAGATATCCCGAGTTATTTTCGTCTTGAGTTTCGGGACGAAACTCCTTTTTAGTAGGAGAGTATGTAATATCCGGATTTATTACGGTGTATTTCATATGTATTCAAATCATGTATTATTCGGATTGATGGTTTTGATTATCGGAATATGATATTTCGTGCATTGACATCATTGTACATAAGTATAGAAACTTACAAAATTGTTCAAGCAACCTCGTGATAGCGCACGCTAAGAATGTATCTTAACGCGCGCTATCGGGCCATTATTAGCGTACGCTATGCAGGTATGAGTAACGTGCGCTAAGGACTCAATTATTGAGCGGGACAGCTAGCTCATGCGCCAGCGGGACATGGGTCCGGATAAGATTCCCGCTGACGCACCCGGACAAATTATGAAGTCAACCATTATTAGCGCACGCTAAGGGATGCTTAGTAGCGTGCGCTAACTTGTCAATAATGCAGAATATTATAAATGGGACAACAACCGCTTGGGCTTTCATTTCCTTCGTCTATACTTCATCTTTGAGAGTCCAGAGAGCAAGAATCTCCCTTCTAAACACTTAGAACATTTATGAGTGATCATTGAATGATTGAGTACCACTTGTGAGTGATCATTGAAGAGAAGTAACACCTTGGAGGGGCACATAACCAACCGGAGTCGGATTACACCTTGTGGTTCAGTGATTTCGGCATATTAAGGTATGTTCAACCTATCACCAGTCTTAGATTTGGATTTCCAATGGGTATGATGATCATGTTAACGAGATATTGAATTTCATTAGTGAATTATTTCAACAACATCATGTTTAGAAGATTGGGATGTCTACAATTACAATATTATTGTTGGAACCTTGAAGTTGGAATCCTAGTACTTCAAATGATGAGAGAAATATTCGGAAGTTAACAATCCATATGATTTATGTTATCTTTGTGATCATGATTTGGAAAAGATATTATAAGAACTTAAAGGAAGAATCATCTTAGGAAATATTCTTTTGTATAAGTCGGAATTGTTAGTTCACCTCAAGATGAAGTCTGAATATGTATAATGATAGTAGCATCTAATACATCAACCGGAGATCACCAACTTTGCATGAGAATTGTAATCAAGATGGATTATGGTGTCATGATGATTATACGTATATTTGCATCTTGAAGTTGATATCATCCTGGAGATCTTTCATAAGAATAAGAACTTGGTATTCATGGAAGTAACATGAATTATCACGAAGGATTTCATTGTTTCGAACGTGGCAAGAACAGCTATCGCCAAAGAAAGCGCCATGCGAGATAGCGCACGCTATGATATGCAGTTTAACGTGCGCTATCGAGTACTAATTAGCGTGCGCTACGTTTGGTACGTAACGTACGCTAGACCAGCAGTCGAGTCAGTTGGCTGATCAGTGAAGTACTGACCATGCGTAGTTAGCGTGCGCTAGTCTTTGTTGTTTGCGTGCGCTATCGGGCAGACGTAACGCACGCTACACAGAATACTTAGCGTGCACTAAGCTATTCGGGCAGATTGCAGTTTATGAACTTTTGACCGTTAATCGAATTGTTAAACATTTGTACGACGTGAGATAAATCCTATATTATTTCTTTTGTTAAGGTTTGGTCTAGTTACGTGATTGATTGAGGAGGACGATCGTCGAGTGTTCATTTCCGTGGAAGTGTTATTATTGTCTTCAAATCGAGGCAAGTACCTTAATTGTTTTACGTATTGTTGTTGTACATATTGTCGTGCATGTATGTCGTTATTGTATGTCCACCTCGTGTTGGTCCGACGGGATCATCGGGGGATCTATGCTAGCGTGCGCTGGATCATCGGACGGGTTTTTCCACCACGGGTTGGTCTGACGGGATCATCGTGGGTTCTAGGCAGTGAACGCTGGATCGATGGAATTACCATGTGTATGTATTGATATCATGTTGTGATTATCAGTTGTGTATGTTATGTTTGAGTTTCTCGTAGGAGAAGACTCGTTGGTATTTTGTCGTTTACGTTATTATTATTCACCGTGAGATATGAATAATATGTTGTGGTACTTGTACTAGCATCGTTGTGCTAACCCTTCGGGGTGAACATTTTGTTTGTGTTCGGGATCCGGAGAGCGGGAAACAATCACTGGAACTGTATGACGACGAGGGTGCAGAGTGATGTCCCGACCGGGTTTATTTATCTGTTGTTTATTCGTTATTTCAATAAGTACTCGAGTACAAAGTCATTTGTGATGATTTGGAGTTGTTGATGTATTATTGAGTTACATGAACAATTGTCTGCTTCGTATTTGGTCGAATCGATGTACTGTAATTCCGTTATTTTCATTCGTTAGTACCTTTTTATGCTTGTTCAATTCTTCAGCCTTGTAAATCCTTATGTAAAGGATTTACGGCGCTGTAATATTCCCGAATATATTGGGGGTGTTACAGTTTCGTCTCCTCCGAAACCCCAGCCGCGGACCGAAGATAAATGAAATGAAAAATGACGGAGAAAGTCGCTGGTCTGTCATTTATATACTGGGCCGGAACTAGCGTGCGCTAGCCTTCCCGGCCTAGCGTGCGCTATCGGCCCGTCTCGGCCGAGCACTCACGGCCATGCCCCGCATGACCCGGCACCACCGACCAGTGCCCGACCGTGACTCGACCGCCGTCTCCGCTAGCGTGCGCTACGGCCGGAAGCTTCGCGCGCTAGCCGACATCCGGTAGCTACCGGGTCGACAACTCATCCCGATGCGTCGCTAGTCGGCCGGCGTGCGCTACCCTGCCGGTTAGCGCGCTCGGACCAAGATGCGTGCGCTACCGCCGATCGGCCGAGTCGAGAACCTCGAATACCTGCCCGGGCCCGATAGCGTCTGGCGGCTTCGGCAGCGTGCGCTACCCTGCCGAGCTAGCGCGCGGCGTCCGGCCGTGGCGTGCGCTACGCGGTTCTGCCGTGCTGCTTTCGGCGATGTCGGCACTCGTCCGGCGATCCACACTCCGTCCGGCCATTGCTCGGCCGCCCGCGACCCGACGCCTCGATTTCGAAAACGCCGCAGGCGGACACGACGAAAAGTTTGCGGACGACGTCAACGACTCGAGATGAAAACGTAATGCAATAATTAATCATACGCGACCAAGAAACGGGTCAAGACGACAAATACAGATATGTATACCCGTAACTTTTAAGAAATTACAAAATGGCCCAAAACGCCCGGAAATCACGATACGTGATCGAATAACCAAACCGAAGTTCACAACACGTCTAACAAAGTTAAACGGACTTGCGGGAAACTCGAAACAGCAGTTTCGGACGAGATTCGCAAGAATTGAACTCAAGTGCGGAAAAGTCGCTAAAAAGCACAGAACTCAACAAAACAACACCGAAACGAACTCGGATGACAAAAAGTGTAGAATTAATCATTCTCAGAATGACGAAACGGTCATGAGCGAGCCGTCAAAACGGACTCCAGTCGAAAAAAGAAATTTACCGAAAATCGAAAATTGCGGATATTATAGTCATGGCTGATGTCACTCTGTAGTTAACTGGGCTTGTCCAATCTGGTTTTGACACGTGGAGCAATACCATTGGCCCGTGTGTTTAATTATTCTCAAAACTTCGAATGACCCTAACTTCTTCATACGAACTCGGAGTTGGGTGAATTTTATTTCAAAGCGATCATCTGGACGAGATGAGTAAAACGAGATCACTCATGTGTATGTTTGGACTCTGAAAAAATATCGCCTTTTGCACTAATTGATATGTCTTGTACCGATTGGTCAACCTACAGATATAATTTACTTTTAATTCATTCCCAAAAATGCTAAAAAATTACAAATGATTCTACAAAAGTGAAATAATATAGATATACAGTAAAAAATTATAAATTTCACACAAAGCACACAGAGATGCGCACACACACACACACACACACACACACATATATATATATATATATATATATATAGAGAGAGAGAGAGAGAGAGAGAGATAAATTCCCCCACACTTATCTTTTGCACGTCCTTGAGCGAATCTTATACCCGAGTAATAATACTCATATGCTGAAAAATTCATGGCAAAACGAATATCAAGGGAGAACAAGTGATCATGACCCAAATGAGATTATCGAATAAAATATGATGCCCCACCAAATTCTAACAACTTCATTGAGACTCGAATGCAAAAAGATTCAATACCCTCACGGTAGATGTCACTCATCACTTAAGTGTATATACGGGATGTTCGAAAAGGATTCACTCATATCAAAACATAATGTGTCATTACCATATGCTTGGTCAAAAAATAAATCTCCACTACTAAAAAGGATAAACTCCTACATAAATCCAAAGATCTTTCGTTTGGTTGTAACATGGGTTTGGGTATGGGTAGGATAAAGGGAAAATTATGAGGTTTACTAGCCAAAATCAATAGTGAATTTAGATACGGTATAAATCCTATATATATCAATCAACATCCCTTTTTTGTAATGAAAACTCTTAAACCATCATCCCCAAATTATTTTGTACTTCACCAGGGTAATTGAATATCCGCTTGATGCGTTAAACCACCACTGTTGTGTAAGAAAAAGTATATCGGTGGTTCATGTAGAAAAATTATATATCACTCACAGATAGATCAAGTGCCATTTTATGTATACATTGATGATTTTCGCACTTGACCTCTCACTTTTTCCAGCCGTTTTTTTCTCTTTTTTTGGCCTTTATTTATATTTCTCTTTTATTTTGTTTAATATTGCAATGTACTTCACACCCTTTCAGTTTCAATGAAAGCTCCTGATCCCCATAATACTCTTATGAACATCGATCCCTATTTGTCACACCTCTAGTTCACAATTAAATCTTTGACCATCAGGTACAAATGAATGCGTCACCAAGAAGAACGAATAATGGCTATAGTAACGTGCTTGATCAAAGTAATAGGCTAAGGCTCAATGGGGCTTATCAGGATAAAATGTGATGGGTGGAAAAATATAAGCCCAAAAGGGGGTTAATCCTATTTGCCTTATTCATCTTAATGCAAGAGCTTACAATTGCAGCCTCGAAATGTATAAATGAGCAAGTTTTAGAATGAACACAATAATTTTGACCACATAACAAATATATATATATATATATATATATATATAGCGAAAAACTCATGAAAATGGTGTTTTGTATTGAATCATATACACCTTAATTCAAGTCCATTATCAAAATCAGTAAATCGTCCCAAAAATTATATTTCACTAATGTTTTCTCAAGAAAATAGTGCCATGATTTTCAATATTTCCTTTTAATATATACATATATATATATATATATATATATATATATATAGAGAGAGAGAGAGAGAGAGAGAGAGAAAGAAAAATATACACCCTTCCCCCATACTTAATGATAATATCCTTATTGTGTAAAAAGAACAATGGAGTAAAGATTTAAAGAAGGCATTCCTGTTATGAAAGATGATGCTTACTTTAGTGTTTTTGGACCTACAAGAAAAATAAGTATGGTAAAACAACAAAAGAAAAATATATACCCGAAAGCATAACACAAACAACCTAGATACACTTCAAGAGAGTCCGAAGAGTCGCCTTACACTGTCATTAATACTTTTAATAAAAACAAACAAGAAAAATTATAGGAATAACAATACATAAATAATGAATAAATGCGCATCAAAAGATCAAAAAGAAATTATTTAAGATTCCATCATTTTCACAATTTTTTACACCCGCTAAAAAATAAAAACAACAAGAGAACTGAAGTGGAATATCAAAGGGAAAGGAATGCATCAATTTTTGCATTTTCACACAGCAAAATCTTCCATCCAAACTACATTTGCTAGAGCTGGATCTAGCCCAGGAACAAATGCTGTAAGTTTTGTTATCATCTCTTCTGGTGTTGTTGCAACAACTATGATTCGTTTAGAACGCTCAGAAATATTTCTTTCCAGAAGAGTAGTCGATGAAAGATAGTAAACCATCAAAGAAACCATTGACATTTAGCAGACCTATTGGTTTCTTATGAACATTTAGCTGGGCTCTGGTAATCACATAAAAAAATTCCTCAAGAGTGCCAAAACCACTGGGAAGGGTGATAAAGGCATCAACATTATTTATCATGTGAGTTATGCGGCCGAGCATATTCACAGCTCTAAACGCATCTCAATGATTGCTCCGGTAATTTTACTTTCAGCCAGAGGTTTTCGAATGATTCCCAATACATTTACTCTTTCCATATAGGCAGATGCAGTAGCGCGTCCCATTATCCTAAACTTCCTCCGCCATAAACTATATGAATGTATTTTTGTCCTAAGGTACGACCCAAGTTGTGGATAAAGCAAGCTTCTTTCCCATGACTTAGATCCACCAAGATTGAAGATGGAGTTCAATATTTTTGCGGAAGATGATGATTCCATTTTTATGAAAAGAAAATTAGTTTAGAGAGAAAAGGAGAAAAATACAATTAGTTTATTCATAGATGCAAAATAAATAAAAGGATTTATCAAATATATGACTGCGTTAATTGTGCTTCATCTACTCAATAGAATAATGAATGCATTTATTGCGTGACACTTTTTTTGTTCAGAAAATCTGACAAAACGACAAAATTAAAGATACTCACGTGTATGTATAGTAGTTGTGATTGTGGCTTACATCTTCCTCTGATTTTACATTTAGAAACGGCATAAATATCGTCTATGAGTCGGGGAGAAGCTTTCCATCCAGTTTTCTTACAAATTGAAAAAAAGGGTCTTTAACCGTCAGATTCCCAAGACGTTGTTCATGTTATGGTTTGAGCTTATTCCACAAACATCGAATCCCGTAATGTAAATTCCATTAGGATGCGTTCAGGAGAAATCTCGATATCATCCAAATTTTCCTTATTCATACCATCCTTGATGAACTAAATTTTATCTTCTCTGTTTGTGGAAGGAATCCTAAAGATCGACATTTTGAATCACAGTTCCACCTGGCGTATTTGTAGCAAACAGCCATTTTCTTTGCTCGTCGTTTCTTGGCATATGAATTTTTTTCAAGTCCTGGTAAAACTAGTAGGTATTTCTGTAAATTCACCTAAAATTCTCATTTTGGCTTCAATAATGAATCGAATATCAAAATGTATGCCTTTATTCATAAGCAACCTCATTCTTTCAAGTTTGATTTTGTAAATTCTCAAATGACTTTTTTGCTAAGAAAGGAAATCTTTTTTTCATTAGTTTTCAAAGTTTCTTCCATAATTAAAAAAATAAAAAAGAAAATATCTACAAAATTAGTTATTGTGGGAAACTGAACAATCCGGCTTTAATAGCCATGGAGTACCTCCACTTGACCAGACAAACATAATAGAGTGTTAATTCACAATATCCGGGTCCTTAAGAAGAACTCTTCTACCTCAAAAGATTTAATACCAAATATAGTTTCAACCGTTGAACATTTATTTTAAAAATATTACCATTTTCTAGATTTTCAATTTCTACAGCTCCGTGAGGATAGACTGTACAAATAATAAATGGACCAGACCATCATGAACTCAACTTGCCTGGAAATAATAGCAAACGGGAGTTGAAAGGGACTTTTTGACCAGGAGGAAATGTACTTCTTAAGATATGTTTATCATGAAAAAATTTCATTTTGTCCTTATATTTCCTTGCACAATCATAAGCATTATTGCTGATTTCCTCAAATTTATTTAGTTGAAGTTTTCTATGAATTCCGGCTAATTCTAATAAAAAGTTTAATTATTTTATGGCCCAATATGCTCTATGTTCTAATTCAACAGACAAGTGACATGGTTTTCCAAAGACAAGCCTAAATAGAGACATTCCGAAGGGAGTTTTGAAAGCAGTACTGTCACGCCCCCAAACATCAGGAAGGACGAGAGAGCAATGCATTGGTCGATCAATCAATTCATTAGAATTAAATACACGACAATAAATAGAAAAAACTAAATATCGATAAGATAAAATTCAAAGTAACTACCTTAGCCCGATGATCCTAAGATTCGTTAATACACAGAAAATAATCTTCAAATTACATAGATTACAAAGTTGCAGTGGGGAAATAAAACAATTCAAAGTACTGAGTATGAACTTATTTATCACAAATCAAGATACGACGGATATACATGTCTCGGCAGCGGAATGATCTAGACAGTCTTTTTCTTCTTCATCCTCTTCTAATTACTCATAGTCTGGTTTAAAAGGGAAAACGGTGAGGTGAGACAAAAGTTCTCTATGAATGAGTGATCCTGTGCGAGTGTGGCTTGTTTTCTTTGTCGAAATATTTATATGATAGAATGCCTCGATATTCGAGAAATAATTCAATATGGTAGAAATATTGTTTTACAAATATCAAGGTTCTTTGTGCATTAATCTTTGATTATATGAAATAACTGTATCCAGCCCCGTGGATAAAAGAATCAATCAATAAATCAATCAATACACTTTGGCTTTGGAACCTGCCGATATAGACTTGGAACCTAAGCTCTCCTTGTGACTCCTAACAATTTAGGTCGTCGCCCCAGTATTTGGACCGTCGCCCCGATAGTTTGGCATCTAAGCCCAATCACCTTATATCTGATCTGGGTAGAAAATGTCCTGATCGTGGGTCTTTCTCCATTATCGTGTCATAATTTCTATTAACCCACATAATACGACCCAGTTCATTCGGAACACTTCGTGCCTCAGTCATGGGAATAGGCAAAAACAATAGCCTCATCAAGAACCGCAGTCGCGCTGCTCGGTCCAGGATTTGGTCTAACTGTCCTGACTCGATTTTGTGATTCTGGAGGTGGCTCCTACAAGTTCAAGAGGTGACCCCTGAATTGTGAAGCGACACTCGGTATCGCATGGGTTCAAGAAGTGTCCCCCATCCGCAGACATGGAATTTTGTCCCATCGAGATTGAGGCGGTCCTGTCCGTGGCACTTTGCTTGTATAGCACTTAGTTCCCGGACCAATCACAAGTATCAGATAACAAAATACAATGCTTGCTCAAGCGTACGATGTTTTAATCATACAATTAATAACCATAGTCCTTCTCCCGAATACACAATTCCATTCCAAAACTCAACCGACATATTTATTTACAAAACCATAACTTCTCAAGATCATCAATCATGTCCCAACTCTGTCACTTCATACTGTAACGCATAATATTCTGCTGAATCTCAAAGCATATCAACTTAGAACGGCATTAAATTTCAATGCAATTCAAAAATCCAAATACTTACAGACCGTGAAGCTGACGATTCCCCGTGATACTGGCACATGTCTCGACTCAAGAAAATACTCGACACAGGTATTTTCAAAACACACATTTTGCAAAACCAGTTCAACTCGAGAACACGACACATTTCTATCCGAAGAAACACGTTAACAGCGTCTGAAAAAGTTTGCAGCAACCCTAGTACTACACTGGTAAATCACATAACGCACAAGCCCGAGTAAACAACAAAACTCTAAGGCTCTAGAATTCGTCAATCGACAACTCGAATGACGCGACAAAACATGACCCAACTCGACCCGACTGCCTAGGTTTTCTCAACCTAAGCTCCGACACCATATTCTGTAACACCCCCAGATTTAACCGAAAATATTACAGCGTCGTGGGCCCCGAGATGGAACCCACAAGGCTAAAGGAAATTTTCGCAAACATTTACAATTGTCCAAGAGGCTAACGACAGTACTATCTTTAAAATATTCGAAGACTTTATAAAACACGTTTATCAAAACCGTCGTAAAATCTCATTTCCAAAAGGGCAAGGCCAAACGGCCGAAACTCAACAGTTTAAAAAACGTACGTCAAACTATCGCTTACACGTACCGACAAAATAGTTTAGAAAACGATTACCAAAGTAACCAAAGTTACCAGATACCAAAAGGCCATTTAAAAATACTCAGCCATCGGAAAAGACAAACAATTAAAAATACTCTAGCAGCAAAATACAACAATTGATCAGGAAACTCAGTACAAAAACATGCCCTAGCCAGTATCCTCCGGGAAGCTCATCTCTCCACGACCGCTACAAGCTCGATATCTCAAGAACCTAAAAAGAAAGCCCACGACGGGGTCAGCCATAATATCCAACAATGATAACCATGACATCACATTAATAATTACATACCAATGAGAATACAAAATAAGAATACAACCAATGTAATCTTATCGTCATAACTTTACTTACTCAAACAAGTCTCGTCAGAATAACCATTATCACATATTTCACATCTCGTACTCGATTAACCAATAAACTCGAACATAATATCTGTATTTTACCTCAAACGATACTCAAGATTCTCAAACTATCATCGCCAACTCACGATACGGAAATATACCAGTTCTGACCAATATGATCCATAAGATAGCATCATCAAATCCCAAGATGATAACTGATTGTCCATCAAAAGACAAATACCAAAGGAAATACGGAACATACCTCAAGATATGAACTGTCACGACACAATCACGTCAGTCTAATCCAAGATCAGATCAACAACATACGGACACGGTCTTACACAAGACCTACAAATGCATACTCATATGACAACGTCAATATGCTCACATCAATGACGACAATGTATACTTATGGCAAACCCATAATATACATATGTACAATAACAACACATGATAAAATCAATGATGCGAATCCACATGATTCCATCAACACAATACCATGTAATCCAACGATCCAGCGCCCTCAGCATAGATCCCCATGATGATCCCGTCGGACCAACACATGGTGGAAAACCAGTCCAACGATCCAGCGCCCTCAGCATAGATCCCCATGATGATCCCGTCGGACCAACGCATAGTGGACATCCGATCCAGCCCCCTCATCATAGATCTCGTGATCTCACAGGATCAACACAACATATAGATCACATGATCTCACAGGATCAACACAACATAAACAATATAATTATGCATACACATATGCAACTCAATATGTTCATCAACATGAACAACATATGAATCAAAACATGAACGACACTATGATGAAACAACTAGGACAACTTCATGTTCACCAACATGAATGACAACCTGCATGATCAACAACATCCACACTAAACCGAATCAAACTGAGGTACTTGTCCCGAGTCCTTCAGGAGAAATCTCGATGTCAAATCATCACCAGCGATTATCCTCAATGCTCGGCGATCCAAACGTACCACGAACTATAGATATTCATATCCTCATCTCTATCGCAACGTAACCTTGACACCCGAATATGCCGATAACTGAGATAAAGCATATACATTATGATTTAAATCCCAGAATCGGACAACCACATAAAATCCAAATCTCCAGGATTTACAGTAATAATCATTGCTATACGCATTATAAACGAAATGAAACTGAAACCATTCATTAAACATTATAACTGAGCAAGTAATAACTTGCCTCGATACCGATACGACGATGATGAAGCCGCTACCAATCACATTTCCTTCGTCTACGAGCTCCTCGGCCCTGACCAACGCAATTCACGAACATACTCGAACACGACCGCAACATACGGTTCTAATCACCGATCAATAATCTCAACCTATTGAAGTAATCAGATGGCAACGATTCGATAACAATCAAAAACCGACATAACCAACCAATCAAACTCAACGGGTCAACGATACCTCGATCATATATAAAACCAAATAATATACTCAAACCATTTTACGAATTCATATCTATCATATGAACTGAAATCCGATAATTACTAATCAATATAACCGATCGACAAACTCAACGATTTCACAATATCTCTATTAGACATAAGTCCGAACCATCCAACTCAACAATTATGAATTCATAACCAAAATACGATTACGGATACGAATGTAAGGGCAATCATATTTGGTGATCAATCACAATCTTTCCGGATTCCAAATTGATATCATGATTCGTATTTCATCAAGAACATACGAATTCTACTACTACAATCAACAAACATTCGATCTTCATATCTAAAGATACCGATAATTCAACCTACGATCATCTTGCTATGTTCAATTCATCAAGGAGTTCCTCAACAACACTAAATGATTCAAAACCTTGTTCATAGCCATCAACACAATGTAATTCGATATCCTCTAACATCTAAACAATCCTCATTAATAATTCAAGGTGTATATTATCATATTTTCTAATATATGATCCTCCTAACATCAAGAATCGAAACAATCCTACCTAGAACACGACGAACACTATGAATCTATAATCATAACCAACATAATCAAGACATAAACCATCATATCCTTCAACATATAGTTCATATAGCCTCAAGAATCGTAATAACAAAACCATAATTATCTTCATACGAATCATTCATCAACAACAACAAAAATTCAAAATTCAAGAAAGGATTATCCAACATACCTCTTAGAAGATGAAATACATAAGTAACCACCTCAAGAATCATCACTATCTTCATATCTCAAGCTCCAATCCCATGTTCCCAAGCTCAAAATCGACTTAGAAGAATCAAGAATCCATTTCTAAAGGGTTGGAGGTGAAAAACAAAGTGAACTTCTGGAGAGAAATGAAATGACGGGCGTCCTCTTATAAAACATTTCTGTTCGTTACGTACGTAACATGTCCATGTTAACGTACGTAACAACCTATTACGTGCGCTATCTTTCCTTGGTAGCGTATGTAATGACAGTCCGGAGTTAACTGACGCCTTTCGTTCAATGCCTTACGTACGTAACTCTTGCTCCATAACGTACGTAATACTTACGTTGACTTGCTACAGTAACATACTTGTTAATGTACGTAATGATCCTACCTTAGCGTACGTAATGGTCGGGGTTGACTCGCCTGTCCACATCCGCGCCGGAAGTCGCCGACATGGGGTCCCACCTGCCGACCACAGCTCGTCATGTCTGATTCCCTTGTTACGTACCTTGGCCATAACGGACATAACACTAGTAACTTAGCGTACGTAAGTCCTTAAGCTTAGCGTATGTTAAGGGCTCTATACTTAGCCAAATCCAACTATTCATGTCCGTCTCGACATTTTGGATACGTATACACACACACTGAGTACATATATTCAATCCAATAATATTCTCATATGATATACCCAATATCAAAAGGACGATAACCTGATACACGATGCCCTCAAACGTAATTGTTGACCAACTACGAAAATTATACCAATACAGCTGTCTGAGTTCCGAATTTATTTTATCCATACTGTATAGATTCCATGTTGTACAACATAACTCGGATAAAATAACATTAAATAAAAATAGTAGAATTTTCGGACAGATTGATACTACGTACACAACTACATATTTATAATCAAACCTATCAATGTATCGTTCACACAGATTGATACAATGATCGAAGCTTTCAACCGTTCACACAGATTGGTTTAGGCTTTCACTTGACTGAATTCTTCACACAGAGTTCCAAAGCTTTATCTCTTCAATGCAAGTCCGTCACACATAGTTCGGAAAAAGCAATGCTTTCTCAGTCCACAGAGGGCTGATGGGTTTGTTCAATGATAGAACGATGGTTTGAACAATAGCTTGACTTTCTTAATCTTTTGCTGATAATGTGTTGTTCAAGGTTGAGTGCTTTGGATATTTCTTCTCTCAGAATATGCAGTATACTTGAAGAAATATGTTTGCTCGGAATATTCGTGTAAGTGCTTCTGGTTACTTGTTATTCTTGTTGTATGATCTTCAAACTCTTGGATATATATATATATAGCCTTCTGAGTATATCCGTTGTGAAAGATCCATTTGAGCAAGATTATGTGACAACTAGATAGTTGACTTAAATAGACCAAGATCCGGATTTTGTGTGGTTTGAAGATTTCTGTCAGCTTTCTGTATTTAAATACTTTATCCTTTCAGTATTTAAATAATTCTTTATCAAATGGGACTTGACTTTTGCGAATACAAAAGATTCCTTTTCAAACGGTCTTCAGCCCTGTTTCGATATGTATTGAAGGTCTCCATACTTCACAGCTTGAATGCGGTATCCATTTGTGCTGTAGGCTATAGGGGAGAAGTCACTGTATGGAATGTTTGCTGTATGGAGAGACAGCTTCCATACTTAGCGCTTTATAGACTCTGCTGTTGTATGATGGAATGATGAGAAGTCTTCGATACAAGATCAGTCACTTTGATTAGACTTGTTAATATAGTAGCTTGTTGTATGCTGGATTGGCATATTTTCAAAACACTATCAAGATCTTTCGATACAGGGATTGTTATCCCAACAATTTCCCCCTTTTTGATAATTTGCCAAGTCTTCCTTTAAAATCCTTTTGCTGTTATCCAAACATCCTTGATGATGCCAAAACTTTGACATTTAGCATCTTGAAGAAAGGTAGACTTCTTGGTCTTCTGTTCAAATGTTCTGGCCTTCAGTAATTAGCCTAACACTAAGAACTGCTCGCAGGCAAGTTCAGCTTTTATCCAAAGAGTATTACATCTTTAAACTTATGATTGGCGCACAGGAACAATCTTACATTGTTATCTAGATACATACAACTGAATCTATGAACTGTTCGCAGACAATTTCATACAGCTTAATATTATAACAAGTTTTTATACTTGTATTAATTCAGCAAATGGATTGAATTACGTAATCATAAAAACACAAAGTAGATTACGAGTTGTAATATTTCAAGATAAAAACATTTTATTGATGTTGAACGAGGATTACAATGTTTTTGCTATAAAAGATAAGAATACAGAAATAGGAATACATGAGGGAATGTAGCTCCTATAGTCAGAATGCCTCCAAGGCCTTTTAGGGTCATTCTTGGTACCCTTCCACCAGTTTTGATGAGCGTCCTTGTTCCGATTTTGATAGATATCTTGACCTTCATAGGACTTGTCGAAAGCTAGGATCCAATCTTCTGTATGGGTAACCAAGTCACCTTGCCTGTGCTTGGATTTCATCTTCTGCTGTAGTGGGAGCGTCCCTTCGTCCAACCTCTTCTTATACTCCTCTGCAAGTTCCTGTACCATCCTGCAACTATTGAATATTGAGGATTCCCTGATAAGAACTACAAAGTATCTTAGTAGTTCATTCTTCCTCCAGTTCTTGATCTCTTCTGCAGTTAGCTGTCGGGTTGCCGAGAGGTTTATAGCTTGCAGCTTTTGAACGAGGTTCTTCAAAGGAAACTTAGGGTCCTGGAAGTCTAGGCGATCTCCCTGTATCCTAATGTTGGGAGTAGGAGATGATAGACGAGCAATATCATTTGTGATGTTGTCTTCAAAAGCAGCTACCATTTCCTTCTCTTGCTCGAGCCTAGTTCTCCTTGCAGCTTCCCTCGCTTCTTCCCCCTTTTAGGCATCATTAAGATATGAGACCTTCTCATCCAATCGCTCCAGGATTTGCATAGCAGCATCCTGTTTGGTCTCAAAACTTTTCATCTTATTCAAAAGGGAGGTGAGCACCTACGACCTATCCTGAATCTTTTTGTCGTGGGCACGAAGCTGGGAACCGGATTCAATGAGAGCGGATGCTCTCTTGGCCTTAGACACATGGAGCTTGGATTGCTCTTCCTTCAGGATCTTCTCCTGACGCTGTTGCAATTGGATAAGGGCCTGTTTGAAGACGGTAGGCAGAATACGGAAGGCTTCTTCCACTTGTGAGACTTCGTGCCTCATACCGGTCATTTCTTCAAAGGCTGACTAATGTAGCCAATTAATTTCTTTTTCAATGGCATGCAGGCCATTCACGGCGTCCTGCAGGAAAACAGTTTGGCGTCCAAGAGCATTTAGTTGCTCTTTCTTCTCAGCGGTTCTTGGAGAGTCTGGCTTGGCAAAATCTTCAACTCCATTCAACTATCTCAAGTTCACATTAGGACGTGAATCGAGGTGGAGATCCTCAGGTATTATACCGTCATCGGAATACAAAAAAGTTGAGGGTGCGGGAGCATCAGATGCGGGCTCGGCAATAGGGGTTGCAGTATTCTCTTGTTCTGAAAACGGTTGTGAAGACATAGGTACAGAAGGGACCGATTCCTCCTGCTGTCTCTCAGCATCCGCCTGCTCTGGCAGAGGGACTTATTCCTCATGCGGGATGGCGCTGGTCTGGTCATCTGTGGCGACAGGCGCGGATGCCTGTTCCATAGTTGGTTGTTCATCCGCTATAGGAGGGACTCAATCCTCGCTGTTGGGAACATTATTTTGGCTTGATGTCCCTTGATCTGGCTGGGTTTCCTCACGACTCATTATCAGACCTGCCTAGAGGGTGTCGTCGTCTGAGTCATGATCAGATTTGGGACTGTGGGGATTAGAGCCAATGGATGTTGCTTTTCCTTTCTTGTGTGCATCATCCTTGTCCATCAGGTGGCTACTGATTAACTCTTTACAGCACAAGTTGTCCCATTGGATCAGGACTTCAACGTCTTGAGAGTTCTTCACTTCCAAGACAAACCTTTCTTCTTCACACCAATCGTTCGAGTTGTACAAAGTGTTGTATGGAGCGAGCCTATAGGTTTTCCACGAGACAAACCGTTCATATGCTTGTTCAATTTGTACAGAAAGCAAAGTCTTGTTTATTATGGAGTCTAGGGAGGGGCTGCATACAGCGCTTGGGACCGCTGTATGCACGGGTTCTTCGACAGGCATGGGTTCCTGTGTCGGAGTAGGATCCCGAACAGGGGTTGGAATCCCGAATAGGAGATGTGGTTACTAGCTCCAAAGGGGCAGCCGACTCGCCAGAGTCTTTGAAGTTGGCAGATGTCTGAATATCCGTCGTAGCCGCCAAAGGCTCGGGATCTACTGTCGCGACAGTAGCAGTCATCTCTTCCATAGGGGTTGCGCCCTGGGGGCTGGATACAGTGGGTTAGGCCGTTGGAGGAGCATCCTCGGAGATTTCTGTAACTTTAACTTTTGTGAGCCTCCTTAGCTTCCTTTTCGGCTTCTCACCAGCAACGGGAGTTTTGCTGTGAGATCTCTTTCTCTTCCATGAAGTCTCCTCGCTCTGGGACTTCGAAGACACATCCCTCGGATCGGCAGAAAGGGGCAAGTTTCGGACAAATGGTCTATTCACAATCAGGGGAGTTTTGTTAAACACAAAGGGCCTGATGCTTCCCATGTATATCCGAGAATTGATCTTCTTTGCTTCTTTGGCTTGCGGAACACCGCATTTTGTCCGAATGTAATTCAGAAACAAACTAAAGGACTTCTTTTGCGAGGCCGGCTTAAAGACTTCTTCCTGCAACCTTTTGAGAATTATTTGACACCAGTTGACCTTTTCACTGGTCATGATTGCAACCATCATCCTGAACCTTAAATTGGTACACATCTCGAATGTACCTGTTCTATTCTCAATTACACGGAAATAAAAATCGTGTAAATAAACAAAAGGTAAACAAAAGAGTTTTTTGTGGCAAGAGGTGTGAACTGTTTCAACTAATGTAGAACCGGTGAACAATCCATAATATCTGGTCAGGACTTCTTAGGACCCAAAGGTCTCAAGATCTTCCATTGTCAAGCCATCAGCAGGAAGCCTGTAGAGATTCTCAAGGAGCTCTTGGTCAACACGGATCTCGACTCCACAAATGACAGCAGTGATGTCAGCAACATTTCCTCCCTGAGCGATCGAGAAGAAATGGACAGCGGTGTTGAGGTAAAATTCCTCAACCATTTGAGCATCAAAATGCTCAGCGGTGTGACTTCCAAGGCGATAAAGACATTGCTGACGAATCCTCGTAATGAAGTACTCCATCGATTCGACGTCATCACCTTCGGAACGAACACGTTCAAGCACAACAGATCTAGCAAAGATCCGTCTGTCGATGATGTTGGAGGACTTCTTCAGAGAGATCGAGGAGGTCTGAGAAGATGCCATTGACGATTATCTAAGTAAATTAAAGAAGATTCAAAGAGAAATGTTGTAAAAGCAAAAAGACTTGTAGGCTGTATGCTCAAGGACTCGTTCAATATGCAGAAAGCGTAAAGAGCCTGAAGAGGCATTTATAGTCCTTTTATAGTGGGCGGCGATGAAGGGTTTTCAGATAATAAATGGTCATATTTAAGGGATGGGAATTGTTATTTAAAATAGACGAGCACGATGGACTGAGTGTAACCAGTACAACTTATCCATCTAATTTTAAAATAAGAGTAGATCCCACTTCCGACTTATCAAATTACCCTTATTGCCCGAAATGGCGGTGTAAAATTAATAAAAAATTTGAAACATCGCGGCTTTGGAGATACCAATGTCCAGATGTCGTGTAAAGCATTTAATGCGAAAGACTTTAATTATTACAGGGTACGTGGACATAAAAGTCGTTTTAAAAGAAATAACATATTAATTGATTTCCCATAGTGTGTGCTGTATCCGCAAAAATACAGCGTTCCCCCTTAAAAGGTACATATGTGTTTCAATTCCATACAACAACTTTCGGATTAATGCTGTATTCATGGGTCGTACTGTATTCCCCCTTAATTATTGCACACGTCAGCTATAGGGTACTTCACGTATCTTTGTTCCTATAGTGCTGTTTTGATAGTCTGAGTGTACAGATAATTATCGGTGGATACTGTATTCTTGGGTCTTACGGCATTCCCCCTCAAGTGTTGAGTAAAATCATTAAAAACTTACAGGGAGTCAGGCTGTAGCAATCCCAATTCTTGTCGAAGCATGCAGAATCTTGCTGTATCGAGAGGTTTGGTAAATATGTCGGCTAACTGGATATCTGTATGAACTTTTTCCAGCCGAACATCCTTGTTCTCAACATGATTCCTGATGAAGTGATGCTTCATGTGAATATGCTTGGTGCGCGAGTGCAATACGGGGTTGTGCGTGATAGCAATTGCACTCGTGCTATCGCACATAATCGGCATTTCTTTAGCTTCAATTCTATAGTCTGACAGTTGTTGTTGCATCCAAAGGATCTGCATACAGCAGCTACCAGCAGCATAGTATTCTGATTCAGCTGTTGAAAGCGAGTTTGCCAATTGTTTCTTGCTAAACCAAGACAAAAGTCTAGGTCCAAGAAAGTGACAAGTTCCACTTGTACTCTTCCTATCTAGCTTACAAACTCCGAGATCCGAGTTGATGTAGCCAACTAAATCGAATCCACATTCTTTAGGAGACCACAGTCCTACATCGGCTGTTCCTTTGACGTATTTCAGGATTCGTTTGGCTGTTGCGAAGTGTGATTCTTTAGGTACTACTTGATATCACGCACACACTCCTACAACAAATTGGATATCGGGCCTGCTGGCTGTTAGATACAGGAATGAGCCAATAATCTTCCTCTAGAGTGATTGATCAACCGGCTTTCCAGCTTCATCAGCACTAATTTGCACGGAGGTGATCATGGGTGTTGGTGATGATTTGGAAGTATTCATTCCAAGCTTGTTGAGAATCACTTTGCTGTATTTTTCCTTGTTGATGAAAATCCCTCTAGGCAACTGCTTTACCTGCAATCCTAGGAAATAATTAAATTCTCCCATCATACTCATTTCCAATTTACTTTGCATGAGATGAGAGAACCTTTGACACAAAGCAAGGTTAGTTGAACAAAATATTATATCTTCTACATATATTTGAACCATAAGGAGGTCATCACCTTCCTGTATTTTGAATAAGGTCTTGTCCGCAGCACCTTTCTCGAATCCATTATCGGTTAGATACTGGGACAGAGTCTCATACCATGCTACAGGGGCTTGCTTAAGTCCATACAGCACTTTCCTTAGCATGTATACTAGGTCTTTGCCATCTGGATTGACAAACCTTGGTGGTTGTTCAACATATACTTCTTCGGCAAGGTCTCCATTCAAGAATGCACTCTTGACGTCCATTTGATATACAATGAAGCTCTTATGGGTGGCAAAGGCTAAAAAAATCATAATGGCCTCTAGTCTGGCTACAGGGGCAAATGTTTCATCGTAGTCTATGCCTTCCTCCTGTCTGTAGCCTTGAGCGACTAGTCGGGATTTATTCCTGATAATAAGTCCATTTCAATCCTTCTTGTTTCTAAATACCCATTTGGTTCCAATTACGAATTGATGAGTGGGTCTGGGTACTAGATACCATACATTGTTTCTTTCGAAACCGTTAAGCTCTTCTTCCATATATGAAATCCAATGAGAGTTGTTGAGAGCTTCTTTGGTAGAGACAGGTTCGGATTGGGCTAAGAATACAGCAGTAGTGCACATATTCAGTCTTCTAAGTTCAGATTGAGTTTTCCATTCAGGAAATGGAGATATCTCAGACTTGGGTTCTTCTTGCGCACATAGTACATTTCCTTGTGTACTCTGTATTCTCCTATGGGTAGAAAGACCAGCATCAATGTTTCCTATGATCAACTCTTGTGGGTGATCTCTCAACCATCTTCTGTCGGGTTTTAATTCGGGGTCCCGTATTGTATCTTGAGTTACTGTAGTTTCGGCTTCAGCTTGTACAACATCGGCTTCATCTACATCAGTTCTTACAGCTGCGAGGTTTATTTCTAGGTTGACGACAGGTTCTATACGAGTTTGTGGATCAATGATGGAAAGTTGTTGGATGTTTTGAGTAAGGTTTTCTACTCCTGTAGGATCATAGTGAGGTTCATCGAACACTACATGAACGGATTCCTCAATTGTTAGCTTCCTTTTATTGAAGATCCTGTAAGCTTTACTAACAGAGGAATATCCTACAAATATCCCTTCATCCGATTTCTCATCGAAGGTTCTAAGTTGATCCTTACCATTGTTCAAAACGTAACACCTGCATCCAAATATGTGAAAGTACGAAACTAGTGGAGTTTTGTTGTTCCATACCTCGTAAGCTGTTTTATTGTGATGCTTGTTGATGATACAGCGAATTTGTGTATAGCACGCTGTATTGGTGGCTTCGCCCCAAAAACGTTGTGGCAACTTGCTTGCTTATCATTGTCCTTGTTGCTTCCTACAGCGTCCTGTTCTTTCGCTCGGCAACACCATTTTGTTGAGGTGTACGGGCAGCTGAGTATTAGTGCTGTATCCCATTTTCCGAACAGTATTGCTCAATAAAGTGATTAGTGAATTCTGTACCTCTGTCGGAACGAATGGACACGATACACAACCCTTTTTCATTCTGAAGCTTTCTCAGGTGCTCGGGCAGCTTTGATGTTGTTTCCTTCTTCTTGCTTAGGAAAATTGTCCAAGCATACCTGGAATAATCATCAATAATAACGAGACAGTATTTCTTACCTACCAAACTTACCGGGTCTACAGGACCATATAGATCCATGTGTAGCATTTCCAAAACTCTATGGGTGGAAAGGTAGGATTAGCTCTTCAGGGTGGTCTTGATTTGCTTGCCTTTCTGACAGGGTCCACATACGCTGTCTTTTTGGAATGAAACATTTGGCAATCCTCTAACCATTGCCTGTCTGGAGAGCTTGTTGATAGTCTTGAAGTTGTCGTGTGGCATCCTTTTGTGCCATAGCCAGATTAGATCTGCAGTGCCTTTGGCAACAAAACAAGGAATTGTGGAGCTCGTAGGCATCCAGTCAGCAATATACATATTACCTGATCTACTTCCTGTGAGCACAACTTCTTTGGTCAGGATGTTTTTGACTCTACAATGATCTATATAGAACTTCACCGAGAACTGTTTGTCACAGAACTGGCTAATACTAAGTATATTCTACTGTAAGCCTTCAACATAAGCTACATCGGTGACTTTGAATTTTCCTACAAGTAGGGTTCCCTTCCCTCTTGTTCTTCCTTTAGATTTATCACTGAAGCGCACTTTTATACCGCGACCTTCTACGTAATTTGACAGCTTGCTTTTATATCCTGTCATATACCGAGAACATCCACTATCGAAGTACCAAATGTCCTTCTCTAAAATGTCGTGTATGCAAACAAATTAGGTAGATTTAGGTCCCCTTTGATTGTTGAGTCCATGGATGTTAGTGCCTTTAGGTACCCAGATTTTCCTGACATCAATAGGTTTACTGTAGGATAGTTTAGGTCCATAGTTGTGATGTCTACGTTGGACAGGTACGTAGTCGCTATAACTATGATAATTATTATGTATGTAAAATTCAGGGTTATTATTAGTCCGGTATGAATGCCGTCTTGGAGGTGGAACCATTTTATTCGGCCTTACAACTTGCCTTCTCTCTAGTTGGATTCGCAAAGTTGTTGTTGATGTTGTGCGGAAACTTGCTTTCGCGAGGAATAATGCGGCTCCTGTATCAAATACCTAGGCATGATGTACTTAAAGTACTGCCGTGCGGGCCTTTGATATTTGGATACTTTTCTTTACGAGCAATTTGGCATTGTTGATATGCTCGGGAGCATCTTTGTTGGTACGTCTTACAGGTCTGAATGGCTGGTGATTCCACTGTCTGGAATATGACTGTGGTGGCGGAATGGCAGCTTTTGCTGTTCGTGGTGCAACGGGTTCCTTCACAGGACTCGGAACTTCTTCCGATACAGGAATGGGTTCCACACCCCTGACGAACATAGTACTAGTTTTCCCTTTGTTGGAAAATGAGCTATATCCTAAGCTACTTTTATCATGAGCATCTTGCCCAGTGCTTAGAATTTCTTCCATTCTTTTAGATGATTTCTCGAAAGATTTCAGAATGGTCTCAAGTTCTCCTTCTCGTTTTTCGAGAGTTTTTACTTTGCCTTGAAGCAGAACAAAATCATTTGTATTGCTTTCACTGTGAGATTTAGTCTCACTTAGTTCATGAGCAAGTTGATGATTCCTCTCCATGAGTTTTTCATACTCGACTTTGCTGTTTTCACAATCAACAGACATATTTTCATAATTTACTTTTAGCAAGTCGTTTTCTTCCTTTAGCTCTAAGTTAGAAAGTTGGAGCTGCATATTTTTATTTTTTTAATGTCTCATGGGCCTTTTGAATGTTCTTAAACTCATTCATCATGTTTGCAAAAGCATGAGATGCATTGGTAGGAATAGCTGATGTTGAGCTTACCTCATCATCGCTACCCTCATCTTCCGGAATGTCCTTGGCCATAAAGCACATATAGGCTTTATCTTCGAAATCATCATCAGATGAATCACTGTCAGTGACTACCTGAAGACATTCTTCGGACTTTGATGGTGCGGGGGAGGCTTCTGATTCACCAATCAAGGCCTTAAACTTGTTTTTTCAAGCACGTCTTCTTTCATCCTTTTCTTGTTGCTTGGCTTCCGGCAACCTTTGAACTTTGGGATGAGGACATTTATTTGCATAATGTCCTGGTTTCCTATAATTATAACACAAGTTAGCGTCACCAGAGATAGTTTCGGTACTTACCTTATGAACAGGCTTGGGCCTGTATGGAGTCTTTCCCGACTGCTTGATAAACTTCTTAAACTTATTCATGAGGAGCACCATTTCATCTTGTGACAGGATGTCGTCATCACTATCAGCATTCTTGTGAATGGGCTTTGATGAACACGGCATGCTGTGTCTTCGGTTGGATACAACGGCTAAGGCTGTAGTCCTGACGGGAGATTCTTCAGCTTTCTCTCTGTTGTATATATCGTACTCAAATGCTTTGAGGTCAGAAAAGATATCAAAAGTAGATATTTCACTAAGGTTGCACGACAGACGCATAGCTGTGGTCTTAATGTCCCATCGGGCAGGGAGAGATCTGAAAATTTATAGGTTCTTCTCTCTTTGGGTATAGATCTTGCCTAATGCTTCAAGTTCACCAACAATGCCATTGAATCTGAGGTCAAGTTCCTCAAGTGTTTCAGTTGGTTTCATTTCAAAAGATTCGAACTTTTGAGTTAATTTTGAAATCTTGTTTTCTTTTGAGAGCTCAGTTCCCTCACAAATTAACTTGAGTTTATCCCAGATATCCTTGGCTGTTTTATAGCTCTTTACCTTTGAGAACGTGCCTTTGTCAAGAGTGACAAATAACACGTTCTTAGCAACATTGTCGATGTTGGCGCGCTTTCTATCATCAGAAGTCCATTGTTCGCGCTCTTTCTCGAGCATCTCTGCACGAGCCTCGCCTTCAATCCTTGGGGCCGGATTTACCTTCATGATTTTTATGGGGCCATCCTATATGACAAAAATCATCTCTTCGTGCATAGCGGCAAGACGAGCCTCCATCCTAATTCTCCAATCATCAAACTCGTTAATAGAAAACATAGGGACTTTATTGATCATTGATGTATCCATATGAGAATATAGGGAAGAAAAAGACTGTTTAAAACAAAAATAAGTTATTTAAGGATCTGATTCAGTTAAAAATACGACTGATTCTTTTTAGAATCAACCGCTCTGATATCACTTGTTGGCCAATAGTATACAGAATACAGCTTGGAAAGTGTTTTAAACAATAAGCTGTACGATTTTCAAATCTGAGTGCGTAGCGGAAGTCTTGTTAAAGTAGGTTGCTGTAAATACATCAACTAGATATGAAGTGTATACTTAAAAATAATCACAGATATTAAAACAGTAAATGTAGAAGGTAAATGACACGGTAATTATAGTGGTTCGAGGTAAACCCCTCTACGTCCACTGGTCCTCCACACAGGAGTGAAAATGTTTATTATAAATACTACGTACACAACTACGTATTTATAATCAAACCTATCAATGTATCGTTCACATAGATTGATACAATGATCGAAGCTTTCAACCGTTCACACAGATTGGTTTAGGCTTTCACTTGACTAACATCTTTACATACAGTTCTGAAGCTTTGTCTCTTCAATGCAAGTCCGTCACACACAGTTCGGGAAAAGCAATGCTTTCTCAGTCCACACAGGGCTGATGGGTTTGTTCAATGATAGAACGATGGTTTGAACAACAGCTTGACTTTCTTGATCTTTTGCTGATAATGTGTTGTTCAAGGTTGAGTACTTTGGAAATTTCTTCGCTCAGAATATGCAGTATACTTGAAGAAATATGTTTGCTCGGAATATTCGTGTTAGCGCTTCTGGTTACTTCATATTCTTGGTGTATGATCTTCAAACTCTTGGAGATATATATAGCCTTCTGAATATATCCGTTGTGAAAGATCCGTTTGAGCAAGATTTCGTGTCAACGAGATAGTTGACTTGAATAGACCAAGATCCGGATTTTGCGTGGTTTGAATATCTATGTTGGCTTTCAGTATTTAAATACTTTATCCTTTCAGTATTTAAATACTTCTTTATCAAACGGGACTTGACTTTAGTGAATACCAAAGATTCCTTTTCAAACGGTCTTCGTTCCTGTTTCGATATGTATTGAAGGTCTCAATACTTCACAGCTTGAATGTTGTATCCATTTATGCCGTATGCTATAGAGGAGAAGTCTCTGTATGGAATGTTTACCGTATGGAGAGACAGCTTCGATACTTAGCACTTTACAGACTCTGTTGTTGTATGATGGAATGATGAGAAGTCTTCGATACAGGATCAGTCACTTTGATTAGACTTGTCGATACAGCAGCTTGTTGTATGCTGGATTGGCATATTGTCAAAACACTCCATCAAGATCTTTTGATACAAGGATTGTTATCCCAACAAATCTCCATCTTCGGCTAGCCTTTCTAGCTTCGTATCCCTTTTTGGCATCATCAATGTCTGACACCTTGGTATAAATCTCCTGTAGGAGTTTCATAGACGCATCCTGTCGGTCAGTCAGAGTATTGATTTCTAAACCAAAGTACTGAGAACCAGAGACATATCATCTATCTTGTGATCGTTCTCAGTCAGTCTGGATCCGGTTTCTTGAAGGGCAGCAACCGTTTTGGCCTCGACAATGATTTTCCTATTGATATTCAGCTTTTCCTATTCTTGCCCAATGATTTTCTCTTGATGCTTGAGTTGATTTAGCGCTTGCCATAATGCATTAGGCATGCGGAATGCGTCCTCAACGTCATTGATTGCATATTTTAATTTGGGGAGCTTATCCTGGGCAGTTTCTGTCATCCAATCGAGTTCTTTCCTGATGTCATATAGTGCCTTTACGGCATCCTGTAGGAACACTGTCTCTAGGCTAATTGCTTGGAGTTGCTCGATGCGGGCTTCGGTGCGCAGGGAGCTAGGGTGCACGATCTTGGAATCCTCAGGATGTTCAAGTTGGCGTAAAACCACATTATTACGAGGGCGTCATGGTCTATCTTCGGGTAAGAAACCATCATCGGGATCAGAGTTGGAGTTTGCAGATGAGGGAGATGCAGGAGCATCTTGACCAGGCACTTCAGAAGCAAGGGCTTCGTAAACAGCAGCTTCTGGAGCAGGAGCTTCAGAAGAAGGTGGAGCAAATTCAGTCTCGGGGATAGGGGGACTGATTCCTCCTGTTCGGTTTGCACGTCAGTAGTTGGAAGTATAAGAGGAACTGAATCCCCCTGCCGACTCTCAGCTTCCACCTGATTCCTCTTGGCGGATGGCGCGGGAGGCGTCTTCGTGTAGTGGTACATGTTGGGCTTCCTGTTCAGGAGTTGCTTGTTCTTCAGTGGTGACAGGAGGGACTGATTCCTTCTGTTGTTATCTTTAGCGGCTTCCTGTTGTGGGGGAGGGGACTGTTGTTTGTCAGATGTCCCCTGACCCTGTAGCTTTTGGTGATTGGCCATCTCACGTTCTCTTGCCTCTTCACGACTTATCCTCAGACCGGCCTGGAGAGCATCATCGTCAGCGTCTGAGTCAGCATTCGAGTGATGGATGTTGGATGGAGCTTTGTCGTCTAACGGTGACTTCCCTTTCAGTATAGCCTTTTCTTTCGCCTTTAAGTAGTCAGAGATGAGTTCCTGGCAAAAGTGATCTTCCAAGCGGATCAAGACTTTAACATTATAGGTGTCCATGACCTCCAGATCAAATAATTCCTCTTCCTTCCAGTCGGCCCAGTTGTACAGGGTGTCGTATGGGGCGACCCTGTAGGACTTCCATATTTTGAAGCGTTCAAATACTTGCTCGACTTATACCTGAAGGAGAGTATTATTGATTATTTCGGATGGGGAGGGACTCCGTACAGTAGTTGGGTCTAGCATGCGGGTGGGATTCTCAACAGGTATGGGAGCCTGTTTTGTAGAGGGACCTCGAACAGGGGATGGTACCATGTGGGGAGAGGGATCCTGTACAGGGGTGGGTGCCTTGTCAGGAGTAGCGGCTTTTAGCTCCATGGGGGCAGCCGACTCGCCAGAGCCCTCCAGCTTCGCAAACAGTTGTTCATCCGTCATAGCCGCCACAGATTCGAGATCTGCCGATTTCGAAGCAACTGTTTCTTCCATAGGGGTTGCGCCCTGTGGGATAGATTCAGCGACAGGATCAGAGCAGGCATCTACAGTAACCGCTGTAGGTACTATAGGGTCAGTATTGGAAGACTTCTTGGCCTTCTTCTTCTTGTCGACAACATGAGGTGATCTCGGAGACACTTCTCTTTCTTTTATTCTCCTTGCTTGATATACGCATAGTGACATCCCTTGGGTCACTTGAGATGGGCATTTCTAGATGATGCGGCCTCTTAGCAATCACGAGTGACTTGTTGAAAATAGTAGGCCTTTATTGCGCTAATGAATTTTCCGGGTCCAATCTTCTTGGCTTCAGCAGACTGCTAAACTCCACAGTTTGTGAAGATATAGTTCAGAATGAGACCGTATGATTTCTTTGCAGTCTCAGGTTTGGAAGCCTCCTCCTGAATCCTCTTCAACAAAATCTGGCACATATTAACCTTTTCTCCGGACATGATGGCTACCATCATCCGGAAGCGAAGGTTAGTGCACATCTCAAAGGCTCTTGTCCGGTTCTCAACAACCTGGGCACAGAAGTCATGAAGGTAAACGTAGGGCAGGCAGAGGTTCTTCTTGTATCATGATGGATGAACATTTTGTGCACTCTCATCTCCGGTTAACAACCTCTAGTAGGCTGTCAACAACTTATCCGACCCAAAGGTCTCTAGTTCTTCCATTCTCATGCCATCAGACGGCGGCCTGTAAAGTTTTTCCAGCAAATCTTTGTTCAGAGATACTTGAATCCCTTGAACGGTTGTAGATATCTCAGAAATTTCTCTTCCTTTTCTCTGAGATGAGTACTTAAACGAGGCGTCCAAATAGAATTCTTCCACAATGTGTTCATCATATACGTCAGCATGGCGACTGGCAAGGCGGTACACCCCTTGCTGTTTCACCCTTGAAAAAACCAGTTCCGTCCCGACGAAGTCTTATCCTTCGAGATTTATTCTCTCCATAACCACAGACCTGGAAAAGATGCATCTGTCGATGATAGTTTCTCTTTTCTTCATGGAGAGGAGGAAGTCTGGGAAGTAGACATCTTCACATAAAAGGTTTTGAAGAAAGCTGAGAAAAATTGCAAAAAGTTGCAGAAAATACACAGAATATGTAGACTGTTTTGCTTGAGACTCGTTTAAAATTGCAGGAAGCATAAAGAGTCTAAGGGAGCAAACTACAGTCCTTTTATAGGGTGTAGTGAAGATTATGGTTTCATATAGTGAACGGTCAGATTTAAGGGATGGGAACCGTCCTTTTAAAACGAACATACACGATGGATTCAGAGTAACATGTACGTCTTATCCATCTATTTTTGAAATGATAACGGCTTCTGACAGTTCAGGTTCCCTTATTGCATGAAACGACGATTTGAAATTATTAAAATCACGGTATTTAAGATATAGAAGTCCAGGTGTCTTTAAAGCATTAAATAATAAAACGTTTCAAATGTAAACAGGGCACGTGAACTTAAAACATTTTCTGAATAAATATAGTAATGTAATATTTAATTGACATCCTACAGTGTATTTGCCGTATTCGCAAATTAATACAGCGTTCCCCCTTAAAAGGTACATACAGGGTTCAATTCTTACACTAATATTTGAATTAATACTGTATTTATGGGTCATACTGTATTCTCCCTTAATTAATGTACACGTCAGCTGTAGTAAGGTTTCATACCTTCTCTGTCATACGGTGCTATTTGACTGGTTCTGAGTGTACTCTTAATTAATGTGGATACTGTATTCTTGTGTCTTACAGCATTCTCCCTCAATCGATGAGCAAAAGCGTAAAAACTTACAGTTAATCCAAATAACAAATAAATAAAAATATTTTACTTATCAAGTACATATAATATTTATGTACTATAATTAATGAATGAAAAACATAGCTCAGTGGCAACATGCCGCTCGATGCATCAATAGGCGCGGGTTCGAATCCTCCACCCGCCACTAAGCTATGTTTTTTTACAGCACTTTTCTTTTTAATATGTATTGGTGTCACATATGTGACGCCTTTACGCCTTTTTTTATTTATTAATAATGGCGTCATATATGTGACGCCTTAACTCTCTATCAACATCACATATGTGACGCTAATACCCTGTTCCTTTTCTTTTTTTTTTTACAGCAACAGCAACAGCCACTGTACTCAACAAAACAGCAACAACAGAAGCAGATGAACAAGACAACCAAACAATAAGAATGTTTCAATACACCATCATAAACAACTTTGTAATATACAACAAACAACATTGTAACCAAACCATCATAAACAATACACCATCAATACATCAACAAACAACAAACAACATTGTAACCATCAATACACCATCATAATCAATACATCACAAAAAAAAGCATATGAATAATAAACACAACACACCATCAACCAAACCAATAAACCAACACAATAACAAACAACATTGTAACCAAACCAACAAAGCAACATATTAAACACCATGTAACAATAACATTTTATACATATCAAAATCAAAATATACGCAAAATATAACAAATATGATCATCAAAACATAAACCTAACATGCTACTCGTCAGATAACGATTGCATCAACTCATCCTCATCAAAGTCGTCGGAGTCATCATCCTCACCGTTCCCCCGAGATGATGAGGAATCTACCTTCTTCTTTCCTTTGAGTAATCTCAACATGAGTTTACTCATCTTTGAAAACTTCAACTCCATCTTCTCTCTCGACTTCTTCATCTCCTCTCTATCCTTCTTCATCTCCTCATTATCTTTTTCTAGCGCCTCGATGGTAGCCTCCAAAGACCGATCGACCTCGATAGGTCGTAATGATGCTTGTGAGTCAACAAGACGACGACTTGTGGGTTGGTCGATGACTTCATTTATAATGATCCTCTTTGGAATTCCCCTCACCCTTCCACCCTGTCTAACTCCGCCACCCACCTGAGCCCACAAGTTCGGGTAAAATTCATCTTCCGGAGGGGGGTTTGGGAAATGCAATGCCTCAACAATCTTATAGTATCGGTCCTGTTCCAAGTAATATTTACACAAAAAGTGAACAAGATACACAGTTTACAAATTAGGGACGTAATCGATATACAAATGAACATATATAAAGCTAAACTTACATATTGTTCTGCACTTCGGGCATCTATCCATTTGGGAGTAAAGACTCCCGACTTAGCTTCTCTCAACTCAGCTTCTCCCTCCTACGGTTGCGCCTCGCTGGTGCCCTCACCAATTTTCTTTTTTTTCTTTTGATGTTTTTCCATTTGTTTCACATTTGTGATGTGAGTCTTCATGAAGGCCAAAGGATTAAACATTGGGTCCTCTACCGATCTCTCCCACTCACAAGCCGGTCTTTGGTACATCTCCGACGCAGCATCACTCGCCTATGCGTTAACATAAAACATTAACAATATTGATGATGACACATAATTGAAGACAACATACATTATATAATAAAACGTTGACATAATTTATACATACCATGGAATGAGCATGATCGTACATGCTCATACTGCCTCCAGTATATGTACCTGGTGCCTTTGCGTAATCACACCGGTACTCTTATCGTAAAGAGTGCCCCTGTTTCTAGATTTCTGAAAGGCTTCATTCTTCTTCTCTTCGGTCTCCCAACGCTTCCACAAGATCTTGAACTCTTTTTCCTTCAACCACTTCTCCCGCTGACCGACTGGTTTTTTATATACTTTATTTTTAGCGTGTGTAAGCATATCCATAAACCGTCCATGGCTATATCTGTCCCAATACCACCCAATTTTATCCTCATCCAATTTCTCCCACCTATAACGCATCTGGACAAATATAATAACAACTGTCAGAAAATCGAAAAACAATCAAATGTTTTTGGCACAGCAACAGAACATAACAGTTTGAGTAAAATGAATGCAGTTTTACCATAAAATAATTTGCATATATTGTAATTAAATAGCAACTGTAATAATATACCCCAAATTCCCGCCACAACTCGTCCCTCGTCCGTCGAGAGACCTGGAAATTTTAGCTCTTTAAGCCAATCGCATATTACATGTTTCTGTTCAGTGGTGAGCGTATATGTTGCTTTCGGCTATCTATTTGTTCCCTCGGGTACAAACAACCCATCTCTTGTTGTGTACAATGGCAAGTCGCGTCTCGCCTTCAGGTTGTCCTTAGTTTTTTGGGGAATGTCCATGACTGTGTTAAGTATATTATCAAAGAAATTCTTTTCATAGTGCATGACGTCTAAATTATGATGAATCAGTAAGGTAGACCAGTAAGGGAGCTCCCAAAATATGCTTCTCCTTGTCCAATTATGCTTTTCTCCAAACTCTTCAATACCTTCATAATTCACACCAAATGTTACATCAGGAATACGATCAGCAATAATTTTCATATCTGCTGGACCTCGACGTTCCGAAAAAAATGAGCGTTCTTCATGACCTTTGTAAAAATCACATTTGTTTTTTCTGTAAGAGTGCCGTTGTAATGCCCGGTTATCCCCTAAGCCAATAGTCATTTAATACCTAAATGTATTTACATAATATGCATTATGAAAGGATGGCATACAAGTAGACATTTCAGGAGCATGAATGACTTCTATGTCCATTCGCATTACGTTTTATACGACATGTTAATTATCTCATCTAACATGATAAAAGTCATTGTGAGATGTTTTGTTGCAGTGAGGAGCTTAGTTTCTCAGTAAGGAGATCGATGTGCAAAACGATTATAAAATAATAATTGTAATACCCTAGAAAATTCAAAGACTTAATTAAATGCTATTTATTTTTCTAATGATCATGGATTTCGATATTTACAAGTTGTCCAATACTTGGACCGATATGTCTCCAACATAAAATGAAGGATTTAAAAAGAAAAGATTTCAAAATAAATTATCAGAATTATTTTAGAATTTATGAAAGTAATTTCGAAAATTTTCGACGAATTGATACGATAAAATTTTCATTACAGAAGACTTATACTACAAAAATAATATTAAATTATTATTTTAATATGATCAAAAATCCATTCCGAGCATATTGAAGATTTAACTCAAACGAGTCTGGAAGAGGTCGGAAAGTCAAATTTGGACATCGGGAAGGGGTCGAACCGGCTGAGCCAAGTTGACGGACATTTGCTTGGCCACCACGGACACGCCGATCGACAATCACGGTCATGGCCGACAGAAGCTTCTCGGCCACTATCCGGATAAGGCTGTCCAGCTGTCCGGATAAGGTCGGTCACGACCGACAGAAGCTTCTCGGCCACTATCCGGATAAGGCTGTCCATCTCTCCAGATAAGGTCGGTCACGACCGACAGAAGCTTCTCGGCCAGCTGTCCGGATAAGTCTTCCAGCTGTCCGGGTAATGTTCATTTTCAACTGAGTTTGAGCCCTTATTTATACATGTTCCCGGATGTTTTTTTGTACATATCATATATCATTTTGAAGTTGTGGACCTCTACTTTAAAACGCTCGTAACATATTTCACTTCCAAAAATAATAAAAGCCAGAAAAAGCACGATCAAATAGGAAGCTCAAATCTGACAGTTTTCCAAGGTGTTTGATAAAAGTCCCCAAAGAGATTTCAAATGTTTCTTCAAGGATTTTAGCACATCCATCTATAGAAACTGATCTTTTCACATCAACAGGCACAGGACTTGAGGTAAGATGAGGCTTTTCCTTGCTGTATCATAAGGATCATATATTGATTGATATTTTCATATGTGACTGTTATTGAATGATCATGCATAACATGTGTATGTAAAATAATGTTTAATAATAGGAAGTATGGTACTTGATTGATGGCGGGTAGGCACGGGACACGGGGGACCAGCGGACCCAAAACATGGTGGCAAATACTTGCGGCTGAAAGTCGGTCAAGGAAACCCACACTGAATGAAAACGGTTGAATACGGCTAATACCATTGGTTGAAAAACCAGTATGGGAACCGCCGTATACATCTTTTATTGGCGAATTATATGAACAGGTTTCGAAAACCATGGCCTATCACTATCTCGAGTATCACACTTCAAGGGTACCCGAAGAAAGGATTTTACAAGAACATGACTATATATAAAGTAGTTATTCGTTGATAAATATGCTACGTGATACTTTGCTATTACAGAAGTCTCATCTTACTGCGCCATCAGCTCATTAGATTCTTATGATACAGGTGATGATGCTCATGATTAGGAGTTGACTACCTTCTTCAGTGTTGTCAGTCGGAGACTTGTCCATATGCCATTCCCAGCTATTTCGCCCCTATGCTGGAAGACTATGTTTTGTTTTTAATAAGATCACTCTGTTATGGTTTTGTTATGTATTAAACTTAAGGTTGTGTAATGTTTTAAATAAATAATACCGGTTTGCATTATTTCCCTGAGTGCTCGCATTACCAAATCTACTTTTTATTGGTTTTCAAAGTTTAAAAGCGTGAGACTCCCCAACTTAGTAGCACGGACCCCTTTGCGGTTCAGCTGCTAGGTTAGGGGGTGTTACAGTTGTGGTATCGGAGCGAAGGTTTAAATCTTTCCTGCAGACAGAAGATGGCATATGGACATTCTCGACTGAAGGATATGGTCAACTTTTATCTATTAAGTATTGTGTTTAATAGATTACAATATATTAGTTGTCATCATCATTGTTATGTGATCGTTATTGGCTTATGAATGGGTGAGATTGGGCAGTACAAAGGATGTGATGGCACTGAAAAGAAAGGCAAGAGATAATCCAAATCCAAACCATAACTTTCTTGAGAATTTGACTGAGCTGATGCAACAACAGACAAGGATGTATGGTGAACAAATGCAACAATTGCTGAACATGCAACAAAGAAACGAAGAACAAAACCGACAACCTCCACCAAGAAACAATAATGGACCAACAGTGTATGAGAAATTTAGGAAAATGGAACCTCCTGATTTTCTGGGGCTGATCCTATGGTTGCGGAAGAATGGGTCAAATCACTTGATGTTATCTTTGACTACATGCACATCGACGATGCTGAGAAGATACTTTATGCGATCTTTCAACTCAAAAAGGATGCTAGAACTTAGTGGGAAGGAGCCAAACTTGCAGTCAACTTGGAAGGGTTGACGTGGGAGAGATTTAAAGTAATATTCTATGATAAATACTTCACCAGGGATGCACGGTCTCTCAAGGTCAAAGAGTTTTTGGAGTTGAAACAAGGGGATATGACTGTTTGCTAATATATTCGGAAATTTGAAGAAGGCTGTAGGTATATTCCCTATATTGCTAGGGATAATGCTGAGAAGGTGGATCATTTCCTAAGAGGCCTCCGACCTGAAATTAGAAGAGATGTGAGGATGTCTACATCAACTGAGTTCAGAGAAATAGTTGACAAAGCTCTGCTCGCAGAAGCTGACGAAAAGGAGATACAAAGGTCTTATTAACAGAAGAGGCAAGCATTTGCTTCAAAAAATTCAGCACATTGGAAGAAATCGGAGCAAAAACCAGGCAAAGCCAATCAGAGACATCCTACAGTGAGAGATGCTCCAAATACAACTGAGAATCCCAAGTGTACTAAATGTGGGAAAAATCACTTTGGAGAATGTTTTGTTGGGTCCAATAATTGTTTCAGATGCAAGAAGCCCGGACATATGGCGAGAGATTGCCCAAACATAGAGAATAAAGTTCAGGGGAGGGTCTTTGCAATGATTCGAGAAGAAGCTGATGCAGATGCTTCCGTAGTCTCAGGTACCATTCTAATCTCAAGGATTCCTGCACTTACATTGATAGATCCAGGATCTACACATTCATTTGCATCATATGCATTTATGAGAAAATCGGGCATTAAACCAGAACTCTTGAAAGTTGGTTATAATGTGGCTGCTCCGTTTGGAGAAAATATGGATTCTGACCAAATGTTGAGGGCATGTACAGTTCGAATTGGCGGGAGGATACTCTACGCCGACCTTGTTGTCCTACCAATTTCTTATTTTGATGTTATCCTTGGTATGGACTGGCTAGCTAACTATTGTGCAAATGTCGATTTCAATAAGAAGATTGTGGCCTTTCAACCAGCAAATGAAGGATGGTTTATTTTTAAAGGTAATTCATATTCACGCTCTTTGCCAATTATAACTGCACTGAAAGCTAGGAAGATGTTAAATAAGGGGTATACTGGCTATTTGGCTAATGTTTTGGACACCTCCCTTGAAATGAAATTGAAGCCTGAAGATGTAGATGTTGTTAGAGAATTTCATGAGGTGTTTCCAGATGATCTACCAGGGTTGCCCCCAGATCGGGAAATTGAGTTTGCAATCGATGTAATGTCAGGGACTACCCCTATTTCTAAAGCCCCATACAGAATGGCACCAACAGAATTGAAAGAATTAAAAACCCAGCTACAAGAATTACTTGATAAGGGATTCATTCATCCTAGTTGTTCACCTTGGGGATCCCCTGTCTTATTTGTGAAAAAGAAAGATGGCTCATTGCGATTATGCATTGACTATAGGGAACTGAATAAGGTGACCATCAAGAACAAATATCCTCTTCCAAGGATAGATGATTTATTTGATCAGTTACAAGGAGCATCAGTATTATCAAAGATTAATTTACGTTCCGGATATCATCAACTTAAGGTCAAAGAAGAAGATATCCAAAAGAAAGCATTTAGAACGCGATATGGTCACTATGGATTTTTAGTGATGCCTTTTGGTTTGACAAATGCTCCAGCAGCATTTATGTATCTGATGAACCGGGTATTCAAATAGTTCCTTGATAAATTTGTGGTGGTGTTTATTGATGACATCATTATCTATTCACATGATAGAGATGAGCATAAAGAACACCTCAGAATTGTGCTTCAAATTCTCAAAGAAAAACGGTTGTATGCTAAATTCAAGAAATGTGAATTCTGGATAGAACAAGTGGTATTTTTAGGGCATGTAGTATCCAAGGATGGCATTTCAGTTGATCCTAACAAGGTAGACGCGGTGAGCAACTGGACAACACCAACGAATGTATCAGAGGTTCGAAGTTTCTTAGGACTAGCCGGATACTACCGACGGTTTGTACAAGGATTCTCGAAGATTGCAACCCCATTAACATTGTTAACAAGGAAGAATACAAAGTTTGTTTGGACTGATGCTTGCGAGGGGAGTTTCCAGGAATTGAAGCATAGATTAACTACGACTCCTGTCCTTGCCACTCCTATGGGAACAGGTGGCTTTGTAGTTTACACTGATGCTTCTAAGAATGGTTTGGGTGCTGTATTAATGCAACATGGAAAGGTAATAGCCTATGCCTCCAGACAATTAAAAGAGTATGAAAAGAATTATCCAACACATGATCTAGAATTGGCTGCTATTGTCTTTGTACTAAAAATTTGGAGGCATTACCTATATGGTGAAAAGTGCGAAATCTATACAGACCATAAGAGTTTGAAGTACTTTTTCACACAGAAGGAGCTGAATATGCGACAGCGGAGATGGTTAGAATTGGTGAAAGACTATGATTGTGAGATCAATTATCATCCTGGTAAGGCAAATGTGGTTGCAGATGCATTAAGTAGAAAGTCTATGTCTTCCTTTCTAATCACACAGAAGCCATTATTATTAGACTTGCAAAAATTAGAACTGGAAATTGTGCCTAAAAGGAAGATTTGTTCATTATCAGCACTCATATTGAAACCTGCACTTCAAGATATAATCAAAGAAACCCAAAAGACGGATCAGTACATTGGCAAATTGAGGGAAAAAGTTGATGAAGGCAAATTACCAAACCTCTCAGTCTCTAGTGATAAAATATTATGATATAAAGGGAGACTGTGTGTGCCAGCCAACGCAACCATCATAGGAGACATTCTGAAGGAAGTTCATTCCAGTCCTTATTCAATACATCCAGGTAGCACAAAAATGTATAAAGACTTGCAACAACATTATTGGTGGCCTAACATGAAGAGAGATATTGAAAAATTCATGGCAGAATGTCTAACTTGCCAGCAGATCAAAACTGAACCAGCAGGATTATTGAAGCCTTTACTAATTCTGTAATGGAAATGGGAACACATTACAATGGATTTTGTGCTTGGGCTACCAAGGACTCAAAGTGGGTATAATTCCATATGGGTGATTGTTGATAGATTGACCAAGTCTGCTCATTTCCTTCCAGTAAAATCCACATATAATATGGATCGATACGCTCAGGAATATATTAAAGAGATAGTCCAGCTACATGGGGTGCCATTATCTATAGTATCTGACAGGGACCCTAAATTCACATCTGCATTTTGGAAAAGTTTACATGCAATGGGTACGAAGCTTGCTTTTAGCACCGCATTTCATCCACAAAGCGATGGCCAGTCAGAAAGAGTTATTCAAATACTCGAAGATATGTTGAGAGCATGCATACTAGATTTCAAGGGCAATTGGGATACAAAGCTTCCATTAGTAGAGTTCAACTACAACAACAGTTACCAATCTACAATTGGGATGGCACCTTATGAAGCACTGTATGGGAGAAAATGTAGATCTCCCGTACACTGGGATGAAGTTGGAGAAAGAAGCCTACTGGGATTAGAAATGATACAACTGACTGCTATGGTGGTAGAAAAGATAAGAGAACAAATGAAAATTGCACAAAGTAGACAAAGGAGTTCTGCAGATAATCGAAGAAGAGATTTGGAATTCGCAATTGGAGACCATGTCTTCTTGAGGGTATCCCCAATGAAAAGCATAATGAGATTTGGAAAGAAAGGAAAACTTAGCCCGAGATATGTTGGCCCATTTGAAATCCTTGAGAGAGTTGGTGATAGAGCTTATAGAGTAGCCATACCTCCTTCGCTATCTGGTGTACACAACGTCTTCCATGTGTCTATGTTAAAGAAGTACATTTCCAACCCCTTACATGTGTTAAATTATGAGCCGTTGGAATTATCCCCAGATTTGTCCTATGAAGAGAAGCCGGTACAGGTTTTTGATAAGAAAATAAAGAAACTAAGGAACAAGGAAATTCATTTGGTAAAGATTTTGTGGAGGAATCATGCTGTTGAAGAGGCTACATGGGAAAGAGAGGAGGAAATGCAAAGCAAATATCCAGAACTGTTCGGTATGTCAATTTCGAGGACGAAATTTTAGAAGGAGGGGAGGACTGTAATGCCCGGTTATCACCTAAGCCAATAATCATTTAATCCCTAAATGCATTTACATAATATGCATTATGAAAGCATGGCATACAAGTAGATATTTCAGGAGCATGAATGACTGCTATGTCCATTCGCATTACGTTTTATACGACATGTTAATTATCTCATCTAACATGATAAAAGTCATTGTGAGATGTTTTGTTGCAGTGAGGAGCTCAGTTTCTCAGTAAGGAGATTGATGTGCTAAACGATTATAAAATAATAATTGTAATACCCTAGAAAATTCAAAGACTTAATTAAATGCTATTTATTTTGCTAATGATCATGGATTTCGATATTTACAAGTTTTCCAATACTTGGACCGATATGTCTCCAACATAAAATGAAGGATTTAAAAAGAAAAGATTTCAAAATAAATTATAAGAATTATTTTAGAATTTATGAAAGTAATTTCGAAAATTTTCGACGAATTGATACGATAAAATTTTTATTACAGAACACTTATACTATAAAAATAATATTAAATTATTATTTTAATATTATCAAAAATCTATTCCGAGCATATCGAAGATTTAACTTAGACGAGTCTGGAACAGGTTGGAAAGTCGAATTTGGACATCGGGAAGGGGTCGAACCGGCTGAGCGAAGTTGATGGACATTTGTCGGTCACTGCCGGACACGCCGACTGACAACTGCCGGTCATGGCCGACAGAAGCTTCTCGGCCACTATCCGGATAAGGCTGTCCAGCTGTCCGGATAAGGTCGGTCACGACCGACAGAAGCTTCTCGGACACTATCCGGATAAGGCTCTCCATCTGTCCGGATAAGGTCGGTCACGACCGACAGAAGCTTCTCGGCCAGCTGTCCGGATAAGGCTTCCAGCTGTCCGGGTAATGTTGATTTTCAACTGAGTTTGAGCCCTTATTTATGTTAGGAATACTTGTTAGATTTTGATGATGTCATTAATATAATTCAAAAGTTTATTACATGGCAAAAATATAAGGAAGAACCAAATGAGTATCTTTCATAGGCCAAATTATGTTAAATTTAATACTTGGCAAAATGTAAAGAAGAACCAAATGAGTATCTTCTATAGGCCAAAATAAGTTAGGCTAAAATCGGCTAAGTACTAAAGAACAGCTGAGTTCATCAGAGAGGTACAGCCGAGTCAAGTCAGAGAAGTTCTGGTCAACAAAAATCATCAGGGATGTTTGACCAGACTGCAGTCAAGTGACCTCAGACAAGTCATCTGATCAGGCGAGTCCCAAACAGTGAACATCTGAGAAGTCTAGACTGCAGAGAAGTTAACTTTACATCAGCCTACTTGAGATCATCCAAGTACTCCAAGTCCACATCAGCATGCGTTGAAAAGTCAAATATTATGGAAAGTCACATGCAACGTGAAGAGACAAATTGGAGAGATTCCCGCTAAAGATATGAATTAAGTAATTCATCCAGGCCTACCACTGAAGACTTTTATCTTATTATATTCAAAAGATTCGGCGCCTCACATGCAAAGTGTTCACAACGGTCGAAAGATGGATTAAATTATGGGAATCCAGCCTTGCAACGTTCAGAAAGAAAACAATGAAGTCTACCTCTCCAACGGACGGATTGGTTGAAAAGATTTGCAACGGCTATGAAAGGAAAGCTCAGAGATCGTGACCTATATATTTCCGAAGATTTGAAGCTGATCATTACACACAACACATACAAACGGTGCGAACAAACATTCAGAGCAATCAAAGCATTCAAAGCAATCTAAAAGCGAATTATAGCATCGTGAAAAGAGCAGTTCTCAAAAGTTCATACTTGAAGAAGCTCTTAGTTGGAGAAGACAAAAACTTGTGTCTTTAATCCTGAGTTCGGGGTACTTCACTGGTTGAAGTTCGAGACTGTAAAGGCATCCAAGGATCGCGGATCAAGAGGTGCAAGGCAGTCAACAGTGTTGCAACGACAAGGATTTCCACTGGTTGGAAGCTGTTGTAACTTGGTTGAATCACTGTAATCTTTATCACTGGTTGACAATTATAGTGAATTCATATCCAACTGGTTTGGAGAAAAGTGGATTAGTAGAGGATTACCCCACCTCTGAGACCACTATAACTGCCTGCGTATTTTACTATTTTATAGCATCATACCTTAACTGCTGCATTCATTGTTAAGTGTTTCATTAGTTGTTTTATTCGTCATCAGCTGACTTCCGCACGTATTGAGAACAAACGACTCTAAGTCATTTGTATATCTATCAGCTGAAGAAACTTACTCTTTGTGAAAAAGAGTTTAAGAGTTTCAATAAGTCTATTCACCCCCCCTAGACTTATTCATGGACGACTTGTGACCAACAAGTGGTATCGGAGAAGTTGGTTCATTTAGTTCACGAACCATATCTATATCAGAGATATATTTTACTCTCATTATAAATGGAAGACATGCATTCTAGACTACCTGTGTTTTCAGTTGACGAGTATGATCTTTGGAAGATAAGGATGTAGGCACACTTATCTTCAATACATGATGACATGTGGTGCATCATAGAGGACGGTCCATTCACCTTCGAGAAGGACAGCACTCCCGAGGAGATCGCAGCAGGGAAGCCAGAGAAGATCCCAAAGAAGAGGACAGAGCTGACTTCTGAAGAAAGAAAGGTGCCAATCTTGACAACCGAGCCAGAGACGTGCTGTATCAAACTCTTGACAAATCCACCATGGTCAAGATCAAAAATTGCAAGAATGCAAAAGAAATATGGGACACATTAGCCCTAATGTGTGAGGGAACGGAGCTGATCAAAGAAAACAAGTTGTCAATTGCTACTCAAAAATTTGACAACTTCAAAATGAAGAATGGCGAATCTATAGACCAAGTGGACACAAGGTTCACTGAGATTATCAATGAGATCAACTCCCTCGGTAAATCTTATTCAACAGGTTAATGGCGCTAAAGGTTCTAAGATCTCTCAATCCTAAATGGAGCATGAAGGCAGTGGCCATGAGAGAATCCGAGGATCTTAATAAAATAAAGATCCAAGAGCTGTTCTCCGATCTAAAGGCTTATGAGTTCGAACTCCCAAGTTCATCCTCAACCGAGCCTGCAGAGATGGGAATAGCCTTTGCAGCCGAGTCCCTCGCCAAGAGCTTATATGATGTAAAGCATCCAAATCCATTAGATTTTGAGGAAGAAATGGCGTTCATAATGCAGAGGTTCAGCAACTTCCGGAAGAATTACTGCAAATACAAAAAGAATTATAAGGAGAATCCCAGAAGGAACCAGAAAGCCGGAAGCTGGAAAGTGGTATGCTACAAGTCATAAGACAGGACATATTCATATTGACTTAAGAAGGAGGAGAGCAAGAAAGAGGTGAGCAGAAAAAAAGACAGATCATCGGAGAAGATCAAGAGCGTGTAGAGTCCAGCAGCGGATTCTTCTCAGATGATGAAGAAGAGTATGATTGTCTGATGGCCAACCTAGCTGATGAAGAGGTAACATCAAAACCCTCTGGTTCAAATAATAGTTCAGCCATGTCACAAGATATGGATCTGTACGAATCTGTAAATCAGCTACTTAAAGATTTTGAGACATTAAAATCTTCACACCTATCTGTATCAGCCGAGAAGAGTCAGCTGCACGATGAGAATAGTCAGCTCAGCCTAGAATTAAATAAAGTAAAATCTGATTTTGAAAACCAGGCTGCTGTTGACTTGAAAAACCAGGCTGATGTCACTACAGCTGAGATAAAGCAGCTACACTTGCTCATGTCAAAGCCGAATTTACTAAGCTGAATCAGGTAAATAAGACTCAGGCGCAGGAAATAACCTCCCTGAAGGCGTCTTTAACTCTGGACGAATTGTGTACTAACAAAATGCCACTATATTCCAGATCAGGCCTTGGATATGATCCTCACACTCCCTCTAGTTCTAAAACCACTTTCATCAAGGGAGAAACGATTGTCTCGACTGCTGAGCCTACATACAAACCGATATTTAAAAATAGGCAACAGCCAAGTCAGAAGTCTAGGCTGCAGCCAGAGTTCACAAGGCAGCCACCTAGACAAGCGACTAGGCATTGGCCAAGGCAGAAGCAGTAGCCCAGACAACATGCCCACTATTATCAACAACTCCCCAAAAATAAATTTCAAAATGGGAGGGGCAGATGGAAACCTCAAGGTCATCCTAATTTCTAAAATGAACAAGTGTGGAGACCTCAAAGATTTAATAAATGGTCTCAGCCGAGGTTTAGAAATGGCCCACACTATCAATATTTTGAGGAATATCCGGTATACAATCCCAACATAAGATACAGACCTAGACCTTACACACCTTACAAGGGTAATAATAATAACAATTTTAACAATCCAAGGAGAAATCAATTCTCCAGGAAACCATCTAACCCGAGAGGACCCACACAGATTTGGGTACCTAAATCTCTGCTTGTTTGATTGCAGAAAAGGTGGAAGGACTACTACCACATCTCCACAAATTTAAACTTTGGAGGTGAAGAATGGTTTGTAGATTCTGGATGCTCCAGGCACATGACCGGGAACAAGAAGATGCTGACTAAATACACCAAAGAAAGAGGTCCTCATGTAACCTTTGGAGATAGATCTAGAGGACAAACAAAGGGCTTTGAAGAGCTGCACCTAGGAAACATCATTATATCTAAAGTTCACTATGTTAAAGGGGTCAAATATAATCTCCTGAGCATAAGCCAGTTTTCCGATGAGAAGAATCTAGTAGTATTCACCATTTGGAAATGTATGGTGACAAATATCCTATCTGGAGAATTGAAGCTACAAGGATTCAGAAGGAGAGATGTCTATATGATAGATTGGAACACAGGAACTCCCAACACTTATTATGTCACCTGAACTTCAAAGCCATCAACAAGATTAGTTCTCAGAAGCTGGTCAGAGGACTTCCAAATGAAGTATTCAGGAAGCTATTTGTGATGCATGTCAGAAAGGGAAGCAGACCAGAGCATCATTCAAGCCAGTCCATCCTACAATCCTCACCACAAGGATCTTAGATCTACTACACATAGATATATTTGGTCCTATCAAGCCAATGACTCTAAGCGGCAGAAAGCATGCACTAGTAAGAGTGGATGACTTTTCAAGGTACACTTGGATTATCTTCCTGTACAAGAAAAGTGAAACCTTGACCAAGCTACCTGAGCTGCTGAGAAGGATCCAGAATGAGAAATCCCTCTCCATCATCAAGATCAGATCAGATAGAGGAGGTGAATTTCTCAACAAGGCAATCACCGACATACGATCGAATGGGATCCAAAGATGAACTCTGCAACTGTGACCCCCAGGAGAATGGTGTTCCGAAAGAAGAAACAGAACCCTGAAGGAAGTAGCTGTGTCCATGATTGCGTATGACTCGCCCAAGAGGTTCAGGGTGAAGCTGTCCAACACGACTTGCCATACTGTAGCAGAGTATGATAGTAGGGAGACATGGCAAAACTCCCTATGAGGTTTGGAATAATAGAACTCCTACTGTTGCTTACTTTCATGTTTTTGATTGTAAGCGTTTCATCTACAACAACGGTAAAACTGATGATGGTCTCTTTATGAGATACTCACAAAGGAGCAAGGCATATAGAGTTTTTAATAAAAGAACCTTAGTTGTGGAAGAAACACCTCATGTTGTATTTGACGAATCTACTATTGAGTACAGAAAGCAAGTTGAGCTAATTGAGAATAAGCTCAAATCAGCAACCCTCGAAGAAGTCATTGTACATGATACATGAATGGTGGACTCAGATGCAGATCAGCCCGGTGACTCAATTGTAGCTGCTGAAGACCCAACTGCAGATCAGATAGGAACACCAGACCTACCTGATCCAATTGCCGCTGATGAAGACCCAGTAGTAGCTGATAAAGACTCATCTGCAGATCAGAACAGATCCCAACCTGCAGGTGACAAGATGGTAGCTGACCCAGTTGCAGACCAAGGAGACCAGATCCAGGCTGATGCAGACAGAGAAGAAATTCACCAGAGCAATCCTACAGGGGGAACAGACCCTGAAGAAGATGATATTCCCAAGTGGCTGAAAGACCATCCAATCCAGCAAATTATTGGGAAGAAGACTGATGAAGTTAAGACAAGACAGTCTACCCTACCCGCAGGAATGGCAATGTTCTCTTGCTTCATGTCACAGATAGAACCCAAGACAACAGAACAAGCCTTGGAGGATTATTCTTGGATAAATGCCATGCAAGAAGAACTTGAGCAGATGGAAAGGAACAACGTTTGGGTACTAAAAGACAGACCAAATCACAAGAAGGTTATTGGCACCAAATGGGTGTACAAAAACAAGAGTGACAAAGACGGAGCTGTTGTTAGGAATAAAGCCAGACTTGTTGCTAAAGGTTATGCAAAGTGTGAAGGAATAGATTTTGATGAAACCTATGCACCTGTTGCAAGATTAGAAGCCATCAGACTATTCCTCGCATATGCTGCGTTCAAGGATTTCGAAGTCTACCAGATGGATGTAAAGAGTGCATTTCTAAATGGCATCCTAGGAGAAGAAGTCTATGTGGAGCAGCCCCCAGGATTTGTCAAAGGAGACAAAGTCTACAAGCTACTAAAATCTCTATATGGACTTAAGCAAGCACCAAGAGCTTGGTATGAAACCCTATCCGTATTTCTTGAGAAGAATGGTTTCTGCAAAGGAAAGGTAGAGAAAACCCTATTCAGAGTGGAGCATGAAGGCCACATATTGATAGTTCAGATATATGTGGATGATATCATATTTGGCTCAACCAACGCAGAGCTATGTGAGAAATTCTCTAACCTCATGCAAGGAGAGTTTGAGATGAGTATGATGGGAAAGCTTAACTTCTTTCTTAGCTTACAAGTTAAGCAGATGGAAAATGGAATTTTCATCAACCAAGCCAAATATACCAAAGATCTAATCAAAAGATTTGGAATGGAATCCGCCAAGCCAGCAAGAATTCCTATCAGCACAAGTACTCACCTAGATGCAGATGAGGGAGGCATATCAGTGGATTCAACCCACTACAGATGACTTATTGGATCATTGTTATACCTCACTGCAAGCAGGCCAGACATATCTTATGCCGTAGGAGTTTGTGCACGATTTCAATCCAAGCCTAAGCAATCGCACCTAGATGCAGCAAAGAGAATAATTAAATACCTTAAGTCTACAGTCAATGTTGGACTATGGTATCTAAAGGACGATAACTTCGAGCTGTCAGGATATTCAGATGCAGATTTCGCAGGATGCAAAATTAATAGGAAAAGCACTAGTGGAACGTGCCAAGTCCTAAGAACCAGACTGATATCCTGGTTTAGCAAAAAGCATGTTTCTAACTCTATTTCCACCACAGAGTCAGAATACCTAGCTGCAGGTAGTTGTTATGCCCAGATCTTGTGGATCAGACAGCAGCTAAGGGACTACAATATCATTACCAATTAAGTCCCTATCTGGTGTCACAACAACAGTGCTATTGCAATAACCAACAATCTGCTGTTGCATTCAAGGACCAAGCACATTTATGTTAAGCATCATTTCATTAGAGACCACGTGCTTAACAAAAGAGTCAGAGTTGAAAGAGTCAGCACAGACTATCAAATTGCTGATATCTTTACCAAACCTTTGCCAGAAGAAATGTTTTTGGAGCTGAGCAGAGAACTTGGTCTACTAGACTGGGAATCTAGTACAGAAGAAAAAGCCAGATAAAGCAGATCAGACGAAGGACGGACTTAGCTGATCGAAGGAATCAGAACCTACCTGAAGACGAAGGACAGACGAAGAAACCTAGCTGATCAAATCTCAGGCGAGAAGTCAGAGGAGTCAACTCACCTGATGCAGAGCAATCAACGGTCAACCAGCTAAGTTCTCTAATCTTAACCGACTTCTGAATATTAAATTACTATCAACTGCTATATATATATATATATGTGAAAATATTATATTAATTTTGGTTCACAAGTGGCGTAATACTATATGCTTTAAATACACGTGGCAATCACAGGTTAAATCGACCTCCACTGTGACCAATTGAAATTCAACCGTCCAATTTTAAAATCAAAACCTGGACCACCGATTAAAATTTGAAATTTAAAAGGAATCTCAAAAGGCGGTCCACTGATTTAAAATAAAAGATTATTTAATTCCAGTATCGTTTCACTTTCTTTTTAAGGACGGAAAAACCCTTCACTTTACCTTTACCAGTCTTTCATAAACCCTAATTTACAGAGCGAAAAATCCTTTGAACTCTAAATACACTAAGAAATTTTCTCTATTTGCAGAAATGGAAGCTTACTTTGAAGGCGTAAACATGAAGGCTGTCAAGGACCAGATTATCTTTTCTATGGTCATTGATTTCGAAGGTCTCTTACAATTTGGAAAACTACGACGTCCTTGACCTTATTCGTTCGATGAAGCTAAATGGGATCTACCCATTTCTGGATATCAGTCCCAAACACCTGTACAAGGAGGACGTAATCACATTTTACCGCGAAGCCCGTGTGATTGAAGAAGGAATTAGGAGCAATGTCGGCGGAGTTCAGATTGACATATCGCCGGAATTGATTCGGAAAGTTTTTGGTATGAAGCATTGTGGCATAGCGGTCGAGGCCCTCAAGCAGACAGCAACTGACACATGGCTGAAGATTAAGGTGGACGATCAGCCAACGAAGCTAAAGCTCACCGCCAAGAGGAGCGAAATAAAAAGGGTATATCGATATGTGTTGGACATCACCAACAAAATCATCATGGGTATGGCCGGAAGTTACGACCAACTATCGTAGGCAAAATTCATGGTGCTGGGAGCACTAATTCAGGACGAACCGATCGATTGGTCAGACTACATTTTCAGGCAATTTGTTCGAGAGCTCAACAAAGCCGAATGGCTTGTTGACGAGAAGAAGTTCAGATCCAAGATGGCATTTGGAACGCAGCTAAGTTGGATCCTTGAGAAGATGGGTGTGGCGAAGGGAACTACTGACCCCTTCCACATCAACAAGAGACTTGGTCACCTAGACCAAGAGACTTTGAGGAAGCTCGGAAGCAATAGAAGAGCAGCACAGATGATAAAAGAGTTGTCTGACTCAAGGACCTACTACAGACCTTCACCAGACGAGTCGGACCAACCTGCAGACGACAACCCTCCTGCAGCCAAGTCGGATTCAGAGTCAGACAATACGTCCATTGCTGTTCAGTTCAAAAGACGGGGACCAGCCCCTGGTGAGCCATCCATCATGCATTCATCACCATAACCCTCACCTAAAAGGCCCAGGCGAATGCAGTTCATCCAAGAGGAGCAGCCAGAACAATATCCCATTCCTGCGGCCAGGTCGCCTATCCACCTGGAGTACCAGCCTGCTCCGGGCAGCCTGGAGACTCAGATTGTTCCCCTCCTCACTCCAGCATTCATTTCAGAAGAGGAGGAAGCAGGTTTAATCATTTCCATCCCTGAGGCAAATTTCACTTTTCATCTGTTGGACAACAATATATTCAATTTATCCCTAGAGCAACTTTAATTGGTCAAACCACAAGCTCTAAAACACTCTTTTATCCATATTTTTAAAGAATGGAAAACCTTTAAATCACTTTATTTTACTGAACTTGAAGCCTATGTTGAAACCAGTGGTTGGGGATATCCCCAAGCCACAGAAGATGTGCTGATACACTTTTGCAAAGTATCAGATACAATTTTGATTCTTCAGGAAAATTGGTTCATGTCCCATTTCAAAACCAACATGGACCAACCTATGCACTCCATAATGTATAGTATTTTTTACGGTTCTTTTGAGAAAGAAGAAGAAGAGGAGAAAGAAGAAAAGGGTATAATAATTGAAGTAGAAGAAGAAATTATTGTGATTGGTGATGAAGAAGAGAAACAGGAAGAAAAGGAAGAAGAAAATACTTTAGTTGAAAAAGAAACAGAAGGAGAAGAAGTTGAAAAAACGGAGGAGTTAGTAGATGAAGAAAAAGAAGAAGGAGAAGAAGTTGAACAGGAGGATGGAGAAGAAAAGGAAGATGGTGAAAAAGATAAGGATGATGAAGAAGATGATGATAAAGATAAAAAGAATGATAATGATGGTGATAATGATGATGATAAGGATGATAGAGGAGAAAAATAGACTGAGAAAGAGAAAGAAAAAGAGAATGTTGAAGAGGAAGAAAAGAAGGAGGAAGAAGAGAAGAAGTCAGAAAAAGAAGAATAAGAAAAGGAGAAGCAAGAAAAAGAGCCAGAAAAGGAGGCTGCAGATAGGGCTGGGGCGCCTGCCCGGTATACTAGCCTGGATGCAGACCTAGCTGAAGATTCCAGATTGGGGACCCCTGAACACACCCTATCTGGAATGCCTGCTGCAGACAGGAGTCTACAGTCAGATGGGTCGTTTGCACGCCTACCTGCAGGAGTAGAGGGCTCAGGCGAGTTATCTCCACCAACATCACAGATCTCACCTGCGATGACCGAGCTGATCATACAAGTAGTTAAGGACACTATTGGAGAATTACTTGCTTCTCAGGTCACCCCTAATCTCCAATCTATCAATGCAAAAATCGACACTTTGCTGCAGCGGGAAGTTCCCCAACCTCCTCCTCCTACAAATAACAGAATGCCTTTTGGCATGTCTGACTGGATGCATCGAATGGAGCAGCAGTTGACCACTTTGGTTGATGCTGGCAAAAATGGGGAAGAAAGGATTCAGGGGGAAGGCAGCATTCAAGGAGAAATAAGGGAAGAGATGAGAACTAAGAAGAGGCAGGATGTCCAGTTGATCACTGCTGGGACATCTTCAGCTAAGAGGAAGGGAGAAGCTACAAAATCAGAACAGGTTGATGATCAGCCTGCAGGCAAAACAAGGAGGAATAGAGGAGGATTCGAGCCTACTCTAGAATGGGAAGTCAAAGAGTTATGGTACGTTGAATATTTTGTACCTACCGAAGCTTTACCCATGTGGGGATCTGCAAAGAAAAGGTTCATCAGAGATTACTATATGTGGGAAATACTCCAGGATAGTAGCTGCTCTCCACAACATATTTTCATCAATTTCATGGAAGAAGCTCATCCACAACTATGGGCCATCCTTTTAAAACATGCAGAGGCACGCAATGCATATCCCATTGTAAAGCCCAAAAATTTCGAATCTCAAATTTTCGTCTAATTTCAAAAATTTCCTTATACTTTGCAATAATTCATTTTTAAACTTTAGCCTATATATTATATGGTATAATTAAATTAAGAAATTAGTAACATAAGTCTATGTTTAAATTAAATAATTGTACACCAAAGAAACTTTCATAAATGATAATCTATCACACGTTTCAAATCAATATTAATAACCAAAAATTTGCCATTAAACTCCATAAATTTCGGCCACTACTCACCCTACCATAACCGATCCATTATACCAAATCAAACATAATTATGATCATTTATTACCTTCCTTATATGCAGCCTGCTCCTCTTCCTTAATAACATGATTTCTTGTTCCTCTTCTCCATTCCATTCATACGATCAAAACACAAACACACACATACAAGGTTGCTACTATCTTTCTCTATCAAAGATCAAGGTTGCTGCTGTTCGTGGCCCTTAAAAAGTGTTGCTGGGGTTGTGTAATCATTAACTCTTGATGCTTGTTGTTTGGATTGTGATTAGGGTTTGATTCGTGAGGGTTTCGTTCTTGTTCTCTCCTTTATTCGATTCATCATAAGGTATCTCCAATCGATCTTATATCTCTTTTCTATTCGACACATGATTACACATATAATCTGAATATATATAAACTTGAAATCTAATTCATATGCATACTAAACAAAGGTCTGATCTATTCTATTCGAATTGTATGTTAAAACGTATATAGAAGATCACATAAAATCATAACGGTATTGGATGTTTCGATATGTAAATACCAAATCAAATCAACTTATGTTTCTGATCTGATTCGACTCCTTATTAATTCGACCCTAAACCTGATCTATTCGACCTAATATAATCTCTAATACGTACCTTAAAATCTGATATAAAACCCTAAGTGTTTATGAGAAACATATGCATTGATACTAGAGAACTAGGGCTTGTTTGGTATGATTTCATGTGTTTACTTGGCTCGTATATTCTGTGTTATGTGTGTGTGTGTCGTATGTATGATCATCAAAGGCTGGAAACATGTGGGTTAATATATTAATTAACCAGGTCTTGTGATATATATATATATAGGTCTCGTGTGCGTTCGTGTAAGTAAAACATGTTAAAAATGGTCTATAATGGATTTCTACAGGAGACAGTTTTGACAAGCTGAATATGTGTGCATTATAGCTCGAGTTCCATAAGGATTTAACTCTGTACTTTTGCATAAAAACTTATTTTAGTGTCTTATTTAAGTTTTCCAATTGGTTTGAAGGGAATTGGAGTTGTATTGGTCATGCGTTTAAGTTTTACGGGATCATATGTCAAAATCTGAGTTTTAAGAATTTAAATTCAGTCTGGTTTCACGATTTTTAATTTGAAAACTATAACGAGTTATGACTTTCAAATTTCCAGGAGTTATATTTCACATGTTTTCTAAGTTCTGGAATTTTTGTGAATTTTTACAAAGTGTTTGTTATGCCTTTGTAATGAATAACTTCTGAGTGTTTCAGCAGTTTACTTTCTGGATAGTCGTGTAAAGAGTGATTTTTATTGTGTGCTTGTACTAATGAATAAAATCTGAGAAAATTCAAGTAGATTCCTAAGACATATTTTCTTAAGTGGTAATTTTAATGAATTTTTACTTTGAAATCTGGTGTGGTGTTAAAGTTCATAAAATGAAGGCTAAAACATAGTAAAAGCAGAATTTTATTAGAAGATTAAGATTGTTGTGATTTTAATACCATTTAATATACTTGAACCCTAAAATGCATTTGAACATTAATTATGATACAATTGGTCATATGTTAACCTAATTCCAATAACGAAACTCTAATCACATTAATAAATGGTGTTAAGTAATTAAGAACCCGTTATGACATTATGAGCTAATAAGCATAAATAAACCTAATTTGTGTAGATTCGCTGAAGAAGGAGTAAACTCTAATCTTTACATCTTTGACGTGTTTTGCATTTTGCGGTTGGAGGTACGGATATTCTTGATACCCCTTCTCTCTACCATTGTATCGGTTGTTTCGTTTGTTTAGATATTCGTACGGATACTCTTGAACATTTGATATGATACATTTGATATGAACCTTTAATATGAACTTTCATATGATATGCCATTTGAACCTTTCAGTTTGATACCCGAGCCAAGTTCATTTCCTAGCCATGGAGGTAACATGGCCGTGTCATTGATGCACCAATGGAATGACTCTAGTGTGTGTTCCACACCGTCCCATTTTGATATGATATGTGCACTTTACATTTGTTATGGCCAATATGATTTGTTTGGGGGCGTATGGATGCATCCTAGGTTCGATTCGTATCTGATTGGATATGACATGATTATGATATGATATGTTCGGTGATTGATGCTTGTGTCCAATACACGTCTTTCACATGTTCGAGAGTTAGCTACTCCATGGTTACTATGATATTTGATTTGATTTATGTTCGGGCTCGTGGTAGATTACTGACTTTTCCTTACTTTTGATATCCATTTGTTTATACTTCATGCCTTTCCCAATGCACCGTACTTTATATGTTGGTTCCTTATCGTTTGGCTTTGTTTATATATATCTGTACATTGGGCTTTTTAAGCTCAACCGCATTTTCCTTTTTCTGCGGCAGGTATCTAAGCTAGGAACTGGGGTTGCTTTGGGGTTGAGAGTTGAGCTTGTGGAAACTTTACCCTAGTCATCTTAGATTTATTTCGCTATTGTTAAGACATTGTTTAGACTTGGATGATTTGTTATTCATCCCTTTGGAGTATTTCTTTTCGTTGAACTTATGTTTTGGTTTAAGTCACTTCGACTTAACTCCTTTTGATTATTTATGTTTAAGACTTCCGCTTGCGTTTATTTATGTATGTTCTGATTTGCCACCATAATGTGATACTTCTACCCTTGTCGGGTTGGGGTGTTAAAATTATGGTATCGGAGCTTTAGGTTCGACCTGTAGAGCTTAGGCTATGACCTGTGAGGATTTGGGTAGACATTAGGTTTCCTTGTGCGTATTTTCCTTTCATACATCATCTTTATTTGACCTTACAAATCGTTTTGATGATCATTCAGATGGTGTATACGCATAGAAATCCTAATGGGGATGATATCCCTAACTTCGAGGCCATGATAGTCGCTGCTTTGGCTAATGCTCTCCCGAATCCCTCTGCTGAATTGAGGACCAGAATCGTAGATGACATCAGAAATGGTGCTGGTTCGTCGGGTGGCGGTGCTCCACCTATCAGGATGCATGGTTGGATTGAAAAGTTCACTAAGCTTAAGCCTCTTTCCTTCCGATCTGCTGCCACCCCCACAGAGGCAGAAGATTGGATCACACATATGGAGAAGTTGTTCAAGGTCTTGGGTTGTGGTGATGAATTCAAGACGTGTTTGGCTACCTTCAAGTCGGAAAGTGATGCGTTGAATTGGTGGAAGGCGTATGTTCTGGCTAAGGGAGAGAACTTTGCTGACACTTGTGCATGGAATACTTTCTGTGATATCTTCTATAAGAAGTACTTTCCTTTCTCCGAGCAGCGAAGGTATGAGCGCGAGTATGGGGTTATTCATCAGTTGGATCGGGAATCGTCTACAGAGTATATGCAGAGATTTCTGAGGTTAGCTAGTTTTGTTGGACCGATTGCGGGTGATGCTCATAGGCAGGATAGGCACTTTATACCGGATCGTGAATACTGATTGCACCGATGTTGCACTAGTAGCGGACGCAGCCCGCAATATTGAGTTACTTCAAGCTGATAGGGGTTCGAACAAGAGGGACAGGGATGGTGATCGTATTAACTACAGGGGTCGTCAGGACCAGGGTCATGAGCATAGGGGTCATCAGGACCAGGGTGTTGAGCACAGGGGTCGCTAGGATCGGGGTTTTGATCAGAGGCGACAGGAGTACAAGGGTCAGGATCAGAGGGTTACTTGTAGAAATGGGAATGACCGTCAGGGTTATGGCAACAACAACCAGCGTCAGTACAGGGATCAGTTGACTCGAGGTTCTCAGCAGGGTCGTTCTTCAGGTTCTTCGGGTCAAAGGAGGCCTACTGAGACCTTACCTCCTCCACCTCTCTGTGCTACTTGCGGGAAGCCTCACCCGAGCGTTTGTCACAAAGCTACTGGAGGATGTTTCACTTGCGGGTCTACTAATCACAAGGTGAGGGATTGTCCCCAGGAGAAACGGATTACACCAGTAAACTCCACTAAGCCAACTCCTACTATGGGTCATGTTTATGCTACGACGCGTGATCAGGCAGCAAACTTATCAGGTACTATTACCGGCATTCTTTACATTGGTGATCGTACAGTTTTTGCATTATTTGATACTGGTGCCATACACTCCATTATATCTGTTGCATTTGACAAGAAACTTAATATGACCCCAACACCACTAACAAATCATATATCTATCTCAACACCAATGAAAAACCATGTACTCATTGAACATGAATATGTGAATTGTCCCTTACGGTTTGATGACCGCATTCGTCTGGCGAATTTGCTCCCTATTGATATGATTGATTTTGATGTGATTTTGGGCATGGATTGGTTGGCTTCGCATAGAGCTACCATTTATTGCCATGCCAGAAATGTGATTTTCGGTGACTTGCATCAGCCTGATTTTATTTATCATCGTTCTCAACCTCTTAAATCTGTTAAAATTATTTCTTCCATGAAGGCACGAACCTTGATTTCCCATGGTTGCCAAGGTTTTCTGGCTTCTATTAAAGATACATCTTTGAAGAGTCCTAGTATCGAAATTCTTCCTGTCGTACGAGAGTTTTCCGACGTTTTCCCCGACGAACTTCCTGGTATACCTCCTGCTAGGGAAGTTGAGTTTGGCATTGAGTTGATCCCAGGTGTTGAACCTATTTCCAAAGTTCCGTACCGTATGGCGCCATTAGAGTTGAAGGAACAGTTACAGGAACTCTTAGAGAATGGTTTCATCCGACCCAGTGTCTCTCCTTGGGGTGCACCTGTTTTGTTTGTTAAGAAGAAGGATGGAAGTATGCGTCTATGTATCGACTATCGTGAGCTTAACCGTATCACAATCCGTAATCGTTATCCTCTTCCGCGTATCGATGATTTGTTTGATCAATTCAACGGGCTAAGTTCTTTTCGAAAATAGATTTGAGGTCAGATTATCACCAATTACGTATGAAGGAGCAAGATGTTCCTAAGACCGCGTTCCGTACCCGAAATGGTCACTACGAGTTTTTGGTTATGCCCTTCGGTTTGACAAACGCTCCCGCTGTATTTATGGATCTTATGAATCGCGTATTCCACGAGTATCTCGACAAGTTCGTTATTGTTTTCATCGACGACATTCTTGTTTATTCCAAGACTGAAGGAGATCGAGAGCAACATCTCTGGATTGTTTTGGAGACTCTTCGGCAGCAGAAGTTGTATGCAACGTTGTCGAAGTGTGAGTTTTGGCTAAAGCAAGTTGCATTCCTTGGTCATATTGTATCCGCAGATGGCATCACCATGGATCCATCTAAGGTTGAGGCTATCACCAAGTGGCCGAGACCTACTACTGTGACTGAGGTTAGGAGTTTTCTGGGACTTGCTGGCTACTATCGACGTTTTGTTGAGGGTTTCTCACGGTTGGCGTTACCTTTGATGCAACTGATGAGTAAGGGTGAGAAGTTTGTTTGGACGGAGGAACGTGAGCAGAATTTCAAAGAGTTGAAACAGGGATTGGTGTCGGCTCCTATTTTGACTCTTCCATCTGGTTCTGGGGGCTATCAGATTTATAGTGACGCGTCGAAGAAGGGTTTAGGTTGTGTCCTTATGCAGCACGGTAAGGTGATTGATTATGCTTCGAGGCAATTAAAACCTTATGAAGTGAATTATCCTACTCATGATTTAGAGTTGGCTGCGGTGGTTTTTGCTTTGAAGATTTGGAGACACTACTTGTATGGCGAATCGTGTGATATCTTTACTGACCACAAGAGTCTTAAGTATATCTTCACCCAGAATTAACTTAACATGAGACAAAGAAGGTGGTTGGAACTCCTTAAGAATTATGATGCGAATATTCAATACCATCCGGGCAAGGCGAATGTTGTTGCCGATGCGCTTAGCCGGAAGTCTAGTATGATTGCTAGTTTAGAGAATGAGCCAAGGGTTCTTCATGATTTAGAACTTTTGGATGTTGAACTTTGTGTATGAGGTTATGATGGATATTGGGCTAGTATGAAGATAGAATCCAATCTTATACTACGGATTAAGGAAGCTCAAAATGATGATGGTGAGCTTTGGGCTGTGGTTCAAAATGTCCAGGAGGGTAAGCAGTCGGAGTTCAGGGTAGATGACTCTGGTGTGGTATGGTTTGAAAATCGAATTTGTGTTCCTAACGATCCTGATTTGTGTGAGGCTGTGTTGTCAGAGGCCCATAGTTCCCCATTCACTATCCATCCTGGTTCTACCAAGATGTACAGGGATCTTAAGCAACACTTTTGGTGGAATGGCATGAAACAGGATGTAGCCTTGTATGTTGCTAGATGTATGACTTGCCAGCAGGTCAAAATCGAACATCAGAGGGCTAGTGGTTTGCTGCAACCGTTAGATATCCCTACTTGGAAGTGGGATGAGATTTCCATGGACTTTGTTACTAGTTTACCTCTTACTCGGAAAAGACATGATGCAATATGGGTAGTCGTCGATCGTCTAACCAAATCTGCCCATTTCTTACCTATTCGTATGGATCTTCGTGTTAGTAGATTGGCGAAAAATTTTCAACAGGAGATTGTTAGACTTCATGGTACTCCGACATCTATCGTGTCAGACAGAGATCCGCAGTTTACTTTTCGTTTTTGGAAAAGCCTACATAAAGCTTGGGGTACACGTCTTAAGTTTAGCACGGCTTTTCATCCACAGACAGATGGTCAGTCATAAAGGACCATTTAGACTTTAGAAGACATGTTGAGGGCATGTGCTTTGGAGTGGACGGGAAGTTGGGACGAATACTTGTGTTTGGTGGAGTTTGCTTATAATAATAGTTGGCATGCTAGCATCAATGCAGCACCGTATGAGCTTTTATATGGGAGGAAATGTAGAGCACCCATTTGTTGGAACGAGGTAGGTGAACGTGTGATCGAGGGGCCGGAACTTATTCAAATCACTAATGAGAAAGTGGCTGTAGCCAAGGAGAAGCTGAAAGAGGCTCGCACTCGACAGAAGAGTTATGCTGATAAGCGTCGACGTGACTTGGAGTTTCAGGTTGGGGATCGTATATTTCTGAAAGTATCGCCGTTCGGAGGTGTGAAATGTTTTGGGATCAAAGGGAAGCTTAGTCCTCGATTCATTGGGCCGTTAGAAATTCTTGAACGTATTGGGGATGTTTCTTATTGCTTGGCTCTACCTCCTCAGTTATCACATGTTCATAATGTCTTCCATTTATCTCTTCTGAGGGGATACAATTATCATCCATTGTATGTGGCGTCTTATTCTTTTGATCAGATTCAGCCTGATATGTCTCTTTCTGAGAAACCCGAAGCTATTTTGGATCGACAAGATAGGGTCATGAGAAAAAAAGTCATTCCATTTGTTAAGATTCTTTGGAAGAATCACCCAGAGCGTGAAGCAACCTGGGAGACCGAGGAATCGATGCGAACAAGTTATCCTCATTTCTTTTCGTAGTCTGGTACGTATCTATTTCGTTTTCAATTCAATTTTCGAGGACGAAAATTTTCTTTTTAGAGGGGAAGAGTTGTAAAGCCCAGAAATTTCGAATCTCAAATTTTCGTCTAATTTCAAAATTTCTCTATACTTTGCAATAATTCATTTTTAAACTTTAACCTATATACTATATGGTATAATTAAATTAAAAAATTAGTAACCTAAGTCTATGTTTAAATTAAATAATTGTACACCAAAGAAACTTTCATAAATGATAATCTATCACACGTTTCAAATCAATATTAATAACCGAAAATTTGCCATTAAACTCCATAAATTTCGGCCACTACTCACCCTACCATAACCGATCCATTATACCCAATCAAACCCAATTATGATCATTTACTACCTTCCTTATATGCAGCTTGCTCCTCTTCCTTAATAACATGATTTCTTGTTCCTCTTCTCCATTCCATTCATACGATCAAAACACAAACACACATATACAAGGCTGCTACTATATTTCTCTATCAAAGATCAAGGTTGCTGCTGTTCGTGGCCCTTAAAAAGTGTTGCTGAGGTCGTGTAATCGTGAACTCTTGGTGCTTGTTGTTTGGATCGAGATTAGGGCTTGATTCGTGAGGGTTTCGTTCTTGTTCTCTCCTTTATTGGATTCATCATAAGGTATCTCCAATCGATCTTATATCTCTTTCCTATTCGACACATGATTGCACATATATTCTAAATATATATAAACCTGAAATCTAATTCGTATGCATACTAAACAAAGGTCTGATCTATTCTATTCAAATTATATGTTAAAACGTATATAGAAGATCACATAAAATCATAACGGTATTGGATGTTTCGATATGTAAATACCAAATCAAATCAACTTATGTTTCTGATCTGATTCGACTCCTTATTAATTCGACCCTAAACCTAATCTATTCGACCTAATATAATCTCTAATACGTACCTTAAAAATCTGATATAAAACCCTAAGTGTTTATGAGAAACATATGCATTGATACTAGAGAACTAGGGCTTGTTTGGTATGATTTCATGTGTTTACTTGGCTCGTATATTCTGTGTTATGCGTGTGTGTCGTGTGTATGATCATCAAAGGCTGGAAACATGTGGGTTAATATATTAATTAACCAGGTCTTGTGATATATATAGGTCTCGTGTGCGTTTGTGTAAGTAAAACATGTTAAAAATGGTCTAAAACGGATTTCTGCAGGAGACAGTTTTGAAAAGCTGAATATGTGTGCGTTATATCTCGAGTTCCATAAGGATTTAACTCTATACTTTTGCATAAAAACTTATTTTAATGTCTTATTTAAGTTTTCCAATTGGTTTGAAGGGAATTGGAGTTGTATTGGTCATGCGTTTGAATTTTACGGGATCATATGTCAAAATCTGAGTTTTAAGAATTTAAATTCAGTCTGGTTTCATGATTTTTAATTTGAAAACTATAACGAGTTATGACTTTCAAATTTCCAGGAGTTATATTTCACATGTTTTCTAAGTTCTGGAATTTTTGTGAATTTTTACAAAGTGTTTGTTATGCCTTTGTAATGAATAACTTCTGAGTGTTTCAGCAGTTTACTTTATGAAAAGTCGTGTAAAGAGTGATTTTTATTGTGTGCTTGTACTAATGAATAAAATCTGAGAAAATTCAAGTAGATTCCAAAGACATATATGCTTCAGTGGTAATTTTGATGAATTTTTACTTTGAAATCTGGTGTGGTGTTAAAGTTCATAAAATGAAGGCTAAAACATAGTAAAACCAGAATTTTGTTAGAAGATTAAGATTGTTTGTGATTTTAATACCATTTAATATACTTGAACCCTAAAATGCATTTGAACATTAATTATGATACAATTGGTCATATGTTAACCTAATCCCAATAACGAAACTCTAATCACATTAATAGATGGTGTTAAGTAATTAAGAAACTGTTATGACATTATGAGCTAATAAGCATAAATAAACCTAATTTGTGTAGACTCGCTGAAGAAGGAGTAAACTCTAATCTTTATATCTTTGACGTGTATTGCATTTTGTGGTTGGAGGTATGGATATTCTTGATACCCCTTCTCTCTACCATTGTATCGGTTCTTTCGTTTGTTTTGATATTTGTACGGATACTCTTGAACCTTTGATATGATACATTTGATATGAACCTTTAATATGAACTTTCATATGATATGCCATTTGAACCCTTCAGTTTGATACCCGAGCCAAGTTCGTTTCCTAGCCATGAAGGTAACATGGCCGTGTCATTGATGCACCAATGGCATGACTCTAGTGTGGTTGAGTGATCTTCCACACCGTCCCATTTTGATATGATATGTGCACTTTACATTTGTTATGGCCAATATGATTTGTTCGGGGGCGTATGGATGCATCCTAGGTTCGATTCGTATATGATTGGATATGACATGATTGTGATATGATATGTTCGGTGATTGATGCTTGTGTGCAATACACGTCTTTCACGTGTTCGAGAGTTAGCTACTCCATGGTTACTATGATATTTGATTTAATTTATGTTCGGGCTCGTGGTAGATTACTGACTTTTCCTTACTTTTGATATCCATTTGTTTATACTTCATGCCTTTCCCAATGCACCGTAGTTTATATGTTCGTTCCTTATCGTTTGGTTTTATTTATATATATCTGTCCACTGGGCTTTTTAAGCTCAGCCGCAGTTTCCTTTTTCTGCGGCAGGTATCTAAGATAGGAGCTGGGGTTGCTTTGGGGTTGAGAGTTGAGCTTGTGGAGACTTTACCCTAGTCATCTTAGATTTATTTCGCTATTGTTAAGATATTGTTTAGACTTTGATGATTTGTTATTCATCCCTTTGGATTATTTCTTTTCGTTGAACTTATGTTTTGGTTTAAGTCACTTCAACTTAAGTCCTTTTGATTATTTATGTTTAAGACTTCCGCTTGCGTTTATTTATGTATGTTCTGATTTGACACCATAATGTGATACTTCTACCCTTGTCGGGTTGGGGTGTTACAATTAAGGTATCGGAGCTTTAGGTTCGACCTGTAGAGTTTAGGCTATGACCTGTGAGGATTAGGGTAGACATTAGGTTTCCTTCTGCGTATTTTCCTTTCATACTTCATCTTTATTTGACCTTACAAATCGTTTTGATAATCATTCAGATGGTGTATACGCATAGAAATCCTAATGGGGATGATATCCCTGACTTCGAGGCCATGATAGCCACTGCTTTGGCTAATGCTCTCCCGAATCTCTCTGCTGGATTGAGGACCAGAATCGTCGATGACATCAGAAATGGTGCTGGTTCGTCGGGTAGCGGTGCTCCACCTATCGGGATGCATGGTTGGATTGAAAAGTTCACTAAGCTTAAGCCTCTTTCCTTCCGATCTACTGCCACCCCCACAGAGGCAGAAGATTGGATCACATATATGGAGAAGTTGTTCAAGGTCTTGGGTTGTGGTGATGAATTCAAGACGTGTTTGGCTACCTTCAAGTTGGTAGGTGATGCGTTGAATTGGTGGAAGGCGTATGTTCTGTCTAAGGGAGAGAACTTTGCTGACACTTCTGCATGGAATACTTTCCGTGACATCTTCTATAAGCAGTACTTTCCTTTCTCCGAGCAGCAAAGGTATGAGCGCGAGTATGCGGCTATTCATCAGTTGGATCGGGAATCGTCTAGAGAGTATATGCAGAGATTTCTGAGGCTAGCTAGTTTTGTTGGACCGATTGCGGGTGATGCTCATAGGCAGGCTAGGCACTTTAAGTGGGGGCTGAAGAAGTTGGATATTAGACCGGATCGTGAATACTGATTACACCGATGTTGCACTAGTAGCGGACGCAGCCCGCAATATTGAGTTACTTCATGCTGATAGGGGTTCGAACAAGAAGGACAGGGATGGTGATCGTATTAACTACAGGGATCGTTAGGACCAGGGTCATGAGCATAGGGGTCGTCAGGGCCAGGGTGTTGAGCACAGGGGTCGCCAGGATCGGGGTTTTGATCAGAGGCGACAGGAGTACAGGGGTCAGGATCAGAGGGTTACTGGTATAAATGGGAATGACCGTCAGGGTTATGGCAACAACAACCAGCGTCAGTACAGGGATCAGTCGACTCGAGGTTCTCAGCAGGTTCGTTCTTCAGGTTCTTCGGGTCAGAGGAGGCCTACTGAGACTTTACCTCCTCCACCTCTCTGTGCTACTAGCGGGAAGCCTCACCCGGGCGTTTGTCACAAAGCTACTGGAGGATGTTTCACTTGCGGGTCCACTAATCACAAGGTGAGGGATTGTCCCCAGGAGAAACGGATTACACCAGTAAACTCCGCTAAGCCAGCTCCTACTATGGGTCGTGTTTATGCTACGATGCGTGATCAGGCAGCAAACTTATCAGGCATTCTTTACATTGGTGATCGTACAGTTTTTGCATTATTTGATACTGGTGCCACACACTCCATTATATCTGTTGCATTTGCCAAGAAACTTAATATGACCCCAACACCACTAACAAATCGTATATCCATCTCAACACCAATGAAAAACCATGTACTCATTGAACATGAATATGTGAATTGTCCCTTACGGTTTGATGACCGCATTCGTCTGGCAAATTTGCTCCCTATTGATATGATCGATTTTGATGTGATTTTGGGCATGGATTTGTTGGCTTCGCATAGAGCTACCATTGATTGCCATGCCAGAAATGTGATTTTCGGCGACTTGCATCAGCCTGATTTTATTTATCATGGTTCTCAACTTCTTAAATCTGTTAAAATTATTTCTGCCATGAAGGCATGAACCTTGATTTCCCATGGTTGCCAAGGTTTTCTGGCTTCTATTAAAGATACATCTTTGAAGAGTCCTAGTATCGAAAGTCTTCCTGTCGTACGAGAGTTTTTCGACATTTTCCCCGACGAACTTCCTGGTATACCTCCTGCTAGGGAAGTTGAGTTTGGCATTGAGTTGATCCCAAGTGCTGAACCTATTTCCAAAGCTCCGTGCCGTATGGCGCCATTAGAGTTGAAGGAATTGAAGGAATAGTTACAGGAACTCTTGGAGAATGGTTTCATCCGACCCAGTGTCTCTCCTTGGGGTGCACCTGTTTTGTTTGTTAAGAAGAAGGATGGAAGTATGCGTCTGTGTATCGACTATCGTGAGATTAACCGTATCACAATCTGTAATCGTTATCCTCTTCCGCGTATCGATGATTTGTTTGATCAATTGCAAGGGGCTAAGTTCTTTTCGAAAATCGATTTAAGGTCAGGTTATCACCAATTACGTGTGAAGGAGCAAGATGTTCCTAAGACCACATTCCGTACCAGATCTGGTCACTACGAGTTTTTGGTTATGCCCTTCGGTTTGACAAACGCTCCCGCTGTATTTATGGATCCTATGAATCGCGTATTCCACGAGTATCTCGACAAGTTCGTTATTGTTTTCATCGACGACATTCTTGTTTATTCCAAGACTGAAGGAGATCATGAGCAACATCTCTGGATTGTTTTGGAGACTCTTCGGCAGCAGAAGTTGTATGCCAAGTTGTCGAAGTGTGAGTTTTAGCTAAAGCAAGTTACATTCCTTGGTCATATTGTATCCGCAGATGGCATCACCATGGATCCATCTAAGGTTGAGGCTATCACCAAGTGGCCGAGACCTACTACTGTGACTGAGGTTAGGAGTTTTCTGGGACTTGCTGGCTACTATCGACGTTTTGTTGAGGCTTTCTCACGGTTGGCGTTACATTTGATGCAACTGATGAGGAAGGGTGAGAAGTTTGTTTGGACGGAGGAACGTGAGCAGAATTTCGAAGAGTTGAAACAGAGATTGGTGTCGGCTCCTATTTTGCAGGAGACAGTTTTGAAAAGCTGAATATGTGTGCGTTATAGCTTGATTTCTATAAGGATTTAACTCTATACTTTTGCATAAAAACTTAGTTTAATGTCTTATTTAAGTTTTCCAATTGTTTTGAAAGGAATTGGAGTTGTATTGGTCATGCTTTTGAATTTTATGGGATCATATGTCAAAATCTGAGTTTTAAGAATTTAAATTCAGTCTCGTTTCACGATTTTTCATTTGAAAACTATAAGGAGTTTTGACTTTCAAATTTACAGGAGTTATATTTCACATGTTTTCGAAGTTCTGGAATTTTTGTGGATTTTTACAAAGTGTTTTGATATGCCTTTGTAATGAATAACTTCTGAGTGTTTCAGCAGTTTACTTTCAGGACAGTCGTGTAAAGAGTGATTTTTATTGAGTGTTTGTACTAATGAATAAAATCTGAGAAAATTCAAATAGACTCCTAAGACATATATGCTTCAGTGGTAATTTTGATGAATTTTTAATTTGACATATGTTGTGGTGTTAAAGTTCATAAAATGAAGGCTAAAACATAGTAAAACAAGAATTTTGTTAGAAGATTAAGATTGTTGTGATTTTAATACCATTTAATATACTTGTTGGCCACTAAGTATACTGGATACAGCTTGGGAAGTAGTTTAAACAACAAGCTGTGCTGATTTTAAATCTGAGTGCGTAGCGGAAGTCTTAGATACAGTAAGTTGCTGTGGATATAGCAACTAGGTGTACAGTGTATACTTAAATAATCACAGTAAATAAAACAGTAAAAACTGAAGGTAAATAACACAGTATTTAAAGTGGTTCGAGGTAAACCCCTCTACCTCCACTGGTCCTCCACACAGGAGTAAAATGTTTATTATAATTACTACGTACACAACTACATAATTATAACAGTATACAATCAGTATATCGTTCACACAGATTGATATAAAGATCTTAGCTTCAACCGTTCACACAGATTGGTTTGAGCTAAAGCTTGACTGACTTCTTCACACAGAGTTCTAAAGCTTCGTCTTCCTCAGTCCACATAGGGCTGATCTGGGTTTGTTCAAAGTATAGAACAAAATGTGAACAACAGCTTTGACTTTATGAGCTTGTAGCTGATCAAGTGTTGTTCAAGATGATGAGCACTGTATATCTCTTTTATCTGAGTTGCAGTAAGCTTGGAGATATATTTTGCTCTGATGATAACTTGAAAGCTTTGATAGATTTCGGTTTCGGTAACTGATCTTCAATGCCCTCATGAGATATATATAGTCTCTGAAATATATATCTGTTGAGAAAGATTCCGTTCCAACGGGATTAAAAGCACAATCCGGATTTAGCGGGATTTGAAGATCTGTTGACTGATAGTATTTAAATACTTTATCCTTGAGTATTTAAATACATCTATATTCAATGGGACTTGACTTCTGAAGATTCCTTCTTGTCCTGTTGAAAGCTGTATGGAAGATAACTGTATTGGTGATTCGAGACAGTTTCTATACTTGGTCTTTATAAGACTTCTTTGCTGTAGTGAAAGGGTTCCACTATATGCTGGATTTCGAGACAGGTCTTTGATACAGGTTGATGCCTCAACACTTCGATACTGTTTCCTTTACTGTATGCGGATTGGCATATATGTCAAAACCTCTTATCAAATACTATTCGATACAGGGATTGAATATCCCGGCTGTTTCGATACAGGGTTCTTGTTTTCCCAACAATTTCCCCCTTTTTGACAATTTGCCAAGACTATAACTTTCTAACTTTCAAGTCTTCTTGATGATGCCAAAACCTTCTTCATGAAATAATCTTCTTTGATGACTTCTGACAGATTTCTTGGTTTTTGTCAAAAGGTCTGTCTTTCAGAAACTTTAGCTATTTAATGAACTGCTCGCAGGCGAGTTCGATACAGCTAAGGATTTTTACAACTTAAGCTTATGATTGGCGCGCAGGCACAATCTTACAATGTATTCTAAGCTTACAACTGAAATCATGAACTGTTCGTAGACAAGTTAAATGCGACTTAATTTTCAATCAAGTTTCTATACTTGAGATTGTTATCAAACAATTTAAGTAATCATACATCAACACAGTAGATTACGAGTTGTAATCTTTCAAGACAAACAAACACTTTTATTGATATTCAAAACAAATTGAGTACATGGTTTGCTGTTTCGAAGAGAAATTACAAAACAAAAATCATATACAAGGATTTCAGCTCCTATCTGTAGTCCGCATGTCTCCATGGCTTTCTCCCTGGATCATTCTCGGTACCACGCCACCAGTTCTGTAGGGAATCGTTGCCTCAATCCTGGTATATAGCTCTTCCTTCATAGGATCTATCAAAGGCAAGAATCCAGTTTTCTGGATGGGTGATCCGATCTCCTCTTTTGTGCTTGCTTTTCATATCTAGCTGGAGAGGGAGTTTTCCTTCTTCTAGCATCTTCGTAAATTTATCTGCGGCCTCCGCTAAAGTCTTATAGCTCTTGAAGATGGCAGATTCCTTGATGAGTTTTACAAAGTATCTCATCAGTTTGTTCTTCCTCCATTGCTTCAGCTCATCGGCAGTAGGATGGCGGTTAGTCGGCAGACGAATTTCAGAAGGTCTCTGGATTAGACTTTGCCACGGGACATTTGGATCATGAAATTCAGGTCGGGAGCCTGAAATCTTAAAACTGTGAGAGGGAGGGGCTAGCTTGTTTAACTCAGCAGTGATGCTGTCTTGAGCGGCCTCAAATTCCCTTTCATGCTGTAACCTGATTCTCCTTGCAGCTTCTTTTGCTCCTTCCCCCTTTTTGGCGTCATCCAGACGTCCTAGGATCTCTAATGCAGCATCCTGTTTTGTCTCGATGTTAGTCATTCTTTCTACAATGGAGGAAAGTGCCTGCGACATGTCCTTGATGCATTTGTCATGGGCTCGCAATTGAGAACTGTTTTCGATCATAGCATATGCGGTCTTGGCTTCAGCGATGCGCGTTTTGGTTGCCTCTTCCTTCAGGAGTTGCTCTTGCTTGTCTTCCATGATTTTCAGTGCTTGTTTGAATACTTCTGGCAAAATAATGAAGGCCTCGACTACTCGAGAAACTTCATGCTGTAAGGTGGTCATCTCTTCCACGGCAGAAGTATGCATCCAATTCAAGGATTTTTCAACTGAAGACAGAGCATTCACTGGATCCTGGATGAATACAGTTTGAAGACCAAGAGCACGCAGGCGCTCTTTTCTAGCAGCAGAAATCGGAGAATATGGTTGAGAAAAATCTTCAGAGCAATTCAACCTCCTCAGATTTACGGTTGGGCGTAAATTGAGTTGGACATCCTCAGGTATATTACTGTCCTCGGATTCCACGGTTGAAGGGGCGGGAGCAGCTTGTTCTGGTTCGGCGGCAGGGGGTTGAGTGTCCTCCTGTAGCGAAGGTTCGTCGGTAGACATGGATACAGGAGGGACTGAATCCTCCTGTTGTCTCTCAGTGACAACTACTTCTTCTGAAGCGGCGGCAGGCTCGGGTGCTTGTTCCAAAACTGTTCCTTCCTCCTCGACTTGAGGGACTGATTCCTCCTTGTCGGGAATGTTTTCTTGCTGTGGCGAAGGGGGCTTGCTTCGAGTTGACGGCCCTTCGTCATCTTTTGGTTGAGATGCATCTCTATCTTGAGCCTCTTCACGACTCATTCTCAGACCAGCTTGTAAAACATCGTCGTCGTCGTCTAAGTCATTGTCATCATCATCTTTTGGATTTGGGAGAGAGTCCTCTGACTTATATTTACCTTTCCTCCTTGCGACAGATTTCTGCAGAAGATGGCTTTCAATCAGTTCTTTGCAGAAGGGATTGTCCCATCGAATCAGGGCCTCAATTTCCGTTGAGTCCATCACTTCTGACACGAATCTTTCTTCTTGGCTCCAATCGCTCCAGTTATATAATGTCTCATACGGAGCTAGCCTGTAGCCTTTCCATTTCAGAAATCTTTCGTAAGCATGGTTGATCTGAACAGAGAGAAGGGTTTTGTGAATAATGGTGTCAGGGGAGGGACTGCGTACAATGTCTGGGTCCGCTGTAGCGAGGGGTTCCTCTACAGGTGTGGGATCCTGTAGGGAAGTGGGATTCCTTACAGGGGATGGTGCCCTGAAAGAAGATTGATCCTGTACGGGTGTGGAATCCCGCATAGGAGAGGTAGCGTTTGGCTCCATATGGGCAGCCGACTCGCTAGAGTCTTTTTCGTTGGCAGATGTCCCATCATCCGTCCTAGCCGCCAAAGGCTCAGGATCTACTGTCGATACAGTAGTGGACACCTCTTCCATAAGGGTTGGGCCCTGGGGTTGTTCTTCAGTGGGTTGAGCCACGGTAAAAACTGCTTCGGAGGGCTTGGTGGATTTAGAAAGCATCCTTAGCTTCTTCTTTCGCTTCTCACCAGCAATGGGTTTCTTGCTGTGAGATCTTTTCCTCTTCTTTGAAGACTCCACGTCCTGGGACTTCAAAGATACAACTTTTGGGTCTGCAGAAACTGGCATATATTTGGTTTTCGGGTGGTTGCAGACCATGGTGCTCTGGTTATACGCAGTAGGCGCCTCCTAGGTATATCCTGGAGCTATTCTTCTTTGCATCAGCAGATTGCGATAGTCCGCATTTCGTCAAGATATGGTTTAACATTAAACCAAATGACTTCTTCTGGGTGGCAGGCTTGCATACTTCCTCTTGCAAGCGCTTCAGGATTATCTGGCACCAGTTGACCTTTTCACAGGTCAGAATTGCCACCATCATCCTGAACCTCAGATTAGTACACATTTCGAACGCACCAGTTCGATTCTCAATGATCCTGCAGCAGAAATCATGCAAATATACATAAGGCAGACAAAAATTCTTTTTGTGACAGGTGGTTTGTACTATGTCAACAAAAGTTGAGCCGGTGAATAGCCCATAAAACTGAGTTATAAGTTCTTGAGACCCAAACGTCTCAAGTTGATCCATTGTCAGGCCATCAGCAGGTAACCTGTAGATATTCTGGAGCAGATCGCTATCAACACAGATCTCAACTCCTTGAATGGTAGCGGTAATGTCAGCAACGTGACCTCCTTGGGCCAGCGACAAAAAGCGTACGGTGGCGTTGAGGTAAAATTCCTCAACCAGATGAACATCATACTTGTCAGCAGTTTGACTTCCAAGGCGACAGAGGCCTTGTTGATGAAGACGAGTGATGATGTATTCCATGGGTTCGACATCATTGGTTTCAGTGAGAAGGCGTTCAATGACAACAGATCTTGAGAAGATCCGTCCATCGATGATGTTTGCGGTTTTCTTGAGAGCGGGAGAAGAAGTTTGTCCAGCCATTTGATGATTTTTCAAGAAAAAGTGAAGAAGAAAACACGTAATATGCAGTAAAATGCAGAAAGCTGTGTAGGCTATTTTTGCTTGAGAACTCTTAATTTTTGCAGAAAGCGTAAAGAGTCTCTAATGGCAGTATCAGTCCTTTTATAGTTGGGCGGCGAAATAGGGTTTTGCAGAGTACGAATGGTCAGATTTTAAGGGATGGGAACCGGTTTTTGAAATCAACGGTTAAGATGGACTGAGTATAGTACGCTAATCCATTAAAATGTTTAAAATATAAGCGGATCCCACTTCTGACATTTGTGTCACCCTAAATGCCTGAAACGGCGGTTTTAAAAACAATAAACAATTTAAAACATCGCGGCTTTAGAGATTCAGTTGTCCAGATGTCGTGTAAGGCATTTAATGTACATGACGTTTGACATAAAAACAGGGCACGTGGACAAAAATCATTTTAAAATGAAATGATATAATATAATATATATATACTGAATCGAAATCCTATAGTATGTGCTATGTCCGCGTCGATACAGCGTTCCCCCTTAAAAAGGTACATATAGGTTTTAAATTCCATACAGCAACTTTTGGATTAATGTTGTATTCATGGGTCCTACAGTATTCCCCTTTAATTATTGCACACGTCAGCTGTAGGATTCATAAGTCTTTACTCACTACAGTGTTGTATTGACAGTTCTGAGTGTACAGATAATTAACGTTGGATACTGTATTCTTGGGTCTTACAGCATTCCCCCTCAATTGTTGAGTAAACACAGTAAATTACTTACAGGGAGTCGGGCTGTAGCATTCCCAATTCTTGTCTAAGCATGTTGAATATGGCTGTGTCGAGCGGCTTGGTGAAGATGTCGGCCAACTGAATGTCTGTATGAACTTTTTCAAGGCGAACATCTTTGTTCTCGACATGATTCCTTATAAAATGATGCTTCATGTTGATATGCTTAGTGCGCGAGTGTAGGACAGGATTGTGCGTTATAGCAATTGCACTTGTGCTATCACACATGATTTGAGTCTCTCTGGCTTCAATTCCATAATCTGATAACTGTTGCTGCATCCAAAGGATCTACATAGAGCAACTACCAGCATCATAGTATTCAGATTCAGCCGTGAAAAGAGAGTTAGTCAATTGCTTCTTACTGAACCAAGAAACGAGTCTAGGTCCAAGAAAGTGACAAGTTCCACTTGTACTCTTCCTATATAGCTTGCAGCCTCCGAGATCCGAGTCGCTGTATCCAACAAAATTGAATCCGCCTTCTTTAGGATACCATAGTCCTACATCGACAGTTCCTTTAATGTACTTCAGGATTCGTTTAGCTGTATTGAAGTGTGATTCCTTAGGTGCTACTTGATACCTCGCACACACTCCAACAGAAAACTGGATATCGGGCCTGCTAGCCGTTAGGTACATGAGCGAACCAATAAGCTTCCTGTAGAGTGATTGGTCAAATGGCTTTCCGGCTTCATCAGCAATAATTTGCACGGAAGTGCTCATGGGGGTTGACGATGATTTGGAATTATTCATTCCAAATTTGTTGAGAAGCTCCTTGCTGTATTTTTCCTGGTTGATGAAAATACCTGTAGGCAACTGCTTTACCTGCAAACCTAGGAAATAACTAAGTTCCCCCATCATACTCATTTCAAATTTACTTTGCATGAGATGAGAGAACCTTTGACAAAAAGCAAGGTTAGTTGAACCAAAAATTATATCATCCACATAGATTTGCACCATAAGAAGGTCATCACCTTCCTGTATTTTGAACAAGGTCTTGTCCACAGCACCTTTCTCAAATCCGTTGTTGGTTAGATACTGGGACAAGGTTTCGTACCAGGCTTTAGGGGCTTGTTTAAGTCCATACAGCGCTTTCCTTAGCCTGTATACTAAGTCGATACCGTCTGTGTTGGCAAACCCTGGTAGTTGTTCAACATAAACTTCTTCGGCAAGGTCTCCATTCAGGAATGCACTATTGACGTCCATTTGGTATACAATCAAGCTCTTATGGGCGGCAAAGGCTAAAATTATCCTAATGGCTTCTAGTCTGGCTACAAGGGCGAAGGTTTCATCATAGTCTATGACTTCTTCCTGACTATAGCCTTGTGTGACTAGTCTGGATTTATTCCTTATAATAAGTCCATTTCGATCCTTTTTGTTTCGAAATACCCATTTGGTTCCTATAACCGATTGATGTGTAGGTCTAGGTACAAGATACCATACATTGTTTCTTTCAAAACCGTTAAGCTCTTCTTCCATAGATGTTATCCAATGAGAATTATTAAGAGCGTTTATGGTCGAAACAGGTTCAGACTGAGCTAAGAATACAGCGATAGTGTACATATTGAGTCTTCTAAGCTCGGATTGAGATTTCCATTCAGGAAACTGTGATATCTCAGTATCAAGTTCTTCTTGTGCACAACATTTCCTTGTGTACTCTGTATTCTCCTACGAGTAGAAACACCAGCATTTATGTTTCCAATGATCAGCTCTTGCGGGTGATCTCTCAACCATCTTCGATCGGGTTCTAATTCAGGATCCCATACTGTATCGAGAGATTCTGTAGATACAACTTCAGCTTGTACAGCGTCGGCTTCATCCACGTCGATTCTTATAGCTGCGGGGTTGATTTCTAAATCAACAACAGGTTCTATGGGAGTTGGAAGATCCAAGATAGAGAGTTGTTGGATGTTTTGGGTAACATCTTCTACTCCTGCAGGGTCATGATGAGGTTCGTCGAACACTACATGAACTTATTCCTCGATCGTCAGCTTCCTTTTATTAAAGATTCTGTAAGCTTTGCTGACGGAGGAGTATCCTACAAATATTCCTTCATCTGATTTCTCATCAAATGTTCTAAGTTGGTCCTTCCCATTATTCAACACATAACACCTGCATCCAAAAATATGAAAATATGAAACTAACGGAGTTTTGTTGTTCCATACCTCATATGCTGTTTTGTTGTGGTGCTTGTTGACGATATAGCGGTTTTGAGTGTAGCATGCTGTATTGGTTGCTTCACCCCAGAAACGTTGTGGCAACTTGCTTGCGGCGATCATTGTCCTTGTTGCTTCTTTCAACGTCCTATTCTTTCGCTCGGCAACACCATTTTGTTGAGGTGTACGGGAAGCTGAGTATTCGTGTTGTATCCCATTTTCCTAACAGTATTGCTCTATAAAGCGGTTAGTAAATTCTGTAACTCTGTCGGAACGAATGGACACGATACTCAATGCTTTTTCATTTTGCAACTTTCTCAGGAGCTCGGACAGCTTTGATGTTGTTTCCTTCTTCTTGCTAAGGAAAATTGTCCAAGCATACCTGGAATAATCATCAACAACAACCATGCAGTATTTCTTACCTCCCAAATTTACTGGGTCTACAGGACCATAGAGATCCATATGTAGCATTTCCAACACTCTTTGGGTTGAAAGGTAGGATTTGCTCTTCAGGGTTGACTTGATTTGCTTGCCTTTCTGACATGGTCCGCAGACGCTGTCCTTCTTAAATGACACATTTGGAAAACCTCTAACCATTCCCTATCTTGAGAGCTTGTTGATCATCTTGAAGTTGACGTGAGACATCCTCTTGTGCCATAACCAGCTAAGATCTGCAGTGCCTTTGGTAACAAAGCATGGAATTGAGGAGCTCATAGGCTTCCAGTCAGCAATATACATGTTACCTGATCTGCTTCCTATAAGCACAACTTCCTTGGTTTGGATGTTCTTGACTTTACAGCGATCTATATAGAATTTCACCGAGAACTGTTTATCACAGACTGGCTAATGCTAAGTAGATTGTACTGTAAGCCTTCAACATATGCAACATCGGCGACTTTGAATTTTCCAACAAGTAGGTTTCCTTTCCCTCTTGTTCTTCCTTTAGATTTATCACCGAAATGAACTTTTGGACCGCGACCTTCTACAAAATCTGATAGCTTGCTCCTATCTCCGGTCATGTGCTGAGAGCATCCACTATCAAAGTACCAGGTATCCTCCTCTAGAATGTCCTGTAGCAAAGAAATTAAGTAGATTTAGGTCCCCTTTTGATTTTTGGGTCCATGTATGTTAGTTCCTCTAGGTACCCAAGTTTTCCTGGCAGCAATTGGTTTACTGTAGGTCATACTGCGTACAGTGTTGCGATATCTACGAGGAGCATATCCGTAGTCGCTATAACCATGATAATTATTATGCATGAAAAATTCAGGGTTATTATTATTAATCCAGTACGAGTGCTGTATTGGAGGTGGAGCCACTTTCTTTGGCCTAACAGCTTGCCTACTGGGTCTCCAGTTGGATTCCCAATGCTGTTGTTGATAATAAGCGGGCACTTGCTGTCTCAAAGGATAACGGGTCTCCTGTATCCAATACCTAGGCGTGTTGTACTGATAGTACTGCCGTGCGGGCCTTTGGTAGTTGGATACAGCCTTCCTTCTGAACGGCTGTTGGCGCTGTTGATGTGCTCGGGGAGCATGGTGTTGAGTGCGCCTCATAGGTTGGAACGGCTTATGATTCCGCTGTCTGGAATAGGATTGCGGGGGCGGAATGGCAGCCTTCAGTTTTCGTAGTGCAGCAGGTTCCTTCACGGGACTAGGGGTATCTTTCGATACTGGAATGTGTTCCACACTCTTGACAAACACTGTACTAATTTTCCCTTTGTTTGAACATGAGTTGTATCCTAAGCCACTTTTATCATGAGCATGTTGCCCAGTGCTCGGAATTTCTTCCATTCTTTTGGACGATTTCTCGAATGATTTCAGAGTGGTCTCAAGTTCAATTTCTCATTTTTCGAGAGTTGTGACTTTGGCTTGAAGTAGAACCAAATCATTTGTCTTGCTCTCGTTGTGAGTTTTAACCTCACTTAGTTCATGAGCAAGTTGATGATTGCTCTCCATGATTTTTTCAAAATCGACTTTGCTGGTTTCACAATCAAGAGACATATTTTAATAATTTATCTTCAGCAAATCGTTTTCATCTTTCAGCTCTAGATTAGACAGTTGGAGCTGTATATTCTCGTTGTTCAATGTCTCATGGGCCTTTTGAATGTTTTTAAATTCATTCATCATGTTTTCAAAAGTACGAGATGCATTTGATGGAATAGCTGAGGTTGAACTTACCTCATCATCGCTATCTTCACCTTCCGGAATGTCTTTGGCCATAAAGCACATATATGCTTTATCATCGAACTCATCATCACATGAATCACTTTCGGTGACCACCTGAAGACATTCTTCTGATTTGGATGGTGTGGGGGAGGCGTCTGATTCTCCAATCAGGGCCTTGAGCTTGTTTTTCCAAGCACGTCTTCTTCCATCTCTCTCTTGTTTCTCAGCCTCCGACAACTTTTGAACTTTGGGATGAGGACATTTATTTGCATAATGCCCTGGTTTCCTACAATTATAGCACAGGTTAGAATTACCGGATGAATTTTCGGTACTTACCTTTTGGACAGGTTTGGGCCTGTAGGGAGTCTGCTTGATGAACTTTTTGAATTTGTGCATGAGAAGCGCCATTTCATCTTGAGACAGGATGCCGTCGTCACTGTCAGCATTCTTGTGACTGGGCTTCGACGAGTTGGGCATGCTGTGTCGACGACTCGATACAACGGCTAGTGCTGTGACCTTTGAAGGAGATTCTTCAGCTTTCTCTCTTCTGTCAATATCATACTCAAAAGCTTTGAGGTCAGAGAAGAGATCAAAAGTAGTTATTTCATTAAGATTGCAAGACACACACATAGATGTGGTCCTAATGTCCCATCGGGCTGGGAGAGATCTGAAAATTTTTAAATTCTTCTCCTTTTGGGTATAAATTTTGCCCAACGCTTCAAGTTCACCAACAATACCAGTGAATCTGAGGTCAAGTTCCTCAAGTGTCTTAGTTGGTTTCATTTCGAAAGATTCAAATTGCTGAGTCAGTTTTGAAATCTTATTGTCTTTTGAGAGCTCAGTTCCCTCACAAATCAACTTGAGTTTACCCCAGATTTCCTTGGCTGTTTTGCATCTCTTTACCTTCGAGAACGTGCCTTTGTCAAGGGTGACAAATAATGCATTCTTAGCCACATTGTCAAGGTTGGCTCGCTTTCTTTCATCTGTGGTCCATTGCTCGCGATCCTTCTCGAGCATCTCAGCATGGGTTTGGCCTTCAATCCTTGCGGCCGTGTTTACCTTCATGATCTTGATGGGACCATCCTGTATCACAAAAATCATCTCTTCGTGCATTGCTGCAAGATGAGCCTCCATCCTAATTCTCCAATCATCAAATTCGTTAATAGAGAACATAGGCACTTTGTTGATCATAGAAGTATCCATGTGAAAGTGAGGAAATGAAAGAAACTGTTTTTAAAGAGTAAGTGATTTTGGATCTGATTCGGTTAAAAATACGACTGATTCTTTTTGAAATCAACCTCTGCGATACCACTTGTTGGCCACTAAGTATACTGGATACAACTTGGGAACTAGTATAAACAACAAGTTGTGCTGATTGTAAATCTGAGTGCGTAGCGGAAGTCTTAGATACAGTAAGTTGCTGTGGATACAGCAACTAGGTGTACAGTGTATACTTAAATAATCACAGTAAATAAAATAGTAAAAACTGAAGGTAAATAACACAGTATTTAAAGTGGTTCGAGGTAAACCCCTCTACGTCCACTGGTCCTCCACACGGGAGTAAAATGTTTATTATAATTACTACGTACACAACTACGTAATTATAACAGTATACAATCAGTATATCGTTCACACAGATTGATATAAAGATCTTAGCTTCAATCGTTCACACAGATTGGTTTGAGCTAAAGCTTGACTGACTTCTTCACATAGAGTTCTGAAGCTTCGTCTTCCTCAGTCCACACAGGGCTGATCTGGGTTTGCTCAAAGTATAGAACAGAGTGTGAACAACAGCTTTGACTTTATGAGCTTGTAGCTGATGAAGTGTTGTTCAAGATGATGAGCACTGTATATCTCTTTTATCTGAGTTGCAGTAAGCTTGGAGATATATTTTGCTCTGATGATAACTTGATAGCTTTGATAGATTTCGGTTTCGGTAACTGATCTTCAATGCCCTCATGAGATATATATAGTCTCTGAAATATATATCCGTTGAGATGTATCCGTTGAGCAAGATTCTGTTCCAACGGGATTAAAAGCACGATCCGGATTTAGCGGGATTTGAAGATCTGTTGACTGACAGTATTTAAATACTTTATCCTTGAGTATTTAAATACTTCTATATTCAACGGGACTTGACTTCTGAAGATTCCTTCTTGTCCTGTTGAAAGCAGTATGGAAGATAACTGTATTGGTGATTCGAGACAGTTTCCATACTTGGTCATTATAAGACTTCTTTGCTGTAGTGAAAGGGTTCCACTATATGCTGGATTTCGAGACAGGTCTTCGATACAGGTTGATGCCTCAACACTTCGATATAGTTTCCTTTACTGTATGCGGATTGGCATATATGTCAAAACTTCTTATCAAATACTATTCGATACAGGGATTGAATATCCCGGCTGTTTCGATACAGGGTTCTTGTTTTCCCAACAATACTTGAACCCTAAAATGCATTTGAACATTTATTATAATACAATTGGTCATATGTTAACCTAATTCCAATAACGAAACTCTAATCATATTAATAAATGGTGTTAAGTAATTAAGAAACCATTATGACATTATGAACTAATAAGCATAAATAAAGCTAATTTGTGTAGATTCGCTGAAGAAGGAGTAAACTCTAATCTTTATATCTTTAACGTGTTTTGCATTTTGCGGTTGGAGGTACGAATACTCTTGAACCTTTGATACTCTCTACCATTGTATCAGTTGTTTCGTTTGTTTTGATATTCGTACGGATACTCTTGAACCTTTGATATGATACATTTGATATGAACCTTTAATATGAACTTCCATATGATATGCCATTTGAACCCTTCAGTTTGATACCCAAGCCAAGTTCGTTTCCTATCCATGAAGGTAACATGGCCGTGTCATTGATGCACCAATGGCATGACTCTAGTGTCGTTGAGTGGTGTTCCACACCTTCCCATTTTGATATGATATGTGCACTTTACATTTGTTATGGCCAATATGATTTGTTCGGGGGCGTATGGATGCATCCTAGGTTCGATTCATATCTGATTGGATATGACATGATTATGATATGATATGTTCGGTGATTGATGCTTGTGTGCAATACACGTCTTTCACATGTTCGAGAGTTAGCTACTCCATGGTTACTATGATATTTGATTTGATTTATGTTCGGGCTCGTGGTAGATTACTCACTTTTCCTTACTTTTGATATCCATTTGTTTATACTTCATGCCTTTCCCAATGCACCGTACTTTATATGTTCGTTCCTTATCGTTTGGTTTTGTTTATATATATCTGTCCACTGGGCTTTTTAAGCTCAGCCTCATTTTCCTTTTTCTGCGGCAGGTATCTAAGCTAGGAGTTGGGGTTGCTTTGGGGTTGAGAGTTGAGCTTGTGGAGACTTTACCCTAGTCATCTTAGATTTATTTCGCTATTGTTAAGACTTTGTTTAGACTTGGATGATTTGTTATTCATCCCTCTGGAGTATTTCCTTTCGTTGAACTTATGTTTTAGTTTAAGTCACTTCGACTTAACTCCTTTTGATTGTTTATGTTTAAGACTTCCGCTTACGTTTATTTATGTATGTTCTGATTTGCCACCATAATGTGATACTTCTACCCTTGTCGGGTTGGGGTGTTACAATTATGGTATCGGAGCTTTAGGTTCGACCTGTAGAGCTTAGGCTATGACCTGTGAGGATTTGGGTAGACATTAGATTTCCTTCTGCGTATTTTCCTTTCATACTTCATCTTTATTTGACCTTACAAATCGTTTTGATGATCATTCAATGGTGTATACGTGTAGAAATCCTAATGGGGATGATATCCCTGACTTCGAGGCCATGATAGCCGCTGCTTTGGCTAATGCTCTCCCGCATCTCTCTGCTGAATTGAGGACCAGAATCGTCGATGACATCAGAAATGGTGCTGGTTCGTCGGGTGGCGGTGATCCACCTATCGGGATGCATGGTTGGATTGAAAAATTCACTAAGCTTAAGCCTCTTTCCTTCTGATCTGCTGCCACCCCCACAGAGGCAGAAGATTGGATCACACATATGGAGAAGTTGTTCAAGGTCTTGGGTTGTGGTGATGAATTCAAGACGCGTTTGGCTACCTTCAAGTTGGAAGGTGATGCGTTGAATTGGTTGAAGGTGTATGTTCTGGCTAAGGGAGAGAACTTTGCTGACACTTGTGCTTGGAATACTTTCCGTGACATCTTGTATAAGCAGTACTTTCCTTTCTCCGAGCAGCAAAGGTACGAGCGCGAGTATGGGGCTATTCATCAGTTGGATCGGGAATCGTCTGGAGAGTATATGCAGAGATTTCTGAGGTTAGCTAGTTTTGTTGGAACGATTGCGGGTGATGCTCATAGGCAGGCTAGGCACTTTAAGTGGGGGCTGAAGAAGTTGGATATTAGACCGGATCGTGAATACTGATTACACTGATGTTGCACTGGTAGCGGATGCAGCCCGCAATATTGAGTTACTTCATGCTGATAGGGGTTCGAACAAGAGGGGCAGGGATGGTGATCGTATTAACTACAGGGGTCGTTAGGACCAGGGTCATGAGCATAGGGGTCGTCAGGACCAGGGTGTTGAGCACAGGGGTCGCCAGGATCGGGGTTTTGATCAGAGGCGACAGGAGTATAGGGGTCAGGATCACAGGGTTACTGGTAGAAATGGGAATGACCGTCAGGGTTATGGCAACAACAACCAGTGTCAGTACAGGGATCAGTCGACTCGAGGTTCTCAACAGGGTCGTTCTTAAGGCTCTTCGGGTCAGAGGAGGCCTACTGAGACCTTACCTCCTCCACCTCTCTGTGCTATTTGCGGGAAGCCTCACCCGAGCGTTTGTCACAAAGCTACTGGAGGATGTTTCACTTACGGGTCTACTAATCACAAGGTGAGGGATTGTCCCCAGGAGAAACGGATTACACCAGTAAACTCCACTAAGCCAACTCCTACTATGGGTCGTGTTTATGCTACGACGCGTGATCAGGCAGCAAACTTATCAGGTACTATTACCGGCATTCTTTACATTGGTGATCGTACAGTTTTTGCATTATTTGATACTTGTGCCACACACTCCATTATATCTGTTGCATTTGCCAAGAAACTTAATATGACCCCAACACCACTAACAAATCGTATATCCATCTCAACACCAATGAAAAACCATGTACTCATTGAACATGAATATGTGAATTGTCCCTTACGGTTTGATGACCGCATTCGTCTGGCGAATTTGCTCCCTATTGATATGATCGATTTTGATGTGATTTTGGACATGTATTGGTTGGCTTCGCATATAGCTACCATAGATTGCCATGCCAGAAATGTGATTTTCGGCGACTTGCATCAGCCTGATTTTATTTATCATGGTTCTCAACCTCTTAAATCTGTTAAAATTATTTCTGCCATGAAGGCACGAACCTTGATTTCCCATGGTTGCCAAGGTTTTCTGGCTTCTATTAAAGATACATCTTTGAAGAGTCCTAGTATTGAAAGTCTTTCTGTCGTACGAGAGTTTTCCGACGTTTTCCCCGACGAACTTCCTGGTATACCTCCTGCTAGGGAAGTTTGAGTTTGGCATTGAGTTGATCCCAGGTGCTGAACCTATTTCCAAAGCTCCGAACCGTATGGCGACATTAGAGTTGAAGGAGTTGAAGGAACAGTTATAGGAACTCTTGGAGAATGGTTTCATCCGACCCAGTGTCTCTCCTTGGGGTGCACCTGTTTTGTTTGTTAAGAAGAAGGATGGAAGTATTCGTCTGTGTCTCGACTATCGTGAGCTCAACCGTATCACAATCCGTAATCGTTATCCTCTTCCGCGTATCGATGATTTGTTTGGTCAATTGCAAGGGGCTATGTTCTTTTCGAAAATCGATTTGAGGTCAGGTTATCACCAATTACGTGTGAAGGAGCAAGATGTTCCTAAGACCACGTTCCGTACCCGATAAGGTCACTAAGAGTTTTTGGTTATGCCCTTCGGTTTGACAAACGGTCCCACTGTATTTATGGATCTTATGAATCGCGTATTCCACGAGTATCTCGACAAGTTCGTTATTGTTTTCATAGACGAAATTCTTGTTTATTCCAAGACTGAAGGAGATCATGAGCAACATCTTTGGATTGTTTTGGAGACTCTTCAGCAGCAAAAGTTGTATGCCAAGTTGTCGAAGTGTGAGTTTTGGCTAAAGCAAGTTACATTCCTTGGTCATACTGTATCCGCAGATGGCATCACCATGGATCCATCTAAGGTTGAGGCTATCACCAAGTGGCCGAGACCTACTACTGTGACTGAGGTTAGGAGTTTTCTGGGACTTGCTGGCTACTATCGACGTTTTGTTGAGGGTTTCTCACGGTTGGCGTTACCTTTGACGCAACTGATGAGGAAGGGTGAGAAGTTTGTTTGGACGGAGGAACGTGAGCAGAATTTCGAAGAGTTGAAACAGAGATTGGTGTCGGCTCCTATTTTGACTCTTCCATCTGGTTCTCGGGGCTATCAGATTTATAGTGACGCGTCGAAGAAGGGTTTACATTGTGTCCTTTTGCAGCACGGTAAGGTGATTGCTTATGCTTCGAGGCAATTAAAACCTTATGAAGAGAATTATCCTACTCATGATTTAGAGTTGGCTGCAGTGGTTTTTGCTTTGAAGATTTGGAGACACTACTTGTATGGTGAATCGTGTGATATCTTTACTGACCACAAGAGTCTTAAGTATAACTTCACCCAGAAGGAACTTAACATGAGACAAAGAAGGTGGTTGGAACTCTTTAAGGATTATGATGCGAATATTCAATACCATCCAGGCAAGGCGAATGTTGTTGCCGATGCGCTTAGCCGGAAGTCTGGTATGATTGCTAGTTTAGAGATTGAGCCAAGGGTTCTTCATGATTTAGAACTTTTGGATGTTGAACTTTGTGTACGAGGTTATGACGGATATTGGGCTAGTATGAAGATAGAATCCAATCTTATACTACGGATTAAGGAAGCTCAAAAGGATGATGATGAGCTTTGGGCTGTGGTTCAGAATGTCCGGGAGGGTAAGCAGTCGGAGTTCAGGGTAGATGACTCTGGTGTGGTATGGTTTGAAAATCGACTTTGTGTTCCTAATGATCCTGATTTGCGTGATGATGTGTTGTCAGAGGCCCATAGTTCCCCATTCACTATCCATCCTAGTTCTACCAAGATGTACAGGGATCTTAAGCAACACTTTTGGTGGAACGGCATGAAATAGGATGTAGCCTTGTATGTTGCTAGATGTATGACTTGCCAGCAGGTCAAAATCGAAAATCGGAGGGCTCGTGGTTAGTTGCAACCGTTAGATATCCCTACTTGGAAGTGGGATGAGATTTCCATGGACTTTGTTACTAGTTTACCTCTTACTCGGAAAAGACATGATGCAATATGGGTAGTCGTCGATCGTCTAACCAAATCTGCCCATTTCTTACCTATTCGTATGGATTTTCGTGTTAGTAGATTGGCAAAAATTTTTCAATAGGAGATTGTTAGACTTCATGGTACTCCGACATCTATCGTGTCAGACAGAGATCCGCAGTTTACTTCTCGTTTTTGGAAAACCCCACATAAAGCTTGGGGTACACGTCTTAAGTTTAGCACGGCTTTTCATCCACAGACAGATGGTCAGTCAGAAAGGACCATTGAGACTTTAGAAGACATGTTGAGGGCATGTGCTTTGGAGTGGATGGGAAGTTGGGACGAATACTTGTGTTTGGTGGAGTTTGCTTATAATAATAGTTGGCATGCTAGCATCAATGCAGCACCGTATGAGCTTTTATATGGGAGGAAATGTAGAGCACCCATTTGTTGGAACGAGGTAGGTGAACGTGTGATCGAGGGGCCGGAACTTATTCAAATCACTAATGAGAAAGTGGCTGTAGCCAAGGAGAAGCTGAAAGAGGCTCGCACTCGACAGAAGAGTTATGCTGATAAGCGTCGACGTGACTTGGAGTTTCAGGTTGGGGATCGTGTATTTCTGAAAGTATCGTCGTTCAGAGTTGTGAAACGTTTTGGGCTCAAAGGGAAGCTTAGTCCTCGATTCATTGGACCGTTCGAAATTATTGAACGTATTGGGGAGGTTTCTTATCGCTTGGCTCTACCTCCTCAGTTATCACATATTCATAATGTCTTCCATTTATCTCTTCTAAGGGGATACAATTATCATCCGTTGCATGTGGCGTCTTATCCTTTTGATCAGATTCAGCCTGATATGTCTCTTTCTGAGGAACCCGAAGCTATTTTGGATCGACAAGATAGGGTCATGAGAAACAAAGTCATTCCATTTGTTAAGATTCTTTGGAAGAATCACCCAGAGCGTGAAGCAACCTGGGAGACCGAGGAATCGATGCGAACAAGTTATCCTCATTTCTTTTCGTAGTCTTGTACGTATCTATTTCGTTTTCAATTCAATTTTCGAGGACGAAAAATTCTTTTTAGAGGGGACGAGTTGTAAAGCCCAAAAATTTTGAATCTCAAATTTTCGTCAAATTTCAAAAATTTCCCAATACTTTGCAATAATTCATTTTTAAACTTTAACCTATATATTATATGGTATAATTAAATTAAGAAATTAGTAACCTAAGTCTATGTTTAAATTAAATAATTGTACACCAAAGAAACTTTCATATATGATAATCTATCACACGTTTCAAATCAATATTAATAACCGAAAATTTGCCATTAAACTCCATAAATTTCGGCCACTACTCACCCTACCATAACCGATCCATTATACCAAATCAAACCCAATTATGATCATTTACTACCTTCCTTATATGCAGCCTGCTCCTCTTCCTTAATAACGTGATTTCTTGTTCCTCTTCTCCATTCCATTCATACGATCAAAACACAAACACACACATACAAGGCTGCTACTATCTTTCTCTATCAAAGATCAAGGTCGTGTAATCGTGAACTCTTGGTGCTTGTTGTTTGGATCGTGATTAGGGTTTGATTCGTGAGGGTTTCGTTCTTGTTCTCTCCTTTATTTGATTCATCATAAGGTATCTCCAATCGATCTTGTATCTCTTTTCTATTCGACACATGATTGCACATATAATCTGAATATATATAAACTTGAAATCTAATTCGTATGCATACTAAACAAAGGTCTAATCTATTCTATTCGAATTATATGTTAAAACGTATATAGAAGATCACATAAAATCATAACGGTATTGGATGTTTCGATATGTAAATACCAAATCAAATCAACTTATGTTTCTGATCAGATTCGACTCCTTATTAATTCGAACCTAAACTTGATCTATTCGACCTAATATAATCTCTAATACGTACCTTAAAAATCTGATATAAAACCCTAAGTGTTTATGAGAAACATATGCATTGATACTAGAGAACTAGGGCTCGTTTGGTATGATTTCATGTGTTTACTTGGCTCGTATATTCTGTGTTATGTGTGTGTGTCACGTGTATGATCATCAAAGGCTGGAAACATGTGGTTTAATATATTAATTAACCAGGTCTTCTGATATATATAGGTCTCGTGTGCGTTTGTGTAAGTAAAACATGTTAAAAATAGTCTAAAATGGATTTCTGCAGGAGACAGTTTTAAAAAGCTGAATATGTGTGCATTATAGCTCGAGTTCCATAAGGATTTAACTCTGTACTTTTGCATAAAAACTTAGTTTAATGTCTTATTTAAGTTTTACAATTGGTTTGAAGGGAATTGGAGTTGTATTGGTCATGCTTTTGAATTTTACGTGATCATATGTCAAAATCTGAGTTTTAAGAATTTAAATTCAGTCTGGTTTCACGATTTTTCATTTGAAAACTATAAGGAGTTATGATTTTCAAATTTACAGGAGTTATATTTCACATGTTTTCTAAGTTCTAGAATTTTTGTGGATTTTTACAAAGTGATTTGATATGCCTTTGTAATGAATAACTTCTGAGTGTTTCAGCAGTTTACTTTCTGGACAGTCGTGTAAAGAGTGATTTTTATTGTGTGCTTGTACTAATGACTAAAATCTGAGAAAATTCAAGTAGACTCCTAAGACATATATGCTTCAGTGGAAATTTTGATGAATTTTTACTTTGAAATATGGTGTGGTGTTAAAGTTCATAAAATGAAGGCTAAAACAAAGTAAAACCATAATTTTGTTAGAAGATTAAGATTGTTGTGATTTTAATACCATTTAATATACTTGAACCCTAAAATGCATTTGAACATTAATTATGATACAATTGGTCATATGTTAACCTAATTTTAATAACGAAACTCTAATCACATTAATAAATGGTGTTAAGTAATTAAGAAACCGTTATGACATTATGAGCTAATAAGCATAAATAAACCTAATTTGTGTAGATTCGCTGAAGAAGGAGTAAACTCTAATCTTTATATCTTTGACATGTTTTGCATTTTGCGATTGGAGGTACGGATATTATTGATACCCCTTCTCTCTACCATTGTATCGGTTGTTTCGTTTGTTTTGATATTCGTACGGATACTTTTGAACCTTTGATATGATACATTTGATATGAACCTTTAATATGAACTTTCATATGATATGCCATTTGAACCCTTCAGTTTGATACCCGAGCCAAGTTCGTTTCCTAGCCATGAAGGTAACATGGCCGTGTCATTGATGCACCAATGGCATGACTCTAGTGTGGTTGAGTGATGTTCCACACCGTCCCATTTTGATATGATATGTGCACTTTACATTTGTTATGGCCAATATGATTTGTTCGGGGGCGTATGGATGCATCCTAGGTTCGATTCGTATCTGATTGGATATGACATGATTATGATATGATATGTTCGGTGATTGATGCTTGTGTGCAATACACGTCTTTCACATGTTCGGGAGTTAGCTACTCCATGGTTACTATGATATTTGATTTGATTTATGTTCGGGCTCGTGGTAGATTACTGACTTTTCCTTACTTTTGATATCCATTTGTTTATACTTCATGCCTTTCCCAATGCACCGTACTTTATATGTTCGTTCCTTATCGTTTGGTTTTGTTTATATATATCTGTCCACTGGGCTTTTTAATCTCAGCCGCATTTTCCTTTTTTTGCGGCAGGTATTTATGCTAGGAGCTCGGGTTGCTTTGGGGTTGAGAGTTGAGCTTGTGGAGACTTTACCCTAGTCATCTTAGATTTATTCTGCTATTGCTAAGACATTGTTTAGACTTTGATGATTTGTTATTCATCCCTTTGGAGTATTTCTTTTCGTTGAACTTATGTTTTGGTTTAAGTCACTTCGACTTAACTCCTTTTGATTATTTATGTTTAAGACTTCTGCTTGCGTTTATTTATGTATGTTCTGATTTGCCACCATAATGTGATACTTCTACCCTTGTCGGGTTGGGGTGTTACACCCATGATCCCTCTTTTCAGGGCCAAAGAACCTCCCACTTTGGAGAAAGGTAATGTTTTGGATGAACTTGCACTCCAAAGAAAGATCAAGAAACTATGTGTTGAAAACAAGTTCTCCTGTCAAGAAGAGCAAGATTTTGCAGCTCTTGTCGTAAGAAGAAAGTATGGTCTTGTTCCTGTTAAAATAAGAACAATTGGAGCTAAACCATTCAGACCTGCCAAGCAGCCTATCCGAAAAGGCAGAAGGAGAGGCAGATGACATACATTTATTTTTGTACTTGTAAAATTTCCTTGTAAATTTAAGACATGTATTTGTAATCAATTCAGAAAATTTTATAACAGTCTTTTGAATGACAATTTCCAGTTATCTCAAAACTAGACTGATTTTAGTTTGTGTCTTGCACTCAAGTGCAGACTTGTTCATTTAAATATTTGCTTAAGTTTTTCCATCATCAAAATAGGGGGAATTTGTTAGGAATACTTGTTAGATTTTGATGATGTCATTACTATAATTCAAAAGTTTAGTACTTGGAAAAAATGTAAGGAAGAACCAAATGAGTATCTTTCATAGGCCAAATTATGTTAAGTTTAATACTTGGCAAAATGTAAAGAAGAACCAAATGAGTATCTTCTATAGGCCTAAATAAGTTAGGCTAAAATCGGCTAAGTACTAAAGAACAGTTGAGTTCATCAGAGAGGTACAGCCGAGTCAAGTCAGAGAAGTTCTGGTCAACAAAAATCATCAGGGATGTTTGACCAGACTGCAGTCAAGTGACCTCAGACAAGTCATCTGATCAGGCGAGTCCCAAACAGTGAACATCTGAGAAGTCCAGGCTGCAGAGAAGTTAATTTTACCTCAGCCTACTCGAGATCATCCAAGTACTCCAAGTCCACGTCAGCATGCATTTAAAAGTCAAATATTACGGAAAGTCACATGCAACGTGAAGAGACAAATTGGAGAGATTCCCGCTAAAGATATGAATTAAGTAATTCATCTAGGCCTACCACTGAAGACTTTTATCTTATTATATTCAAAAGATTCGGCGCCTCACATGCAAAGTCTTCACAACGGTCGAAAGATGGACTAAATTATGGGAATCCAGCCTTGCAACATTCAAAAATAAAACAATGAAGCCTACCTCTCCAACGGACGGATTTGTTGAAAAGATTTGCAACGACTATGAAAGAAAAGCTCAGAGATCGTGACCTCTATATTTCCGAAGATTTGAAGCTGAGCATTACACACAACACATACAAATGGTGCGAACAAACATTCAGAGCAATCAAAGCATTCAAAGCAATCTAAAAGCGAACTATAGCATCGTGAAAAGAGCAGTTCTCAAAAGTTCATACTTGAAGAAGCTCTTAGTTGGAGAAGACAAAAACTCATGTCTTTAATCCTGAGTTCGGGGTACTTCACTGGTTAAAGTTCAAGACTGTAAAGGCATCCAAGGATCGCGGATCAAGAGGTGTAATGCAGTCAAGAGTGTTGCAACGGCAAGGATTTCCACTGGTTGGAAGCTGTTGTAACTTGGTTGAATCACTGTAATCTTTATCACTGGTTGACAATTATAGTGAATTCATCTCCAACTGGTTTGGAGAAAAGTAGATTAGTAGAGGATTACCCCACCTCTGAGACTACTATAACTGCCTGCGTATTTTACTGTTATATAGCATCATACCTTAACTGCTGCATTCATTGTTAAGTGTTTCATTAGTTGTTTTATTTGTCATCAGCTGACTTCCGCATGTATTGAGAACAAACGACTCTAAGTCATTTGTATATCTATCAGCTGAAGAAACTTACTCTTTGTGAAAAAGAGTTTAAGAGTTTCAAGATGACTTGTTCCTAGACGACTTGTAACCTACAATTTATACATGTTCCCGGATGTGTTTTTGTACATATCATATATCATTGTGAAGCTGTGGACCTCTACTTTAAAACGCTCGTAAAATATTTCCCTTCCAAAAATAATAAAAGCCAGAAAAAGCACGATCAAATAGGAAGCTCAAATCTGACAGTTTTCCAAGGTGTTTGATAAAAGTCCCCAAAGACATTTCAATTTTTTCTTCAAGGATTTTAGCACATCCATCTATAGAAACTGATCTTTTCACATCAACAGGCACAGGACTTGAGGTAAGATGAGGCTTTTCCTTGCTGTATCATAAGGATCATATATTGATTGATATTTTCATATGTGACTGTTATTGAATGATCATGCATAACATGTGTATGTAAAAGAATGTTTAAGAATAGGAAGTATGGTACTTGATTGATGGCGGGTAGGCACGGGACGCGGGGGACCGGCGAACCCAAAACATGGTGGCAAATACTTGCGGCTGAAAGTCGGTCAAGGAGACCCACACTGAATGAAAAAGGTTGAATACGGCTAATACCATTGGTTGAAAAACTAGTATGGGAATCCCCGTATACATCTTTTATTGGCCAATTATATGAACAGGTTCCGAAAACCATGGCCTATCACTATCAGTCGAGTATCACACTTCAAGGGTACCCGAAGAAAGGATTTTACAAGAACATGACTATATATATAGTAGTTATTCATTGATAAATGTGCTACGTGATGTTTTGCTATTACAGAAGTCTCATCTTACTGAGCCATTAGCTCATTAGATTCTTATGATACAGGTGATGATGCTCATGTTTAGGAGTTGACTACCTTCTTCAGTGTTGACAGCCGAAGACTTGTCCATATGCCATTCCCAGCTATTTCGCCCCTATGATGGAAGACTATGTTTTGTTTTTAATAAGATCACTCTGTTATGGTTTTTTTATGTATTAAACTTAAGGTTGTGTAATGTTTTGAATAAATAATACCGGTTTGCATTATTTCCCTGAGTACTCGCATTACCAAATCTACTTTTTATTGGTTTTCAAAGTTTAAAAGCATAAGACTCCCCAACTTAGTAGCACGGACCCCTTTGCGGTTCAGCTGCTAGGTTAGGGGGTGTTACATCCGCAGTGGGAGAAAACATATCTGACAGTCGAACCATGATGGTTTCCCTCCGTTCTTTAAATGAAAAGCAGAAGTACTTTCCATGCAATAAGGGCATGCTAACTTTCCATGTGTGCTCCATCCCGACAACATACCATAGGCTGGAAAGTCATTAATCGTCCATATCAGAGCCACACGCATCGAGAAATTTTCCTGCCTTACACAGTCCCATGTTGTAGCACCATCTGTCCACAAACTTTTTAGCTCATCGATCAAGGGTCGGAGTATCACATCTATGTTCATCCTCGGTCCTTTAGGGCCAGATATAATAAGACTTAGGAAAATAAACTCCTGACGCATGCATAAAGTTGGTGGTAAATTATACGGAGTTACGAAGACCGGACAACAAGAGTACTGGGCACATGTTCCTCGAAATGGATTAATACCATCAGTACAAAGACTGAGCCTGACATTTCGAGGATCTACAGCGAACGAGGATGCGTACGATTAAAGTGTCGCCAAGCTTCAGCGCAGGCAGGATGAATTACTCTTTCGGACTCGTCATGGCACTTTGTGTGCCATGTCATGTGTTCAGCAGTTTTGCGCGACATATACAACCGCTTCAACCTATCAGTGATTGGAAAATACCACAATTTCTTTTGTGCACTCGATTTCCCTTCCTCGTACCGTGGCGCTGCACAACTAGGACAAAATTTCAAACTCTCACCTTCCCCATAGTACTAAAAACAATTATTGCTACAAACATCATACTTGATCACTCGAAGACCAAGTTTCGACATGATATTTTTTACTTCGGAATAATTATCGGGGATTTGGCTCTGATATTGCTCCGGTGCTATACCTTTGTTGCTTTTGATGAAATAATCCATTTCTTTTTGTGAGGCATTATACGTCATCTTGAAATTCATTACCTCCATAACCCACTGCAACAACGACTTATTATGCAACTCATACAAAGGCCGATCAGCATACTCTAACAGATCATAAAATAATTTTGCTTCACGATTTGGCTCTGCCGGCTCATTATCAGTGTAATTGCGAAATTGAGGAAAACTATCCATGACCATATATCTTTATGATGTAAAATAGTTTTCTGCAGGTTTAGATATTGATCCTCCTATATTGTAATCATTGATCCCGTAATTTTGATAATCTTCCCCGTGGCATACCCAAACACGATAATTCGGTGCAAATCCACACTGATATAAATGTTGCATGACTGTATTCCGATCACGTTCACGCAAATTCTTACACTTTTTGCACGGACATAATATCTTACTACCAACTACTACACGAGCGAATTCAAAATCCAGAAACATATTAACACCATTAATAAATTCTCTAGTAATCATACCGTCGGGACCACGACGTTTTTCGTACATCCATTCTCTAAAAGTTGACATTTTTTCACTGCATACAAAATAAATAACTACAAAATATAAAAATATTTTCATTGCATTCCAAATAATCTATTATCAACTAATACGTAGAATTAGTATTTCAGTAAATGACGCTTAGATATATTTGACTTTATAAATTCGGAACATTTTATTATACCAAGTCCAACCAAATTTCGTTAGTGATCAGTAGAATTAATTAGCAAATATATGTTTTGGTAAGAATATTAATGAATCACTAATATTTTATAAAGTCGCTACTTTAGTGAATACAGCTGACTTTTATTGAAAAGAACATATATTTATTTAGTAAAATTAATTACAGATACTTATTTTTACTGAATATTATTTTCTCAATAATTCTATATGGCTCGATTCTATCTGGTTCGGTATCGATAACAAAAAACTTGTATAATTTAATGAAGGGCTTAAGATATATTATCAATTAATTTTACAACAAAATTATCAACTAAATTGTCAACTAAATTTTCATTTAATATAAAACTACAATTAGATTAGTAGAATTAATTAGCAAATATATGTATTGGTATGAATATTAATGAATCACAAATATTTTATAAAGTCGCTACTTTAGTGAATAAAGCTGGCTTTTATTGAAAAAAAACATATATTTATTTAGTAAAATTAATTAAAGATACTTATTTTTACTGAATATTATTTTCTCAATAATTCTATGTGGCTCGATTCTATCTGTTTCGGTATCGCTAAAAAAAACTTGTATAATTTAATGAAAGGGCTTAAGATAAATTATCAACTAAATTTTACAACTACATTATCAAATAAATTTTCAACTAAATTATCAACTAAATTTTCATTTAATATAAAACTACAACTAAATTATATTTCGTGTTAACAACAAGAAAAATAAGTATAATTAAATTTCAACTGTTTCTACATACCTTATAATATCGGCGGAGATTGCTTGAAAATGCTCAATATATCCGTGAATATATATTCCAGAAAAATTCAGAAAAAAAGATGTATATTTGTCTAATAAATGCCATGGTTTCGAAAAAAAGATATATATCACGTTCATCTGTCAAATTGAGTTATATAATATACTCAATCAGATATTGGTTTCACATATGTGAAGCTAAAGAATAATATTAGAATAATTTCGGAAGCGGTAGATGGCGCACGCGGATATTATGGTTGACACATTTTAGCTTCACATATGTGAAGCTAATGTGTTATCTTACTAAAGGCGTCACATATGTGATGCCAATACGAATATTTTAAAAAAAAATTGGCGGAAGTTTGAAATTTTTGGCGTGGCCGCGGGCAAATTCAAATTTAGTGAAATATTTTAGCTTCACATATGTGAAGCTATTATTTCAAAATATACTATAAATACAACATCACTACAAACCTTCATTCATTCCAAAATTCTAATCCACGTTTCATCTCATTTCTTCAACTTTCATCTCTCAATCTTCAAGGTAATTTCTAAATTATTTTCAATTTTGTTAATAATTTTACTTATATAATTTTTTGTTTCTACTAACTTATTAATATTTTTGTTTTTTTCTTTCTTTTGCAGGATTTTTATTTATTTAAATATAAGTGAATTACAATATTAATATTATTGAAACATAACAAAAATGATTATATTTATTTTTTAATTAAATAAATATATTTTTAGTACAATATAATTATTTTTTAATAATAATTAGAAGTGTAGCTTTCGGCATATTTTCTAATTACAACAAAAAATATATTTATGATAAATTTATATATATATATATACACACACACACCTGAAATTAGCCAGAAATTCGTTCTGGCTAATTTCATTTTTTTTATTTTAAACGAATATCTTTAGCGTCACGTATGTCACGCTAAAGATATATTATTTATAATTGATGGGCTTTCTTTGGTGTCACATATCTGACGCCAAATATATAATAATTAATATTGCTGGAGTTTCTTTGGCGTCACACATCTGACACCAAAGATATAATAATTAAAATTGTTGGACTTTCTTTAGCGTCACACATGTGACACTAAAGATATAATATTTAAAATTTCGGGACTTTCTTTGGCGTCACACATGTGACGCTAAAGATATAATATTTAAAATTACTAGAATTATTTGGCGTCACACATGTGACACTAAAGCTTAAAAAATAATATTCCCTTAGTTGGCTTTAGCTTCACCCATGTGAAGCTAATGTAGCTAAGGCAATTGTTTTACATTCGCTTTAGCTTCACATGACTGATGCTAAAGTTCAATTCTTTAGCTTCACCGGTCAAATATTGACGCTAAAACTTCTTTAGCGTCAGATTCTTTAGCTTCACATATTAGCATCACATATGTGAAGGTAAAGCACAAAAGATTCACAGTCAACTTCTTTAGCTTCACATTTTTGTGAAGCTATTGTAAGTATTTTTTAGCAGTGATCTAACTAAAAGGCAGTGCCGATTCATTAGCAACACCATTGCGCAATTAACGACAGATCGAGATGAAGTGTCGGCGTGCTTAATTTGAAGAAGTTGCAAAAGTAGTAGTAATATTTTGTACGAGGAAAAAAAGAGAGCACTCAACACTCAGAACTTAGCATTAGGGGTGGACTCGGTTTTATTCGGTTGGATTTTTGACCGAAACTAATAACCGAACCAAATATTCGATTTTGGTTTGGTTTGATGTCTTTTGATTCTTCACAATATAAATTCAAATATTATATTCAATAGAATAAGTTATATATAACAACAATCCAACAAAAGTTATATATATGCTCAAATAAGAGGTAGACTTGCATAGCAATTTACAAATATCTCAAAATATATAACAATCACAAATCACAATAGCTCATTCTCTAAACCTAAATTAGTTGAATCACGAATTACACGAGCATATTATCGGTCCTCCTTGGATCCATGAGGGTCTTAAAAAATAAAAACAAATTACACTAAAATCTCAAACACATAAAACTCACAAGAAAATGTCGTTTTAGTATGTGACTTTGACTTCGGTCCACTTCAGTTCGGTTCGGTTCTGTCCGACCCCGAACCGAGAACCGAACCAAACCAATTCGATTCGGTTCTGTTTTTATATTTTTTGGTTCGGTCTTCTTTAGTTTCGGTTTTTCGATTCTTTTTTCGGATTTTTTCGATTTGATTTTCAATTTTCGGTTCTGAAATGTCGCCCCTACTCAGCATCATTAGTCATATTTAGATATAAGATACTAGACAGGTCCACCGTTTACCTGCAACATATTAGTACTTTTGTTTGGGAAAATGAATTTTATTATCACTCCACTATTTAGTATTTTATAAATCTACCACCCAATTTTATATTTTCTCATAATTAGGTGTCAACTAATTTTATTATTAGTAACTGATCATTCCGTTAAAAATACTTAACGGTTGTTAAGTACGGTTCCTATTTTTCAATTCATATCTACTTGTCTGATTCCGTGGCAAATACTTCATGCTATTTTATCGTGATGCATAGTGAAGAAGCAAAGAAAAAGAAAATGAAGAGAATAATGATTCTTGGATTGATGCAATATAATTTGTTATCCTTCTGGTTAAAGAATGGACACACGTAAAAATTCAAACCCCTTTATTTAGACTTAGTTTATTTGTAAATTGGTGCTTTAACTCAATCATAGCAACGTATAACTCCCATATGTCTAGTTTAACATCCCCGATCCACTCAGAGATATTACACGTCGTAGAACCTTTTCTCAAGAATCTACCAGACTGGTAACAACAAACGAACAACTCGACAATGCCTTTAAGGCTAAAAAGACTCAGTAGACCGATTTGGCCTTTCAATAAAATCATACAACTCGATTACAATACTTGCCCACGCAGGGGGTCAAAATACAACAAACTCCCGTATAATGGGAAAAAATACTGCAGTGGAAAATAAAGTACAACTGAACCAATACACAACGTACGGTTCCACATGTGATTAGTATCGATCATCTTTCATCATCCTTCATGCCGACCCTGTGCCACGCTCCCTGAAACCTGAATGCAATACAGACATCCACCCCCCCGATTACTCGGGGGTTAGCGAAATTCCACTTTTTGCTAGTGCAAGTACAAAGTGCAAATATGAGCCATAAAATTCAAATTCCAAGAATAACAATAACCAGGATTCCTCAAAGATCCAAACATAACGAAAAGTACTTCCCGAGGCAAGGGTTTGCGTAAAACATTCTAAAACCGAAAGATCGCAAATTGAGAGGATAATTTATAAAACCTTTTAAAAATGCCCTCGGGAGTTTCCAACGTAAACCATTTAGGATTATCGAATCCTTCTCTTTCCAAAATCAATAGGGGTCACAGCCCAACAGTTTTGTTTTCGCAAATAGAAAACCACTAACAATTCACAGGGTCAGAACCCACATCACGTGTCCTCGACGGACATAAAATCAACACAACATAATCACGCACAAGCATCGCCTAGGACCGGGACGAAGCCACAAAGCCCACCTGAGGCCTCTAAGGACCCTCCCGAGCTGGCTAGCGAAATAATTTCACACAAATAACATATCACACCAACGTGAACACTTGTCACGGTATCTCACGGTTGGATCAATCACTTGTTGTCTCCTGGCCACATGATCACATGCCATGTGCCACCGTAGGTATTCTTTGGCGCTCACGGTTGGATCAATCACTTGTTGCATCCTGACCACATGATCGCATGCCATGTGTCACCGTAGTTTTTCTTAGGCTCTCATGGTTGGATCAATCGCTTGTTGCATCCTGGCCACATGATCACATGTCATGTGCCACCGTAGGCCCCGCCAACATCCATACATTCACACACATAGCACAGTGCAACAAAGATATCCAAACAATTCACCCAGAGACATCAAACACTTAGAAAAACACCACGTCAAACCACAATGCACCGAAATAAAACCATGTACGTACACACGTCATACCAAGTGCAACATAAACACCAAACATATCCATAGAATTCACATAGTTATTCACAAACCACACCATTCACAAAACACACGCGTTTTGAAAACAAGCACATTTAGACGATCACTAATTATCATATTCACAAAACAAGAATTATATGGACACGGTACTTGCCTCGAAATCGGCACACAAATATTCCGACGAACACGGCTCAACCGGGAAGCTTCGGAATGCCCGATGCTATCGAAAAGGAAGACGACAACGAACGGAATGGTTCAACACAGTTTCTTCGCAAGAAACTCGACCCTAACATCATATAATCAATAAATCATCGATCATACGAGGAAGAATAATCGTAGAACAGCCCGAAAACCCCTCTAAGACATTTTACCGGACACCTTCAAGGCGTCGGTCAAGAACTCGACCCAAATAACGAATCGATACGATCCAACCATGGAATAACAGGGGAAATGATATAATACATCTAAATAATCATCAATCCATCACAATCCTAAGTTAAATCGGATTAAACGGATGAAATCAACAAAAATACCCAAATTCCCCAAAACTAGATTTCTAGAAAATCTGACTTGATTCGCTCGATCAAAGGATGTTATAGGATGGATGATTGATGATATGAACTCCAAGACTTCACGGATTGATTGTCCAACAACATCTCTACATGATTCCCATACCTCCAGCCGCGGAAGAGAAGGACAAGAATGAGAAAATGGGTGAAAAAACCATCTGCTGGGACTTAAATAGGCTGCCTGTCGGCCGAGTTACGTACGTAACCGGCCAAGGGCTTACGTACGTAACTGGCCATTCTGCCCAAAAATGCCGGAATCCTTACGTACGTAACCGGCCAAGGGTTACGTACGTAATCGGCCTTACATACGTAACTGCCGAGCACTATCGGCCGTAACTCGGCCAGTGCCGGCCTGGGCCCAGACTGCCCGGCCATGGCTCGGCTGGGGCTAACTCCGACGGCCCGAACGACCCCGAAACCCGAACCTGAATACGAATCGAAGATACGGTTACGAAATACTCGCAAATACGAATTCGAGCACTAAGAGAACACACGATTCCGACCACCCGAAGGCTCGAAATCGACAACGGAAAGTAATTACCCCAAACTTTGGGAAATTACGAAAATGGCCCAAAACGTCCAAAATACACGATACATGATCGAATCACCAAGCCGAAGCTCGCAACATGAATAATAACATTAAATGAACTTATGAGAAACTCGAAACAACAGTTTTCGACGAGATTCGCAAGAATCGAACTCAAGTACGGAAAAACCGCTTAAGAACAAGAAACTCAACAAAACGATACCGAAACGAACTCGGACGTCAAAAAGTGCAGAATTAATCATTCTCAGAATGACGAAACGGTCATGTGTGAGTCGTCAAAATGGACTTATGCCGAAAAAAAATAAATTACCGGAAATCAAAATTACGGGTATTACACACTACCCTCCTTAAAAGAAGTTTCGTCCCGAAACTTAAAACAAGTAGGGAGGAGCAATATCCCGCCAGGAAAACTCAACGAGATACACTAGAAACGCGTAACTTACGCCCAACAGCGAAACGTTACAAGCAACACAAAGGAATATACGGCGTGAAAACACGCTCCACGATGACCAACACAACGCCACCGGTAGAGACATAATAACACCAACAAGTGACAAGTGTCATCAAACAGATAATACAATCAAGTTGATTATCCGAACAATTACAAAACACAACGAACGAAAATCAACACGATTGACCAACTTAACGGTACATCAATCAACACGCGAGCCAATTGCTGAACAAATACGGAATTCCACCGCCCAAGGGTTGGAAGATCGAAAACGAGACTAATTTCCCGAACTTAAGGGAATTACGAAGGATTCTGAACATTCAACAATCACGAAACGAGATCAACAAAAACCGAACAATCAAACGATCAAACCACAACGATCGAGGCAACAAAAATCGAACAATCATGTTCGAATCAAGAAGAACAATAAAATTCAAACAACAACTCCAAGGTTCACATCTCGACTCAAGACAATATATGATCCGGTGAAAACAACGAGATGTGCATTCACATAAGATCCACAGGAAATGGAATAGCAATTGAAAAGTCGCAACGACAAACGAGTTATTCTGAAACAATACCACACTCATTCGATCAACAAAAGCAATGGGGCAGGACAAGCTCAGAAAATGTCAACGAACATAAACGAGTCGACAGAGTCGAAAATACAGAAGTTCAAAATCTGATCCACTTCGAACAAAAGAACTAGTGGAACCAAAAGATGTTACATCCGGACACGGTTCACAAGAATCGAACCGAACTCGGAAATGTCACAGCGATAACCAGATTGACCCAAAACAAGATCACAGCTCGTTCGAACGATGAAACCAAAATACAGAACAAGTTCAGAAAGTATCAACAAATATGAGCGAGTCGATAGACCTGAGAAAGAAAAAATGCAGAAGCCAAAAATAATACGAGTATTATATTCGACCTCTTCTAAAAGAAGTGTCGTCCCCGAAACTCACAACAACGAAATCAAGGTGACGACACAACAAGCAACTGACAGAAACATTCCTTCGAAGGCCTATCAAAGCCGATTCTGATAACTGTGCTGAAGTGTGAACTCCGAAAGTCTCGGTAGCCCATTCGCAAAACTGGATTCAGTGTCCCTTGAGTCCGCACTTGAAATGCGTTACTGAATGCCCCCGGCACACCACGGTTGAAACACCTAGGCTCGGCATACCAAATATATAGATGCTAGATACAATGGAACATAACATCACAAAACAACAAACCGGAGATGCCAACTCAGCATAACATATCAACGCATACAAAAATCACAACAACGGCATCGTTCGACGATTACAACAGCCCGAACGATAGCCAGCACACAATCACAAACATCATAAAACAATCACCCATGTGCATAAACGCACAAAAATCCAAGCTTTAAAAACTCGTGTGCCAACACACAAATCACCACGAGTCGATAAACAGTAAACACCAGTTCACACCTTTCACAGAGGGCTAGTACAATAAATGCGTGGCAACGCCTCGACGTTCATGCCACCAATTCAATCACAATTCGGAGGGCTAACACCCTAACAATAATACCAACATCATACATACTTTCTCCGACCACAAGCAGGAAATGATGGGTTTTAAAAACGAAAACCACCTTTTGAAAACAGTTTGGAAACACCAGTTGATCTTGAGTATCATTTTACAAAAAGTAGTACAAACACCATTATCGAGACTTTGAAAATCATCTTGCGTTTGAACAGAAATGAGGACACCTTTCTTTTAGTGAAAAACTTTCAAAAATATTAGACCCTCAGATCTAAGCAAAGCATTTCCAAAATTACTGGAAAGAAAAAAAAAATATATTTTGGTCCTCAAGGTAGAAGAATTTTGAAACATATTGTGGCACCTTGGATGTACCACGAGAAAATAATTCATTTTAAAAATACGTCTCGAAATTTATTTTCTAAGATACTAAAGGTTTTCAAAAATAATTCAATGGGCTAGAATGCCCAAAAATTTTAGGTAATTACACGGAACATTATAGCGTCGTGGGTCCCGCGCCGAAACCCACCAGGCTAAAAACTATTTACAAAAACGCCAAAAAGGCCGATGACGGTAATATTTCAAAAACTTACAAAAGCTATTTACAAAGTATTAACTACCGTCGTAAGAATTTTGCCAAAACGATCAAGGCCATAATGCCAAAAATTCGGTTAAGGGAATCAGTTTTCGAAATAAAACTCAGTCGGTAAAATACCGAAAGTCATTACAAAAGAACTCACGCAGCGGATAAAAGAAATACAGTTCAACATGCACAATCCAGCAACACTACTCCTCATATGAACGAAATATGAGAGTCAAATAACCACATATCACGAAATCAAAATCCATAAGAGGATTCCGTCACTTAACAAATAATCATAAAAATAGCTCGTGTCACACGAGGCACAACGCAAAGAAGGGAGACTTACATCCACAGGTCGCACGAAGATGATGATCGCCCACGATACTAATCACGACCAACAAACTCAGACGACGCGTCGCGACACAACTCAATCAGACAAAAATCGGACGAAACAAAACTCAACAGACACAACTTGACCCGACAGCCTAGGTTTCCACAACCTAAGCTCTGATACCATTTATGTAACACCGCCAATCCGCTCAGGGATATTACACGCCGTAGAACCTTTCCTCAAGGATCTACCAGGCTGGTAACAACAAACAAACAACTCGACAATGCCTTTAAGGCTAAAAAGACTCAGTAGATCGATTTGGACTTTCAATAAAAACATACAACTCGATTACAATACTTGCCCACGTAGGGGGTAAAAATACAACAAACTCCCGTATAATGGGGAAAAATACTGCAGCGGAAAATAAAGTACAACTGAACCAATACACAACGTACGGTTCCACATGTGATTAGTATCGATCATCTTTCATCATCCTTCATGCCGACCCTATGCCACGCTCCCTGAAACCTGAATGCAATACAGACATCAACCCCCCGATTACTCGGGGGTTAGCAAAATTCCACTATTTTTCTAGTGCAAGTACAAAGTGCAAATATGAGCCATATAATTCAAATTCCAAGAATAACAATAACCAGGATTCCTCAAAGATCCAAACATAACGAAAAGTACTTCCCGAGGCAAGGGTTTGGGTAAAACATTCCAAAACCGAAAGATCGCAAATCGAGAGGATAATTTATAAAACCTTTTAAAAATGCCCTCGGGAGTTTCCAACGTAAACTATGTAGGATTATCGAATCGTTCTCTTTCCAAAATCAATAGGGGTCACAGCCCAACAGTTTTGTTTTTGCAAATAGAAAACCACTAACAATTCACAGGGTCAGAACCAACATCACGTGTCCTCGACGGACATAAAATCAACACAACATAATCACGCACAAGCATCGCCTAGGACCGGGATGAAGCCACAAATCCCACCCGAGGGCTCTAAGGCCCCTCCCGAGCTGGCTAGCGAAATAATTTCACACAAATAACATATCACACCAACGTGAACACTTGTCATGGTATCTCACGGTTGGATCAATCACTTGTTGTCTCCTGGCCACATGATCACATGCCATGTGCCACCGTAGGTATTCTTTGGCGCTCACGGTTAGATCAATCACTTGTTGCATCCTGACCACATGATCACATGCCATGTGTCACCGTAGTTTTTCTTAGGCTCTCATGGTTGGATCAATCGCTTGTTGCATCCTGGCCACATGATCACATTCCATGTGCCACCGTAGGCCCCGCCCACATCCATATATTCACACATATAGCACAGTGCAACAAAGATATCCAAACAATTCACCAGAGACATCAAACACTTAGCAAAACACCACGTCAAACCACAATGCACCGAAATGAAACCATGTACGTACACACGCCATACCAAGTGCAACATCAACACCAAATATATCCATAGAATTCACATAGTTATTCACAAACCACACCATTCACAAAACACACGCGTTTTGAAAACAAGCCTTTAACAAGGCTAAACTGAATCTTTTGAAAGTTCAATTCAAACGACCAAACAACCACATTTAGACGATCACTAATTATCATATCCATAAAACAAGAATTATATGGACAAGGTAGTTGCCTAGAAATCGGCACGCAAGTATTCCGACGAACACGGCTCAACCGGGAAGCTTCGGAACGCCCGATGCTATTGAAAAGGAAGACGACAACGAACGGAAGGGTTCAACACGTTTTCTTCACAAGAAACTTGACCCTAACATCATATAATCAATAAATCATCGATCATACGAGGAAGAATAATCGTAGAACGCCCGAAAACCCCTCTAAGACATTTTACCGGATACCTTCAAAGCGTCGGTCAAGAACTCGACCCAAATAACGAATCGATACGATCCAACCATGGAATAACAAGGAAAATGATATAATACATCTAAATAATCATCAATCCATCACAATCCTAAGTTAAATCGGATTAAACGGACGAAATTAACCAAAATACCCAAATTCCCCGAAACTAGATTTCTAGAAAATCTGACCTGATTCGCTCGATCAAAGGATGTTATAGGATGGAGGATTGATGATATGAACTCCAAGACTTTATGGATTGATTGTCCAACAACATCTCTCCATGATTCCCACACCTCCAGCCGCGGAAGGGAAGGACAAGAATGAGAAAAATGGTGAAAAACTCATCTTCTGGGACTTAAATAGGTTGCCTGCCGGCCGAGTTACGTACGTAATCGGCCAAGGGCTTACGTACGTAACCGGCCATTCTGCCCAAAAATGCCGGAATCCTTACGTTCGTAACCGGCCAAGGGTTACGTACGTAACCGGCCTTACGTACGTAACTGCCGAGCACTACCGGCCGTAACTCGGCCAGTGCCGGCCTGGGCCCAGATTGTCTGGCCATGGCTCGGTCGGGGCTAACTCCGACGGCCCGAACGACCCCGAAACCCGAACCTGAATACGAATCGAAGATACGGTTACGAAGTACTCGCAAAGACGAATTTGAGCACTAATAAAACACACGATTCCGACCACCCGAAGGCTTGAAATTCGACAACGGAAAGTAATTACACCAAACTTTGGGAAATTATGAAAATGGCCCAAAACGTCCGAAATACACGATACATGATCGAATCACCAAGCTGAAGCTCGCAACATGAATAATAACATTAAATGAACTTACGAGAATCTCGAAACAATAATTTCGGACGAGATTCGCAAGAATCGAACTCAAGTACGAAAAAACCGCTTAAGAATAAGAAACTCAACAAAACGATACCTAAACGAACTCGGACGTCAAAAAGTGCAGAATTAATCGTTCTCGAAATGACAAAATAAATGATCATGAGCGAGTCGTTAAAATGGACTTCCGCCGAAAAAAGAAATTACCGGAAATCGAAATTACGGGTATTACATCTAGTTTGAGAATCAATGAGCTATTAGCCAAAAAACCCCAATAAACTTCTTGTTTATTTTTTGCAATTTAATCAACGAACTAATTTTTTCACATAATAACCCAACAAACTTTATTAAACTATGAAAATATTAACTAAATTTCAACCATGATTAACTATAATTATATAAGTTTACCATTTATAGCTAGAAAAAGTAGTAAACTAATATTTTATTTTGAAATTTGACCATTTATATTGATGCAGGCCAAGGTGCCTACACATAAAAGGAAAGGAAGTGAAAAGACCGAGATTCACTCAATCGGTGGTAGCGGACTCGCTCGACGCTATTAATTGCGAAATCACTCGACGCAACCAAGCCTAACGCTTGTCTAAGGGGGAATCACTCAACTCCAAACATACAAAACTTGTAGAAGTTTATAATTTTCGTTCATTCAGTCCCCCATATCATTTCACTTGAATGTGTTTAAACACAAGTGTTGGAACATCCTCCAAACATGGATACATGCATCCAGGCCAAACTATTCATTAACTTAGCATTGAAAATGACTAATTTTGACTCAATAAAATCAATATTGACTACTTAAATCTATAATAATGACTTAATGATGAACTTTGACCAATAAAATGAATATAAGCACAAGAGAAGTTTGAAAGTCGAACTCTTGATAGATTCCCGAGTAGCCTGTCACACTTTAGTAATTTGACCATAACTCTTGACTCAAAATTCTAAATTACTTCATTCAAAATTCCTCATAAAGTAGACTCTCGGGGATTTCCAAGGATGTATCACAAGCATCCTAATTATTTTAATTTCGTGGAGTTGACCCATGTGCACTGCTTTTCTCAACAACTGCATCATTCTCCCCTTCTTGAAAAGAACTCGCCCTCGAGTTCGAGTTAAGATCAAACCACAAAGATGGATTAGTATTCTTCGGCTCTTCACTTGATACCCAAGCATATTCTTCATTTGGCTTTCCATACCAGTGAACAAGGTACTGGATATAAGTACCATGACGAGTAGTAATAGATCGCATGTCTAGAACATCAATTGATTCACGAACTGAATCCATAGAGACTGAATCAATATTATTTTTAGGTAGAATTGGATCTTACGAATCTCCATAAAATGGATATAAGTCAGTAATATTAAACACTGGACTTATCTCAAAATCTTCTGAAAGTTCAAGACGATAAGCATTCGGACCAAGTTTCTTTAGTATGCGACAAGGTCCAAACTTTCTTGGCTTGAGCTTGTTATAGGTTCCAACCGGAAATCTCTCCTTTCGAAGATAAACCATCACCAAATCACCCTCCTTATACTCTTTTTCCCTGCGATGAACATCCGCCTTTGACTTGTAAGCTTGAGAAGTTTGCCTCAATTGGTCCCGGACTTGATTATGGATATCTCTTATACGTGAAGCAAGTTGCTCTGCTTCCATGCTTATTCGGGACAGAGTGTAACACCCCGAGATATTCGGAATAATTACAGCGCCGTAAACCCTTTAGATAAGGATTTACAAGGCTAATTTTAAAAGAAGTGTAAAACAATACAATCGAACAACTGAAGTTCAAATACAGATTTGATTCAACCGATCAAATGAGTTAACTTATACAACCATATCGAAATGACCTTATTAAAACAGACGTACTCGAGTACTAAACGAACCAAGAAGACAATTCATAATAACAATAACATCGACCACATCACTGAGCCATTTCATCGTCACAGCCGATCTGTGGTTGCCTCCCCGCTCCTCGGCTACCTGAACATCAAAACAATGTCCACCCCCGAAGGGGTTAGCAAAACAATGCTAGTACAAGTATCATCATACAATAAATCATCAATGCATCATAAAACATGCAAAACGGACTTCCGCCACCGGAATCCACGATACGAATCCTCACGATTCCATCAACACAATACAGGGTAATCCAGCGATCCAGCACCCTTGGTATAGATCCCCATGATGATCCCGTCGGAGCAACGCATGGTGGAAAACCCGTCCAACGATCCAGCGCTCTCAGCATAGATCCCCATGATGATCCCGTCGGACCAACGCATGGTGGACATTCGATCCAGCGCCCTCAGCATAGATCCTCATGACCCCCTCGGATCATTTATACCGTAATCAATCAACTATGCATACACATATGCATTTCAATATGTTCATCAATACGAATAAATAACAACGAATATCATGAGAATTTTCAGAATTACATCTCATATTCAACAATATGAACAAAACCACAAGCATGATAAATCGAACTCGACATATGATACTTGCCTCGAAAATGGCAAGGACGAAACACTTCAATGATCTCGACACACTCGAAGGCCGCCTCCTTCGATCAATGTAACAAGCTCGAACCTTAACAAAAGGAATGATATACAAATCATCTCATGTCGAACGATGGCCTAACAATTCGGTCTACGGCCGAAAAGCTCAAAACAAACAATCTGCCTGGACTGCTTAGCGTGCGCTACGTACTCTACGTAACGTGCGCTAAGCCGACCTGTTAGCGTACGCTATCGTGTAAGACTAGCGTGCGCTAGCTACGAACTGACAGTTCGAATCGGCTGATACATAACGTACGCTCCGTACGTATTGTGCGTTAACTGAACCCCGATAGCGCACGTTAACTCACATATGTTAGCGTGCGCTAACCTTGCATGGCAGAATACTGCTACCGGAAAAACTGGGTTGAAAGGTGGTGAATTCACGAATTCTATGTTGATACAACATGTCATCCTCAAGCATGTCATGCTAAAAAGGTTTTGTGGAAGTTCCATGGTCATGAAGTACAACTTATACGGATAATCATCTCAACAACATATTTTATCTAAGATCTTCAAGAAATATTCTAAGTTCCGATTTTCCAAGTCCCAAAACATATGATTCCTTACGTGAAACATACGAACTAGGTAATCTTCACATACTGGTCGATTGGTTCTGAAGATACATAACATGTTTAGGAATCCACATACTAAAAGGTTCAATGGATTATACGATGAATAAGTGTCGAAACGTCGAAAGTATCCTTCTAACACATGATGAACGACTAATAACGAATCTAACTGACTAGACGAACATGATCAACATCCTTTAGAACACAACTAGTATTGGTGAAAAATCACCTACCTCAAGGTAGTGAAGAACACGGAGGAAAATGAAGCAATCCAACACCGAAAGCTTGAACACCAATCTCCAATGATATACGATCTTCAATCACGAACCAGGATGTTGATATGAAGTGTTTAGGATGAAGGAAGTTATGTTCTAAGTGTAAGAATTCGGGTAATGGGAGAAGAGAGAACTGAAATCACGAATAGGATGCTGTCCTATTTATAATAAATGGCTATTAGCGCGCGCTAGACCCTGCTCGTAGCGTGCGCTAACGGTTCACTGACTTAACTGTACTCAGCACTTAGCGTGCGCTACGTATATACCTGTAGCGTGCGCTAAGGCGTTGACTCGGCTTTTCCCGAAAGCCGTCCAGGTACATCCCGACATGATCCGACAGGGGTCCCCCGTCCAGATCTCACCTACCGTACGTCTCAATCAAATTGACCACGCATAGCGTGCGCTAATGACCCTCAGTAGCGTGCGCTATTAATCCACGTTAGCGCACGCTAAACATAGCCGATAGTGTGCGCTACATGCGTAGAATTACAATCTTTAGATCACAAACATGAAATTAAACGCTCGACACAACGGATTAAGAAATACGGAGAATAGTACTCAGACAAAAGTACAATCATTACAATATCACAAGTTCCAATTACATAACGGAAATCTCGGGTATTACATCCTTCCTCCCTAAAAAGAAGTTTCGTCCCGAAACTTAAGATGAAAACAACTCCGGATATCTAGTCTTCATACTGTCCTCCGTTTCCCAAGTGGCCTCTTCGACTCCATGTCGTGACCATTGTACTTTAACCAAGTGTATTGGTTTATTCCTCAATTGTTTGATCCGGCTCTCAAGTATCTTGATTGGTCTCTCTTCGAAGGTGCCATCATTGGCTATTTCGATCTCGTCGAAATCAATGACGTGACTGGGGTCCGGTACATACTTCCGCAGTTGGGATACGTGAAACACATTGTGAACGTGACTCAGCGATGGCGGAAAGGCCAGCATGTATGCTAAATCTCCAACTCTCTCGAGGATTTCGAATGGTCCGATATATCTCAGACTAAGCTTGCCTCTCCTCCCAAAACGGAAAATCCTTCGTGTAGGAGACACCTTCAATAGTACATGGTCCCCAGCGTCGAACTCTAGAGGGCGACGACGTACATCTGCATAAGACTTCTGTCGACTCTGGGCAGTCAACAGTCTCTCTCGAATCAAAGCTATCTTCTCTTGAGTCTGAATAATCAATTCTGGTTCCGTCCCGATCAAATCTGAAGAATCATCCCAACATAGGGGTGATCGGCATCTTCTCCCGTACAAAGCTTCAAATGGTGCCATCTTAATTGAAGCATGCCAACTATTATTGTAGGTGAATTCAACTAATGGCAAATGAACTTCCCAATTAGTTGACCAATCCAAAGCACAAGCTCTAAGCATGTCTTCTACAGTTTGAATAGTCCTTTCGGACTGACCGTCCGTTTGGGGATGATAAGCCGTACTAAAATTGAGCTCAGTCCCCAGAGCCTTATGAACTGCTTTCCATAAGTGTGACACGAAACGACCATCTCGATCTGAAATAATGGTCTTCGGCGTCCCGTGCAATCTGACTATCTCCGCAATAAATATTCGTGCCAATCTCTCGGGTCCCCATGTATCTTTAATTCCCAGGAAATGAGCCGACTTGGTTAGTCGATCAACTACAACCCAAATCATGTTCATTCTCGTTCTAGTCCTTGGCATACTAGTGATGAAATCCATCGAGATATCCTCCCACTTCCACTCAGGGATCGGAAGCGGCTTTAACATTCCGGCAGGTCGTTGATGTTCAATCTTAACCTGCTGACAAGTCAAACACTTTGAAACGTACTCCGCTACGTCCTTCTTCATATTCCCCCACCAGAAGTTTTGCTTTAAATCCTTATACATCTTACTACTGCCTGGGTGAATAGAATAGGGCGCGCTATGAGCTTCCTTCAAAATTGTCCGTCTCAAATAATCATCCTCGAGAACGCAAAGTCGACTCTGAAATCTCAGAACTCCATCGTCTTGTATCACGAATCCTGGGGCTTTTCCTTTCTTTACTTCGTCACATAATCGAAGGATCAGAGAATCATTCAATTGTTTAGACTTGATCTCCTCGACTAGTGATGAAGTCAGATCCATCGCATAAAGTTGCCCTTGGATTCCTGGTGCCCATACTTCAATCCCCTCGCGGATCAGTTCTTGTTGAATACCGGTTTGGGACGTAAGTGCTTCCAACACTCGAAGAGAAACAGGTTTTCGGCTCAAGGCATCGGCTACTACGTTTGCTTTCCCCGGATGATAGAGAATCTCTAAGTCGTAATCCTTGATCAATTCCAGCCACCTTCTCTGCCTCATGTTTAACTCTTTCTGACTGAAAATGTACTTGAGGCTCTTATGATCTGTAAAGATCTGACAATGAGTGTCATACAAATAATGTCGCCAAATTTTCAAGGCAAAGACGACAGCTGCTAGCTCCAGATCATGAGTAGGGTAATTAATCTCGTACGGTTTCAATTGCCGAGAGGCATAAGCAATCACTTTATCCTTCTGCATCAACACACAACCCAAACCCTGATTAGAAGCGTCACTGTATACCATGAATCCATCAGTTCCCTCTGGCAGCGCTAATATAGGTGCTGTCGTCAGTCTCCTCTTAAGTTCGTCAAAACCAGCCTGGCACTTCTCATTCCACGTGAACTTTTGAGTTTTCTGTAACAGCTGAGTGAGCGGACGAGCAATTTTGGAAAATCCCTCTACAAAGCGGCGATAATATTCAGCAAGTCCTAAGAAGCTTCGGATTTCTTTCACGTTTTTAGGAGCTTCCCAATCCAAGATTGCTTCGACCTTCTTCGGGTCCACCTGAACTCCGTCGGCTGATATCACATGCCCAAGGAAGGTTACTTCCTTAAGCCAGAACTCGCATTTTGAAAGTTTTGCATACAGCTGTTCCTTCCTCAAGGTGCTCAACACCACACATAAATGTTCAGCATGTTCCTCTGCGTCCCTCGAATATATCAGGATGTCGTCAATGAAGACGACCACAAATTTATCCAAGTATTCCAAGAATACCCGATTCATCAATTGCATGAATACCGCAGGAGCATTGGTAAGTCCAAACAGCATTACTACAAATTCATAATGCCCGTACCGGGATCTGAAAGCAGATTTCGGTATATCCGATTCCTTAATTCTCAACTGGTGGTACCCTGATCGCAAGTCAATCTTCGAGAATACCATTGCCCCTTGCAGTTGATCAAACAAGTCGTCGATCCGAGGTATAGGATACTTATTCTTGATCGTCATCTTGTTGAGCTCCCTGTAATCAATACACAGTCGGAGGGATCCGTCTTTCTTCCGGACAAAGAGAACGGGCGCTCCCCAAGGAGAAACACTAGGTTGGATAAAGCCCTTCTGTAACAATTCCTCCAGTTGCTTCTTGAGTTCATACATCTCGGTTGGCGCCATGCGGTATGGTGCTCTGGAAATAGGAGCTGCTCCAGGCTCTAGTTCGATAGTGAATTCCACTCCCCTCTGCGGAGGTAACCCAGGTAGTTCGTCAGGAAATACATCTGAGAACTCATTCACAACTGAAATAGACGAGAGCTCTACTCCTTCCTCTTTCCTCATGGCATAGCACCAAAGTCCGTGACATCCCTGCTTCAGTAATTTCACGGCTTTCATTGCCTTGATCAATTTTCCCGAGCTTCCTGGTCTCCATCCTCGGAATAAGTGTTCAGATCCGTCATCAGCAATGATGGAAATGACTCTCTCTCGGTAATTTAGAACAGCTCCATAACGGTTGAGCCAATAATCTCGGAGAATTAAATCGTCACCGTAGATGTCAACTACAATGAGATTTGATGGCCATTCTCTTCCTTCTATAGATACTGGGAAATCCCTAGCTTCTAGGGTTCCCACAATTTTCTCTCCGCTTGGTAATCCCACAACATAAGGTTCACAATTATACAAGCACGAGATTTTCAAACGATTAACACAGTTTAAAGATATAAAAGAATGCGTAGCTCCCGAATCGAACAAGACACTATCTGGTTGCAAAAGGATCTGAATCGTACCTGATGCAACAGATGTGTTCTGATCATCAGATTTCCTCATTTCGTACAGGCGCGGAGGAACGTACCCAGCACTGGATGTCTCTCTCTTCCCAGCGTTCTGCTGCTGAAATCCACTCTGCTGTGTCTGGTTTACACTCGTCTCCTTCTGGACTGGAGCTGGAGTGCGAGTACCAAAAGATCGGGTCGCATTCCCACAAAATGTCGCGCGATGTCCTTCCTGTCCACACTCGAAACAGGTCACAACAGGCGCGAAACAATCACGTCGAACATGTCCCGCTTTGCCACAGTTATAACACTTCTTCCACAATATGCAAGCAGTGGTCTTGCCGGAACTTCTTTCCACCTCGAGAAGGATGCGGAGGTCTCTGGATGAATGAAAAGAGGATCGACCCCTGCGAGGCCCGCTACTCTTATCCTCCGTGAAGTTGCGGACACCTTGTTTCTTTGCTTCCGTCGCTTTCTCTCCGCCTCCTTCATATCATAGGCCAACGCCTTGTCACGATCTTGTCGCAAGGTGGTACATTCAAATCCGGACATATCTTGCTTGAATTTCGGCTTCATTCGCATGTCAAAATGAAAAATCTTCTCCGCCTCGGTCTGAACAAGTGGCGCACATAAGTCACCGGTGATTAAAAGTCTTAATCACGTCCGTCACAGATGCTTCGAATTTTGTGGTGAGAAAAACTCCCGACCTCGGGCTTCTCTAACTGGGCGAGGACAATACTGCGCCTCCATCATAAATTTGAATTCCGTCCAGTCAACATTGTGCTCCTCCGGTCGAATGGCCCCCCACCAGTCGAAAGCCTCCCCGGTCAAAAGATACTGGGCGACCGGAACCTTCCTATCGTTGGGACAGTTAATCCCTGCAAAAATCTTCTCTAATTCCTTCAGCCAGTGATCCCAAGAAAGCATTTCAGCAGAACCGTCAAATTTCGGAGGGTGCAATTTAATCACTTCGGTAAGCCATCTATCTCCTAGATTTTCCACGTTATGCTGCTGTCCCATCGCCGTCTGTATGCGATCCACAACTTGAGCAAACTGGTTTATCTGGGCAACCACTTGCTGAAGAACTCCCGGCACGTTAGGATCTGCATTATTATTTGCCGATCCCTACTGTCCCCCGGAATGGGAATCCATTCGACTAGCGGCTATCTCTGGGGTAGATACCGACTCTTCTTGCCTCGCATTTCCACGTCCGCGTCCACGACCGCGTCCGCGTCCACGACCTCCTCTCAACATACTGTACACATAAATACTCAATATCCAGGACAAACTTTCTCAAAGTACATCCATTAAATGTTTACAAGACATGAATTAAATAAAACGGTAGTATTCGAGATTAGGAAACTTACAACCATGGTCCACACGACGATGCTGGCTCAGCAGTGATGTTACGAATGACCAATAATCAAATGGCGTAAACAGACCCAACTAACCCGACTGCCAAGATATCCATGAATCTTAGCTCCGATGCCATATTCTGTAACACCCCGAGATATTCGGAATAATTACAGCGCCGTAAACCCTTTAGATAAGGATTTACAAGGCTAATTTTAAAAGAAGTGTAAAACAATACAATCGAACAACTGAAGTTCAAATACAGATTTGATTCAACCGATCAAATGAGTTAACTTATACAACCATATCGAAATGACCTTATTAAAACAGACGTACTCGAGTACTAAACGAACCAAGAAGACAATTCATAAACAATAACATCGACCACATCACTGAGCCATTTCATCGTCCTATCGGTACTGTGGTTGCCTCCCCGCTCCTCGGCTACCTGAACATCAAAACAATGTCCACCCCCGAAGGGGTTAGCAAAACAATGCTAGTACAAGTATCATCATACAATAAATCATCAATGCATCATAAAACATGCAAAACGGACTTCCGCCACCGGAATCCACGATGCGAATCCTCACGATTCCATCAACACAATACAGGGTAATCCAGCGATCCAGCGCCCTTGGTATAGATCCCCATGATGATCCCGTCGGACCAACGCATGGTGGAAAACCCGTCCAACGATCCAGCGCCCTCAGCATAGATCCCCATGATGATCCCGTCGGACCAACGCATGGTGGACATTCGATCCAGCGCCTTCAGCATAGATCCTCATGACCCCCTCAGATCATTTATACCATAATCAATCAATTATGCATACACATATGCATTTCAATATGTTCATCAATATGAATAAATAACAACGAATATCATGAGAATTTTCAGAATTACATCTCATATTCAACAATATGAACAAAACCACAAGCATGATAAATCGAACTCGACATATGATACTTGCCTCGAAAATGGCAAGGACGAAACACTTCAATGATCTCGACACACTCGAAGGCCACCTCCTTCGATCAACGTAACAAGCTCAAACCTTAACAAAAGGAATGATATACAAATCATCTCATGTCGAACGATTGCCTAACAATTCGGTCTACGGCCGAAAAGCTCAAAACAAACAAACTGCCTGGACTGCTTAGCGTGCGCTACGTACTCTACGTAACGTACGCTAAGCCGACCTGTTAGCGTACGCTATCGTGTAAGACTAGTGTGCGCTAGCTACGAACTGACAGTTCGAATCGGCTGATACATAACGTACGCTACGTATGTATTGTGCGTTAACTGAACCCCGATAGCGCACGTTAACTCACATATGTTAGCGTGCGCTAACCTTGCATGGCAGAATACTGCTACCGGAAAAACTGGGTTGAAAGGTGGTGAATTCACGAATTCTATGTTGATACAACATGTCATCCTCAAGCATGTCATGCTAAAAAGGTTTTGTGGAAGTTCCATGGTCATGAAGTACAACTTATACGGATAATCATCTCAACAACATATCTTATCTAAGATCTTCAAGAAATATTCTAAGTTCTGATTTTCCAAGTCCAAAAACATATGATTCCTTACGTAAAACATACGAACTAGGTAATCTTCACATACTGGTCGATTGGTTCTGAAGATACATAACATGTTTAGGAATCCACATACTAAAAGGTTCAATGGATTATACGATGAATAAGTGTCGAAACGTCGAAAGTATCCTTCTAACACATGATGAACGACTAATAACGAATCTAACTGACTAGACGAACATGATCAACATCCTTTAGAACACAACTAGTATTGGTGAAGAATCACCTACCTCAAGGTAGTGAAGAACACGGAGGAAAATGAAGCAATCCAACACTGAAAGCTTGAACACCAATCTCCAATGATATACGATCTTCAATCACGAACCAGGATGTTGATATGAAGTGTTTAGGATGAAGGAAGTTATGTTCTAAGTGTAAGAATTCGGGTAATGGGAGAAGAGAGAACTGAAATCACGAATAGGATGTTGTCCTATTTATAATAAATGGCTATTAGCGCGCGCTAGACCACCTTTCGCCGTAGCGTGCGCTAACGGTCACCGACTTAATCAGACAAGACTTAGCGTGTGCTACGCATATACCCGTAGCGTGCGCTAAGGCGTTGACTCGGCTTTTCCCGAAAGCCGTCCAGGTACATCCCGACACGATCCGACAGGGGTCCCCCGGCCAGATCTCACCTACCGCACGTCTCAATCAAATTGACCACGCATAGCGTGCGCTAATGACCCTCAGTAGCGTGCGCTATTAATCCACGTTAGCACACGCTAAACATAGCCGATAGCGTGCGCTACATGCGTAGAATTACAATCTTTAGATCACAAACACGAAATTAAACGCTCGACACAACGGATTAAGAAATACGGAGAATAGTACTCAGACAAAAGTACAATCATTACAATATCACAAATTCCAATTACATAACGGAAATCTCGGGTATTACACACAGTTTGCAGGGGAAGAAGGTCCAACACTTGATTTACCTTTCGACCATAAACCACTTCAAAATGTGTCCTTTTCGTAGACCTGCTCCATGAGCTATTGTAAGCGAATTCAGCTTGTGGAAGGACAAATTCCCACCTCTTTGGATTTTCGCCCACCAAACTTCGCAGCATATTACCAAGTGATCGATTAACCACTTCTGTTTGGCTATCAGTTTGTGGATGACAGGTGTTAGAGAAATTTAATCGAGTACCTACAAATTTCCAAAGCGTCTTCCAGATTAATCACAAAGCAAACATCGCAATCAGAAGTTATAGTCTTGGGGACACTGTGTAGGCGTACAACCTCGCGAAAGAATAAACTAGCCACTAGAGATGAATCGTTGGAGTTTTTGCAAGGTATAAAATGAGAAATTTTGGAAAATTGATCCACCACAACAAAAATGCTATCTTTGCCTTGCTGCGTTCTTGGCAATACGAGAACAAAATCCATAAAAAGGTCTTTCCAAGGAGCATTAGGTGTGGGAAGCGGTTGATACATACCAATATTTTGTGCATTCCCCTTTGATTTTTGACAAACACCGCATCTTTGAACAAAGTTTGCCACATCACGTTCTAAAGATGGCAAAAAATAACACTCCTTCACAAGTGTTTCAGTTTTATCCCTTCCAAAATGTGCGCCAAGTCCGCAGCTGTGCAACTCGTGAATTATCAATAATCATAGAGATCCTTGAGGAATACAGAGTTGTCCCCGTTTGAATAAGTACCCATTCATGACTAGATACTCATCATTCGACGCTTCATTTAACCCCTTCATGAGCTTAGAAAAATATGGACCAGTTGCATATTATTCCGGCAAGAGATCAAAACCAAGAATCTCATAAGAAAGAGTTGTTAACAAGGAGAACTTTCGGCTTAGTGCATCAGCCACCTTGTTAGCAGTGCCATATTTGTGCTTCAAAAGGAAAGTAAATTTCTCCAAGTAGGATACCCAACCGGCATGCCTAGAGTTCACCTTCTTTTGTGCTTTGAGAAACCTCAAAGCTTCATGGTCAGAATAGAGAACAAATTCCACTCCAACAAGATAGCCTTCCCAATGTTGTAAAGCTCGAACCATGGCATATAGCTCCTTGCCATAAGTTGAATATTTTAGCTTTGAGCCATTAAGTTTTTCGCTAAAATAAGGAACAAGCTTTCCTTGCTGCATTAGAACAACCTCTGTCCCAATATTAGATGCATCACAATCGACTTGAAATATCATCTGGCAAACTCAAAACTGGAGCTTCAATTAGTTTAGCCTTCAAGAGCTGAAAACTCTCACCTGCCTCGTTGGTCCAATTGAATTCCTTGTTCTTAAATACATTCATTAAGGGAGCGACAATGGTGCTGAAAATTTTAATAAATCAGCGATAAAAAGAAGAAGGCCCATGAAACTCCTTACCTCGGTAAAATTCTTTAGAGTTGGCCAATCAATTATCGCTCGAACCTTTTCTTCATCCATTCGCAAGCCATCATCATGTTGGAATAGTTGTTAAAAATGAAAGTGGAGATTTTGTCCCACATTGGTTTGCTATCAAAGTAGGTGGAGACTTTTAGGCTATATAAGGAGTTTCAAGGTCTTTGATACAAATGCACCAATCACTACTCTTTAGTCTTGTGATTACTTCTAATTTGAAATTCCTTGCTCTTTATTTTAGAGGGGTAAGAGGTTTTCAAAGGCTTGTAATAGTGTAGGAGTTAGGAGTCGAGAGCTTGAGAGATTAGTCTACGTGATTGTAACAATTTGTCATATAGTGGAGTTTTCTCTCTTGAGGCCCATGGTTTTTCTCCGGTTTTGGAGTTTCCACGTATATTCTTGTGTTATTTATTTTTCTCCATTTTGGTTCTTTGGGAGGGTTGTTGGGGATCTTTGAGTCCGTTTTCCCAACAAGTGGTATCAGAGACAAGTTCGGGGGAGGTCTCGGTTTTAGAGATTCGTACTATGCTCTGTGGTTGCAGCTTTGTCTGAGCTTCCACATCAGAAACGAATTTTCTATTTGGTCGTATTGGAAGGTGTCTTGGTGCTTTGAAGGTTCGTAGTATGCTTTGTGGTTGCAGCTTGGTCTGACCTTCCACATCAGAAACGAGGATTTGGTTGACTGTTTTGTGTACGATAAAATTATATACAAGCTGGGAGTGTTTATATCCAGCGAAGGTTCTGGCTAGGAAAGACTTGGTATTTAAGCGTGTCCGTTGTGACCCACCTCTCTTTCCTGTGAATCCTTTGTTAGGTATATTACTTATATAGGCTTGGTGTATATTTTCTAGTATACAACACTTTTTTTTTGAAGATACAGATACGATGTCAAAGTACAGTCCCGTGAGGTTCGATGTAGAGAAATATGATGGAAGAATCAACTTTGGTTTGTGGCAAGTTCAAGTCAAGGATGTGTTGATTCAGTCTGGGTTACACAAGGCGTTGAGGGGGAAACTAACCCCTGTTTCTAGCACGGAATCAAGCACTAGTAAAGTCGATGATGAAGAATGGGAAGATTTGGATTTGAGAGCGGCAAGTGCCATTCGTTTGTCTCTAGCAAAGAATGTTCTTGCAAATGTGCATGGGATATCAACGGCAAAGGATCTTTGGGAGAAACTTGAGCAGTTGTATCAAGACAAAGGCATCTCAAATCGGTTGTATATCAAGGAACAGTTTCATACTCTTCGTATGAATGGAGATACAAAAATTTCAGATCATCTAAGTGTTCTTAATAACATCGTGTCAGAATTGGAGGCTATCGGAGTGAAGGTTGGAGATGAGGATAAAGCACTGAGGCTCATATTATCTTTGCCATCTTCCTATGAGCATATGAAGCCCATTTTGATGTATGGGAAAGAGACCCTGAAGTATGCAGATATTACTGGAAAACTCTTGTCCGAGGAGAAAATACTGGAGAGTAGTAGCCATGCTTCGTCAGAAGGAACGATTATGATATACAGGAACGGGAAGAAGAAGAAGTCACAGAAGATTCCGATATGATGGAAGTGTGGACAGTCTGCAAATGTCAAGAGTAATTGTCCAGGTGGAGCGGACTCGGCAAAATGCTCTAATTCTGCTAACAATGTCTCCGTCGTCACCGACGGTGAAGAATTCTTTTGAGAATTTGGCATCCCCATGGTATGCCCATTACCATGGAAAGGGATGTGTCTTTTTGTTAGCGGGTTCACGGATTTACACATGGACATTGAGTTGGCATTGATGCAAGATGTGTGGTGAAGATTGATGTCGAGGGTTGATGAACTTCCAGGTGACCAACAGGGAAGTTGTACCATAAACATTTCAGCAAGTTTTTCGACATGTGCCGAGGGTTCTTAGAATGGTTGATTCTAAGTGGTTGAAAATTCTTAGAATGGTTTATTCTAAGTGTTCTACTCATATGGTGGAGTAGGTTATTCTCTTTTGAGGATGATGGTTCTTTGTGTTAAGAATCATGATTGTCGATGAAGACAATGGTGTTTTCTGTCATGTTTTAACAAGGTGGAGATTGTTGGAATAGTTATTAAAAATGAAAGTGGAGATTTTGTCCCACATTGGTTTGCTATCAAAGTAGGTGGAGACTTTTAGGCTATATAAGGAGTTCCAAGGTCTTTGATACAAATGCACCAATCACTACTCTTTATTCTTGTGATTACTTCTAGTTTGAAATTCCTTGCTCTTTATTTTAGAGGGGTAAAAGGTTTTCAAAGGCTTGTAATAGTGTAGGAGTTGGGAGTCAAGAGCTTGAGAGATTAGTCTATGTGATTGTAACAATTTGTCATATAGTGGAGTTTTCTCTTTGGAGGCCCTTGGTTTTTCTACGGTTATGGAGTTTCCACGTATATTCTTGTGTTATTTATTTTTCTCAATTTTCGTTCTTTGGGAGGGTTGTTGGGGATCTTTGAGGCCGTTTTCCCAACACATCACTCACAACATAGCCAAGAAATACCACTTGATTCGTCATGAAATAGCACTTCTTGGGATTGACATAAAGGTTGTTTTCTTCAAAACTTTGAACACCCTCGCCAAGTGTTCAAGATGTTGCTAATTATCATGGATGTATATTAAAATATCATCAAAATAAACAACCACGAATTTCCCGATAAAATCCTTCAACACATGTGTCATTAGTCATAAAAGTGCTCGGGGCATTGCAAAGGCGGAATGGCATCACCAATCATTCGTACAAATCATGTTTCGTCTTGAAAGCGGTCTTCCATTCATCACCGGCTCTAATACAAATTTGGTGGTAGCCGCTGCGAAGATCAATTTTTAAATAAATCTTTGCTCCTATAAGCATGTCAAACATATCATCCAACATTGGAATAGGAAATCTGTACTTGATAGTAATTTTATTTACAGCTCTACTATCAATGCACATTCTCCAGGTTCCATTTTTCTTTGGTGCCAAAAGTGCGGGAACGGCACACGGACTCATGGACTCCCTTATGTGCCCTTTTATAAGCAATTCTTCTACTTGTTTCTGTAGTTCAGCATGCTCTTTAGGTGTCATTCTATAATGAGGTAAGTTAGGAAGAACAACACCTGGAATGAAATCGATATGGTGTCGAATATCGCGTAGTGGCGGAAGACCAACCGGCAACTCATTAGGAGCCGAACATGTGAATTTCTCAAGTAGCTTCTCAACATCATAAGGAATGGTCCTTTATTTCTTATCACTTACTTCAACTGCCACCAAAGCGTAAATCACCTCTTCATGCTTAAAATCTTTGTAGGAGATAAGGCTAACTTGATTTTTTTTAGAAATGTTGCTTGGAGCCCTTTCAACGGTGATAAAATGTATTTGGTTCCATCTTTGATAATGCTATAAGTATTTCGTTTCCCGTCATGATGAACATCTCGATCATATTGCCATGGCCTTCCTAGCAGAAGATGGCAAGCGTCCATGGAAAGAACATCAAAATATAATTCATCTTCATACTTACCAATGGAAAATTTAATGTGACATCGGCGAGAAACGTGGACTTCTCCTTCTTTTTAAACAGAAAACCTTGTAAGGTTTTGGATGGGACACACACACTTAATAGCAACTTTTCCACCATGGACCGGGATACCATATTTTCGCAGCTTCCAGAATCAATCATCAAGACACACTTCTTACCTCCAGAAATGCAATAAGTTCGAAAGATATTGTGGCGAAGCCACAAGTCTTTCTTTTGCACAGCCATCACCCTTTGAAGACAAGACTTTCGGCATCAAAATTAGGTTCACAATATTCCTCATCTAGTGCTTGATCCGGCTCTTCATCAAATTGAGGGGTATCATCTTCTTCAACTCCTTCAGCGAGGTGAATTTCAACTCTTTTTTTTTGGGCATTCATAAGCCTTGTGGTCAAGCTCTCCATATCTAAAACAAGGCTTTGCTACTGGTTGAGTAGTCTTCTGCTGTTCTTTGTTCCACGGACCACTACTTTGAGTCGGGAGTTTATGTGTAGGTGCAACACTCTTTGCTAGTAAAGAACTTCCCTTTTGAATAGAAGTTTTAGAACTTTCGCCTTTCTTGAATGAGTTCCACTTGGATTTTTCTTCCGCTTTGAACGCCATCTGAAAAGCTTCTTCAAGAGAATTGAGGGAGAGCATGAAAAGTTCTCCACAAATTGAATTCTTCAAACCCGTAATGTAATGAGCCACAAAATGATCATCACTCTCGTTCAACTCAATGCGACTCATTAATTTGTAAAACTCCTCGGTGTAGCTTGCAACAGACTGATCTAACCGCTGCCGCAAGACATGGAACTGTAGATATAAAGTTTAATTATACACCAAAGGAAGAAATTTCTCGTCTAATTTCAGCTTCATCTCGATCCAAGAGTCAGCACGAGGTAGACCTTTCCGCTCTCTGCTGCGTTGATGTTTTTGCCACCAGATTAATGCATGGCCTTTCAATTTTGTTGCAACGAACTGGACCTTTCTTTCATCAGTGAGGTGTTTCCATTCAAAGAAAGCCTCAAGGGAAGCCTTCCAATCACAATATTCATCAGCATTAAGCTTACCACTAAAATCTGAAACTATAACTTGAATGGTTCGATCGGCTCCTTCAGTAGCTCTAGCTAACCGTTCCATTGCTCGTTCATTACATTTCCCAAAAGACCGAGATTCACTCAACCGGTGGTAGCATACTCGCTTGACGCTGCTAATTGCGGAATCACTCGACGCAACCAAGCCTATCGCTTGTGTAAGGAGGAATCACTCAACTCCAAACTTACAAAACTTGTAGAAGTTTATAATTTTCGTTCATTCAGTCCCCTATATCATTTCACTTGAATGTGTTTAAATACAAGTGTTGGAACATCCCTCCAAACATAGGTACATGTATCCAGGCCAAACTATTCATTAACTTAGCATTGAAAATGATTAATTTTGACTCAATAAATTCAATATTGACTACCTAAATCTATAATAATGACTTAATGATGAACTTTGACCAATAAGATGAATATAAGCACAAGAGTAGTTTGAAAGTCGAACTCTTGATAGATTCCCAAGTAGCCTGTCACACTTTAGTAATTTGACCATAACTCTTGACTCAAAATTCTAAATTACTTCGTTTAAAATTCCTCATAAAGTAGACTCTCGTGGATTTCCAACGATGTATCACAAGCATCCTACTTATTCTCCAACCAGGACAGTTAGTTTCGTGGAGTTGACACATGTGCACTGCTTTTCTCAACAACTGCATCATATGTTATATACCAATATCATTACATATTTAAGTGATATTATAACACATAATTTATTATATTTACTAAAATTTTATTTGAAATCTTTAAATTTTTTGTATAACTCAATTTTCTAATATTTATTCATGTAAAAGAATTATATCAAAATAATGATAAAAGACCACTTAATTTATTTCATCTACAAAATTCATAATTTTAAAAACACGAGACATTCAAACCCGTGTGTTGCACCGTTTTTTTTCCGATAAACTATTGAACTGTTGCTTATGTCTTAAACTTAACTTTTTTAATTTGTTATTATAATCTACAAATATGTTCGAGCAAAAATTATGTAGTTTTTCCTTTATATTCATTACTCAATGTGATAACCGTAAGAAAAGTAATTGTTTGTATTTCTTTTTATTTAAAGTTGAAATTTACTAATGTGAATCGTTATTGATAATAATTTTACCATTTCCATATCATTTTTTTTTTGGCATTTCCATATCATAATTCTAATCAGATAATTATATTAACATTCATACCCAAACACTTTATAGATTAATTACTTTGTTAAGTTCATAAAACTAAAATGAAAAAGGCGTTAGAGATCAACAACCAACTTGAAACAAATTTATGGCTTGTAGTTTTCCATTTATATTCATTACTCAATGTGATCACCGTAAGAAAAGTAATTATTTGTATTTCTTTTTATTTAAAGTTGAAATTTACTAATGTGAATCGTTATTGATAATAATTTTACCATTTCCATATCATTTTCCTTTTTGTTTGGCATTTCCATATCATAATTCTAATCAGATAATTATATTAACATTTATACCCAAACACTTTATAGATTAATTACTTTGTTAAGTTCATAAAACTAAAATGAAAAAGGCGTTAGAGATCAACAACCAACTTGAAACAAATTTATGGCTTGAAGCGTTCTGACCTCTTATGTAACGCTTATACTATGTGTAACATTAAACATAGAAATGAGATAAATATAGCAAAAGTGCATGAATGAAAAGATTTTACAACCAAACAAATTTATTGCACATCAATATTTGTAGCTATCCGTACACATAAGATTTATCCACAACGTAGTCGTTTATTAATACTCGGCCCAACTTGCAACCCAAAATACATACCCAAATGAAATATAGATATATGATAACTTTACCCATATCTCATATTCACACAATCCTAATCCGGTAACCTCCGCCCCCCTCTTTCTTTTGCTCTCTATCTGCAGGTAAAAGAGAAAACAATCCGAACAACAAAATCTGAATCACAAACCCACTTCAAATCATCCTCCTTCAATCGAACAACAAAACAAAACCTTACACTAAACCTTGTCTACTGTTTCAGCTTAGTTCGAATCTTTGACTTCAAGATCCTTTGGAGGCTCTCGGCTAGGTTCTTCTCTTTTTATTTTTGTTTTATGCTTTTCAGGTCGAAAAGCACACCCAAAACCACCAAGCACACCACAAACTACCAGCCAGAGGGCGGCGGCAATTAGGGTAATGGGGGCGGCAGTGATGGGGAATGGGTTAATGGTGGTGGGTAGCAAGGGTGTCTTATGGTAGAGAGAGAGAAGAGAAGACCAATTCATGTGGGTGTTTTTTCTAATTTATAGATGTCAGATTTTTTTTGTGTTGTAACTCCATGATAGTTAGTATTCTCTTTGATTGTAATTGTAGGGGTGCTATAACTCCATGAACACTTCATATTCTTACATCTTTCACATTCCCATCATTTAATTTTATACATTCCCATCACAATTACACTTCCACAATAAATTAAGGTACTAAATCTTTAAGTATAACGAAGCATTACGACCCGTGCGATGTACGGGTTTTGTTTTTCGATAATTTTTTTTTAACTTTTTCTTATGTCTATAACTCAACTTTTTGTATCTGTTATTATAATTAACAAACGGCTTTAAGCTAAAAGTTTGTACTTTTTCCTTTTATTCCATTATGCAAGGTCATACAAAGGAGCGTAAATATTGGTTTCTCACTAAAAAAAATTGTGGGTTATTAGTAAAAAATAGAAAATGACAAAGTAATACTAATGAACTAAATTTTCTTTCAAGGCCAAAATTTCTGAAAACCCATAAAATGGTAGAAGCGACCGTACTTATGAAACCATCAACATTGACGTGAATAATATCCACATGTGTTGGCAATTTTTATCTAAATATTTTTCATGATTTGTATTCATCTTTGTTTGTAAAAACCTTCTTGTAATATATGAAGCCCCCTAGTCTAATTATTTTATTTTGTTGTTCAATGTACAACACTCCTTATAAAATAACCATTAATATCAGTGAACTAATATTGTTTTCTTTTGGATTAGTATTGTTTTCGTTTGTATTAATATTGTTTGATATGCAAATAAATTATTTATACACACAATATGTAGTATGTAACCTTACATAAGGATATGAATGGTCTATTTTAATTACTTGCAAAATGAAGCTATTTATGAAAGAGAGTTAATAAATGATTCCAAAGAATTTTGCCACCGTTTGAGTTTTGTTTGGGTTTTATTATAAATACTAATAAAGCTTTAATTAAGGTCTTTGTAAAAGTTCAGAAAATTAACTTATTGCTATAGTTATGGCAAATCTTATTACAAAATTCATAAAGATCTAAATCATGAATACTCAACTTAATTCAATTAGTTGGTGATGCAGGAGCATAATTATAAATCTGGTCAAACATTCTTATTCATGCATCTCCTCATGCATGTATCATTTAGTCAATTCATGCATCTTTTAATTCATGTATCTTTCCATGATTTTTGGTTGATACATGTATCTCCTCATTCATGAATGTATCTCTTCATCTTCTTTTAGCCTCCTATATAAAGGCTTGTAACGTAGTGAAAAGAGATCATCAAATTATTGAAATAAAATCTATCTTTTATCTACTTCTTTGTGAAGTCTTTTTAACTCTTGCGAGAGTTCCATGGAATAAATTATCGCTTCTTCAAGAGTCGTTCTTATTATTTCAAAACGCTAGTATTTATCCCTTTTATATTGCGTCAGTTGGTATGAGAGCAACTGACGAAGTCCTCCAATATATCGCGCGGTTGTTTGTTCTACCAACTCATGGCTCGAAATGACTTGAACGAGTCGGAGGAACAAACAACCGCGTGATATATTGGAGGACTTCGTCCCAATATCCACGACGCGCTGAGTCTTCACCAACTTTGGACCGTGACCGAGGCTTACCAAAAGGCTTTAGTAGTGGAGAAGCAATTGATCCACCGACCTGCTACGAACCGAGAAGATATATCATCTCGTCGTACCCCACCGGTTACTAGATCTTCTACGACCCAACAACGTTATAAGAGTGGTCCACGTGATAAGAGTGGCCCTTCATCTTTAAATACCAGGTGTTTTTGATGTGGAGAGATAGGGCATATCTTGTCCAATTGTCGAAATAGTACCCCTCAAAGAAAGGACAAAGGAATGTTAATTGAAGAAGTTGAGGATCCTACACCCACATCCACTATTCTTCAAGATCATATCTATGACGAAGAGAAGGAGGAAGAAGAAAATTACGATGAACAAGTTGTTTATGGTGATGGCCATGAAAATTTGGTTATTCAAAAGACTCTCCTGGTTCCGAAAAGCTCCAACAATGAAGAATGGCTAAGAACCAATATTTTCCATACCACTTGCACCATCTCCAACAAAGTGTGCAAGATGATCATTGATAGCGGGAGTTGTGAGAATGTCATTTATGACGAGGCAGTACAAAAACTCCAACTTAAGACGGTTCATCACCCTCAAGCATATCGTCTCTCTTGGTTGAACAAAGAAAGTGAAGTGTTGGTCAATAAGAGGTGTCTAGTTTCTTTTTCTGTGGGACAACTCTACTATGACAGTGTCTGGTGTGATGTAGTTACTATGGATGCTTGTCACATTCTTCTTGGACGTCCCTGGCAATACGATTGAAGTCTAATCCATGACGGTCGCAAGAATACATATTCTCTTCATGTCAATGGAAAGAAAATCGTCTTAGCCCCACGAAAAGAAGTTCCAAAACCACCATCAACACCTTCGCCACCTAAGACACTCTTGTCTAGGACTAACTTCCTGAAAGAAGTCGAGAATGAATCGGTGATCTATGCCCTCGTTCCTCGTGAAGTCCCAGCAGCTAAAGAAGAAAGTGTCTTTCCTGAGGAAGTCAAACCTTTGATTAAGGAATATAAGGATGTGCTGCCCAATGATCTACCTCCTGGCTTACCACCTATGAGAGCTATCCAACACCATATTGATCTTATACCCGGTTCTACTCTTCCGAATAGGGCTGCATATCGCATGAGTCCTAAAGAATCTGAAGAATTCCATAAGCAAGTAACAGAGTTGTTGACTCGAGGATATGTCCGAGAGAGTATGAGTCCATGTGCGGTCCCTGCTCTCTTGGTTCTGAAGAAAGACAATACATGGAGAATGTGTGTCGACAGCCGAGCCATCAACCGAATCACCATCAAGTACCGTTTCCCTATTCCTCATCTTGACGACATGCTATATCAACTTTCAGGTTCTAAAGTGTTTTCAAAGATTGACTTAAAGAGTGGATACCATCAGATACGAATCCGTACTGGTGATGAATGGAAGACGGCATTCAAAACTCATCAAGGCCTCTATGAGTGGTTGGTTATGCCTTTTGGCCTATCCAATGCACCCAGTACATTCATGAGGTTCATGCACAAGATTCTATGACCATTCATGGGAAAGTTCGTGGTCGTGTACTTTGACGATATCCTCATCTACAACCCTACCAAGGAGGAGCATCTCACCCACCTCCGAGCCGTGTTTGACACCCTTCGTGTTGAGCATCTTTATGCTAACCCTAAGAAGTGTACGTTCTTTACAACATCAGTAACTTTCTTGGGTTTCATTGTTTCAATCGATGGCGTTCATATGGATCCATCAAAAGTGAAGGCTGTAGTGGAATGGCCTCAACCTCAGAATATCCATGACGTACAAAGCTTCCATGGACTTGCATCATTCTACCGACGATTCATTCGAAACTTCAGCACCCTTATTGCTCCTATTACCGAGTGCCTCAAAGGTAGTGAGTTCGTTTGGACTAGTGAAGCAATGAGAAGTTTCCAACTCATCAAGAAAAAGATGACCGAAGCACCTGTTTTGGCTTTACCCGACTTTGACAAAGTATTCGAGCTCAATTGTGATGCCTCTGGAGTCGGCATTGGAGGAGTACTAAGTCAAGAAAATCGACCTATCGCTTACTTTAGCGAGAAGCTTTCGGGATCAAAAAAAAATTACTCTATGTATGATTTGGAGTTCTACGCCATCATCCAGTCGTTGAAACATTGCAGACATTATTTAATCCATAGAGAGTTTATTCTCTTAACTGATCATGAAGCCCTGAAGTATATCAACGGGCAACACAAGCTGAACAGAAGGCACGCTAAATGGGTCGCGTATTTACAAGATTTCACCTTCTCTCTTAAACATGTGTCTGGAAATTCTAATATTGTCGCGGATACCCTAAGTCGAAGATCATGTCTACTATCTACCGTGAGTGCCAAGCTTATGGGATTTGATACCTTTGCTGAACTCTACCCGACATATCCTTCTTTTGGATGTATTTATCATGAGGTTTGTGCTGGTTCACGTCATTACTTCATTCTCCATGAAGACTATTTATTTGTAGGGGTTCGTCTATGTATCCCTGATTGTTCGTTACGACAACAAATCTTGGAAGAGCTACACAATGAAGGTCATTTTGGGCGAGATAAGACGTATTCGCTTGTGTCTGCCTCATTTTATTGGCCTAAATTGGGAAGCGACGTGGCTCACCTCCTCCAGTGTTGCTATGTATGTCAACGAGGCAAGGGAGTGTTGACAAATGCTGGCCTCTATACACCCTTACCTGTTCCATAAGGACCATGGCTCGATGTGAGCATGGATTTTGTTCTAGGCTTGCCAAGAACACAACGTTCGCATGATTCCATCTTTGTTGTAGTGGATCATTTTTCAAAAATGTCTCATTTCATACCTTGCCGAAAGACAATGGATGCCACAAGAATTGCTCATCTCTACTTCATGGAAATTGTTCGTCTCCATGGTGTCCCTCAATCTATTACATCTGATCGTGATACCAAGTTCATCAGCAACTTTTGTAGGAGTTTATGGGCGAAGATGGGTACTAAACTCAATTTCAACAGCGCCTATCATCCTCAAACCGATGGACAAACTGAAGTGGTCAATCGAAGTTTGGGATATTTGTTGAGATGTCTTGTTGGAGAAAAGCCTAAGCAATGGGATATGGTGTGTAACACCCCAAACTAGGCGGATATTACAGTGCCGTGGACCCCGACTGGGACCCACCAGGCGAATGAAAAAGGATGAATTACACAGGGTAAATGTAGTACCGAACCACATTACAACATCAATTACTCCGATTAGGAGTTTCATACAACACACCAAGGATAAAATAGAATACATGTGTATCTTATGTGACGATAAAATACACAACACTGAATGAAACGAGTATTCAAACGGAATGTCTGCAGCGGAATAAATAAAGGAAACATAAATGACTGAATAAGTGACTGAACAGACTGGGGCCCCCTTCTAGTATCATTGGGACTCCTCGCCGTCAACGTGCTCTCCCTGTGCCTTTGCCTTGCCATGACCTGAGAAACAAATATCCCCAAACGGGGTCAGTTATACAGAACAACAATCCTCAAGGGTTGAAAATACACAATCATGATATATCTGAAGTTATGAATTATCCTTAGTTATGAATTACGCTGAAGAGGGGTATCATAGTACGCCCGTAGTGTTCTGTGCAAGTGTACAAGACAAATGACCGGACACACCCGTCCTTGTACCTAATTAGTCTCACGGAGGTAATCTATTACCGTGTGCACAGTCCAATGTATCACTCCCAATACATGGCCATAACGTGCCCGATTAAAAATTCCACACATCCGCACCCGGCCACGCAATATGAACCCAGAAGGTCATATGAACAAGAATGACCGTAATGAATATCAATGAATAAATATTAATCTGACAAAGTCAAGAATGACTCACCGAGATGAGAGTAATAATGAAGTGATTGATAGTTTCAATGGAATGATTGGAACCGCTGTTCCCGTTAATGAAGTGATTATTCAACAATTACAAGTCTCAATATGATTAATACAATGATGAATGAGTTATGATTATGAATGATCAACAACAAAAGGAATGAATATCCTTTTAACCGAGTAAGAATTAACTAACACAATACCGGTGACAATTATCCTTCCACGAACGACGTCCTAATTGAGATATCGGTCGCTCGAACAACCTTGAATTATACAAAAAACAACAACCCGTTAAATAAACGAATCAAAAACGAATATAACGAACTCAAAACGTCGATACGATTAAACTAAATTCATTGGGGCATTATATCGAATACGTTGTGGCCAAACTCCGATTGTTTACAATCAAACCTCAATATACCAATATCAAATCCCCCAAGAAGTGTTTTAAACCAACAAAACATCTCCAATACGATCAATAATCCGTTATGAATATCCAAAAACGTGATTATAACAACAATTAGTCGAAAATCCCCAAATCCAACTCGATATTCAAAGTGTTCTTGAATAATCTCTCAATAATCCAATGAATCCTTATACAAACTCATAATCATATACATATCCCTTCATATAACATGATTATAATGTCTAAAACATCATATCTCAACACAAAAATCGAAATCCAAGGTGTTGAAGAATATTACCTTTGAAGATCCAAGTACTTTAATCCGAAGAACACGCGTTAGATCGATTATCCGGGCTTCACGATCGAAAGGAGGTGAAGAAAATCAAACACTCAAATGATTTGTGAAGGAAAAACCCTCCCTCAAGCTCTCTCTCTCGGTTGAAGTTGAAAAAAAGGGAAAGAAATGAGCTGAAATGCTCAAAAAACGAATTTATAGGGGTTGACTACCCTGCCGGACACGGCCCGTGCCGATCGGCACGGTCGTGTCGCACAGCTGGCCGACAGGGACTCGACCGTGTCCTGCTTGACACGGTCGCGGCACGGAGGGCCTTCCGATAGTGACCCGTACGACAGCGACTCGGCATGACTCGACCGTGTCCTGGGACACGGTCGGGCGTCTGGGCAGTCGGTTCTGGCTTATCCGGAAGAGTTCGACTCGGCCATGCCAAACGACACGGTCGAGTCCTGTGGGCAGATACTTCGGCATTTCCGGACGAGTACGGCACGGGCCGTGTCGGACGACACGACCGAGTCCGGTCGGCAGTGATCGGCCAAAAGCTGAAAAATGAGCGGGTGAGCTAAAACGACCATAACTCTCTCTTCCGGACTCCGATTGACTCACCGTTTGAACCATTGGAAAGATAACTCGATTCTCTATAATATTGCAAAGATTTAGAATTTTTGGAGTTACCAAAAATTAATGGTGATCTAACAAAGTCGAACTCATATGAGGAAAGTTGAAACAATGAACAATAACCATACACAACTCGAAGTTTTTCCGAACGGTGAACACGGTGAATGAACATGATTGATGAATGATTATAATTGAGTGAAAATACACTGAGTGACAATTACAGACTGATAATTACTGAATGAAAATGAATGAATTACAACCGGCTATTACATGGTGTTAGCTCAAGTAGAGTTCGCTTACAACCGTACAACGAATCGAACCACTGGTATGAGTCCCTTCGAAATTGTGTATGGTCGTAATCCTTCCGGCACATTAGATTTGCTTCCTTTATTCCGTCCTGGAAAGCAACATTTGAAGGTCGAAGTTATCTCCCATCTCCATGACATCCATGATCAAGTGAAGGATGCTATCGAGAAGAGAAACTTAAAGTACAAAGACAAGGCTGATTCTCGTCGTCGTAAGGTTGTGTTCAACGTTGGAGACAAAGTTTGGGCGGTTTTAACTCGTGATAGGTTCCCTATTGGCGAGTACAACAAGCTTAAGAGCAAGAAGATTGGACCTTGCGAGATCTTAAAAAAAATCAATGATAATGCCTATCGTCTATAGCTTCCTTCGCACATGAAGATATCTGACGTGTTCAATGTCAAGCATTTGATCCCTTACGTGGCAAATCGTGATGATACGAACTCGTGGGCGAGTTCTTTTTCACTCGGCGAGGCTGATGCAGGAGCATAATTATAAATTTGGTCAAACATTCTTATTCATGCATCTCCTCATGCATGTATCATTTAATCAATTCATGCATCATTTAATTCATGTATATTTCCATGACTTTTGGTTGATACATGTATCTCCTCATTCATGAATGTATCTCTTCATCTTCTTTTAGCCTCCTATATAAAGGCTTGTAACGTAGTGAAAAGAGATCATCAAATTATTGAAATAAAATCTATCTTTTATCTACTTCTTTGTGAAGTCTTTTTAACTCTTGCGAGAGTTCCATGGAATAAATTATTGCTTCTTCAAGAGTCGTTCTTATTATTTCAAAATGCTAGTATTTATCCCTTTTATACTGCGTCAGTTGGACAATAAAATGAGATGAAACCAAAAAGGTTTGTAACGATTTTTAAAAAATGAAGTGATGTGCATTCAAGTTCATTCAAGTAAAGGAATTTAAGTCGTAAAGATTTAACATGAAACTCAATTTTTAAATAAATGGTAGCTAATTGAATTTTAGGATTTTAATTAATACTTTAAGACATGAAACATTTAAGACATGGATTTAATACTTAATATTATTTAATATATTAAATTAGAAGAAATAATTTAATATGAACTAATAAATGTAAAAATATCCATTAATTAATATCATTAAGACTCCATAATAAATTTAAGGACTCAATCTTTATATATATATAATTTAAATTTAATATGAACTATTATTTAATTTAGAAATATCTATTAATATCATTAAGACTCCACAATAAATTTAAGGACTCAATCTTTATATATATATAAGATAAGATGATTTAAATTTAATATGAACGAATATTAAATGTAGAAATATCCATTAATATCATTAAGACTCAACAATAAATTTAAGGACTCAATATTTATATATACGAGACATTCAGACCCGTGCGTTGCACCATTTTTTTTTCCGATAAATTATTGAACTTTTGCTTATGTCTTAAGCTTAACTTTTTTAATTTGTTTACAAATGGGTTCGAGTAAATATTTAGTTTTTCTTCTATATTTATTATTCAAAGTGATAAGTATTTATTTGTGTTTCTTTTTATTTAAGGTTGAAATTTACTAATGTGATGCACGGACCTTGTTTTTTTGCTTGTGTCTAAAACTCAACTTTTTTAGAAAAAAATTGATTAGTTTGTCCATTAATGAGCATTGCAAAGACCAATCTACTAAATATATTAATCGGTTTTGTTCACTTGTTAAAAGAGATAATAGTTCCCTATAAACTAACATACTAAATCCATATATCTACAAATATTACCTGAATTATTTCTAATAAATTACATCAAATATTGCACTACTTGAGAACATGATTTCGTCCTTAAAATTTATTATTTCGTACAATGCTATTCATTTGCCTTTTACTTCGAATAAAACAACATGTTTAGCTAAAAATAAATTTCATTAATGGAAAACACATTACATAAAATTTAAAAAAGTACATTAGGGACTAACAATGTAAATACATCAAGGATTAACGATGTAATGAAAACAGTCAAATGGACTAAAAATGAAAAAAAACTAAAAAAGGCAAACACAAATACAAATGCAACACACATAAACACTTTACTATACTTGAACTCAACTTCCGCTGCTCGCTTCTCCAGAACCTAGATCACAAAATATAAAGGCACACATGCAAACACAAATACAAACACAACACACATAAACATTTTACTATACTTGGAACTCAACTTCCGCTCCTCGCTTCTCCAGAAACTAAATCACAAATATAAAAGCACATTATAAAACCATAATCATTTCCAGATAGCAATACATATATAACAACTTATCCGTAAAATCACAACCTTTTTCGTTTGGAGAAGCAAAACTAATCTCTCGAGATTCGCAGCTTCCTCTTTAAAACTATCCATCTTCTTGAAAGTTTCTGATATTCGTTCATCCTATACAACAAAACCACATAAATTATATACTCGTATATAGTAATAACTAACTACATCAAAGGCTCAGTAAAAACCCAAACGCATATTTTTCAATAGAGAATTCACTAACGTAAAGGCTAAACTACGGTGTATAATGAGATCACAAACCTGGAGAAGAAATAAAAATGATAAAGGAGACTTTGAGTTAGCCTCATGGCAAAGAGAACATATTACACACTCAGGTTCATCCAAATCGTTTGCAGCTCCAGAGATACTTTCTTCAGCATCATTAGTATCATCTAAGCCACTTTCTGCTTATGAATTTACGTTCTCCATGAGTACCTCCATTTTTGCCTGCATCTAATATAGTTGAAAACCTGATATCAACTATTAATATAATAGCGTAAAAATGTAATTCATGTTACAGAATATAAACAGACATTGTACCATTATTGCAGCCCGCCTCTCGCGAGCTTTTGCCTTCCTCTTATCACTATCAGAAATGGAAGCATTGTTACTTGCATCATTCTCGATAGATAAATCGCACGTTAAACATCTAGTTTTGTGCCAGTGTTGTGATATAATGTGATGTGTTTTTTTGCATGAATGTGTTATTTATAGTATTTTGTTCATGTAGACACATGAAAAGTTTATAATAAATGTTGATTGATTATTCATTAAACATGAAGTTGAAAGAAATAAACAATGAACATACTTTGGGCGATTAATATTTCTGTTCATGACTCTACAAATTCTTAAAATTTAATTGTTGCTTGATACTTTAAGCACTTTTGCATTTAAGACTTAACATGAAGAAGTTGGAATAAATAAATAATTAACATACTTTGGGCAATTAATAGTTCTATTCATGACTCTGGGCGATTATGGTGGAATGTAAAGGAGTGCACCTCTATTTTATGGTCATGAGATTATGGTTAATGTTGTAACTCCAAAGATTGTTTATATTCCAACGATGGTGTAACTCCATGATGCTTTGTATGCCTCCGATTAATGATGAGAGTGTAACTCCATGCTTCTTTGTATACCTTCGATTAATGAAGAGACATGAATGTTGTATACCTTCTAATACTTCACATTAAATTTTGGGACTCCATCTTGATTGTCTTGATTACTCCACATTTAATCAAGGGACTCAATCTTATAATATAACGAGACAGGCAGAACCCGTGCTACGCACGAGCTGAGCATCTAATTGTTAATTGTGTATTCTTTATGTATATTGGCGAGTGTATATTTAAGCATTATTTAGTATGTTGTATGAAATGTTTTAACTTTGTTGTATAAAAAATTAAAAATGTTTGATCTTGTTTGTTACTAAGTTGTGATGGCTTTGTTTATTTTGATCTATTACTTATTTGTATGATAAAAAAAATGTCTTTGTTTCTTTTGGTCTATTACATAGCCTTATGATACACTTGGGCTGCCTCAGGGCCCTTGTGATACACACAGACCTGTATTATTATATATAACTTGTAAGTTTACTCACTCTGTCGCTTCATAAATTATACATAATATATTGATATTCCAACTTCAGTAAACACATTTGAACGACGGGACCATCAACTTGATTTACAAAAATGATAATGGATTAATGGGACTATACGAATGATCTGACAACACATACTGCTATTTCCTTTAGCATATTAAACTTCTTGTTCACAATTTCGCATGTCCAAAACTTAAATGACAATTCTATTGGAATGTAATTATCTTTAGCCGAAAACTGATAAGCCCAAAACATAAATGAAAAGGAGTAATAAAATCTACTCTACCCTAAAACTTGTCACATATAACCCTATTTTTCATTTCATTAGCCTCCCTTATTCCTTCTCTGAAATGCAGTGACACAAACAACACCATGAACACAAATCCCTTTCCTTCTTTCGTCTTTAATCCAAACCACAAATAAAAATCCACGGAAATCACAACCCTCTGATTCTTGTTCTTCAAACACACGACTCTCTTATTCTTGATCTTGTTACGTTCTTCAAAACGGAGCCTTCAAAAGATCTTGTATAAGATGTAAGATAGGTTGTTATTATGTTTTTTTTTCTTACCACGAAACAAAGATAGATTATAACATATTTGTTATAATTGTTTCTTTATTACTTTCGGATATTAAAAAAGATCTATGATGGGAACTGAGATCTTGCACTTTTTCTTTCATGCTTTTTGTTTGATTTGTCGACAGGAGATATGTTGAAGTTAGCGGTTTCACTTCTACTTTGATCTCTATTTTTTTCGATCGGCCATAAATCTTTTTATAAAAGGGGTAGTTTAACGGCGGCAAGTCACCACTACCGTCTTCTTGCTGGCGCTAGCTTTTTTTTTTTTTTTTTGAAGTAATAGATCGATTGTATTTGATGGCCGGGTTTAGTGTGTCAAAGTACGTATTTATACTACTCATTATATGTATATGGAAAGACTAATCGGTTTATATTCTTTTTGGTTATAAATGGAGGATGGTTTATATTCTTTTTGGTTGTAAATGTATTCCACAAAGATTGTAACTTCATATTGATTGTATATTCTCCTGTATATAACCGCATAAACCTTTTGCATACTTGCAATTACTCAGGTACAGAAATTTAACTCTAACACTACTCCACATTAAATCATGATTACTCCACAATTTTCTAACTCTAAAACCTCTATCATCATAATTACACATTTAATTTTAGGACTGAATCTTATAGTATTATAGATAGATAAGATAGATAATGCATGTTTCCATCACTGAATAAATATAAGAACTACGATAAATAAAATAAAAGACATTGATAACTAAATGATTTTGATCTTTTCATAGGTGGTTCATGATAATCACTAGCTCCTGCTACCTGCATTTTTTTCTCACACTGATAATATTGAGAAGCAGTTTTGGTCACGGTGATAATATTGAGGGGAAGTGAGACGATTTTTCCTGAGTTCACCTTGAGCTGTTGTTCATGAGAAGGAATTTGTTTAAGTATATGTAGTTATTGAATTTATATCACTTTCCTTTCTCGTTTGCTTAATAATTTCTACTCCTGCAATAATTATAGTAGTATTTGTCGGCACTCTTTTAACAATTAAATACATTTTCTGTTTAGTATAATTAAAAATATTAATGAACTTATATGTATGGTTTTCGCTAATGAAAATATTTTTTTGCTAAATGATTATTTTTTATTCTACTTTTTCACACGTAAATTAAAATTTTTGAGTTAAAACTAATTAAATTTTTTGTAATTTTATCATATATTATTAGATATAAATTAGTAAAATATATTATAATTGATATTATTAGTATAAAAGGTTAAATTAAAAAAAATCTATAAGTTTATTTAGTTTTCAGTTAATAACCCCTTTAGCTTATATATTTATTGATAAATAGTTAACCATGGTTAAATTTTATACAAATTTTCATAGTTTAATAAAGTTTGTTGGGTTCACTATAAGAATAAACGTCAAAGACTTCGGATAATATTCGAAGTAAAAATGTTATAATTACCGAAGTCTATGTTCGTGTAGTTAAAGGTATACTTTAGACTTCGCTTATTAGACGAAGTCTAATATCGTAATAACCGAAGTCTATCTCGGTTTTTAGAACCCGAATATGGGGGTTTGCGAAGTAAAAAAGGTCCTTCCACTTCACTTATTTTATAATCGCTGAAGTGTATATTTCCTATTCGCTTCAGCAAAATATATACAGATGAAGTGAAATAATGTTATCGACTTCGCTTATTCATAGGTAACGAAGTTAAAGATACCAAATTTACTTCACTTTTATTTGTTTAGCCGAAGCATTACACTCCTTTTTACTTCGCTTATTCTATTTTGTGTCGCTAATTATATATCTCTAACTTCGTTTTTTATCCGAAGTAAATAACCACATTGCATATTTCTTTTCAATTTGTAAATATAGAATCCCTGTTGTACAAAAACATGATCCATCCAATAAAAAACCTCAATTCACAAGATCTCAACAACACAACCTCAAATACATCAATCAACCTCATTAAAAATCCAACAAACTCAAATTACAAGATCCCAATTCAATAACACAAGATCATAAGCATTGATAATAGTAATAAACCACAATTTCATATATAAACGATTTGTCGTACAAAAATGCCAAATATTCAGATTCGCGTGATTCACAAGTTTGCATTGGGCATAACTATAATATGCCAACATCAAATAAACTTCCACAATGTCTACGAGACACATGCATATGTCTAGCTAATGGACTGCACATTAACAAAACATTCACCATATTTACCCGATCAAACGACATGTTCTGATCTAACTATACCAACAGATATGCACCAGAGTACCAGTAGTGTTGCAACCAAGACCATACACATATAGTACTGATTTGAAACTAGACAAAGAACTTCCTGACAATGAAGCCAGCCTAAGCACCATCAACAAACGTGTAGACGAACTTGCTCCACTCGTTCCTGACTTCATCATACTGCTCCTGAGTGTAGTATTGGTCTTTGACTGAACCAGGATACTGAGCAAATCACATTGGAACAAAAAAAAATAGATTAAGTACATTCATAAAAGATGCATCAACATCACAAATTTTCAGTACCAAAACATACTATATAATATAAAAGGATGACAGAATTAAAATTACATGATGTGTTTTTCTTGCACATGTGTTTTTCCTGCATGATGTGATGCCATGATGTGTTTTTCCTGCACATGATGTGATGCCATGATGTGTTTTTCCTACACATGATGTGATGCCATGATGTGTTTTTCCTGCACATGATGTGATGCCATGATGTGTTTTTTCTGCACACTTGAGCTTAGTAATAAGTTTTGTTATTTCCCTATTTAAGCATAAAAGAACTTGGAAAAACATGCTTCAGTTCGCTTCAGCATATCATCGAAACTATCAACAGCATAATGTTCAGCGTCATAAAAGCAGATCTCATACGGAACATTCAACATCATTTTAATAGAGTAATCATAAAGATGAAAGAAAGCAAGAGCACCTCCAATATTGCATGAAATTCTTCTTTGGCAACCACCAGCCTATCAGTGTCACTTGAATCAACAACATATATAATGGCTTGCGTATTAGGAAAATAGCACCTCCAATATGGCCTAAATAGCAACACCGAAAAAATAAGCATCAAGGTACGTTTGTTAACTACAAAAAGCTAAATACAGTCAAACACATCTCTAACAAAGCTTAATCAGTGAAAATTGTATGAAGGCAAAGTTATATGAAGATTCAAAAACAAGCGCGACTCATCTTGTATCATCCGATTAAGAATAAAATGCAAACCCAATAAATCTTTGGTCGAATGGACAATAACTCGAAGCAAATGCTAACCAAACAGGTGGTGCCAAATAGAAAACATGTATTTCTAACCTAATCCATTTTCTTCATTCACTTTTCTCATTATGGGGTTTCACCCCTGCTTTACATAAATCTTCTCAATCTTAGTCAATAAAGTACAATTCCCAACCAAGAAGTTGTTAAATGGTAATGAAAAAACAAAGCACCGGATGAACCAGTACATAGGGAAATATTAGCTTGTAAATGGAAGATAATTACAAAGGCAAACAATCGAGACAACAGGTATAACGGGAGAATCAAATAAAGTTACCTGATACTAGTCTGCCCGCCTGCCACAAGGAAAGAAGACACAGGCATTAGAGATCACTACTAGAAAATACCCTTATAGTGACACTTTTTTTATGACACTTTTAAACAAGTGTTGCTATATGTACCTATAATGACACTTTAATGTCTTATTAATTTTATAATCATATTTTGTGACGCTAAACATAATTTTCTTTTCCATTTCACCGCTCTTAATCGTGTATCAAAACCTATCTGCTGCCTCCATCTCCATTACCTCTCAAATCTCTCATCTCTATCTCCGCTCCATTACCTCTGAAAAAATCGGTCCATATCAAGAATCGTTTCTTCTTCGGTAGGCCTCTAATTTCCGCGCGTATCTTCATTTGTCTTTGAACTCGGTCATGCCCACGAGGAGGAAGGATTTCAGAATCTTGCTGGTGGCACGGATATGAAGGTACGTTGATACTTCCATTTACACGGCAATTAGGTTTTTCCTATGTAGACATTTTCGCGTTCTTTGTCGTCGGCGATTTGATTGCTTGAAACCGGTCGAATATTCAATATATATACATACATACATACACCTATATATATATATATATTGGAATCGAATCAAAGTTTAATTGATTTGTTAAAATGGGAGGATCGCAGAAATCAAAAAGGGTTACTTGGGCTTAGACGTTAATCTTTGTCGTATATCCTTATAGAACTCAACTCCTAGTAAGTTCTTGTTTTCGTTGATCGCTTTTTCGTAAATAATTATACTACGGGCCGAAAATGCATGGGGAGAATGATTGAATTTGCTTCTTGAATGGAATTGCTCGAAATACATAACATTGGAAATGTAGAAAGATAAATGAGTGGATTGGTAATCAAACTTGTCTTTCGACAAGTTAAATGTCCATCTGTGTTAAGTGTTCTTAAGAGATGGGTTTTGCGTAAATGCATCTGCTGATTACTATGAAGTTCAAGTCGGATCGAGATATGGGTATTGCCACCTTATCGATGCATTGCATTTATGAATTAAGTTGAGTTGAATAAGGAATAGAATAAAACTTAAGTAATCTGTGATAGAACAGCAAGACAATTTTCAAGTTATCTTGAAAGGTATTTGTAGTGCCTATATGTTCTAGCGATTTTCAATTGTGTCTTGCACTCTTTTATCATACGCATTACTGCCATCTCTTAGATTCTGCAAGGTTCACTTTTTGAGATACCTGTTGTTTGGGCTAAAACCCTTTTGTGATAGGATCTAGACGATGGAGCAAATATCACAAGGTATATCCGTAGTACTAAAAATGAGATTTTGTGTAGTTGGGAGAACAACTTATAAACTCAATTGTTTGATTCCCGAAGTCTGATACAAAATCATACAGGGGATTGTAAGGATCAAAATTTGGAGTATCTTTATCTTCGTCTTCTGAGAAAGTTCACTTACAGGATCTCAATTTGCTTACTTTTAATTTATACCTATCTTCTGCCGTAAAATTGCTAATCTCTTTCAGAGGTCTGGCTCCGGAGTCTATGACTGTTGAACAATGTGATGCTTTACTTGTTTTCCACACTCTCTGTAAGGTTTGTATCTCCGGTTTTTTCTATACATTCTATTTCTAAATACAAATTGATTTATTAAATAATGTGTTCGTGGATGGGTATGAAGGAGGGCAATGATGAAGTTACTACCAAAACTCGTATTCTGTCTTTTGAGCTTCTTCAGATTGTTTGATATATTTATATATGAATCTTTAATGTGATGGCTGGGTGAATGAAAAAACTCTTTTTAGTTTCATCTCCACATTTCAGGACCTGAAATACGAATTTCAGTGTAAGACATATTTGTCTAAAATCTGATTTAGTTTCACTGTTCTAAAAATTGGCCTAGGCGGCCGCCTAGGCGTTAGAAGGTCGACCTTCGCCTCTTAGACATGTTGTGGTTAATGCTTGCAAGTGTCATATTTGTGCCTATTTTCCAAAAATACACGGAGGTAAGTGGAACTTGAGTGTGTTTGCCCCTAAAAACTTGAGGGTTTATTGGAAAGGAAAAGGGTTTCCTCAGGCTGCAAGTAGCTCAATCTTCATATAACCAGTTGATTCATATGTAAAACTTGGTTCCGATTACAGTTTCTGCATTGCTGGTGCATATTATCTAGTATTCATAAAAAAGTTGGAGCATATTTCAGCAGGCAATTTGTTATTGTTTTGGTCCCATTTGTGCTATTTTGGTGGTATACATTTGTGTCGAAGTATCTCTGTGTGTCTTTAAATTTTGTATATACCATGATATAAGTTATTTTCTTTGTGTTGCAATTGTAGGCAGTCCTGTTCTTGGATATTTGCCTGCTGGAATTTTAATTGGACCTTTTGATCTCTCTATTATTCGCAATGTACATGGAACCAAGACTATTGCTGAATTCGAGTTGTTTTCTTGCTATTTAATATTGGCCTTGAGGTAGAGCTGATAAATTTTCAATTTGGACTTAGAAAAAACCATTTGATCTCCACCTTACAGCTATATGAGGACTGATAGGTGACCTTTAATTTATTCTTGTACTATAGCTCTCTGTTGAAAGACTAAGTTCCATGAAGAAGTATGTTTTTGGTTTGGGCTCTGCTCAGGTGACTGGAAGCTGCTATCAAGTGCATGATATCAGAAAGAGATTGCTTCTTCTTTTTCTTCTTCCTTTTTTTTGGGTAAACATAACTTTTAATTGCATGTTAATTGCAAGTCTTTGTGACAGTTGTTGTCATTGGCTTGCTTGCTTATTATGATGCTGGGCTTGCTGGTCCTGCTGCAATTGTCATAGGCAATGGCCTTGCATTATCTTCAACTGCTGTTGTCCTTCAGGTACAAATTAATGATTCTTGTGTAGTTTGTTGAGGAAGTGATTGCCCTATTTTTTCTTTTGGTTCTTCATTTTGAACTTTGTGTCTTATGGGTTCGTCTATTTTCCTTAATGTTTTATAATTTACTAATAACTTGCCAGGAGTACCTGTTTTTTAGCACCAGAGCAGTTAATATAATCTATCTGGGGTTTTATAGGTATTGCAGGAGCATGGTGAGAGTACATTACGCCATTGGTGAGCTACATTTTCCGTATTACTCTTCCAGGTATCTGTGCACTTGGGTACTGCATGTCTTCCCTCCCTCCTAATTTGGCGCTATCATTGTTATGTGTCATTAAAGATTACTTTCTGTTAGGACCATCTTTGTAATCTCTCTAATAGGATTTGGCTGTCGTGGTTTTGCTTATACTGATACCTCTTATTTCACCTAGTTCATCTAAAGGAGGGGTAACAATTTTATTCCGGATTCATTTTAACTCAGCCGAATAGTCTTTTTTGTATGACATGATACCTGTATGTGCTATTTTATAGTTTCATAGTTTGTTCCTATGCTAATTGAAGAATGTTTATGACATGCTAGATTGGTTTAACAAGTGGATGCTACTTATATTGTTGTTTCTCACAATTGTACTAAGTCAGAAATATTATATTGGTGTTCTTTTGGATTAATAACCAACATTTCAATGGTTTCAGTTGGGTTTCCATGCCATTGCTGAAGCTCTTAGATTGGTGGCTGTTAAGGCAGTTGTTGCCATCTCAGCCATTCTTAGGAAGTATTCTAATTCTTTACATTGCTCGACATCCTCTACTCCTATGGGATCCTGCTTTTCACTAGAGTCACTTCGACAATATTTTTTGTTTATGATTTTGTGCTATCTAAGGTCAAGGAAACACAAGTTTGTACCTTTTGATACACTCCGTGTTTTTACTTCCATAGTAGAAAAGTATCTAATTTTTTATTCTATAAAATACCAATTTCACGTTTTTTCGTGCAGCTGATTCGCCCAATTTATAAGCAAATTACTGAAAATAAAAATGAGAAATATTTTCTGCAAATACTCTTCTTGTTATCTTAGGTACTAGTCTCCTAACTGCCAGGGTAAGAAAACTCATCTTATTGTATTTATTGATATTATTTGCACATTTTGGTTAACTAGTTCTTTCATTTGTCACCAATAGTGTTGATACGATTCATTCTTTATCTGATATGTGCTAGCCTTTCCCGGCTTTAGGAGCATTTTTGGTGGCTTGTTTCTTGCGGAAACCGAATTCTCGTTGCAGGTTGAATCGATATTGCTCCATATCATGGACTTCTGTTAGGTCTCTTCTTTATGATGGTATGGTGGTGTTGATGACCTTTTTTTTTTGTTGAAGTTCAAAACCTTAATCTCTTGAGCTCGTCAAAAGATCTTTGATAATTAGTACTCGGGTACATATCTATTTAACTCTTGCTTTTTGTAACCATAGCTTCAGAATTCTCCATCTGTATAGGTGCATCTTTCTGTTGAATGATTCATTTGATTTATTGATTACACTTTTCCATGAAAATGGTTTTATTGCCCCTGATTAGTGTGAACTTCCACTTTATAGTGACTACTAATATTGTTCTCTATTGTTTATTGCTTACAGTAAGCACTATTTGTTTCACATGTTGGAATGTCCATCGATCCAAAACTTCTAGTTTCAAATTTCCCAGTCATTTCAGGGACATTAGGGCTTCTTCTTGCTGGCAAGACCATCTTGATTGTTCTTGTTGGCTGACTATTTGGTCTTTCAATGGTATCAGCGATAAGAGTGGGTCTTCTACTTGCACCGGCGGAGAATATCCTTTCATAGCTTTTGGTGAAGCTGTTAATCAGTTTATCCAAAGAATCTTGCTGCCATTATTATATTGCTTGACTCTGATATTTGCAAATAAAGCTTTGAACTCCTACAAGCTGAATTGTATGCCAGCTCCGTACATTGTTCGTACGATTTAGACCCTTTCTTTATCTCATAAATAAATTCAGGTTAGCAATGCTTGCTGTTGAAAATGTCCACTCTTTTTATACAATGCTCAACTTTTGAGTGGAACCAAATCCAATCTGACGGCTCTAGTATCTTTGGAGTTTTAAATGTCATTTTCTCCAGTTCATCAGCAATGTATTTGCTTCATACTTCTCTTCTTTTTTTGCGGCACTATGATTGAGCCGAGAGTTTATTACTACAGTGCTTTTTTTTTTTAATAGCATGAGTTTCTATGTAAGTCTTTTTTGGTGTGTTAGTTGAGCTTCAGTGATAGTGTACCAACTTCTAAATTAATGAGGTCTGAAAGTAATATTCCAAACATATTTTCAAGACTTCCCCTTCTTTGCAGGCTATAATGTCCTCGCAGTTGTCATCGCTCCTTTTTCTTGCATGGACCTGTATACGATGATGTAGAAGAATATGACTCGAATGCTAATGCTGACAGGCGTGCAGAATATTATGAAGAAGCTCATTCATTACTTCCCCGAAGGATCCTGATGTTAGCTTGACTATAACAGTTATGTGATCTCATAGGCTTCAAATGCTAGGCATTATAGTTATCATGTGCTAGGTATAAACAGCTCTAGTTGTCTCCACCCCTTTAAGTGCATTGTGTCATCAACCATATGTATCAATCACTTTATTATATAACAGTTAGAACTACCTATTAAAGAGTAATTGACCAGAAAATTGTTTTTCTTGTATATACTACTAAACATCTTCGTTTCATATTTTGCTATTCTTATATACTATTGTGTCGCCAAAAAGTGTCACCATATGACTCCAGAAAGTGTCACCATAGCATACTATTGCGATGCCAGAAAGTATCACCATAGCAATACTATTGCGATGCCAGAAAGTGTCGCCATAGTATACTATTGCGACGCCAAAAAATGTCACCATAGCATACTATTACGACGCCAGAAAGTATCACCATAACATACTATTGTGACGCCATAAAGTGTCACCAGAATGCGAAAAGAGCGTCACTAAAGCTAACTGATTTGATGCAAAAAAAGTGTCACAATATATAAAAAAGTGTCACAATAGATATCTGTTGTGACGCCTTGAAAGTGTCACAATAATGGGCTATTGAAACGCCAAATCAGGTGACGCTTTTGAAAAGCGTCACTATACCAAAAGCGTCACAATAGACTACATATTGTGACGCTTTTGAGCATCACTATAGGCATTTTTTCTAGTAGTGGATGGACTTCAGAATCACTTCTTCCATCACAATGAATGATTAGGAAGTGGGGAGGGGATGGGCGTTCTGAAGAAGGTTCGCATAATCAATACACATTGATAAGTGATGCAACAAACAAAAAGGACAAACACAACGACGGTAATATCAAAGATTACTTATCAAATATTGATACCTAAGGAGCAAAAAAAAAACAGTCAAGCGCAGATAAATTTACCTAGATCCCATACTTGAAACTTTATGTTGTTATACTGCAGAGTTTCCACATTGAATCCAATTGCTGCAATTAAAAGAAAATATATATACATAAAATCAACCATAAGCATCTCTCTTTCTGGAATATATCCACATTAATTCATTCTACTTCAAATAGACACACCAAAAATTTAAAGTCGAGTATGAGATCAGAATTGAGTAAGAACAATAATGATCTGGAAGCTGTAGTCGGAAAAAATCTCTTTCATACGAAACAGGACCAAATGTTAGAAACAATGCAGTGCTCCCATCATTCTAGATTCGTTATATCAGGAAATAATTGAGTATGCAAAAGGACACACTTACTCGGAATAGTTGATACTACTTCACCCATCTGCAGTCGATCTGGCGAAACAATAACTAAAAAAAAAAATTAGAATAATCAGACACAAAAAGGAGCTGGGGAGGCAAATTAACGCGAGAAATTCATACAAAGAATGGTGGTTTTTCCAGCATTGTCAAGGCCCAGAACTAGGATCCGAGCTTCCTTGTTCCCAAATAGCGATGAAAATACAGCGTAAATACTATCCCCATTTCCCACCCAATTTCTATGCGAAAAAAATCACGAATCAAGCTCTCAACAGAAATTTTCTAAGAACTCGGATCGGATCGAAGCGAAGAAAGCAGCGTACCCTCTTATGCTTCCTGCGAAATCAAAAGTTACCTATACTCCTATTCGAATCATGATAAGATATACTAAGTGCCAAAAGAAAACTATTTCCCATAAGAAAGTAATGCCTAAAGGTGTCCAGCTCACGATCATAAGATCGCCTCACAATTCGATGAAACCTCATGCACCACACAATTGCCAGAGAGCTTCCAATGAACACCAATTTCATTATAGTGTCATACACTGAAATGAAGTCAGTAAACAAATCGAGGTACCAAGCCAAGAAGACAACTGCATAGAGTTCCTGAGTCTTCACGAAAATTCCTGAATATAATGCAGGTAGTTAGTTGCACTATCTCATATAGCGACAATATGTGATAATTCTTCATAACTTAAGCATATATGCACCGACATGGTTCATTAAAACCAGCAAAGTGACAATCTAGATATCTATGTAGACATATTGAACAGAACATCTTGACCTCAATCAATTTCTGACTCATAAAACTTCGAATACATTGAATATAACAATACCTCTTACACACATAAATACATGCCCTTGACGTATAATTTGACGACCCATCAATAGTTGGCATGATGTAGATTTCAACAAAAATAAAGAAATACAAATCTCTATAGGCACTCCAGGATACACCATAATGCGACAAGACAAGAAGATCACCGGAGAACCTTCAACCTTATCCGCCCTAACCCACCATACTCTTAAAACATGAAGATGATTAGCTTCACCGAGAACACTTAAAAAGAATAGCACAATTCAGAAGTCGATATCCTGATTCCTGATAAATATGCGCATGCAAGAACAGAACTGCATCCATCACCTTTACAAGCAAAGATGCACCACAAAATGAAACCCTAACCCTACGCCATTTCTGATTCTACTATAGAATACATGAACAAGAACAACAAATTTCAGTAGGTAAAATATTGATTATAGGTTGATTAATCCATTATATCAACTTAAAAAATCGTAACACATCAACAATTAAAAAAACAAACGCATCGGATATGATAACCGAAATAAAGTACCCAACCTGAACATGATTCCAGCCAACACATCACATATTCCATCCAATCCAACCAACAATTCAGATGGATGCACTGATCTCGGAAAAAACTGACCAAGTCCAAAAAGTAATCCGCATGAGGAGCCTTCGACACAAACCTATTTACAGCATCATCTCCAACTGCAAATCAGCACAAGATAATGTATTTCAATCGGTCAAAATGTTCTTCCACAATGAGTAGAACCATTAGATTGAGAAGTCAAGAAATAAAAAAGCAGAAACCCACCATGATAAATATTTAGGAGCTCTAAAATATAACATCTAACCATGGGTAAAACTTGTTTCAAAAAAAATAAAGAGCAAAGAAGTATTGGTGAACGAGTAACAGAACATCTAAGATCATCCTTGTAGTTAAGTCAGGATCAGCAGGATCAGAAAGTAGCCACATAATTGTATCTAGCCAATTTCATTAACAATCTCAACTTAGGAACTCCACAAATTCCTCCAATCACTAGTATCTTATCATGAATATGCATAAAATTTCAGAAACTCTGAAATATAAAGCAAAATGGGGTGTTCTAAGCTAAAGATCACATTCACATACGTACTATACCAATATTATGTAAACTCAGTAAAACAATAGGATCATTAAATATATTTCCTTCCAAATGCCTTGTTCTCTCCCTTCACCCCCCCCTCAACCCACATACCGGATAGTGTTGAATGGATCTTGATGCAGTAAGTTATTTAAAATGAGATAAACCAATTAAGATTTGTAGCAAAGTGAACTTGTACAATTTTTTTTTTTTGGGGGGGGAGGGGGGGTGGATGCAAACAATCATAAACATACTTAACTCCACCGTTAAGGTAATATGTGCTCAAGTAAGAGTTTATCTAAGAATAAAGTTTCAAAAGCGAAAATTAGTTTTCAGGAAATTTCAACATACCTAAAGAAAAAGACATACTACATAAAATTTGAGAGGAACAAATTTGGTTGTTTTTGTTCCTACAACTTCAAACATGTTCCCATGAATCTTCTCTTAGAGTGGCATTAGGCATCATTAATACAGCTACCATACCACGACATGCTATCATTCTACTCTGGGAAAATAATGCATAAAATTTCTCGAGTCCAAATGGTCAATGGACAGGACATTTATCCCACGTGATTCACACGGATCGCGAGATCTTAAGGTACTATTAATCTCATTCCTGTACCCAAGTTAAAAGATCAATCATCTGACCTTATTCCTCAAAAATCTATATCCAACATAAACACATTGGCTTACTTTTGATTATATATGTAAGCATAACAAATTTATCGAAGACACTTCGCACAACTTTTTGCATATAAAATGATGATGATGCATAACATGAGTCTTGCTAGCAGAACACCGTGAAAGACTATCTCCCAAGTATGAAAGAGATATAAGAGCCCCAATCCGCCAAAAACACGTAAATAAACAGGCCTCACATACCAGACTAAGAGTTGTTGTTCCTAGAAGCAGCATGTACAATTTACCCTGCATAAGATATTACCCCAATTAGTTGTTCATTTTAGCAAAACAGGTCAAGGATTAGAATAATGGTTGAATAGAATAATAAGCAACAGAAGTGATTCCAGTAATAGAAATGCATCAATGTAGTAAAAATATTGTGGACATGTGAAATTTCACAATGAAAACATTCAAACAAACTCATGAGTAAAGCAGGACCTCAATCAGCTTAGGTTTGATGCGCGGCTAAGAAGAACAAAAGCAAATTCTCCAATTTGTGCAAGAGACATCCCAACCTGTATGTCATACAACCAAGATCCATTCATTATAAATAACAAACTAAATTTTTTAAGAAGATAGGGCAATCACATACAAGAAGCGACGTTTTGTTGTTGTAGCGAAATCCTCTCACGATTAAAGTGACAACAACTGTTTTTATAACAATCACCAATATAACAGCTGCCACCAAAATGTCAATGTGGTTCCAAAGAAATTGAACATGAATAAGCATTCCAATACTGGCCAGAAAAGGGCTGCAAATAAGTTTCTGATTGGCTCCACCTACAAAACAATGAGTCCAGATAAGAAACCCTATATGGAATAACAATGAAACATTATTTGATATCTACCAATGCTTACTTAGCTTGTATGCAAAAGCGCAAAATGTATTGGAAATTTTCAATACAGAAGAGCAGTAAGACATCAAAAATTGGCATTCAACTAGAAGGTGGAGTATAAAGACAAACAAGATGGGCTCCAAACAGTTCAAAGAAATGAAGGGAAAAAAGAGTAAGCATCCTCCAAGCTGATTTTAGGACCTTACTCACAGTCATGATGAAGTATCAGAAATCCAATTTCAAGAATAATTTTAGAGCCCTTCGGATCATGGTGTCAACTCACAATGAGTAGAACCATTGGATTGAGAAGTCAAGAAATAAAAAAGCGAAACTCACCCAGCTTCAATATGGAGCCTATGGAAATCGAGAAATGCTTCAATTTTCAGAGGGCATTCGACACCACACAGTCCCTAGTTTTCCAAATCAAAAGAATGAGCCTCGATCTACAATTATCCATGAAAGGGAAGAGCAAATCGGGGCAGTATCATACCTGGAAGAAGTTGGTGACTGGATGGGTCAAAATCAATATTGATGGATCGCTAGATTGAAAATATCCCTAAAAATTTCGATGAAACTGAAAAAACCTCGAAGGGGCGATGAAAGAACCCTAATAATCGGTCTCCGCAAGAATATAGCTTAATCGCGGGCGAAGCGGCAGTAGATTTTTACTAGAGCGGGAAAAAAATTTGGGAGGAAATAATGGAGGAAATGAGCGGGCGAAGAAGGAGGGTTTTTTGGAGTCTGAAAAATTTTTGGAGTCTGAAAAATAATTGAGGTCAAGTATACTTCACTGTTGTAAAAATATTACGTCAAAAAAAAAATTTCACACTTTTTACTTCAGTAATTATAAAATTAGCGAAGTCTTTGGAACTTAAAATTTCTAACTAGCTCCTGCTTTTTTGTTTGATACCATTTACTGAAGTCTATGTGTGTAGTTTACTTCCCTAAATTGAAAAGCGAAGTTGTTGTTTGTTTTTACTTCGCTAATATACATTACCGAAGTGAGACGTACCGAAGTCTTTGATGTTTTTTCTACTAGTGGTTATTATGTGAACAAAATAGTTTGTAGGTTAAATCGCATAAAATTGAGAAATTTGTTGGGTTTTTTGGCTAATAGCTCGACAATTAATTGAAGACGTGGACATGGTTGCAGCCATTCATTTAGAGATATAAAATTATCATCAATCAATAAAGACTCGTTACAAGAGTGGGGTTATATATAGAGATATATAAGTACACCACGCCCACATTTTTTATCCATGTAGGTGATTTATTTTATGAAAAAAACATGAACTAACGGAATATTTAACGGAGGGTTATAATTACACACAAATGTAACATTAGTTCCAAGAAGATATAAGTTTTTAGCTGAGCGGTAGATTTTTATAAGACCAAATAGTTCAGTGACAATAAAATGTATTTTCCCTTTTTTCATTTTTTACTATTTCTTTGTACATTTTGTACTAATTTTATGTTGAGTTACTTAAAACTAAATTAAACCAAACCAAAAATACCCAGTATATCCCGCTTAGAGTAGAGTCTGGGGAGGATAAGATGTACGCAGACCATGCCCCTACTTTTTACGGTAGGGAGGCTGTTTCCGTGAAGACCCCCAGCTTAGTGCACATCAAAGTATTGAGTGATATATACATAGAAGCATATGATGCGAAAAAGTTCGAAGCCATACCTGAGCTCATGGCTTAATTCACATGAGACTTACCCAAGGGAACTTTGGCAACTGCACTCTCGATTAACGCTGCTCTAACAGAAGAGAGGTTGACTCTGCGCACAGCTCCCTATCAAAAATACACCACACGCAAAAGGCAATAGGATAAAATATACAATAAAGGTAAAAAAAATACAATGCTCTAGGTCAAAGCTAACCGAGACAACCCAACCCTGAGGCTCTCAACTGTAGCACTGCTCCCTACAAAAGAATCCACAACTCTGATCTGGCGCCTCCAAGTGCACCTATCAATAGTCATAGTCTCGGAAAGATTTAAGGCCTTCAAATCTAATCTCAGCTGTTCCTCCCACATCCTCCTCGGTCTGTCTCTCCTCCTCTCCCCGACCACCAATAAATTCTCAACCCTCCTCACCGGAGCAGATGCCTGCCTCCTGCGGACGTGGTCAAACCAACTCAATCTCCCTTCCCTAACTTTTGCAGAAATCGGCACCACTTCTAGCGCGTTCCTGAAAACCCCGTTCGGGATTCTATCCAACATTGTGCGACCACACGACCAACGAAACATTCTTATTTCAGCCGCTTCCAACTTGCTCTCAAGCGACTTCTTCATCGCCCAACATTCGGAGCCATACAACATTTCAGGTCGGATTGGCGCTCTATAGAATTTACCCTTCAACTTTAGAAGGACTTTCTTGTCGCACAGGACCCCTGTCGCTGCTCTCCACCTTAGCCACCCCGCCTAGATACGATGAGTGACATCATCTTCACATTCACCTTTCTTCTGAATGATCGAACCCAAATACTTTATCGGTATGGGGTACGATTTGATCCGCAATCATTACCTCTACATCTTCCTCATTGGCCTCACCACTAAAGTTACAGCAGAGATACTGCAATATCCGTACCTTTTCATTTTTAGCAGTTTCCATTTTTATGGTGTATGTCTATTTTTATCAACTCGCTTGTAACCGTTTCGACGTTTTGAATCTACTTTATTCTTGGAGTTTTTCCATTTGGACGAATTTCGGAGATGTTTTTACGCAATTCCATTCTATGATATGTTTTGCCGTATGAACGTTCGATTCTCGTAAAACTCGTTTGTTTTCGTTGTTTCTTCGTTTACATAAGCTCGTATGATTGAGTGGTTCGTGTTGAGAGTTTCGGTTTGTTAAACCGACGTCGTATCGTGGATTTCGGATGTTTGGGCCGTTTTGTAATTTCCTATAAGTTTATGGAATTTTATTTTTTATTGTCGTATTTCAGATTCTCCGGTAGTCGGAAGTGTGTTTTCTTTCAGCACTTAATTTCGTTATCGTGAATATTCCGTATTGACGTTTTGAGTTCTGTCCTCGTGTTGCGTCGTGACTTCGTCGAACCGGTGGAGTTATCTGCTTTTGGCAGTGCTGTACTGCTGCATGCATAACGCACGTCATGCATGCTAGCTAGCGCGCGCTATCGATACCTATATAACGTACGTTATGCCCCAGTGATAACGTATGTTATGGCCTTCAGCAATTTGGACAGTGGTCTGCCCAGTTTCGCCCAGTCCCTTACGTACCCCCTTGTAGCGTACGCTAGACTTCTGATGCAGCGTACGCTATCGTCCCCAGTGTTTTAGACTGACTGTTCTGCTCAGCCATTACGTACGCTAATACTTGAGGGTTACGTATGTAATGTGCATAACGTACGTTAACCAGCTCATATAGCGTACGTAACGAAGGGGTCAGGTTTTATAAACCTGAGTTGACCTTCACTTCGTCATTTCCTCTTCTACTTCTTCCTCGTCTGAGAGCTGTGAGATTTGTGCGATTCTTCCATTTTTTCCCGTGGAATTCTTCGTGAGATCGATTGTTGGGTTCCAAGTGAAGTTATCATCATCCTAATCCATCTCTTCCGCCCCAACCCAAGTTATTTCGTCTAAAACCCTACCTTTGTTCATTTTGGGGATTTTTCGGGATTTGTTGAGATTAAACTCGAATTGTTCGGTGATGTTGTTATATTTCTTATCGATTATTATTATTGGGTGATTCCCAATCCGTTTCCGTCGTGTTTAATTCATGAGTTGTTCCGGGGAGGTTTTGTGAAAACCCTCGCCCGTATCAATCGAACGTAGGATGTTATAGCTTGTAATCGGGGTTTGGGAGTATTCCATAAGGTTATTCTTATCGATTAGGACTGAGTTTTTGTTTATCCTTCGTTTAGGATCGGTCATGTTCCCTCCGGATCATTCGTAGTCGTTGTCCAATTTCGTTTCGTCGAAGATATCTCAAAGGCAAGTACTTTACATTTGTTTACGCGTTCTAGTATTTGAATTATGGCTTTTCGTGGTTGTATGGATGGATATGTGTATGTTCACCTAGGGACGGTCCGACGGGGCTCTGGGAGGTACGGTGGCCATGAGTCTCGTACCAACGGTTAACTTTGAATTGTTTTATTAGAGAAATATGTTTTGTGCTTGTGCACCGTGATTATTCCGGAATATAAATGATTTCTAAAAGGATTTTTGGCGCATATTTTCATCTAATTGGAATGGTAGTTCAAATGGATTGTACTTGCACTAGCAGTTGTCGCTAACCCCTTAAATAGGGGAAATACTTTTGTATTTCAGGTACAGGTCATGGAAGCAAACGAGCATGCGAGCCGTACGAGGATGATGGACAAGCGTGATTCTGTTCAGTGGTCGTCCGTTGGTGTTTTTTCCGGAGTTTATTTATTATGTCTTTTGCTTAAGTACTCGAGTACTTCTTTCTTAAATTTATTAATATTGTGTGCCCGTTTTGGGAGTGGATTTAATGTCAAATTGTATTGTCAAATTTCAGTCTTTGGATTTAAATGTCGTGGATTGAGAAATTATCTGTTGTCGATGATGGATATCTTTTGTCGTATGTTTTTTTGGTGCGTTAGCCTGGTGGACTCCAAAGTGTAGGGTCCACGGCGCTGTAATATGCCCTGATCGTCTTGGGCGTGTTACAGATACTCGGTCTTAGACCGGATCACACGCAAGCCCTGGGATTCTAACTTAGACCTCCATAGCTCCAACTTCGAGTTCACTTCCCTCCTCGAATCCGCCACTAACACAATGTCGTCAGCAAAAAGCATGCACCACGGGACGCCATCCTGTAACCCCCGTGAAATGACGTCAAAGATTAGAGCGAAGAGAAGAGGTCTTAGCGCCGACCCCTGGTGTAGCCCTATCTCAATCGGGAAATACTGGGTGTCATCAACTGGGGTCCTAACGCAAGTCCTAGCTTGGGAGTACATGTCTTAGATCGCCCTAACGAACGGCAACGACACCCTCCTCTCTACTAGGTTCCTCCAAATAACATCGCGCGGAATGCTATCATACGCCTTCTCTAGATCAATGAACACCATATGGAGGTCCTTACGCCGCTCTCTAGACTTCTCCATAAGGCGTTTGACTAGATGAATGGCCTCAGTCGTGGACCTCCCCGGCATGAAGCCAAATTGGTTCTCTGAGATCTCAACTTCTCTTCTGAGCCTGCATTCTACAACTCTTTCCCAAAGTTTCATAGTATGACTGAGGAATTTAATACTCCTATAGTTACTACAGCTCTGAGCATCGCCTTTGTTCTTGAAAAATGGCACTACAATACTACGCCTCCACTCCGTCGGCATCTTAGAACCTCTGAGGAGGATATTGAACAGCTCTGCTAGCCACTGAACTCCAACTTCCCCCAGACAAAGCCACACCTCAATAGGGAACTGGTCTGGGCCTACAGCCTTAGCTCTACCCATTTTCATTAGGGCACCCTTTACTTCCTCCTTGCTGATGCTCTCATAGGAACTAAACGAACGAGCAGAAGATAGACTAACTCCTTGCACCACCGAGTCGCTAACCCTAGCCTCATTGAAAAGTTCAAAAAAATACCTATTCCACCTCTCCTTAATAGCCACGTCGTTCACTAACACTTGACCCAAATCATCCTTAATAAACTTAACGAGACCCAGGTCGCGGCGCCCTCTTTCCCTAGCTTTCGCTAGTTTAAAAATAGCATTCACTCCTTGTTTGGTTTCTAGGCGCTTGTAGATCTCCTCATATGCCTAGCCTTATCCACTGCCTTCTTAGCCGCTCTTTTCGTCACCTTGTATTCTACAATCTTCAAGATTCTCTCCTCCCTAGCACTAACCGACAAAATCTCCTTAAATAGTGCTTGTTTAGCCTTAACCTTCTTTCAGACATCCTCATTCCACCACCATGCCTCCCTAGGTCCACTAGACCGGCCCTAAGAAACCCCTACCACCTTCTCGCCCACACTCCTAATAGCATTGGCCATGCCGGTCCACGTAAGGTTAGCATCACTCCCTCGCAAAAAATCACCTTCGCAGGTCAGAGACTCCATGAATTCTGTCGCCTTCTCACCCTTCATATCCTTCTAGAGAATCCTAGGTCTAGCTTCTCTAACCCTGCTAACAACACGACCTCCCATGGATAAATCCATAGCCAGCAGCCGGTGTTGAGAAGCACAGGCCTCGCTCCGGAACGCCTTGCAGTCCACGCATGCCCTAGCATCACGACTGCGCAAGAGAAGGTAGTCAATTTGCATGTTGTGCCCCCCACTACCGAAGGTGATGAGGTGCTCAGCTCTCTTCTGAAAAAAGAGTTAGCAATTACCAACTCATGCGCAGTGGCAAACTCCAACAGTGCGGAACCTCCTGCATTACTAACTCCAAAGCCGAAACCCCCATGTGCACTATGGTAACCATCCACCCCCTCACCAATGTGCCCATTGAAATCGCCCCCCAAAACAATAAATTGATCGTCCGGGATACACCCGACCAACTCATCTAAACATACCCAAAAAACTTTCTTAACAAGCACACCTAAACCAGCATGTGGTGCATACGCACAAACCACGTTAACCACCTTCTCCCCAACCATCACTCTAACGGACATAATCCTATCATTACACCTCTTTACTTCCACGATGTTATCCTTAAGCTCCTTAGGCAAAAGAATACCCACACCATTACTCGAGTTAGCATGGCCAGAATACCACAATTTATAACCGTTCGCCTCCCTGGACTGCGCCCCCTTCCACCTAGTCTCCTGAATACAAGCCACATTTACCCTTCTCTTACCCAAAACATCCACAAGTTCCAAAAGCTTACCCGTCAAGCTACCCAAATTCCAACTACCAACCCGCAAACAGCGCGACATCGACCAACACAAAACACAAACACACTACGAAAAATAAAATATGGTAGTGAAGCCAAAAATGAAAATATGATGAGAATGTGAAAGACAATTTAAAAGCCAGCAAACCGCATTCAAATCAGTAAGTAGTATATATATGGCTTACGAAAATGAAATTAAACAGAAAAGTACAATGATACCAGACTTCGACACGCCTTGGAATATTTCAGGAAGCTTGAAAATCCGGCTGGGAAACCTGCAAAACAAATAGCTAAAATACAATACTACTGTTAAATTGACGGGGAGGGATGAATGCAGCGGTGTAATGTTATTCTTCCGGCGATACACCGGCCAGAGATGACCAGCAGCCCGGAGCGGCACAAGCACAAGTTAAGGCAAAGCTCTGAGGTTAGTTAAAAATCAATTCTGTAGGCCACTCAATTGAAGCACCGCGAGAAAACCCCAAAAAGAGTATTAGTAAAATTGGATCTGGACTGGTGTTTCTGGATGGACTTCGCGTCAAAGAACTCCCGAGACTAGATCTGCAATGTTTGACGAACTACAGACTTGGTCGCAGACAATATAACGACGATCGATACAGAACTAAGAAGAGGAAAAAATAATAATAAAAACAGCGTGAAACGGAGAAGAAGAAAGGATATGTGCGAATAAATAAATATCCACCTCAGAAAAATCAAGGATCTCGGTTTCACCTGTTGAGTTGAAACTTAGAATCACGAAAATTACATGAGAATAATATACTCTCTTCGTCATATTTTATATGTTCCTTTTAATAGATCACACAATTTTAGAAAAATGTTAGTCGACTATTTTGTTACTTGTCTATTCCTGATTGCATTGACTTAAATTGAGTTGTATCTCTCTATACTATCTATCTATATTATACTATTGAAGCCGAAACATTAAAAGTTTGGTAGTCGGTCATTGGTCGGTACTTGGGCCTACCATAAAAATATTGACCGGGCCTAAGCACTATTAATAAGAAAAAACATGTACGGATTGGACCGGACCTATTATTTTAAAATATATTTTAATGTGTTAAATTATTTTAAAATTATAATCTTATTAAAACACATCTAACTATTTTAGTTTAAATCAAAGTATAGGTCATTGTATTTATCAACTTAAATTTCTGGTCTAATTTATTAAAAACTTATTTTAAAATAGGTTTAATTACATTTAAAAACTTATTCTCATTAAAACACATATAAGTATTTTGATTTAAATATTGTCTAAGAACCTACTTATTTTTAAAAATCTATTTCAACGGACCTATTTATTTTTTAAACTATTCTAATTAGACTGATAATAACTCTAATTTAAACATATCTATATAGTAAAATCAAATATAAATGTAAATAAAATATAAGAATCTATACTATACTGTTAAAGTCGAAACATTAAAAGTTTGGTAGTCGGTCGTCGGTCGTTGGTCGTTGATCGGTACTTGGGCCTATCATCACGGGTTTGCTGGCACAGAATCCGGACTTGGCCTTAGTTTAAAAATTATATTTTCAGACGCTTTTAATAAGAAAAACATGTCCTACCTGGACCGGGCCTAAACACTATTAATAAAGATTCTTTATTAAACATAGATTCAGCAGGTGACTTGAAGGCGGAATCTACTTGAATTTTGGTATTTTAATCAGTTATATGTAATGAATGTTTTATAACATGACAAAATCATCATAAAAAACTCAATTGATACTTTTGAGGTCTTGGCGGTGAGTTTTGAGGGAGAAGGATGGAAAATATTTTAAGTCTATATACTTGTATTCTAACTTCTAAGTATATTTTTTGAGAGAAAATATTTTTTATAAAATATTTAGAGTATTTATAAAAATAAATATAAGCTAATTTCATTATCTTCTAGCCGTATACATAGTATATGTTGATAGAAATATTTTCTGGTCATATTTCGATGCGTGATACGTAAAGGCACGGTGCTTTCGATGCTCGGGAATTTCCAAAATCTCGTTCGATTTGATTTATGTTCGTTCTCTGAATCAAGATGAAATTATCAAAGGACTACGAGGACATGAATTCCTTTATTCTTATGTTCGTCATTATATATTCGATATACGATGCTTGATCGATCCTCTTAGGCATTCGGTTTTTATTCGGTTAGATAGGTTGTATTTTTTCGTTACGTACTTCGATTTTAATCACCAAATCCCAAAAAGGATACCTTGCACCCTTTCTAACTTAGTGTTTGTTATGTGGAAGTATTTCGCGATTAACGTTACACTTTGCTCGTTGATTCATTTATAATCGCGGTTTGATATTCATACAATATGAATAAAGTAAATAACCTAGTTGTTACCAACACTTAGTTCATGGACCTTTCCTAAATATTGGGCCAAGCGAATGACCCAACAAAATACAAGAAAATAAAGCTAGTCCTGAACCGTCGTCTTCATGTGGATTGCATTGGGCCACCGCCTTTTAAAAACTATCTATTACATTAGAATAATTTACATCTTACACAAATATTCTAGTAAAATAAATAAATAGGCTCAAAACCGGCATTTACAACCCATCGAATAATAATGATTCAAAAACTAAAAACATTATATCAAACATACAACAAGTAATGGTTATATCAAATATACAACTGGCCTTTTGGGAAAATTACTTTTCGAAAATATACTGAAAAACGAGGCCTGGTGCCCGACAGCCAGGAAGCAGCCAAGCATCAGCTGGGTACCTGCCGGCACCTACCCGAGACACCGTTGGGCCGCACTGTACCACCCCCGAGTTATTCAGGGATATTACAGCGCCGTAAGTCCCGCCGTGGGACCCACAAGGCTAAACATACGCGGAACCATAAATTTTGACCGATAAGGTCTACACACAATGGGATGAAAAATAATACAAAGGTATTCAAAACATGACCAATGTATTCACAAACAACATAACTCGAATCAATACTTCGGCAAACACAGGCCGGAACATCAAGGAAAATGGAAAACAATACTCTAGTATTCATCAGCCAATCCGGTACAACAACACTGAATGGGAAACTCCAAACATAACTGGAAGAAAGACACAGTATCACACTTGCCCACCATCTTCATGCCGACCCGATACCTGCCTGTCCGCTCTCTTGGAACCTGAAATACATGAAACGTATTTCCCCCATAAAGGGGTTAGCCGTCGAATAGCTAGTGCAAGGATATCACGTATGAAACACAATACTTCTCGACAATAAGGTAAATGTAACCGTCAATTCATCAATTCAAGACTAGTATTCCGGAATAACTAAATCTCATAGTGCCACATCAAGACGTATATGAATGCCGTAGAAACGGTTCGTTCATATCATCCGTCAATACATGTATGAATGCCGTAGAAACGGTTCGTTCATATCATGCCATCAATTCATATATGAATGCCGTAGAAACGGTTCGTTCATATCATGCCATCATTATATCTATGAATGCCGTAGAAACGGTTCGTTCATATCATACCATTAATATTTCTTACTTTCAAAGTTGAGAACGCACAATCATAAATGTATACTTGCCTTTGAGACATCGAGAAAACGAACGGAAAAAGGGGTATGAGATCGGTAGGTCCAAGAACGCGCTTCCGGCACCTAAACGATTCGCAAGGAATATGATAATCAATTATCCATATTCAAATTACACGAAGAAACCCCCGAAACCCATCTATGATTCATAAAGATATACGGATAATCAACTAGAGGTTGGAAAGTCGTCCAAAATCTCACAAGTCCGAAAACGGCACAATCCAAACCATAAAGTCGTAGGAAAAACATGCATACGGTATAGATACATCATAATCTCAAGGTTCTCAAGCTTCCAAACGGATAAATCGGAAGAATCTACGAAAAACCCCAAAATTCCCAAAAAGTAGGGTTCTAAGGATTTTTACCTTGATTCGGACGCTAGGAGGAATTAGATGTTGAGAAATCCTTGTTCTCCAACCAAATATGTTGTTGTTGGAAGGAAGATTGCTCCCAATCGCCCAAGATCGTCTCTCCCGAGCGTTTTCCGTCGAAAAGGAGTGAAGTAGGTGAGAAATGACGAAATGGAAGTCAACTGTCATATTTATATCTGCCCAGTCTAGCGCACGCTACGCCTCCTTCATTAGCGTGCGCTAGCGGTTACTGCGGGTAGTCCGGTGGCTCGCCATAAGATGTTAGCGCACTACGAAACATCATTAGCTTGCGCTAATCACGCCTCGCCAAAATCTCGACTCTTTGCTGGGTCCGCTAGCGTGCGTTAATACTGAGCACTAACGTGCGTTACACAACACATATAGCGTACGCTAGACGCTGCCTAGCGTGCGCTACCTGCTAGTCCAGAAAGTCTGAAACTCCACTGCTTCTACTGACCAAAACATTAGCGTGCGCTACCAATATGCCTTAGCGTGCGCTACGTAACAGTTTTAGCGTGCGCTAGCCGAAGCATAGCGTGCGCTACGTGATAGTCCAGAAACCTGACAACCTCACTGCCTCTGCCGACCCGGACATTAGCGTGCGCTACGGACGGATGTTAGCGTGCGCTACTAACCACGAATAGCGCGCGCTAACGAACTCCTAGCGTGCGTTAATCCGCCAGTCCAGAGAGCGATGCAGTTAGTTCCGACTGATCAGTCCCTTAGCGCGCTACGGTTCAAAGCTAGCATGCGCTAATCAAGCTGAATTAGCGTGCATTAGCCTAGGCCTAGCGTGCGCTATTCCTCTGGCCCAGAACACTTCCTAAAGGTCTAAACAATATGATCGTGGCCTAAACGAGGCACGAAACTTAATAACAATATCAACAACAACTCTATGCGTTTACAGAGCGACAAAAATAAAGAGAACAGAAAGGTCAAACGGTCAACAAAAGTACGGGTATTACATTCTACCCCTCTAAAAAGAAGTTTCGTCCCGAAACTTAAGAAATAAATAATTCGGGGTATTCCACCCGCATCTTCTCTTCCGTCTCCCAAGTTGCTTCCTCGACCCCATGTCTCGACCATTGCACTTTAACCAGTGGAATGGTCTTATGCCGAAGTTGTTTCTCGCGATGCTCAAGGATCTTCACGGGTTTCTCCGGAAAGGTAACATCCTCGGCTACGTCAATCTCGCTGTAGTCGATAATGTGGCTCGGATCCGGTACGTACTTCCTCAACTGAGACACATGAAAAACACTGTGGACGTGACTCAAAGCTGGAGGCAAGGCCAAGCGATAAGCTAAATCTCCAACTCTGTCCAAAATCTCGAAAGGTCCGATATACCTCGGACTAAGTTTCCCCTTTTTCTCGAAGCGGAAAACTCCACGGGTCGGCGACACCTTGAGTAAGACATGATCTCCCACTTCAAACTCCAAGGGTCGACGACGAGTATCAGCATAAGATTTCTGACGACTCTGGGCAGTCAGCAATCGGTCCCGGACGATAGAAATCTTTTCCTTAGTCTCTATCAACATATCCGGCTCCGTCCCAACTAGCTCAGAAGCCTCGTCCCAACATAATGGCGACCTACATCGCCTACCATAGAGTGCCTCGAAGGGTGCCATTTTGATTGACGCATGCCAACTATTATTGTAAGCAAACTCGATCAATGGCAAATGAAGCTCCCAATCATTACTCCAATCTAAGGCACAAGCTCGTAACATATCTTCCAACGTCTGAATCGTCCTCTCTGTCTGACCGTCCGACTGAGGATGAAAAGAAGTGCTCAATCTCAACTCCGTACCCAAAGCCTGATGAACAGCCTGCCAAAAATGCGATACGAAACGGCCGTCTCGATCAGAAATAATGGTCTTGGGGGTTCCGTGTAACCTCACGATCTCAGCAATAAAGGTTCGAGCCAGTCTATCTGGTCCCCAAGTATCCTTAATACCCAAGAAGTGTGCCGACTTGGTCAACCGATCGACAATTACCCAAATCATATTCATTCCGGCTCGAGTCCTTGGCATGCCAGTGATGAAATCCATAGAGATGTCTTCCCACTTCCACTCGGGAATGGAAAGCGGTTTCTACAACCCCGCTGGTCGTTGATGTTCGATCTTGACTTGTTGATGTAATATCCGCAATTTCGAATTTCGGTAATTTTCTTTTTTTTGGTGTATTTCTCGATCGTAGCGACTCTCGTATACCTTTCAGTGTATCCTTCCTGTCAACCGTTGAACTGTATTTTCGTTATTGATGTGCGGAACCGTCGTTTCGGGGTTGCCGCGGATCCATTTCGTGTTATTGGTTCCCAAATATTGATTCCTATCGTTTTATTCTCTTTCCGGATCATTTTCATCATTTTGGGACCCAAAAGGGGGTGTGGGCCGCGGCACAAGACAGGTGTGCCGCGGCACACATATTTCTACAGTCGATGGTCGAGCGAACTGTACTGTGTGCCGCGGCATAGTGCCGAGTCAGTGCCGCGGCACATCCGTCCGGTGCCGCGGCACACCCGTGTGACATCTGCGACCAAAACCTGCCTGTACCGTGTGCCTCGGCACACGCGGGCTGTGCCGCGGCACAATGCCAAAACCTGAGAGTAAATTTTCGGCCTGTGCCGCGGCACACTTGCCGTGCGCGGCACACGAAGCGGTCAATGCGATTCGTCTTTATTAGACGAAATCGGTCGTCTTCTCCCTCATTTTCACCGCATCGCGAGAGAGTGAGAGAGAGGGGAAGGGTTCTTCATCTATATCCATTGGGGGGTTGATTTTCACCATTTTTCTTCGGTTGTGAGGCTCGAGCAATCAATCTAACGCGTGTTCTACGGATCTTGGTACTTGAATCTCGTAAGGTAATATTCTAAAACCCTATTTTCGATTAAATTGGGGGTTTTGGGTTTTTCTTCCGATTCGTTCCGTTTTGTTGGTGGATTCATGATGTATACGATTAATATTGTTAGTATCTTTAGTTTTCCTACGGATTCATGGATATTTTGTGGATTTTTACGGAATCGAGAGGGTTTGGTTGTGGTCCGCCCTCGTTGTTGTTTTCAGTATGAATATACATGAATCGTAGGCGGGTTTCCGGGTGTATTCCATTTCCATAATCGTTTAGAAGTGGTTGTGATTGTGCTATTCGAATCGTTAGGTTCATTTTCGTCGGTTCCTCGCGGTCGTGCTTGATTCTTCCGTTCCGTTCATTGTCGTCTTCCTTTTCGTTAGCATCGGGCGTTCCGAAGCTTCCCGGTTGAGCCGTATCCGTTCTTGGTTCAGTGCTCGTGGTATCGAGGCAAGTACCTTGCCCATACTTTTCTTATTTTGTGGATATGATGATCGGTGATCGTATTAGTGTGTTTGTTTGGTTGTTTGAAACGAAGTTTCAAAGATTTCAGTTTGGCCTCGTTAAAGGCTTTCTTTCAAATGCGTGTGTGTTTCGTGAACGGTGTGTTTTGGGAATTGACTATGATTTGATTATTTTGAACGTTGAAGGATTTGATGATGATACTCCTATTGTTTAAAGTTATGGAATCGTATATTCCGTATTTAATCTTGTTATTGTGTTTTGAAGAGTTTGATAATGGTGTCGAGTTAATGGCCATCTCTAGTGAGTATTCTTAATGAACTTACATTCTTAGCATGTTAGTATTGCATGAGTAACGTGTGTGTGTGTATGCTCACTGCGGGTTAGATCCGACGGGGTCTCGGTAGGGCTCCACGAAGCTGTGGAACCGCGAGCTTGCTTTTAACCACTGCGGGTTAGATCCGACGGGGTCTCGGTAGGGATCCACGAAGCTGTGGGTCCGCGGTTAATTGTGGTGCATTTTTCAAATGTGATTTGATATTGGCATTTCCGGAAATGAGCGCTTTTGAACGGTTTTAATGATTGCATGCATCGACTAAGTGTGTAAGAGGTAAGTTGTTCGTTTGGCTTACTTGGCTAGGATGGCACTAGAGTATTTTGTTGTTTGTTTTAAATCCTTTATTTGTGGATTTTGATGCTGGGAGACGAACCTTGTGGTCGTTCTTGTGTACTGTGAGTTGATGAGATTTGGGGCTAAAATCCCAATGGTTTTGTAAAAGTCATTTTATGGATTGGGGCTAAAATCCCAACATTTTTGTAAAAGTCCTTTTACGGATTTGGGGCTAAAATCCCAACGGTTTGGTAAAGGTGATTTTACGGAAAGTAAACTTTTGGGGCGGTGACCCCTTTTGTCTTGTGAATTTTGAAAAGTAGGATTTGATAATCCTAAATGGTTTTCTATTAAAACTCTCGAGGGCATTCTAAACCGTCTTATAAATTATTTCCATTGGTTTATGGTATTTCGATTTTGAAATGTTTTCTCAAACCCTTGCCTCGAGAAGTACTTTTCGTTTTGTTTGGATCTTTGAGGATTCTGGTTATTGTTATTCGTGGAATGTGAATTGTATGGCTCGTATTTGCACTTTGTATTTGCACTAGCAAAACAAAGGAGTTTTGCTAACCCCAGTATTCGGGGTGGATGTCTATTTTGCATTCGGGTTTTGGAGCATAACACGGGTCGGCACGAAGGATGATGAAAGATGAACGATACTAATCACACGAGGATCCGTTGATGTCGTATTGGTCTAGTTGTATTTTCTTTTCCGCCGTATCTTTTCCCCGTTAGACGGAGTTTATTGTACTTTGACCCTGCGTGGGTATATGTTGTAATTGAGTTGTATATTTTATTGAAAGACCAAATCGGTCATCGAGTCATTTAGCCTTGAAGGCATTGTCGAGATGTTAAATGTTGTTACCGGCTGGTAGATCTTCGAGGAGAGGGTCTACGGCGTGTAATATCCTCGAGTGGATTGGGGTGTTACATAAATGGTATCGAGCTTAGGTTGAGGAAACCTAGGTGTCGGGTCAAGTCGTGTTGTTTGAGTCTTGTTTCGTCGGATTTTATCCGATCGAGTCGTGTCGCGACGCGTCGTTTGAGTTTGTTGGTCGTGATTAGTATCGTGGGGCGATCATCATCTTCATGCGACTGTGGAAGTAAGTCTCCTTCTTCGTGTTGTACCTCGTGTGACACGAGCTATTTTTATGATTATTTGTTAAGTGATGGAATCTTTATGTGGATTTTGATTTCACGATATGTATTTAATCGACTCTCGTATTTGATTTATACGAGGAGTGTCGTCGCTTGTGATGTCTTTTTATTATTGTTTTTGTCCGTTGCTGATGATTTTCGAATCGATTTGCACGTTTTACAAGTTCTCTTGTGGAAGCTTTGTGCTTATACACATTCGACTTGTTCACTAGCCAGTGCGGTAGGGTCTTTAGAGGCCTCGAATGGGGCCAGTGGTTTTGTTCTGAATGTGGTTATTTGACTCTAATATTTTGTTCTTATGAGGAGTAGTGTTCTTTGGATTGTGCGTGTTGAACTGTATTTCTTTTATCCGCTGCGTGAGTTCTTTTGTAATGACTTTCGGTATTTTACCGACCGAGTTTTATTTCGATAACCGCTTCCCTTAACCGAGTTTTTGGCATTATGGCCTTGATCGCTTTGGCGAAATTCTTGTGACGGTATTTAGTATTTTGTAAATGGCTTTCGTGAGTTTTTGAAATATTACCGTCATCAGCCTTTTTGGCATTTTTGTAAATGGTTTTTAGCCTGGGGTTCCGACGCGGGACCCACAGCGCTATGATGTTCCGTGTGACTACCTGAAATTTTTGGGCATTCTAGCCTTTTTGGCATTGAATTATTTTCGAAAACTTGAGTATCTTAGAAATAAATTTCGAGACATATTTTTTTCAAATGAGTTATTTTCTTGTGGTACATCCAGGTACCACAATATATTTCAAAATTTTTCTGCCTCGAGGACCAAAATGTTTTGAGATATTTTCAATGTTTTAGAAAAACTTTTATCTAGACCCGAGGGTCGAATATTCTGAAAGTTTTCACTAAGAGAAAGTGTCCTCATTTTTATCAAATGCGAAACGGTTCTCCAAAGTCTCGATAATGATGTTTCACGTTTGTACTTTTTGAAAGGTGATACTCAAGATCAACCAGTATTCTTCAAATTATTTTCAAAACGAGGTTTTCATTTTTTTAAAACCTATCCATTCCCGTTTGAGGGCTGGGTATGTATGTATGATGTTCGCGTTGTCATTATGATGTTTACTCCCGAGTATGATCGAATTGGCGGTGTGAGCGTTGAGTCGCTTTCCAGACATTTGTTGTGCTAGCCCTCTGTGAGAGGTGGGATGTTGGTGTTGAATGTTGTCGTCTCGTGGTGATTTCTGTGTTGTCGCGCATGTGCGAGCTGTTAGAACTTGGGTTGGTATGGCCGTGTGCATCGGTGATCGTTCCGTTATGTGTCGGTTGTTTAATGTCTTGTTACCTTGCTCCTGTTATTGTGAATTTCGTGGATGAGGTCGGGGGTAATACCCGTATTGTTTTTGGCTTCTGTATTTTCTCTCTCTCAATTCTATAGACTCGCTCGCGTTCGTTGATACTTTCTGAACTTGTTCTGTATTCCGGTTTCATCGTTCGAACGAGCTGTGATCTTGTTGTGGGCCGATCTGGTTATCGATGTGACTTTTTTTTCGAGTTCGGTTCGATCCTTGTGAACCTTGTTCGGGAGTAACATCATTTGGTTCTACTAGTCCTTTTATTCGAAGGGATCGGATTTTGAACTTCTGTATATTCTATCTTGTCGACTCATTTATGTTCGTTGACATTTCTGAGCTTGTCCTGCCCCTTGTTTTTGTTTATCGAACGAGTGTGGCATCATTTCGGAATAACTCGTTTGCCGTTGTGACTTTCCAATTTCTATTCCCTTTCATGTGAACCTTGGAGTTGTTGTTTGAATTTCTATTGTTCTTCGTGATTCGAACATGATCGTTCGATTTTTGTTGTCTCGATCTTTGTGGTTCGATCGTTTGATTGTTCGGTTTTTGTTAATCTCGTTTCGTGATTGTTGAACGTTCAGACTGTTTCGTAATTCCCTTAAGTTCGGGAAATTAGTCTCGTTTTCGATCTTTCAATCCTTGGGCGGTGGAATTCCGTATTAGTTCAGCGATTGGCTCGCGTTTCGATTGATGTACCGTTGGGTTGGTCAATCATACTGACTTTCGTGTTTTGTGATTGTCGGATAATTGACTTGGCTATATCATCCGTTTGATGACGCTCGTCATTTGTTGGTTTTATTGTATCCCTAACGGCGACGTTGTGTTGGTCGTCGTGGAGCGTGTTTTCACGCCATTTATTTCTTTGCGTTGCTTGTAACGTTTCGCTGGTGGGCGTAAGTTACGCATTTCTTGTGTATCTCGTTGAGTTTTCCCTGGCGGAGATATTGCTTCTCCCTACTTGTTTTAAGTTTCGGGACGAAACTTCTTTTAAGGAGGGTAGAATGTAATATCCGCAATTTCGAATTTCGGTAATTTTCTTTTTTTTGGTGTATTTCTCGATCGTAGCGACTCTCGTATACCTTTCAGTGTGTCCTTCCTGTCAACCGTTGAACTGTATTTTCGTTATTGATGTGCGGAACCGTCGTTTCGGGGTTGCCGCGGATCCATTTCGTGTTATTGGTTCCCAAATATTGATTCCTATCGTTTTATTCTCTTTAGGATCATTTTCATCATTTTGGGACCCAAATGGGGGTGTGGGCCGCGGCACCAGCCCGGTGTGCCGCGGCACATATATTACTCCCGTCGATGGTCGAGCGAACTGTCCTGTGTGCCGCGGCACACCCATCCGGTGCCGCGGCACATCCGTCCGGTGCCGCGGCACACCCGTGTGACATCTGCGACCAAAACCTGCACTGCAGTGTGCCGCGGCACACGCGGGCTGTGCCGCGGCACAATGCCAAAACACAGGAGTAAATTTTCGGCTGTGCCGCGTCACACTTCGGTGTGCCGCGGCACTGAAGCGGTCAATGCGATTCGTCTTTATTAGACGAAATCGGTCGTCTTCTCCCTCATTTTCACCTGCATCGCGAGAGAGAGTGAGAGAGAGGGGAAGGGTTCTTCATCTATATCCATTGGGGGGTTGATTTTCACCATTTTTCTTCGGTTTTGAGGCTCGGGCAATCAATCTAACGCGTGTTCTACGGATCTTGGTACTTGAATCTCGTAAGGTAATATTCTAAAACCCTATTTTCGATTAAATTGGGGGTTTTGGGTTTTTCTTCCGATTCCTTCCGTTTTGTTGGTGGATTCATGATGTATACGATTAATATTGTTAGTATCTTTAGTTTTCCTACGGATTCATGGATATTTTGTGGATTTTTACGGAATCAAGAGGGTTTGGTTGTGGTCCGCCCTCGTTGTTGTTTTTGGTATGAATATACATGAATCGTAGGCGGGTTTCCGGGTGTATTCCATTTCCATAATCGTTTAGAAGTGGTTGTGATTGTGCTATTCGAATCGTTAGGTTCATTTTCGTCGGTTCCTCGCGGTCGTGCTTGATTCTTCCGTTCCGTTCATTGTCGTCTTCCTTTTCGTTAGCATCGGGCGTTCCGAAGCTTCCCGGTTGAGCCGTATCCGTTCGTGGTTCAGTGCTCGTGGTATCGAGGCAAGTACCTTGCCCATACTTCTCTTATTTTGTGGATATGATGATCGGTGATCGTATTAGTGTGTTTGTTTGGTTGTTTGAAACGAAGTTTCAAAAGATTTCGGTTTGGCCTCGTTAAAGGCTTTCTTTCAAATGCGTGTGTGTTTCGTGAACGGTGTGTTTTGGGAATTGATTATGATTTGATTATTTTGAACGTTGAAGGATTTGTTGATGATACTCCTATTGTTTAAAGTTATGGAATCGTATATTCCGTATTTAATCTTGTTATTGTGTTTTGAAGAGTTTGATAATGATGTCGAGATAATGGCCATCTCTAGTGAGTATTCTTAATGAACTTACATTCTTAGCATGTTAGTATTGCATGAGTAACGTGTGTGTGTGTATGCTCACTGCGGGTTAGATCCGACGGGGTCTCGGTAGGGCTCCACGAAGATGTGGAACCGCGAGCTTGCTTTTAACCACTGCGGGTTAGATCCGACGGGGTCTCGGTAGGGATCCACGAAGCTGTGGGTCCGCGGTTAATTGTGGTGCATTTTGCAAATGTGATTTGATATTGGCATTTCCGGAAATGAGCGCTTTTGAACGGTTTTCATGATTGCATGCATCGACTAAGTGTGTAAGAGGTAAGTTGTTCGTTTGGCTTACTTGGCTAGGATGGCACTAGAGTATTTTGTTGTTTGTTTTAAATCCTTTATTTGTGGATTTTGATGTTGGGAGATGAACCTTGTGGTCGTTCTTGTGTACTGTGAGTTGATGAGATTTGGGGCTAAAATCCCAATGGTTTTGTAAAAGTCATTTTATGGATTGGGGCTAAAATCCCAACATTTTTGTAAAAGTCCTTTAACGGATTTGGGGCTAAAATCCCAACGGTTTGGTAAAGGTGATTTTACGGAAAGTAAACTTTTGGGGCGGTGACCCCTTTTGTCTTGTGAATTTTGAAAAGTAGGATTTGATAATCCTAAATGGTTTTCTATTAAAACTCTCGATGGCATTCTAAACCGTCTTATAAATTATTTCCATTGGTTTATGGTATTTCGATTTTGAAATGTTTTCTCAAACCCTTGCCTCGAGAAGTACTTTTCGTTTTGTTTGGATCTTTGAGGATTCCTGGTTATTGTTATTCGTGGAATGTGAATTGTATGGCTCGTATTTGCACTTTGTATTTGCACTAGCAAAACAGTGGAGTTTTGCTAACCCCCGAGTATTCGGGGGGTGGATGTCTATTTTTGCATTCAGGTTTTGGAGCATAACACAGGGTCGGCACGAAGGATGATGAAAGATGAACGATACTAATCACACGAGGATCCGTTGATGTCGTATTGGTCTAGTTGTATTTTCTTTTCCGCTGCAGTATCTTTTCCCCGTTGTACGGGAGTTTATTGTACTTTGACCCCTGCGTGGGTATATGTTGTAATTGAGTTGTATATTTTATTGAATGACCAAATCGGTCTACTGAGTCATTTAGCCTTGAAGGCATTGTCGAGATGTTAAATGTTGTTACCAGCCTGGTAGATCTTCGAGGAGAGGGTCTACGGCGTGTAATATCCCTGAGTGGATTGGGGGTGTTACAGTTGATACGTCAAGCACCGTAGTACAAACTCCGTGACATCCTTCTTCATATTATTCCACCAAAAATTACGCTTCAAATCTTTGTACATCTTACTCGTCCCGGGGTGGATCGAGTAAGGCGTAGCATGAGCTTCTCGGAGAATTCTCTGCCTCAACTCTAAATCGTTCGGGTCACAAAGTCTGCCCTGAAATCTCAGAATACTATCCTCGTGAACCATAAAGCCAGGAGCTTTTCCTTTAATTACGTCTTCCTTCAGTTGAGAAATCATCGGGTCACTCCACTGCTTCCCCTTGATGTCATCAACTAAGAACGATGTAATTTCGAGAGTACACAACTCTCCCTGTACTCGCTGAAGCCAAACTTCTATCCCTTGCTCAATTAAATCCTGACGAATTTTCGTCTGAGATGTAAGAACCTCGAGCATTTGAAGAGATGCCGATTTGCGGCTCAAAGCATCCGCAACGACATTAGCTTTTCCGGGGTGGTAAAGAATTTCGAAATCATAATCCTTTATCAACTCTAACCAACGCCTCTGTCTCATATTCAGCTCCTTCTGACTGAAAATATACTTTAGGCTCTTGTGATCGGTATAAATCCGGCACGGTGAACCATACAAATAATGCCGCCAAATCTTGAGTGCGAAGACAATTGCGGCCAATTCCAAATCGTGGGTAGGATAATTCATCTCATAGGGCTTTAATTGTCGTGACGCAAAAGCTATCGTCTTATCATACTGCATAAGTACACAGCCCAAACCTTGACTCGAAGCGTCACTATAAACTGCAAAGCCCTCGCTACCATGTGGTAGGGTTAAAATCGGCACTGAAGTCAAACGTTTCTTCAGTTCATCGAAGCTCTGCTGTCTCTCATCCGTCCAAACAAACTTTTCGGTCTTCTAGAGTAATTTCGTAAGCGATCGAGCGAGTTTCGAGAACCCCTCGACAAACCGACGGTAATACCCAGCAAGGCCCAAAAAGCTACGAACCTCCTTAACATTTTTAGGCGGTGCCCAATCTAGCACTGCCTCGATCTTCTGCGGGTCTACACGAACCCCTTCGGCCGAAATCACATGGCCGAGAAACATAACTTCTTCCAACCAAAATTCACATTTCGAGAATTTTGCATAGAGGTGCTCGGTTCTCAAAATGTCTAATATCAAATGCAGGTGTCGGGCATGTTCCTCCTTATCTCGAGAGTAGATCAAGATGTCGTCAATAAAGACGACTACACATCTGTCGAGGTACTCGATGAATATTTTATTCATTAACTGCATGAATACTGCCGGTGCATTAGTCAACCCAAAAGGCATCACTACAAATTCATAATGCCCGTATCTCGTCCGAAATGCCGTCTTCGGAACGTCGGACTCCCTCACCCTGAGTTGGTAATATCCGGATCTTAAATCAATCTTCGAGAAAACCGTAGCCCCTTGCAATTGGTCAAATAAATCGTCTATACGAGGCAAAGGTGATCGGTCAAAAACTTATCCTAAAAATAGGAGTTCTTGAGTCGCTCGCAAATATATACGAGGTAGAAGTAGTTTGTGGTAAGTTCTACCAAGGTCTTTTCTCTCGAGGATTGTCCAACAGGGCTTCGTATAATTTTTTGTTACAAATTGCGAGAAATAAATACTAAAATATTAAAAAAGATATTTTTGGGTTTTTAAATATTAACTTAATTAAAATGCACTATGTTTAATTTAAACTATTTTTAATAAGACTTTTTAATAAGACTATTTTTAAGTAAGACTATTTTTAATACTACTATTTTTAAGAAGACTATTTTTTTTTTTAACTAGTGGAAATGAATAGGATTGAAATGAGTTGGGAATTTATAAAATCTAGGGGATAACGGGTTCATTAAATTAGGTTTTTAATTAAGTATAGGAATTGATTTACACGGATATAAAAGAAAAATGAATGTTTATCGAGTAATCAACTTTTCACCTCTGTACTTTCGTAATCAAAGATGTCTTAACCACTTTCGCAATCTTAAGATGTTGATAACAAGATTAACACTTGATAGATTGAAGAGATATGTTTCCAATTCACTCAACAATCAATCAAGGAGATTTCATTAGTAGAAATAGGATATGATCAATCTCTATTTAAACCAATTAGTCCTTTTTAATCAAAATAGTGTAAATCAATCAAATACTCAATATATAACCTAATAGAAATCCCCCTTCCCTTAGGAAGAAAGATTAGCTACTCATTGGTTTATACAAACTAAAATTATAATAGAAATAATTGATATACATAATATATATATATAAACTTTTAATTACTAGAACTTAATGACAATAGATAAAACTTATTTGAATATGATGAATCAAAGTGCAAGAAACAAACTTCAAAATATAACTTCAAACTTGTTTAAAGGTTACAAGCTTACCAAAATTGAAAGTAAAATACTAAGTGCTTATTGATCAAGCACTTTTCAATTACAAACTAAATGAAAGAAAAACTTTAAACTAAAAATGAAATACAAAGTAAAGTGAGAGTTCAAAGGAGAAAATATCTTGCTAAAAGAAATGGGAGTTTCTTGGCAAGAAGAGGAGTAATTTTGCAATGGATGAAGATGTCCTTTTATAGGTGATTTTCAAGAATACAATTGATTATTTAATTTGTGGCATCTTTGACAAGTCTTTGGTGTTTGATTCACACTTGATCTTCCTTGCATGTCTTCATTTTCAGATCATTGACTTCATACATAGTTGTTGAGCTCACAAGATGCTAAATGTGGAAAATTCCACAAATATCAGTCTCAAAAACGGCTATGAAAAACGGCCCATTTTTCGCCGTGTTGTGCGCCGTTTTGTGGTGACTCGGTCTCTTCCGGAATACGCGTGAGGACACGGCGCTAAATGCCGGCCGTGTGTGAAACGGCCCAAGACACGGCCTCTTTTGCGCCGTATGTGAAACGGCCGACAGAACACGGTCCATTTTCCGCAGCCCTGCGAGATCCTATCTATCGGTCGTTAAGGGCCTATTCCGCCCCAGATAGTAGAATGCTTCTGGACTGCGCCGTTTTGTATGGTCGTTTGTCCTGGAAAAATTCCCGTCGTTGGATTTGATCTTGTTTTCCGTCCTTTTTGATGCTTCATGTCGATGTCAGTAAAATAACCATTTTTAGCTCATGTTTGGACATATCTGTAAAATATATATTTTTAATCACAAATCAGTACGATTATGCCCGTAAAAAGAATATTTTGTATATGAATTTTTAGATCAATTATGCACTAATCAAATACCCCACACTTAATTATTTGCTTGTCCTCAAGTAAACCTCAGATATGGTATGATTGAACGTACCAATAATAATTTTTTTACCACATCTCAAGGGGTAAATTAGACCAAGTTTTTATAATTTTGTCAAATCTCAAGAAAGTTTCCTTTTTAAACAAGAAGCATGAATTCATAGAACTCGCTGGATAAGTGTATCGCTCACTCTCAAGTGTATATGGGACATATTTTCGCTCAAGCTTATTTAATGAAGTGAAAATTTCCATAGGCGTGCAAATCGTCTTTTATCTCTACCATTTGTGTGTGTAACGTTGTGAATCAAAAAGGACTTTAAGGTTGTAATGTCAGCTCTTTGGTTGGGGTAGGGAAATATGGATAAAGTGACTTGAAACCGAACATTAGAAAATATTCTGAATCGAGTTTTATCAACTGGTAAGCACTTTAGAAGCTATTTAATTAAGCTTTCTATCAATCCCCTTACTTATGCTTCGATTTATCTGAGCTCTTTTTCTTGCTTTTCAATCAACCATTTTTCTTTTTTTTTTTTGATTTTTTTGATTTTTTTGATTTTTTTGATTTTTTTGATTTTTTTGATTTTTTAAGAAAAACAATAAATAAATTGGGTTCCCTCCCAATAAGGGCTTGTTTAATGTCATTAGCTTGACAACTTCCTGTTTTAGTCGTGCGACGGATCTTCAAGGGTTATGCTCTCTCCGTGAGGAATTTTCTGATTTTCAAAATAAGGCTTTACCCTGTGTCCGTTCACCTGAAATGACTCTTTGGTTTGAGGATTTATCGGTCTAATTACTCCGTATGGAAATACTTCCTCAATCTCGAAGGGTCCCGTCAGCGTGATTTTAGCTTACACGGAAATAATCGCAAACGAGAATTAAATAAAAGTACCTTCATACAGTTCAAGGTGCTTGAGGGTAAGTTTCCGGTCATGAAGTCTCTTGACTTTGTCTTTGTAAATCAGAGAGTTCTCGTATGCTGCGTTTCTTTACTCGTCTAGTTCGGATATTTGTAGCGATCTTTCTGTCCGACTTTTTCAATTCCATTGAAACGGCCTTAATTGCCCAATAAGCTTTATGTTCGATTTCAACTGGAAGGTGACAAGTTTTTCCATAGACTAGACGGTAAGGGCTCATTCCCAATGGACTCTTGTATGCTGTTCGGTATGCCCAAAGTGCATCGACCAATTTTTCAGCCCAATCTTTTCGAGTTGGGCGCACAGTTTTTTCCAGGATCCCTTTTATTTGTCGGTTGCTTGTTTCAGCCTGACCCGATGTTTGTGGATGGTAGGGAGTTGCAATTTTGTGATTTATGCCATTTTTGGCCATAAGCTTGTCAAATAACTTGTTGCAGAAGTGGGATCCCCATCACCGATTATTGCCTTGGGAAATCGAAGCAGGTGATTATGTATTCTGTACAAACTTAACAACAATATTAGCATCATTAGTCCTTGTGGGGATTGCCTCAACCCACTTGGATACATAATCATTGCTAAAAGAATGTACTCAAAATTTCAGTTTAGTGAATGGTCCCATAAAATCAATTCCCCATACATCAAAAATTTCTACGACCAAATTGATCGTGAGGGCATCTCATTTCTTTTTCCGATATTACCGGTTCGTTGACACCTATACTTGAACACAAAAATGATATGCGTCTTTAAATAAGGATGGCCAATACAAACCAGATTGGAGAATTTTTGTGCGGTCTTTTGTCCGCCAAAATGTCCTCCGCAATGAAGTTCGTGGCAAAGGTTAGTACACTTTGTTGCTCATCTTACGGGACACATCGCCTCATGATTTCATCTTTGCATAATCGAAAAAGGCATGGTTCGTCCCAGTAGTTTTGCATGATGATAGAAACCTTTTCTTTTCTTGGTAAGAAATGTTAGGTGGGAGCATTTCACAAACCAAATAATTCACAATATCTGCAAACCAAGGTACCGAAGAAATTTTAAATAGATTTTCATGTGGAAAAGAGTCCACAATTTCTTCATGTTTGTTATCTATTTCTTCTGTTATTTTTAAACGAGACAAATGGTCTGCGACCACATTTTCACTTCCTTTCCGATCCTTTATTTCCACATTAAATTCTTGAAGCATTAAAATCCACCGAATCAACCGAGGCTTTGCTTGTTGCTTTTTCAACAGATGTCATAAAGCTGCATGGTCTGAATGTACAATCACTTTAGATCCTACAATATAAGATCTAAATTTATCCAGTGAGAAAACCACAGCTAATAATTCTTTCTCGGTTGTCGTATAATTAACCTGCGCATCATTTAATGTTAGACTAGCGTAATAAACCACACGGAGCATTTTATCAATTCTTTGGCCCAAAGCGCACCAACTTTCGGTCGATGCATCGCACGTAATTTCAAAAGGTAAAGACCAATCAGGGGCAATTACGATTGGTGCCGTGGTTAGTTTCTCTTTCAAGGTTTTAAAAGCATCGAGACAAGCGTCATCGAAAATGAAGGAAACATCTTTGGTAAGCAAAGTGCAGAGAGGTTTACTTATTTTTGAAAAATCTTTGATAAACCTTCTATAAAAGCGGCATGTCCTAAAAGCTCTGATTGCCTTTACATTGTTTGGTGGCGGTAATTTTTGAATGACATCAATTTTTGCTTTGTCGACTTCAATTCCATGATTTGACATCACATGGCCTAGCACAATTCCACTTTCTGTCATAAAATGACTTTTTCCCAACCGAGAGTTAAATGGCTTTCAATACAACGTTCAAGTACTTTGGTCAATTTATTTAAGCAATCATCAAAAGATGATCCAAATCTTGAAAAGTCATCCATAAATACCTCAATAGAATCGCGATCATATCGAGAAAATTGACAACTTGCACCTTTGAAAAGTTCTGGTGCATTGCATAATCAAAGGGTATTCTTCGACAAGCAAAAGTTCCAAAGGGCATGTGAATGTGGTCTTGATTGGTCCTCGGGTGCAATCGCCACTTGATAATACCACGAAAGGCCATCAAGAAAACAGTAGAATTTGTGTCCTGCAAGTTTATCAAGCATTTGGTCAATAAAAGGTAGAGGAAAATAATCCTTTTTGGTGGCGGCATTTAATTTTCGATAATCAATGCACATCCGCCACCCGGTTGTTACTCTCGTTGGTACTAGCTCTCCCTTATCATTTTCAATCACTGTTATGCCACTTTTCTTTGGCACCACATGTATCGGGCTTACCCATTCACTATCCGCAATCGGATAAATAATTCCCTCAGCTAGTAATTTTAAAATTTCCTTTTTACTACCTCTAGCATATTGGGATTTAATCTTCGTTGTGCTTCTCTTCTTGGTTTTCCCCCTCTTCTAGGATTATTTTGTGCATACATGTTGAAGGGCTAATTCCCTTAATATCACTCAAACCCCATCCTATTGCCTCTTTGCATTTTTTAAAACTTCTATTAAAAGAAATTCTTCATCTTTGTTCAATTACGCATTAATAATTACGGGTTTTTATTTCCCTCTTCAAGAAAAACATATTTTAAATGCTTAGGCCATTCTTTAAGCTCGGTATTTCTTTTTCTTTGCTATCCATTAACGACTCAGACTATCTATCTTAATCCCTGTAAGAGATTTTCGCACACTTCTCCTTCAACTTAGGGTTAAGCTTTGAACATTCCATTACTTGTTCTGTATAATGAGAGTTTCTACTGAATTGTCAATAATATCAACAAAAGCACACTCCTCGTATAAATCGTAACTAGGAACAGGGGGCGAATTAAACACAGAAAATGTCACGGTTTCATTTAACACACTCATGGTTAATTTTCCTCTTTTAACATCAATTATTGTTTCAGCGGTAGCCATGAAAGGTCTTCCCAATAAAATAGAATGATCTTTTCCATTTTCTAGACATTGTCCCATTTCTAAGACAACAAAATCTGCTGGAATAATAAGCCCCTCTATGTCAACCAAAATATCTTCGATAATTCCAACAGGATAACGAAGCGATCTATCGCCAATTGTAAACATATTTTAGTTGGGCTAAGTTCACCAAGATCAAGTTGCTCAAAAATATATAATGGCATCAAATTTATACTGCTCCAAGATCAAGCATACGGTGGTCTTCTTACCGTTTCCCATAGCGATATTTATGATGAAGCTACGGATCACTTTGCTTGGGAGGTAATCGTTGTTGGAGCAATGCGGACATAACCTCCGAGACAATGATTTTTCTCTATATCCAAACTTCTTTTTATCCGTGAGTAATTCTTTGAAAAATTTTCCGTATCTTTGGGACACTTTTTATTACTTCCAATAAAGGAAGGTTTACATTTACTTTAGAATGACATATCAAAAATTTTTAGAAATTGCTTCTCAAGTTTTTCATTTTTTTGTCGACTTGGAAAAGGTATTGGGGGTTTGTATGGATTTGTAGATTTGTGGAGTGTTGGGATGGGGACTTCTTCTTTAGAATTTTCATTTGACTCCTTATCTTCGTCCCTGTTTCCTGCAATAATTGAAATATCATCATTAGAAGGGGAATCAACTTGATTGTTATAAATCTTACCAGTTCTCAGCGTGGTGATAGCTTTAGCTTGTTCGGGTTGACTTGGTAACCTCCCTTTCTGGTTATTTTGCAGTCGATTTGCTAGTTGCCCGACTTGAGTTTCGACTCGTTTTACTGATGCTTCCATTGCTTCAAATTTTCGATCCGAGTTTTGGATGAATGATTGAAGTGTTTCTTCTAATGAGGGTTTTCTGGGTTGGTTTGATGGCGACCCTTGGAATTGGTTCGGTCTTTGATATGGTTGTTGCAAATTTTGATGTTGAGGAGGTGGTGGTTGTTGGTGATGATTCCCACCCCAAGAGAAATTAGGGTGATTTCGCCAACCGGGATTATAGGTTTCGAAAAGGGTCATTTCGGGGCGTTGGTAAAAATTATTTAAAGCATTTACCTCTTCGGGGTTCGTCGGGGATTGATGTTGGGTGCATGACTATATTCACCACCGTGAAAAATACTTCTTGAGATGGCATGTTGTGGGTGGTTGAGAAATTCCTTGAGTTGTAAGTCTTTGGACTTGTTTGGTTAGCTCGGCAATTTGCGCGGTGAGATCGGTGGAATTTACTTCATTAGCTCCGACTCTCTGCCTCGTGCACTCTTTCTTTGGGAGGATATAGCAAGTTTTTCAAACAAATCAAAAGCGGCTTGCGCCGTTAGTGTTCCTATATCTCCCCCAGTTGCATTGTCAACAGTAAATTGGCAATTATGAGTTAGCCCATCATAAAAAGTTTGACTCAAACAGTGTAAAGGATAATGATGATGGGGGCATGCTAGTAAAAGAGTTTTGAAACGATCCCATGCTTCAAAAAATTGTTCACCCTCCGATTGCGTAAAAGCCGCAATTTTGGTCCTTAGATCCGCCGTTTTATGATGTGGATAAAATTTAGACATGAATTTGTTGCACACGTCATCCCAAGTAGCCAATGAATTTGGTGGCAACATCATAATCCATGTTTTTGCTCGATCTTTTAAAGTGTAAGGAAAACACCTCATTTTTAATTGATCCTCGGTCAATTGTAGTAATGGAAAGGTATTGACAACCGAGTAAAAATCACGAATAAAACTTAAAGGATCCTCGTTTGGCATCCCATAAAAAGATGGGAGTTGGTTGAAATGAATGGATTTCAATTCATAATTTCGTGCAGTCTGGCCAAGTTGTATGCATGACGTTGTTGTACCGATCACCGGTCTAGCAAAATCTTTCAAAGTTTGTTGGTCTGCCATATGTTCTTCGTTTGACTTTTCTTCTTGATCGGAAGATTCAGTGTTTTCTTCATCAAAAATTCTCCTTCTTTGCTAATATCTTCCAGTTATCTCCAACTCGATAATCGGGATGAACGTTTTCGTTGTATGGTACCAAGGTTCTTGCAAGAGACCTACGGCCCTGCATAGACTAGAAAACAGTTCAGCGCACCTTAAAAAAAAATTAAGAACAAGATGAATAAAAGATGCAAGAAATAAAGAAAGATTAAATCACAAGATATAAATAAAAGTATACAAAAATTATATTTGGCCTAAAACAATCCCCGGCAACGGCGCCAAAATTTGATCGGTCAAAAACTTATCCTAAAAATAGGAGTTCTTGAGTCGCTCGCAAATATATACGAGGTAGAAGTAGTTTGTGGTAAGTTCTACCAAGGTCTTTTCTCTCGAGGATTGTCCAACAGGGCTTCGTATAATTTTTTGTTACAAATTGCGAGAAATAAATACTAAAATATTAAAAAAGATATTTTTGGGTTTTTAAATATTAACTTAATTAAAATGCACTATGTTTAATTTAAACTATTTTTAATAAGACTTTTTAATAAGACTATTTTTAAGTAAGACTATTTTTAATACTACTATTTTTAAGAAGACTATTTTTTTTAACTAGTGGAAATGAATAGGATTGAAATGAGTTGGGAATTTATAAAATCTAGGGGATTACGGGTTCATTAAATTAGGTTTTTAATTAAGTATAGGAATTGATTTACACGGATATAAAAGAAAAACGAATGTTTATCGAGTAATCAACTTTTCACCTCTGTACTTTCGTAATCAAAGATGTCTTAACCACTTTCGCAATCTTAAGATGTTGATAACAAGATTAACACTTGATAGATTGAAGAGATATGTTTCCAATTCACTCAACAATCAATCAAGGAGATTTCATTAGTAGAAATAGGATATGATCAATCTCTATTTAAACCAATTAGTCCTTTTTAATCAAAATAGTGTAAATCAATCAAATACTCAATATATAACCTAATAGAAATCCCCTTCCCTAGGAAGAAAGATTAGTTACTCATTGGTTTATACAAACTAAAATTATAATAGAAATAATTGATATACATAATATATATATATATAAACTTTTAATTACTAGAACTTAATGACAATAGATAAAACTTATTTGAATATGATGAATCAAAGTGCAAGAAACAAACTTCAAAATATAACTTCAAACTTGTTTAAAGGTTACAAGCTTACCAAAATTGAAAGTAAAATACTAAGTGCTTATTGATCAAGCACTTTTCAATTACAAACTAAATGAAAGAAAAACTTTAAACTAAAAATGAAATACAAAGTAAAGTGAGAGTTCAAAGGAGAAAATATCTTGCTAAAAGAAATGGGAGTTTCTTGGCAAGAAGAGGAGTAATTTTGCAATGGATGAAGATGTCCTTTTATAGGTGATTTTCAAGAATACAATTGATTATTTAATTTGTGGCATCTTTGACAAGTCTTTGGTGTTTGATTCACACTTGATCTTCCTTGCATGTCTTCATTTTCAGATCATTGACTTCATACATAGTTGTTGAGCTCACAAGATGCTAAATGTGGAAAATTCCACAAATATCAGTCTCAAAAACGGCTATGAAAAACGGCCCATTTTTCGCCGTGTTGTGCGCCGTTTTGTGGTGACTCGGTCTCTTCCGGAATACGCGTGAGGACACGGCGCTAAATGCCGGCCGTGTGTGAAACGGCCCAAGACACGGCCTCTTTTGCGCCGTATGTGAAACGGCCGACAGAACACGGTCCATTTTACGCAGCCCTGCGAGATCCTATCTATCGGTCGTTAAGGGCCTATCCCGCCCCAGATAGTAGAATGCTTCTGGACTGCGCCGTTTTGTATGGTCGTTTGTCCTGGAAAAATTCCCGTCGTTGGATTTGATCTTGTTTTCCGTCCTTTTTGATGCTTCATGTCAGTAATATGTAAAATAACCATTTTTAGCTCATGTTTGGACATATCTGTAAAATATATATTTTTAATCACAAATCAGTACGATTATGCCCATAAAAGGAATATTTTGTATATGAATTTTTAGATCAATTATGCACTAATCAAAAGGATATTTGTTTTTGATGGTTACTTTGTTCAGATCACGGTAGTCGATGCACAAACGTAGTGAACCATCTTTCTTCCTCACAAAAAGAACAGGCGCGCCCCAAGGCGAAGCGCTCGGTCTGATGTACCCTCTTTCCAGAAGTTCTCCCAACTGATTCTTCAATTCTTGCATCTCGGAAGGTGCCATCCGATAAGGTGCTTTAGAAATCGGAGCCGCATCTGGCTCTAAGTCCACTGCAAATTCTATCTCTCGATCTGGCGGTAATCCCGGGAGTTCATTCGGAAAAACGTCGGGGTACTCACTAACAACCGGAATCGAAGAGAAATCGATTTCGTTTCCTTCCGTTTTCAAGGCATAATACCAATAGCCCGTACAACCTTTATTCAAAAGTTTTACGGTCTTCATGGCACTGATAAGTAACTTGGATAGTCCCGACTTATGCCCCAAAAATGAGTACTCGGATCCGGCTTTAGTCATCATGGTGATAACCTTGGTACGGTAGTTCATAATCGCTTGATGATTATCAAGCCAATCCTCGCCGAGGATCACATCCTCGCCTTCTATATCAACTACGATCAGATTGGATAACCATTCCATACCGGATATACTCACCGGAAAATCTCTAATCTCCCGATTCCCCACAATCCTATCCCCGCTGGGTAGTTTCACGATAAAGGGATCGCAAGCAGTTAAACAAGTTATATTCAAACGACGTACACAATCCAAAGATATAAAAGAATGTGTAGCACCCGTATCAAAGAGTACACGGACTGGATAAGATAAAATATGGATGGTACCTGAAGCCACCGCTGTGTCGGGTTCGTCTGTTCGACGCATCTCATAAACTCGAGGTTGTACCGAACCGACGCTAGAATTTCCCCCTCCAGCATTCTGACCCTGTCCCCGGCCCCTGCCGAAATTCTGTTGAGGTTGACCAAAAGATTGACGTTGATTCATACTTTGATCAAGTGGTCTTTGAAGCGGCTTGAGTGTCCAAAGTCTGATTTGGTTCGAAACAATAAGCCGCCGTATGCCCCATCTGTCCGCATGTGTGACACTTCAATGGTGGAAAGTTGCATTCCAAACTGACGTGGCCTGTCACCGTGCGAATTGTGGTGCCTGGAGCAGGACGGTAACCCCTCTTTCCTCTATTAGAACGTGACGACTGTCCGGCATATCGGTTAGTTGTCTGTGACCTCGGAAAGTTGCCACCCTTAGAGCCAGAAAAATTGCCCGCGACTTTCTGCTTCTTCGGTTCTTCAACGGTATCGTTGTTGGGGCTTAACATATCATGGGCTAAAGCTCTGTCCTGATACTCCTTCAGTGTGGTACAAGCAAATCTGGCCATGTACCGTCGTAAGTCCAAATTCATCCGCATATCAAAATAACGGATCTTATCACGCTCGTTCCGTACTTGATCCTTCACGTGGATCACTTGTTGGTTGTACTCAACAATCGCTTGCGAAACAGGAATGTTTTGCGGTTTAGCCTCGAAAAAGGCTCGGATTCGGCTCTCTCGCACTGGCCAAGGACAAAACTCGGCCTCCAAAAGCTCCTTAAATTCCTCCCATGTGGCAATGCGATCCTGTGGCTTGATGACCTTCCACCAAGTAGCGGCCTCCTTGGTGAGGAAATACTGAGCGATCGGTACTTTCCTCACTTCGGGGCAGTCAACCGCCTCGAAAATCTTTTCCAATTCCGCTAGCCAGTCTTCCCATCCTAACGGATCTGTGGCACCGCCAAATTGTGGAGGGTGCATACGAATTACATTCTGAAGCAAGGCATCTGTGTTCGGGTTCGGATTATTCAGCTGAACTGTTTGGGCTAAAATGGTCATCTGGGCGGCCAATTGTTGAAGTACATTCGCAACTCCAACGTCCACGTTGTTCCCCTGGCCATTCGACTGGTCGTGCTGACTTTCGGTGTCGGGATGCACCGAGTTTGACAAGCTGGGGTTGGTTGACCCCGCAACAGAACTGATGGAAACGGCCGCGCCACGACCTCTTCCACGTCCACGGCCACGACCACGGCCACGGCCCCTACCAGCTGACATACTGAAGGACACACAAGTCACGTAAGCACAATTAAATTACACATCATCAAAGTGACCGATTCCCACGAATACTAACAAAACGAAGCAAAACGAACAAGCAAACACCAGAAGAATAAGAGGTCTTACAAGTACCGGTCGCACTGTGATGATGGCAAAGTAGTGATACTGCGGACAAATGACAACTCGATCGACCCAAAAGACCGACAGCCTAGGTATCCATAGACCTAAGCTCTGATACCATATTCTGTAACACCCCCGAGTTATTCAGGGATATTACAGCGCCGTAAGTCCCGCCATGGGACCCACAAGGCTAAACATACGCGGAACCATAAATTTTGACCGATAAGGTCTACACACAATGGGATGAAAAATAATACAAAGGTATTCAAAACATGACCAATGTATTCACAAACAACATAACTCGAATCAATACTTCGGCAAACACAGGCCGGAACATCAAGGAAAATGGAAAACAATACTCGAGTATTCAACAGCCAATCCGGTACAACAACACTGAATGGGAAACTCCAAACATAACTGGAAGAAAGACACAGTATCACACTTGCCCACCATCTTCATGCCGACCCGATACCTGCGTGTCCGCTCTCGTGGAACCTGAAATACATGAAACGTATTTCCCCCATAAAGGGGTTAGCCGTCGAATAGCTAGTGCAAGGATATCAAGTATGAAACACAATACTTCTCGACAATAAGGTAAATGTAACCGTCAATTCATCAATTCAAGACTAGTATTCCGGAATAACTAAATCTCATAGTGCCACATCAAGACGTATATGAATGCCGTAGAAACGGTTCGTTCATATCATCCGTCAATACATGTATGAATGCCGTAGAAACGGTTCGTTCATATCATGCCATCAATTCATATATGAATGCCGTAGAAACGGTTCGTTCATATCATGCCATCATTATATCTATGAATGCCGTAGAAACGGTTCGTTCATATCATACCATCAATATTTCTTACTTTCAAAGTTGAGAACGCACAATCATAAATGTATACTTGCCTTTGAGACATCGAGAAAACGAACGGAAAAAGGGGTATGAGATCGGTAGGTCCAAGAACGCGCTTCCGGCACCTAAACGATTCGCAAGGAATATGATAATCAATTATCCATATTCAAATTACACGAAGAAACCCCCGAAACCCGTCTACGATTCATAAAGATATACGGATAATCAACTAGAGGTTGGAAAGTCGTCCAAAATCTCACAAGTCCGAAAACGGCACAATTCAAACCATAAAGTCGTAGGAAAACATGCATACGGTATAGATACATCATAATCTCAAGGTTCTCAAGCTTCCAAACGGATAAATCGGACGAATCTACGAAAAACCCCAAAATTCCCAAAAAGTAGGGTTCTAAGGATTTTTACCTTGATTCGGACGCTAGGAGGAATTAGATGTTGAGAAATCCTTGTTCTCCAACCAAATATGTTGTTGTTGGAAGGAAGATTGCTCCCAATCGCCCAAGATCGTCTCTCCCGAGCGTTTTCCGTCGAAAAGGAGTGAAGTAGGTGAGAAATGACGAAATGGAAGTCAACTGTCATATTTATATCTGCCCAGTCTAGCGCACGCTACGCCTCCTTCATTAGCGTGCGCTAGCGAAGTTACCGGGTAGTCCAGTGGCTACTGCCATAAGATGTTAGCGCGCACTACGAAACATCATTTGCGTGCGCTAACTGCTGCCCTGCCAAAATCTCAGCTTACTGCCTGGGTCCGCTAGCGTGCGTTAATACTGAGCACTAACGTGCGTTACACAACACATATAGCGTACGCTAGACGCTGCCTAGCGTGCGCTACCTGCTAGTCGTAAAGTCGAAACTCCACCGCTTCTCGGCCAAAACATTAGCGTGCGCTACCAATATGCCTTAGCGTGCGCTCATGCGATTTTAGCGTGCGCTAGCCGAAGCATAGCGTGCGCTACTTGATAGTCCAGAAACCTGACAACCTCACTGCCTCTGCCGACCCGGCCATTAGCGTGCGCTACGGACGGATGTTAGCGTGCGCTACTAACCACGAATAGCGCGCGCTAACGAACTCCTAGCGTGCGTTAATCCGCCAGTCCAGAGAGCAGTCTGAGTTACTGGTTCTGACCTGACTGGTCCCTTAGCGCGCGCTACGGTTCAAAGCTAGCGTGCGCTAATCAAGCTGAATTAGCGTGCGTTAGCCTAGGCCTAGCGTGCGCTATTCCTCTGGCCCAGAACACTTCCGAAAGGTCTAAACAATATGATCGTGGCCTAAACGAGGCACGAAACATAATAACAATATCAACAACAACTCTATGCGTTTACAGAGCGACAAAAATAAAGAGAACGGAAAGGTCAAACGGTCAACAAAAGTACGGGTATTACACGCACTCGGCAGTGCTCGATAGTGCACGGCACCAGATGTGTATGCCTGTCGATCGGCACCCCGAGACATCATCGGCACTACTGGCTATTTAATGACCCGGCACCCGGTGGGTCGCGTTCGATGGCTCCACCACCCGGTGATTCAGTGGGTTCTATTCACTGGGTTCGCACCCGATTGGTTCACTAGGTTGAACAGCAATTTGGTTCATTTGGGTCTTTGGCTTCAGCGTCTTTATACGTCCGACGAAGGCACTCGGCTCGTTTTCAGGCAGATTTTAATAATCTTATGATTTTTGACTTTCATATTATTAATATAAATCATTTTTCAATAAAAATTAGATTTATATCATAATATAAAATCAGGAAAAAATATTACTACGAAGAACGATTAAATATCTATGATCAATTTTATGATTCCAAATCATAAATTATAATCACACATGCATTCAAAATGCAAAAATGTCATCTATACGATTGCATTGACCTCACTTCGATACCACTGTTGGAGTTCAGGCCATAGATCGAATATGCAGTAGAAATAAAAATTGCACAAATCGTACTCATCCGAACTCCTAAAAAGGATCGATCAAGGATCGTATAAACTAATAAATAAAAGAATCAAAATCATACATCGTAGACTCGACTTCTTTAATCTGGTGATGATGAGCACGAATCAAATCCGTGAATATTTTGGAAATTCCAGCATCGAAAATGCCGTCTATACGATTCACGCATCGGAAAAACAACTGGATAAAACTCTGTCTTCTAGTTCTCCAAGAACACGGCTAAAGAAAAATAGAGCTAGCCTCCCAAGTCCCGTAAAGGTAACAGTTGCCCCATCTCGGACACCAAAGGCTGCAATTCCGCCATCAAGTTCATATCATAAGCAGCGGAAACCCCAACCTCATAAACTTTTAAGATGAAATGTTAGTTATCAACACACTACTAAAAAAACCCTTATAATGATACTTTTTAATGACGCTTCTAAATAAGTGTCACATTATCTAAATATAGTGACACTTCTATTGTTTAGTTATATTTTGTGACGTCTTATGATAATATTAAATTCTTTCAAACCCAAGTTCAATTCTCAAACAGCACAGAAGTACTTTTAAAATATCTATAATGTCGCTTAAAAAATTGATTTGATACATTCGTGAAAAATTCCAAAGCCGACCCGTAATTATTTTAATTTCTTTTCCTAATTAACTTTTCTTAATTTTCTAGTCCACCACGCCGTTTCCACTTTTCTCTACATCCAGATCCATTTTCCCGTTGCTACAAGAACCGCAAGAAGCGCGGCCACACACAATGGAGTAACTTGTTTTTGAATAGCAGGAGGGGGAAAATGTAACACCCCAAACTAGGCGGATATTACAGTGCCGTGAATCCCCGACTGGGACCCACCAGGCAAATGAAAATGATGAATTAAATAATATAATTGTAGTACCGAACCATATTATATTACCAATCACTCCGATGAGGAGTTTAAGTACAATACACCAGGACTAAACCGAATACTAGTATATTTTATATGGAGATAAAATACACCACCCTGAACAATTAAACATCTCAAACGGAATTTGCAGCGGAAAATACAAATGACGGAATAACTGAAATGACTGAAACAAACGAAATGGTAGGGCCCCCTACTAGTATCACTGGGACTCCTCGCCGTCAGCATGCTCTTCCCGTGCCTTTGCCTTGCCGTGACACGAAAACAAAATCCCCAACGGTCGATTACTGAGAACAACAATCCTCAAGGGTTGAAATTACACAATCATGAATTAACTAAAGTTATGAAATATCCTTAGTTATGAATTACGTGAAGAGGAGTATCATAAATGCGCGTAATGTTACGTGCATGTGTACAAGACGAATGACCGGACACACCCGTCCTTGTACCTAATTAGTCTCACGGAGGTAAGCGTTACCGTGTGCACGGTCCAATGTATCGGTGAACCCAAAACATGACCATCGTGTGCCCGACTAAAAATTCCACACAGCCACACCCGGCCACGCAATATGAACCCAGAAGGTCATATGAACGAGAATGACCACAATGAATACCAATGAATAATAATTCAACAAGGCCAAGATGACTCACCGAGATGAAAATAATAGTGACTTGATTGATAACCCAATGAAAAGATTTGGAACCGTCGTTCCTCGTGAATGAAATGATTATTCGACAATTACAAGTCTCAGTATGATTAATACTATGATGAATGAATTATGATTATGAGCAATCAACAACAAAAGGAATGAGTATCCTTTTAACCGAGTAAGAGTTAACTTACACAATACCGATGACAATGTCCTTCCACGAACAACGTCCTAATCGAGATACCGGTCGCTCGAACAACCTTGAATAACAATAATTACCAACAACCGATCAATACACGTGTCAAGCAATAAAACACGACTAACCCAAAAGTCGATACAACGATAATCAAACTCATAGGGGCATTCTAACGAATACGTAACCAACCACACAACTTCGGAAATATCCAATCCCGAATTAATCGAAACCAACACCAAAATGAGTATTTCGAACTAACAAAACACTTCAATGATATCACTAATCCAATAGGAATCCACAATTCAAGATTTACGACAACAACAATCGGAAAATCCCCAAATTAACCGAAGTCAACCCTAAGGGTTCTTGAAATAATTCCGAAAATAGCCATTAAATCCGTAGGAATACATTTATCCAAGCTAGATAATCCATATCTAATGTATTCCAACAATAATCCAAGCTTACACGAAGAAATCGGAAGGAAAAACCCAAAAATCCAAAATTCTAGATCCAAGAGATTAATACCTTTGATTTGATGTTAAGGAGATGATGAAGTGATGATAATCCAACTCAAAGCCTTGAATATGATGATAGGTGATAGCAGCTCGAAGAGAACACTCCAAGTCGCCCAAAATTGCCCGAAGTCGCTCCAAAAACGAAGGGAAAAGAGAAATGACGAAACTCAGGCTAACTGTCCCATATATAGTCACTCCAGGTTAGCGTGCGCTAGCCCTTGTGCGTAGCGTGCGCTAACGGAAAATTTTGGGTAGTCCAGTACCCACTGTCCGAAATCGGTAGCGCGCGCTACGTACCTTTTTGTAGCGTGCGCTACAACCATACCATTAGCGTGCGTTAATACCCATAGTTAGCGTGCGCTAACGAATTATTTGATGCCCAGTATTGGAATCCAGAAACCGTCTGTCCTCTGATCTGACCTCGGTAGCGTGCGCTACAACCAATACTTAGCGTGCGCTATTACACCGTTTGCGTACGCTAAAAATCACTCATAGCGTGCGCTACGAATTAATCCAGTGCAGTCCAGTAGCCACTGGACTCAACCTGATCCGTCCTTAGCGCGGGCTACAGCAATTATTAGCGTGCACTACTACAACCCACTAGCGCGCGCTACTTACCACTCGTAGCGTGCGCTACTAATAACTCACCTGCAGTCCAGTACCTTCTGGACTGCAGCCAGGGTAACATTAGCGTGCGCTAATGCTAAGTGGTAGCGTGCGCTACCTGTACTCAATTAGCGTGCGCTAGAAAGAGTACGTAGCGTGCGCTACTCCTCACGCACAGCCCACAATGAAAAACGACAAAGATGATAAACACGACACGAAACTCCAATTAGATTAGTGATGAATGACGATTGATACACGGTACAATTACTCTGAATGATGAATACCATGATTGAATATGAGTGACAATTGATCATTACTGAGTGAAATTACTGAATGACAATTACTGAATGATAATAACTGAATTACAACCGGGTATTACATACACCCCCCTTAAAAGAGTTTCGTCCCCGAAACTAAGGGTCAAACAACTCGGGATAACTCTCCCGCATACTATCCTCGGTTTCCCTAGTAGCCTCTTCGACTCCGTGTCTAGACCACTGAATTTTAACCAAAGGAATCGTCTTATTCCTCAACTGTTTGATTCGCCGCTCTAAAACTCGCATAGGACGCTCCTCATATGAATGATCGTCGGCGATCTCGATTTCGTCGAACTGAAGTATGTGACTCGGGTCGGCAACATACTTCCGCAACTGAGAGACATGAAACACATTATGAATTCGTCTCAACGCCGGAGGTAAAGCCAATCGATAAGCTAACTTGCCCACTCGATCCAAAATCTCAAACGGTCCAATGAATCTCGGACTCAACTTCCCCCTCTTCCCAAAACGGAAGATACCACGACTCGGGGATACCTTGACCAACACGTGGTCACCTGCCTCGAACTCTAATGGTCGACGACGGTTATCTGCATATGATTTCTGTCGATTCTGAGCAGTCAACAAACCACTTCTGATCAAAGCTACCTTCTCACGGGCGGCTATAAGCATATCGGGCTCGGTGCCCAATGATTCTGATAAGTCGTCCCAACACAACGGAGATCGACAACGACGACCATACAAGGCCTCGTAAGGTGCCATCTTAATCGAAGCATGCCAACTATTATTATATGTGAACTCGATCAATGGTAGTTGGGCTTCCCAATCGTCTTTCCAATCGAGGACGCATGCCCTCAACATGTCCTCTAATGTCTGAATGGTTCTCTCTGATTGTCCATCGGACTGAGGATGAAAAGCGGTACTGAGATTAAGCTGGGTTCCCATAGTACGATGAACTGATTTCCAAAAATGCGACACAAACCGTCCGTCACGATCGGAAACGATACTTTTAGGAGTACCGTGCAGTCTGACTATCTCTTTGATGAGCAGTTGAGCAAGTCTCTCGGGACCCCACGTCTCCTTGATCTCAAGGAAATGAGTTGATTTAGTTAAGCGGTCCACGATCACCCACATCGTATTCATGCCACGACGACTCGTCGGCAAACTCGTGATGAAATCCATAGAAATGTCTTCCCACTTCCATTCGGGAATAGGAAGAGGTTTCAGCATACCCGCCGGTCGCTGATGTTCAATCTTGACTTGTTGACAGGTTAAGCATCTCGAAACAAATTCTGCGACTTCTCGCTTCATATTACTCCACCAGTAATTTTGTTTCAAGTCCTTGTACATCTTGCTAGACCCCGGATGAACAGAATAAGGGGTAGCATGAGCTTCTCTCAAAATAGAGTTTTTCAACTCATCATTCGCTCGTACGCACAACCGATTCTTAAACCTCAAAAGTCCATCCTCATGGACCACAAATCCAGGGGCTTTCCCCTGAGTCACATCCTCACGGATGCGCAACAATGAAGGGTCTGAACTCTGATTCTCTCGGATTGCCTACTCGAGTGACGATGAAATCTCTAACATACAAAGTTGTCCCTGAACTCGCTGAAGCCAGACCTCGATCTTGGGTCTAAGGAATTCCTGCCAAGCTCCTTCGAATCGTTAAACGAGCAAGCATCTGCTCCTGAACGGACTTACGACTCAAGGCGTCGGCGACAACGTTCGCCTTGCCCGGGTGGTAAAGGATCTCAGTATCGTAATCTTTGATTAATTCCAACCACCGTCTCTGTCGCATATTTAACTCCTTCTGAGTAAATATATACTTTAAACTCTTATGATCGGTGAATATCTGATAGGTAACGCCATAAAGATAATGACGCCAAATCTTCAAAGCGAACACCACTGCTGCTAGCTCCAGGTCGTGAGTCGGATAATTAACCTCGTAAGGTCCCAATTGACGTGAAGCATAAGCAATAACCTTCCCATTCTGCATGAGTACAGATCCGAGACCCTGTCCGGACGCATCACTATAAACCACAAATCCCTCCGTCCCTTGCGGCAAGGAAAGCACAGGTGCTGACATTAACCGGCTCTTGAGTTCCTCAAAACTCCGTTGACATGCGTCGGACCACGTGTATTTCTTATCCTTCCGTAAAAGGCTCGTCAAGGGTTGAGCGATTCTAGAAAATCCCTCTACAAATCGCCGATAATAACCCGCTAATCCGAGAAAACTTCGGATTTCCTTAACATTCTTCGGAGGTAACCAGTATCGGATAGCCTCTGTCTTCTGAGGGTCGACACGAACTCCGTCTAATGAAATTACATGTCCGAGAAAAGTCACTTCGGACATCCAGAACTCACATTTGGAAAACTTCCCATAAAGTTGTTCTCGTCTCAACACGTCGAGCACTTGATGAAGGTGAAACTCGTGTTCCTCTCGGTCACGAGAATAAATCAAAATGTCATCGATGAAGACAACAACAAACTGGTCCAAAAAGTTGATGAAAACCCGATTCATTAACTCCATGAATACCGCAGGTGCATTAGTCAATCCAAACAGCATAACCACAAACTCATAATGACCATAGCGTGTTCGAAACGCCGTCCTCGCGATATCCGACTCTCGAATCCGCAACTGATGATATCCAGATCTTAAGTCGATCTTGGAAAATACTGAAGCTCCCTGAAGTTGATCTAAGAGATCATCAATACGGGGTAAGGGATACTTATTCTTGATTGTCACCCTGTTCAACTCCCGATAATCGATACACAAGCGAAAAAAACCATCCTTCTTCTTGACAAATAACACTGGTGCTCCCCACGGGGACGCACTCGGTCGAATATAACCCTTCTCGAACAACTCCTCAAGTTGGTTCTTTAATTCCTGCATTTCGGTCGGGGCCATCCGGTACGGTGCCTTCGATATCGGGGACGTACCGGGCTCCAACTCAATCGTGAATTCCACATCTCTCTGTGGAGGCAAACCAGGTAACTCGTCGGAAAACATCGCATATTCCCTCACTACCGTAATATCCGTCAACATTATCGATGATTTCTCGGTTTTGGTCATGTAGCACCAATAACCAACACATCCTCGACCGAGTAATCGACCGCTTTCATCAAATTAATGACCTTACGTAATGTAGGGATTACCTCCCGAAACACACATTCAACCCCATCGTCAAATGATAATGATCATACGCTTACGGACACTAATGATGGCATCATGACGATCCATCCAATCAATACCCAAGATGATGTCGTCCTCGGCAAATCTACTACGATTAGGTCCACGGCCATACACGACCATGAAACCGAATCGACAATTCTCAATCTCACGATTACGATAATTCGCCTACCATCGTAGGCCAATGACATAAGGCTCACAACTAGTAGCACTACCCGCACGTAGTCTACTCAAACATGACTCGGAAATGAATGAATGCGATGCACCGTATCAAAAAGGGTACACACAGGTTGAGATAGAATATCGAGTGTACACGAGATCATTCGGGCCTCTGGATCATCGGTCTTCTTCATCTCATAAATCCGGGCTTGCTAGTCCCAGACCGGATGCTCCCGTCTGCTGGCTATAGGCTCCACCTTTAGTCGCCCCTGTCATTTTAAACGACGCTGATTGAGTGGCCTGATTCTGAACGGCTGACTGCTTAGGGGCCTGAGATGACGTCTTAGTAGGTTTGGAGTCCCTACGGCAAAAACGGGCCTTATGCCCAGCAATCCCACAATTATGACATGTGATAGTCTGTCTCGGACACTTGGTACTGAGATGACCAAGATCCCCACAGTTAAAACAGGTGATGGCCGAACTGGCCGCTCGAGACTGAGATTCCGCGGGTTTAGACGACACAGGAGGTCGCTCAGAAAAAGCAGAGCCCGCACGGGGTTTCTTGAAGGTTGTCTGACCGCCTTCAGACTGATTACGATTCTTCGATTTCTTGCTAGCAGACGAAGGTTGATGCTTAGCAATTTCCTTAGCAGTAAGCTCATAAGTGAGAGCTTTCTCGATGAATTCGGCCAACGTGGTGCAATTATGATTAAGCAACTGAAGTCTCATACGAGGTTTCAGCCTCTTGCTGAAATACTTGATTTTATCTGCCTCGGAATGAATGATAGATGAGGCGAACGGAAGAAGTTCCTGAAATTTCTCGGCAATGGCGAGAACATCCTCATCTGCTGAGGGGTCGGGGGTGAGTAATTCTGACAGCTTGGCCTATCTGAGTGGGGCCGGATAATACCTCTCCATCATGAGAGTCTTGAACTGATCCCAAGTACGTGATCCTTCGGTGGGCTTCAACGACAACCACCAAGAATGTGCGCTCTTACCCAGGTAGTAAGCCGCAACAGAAACTTTGTGTCCTTCGGGACACTCTACCATAGCAAACAATTTCTCGAAATGTTCGAGCCAATGAATAATATCCGCCGGCTCAGACGAGCCCTCAAAAGTAGGTGGCCTCTGGCGAGAGATGTCGCCGATGATATTGCTCACATTTTTCTCTTGCCTCTGAGGTGGCGGCGGAGGAGCCTGCTGATTTTGATTGACGGAGTTATGCATCGTCTCCATCAGCTGTGCCATTTGAGTCATTTAGGCCATCATGCCCTGCATAAAAGCGAGTGGGTCAACCCGGACACCTTCTGACTGAGCCGTGTCCCGGGTACGAATCCCCGTTAGCGAATGATCGCGTCCAGGTGAATGAGTGGCAGCGTCGCTGCTCGATGAATTAGCATTATTTCTCGCGTTTGCACGTGTATTCACACGAGCCCTCGGGATTCGGCCCGCTCCACGGCCTCGTCCTCCACGTCCTCTTCTTGCCCTCTCCATACTGAGGTAGGAAAGTCACATGATGATTATATTTCCCGCATGAATATCACGTTATGATTATGACATGAGATGATGAAAATGAGCATACGCGCTCTAACACAGTGATTACATGAATGATTAACTGACGTGACATGATTATCTGATGAAATTATCAAATGATTATCTTGAACAAGTTAACATGATTAATGATTCGATCTTCACGATCAACAATGAACAATGAAATGAATTGAGTGATTAATGAGTTAACTCGACTGGCCCCGGTCAAAATGACAATGATGATTGAGGATTGTTAACTGATGAATTATGAATGAATGATTATTGCCAGAAATTATACCATGGCATTAGAAATCTTACAGTTCTTGGTCTGATTGGCTCGGCATTTGCACAGGTCACACGTGATGCGAAAGTCCAATGATACTAGTCCGATGACGATGATTTCAAATGAGACATGACTTGGAGGGTAGTATTCAAAACCACGCTCCGATACCAACTCTGTAACACCCCAAACTAGGCGGATATTACAGTGCCGTGAACCCCGACTAGGACCCACCATGCAAATGAAAATGATGAATTAAATAATATAATTGTAGTACCGAACCACATTATATTACCAATCACTCTGATGAGGAGTTTAAGTACAACACACCAGGACTAAACCGAATACTAGTATATTTTATATGGAGATAAAATACATCACCCTGAACAATTAAACATCTCAAACGGAATTTGCAGCGGAAAATACAAATGTCGGAATAATCAAATGATCAAATGATCAAAACAAACGAAATGACTGGGGCCCCTACTAGTATTACTGACTCTCGCCACAAGATGCTCTTCCCGTGCCTTTGCCTTGCCGTGACACGAAAACAAAATCCCCAACGGCCGCCATACGTAACAACAATCATCAAGGGTTGAAATTACACAATCATGAATTAACTGAAGTTATGAAATATCCTTAGTTATGAATTACGCTGAAGAGGAGTATCATAGTACGCCCGTAATGTTCTGTGCAAGTGTACAAGACGAATGACCGGACACACCCGTCCTTGTACCTAATTAGTCTCACGGAGGTAAGCGTTACCGTGTGCATGGTCCAATATATCGGTGAACCCAAAACATGACCATTGTGTGCCCGACTAAAAATTCCACACAGCCACACCCGGCCACGCAATATGAACCCAGAAGGTCATATGAACGAGAATGACCACAATGAATACCAATGAATAATAATTCAACAAGGCCAAGGTGACTCACCGAGATGAAAATAATAGTGACTTGATTGATAACCCAATGAAAAGATTTGGAACCGTCGTTCCTCGTGAATGAAATGATTATTCGACAATTACAAGTCTCAGTATGATTAATACTATGATGAATGAATTATGATTATGAGCAATCAACAACAAAAGGAATGAGTATCCTTTTAACCGAGTAAGAGTTAACTTACACAATACCGATGACAATGTCCTTCCACGAACAACGTCCTAATCGAGATACCGGTCGCTCGAACAACCTTGAATAACAATAATTACCAACAACCGATCAATACACGTGTCAAGCAACAAAACACGACTAACCCAAAAGTCGATGCAACGATAATCAAACTCATAGGGGCATTCTAACGAATACGTAACCAACCACACAACTTCGGAAATCTCCAATCCCGAATTAATCGAAACCAACACCAAAATGGGTATTTCAAACTAACAAAACACTTCAATGATATCACTAATCCAATAGGAATCCACAATTCAAGATTTACGACAACAATCGAAAAATCCCCAAATTAACCGAAGTCAACCCTAAGGGTTCTTGAAATAATTCCGAAAATAGCCATTAAATCCGTAGGAATACATTTATCCAAGGTAGATAATCCATATCTAATGTATTCCAATAATAATCCAAGCTTACACGAAGAAATCGGAAGGAAAAACCCAAAAATCCGAAATTCTAGATCCAAGAGATTAATACCTTTGATTTGATGTTAAGGAGATGATGAAGTGATGATAATCCAACTCAAAGCCTTGAATATGATGATAGGTGATAGCAGCTCGAAGAGAACACTCCAAGTCGCCCAAAATCGCCCGAAGTCGCTCCAAAAACGAAGGGAAAAGAGAAATGACGAAACTCAGGCTAACTGTCCCATATATAGTCACTCCAGGTTAGCGTGCGCTAGCCCTTGTGCGTAGCGTGCGCTAACTGGAAATTTTGGGTAGTCCAGTACCCACTGTCCGAAATCGGTAGCGCGCGCTACGTACCTTTTTGTAGCGTGCGCTACAACCATACCATTAGCGTGCGTTAATACCCATAGTTAGCGTGCGCTAACGAATTATTTGATGCCCAGTACTGGAATCCAGAAACCGTCTGTCCTCTGATCTGACCTCGGTAGCGTGCGCTACAACCAATACTTAGCGTGCGCTATTACACCATTTGCGTACGCTAAAAATCACTCATAACGTGCGCCACGAATTAATCCAGTGCAGTCCAGTAGCCACTGGACTCAACCTGATCCGTCCTTAGCGTGCGCTACAACAATTATTAGCGTGCGCTACTACAACCCACTAGCGCGCGCTACTTACCACTCGTAGCGTGCGCTACTAATAACTCACCTGCAGTCCAGTACCTTCTGGACTGCAGCCAGGGTAACATTAGCGTGCGCTAATGATGAGTGGTAGCGTGCGCTACCTGTACTCAATTAGCGTGCGCTAGAAAGAGTACGTAGCGTGCGCTACTCCTCACGCACAACTCACAATGAAAAACGACAAAGATGATAAACACGGCACGAAACTCTAATTAGATTAGTGATGAATGACGATTGATACACGGTACAATTACTCTGAATGATGAATACCATGATTGAATATGAGTGACAATTGATCATTACTGAGTGAAATTACTGAATGACAATTACTGAATGATAAATACTGAATGATAATAACTGAATTACAACCGGGTATTACATAAGCAGTTCTCTTTCCCTATCATTACTTCCCTAACTTTTCCATCTTCACTTCCTCCCATTGGGACGCTCTAACAGGAACTTGAATTCGACGAGGAACTCACTCAACAATAATTGGAAATGGAGAAGTTATTCAAATCTATGATTTTATCGATTTCGATTTTTTTAATCTTCCTCTGCAATGGAATCCCGTCATGTGCATCAGATTCTTCTTCCACAAGCATGCATACGAATAATTGGGCAATTCATGTCTGCACATCCCGCTTCTGGTATTTTACCTTCCCCGATACTCAGCATCTTCCCCTCGATCCATTTGATTTATTTGGCCGCCACCCGTCCGTCACCTTCTTGATTCCTGAAAACATTTTGAGTAAATTTGATGACAGGTTTCACTTCAAAGTAAAAAAAAAAATGGATGACAGTATTACATTTTTGCCGTGCTATTTTATCTCTTTAGTTCTGTGATTTACGGAAAATAAAAAACAAATTAGGCTCCAAACATCGGTTTAGAGATTATATTAGAAATGTTTCGGTTTGCGGACTTGTTTTAATCAGCATTTGCTATTGCTGGATCAGTAAAATATAGAGGGAACTTCAGAGCAATCGTGTGTAGTGAGTCCGCCACATTAGGTTGTGGTAGGTTAACAGTCCAAGACCTCCTAAAAATATGAAATACTGGGTTTTACTATTATTTTTGCAGGTCGTTCCTGTACTATCATATAATTTCAATATGCTATCGCTTTGTCCTTCAGGTTTAACTATAGGCACATGGCTAATACTTTATCCCTGTACAGGTAAATGTGGATCTATTTGTTATTTCTATTCGTTGTATTCAATGCATTATTGGCTGCTCAGAGAATGGAATTTCAAAGTGATTTTTGCTTCTTTTACGTGTTTTGTCTTTAGAACCGTTAAACGGTTAGGGATACCTGATGAGAGGATAATTCTTATGTTGGCTGATGATATGGCTTGCAATGGTCGAAACAAGTATCCTGCCCAGGTCTTCAACAATGAAAACTACCGTCTGAACTTGTATGGAGATAATGTTGAGGTAGGGTTAAGTTTCTTAAAACATACAACCTTCGATAATCATTTAGGAGATAAGCAGTGGTCAGATTATTGTCATTATTTTCTTGAGAAAAGAAAATCTGATTGAATGAGTGATGTTTTATATTAATGTTGAAGACTGTAGTTCCTCTATAATTAATGAAGAAGGAAATTGTGGTTTCAGGGCAAATGTCTTAATAAGAGCATTTTAGGAGCATTTCAGTTTTGTATGATAATACTGCTAATCTCCTTATTCATATGCGTGACTGGGATTCCCGAAGGAATGGACTATGTTATAAGGGCAATTGGCTTCTGAAGCTAACCATGATTGAAAAGATCATCGCAAGGTGCAAGATCCCAATAATTAACAAAAACTCTCTCCTTGACTTATATATATTAGCTTGGAATTTCCGATGCTATTCTTCATTTCTATGTGTTTTGCGTTATTTGGTTAGTTGTTACTCTCACTTACTATGTGTTTTGCGTTATTTGGTTAGTTCTTGGTGCCATTCACATCTTCATTTAATTTGACCAATTCCTTGTTTTCCCACACTCTTCTGATTATTCTTCTAGCGCTGCTTAATCTTCAACAGCCAAGAAGAGTATCTAATATCATTCGATTTTAATTTTTAACGAGGGTAAAGTTTTGTTTCCAACTTATTGCAAATACAACATCACAAGAATTGCTAATATCATTACTCTTTCATATTAATATTCAGGAAACATCTAGATTGTCTCTCACTGTCCTCAACATTGGTAAATTACCACATTCAAGTAAAAACATATGCCTCTTTGCCCAAACCATTGCACTTCACCTATAATTATCATCTCCAGGATTTTTATGCTTTCATTGACTTGTAAGTTGTAAATGTCATGTGTACATGTGGTTACTGTTTGATTCAGATTTTTTTCTTTTTTTGCTCTGGATCTCTCTGATTGTGCCATGATCCAATTTAGGTAGATCACCGAGGTTATGTAGTGACTGTGGAAAACTTGTTGCGAGTATTAACTGGACTTCAACAGCAGTCCCAAGGTCTAAACGACTTCTGAGTGATGAAGGCAGTCATATAATTCTTTACATGACTAGGCATGGAGGGGATGGGTTTCTCAAATTTCAGGACTCAGAGGAACTTCAGAGCCACGATTTAGCAGATGCAGTGAAACAAATGAAGGAAAAACGTAGGTCGTTGCATGTTTGCTAACTGTGAATCTTTTTTACTTTTATTTTAAATTTTATTTTTAAATATGTTTTTATTACCATAATATGAAATGGTGAAAAAAATGAAATATCTTTGTGCTTTTGTGGCTTTGAGGGGAGTTTTGAACACTTTAGCTCCACATGTGTTTGTGACTGTATCGCTGTGTGTCTGAGTGTGTGTCCCCTCAAACACCCCACCCCAGCTCTGGAAAGGATCTCGTAGTGACTTATTGAAGGAAAATTCTAAGGTACCCACACGGGTACCCTACCTGCATCTATATTCAAAATTGGATCTGTAGCAAAGAATTTTCATCTTGAATCTAATGGTGAATATTCATACAGTTTACGGTACCCGTGTGGTACCTTAGAACTTCCATTTATTGAATTGCTATGGAATGTGAATGAGCTGGTAAAACGTGAGGTTTTTTCGTGTGATAATGAGCATATCTTCCTATTAACAGATTTAAGGAGCTGTTGATAATGGTAGATACTTTCCAGACTGCCACTTTGTTTTCTCAGGTGAGTGGTCATTTCTTCTCTTTGGCGTGGTGAATCTCTCTCTCTCTCTCTCTCTCTCTCTCTCCCTCCCTCCCTCTCTCTCCCCACCTCCCTCCCTCCCTCCCTCTCTCCCTTACTCCTTCCCTCCCTCTCCCTCCGCCTTCCCCTCCCCCTCTCTCCCTCGCTCTTTCTCTCTGGATTTGTGAGACCATGCACCTCGATATCTTTTGTAATAAGCCCAAGATGAAGGCAAACATTGTGTTGCTGTTTTATCTCTGTAGCTTTGATTCTCATCCTCATATCTACTTAGCCTTTGGGGTGGTGGATGACCATGAAATTTTTTGGGCAAAAATTGTGCTTCATTAAGACCATTTTTTTTTATGAAATAGGGTTCCAGTGTCTAAAATGAGAAAAAAAAGAGGAATAAAAAAAGATTACCCCTTCAGTTGATGTAGTTAAGACCTTTTTTTTTTTCATGAAACTGGGTTCCAGCTTTTTATTCTAAAACGAAAAGAAAAAAAAAAAGAAAAAAGAAAAAGATTGCCCCTATGGTTGATGTAGTTTTTTATTGCCTTTGTTTAGAATCAAAAGTATTTGAGCTAGTTTCGCTTCTTAACCTAATGATAAAAAAACGACAAGCACTTCTTTGTCATGTTTTCCTGCGATAACATAGAATGTTGCAATTTCTATGTTTGCTCCAGGTGTACAAATAAAATTTGCTCTCGAGTGATACTTAATTGTGTCAATGAGCAAACTTTCTTTCTCGGTAGCTTCAATCACCTAGTGTTTCCGCTATTGGAAGTAGCATGAAAGGAGAGAATTCATACTCACACCACTTGGACTCTGATGTAAATATTTATCTTCCATTAGCATCCATATTATAGGTTAATATTGATATTTTTTGGACATGGTGGAGTTGCTCTAGTTCTTGCTTCATCCTCTGGTGACTTGACCTTTTTGTTTTACACCTTTTCGTTTGTTCCTTTGTTGCAGGTTGGTGTATCTGTTGTAGACCGGTTTGCATTTTATACTCTTGCCTTCTTCGAGAGGTTAAATATGTATGACAATGCTTCATTGAGCGGGTATGCGGAAAGAAAACTTTGTTGTATGTATGAGTTTTTATATTTATCAGACCTTTCCATATACGTTTATGCCTTAAGCTTTACAATAAATTTTCTAAGATTATTGATCACCCATGGAGTTCACATTATAAGCTTGGAATATAATTATGAATACACCTTAACCTTTAATAAAGTGGATCAGTACCTTTACTGCCATCAGTTGATCTTAGTACTAAGCGATTAATTATTCTGTCATAAGGGATGGGGATTCAATCAAAATAAATGAGAGCCACTATTTGGAATGAATTGCTTCCAGTTTCTTCTTGATATGATACGAAAAATGGGGCATTGGAAGAAGTTTCAAGGCATTAGCTCATTGACTAATATGGAATGATATGTTACTTAAAACTGCTGAAGCAAATATGAAAGATATATTGTTCTATGACATCTAGTGAGATTTCTGTCTATTATCTACATATAACTTGCGACTGATGGAGGCATTCAGTCCTTGTTTCGTGCCGATCATAATTAGATTCTTGATCTTCCGAACAAGACAGGAATAAATCTCTATTCCACGTTTGTTTCTTTTGCGAAAATTATAATAAGAATGCTTCCTTTTAAGCTTGTTGTGCAAAACTGTCCTGAAAGGAATATAATTCATGATTCAATATTTCTCTTTAGCCAAAAAGTGCAGATTTCTTTTGATTATTGATCATAACCCTTGAGTTAACCTTTGATTTGCAGTCTTTTCAATTCCTATAATCCAAATATGTTGATGTCAACTGCGTTTTATCGAACCGAATTATACCAACGGCAATTGGAAAAGGTATATAGAATTTGGATCCTTCTCTTTTTCCTTTTGGCTTTATTGTAGTCCAGTGTATTGAGAGTTCATCTGGATTTTTCTTTTCTACCTTTCTAACTTATAAGCTGTGACATGATATGAAATCAATGGTTTTTTTTTTGGTACTCCCACATGCTGTAAATAGAGCTAGTCCATAAAGGAAATCAAAGGCAATAGTGGGAGAATATTACTAAAGATTGTGACGAAACTTATTTTTTGTATACCTGAACTACTTAAGTTCGAGTTCCTTCTTGATCAAATGGCTGTTTCAGTCTGTCAATTTAATGTCCTTATTCGCCTCTCCTGCTGTTTAGGTGCTCGTGACCAATTTTTTTGGTTCTTTCATGGAAACTATCCATATTGATTCACCCTATCGAGCTTTCTCAGACAGACACTATAAAAAATCTAAAATCGAGATGTATACGGATAATATTTTGGAAAGTCTAATATGGTTCTGAAATGGTACTTCGACTCTTTCACTTTTTCTTTTCTTTTCAATTGTTTCAAATAATGATCCTTGTTGCTAATAGTTTTTTTTAACTCACACACCCGACCTAGTAGTGTTGGTTGGGTTTGAACCCGTGACCTTTGGCCTCCAAGCAACATCACTCTACCACTAGGCCATCCCACTGGGACTACCTTGATGCTAATAGTTTACAATTTCTAAACTGCAGGTCATGATGAAATGAAATGACGACTTATTGGGTTGCATTGCTTGGTAAATTAATCGTTGTTTGTGAACCTAACACATTATGTATTGGTGGTAAGTTGTTAGATTATCATGTTTGTCTTTAACCTATTTTTGTTGCTCATTTAAAATACTTGTTCTCTTATATATGGTATTTCTGTAACACCCCCAATCCGCTCAGGGATATTACACGCCGTAGAACCTTTCCTCAAGGATCTACCAGGCTGGTAACAACAAACGAATATCTCGACAATGCTTTTAAGGATAAAAAGACTCAGTAGACCGATATGGCCTTTCAATAAAAACATACAACTCGATTACAATACTTACCCACGCAGGGGTCGAATACAACACACTCCCGTACAACGGGGAAAGAATACTGCAGCGGGAATAAAATACAACTAAACCAATATAACATCAAACGGATCCTCGTGTGATTAGTATCGTTCATCTTTCATCATCCTTCATGCCGACCCTGTGCCATACTCCAAAACCTGAATGCAATACAGACATCCACCCCCCGAATACTCGGGGGTTAGCAAAACTCCACTGTTTTGCTAGTGCAAGTACAAAGTACAAAATACGAGTCATACAATTCACATTCCACGAATAATAACAATCAAGAATCCTCAAAGATTCCAACATAACAAGAAAGTACTTCCCGAGGTAAGAATTTGAGTAAGACTTTCTAAAAACCGAGAGAATCACCAATCAAGGGAAAATAGTTTACAAAATGGTTTGATATGCCTTCGGGAGTTTTAATAGAAACAATTTAGGATTATCAAATCCTACTTTCAATACCCAAAAGACGAAAGGGGTCACCGCCCCAAAGGTTTACTTTTCGTAAAATGACCTTTACAAAACCGTTGGGATTTTAGCCCCAAATCTCATCAACTCACAGTACACGAGAAACAACAACAAGGTTCGTCTTCCAACATCAAAACTCCACAATTAAACGACTAAAACACATACGACAAAATACCCTAGTGCTATCCTAGCCAAGTAAGCCAAACGAACAACTTACCTCTTACGCACTTAGTCGATGCACGCAATCATGAAAACCGTTCAAAAGCACTCATTTCCAGAAATGCCATAATCAAATCACATTCGCAAAATACACCACAATTAACCGTGGATCTACCCCTCCGTGGACCCCTACCGAGACCCCGTCGGATCTAACCCATAGTGGTTAAAAGTAAGCTCGCGGATCCACCCCTCCGTGGATCCCTACCGAGGCCCCGTCGGATCTAATCCATAGTGAGCATACACACACACATGTTACTCATGCAATACTAATATGCTAAGAATGTAAGTTCATCAAGAATACTTTACTAGAGATGGCCACTTATCCGACACCATTATCAAACTCTTCAAAACACAAACGACACAATTAACACGGAATACACGATTCCATAACTTTAAACAACAAGGGTATCATCAAAGCCTTCAATATTCAAAATACTCAAATCATAATCAATTCCCAAAACACACCGTTCTCAAAACACACACGCATTTTGAAAGAGAGCCTTTAACGAGGCCAAAAAAAATCTTTTGGAAATTCATTTTTAAAATAACCAAACAAACACACCAAGACGACCACCAATCAATCATATCCTCAAAACGAGAAGCGTATGAACAAGGTACTTGCCTCGAATAAGAACAACGCGGAGAATCGACCGAAGTAGGTTGACACGAACTGACTACGAACCCGCCGACTCCACCGATCGCCAACTCGCGATAATAAACTACGAACGACAATAACAACAATGAAAATGAATTCCATAGCACGACTTAAAGCCGTTGAATTAAAATAACGAATGACGAAAGTTCAAGTGTTTCCCCCAAAACGGCCAAGAACACAATTCGTCCCGACGAAACACGAAAACGGAATTCCAAGTTGAAATATGGATATACAATCCATAGAATATGTTTAACAACATCATTTAACCACAATCGATCCATAAAAAATGGATGGAAAACGAGATCGAGAACAAATCCCCTAAAAATTCGATTCGAAGGAAATCAAGAAATATACTTCGATTCGACGAAGAACAATGGATTAAATGTTGTTAAACACAATAATACTACCAAGATTAATCATAACCATCATGAATTAATCAACAATACGGAACGAATTGTACAAAAACGCAAAAACCCCCAAATTCAAGAATTTAGGGTTCTAAGAAGAGATTACCTTGATTCGCTGGATCAAAGGATGATATAGAATGATCAATCAATGATATGAACTCAAGAACTTCATGGATTTGTTATTCAACAACATGGCTTCGCCTCCTCCGAAGCTCCAGCCGCGGATCGAAAAGAAAGGAAATGAAAAACGAGAGAAAGTGAGGCTGCTCTGTCACATTTATACTGGGCCGGACTAGCGTGCACTAGGCTGCCGAGCTAGCGTGCGCTATCGGTCCAGGCAGCAATCCAGAGACCTCACTGCCCTACTAACTCGGCCAGGTAGCGTGCGCAGCCTTCCGGCCGTAGCGTGCGCTACCTTCCGTTCGTAGCGTGTGTAGTGCCCGACAGTAGCGTGCGCTACCTGCCGAGCCTACCCGATTCCAGAACCTCCGGACCCCACTGCCAGACCCGATAGCATGCGTCGGCCGGCCGCATAACGTGCGCTACTCCTGCCGGTTAGCGCATGCAGACTTCCGGCAGTAGCGCGCGCTATGCCGGTTCCTGCCGCGTCAGCCCGGCCAGTGCCCGCAACCGTCCGGCCAGGACCCACCACCGTCCGGCCAGCTGCTCAGCCGCCATGACCCGACGACTCGATTTCCCGAAAACGCACGAAACGAACACGACAAAATGCTATCGAACAAAAAAATCGATCCGAAAAGAAATACCATGCAACAATTAATCGCACGCGACTATGAAAAGGGTCGAAACAATAAATACGAATGAGGATAGCCACAACTTTGGGTAAATTACAAAATGGCCCAAAACGCCCGAAAATCACGATACGTGATCGAATAACCAAACCGAAGTTCACAACACGTCTAAAAAAGTTAAACGGACTTATGGAAAACTCGAAACAGCAGTTTCGAACGAGATTCGCAAGAATCGAACCCAAGTGCGGAAAAGTCGCCAAAAAGCACGGAACTCAACAAAACGATACCGAAACGAACTCGGATGACAAAAAGTGCAGAATTAATCATTCTCGGAATGACGAAATGGTCATGAGCGAGTCGTCAAAACGGACTTCCGCCGAAAAAAATAAATTACCGGAAATCGAAATTACGGGTATTACATCCTACCCTCCTTAAAAGAAGTTTCGTCCCGAAACTTAAAACAAGTAGGGAGAAGAAATATCCCACCAGGAAAACCTAACGAGATACACAAGAAACGCGTAACTTACGCCCATCGGCGAAACGTTACAAGCAACGCAAAGGAATATACGGCGTGAAAACACGCTCCACGACGACCAACACAATGTCGCCGTTAGGGATAAAATAAAACCAGCAAGTGACAAGCGTCATCAAACGGATAATACAATCAAGTTAATTATCCGAACAATCACAAAACACAACGAACGAAAATCAATACGATTGACCAACCCAACGGATCAAAACGCGAGCCAATCGCTGAACAAATACGGAATTCCACCGCCCAAGGGTTGGAAGATCGAAAACGAGACTAATTTTTCGAACTTAAGGGAATTACGAAGGAGCCTGAACACTCAACAATCACGAAACGAGATCAACAAAAACCGAACAAACAAACGATCGATACAACAAAAATCGAACAATCATGTCCGAAACACGAAGGATAATAAAATTCAAACAACTCCCAGGATGATCTGGTGAGAACAACAAGACGTGCATTCCCATAAGATCCACAGGAAAGGGAATAACGATTGAAAAGTCACAACGACAAACGAGTTATTCCGAAACAATACCACCCTCATTCGATCAACAAAAGCAAGGGATAGGGAAAGTTCAGAAAATGTTAACGAGCATAAACGAGTCGACAGAGTCGAGAACACAGGAGTTCCAAATCCGATCCACTTCGAATAAAATAACTAATAGAACCAAATGATGTCACTTCCGAACAAGGTTCACAAGAATCGAACCGAACTCGAAAAAGTCACAGCGATAACCAGATCGACCCACAACAAGATCACAGCTCGTCCGAACGATGAAACCAAAATTATCAACGAACACGAGCGAGTTGAAAGAATGGAGGAAGAGAAAGTACAGAAGTCAAAACAGTATGGGTATTACCTTCGACCTCGTCCACGAAATTCACAAAAAACGGAAGCAAGGTAACAATACATTAAACAACCGACACATAACGGAATAATCACCGATGCACACGGTCATACCATACCAAGCTCTAACAGTTCGCACATATGCGATAACGCAGAAATCACCACGAGGCGACAACATTCAATGCCAACATCCCACCTCTCACAGAGGGCTAACACAACAAATATGTGGAAAACGACTCAACGCCCACACCGCCAATTCGACTACAACTCATAGGGACAACATCCTAACAATAACACTAACGTCACATATACATTTCTGGGCCGCAATAAAAAAAACGATAGGTTTTAGAAACGAAAACCACTTTCAAAAATAATTTGAAAACACTAGTTGATCTCGAGTATCATATATAAAAAGAAGTAGTACAAACATCGTCATCGAGACTTTGGAGAACCATTTCACATCGATAAAAATGAGGACACTTTCTCTAAGTGAAAAACTTTCAGAATATTCGACCCTCGGGTCTAAGTAAAAGTGTTTCTAAACAATGAAAATATCTCAAAATATTTTGGTCCTCGAGGTAGAAGAATTTTGAAACATATTGTGGCACCTTGGATGTACCACAAAAGAAAATAATTCATTTTAACAGTACGTCTCGAAATTTATTTTCTAAGATACTCAAGATTTTCAAAGATAATTCAATGGGCTAGAATGCCCAAAAATTTCAGGTAATTACACGAAATATTATAGCGCCGTGGGTCTCGTGCTGGAACCCACCAGCTAAAAAAACCATTTACAAAAATGCCAAAAGACCGATGACGGCAATATTTCAAAAACTCACAAAAGTCATTTACAAAATAATAAATACCGTCGTAAGAATTTCGCCAAAACGATCAAGGCCATAATGCCACAAACTCAGTTAAGGGAATCAGTTTTCGAAATAAAACTCAGTCGGTAAAATACCGAAAGCCATTACAAAATAACTCGCACAGCGGATAAAAGAAATAAAGTCAAACATGTACAATCCAGCAACACTACTCCTCATATGAACGAAATATGAGGGTCAAATAACCACATATCAAGAAATCAAAATCCATAAGAGGATTCCGTCACTTGACAAATAATCATAAAAATAGCTCGTGTCACACGAGGAACAACACAAGTAAGGGAGACTTACATCCACAGGTCGCACGAAGATGATGATCGCCCCACGATACTAATCACGACCAACAAACTCAGACGACGCGTGGCGACACGACTTAGTCAGATAAAATCCGACGAAACAAGACTCAAACAACACGATGTTGGAATATTTATTCCACACATTATTTAATTTATGTTTTGATGATTAAAGTTGCTAAACAACAAAACAACATCGAGGCGAAGCAAAACGACGAAGCAGATGAAGACGCAAAAAGTTGCAATCTGGACTGCATTAGCGCACGCTAAGGCATGTATGTTAGCGCACGCTAACGAGGAGTAAGCTACATTCCAGCCAAGTTTCGAAGTAAGCTGCAGTGAAGTCAGCTGTTGAGATAGCGCACGCTACGCGGTAGCATTAACGCACGCTATCGAGCCATGTTACTGTTGTGGAAGAATTCAAACACAGAATAACGTATGCAATGAAGTCATCATTAGCGCACGCTACACAGTATGATTAGCGCACGCTAAGTTGTTTGAATCTAGTCAATCCGAACGTTGGGAAAAGCAAGTCAAAGTCAAGCATCAAACGGATAGTTTGACAAGGAAAGGCAACGGATATATTACGTTAACGCACGCTACTCAATCATGGTTAACGTACGCTAAATTAGTGAAATAACGTACGTAAGGAAGGAAGCATAACGTACGCTAAAGAAGAAACGAAGCTACCGGATCAAATCGAAATATCTAGCGCACGCTACAAAAGAAGGCTAGCGCACGCTAGCAAGTCAAAACAGCCAGCAACGGCTAGTTTATGGGAAATGCCTATAAATACCATTCCTATGGTATTGTTTGAGTACAACAACTTCAAGCAAACGAGATATACATCTGAGAATCATATACTTACATTGTTGTTGTAATATTGAGCTTATATTGTTAGTTTGAGTGTTTATACATTCAACATTATACACGAGAGGTAAAAGAAAAGAATCGATTGGATTCGGTGTTATTAGGATCAAGTATCCGGCATTGTTAGAATCGCAATCGATATCTAAGTGAGGTTTATCTAGTACCCATAGAAAGCTAGAGTGGTTGATTCCTTATCCAATAGAAAAGGAAAAACGGTTTTACTCGGACCGATAGAAGACGAGCTTGTAACGGTAATCCCTCGACCAATAGAAGAGAGGCGTAGAGGTTTTGATCTTAAACCTAAGGAAAAAGATACATCGAGAGAGGACGTAGGCTTCGTTAATAGCCGAACCTCTATAAATCCTTGTGTGATTTATTTTCCATAATTTATTTACGCTTCCGCATAAAACGGCGCAAATATCCGATTTGGTACCCAACAATTGGTATCGGAGCGAGACTCTCCAATACGCGGCTTAGCATCCGAGGAGAAGATCAAAAATGGCGTTTCAAATCTCTCCAGCCGAAGGCCTTGCTCTCAACCGACCACCATTCTTTGATGGCGCAAACTTCATGACTTGGAAGAAGAAGATGTCAATATTCATTCGAGCTTACGACATCGAACTTTGGAAAGTGATTTGTCTTGGTCCAAAAATCCCAATGAATTCCAACGGTACGCTTAAAAATTTTGAAGAATATGACGACTCCGATTGGAAAAACGACCATTTGAATTGTAAGGCAACTCAACTTCTTTATTGTGCCTTAAATCCGGAAGAACACAACCGGATATCATCGTGTGATAGTGCCAAAGAAATCTGGAAAATGCTTGAGGTAACACACGAAGGTACGTCTCAAGTCAAGGAGACGAAGATAAACATGCTCCTTCACGATTATGAATTATTCCAAATGAAGGACGACGAATCCATCTCGATTATGCTCGACCGATTTTCGGTCATCACTAATGGATTAGCATGTTTTGGAAAACCACTTTCGAGTAGTGAGAAAGTAAAGAAAATTCTCCGATCACTACCTCGAGAATGGGACGGTACGGTTACGGCAATAATGGAATCCAAAGATTTAAATACTCTCGATTTTAGTGCTCTCGTTGGTTCTCTTATCAACTACGAGATTGTTCTAAAATCTCGAAATGCCAAACCGAAACCAAAGGAGAGGTCTATAGCCTTCAAGGCTAAAATGTCGAAAAAGAAAGAAGAAACCCCGGTGGACGAAAGCGACGAAGAAATGGCATATTATGCCAAAAATATTAATAAGTTCCAACACTTATTAAACCGGAGGAAGAAGGACATTCAAGCGGGCGAACCTAAAAAATTCGACAACACTTGTCGATTATGTGGTAAACCAGGCCACTTTGCTAAGAACTGTCGAGTAAAGCAAAAGGAGGTTCTAATCGCAACGTGGACCGACGAAGATCCCGATGAAGATTTTCTTGAACAAAATAATCTCGCGCTCATGGCCCGGAGCTCATTCGACGATAGCGACGTCGAAAGCCAAGTAAGTAATTCTTACGACGAACTTTTTGAAGCATTCGAGTTACTACATACGGACTACCAAAATGCTTTAAATGAAATTAAGTCCCACAAGTCTAAATATAAAACTTTGGAAATTGAAAATTCCAAAATACTTGAAAAAGGGAAATTTGTCGAAATTGATCATTTGAAATGCCTTGAAAATGAAAATATTTTGAAAAATGATCTTTTAAAAGTTCAAGATGAACTAAAAATTTTGACAAAGAAATTTTCGTGCGGCAACGATAAATTTGAACAAATGTTATGTGTTCAAAAATATACTCTAAATAAAGAGGGGTTAGGATTCAAATCACGTTCGAAAAACGAATCCGTTAATTTCAATATACCCCATTGCGAAAAGTGTTTAAAAATCGGGAATCATATTTCCAATTGCAAAAGCCCAAGACGGACGATAAAAACTAAAAGGATTTGGGTTCCTAAAGGAACAAACGTTTCAAACATCGTCTACGTTTCAAAAGAAAAATCAACTATCGGTTGGATCCCCAAAAATAAATTTTGACAAATGATATTTTACAAAGGGGGAGAAGGAAATAATATTTTCAGGGGGAGTTTATACCCTTATTAATGCATAAATTGATATCATGCATATTTATATTTCTTTTGGTATTCTTTATATTTCTTTTACTTTTTGATGAAGACAAAAAGGGGGAGAAGGAGATGAATTGAGATAAAAATGAGAAGGAGATGAAGAGGAGATAAAAAAAAAATAAAAAAAAAATCGAATAAGTCGAAAAGAAACGAAAAGCAAACAAATAGGGGGAGTTGAAAAAATTGAAAAATGAAAAACGAAGGAGTTGAAAAATAAGGGAGATGAAGAAAAAGAAAAGGATTGGAGAAACTAACGAAACGATCAAAGCCGAAAACTTTGATTCGTAGAAATAAACATAAATTAAATAATGTTTGGAATAAATATTCCAACAATCTCCCCCTTTTTCCAAAAAAAAAATAAAAAAAAAAAATCGAAGAAGTCGAAAAGAAACGAAAAGCAAACAAATAGGGGGAGTTGAAAAAATTGAAAAATGAAAAACGAAGGAGTTGAAAAATAAGGGAGATGAAGAAAAAGAAAAGGATTGGAGAAACTAACGAAACGATCAAAGCCGAAAACTTTGATTCGTAGAAATATACATATATTATTACAGATTATCCAATTCAAGAGTTGTTTTGTAATCATCAAAAAGGGGGAGATTGTTGGAATATTTATTCCACACATTATTTAATTTATGTTTTGATGATTAAAGTTGCTAAACAACAAAACAACATCGAGGCGAAGCAAAACGACGAAGCAGACGAAGACGCAAAAAGTTGCAATCTGGACTGCATTAGCGCACGCTAAGGCATGTATGTTAGCGCACGCTAAAGAGGAGTAAGCTACATTCCAGCCATGTTTCGAAGTAAGCTGCAGTGAAGTCAGCTGTTGAGATAGCGCACGCTACGCGGTAGCATTAACGCACGCTATCGAGCCATGTTACTGTTGTGGAAGAATTCAAACACAGAATAACGTATGCAATGAAGTCATCATTAGCGCACGCTACACAGTATGATTAGCGCACGCTAAGTTGTTTGAATCTAGTCAATCCGAACGTTGGGAAAAGCAAGTCAAAGTCAAGCATCAAACGGATAGTTTGACAAGGAAAGGCAACGGATATATTACGTTAACGCACGCTACTCAATCATGGTTAACGTACACTAAATTAGTGAAATAACGTACGTAAGGAAGGAAGCATAACGTACGCTAAAGAAGAAACGGGTTACCGGATCGAAATCGAAATATCTAGCGACGCTACAAAAGAAGGCTAGCGCACGCTAGCAAGTCAAAACAGCCAGCAACGGCTAGTTTATGGGAAATGCCTATAAATACCATTCCTATGGTATTGTTTGAGTACAACAACTTCAAGCAAACGAGATATACATCTGAGAATCATATACTTACATTGTTGTTGTAATATTGAGCTTATATTTTTAGTTTGAGTGTTTATACATTCAACATTATACACGAGAGGTAAAAGAAAAGAATCGATTGGATTCGGTGTTATTAGGATCAAGTATCCGGCATTGTTAGAATCGCAATCGATATCTAAGTGAGGTTTATCTAGTACCCATAGAAAGCTAGAGTGATTGATTCCTTATCCAATAGAAAAGGAAAAACGGTTTTACTCGGACCGATAGAAGACGAGCTTGTAACGGTAATCCCTCGACCAATAGAAGAGAGGCGTAGAGGTTTTGATCTTAAGCCTAAGGAAAAAGATACATCGAGAGAGGACGTAGGCTTCGTTAATAGCCGAACCTCTATAAATCCTTGTGTGATTTATTTTCCGTAATTTATTTACGCTTCCGCATAAAACGGCGCAAATATCCGATTTGGTACCCAACACACGACTTGACCCGACAGCCTAGGTTTCCACAACCTAAGCTCTGATACCATTTATGTAACACCCCCAATCCGCTCAGGGATATTACATGCCGTAGAACCTTTCCTCAAGGATCTACCAGGCTGGTAACAACAAACGAATATCTCGACAATGCTTTTAAGGCTAAAAAGACTCAGTAGACCGATATGGCCTTTCACTAAAAACATACAACTCGATTACAATACTTACCCACGCAGGGGTCGAATACACCACACTTCCGTACAATGGGGTAAGAATACTGCAGCGGGAATAAAATACAACTAAACCAATATAACATCAAACGGGTTCTCATGTGATTAGTATCGTTCATCTTTCATCATCCTTCATGCCGACCCTGTGCCATGCTCCAAAACCTGAATGCAATACAGACATCCACCCCCCGAATACTCGGGGGTTAGCAAAACTCCACTGTTTTGCTAGTGCAAGTATAAAGTGCAAAATACGAGTCATACAATTCACATTCCACGAATAATAACAATCAAGAATCCTCAAAGATTCTAACATAACAAGAAAGTACTTCCCGAGGTAAGAGTTTGAGTAAGACTTTCTAAAAACCGAGAGAATCACCAATCAAGGGAAAATAGTTTACAAAATGGTTTGATATGACTTCGGGAATTTTAATAGAAACAATTTAGGATTATCAAATCCTACTTTCAAAACCCAAAAGACAAAAGAGGTCACCACCCCAAAGGTTTACTGTAACACCCCCAAAACCATACGGGAATATTACAGCGCCGTGGGCCCCACATTGGAACCCACAAGGCTAAAGTCATTTTCACAAACGTTTAAAAATGCCAAAAGGCCCTTTGATAGTACACACACGCAGCGGATGAAAACACAATTCAAAGAATACGGAAAGCCATTTTAAAATATACACACGTAGCCGATAAAAACATAATTAAATACATTTGCAGTGGAATTAGAAAAACCAGAAAAGAATACACAATCCGAACAATCACGCCATAGCCAGTATCACCAGAAAGCTCATCCCTTCACGACCGCTACTAGATTGAACTCCGAGTACCTAAAAGATAAAGCCCACGACGGGGTCAGCCATAATACTCAACAATGATAACGATCACATCACAAAAACAATTACATATCAATGTAATCTACAGAGTAAGAACATTCCCCACGTAATCTTACCGAAGTAGCATTACCAACCTGTCACAAACCGTAACAAATCAATTCTTACCATAACCCACGCCTCGTGTCCTTAAGTGATGAATGAATTCAAGAGTAACCACTGCATCAGAATCAAACGATACAAAAATTCCCAAACTTGTCATATCTCAATTATAGAATGATCTGGCCAAGACTAATTCTATCTGCTGGGTCGCACAATCAGATCCCAATCCTGATAAAACCGATATCACATGGCACACCTGTAATCCAACTGTTCCGAGACAATAGCAAGTCCCGAATATCAATACAAAACATGAATGTTTACACAATCAATAATGATAAACAATTAATGCATCACAACGGAAATATCAATGACATGATATTTCCACACAAGATCGACAAAGGATCAACCACGAACGAGAATGCCATGATGTGGTAACTCCAACAAGATCAATGAAGAATCAATAACCGAGAATACCGGCAATACGGCAAATCCCAACAAGATCAATAAAATGTGGACAACCGAGAATACCGACGACACGGTAAGGATCAATGAAGAATCAATAGCCGAGAATACGGACGACACGGTAAACTCCAACAAGACCAATAAGAGTCGACAACCAACGGTACGATAAACTCTAATAGATCAATAAAGGGTCAACAACCGAGAATACTGACAACACAGTAAACTCTAGCAAGATCAATAAGGACCAACAACCGAGAATACCAATGATACGGTAAACTCCAACAAGAGCAATAAGGAATCGACAACCGAGAATACCGACGACGCGGTAAACTCCAATAACATTAATCAAGGACTAATAACCAAGAATACCAACGGTGGGACAACTCCCAAACGGAATCAATAAGGATCAATAACGAACGAGATTACCAATGACAGGGTGAACTCCAACGAGATTAATAAAGAATCTATATCAAATGAGTTGACCATCAATATGGTAACTCCGAACGAGATTAATAAAGGTTCAATGGCGACAGATACACGAGAGAATAAAATCGTCAACCATAACGGATTATATATACGGAATTACAAAGACAACCCGAATTCCGAACAGACACGATTATACATGGACTGTGAACGACCAATCAGTAAGACTCAAGATGGACGTCACGATACGCTCGATCCGGACATGTGTCCGTGTACACGCCAACCACGGGTATTGATCAGATACTCGTCTGGTCTCGTACATAATCAGCCTCACAAAGTACGTCTCGTGTGCACGGTTCAATATGAGGTCGAAACCAACACATGCTACACGTGCCCGTCCCGAAAATCCTACGCATGAACGATCAGAATGTATCTGAGTCCAGATATGCCACGATACAACATGACAACAACCTCGAAGAAACGCATATCCATCAAGGATTAGAAGACTTCCCAAAAGAGAAACAGTAACTCGATCATGAAAGACCGACACGACCATAATGTCGTATTTCCACCAGACAACAGTCCACATCATGCTCAACAATGCATATAATATTAACACATAAACCCCAAGGCAGCAGCCAAGGGTCACGGAAGCATCTCACAGGAATACCCCGGAACATAGGTGCCATATAGGTCTTATCCCCTAACACATTTCATGCAATCACAAAATACCCCAAGGTCGCAACCAAGGGTCACGAAAGTATCCACACAGGAATACCCTGGAACATAGGTGCCATATAGGTCTTATCCCCTAACACATCGGCCCAACAGATTACATCTCAAAGAAAGAGCACATCACAAAACGTAACAAATAATGATGCACACTCACCGCATTAAATATCAACACACACACATGCAATAATGCAATAGGATGATTATCATAATCCAACAATATTAATTTACCTCAAGCTGGAGACGCTAACCTTTCCACGACCAATCGCCCTGAACGAATACACGATTTATCCGACAATCCAAAATGAAGTACGGTCCATAACTAATACCAAACCACCATCCCGAGTTCAACATCGACACGATAACTAACCTTGATATCCAACTTCTCATGCAATAGACCAAATTATAATTCACATTCCCATTTCCACCAGACATCCTTAAAATCATATACATTATGATTTATCTTAGTCCAAAAATACCATACATACCACCACTCCAACAATTCATATATTCCATAATACCATTGCAATATGAATCATAAATGAAATGAAAACGAAATCAATTATTAACATTATGAACTGAGCAAGCATAACTTGCCTCGATATTGATACGATGAAGTTGTTACTAGTCCCGTCGTCTTCATCTACAAGTTCTGCAGCCCCGACTCACCGCAGCACAATGGTTAATATAATGATCATCTAATGCAACCTAATACAATAATCAATCAACGATACGTTCGATAACAATCAACAACGGGTATAATCAACCAATCAAACTCAACGGTATCTCGATCGTAGGAAATCAAACAATATCAACTCTTATCAATACGAATACAAGCCGAACTTCAATAATCAATAGTTCTGTCAACGTATACAACATTCTTGGTTCCGACTTCAATCTTAAATTCGAATTTACACGGCTCATTCTTGCAAATTCATAGGAATACAATTACGGCTATCATCATGAATAATCATATACCAAAATTAATCGTAATCCTTCCAATTTACGGACATATATCATTCAATAATTCTTCAAGAACATGAATTAATCCATAATCACGTTTGAAGCCAACAAAACGACGTAATTCAATGTGTTCTAACATCTAAACATCATCTAATCCATACTCCAAGGCATCTATCATCATATTCTCCAACATACGATCCTCCTAAGATCAAGAATCGAAGCAATACTACCAAGATCACCAAGAACAACATGATTCTATAATCATAATCAACATTTTCAAGACCAACATATCATCATCTTCCTTCACCATATAGTTCATATATCCTCAAGAATCATAACAACAATACCATAATCATCTTCATACGAAGAAGAACATCAACACTAACATCAAAATCCGAATTCAAGGAGTAGAGTTCATCAACATACCTTTTGAAGATGAATAACACAATCAAACACTTCCAAAACTCCAAGAACTCCAAGTTTCAAGCTTGCTATCATCCTTATCAAAGTCTTAACAAGGGTATGAGGGTCTGAAATGGGTTTGAGAGTGGACAGGGACGAGCTGGGGAGGAGGAAATGTGTTTCCTTTCGTGAGGAAATGAAAGTCCCGTTCTTATTTTATAAATTGTGCATCTCGTTACGTACGTTAAGTCCCAAAGTTAACGTACGTAAGGCATTTAACGTATGCTATATGTCCTATATAGCGTACGTTATCGTCATCCAGGGTAATCTGTACTATTTTGCACCTTGCGTTACGTACGTAATACCATCACCGTAGCGTACGTAATGTATCTGTTGACTTGCTACAGTATCAACCCATATTACGTACGTAATATGCCATGCATAGCGTACGTAATGCCGGGGTTGACTCGCCTGTCCACATCCTGCGCCGAAAGCAGCCGACACCGGGCCCACCTGCCGACCACAGCTCGGACCCGCTGATTCCATTCTTAACATACGTAATGTACGCAGCTTAACGTACGTTAAGATTACTTAGCTACGTACGTAATCTCCAACATATAACTTACGTAATGGCTTTCATACTTAGCCATTTTTCTCCTGTCTGTCATCTCAATATACTGAATACGTACACGCGACATACTGAATACATATGCTCGTTCCGATATCATTTCCATATGATACTTCTGATGCACGATACCTCGAATACAACTGTCGACCAAGTACAACAATTGTACAAATACTCATACAGTATATCCGACATCGAAAAACACACCAAGCATGTAATATCCTAGAATCAAAATAACCTCGATAGACATACTGGCATGGCTGTCACGGTTTCCAAAATTATCCACTCATATCGTGTCGGTCCCACTCTGTACAGTACTTCCCAGATAAAATAATGCGAAAAATCATAGTGAAATTCTAGGATATTACATATACACCCACTTAAATAAGTTTCGTCCTCAAAACTCAGCACCTGCCATAATCAGTATCTCAATCCCGAAATATCTCAAAAGCACGACACCATACTCAATAATCATCATCAAAACTGAAATAACTGAAAAAACATACTTACAGGTCCATGAAGTCGATGATCTTCCGTGATACCAGCATACGACTCCCATACAAAGTCTCAACACACTAACAATGCACCGGCATCGCAAATACAGCAATTTGAAAATATTTCAAAAATTTTGAAACTTCCAAAATTGGTTTGACTCGAAAGTCAGAAAATCATTTTCAAAAGTCACGCTACTACCGCACCAGTAGAGCCACATAACACACATGCCCGGGTTTTACGAAACCCAGGCTCCGATACCATCTTCTGTAACACCGCCAAAACCATACGGGAATATTACAGTGCTGTGGGCCCCACATTAGAACCCACAAGGCTAAAATCATTTTCACAAACGTTTAAAAATGCCAAAAGGCCCTTTGATAGTACACACACACAGCGGATGAAAACACAATTCAAAGAATACTGAAAGCCATTTTAAAATATACACACGCAGCGGATAAAAACATAATTAAATACATTTGCAGCGGAATTAGAAAAACCAGAAAAGAATACACAATCCGAATTATCACGACATAGCCAGTATCACCGGAAAGCTCATCCCTTCACGACCGCTACTAGCTCGAACTCCGAGTACCTAAAAGATAAAGCCCACGACGGGGTCAGCCATAATACTCAACAATGATAATGATCACATCACAAAAACAATTACATATCAATGTAATCTACAGAGTAAGAACATTCCCCACGTAATCTTACCGAAGTAGCATTACCAACCTGTCACAATCCGTAACAAATCAATTCTTACCATAACCCACGCCTCGTGTCCTTAAGTGATGAATGAATTCAAGAGTAACCACATGTACTGTAACCGAAACGATACATAAATTCCCAAACTTGTCATATCTCAATTATAGAATGATCTGGCCAAGACTAATTCTATCGGCTGGGTCGCACAATCGGATCCCAATCCTGATAAAACCGATATCACATGGCACACCTGTAATCCAACTGTTCCGAGACAATAGCAAGTCCCGAATATCAATACAAAACATGAATGTTTACACAATCAATAATGATAAACAATTAATGCTTCACAACGAAAATATCAATGACATGATATTTCCACACAAGATCGACAAAGGATCAACCACGAACGAGAATGCCATGATGTGGTAACTCCAACAAGATCAATGAAGAATCAATAACCGACAATACCGGCAATACGGCAAATCCCAACAAGATCAATAAAAGGTGGACAACCGAGAATACCGACGACACGGTAAGGATCAACGAAGAATCAATAGCGGAGAATACCGACGACACGGTAAACTCCAACAAGACCAATAAGAGTCGACAGCCAACGGTACGACAAACTCCAATAGACCAATAAAGGGTCAACAACCGAGAATACTGACGACACAGTAAACTCTAGCAAGATCAATAAGGACCAACAACCGAGAATACCAATGATACGGTAAACTCCAACAAGAGCAATAAGGAATCGACAACCGAGAATACCGATGACACAGTAAACTCCAATAACATTAATCAAGGATTAATAACCAAGAATACCAACGGTGGGACAACTCCCAAACGGAATCAATAAGGATCAATAACGAACGAGATTACCAATGATAGGGTGAACTCCAATGAGATTAATAAAGAATAGATATCAAATGAGTTGACCATCGATATGGTAACTCCAAACGAGATTAATAAAGGTTCAATGGCGACAGATACACGAGAGAATAAAATCGTCAACCATAACGGATTATATATACGGAATTACAAAGACAACCCGAATTCCGAACATATACGATTATACATGGACTGTGAACGACCAATCAGTAAGACTCAAGATGGACGTCACGATACGCTCGATCCGGACATGTGTCCATGTACAAGCCAACCACAGGTATTGATCAGATACTCGTCTGGTCTCGTACGTAATCAGCCTCACGAAGTACGTCTCGTGTGCACGGTTCAATATGAGGTCGAAACCAACACATGCTACACGTGCTCGTCCCGAAAATCCTACACATGAACGATCAGAACGTATCTGACTCCAGATATGCCACGATACAACATGACAACAACCTCGAAGAAACGCATATCCATCAAGGATCAGAAGACTTCCCAAAAGAGAAACAGTAACTCGATCATGAAAGACCGACATGACCACAATGTTGTATTTCCATCAGACAACAGTCCACATCATGCTCAACAATGCATATAATATTAACACATAAACCCCAAGGCAGCAGCCAAGGGTCACGGAAGCATCTCACAGGAATACCCCGGAACATAGGTGCCATATAGGTCTTATCCCCTAACACAGTTCATGCAATCACAAAATACCCCAAGGTCGCAACCAAGGGTCACGAAAGTATCCACACAGGAATACCCCGGAACATATAGGTGCCATATAGGTCTTATCCCCTAACACATCGGCCCAACAGATTACATCTCAAAGAAAGAGCACATCACAAAATGTAACAAACAATGATGCACACTCACCGCATAGAATATCAACACACACATGCAATAATGCAACAGGATGATTATCATAATCCGACAATATTAATTTACCTCAAGCTGGAGACGCTAACCTTTCCACGACCAATCGCCCTGAACGAATACACGGTTTATCCAACAATCCAAAATGAAGTACGGTCCATAACTAATACCAAACCAACATCCCGAGTTCAACATCGACACGATAACTAACCTTGATATCCAACTTCTCATGAAATAGACCAAATTATAATTCACGTTCCCATTTCCACCAGACATCCTTAAAATCATATACATTATGATTTATCTTAGTCCAAAAATACCATACATACCACCATTCCGACAATTCATATATTCCATAATACCATTGCAATATGAATGATAAATGAAATGAAAACAAAATCATTTATTAACATTATGAACTAAGCAAGCATAACTTGCCTCGATACTGATACGATGAAGTTGTTACTAGTCCCGTCGTCTTCATCTACAAGTTCCGCAGCCCCGACTCACTGCAGCACAACGGTTAATATCAACGATCATCTAATGCAACCTAATACAATAATCAATCAACGATACGTTCGATAACAATCCACAATGGGTATAATCAACCAATCAAACTCAACGGTATCTCGATCGTGCGAAATCAAACCATATCAACTCTTATCAATACGAATACAAGCCGAACTTCGATAATCAATAGTTCTATCAACGTCTACAACATTCTTGGTTCCGACTTCAATCTTAAATTCCAATTTACACGGCTCATTCTTGCAAATTCATAGGAATACAATTACGGCTATCATCATGAATAATCATATACCAAAATTAATTGTAATCCTTCCAATTTACGGACATATATCATTCAAGAATTCTTCAAGAACATGAATTAATCCCTAATCATGTTTGAAGCCAACAAAACGACGTAATTCAATGTGTTCTAACATCTAACCATCATCTAATCCATACTCCAAGGCATGTATCATCATATTCTCCAACATACGATCCTCCTAACATCAAGAATCGAATCAATAGTACCAAGATCACCAAGAACAACATTATTCTATAATCATAGTCAACATTTTCAAGACAAAAACCAACATATCATCATCTTCCTTCAACATATAGTTCATATATCCTCAAGAATCGTAACAACAATACCATAATCATCTTCATACGAAGAAGAACATCAACACTAACATCAAAATCCGAATTCAAGGAGTAGAGTTCATCAACATACCTTTTGAAGATGAATAACACAATCAAACACTTCCAAAACTCCAAGAACTCCAAGTTTCAAGCTTCCGATCATCCTTATCAAAGTCTTAACTAGGGTATGAGGGTCTGAAATGGGTTTGAGAGTGGAGAGGGATGAGCTGGGGAGGAGGAAATGTGTTTCCTTTCGTGAGGAAATGAAAGTCCCGTTCTTATTTTATAAATTGTGCATCTCGTTACGTACGTTAAGTCCCAAAGTTAACGTACGTAAGGCCTTTAACGTACGCTATATGTCCTATATAGCGTACGTAATCGTCATCCATGGTAATCTATACTATTTTGCACCTTGCGTTACGTACGTAATACCATCACCGTAGCGTACGTAATGTAGCGGTTGACTTGCTACAGTATCAACCCATATTACGTACGTAATATGCCATGCATAGCGTGCGTAATGCCGGGGTTGACTCGCCTGTCCACATCCTGCGCCGAAAGCATCCGACACCGGGCCCACCTGCCGACCACAGCTCGGACCCGCTGATTCCATTCTTAACGTACGTAATGTACGCAGCTTAACGTACGTTAAGATTACTTAGCTACGTACGCAATCTCCAACATATAACGTACGTAATGGCTTTCATACTTAGCCATTTTGCTCCTGTATGTCATCTCAATATACTGAATACGTACACGCGACATACTAAATACATATGCTCGTTCCGATATCATTTTCATACGATACTTCTGATGCACGATACCTCGAATACAATTGTCGACCAAGTACGGCAATTGTACAAATACTCATACAGTATATCCAACATCGAAAAACACACCAAGCATGTAATATCCTAGAATCAAAATAACCTCGATAGACATACTGGCACGGCTGTCACAGTTTCCAAAATTATCCACTTATATCGTGTCGGTCCCACTCTGTAGAGTACATCCCAGATAAAATAATGCGAAAAAATCATAGTGAAATTCTAGGATATTACATTTACTTTCCGTAAAATGACCTTTACAAAACCGTTGGGATTTTAGCCCCAAATCTCATCAACTCACAGTACACGAGAAACAACAACAAGGTTCGTCTTCCAACATCAAAACTCCACAATGAAATGACTAAACACATACGACAAAATACCCTAGTGCTATCCTAGCCAAGTAAGCCAAACGAACAACTTACCTCTTATGCACTTAGTCGATGCACGCAATCATGAAAATCGTTCAAAAGCACTCATTTCCGGAAATGCCATAATCAAATCACATTCGCGAAATACACCACAATTAACCGTGGATCCACCCCTCCGTGGACCCCTACCGAGACCCCGTCAGATCTAACCCATAGTGGTTAAAAGCAAGCTCGCGGATCCACCCCTTTGTGGATCCCTACCGAGACCCCGTCGGATCTAACCCATAGTGAGCATATACATACACACGTTACTCATGCAATACTAATATGCTAAGAATGTAAGTTCATCAAGAATACTTTACTAGAGATGGCCACTTATCCGACACCATTATCAAACTCTTCAAAACACAAACACAATTAACACGGAATACACGATTCCATAACTTTAAACAACAAGGGTATCATCAAAGCCTTCAACGTTCAAAATACTCAAATCATAATCAATTCCCAAAACACACCGTTCTCAAAACACACACGCATTTTGAAAGAGAGCCTTTAACGAGGCCAAAACAAATCTTTTGGAAATTCATTTTTAAAATAACCAAACAAACATACCAAGACGACCACCAATCAATCATATCCACAAAACGAGAAGCGTATGAACAAGGTACTTGCCTCGAATAAGAACAATGCGGAGAATCGACCGAAGTAGGTTGACACGAACCGACTACGAACCCTCCGACTCCATCGATCGCCAACTCGCGATAATAAACTACGAAGGACAATAATAACAATGAAAATGAATTCCATAGCACGACTTAAAGCCGTTGAATTCAAAGAACGAATGACGAAAGTTCAAGTGTTTCCCCCAAAACGGCCAAGAACACGATTCGTCCCGACGAAACATGAAAATGGAATTCCAAGTTGAAATATGGATATACAATCCATATAATATGTTTAACAACATCATTTAACCACAATCGATCCATAAAAAATGGATGGAAAACGAGATCGAGAACAAATCCCCCAAAAAATGGATTCGAAGGAAATCAAGAAATATACTTCGATTCGACGAAGAACAATGGATTAAATGATGTTAAACACAAGAATACTACCAAGATTAATCATACACATCATGAATTAATCTACAATACGGAAAGAATCGGACAAAAACGCAAAAAAACCCCAAATTCAAGAATTTAGGGTTCTAAGAAGAGATTTCCTTGATTCGCTGGATCAAAGGATGATATAGAATGATCAATTAATGATATGAACTCAAGAACTTCATGGATTTGTTGTTCAACAACATGGATTCGCCTCCTCCGAAGCTCCAGCCGCGGATCGAAAAGAAAGGAAATGAAAAACGAGTGAAAATGAGGCTGCTCTGTCACATTTATACTGGGCCGGACTAGCGTGCGCTAAGTCGCCGAGAAGCGTGGCGCTATCGCCCGTGCCGCAATCCAGACTCACCGCCCTACCGAGTCGGCCAGCGTGGCGCAGCCTTTCCGCCATAGCGCGTGCTACTCACGGCCAGAAGGCAGCGCAGCGACAAGCGAGCGCACTACCCGCCGAGCCTACCCGATTCCGTAACCTCGTGACTCCACCGCCTGCACGGAGAGGCGGCGTGCGTCGGCCGACCGCATAACGTGCGCTACTCCTGCCGGTTAGCGCATGCAGCCTTCCGGCAGTAGCGCGCGCTATGCCGGTTCTCGCCAAGGCTACCGGCGCCTCGCAACCGTCCGGCCAGACTCGCCACTGTCTGGTCTGCCACCGCCATGACCCAACGACTCGATTTCCCGAAAATGCACGAAACGAACACGATAAAATGCTCTCGGAAAACAACATCGATCCGAAAAGAAATACCATGCAACAATTAATCGCACGCGACTATGAAAAGGGTCGAAACAATAAATACGAATGAGGATACCCACAACTTTGGGTAAGTTACAAAATGGCCCAAAACGCCCGAAAATCACGATACGTGATCGAATAACCAAACCGAAGTTCACAACACATCTAAAAAAGTTAAACGGACTTATGGGAAACTCGAAATAGTAGTTTCGAACGCGATTCGCAAGAATCGAACCCAAGTGCGGAAAAGTCGCCAAAAAGCATGGAACTCAACAAAACGACACCGAAACGAACTCGGATGACAAAAAGTGGAGAATTAATCATTCTCGGAATGAAGAAACAATCATGAGCGAGTCGTCAAAATGGACTTCCTCCGAAAAAAGAAATTACCAGAAATCTAAATTACGGGTATTACAATTTCAACTTTCTGTAAATCATATATCTATTTCAAATTCTTTTGTGCCTTTTTGATATAAGTACTTCAACCTTCAAATTTATTGTGGTACAGATCATATATGCTATTGTCACTACTTGATTGGATAGATCTGTATACGATGATGTAGTAGAATTGAATGCTAATGCTGACAAGCGTGCAGAATATTACGAAGAAGCTCAGATCATTACTCCCCCAAAGAATCCTGATGTTAGCTTGACTGTAACAGTTCTGTGATCTCATAGGCTTCAAATGCTAGGCATTATAGTTATCATGTGCTAGGTATAAACAGCTCTAGTTGTCTCCACCTCTTTAGGTGCAGTGTGTCATCAACTATGTGTATCAATCACTTTATTATATAACATTCAGAACTACCTATTAAAGTAAGAGTAATTGATCAAAACATTGTTTTTCTTGTATATACTACTAAACATCATTGTTTCATATTTTTCTAGTGCTATATACTATTTTGTGTCACCAAAAAGTGTCACCATAGCCTACTATGGTGACTCCAGAAATTGTTATATCGCCATAGCAATACTATTGCGATGCCAGAAAGTGTCGCCATGGCATACTATTGCTACGCCAGAAAGTGTCGCCCTAGCATACTATTGCAACACTATAAAGTGTCACCATAGTATATTATTACGATGCCAGAAAGTGTCACCATAACATACTATTGTGACGCCAGAAAGTGTCACCAAAATGCGAAAAGAGCACCACTAAAGCTAACTGATGTGATGCAAAAAAGTGTCACAATATATAAAAAGTGTCACAATAGATATCTGTTTTGATGCCTTGAAAGTGTCACAATAATGGGCTATTGAAATGCCAAATCAGGTGACGCTTTTGTAAAGAGTCACTATATCAAAAGCGTCACAATAGAATACATATTGTGACGTTTTTAAGCATTACTATAGCCATTTTTTCTAGTAGTGACAGTATACACCTCGAGCATACCAACAACGTCTGCATCCAGCCAGAAAGAAGGCTGTATCTAAGTATCAAAGATATGCATTGCAGGTACAGTGCACCTAGATACTGGGTACAAGAGCTAAGTTCTAAACATAGTTTTTATCTCCTTTTATTTACTGTAGAACAAGTAAAACCAAACCAAACTAAACATACCCAGTATATCCTGCACAGAGCAGGGTCTGGGGAGGGTAAGATGTACGCAGACCATGCCTCTACTTTTTACGGTAGGGAGGCTATTTCCGTGAAGACCCCCAGCTTAGTGCACAACAAAATAATAAGTGATATATACAAAAAAGCATATGATTCGAAAAAGCTCAAAACCATACCTGAGCCCATGGCTTAATTCACATGAGACTTACCTAAGGGCACTTTGGCAACTACACTCTCGATGAACGCTGCTCTAACAGAAGAGAGGTTGACTCTGCGCACAGCTCCCTGTAGAAAATACACCACACGCAAAAGGCAATAGGATAAAATATGCAATAAGAGTAAAAGTAAAAAATTCAATGTTCTAGGCCAAAGCTAACCGAGACAACTCGACCATGAGGCTCTCTACTATAGCACCGTTCCCTGCCAAAGAATCCACAACTCTGATATGGCGCCTCCACGAGCACCTATCCACAGTTGTGGTCTCGGAAAGGTTTAAGGCCTTCAAATCTAATCTCACTTGCTCCTCCCACATCCTCCTCGATCTGCCTCTCCTCCTCCCCCCGACAATCAATAAACTCTCGACCCTCCTCACCGGAGCAGATGCCTGCCTGCTGCAGACGTGGCCAAACCATCTCAATCTCTCTTCCCTAACTTTCGCAGAAATTGGTGCCACTTCTAGCACGTTCCTGAAAATCCCGTTTGAGATTCTATCCAACATTGTACGACCACAAGACCAACGTAACATTCTCATTTCAGCAGCTTCCAACTTTCTCTCAAGCGACTTTTTCATCTTCCAACATTCGGAGCATTACAACAATGCAGGTCTGATTGCCGCTCTATAGAATTTACCCTTCAACTTTAGAGGGACTTTCTTGTCGCACAGGACCACTGTCGCTGCTCTCCACATTAGCCACCCCGCCTGGATACGATGAGTGACATCATCTTCACATTCACCTTCCTTCTTAATGATCGAACCCAAATACTTGAACTTATCCGTACGGGGTACGATCTGATGCACAATCATTACCTCTACTTCTTCCTCATTGGCCTCACCACTAAAGTTACACCAGAGATACTCGGTCTTAGACCGGCTCACACGCAAGCCCTGGGATTCTAACTTATACCTCCATAGCTCCAACTTTGAGTTCACCTCCCTCCTCAACTCCGCCAGTAACACAATGTCGTCAGCAAAAAGCATGCACCATGGGACGCCATCCTGAATCCCCCGCGAAATGACGTCAAGGATTGGAGCAAAGAGAAGAGGGATAAGCGCCGACCCCTGGTGTAGCCCTATCTCAACCAGGAAATACTGGGTGTCACCAACTCGGGTTCTAACGCATGTCCTAGCTTGGGAGTACATGTCTTGAATTGCCCTAACGAATGGCAACGACACCCTCCTCTCTACTAGGCTCCTCCAAATAACATCGTGCGGAATGCTATCATACGCCTTCTCTAGATCAATGAACACCATATGGAGGTCCTTACGCCGCTCTATAAACTTCTCCATAAAGCGTTTGACTAGATGAATGGCCTTAGTCATGGACCTCCCCGGCATGAAGCCAAATTGGTTCTCTGAGATCTCAACTTCTCTTCTAACCCTGCATTCCACCACTCTTTCCCAAAGTTTCATAGTATGATTGAGGAGTTTAATACCCCTATAGTTACTACAAATCTGAGCATCGCCTTTGTTCTTGAAAAACGGCACTATAATACTACGCCTCCACTCCATCGGCATCTTAGAACCTCTGAGGAGGATGTTGAACAGCTCTGCTAGCCACTGAACTCCAACTTACCCCAGACAAAGCCACACCTCAATGGGGATCTAGTCCGGGCCTACAACCTTAGCTCTACCCATTTTCATTAGGGCACCCTTTACTTCCTCCTTGCTGATGCTCTCATAGGAACTAAACGAACGAGCAGAAGATAGACTAACTCCTTGCACCACCGAGTCGCTACCCCTAGCCTCATTGCCAGCTCTCCTTAATAGCCACGTCGTTTACTAACACTTGGCCCAAATCATCCTTAATAAACTTAACGGGACCCAGGTCGTGCCGCCCTCTTTCCCTAGCTTTCGCTAGTTTAAAAATAGCATTCGCTCCCTCTTTGGTGTCTAGGCGCTTGTACATCTCCTCGTATGCCTTACCTTTAGCCTTAGACACTGCCTTCGTAGCCTCTATTTTCGCCACCTTGTAATCTACAATCTTCAAGATTCTCTACTCCCTAGTACTAACCGACAAAAGCTCCTTGAATAGCCTTTGTTTAGCCTTAACCTTCTTTTGGACCTCCTCATTCCACCACCATGCCTCCCTAGGTCCACAAGTCCTGCCCGAAGAAACTCCTACCACCTTTTCGCCCACACTCCTAATAGCATTGGCCATGTTGGTCCACATAAGGTTAGCATCACCCCCCACAAAAAACCTCTTTCGCGAGTCAGAGACTCCCTGAATTCTGTCGCATTCTCACCCTTCAGATCCTTCGAGAGAATCCTAGGTCTAGGTTCTCTAGCCCTGCTAACAATACGAGCTCCCATGGATAAATCCATAGCCAGCAGTCGGTGTTTAGAATCACAAGCTTCACGCTGGAACACCTTGCAATCCACGCACGTCCAAGCATCACGACTGTGCAAAAGAAGGTAGTCTATTTGCGTGTTGTGCCCCCCACTACCGAAGGTGATGAGGTGCTCAACTCTCTTCTGAAAAATAGAGTTAGCAATTACCAAGTCATGCGCAGTGGCAAACTCCAACAGTACGGATCCTCCTGTATTCCTAACTCCGAAGCCGAAACCCCCATGCGCAATATGGTAACCATCCACCCCATCACCAATGTGCCCAATGAAATCGCCTCCTAAAACAATAAATTGATCATCCGGAATACTCCCGACCAACTCATCTAAACAGACCCAAAAAGCTTGCTTAACAAGCACACCCAAACCAACATGCGGGGCATACGCACAAATGACGTTAACCAGCTCCTCCCCAACCACCACTCTAACGGACATAATCCTATCGTTACACCTCTTCACTTCCATGACGTTATCCTTTAGATCCTTAGACAAAAGAATACCCACACCATTACTCGAGGTAGCAAGGCCTGAATACCACAATTTATAACCGTTCGCCTCCCTGGACTGTGCCCCCTTCCACCTAGTCTCCTGAATACAAGCCACATCAACCTTTCTCTTACCCAAAACATCCACGAGATCCAAAAGCTTACCTGTCAAGGTACCCAAATTCCAACTACCAACCCGCAAACAGCGCGGCATCGACCAACACAAAACACAAACGCACTACGAAAAATAATATGCTGTAGTGAAGCAAAAATGAAAATATGATGAGAATGTAAAATACAATTTTTACGCATGCAAACCGCTGAGAAATCACAGTAAATAATATATACATGACTAACAAAAATGAAATTTAATAGAAAAGTACAATGATACCCTCCAAAGAATAAGTTGACTCCGTGCAAGATCTCCTGCCAAAACAAGCTTCGAGTCATCTCGGAAAAAGAAAAATCTTTCCCTGAACCAGCACCGTCAAAAACAATATTAACAGTATTCCAATAGTGGCAGCTACACCTGCAAAAATGTTAAATACAAGGCTAAAAAGATAATGGTTAGTTAAAAGAGAGTGAAGACAACATTTTAGTAGAAATTTTCCGGAGATCGCCGGAATCTGGAGACAGATGGCTGCAGCCAAAAGTTGACCAAGAAGAGGGGCTGAAATATGTTCCGCCTGGGGTAGGTGTGGAATCTCAAAGAGTGGGATGACTTGTAAGGGATACTCTTTCCCGAATCTGGAAGCCAGAGCAGCAAATCGAAGTGGGTGCCCAGAAAGCGTTGTGCTAATACTTGCATAACAGTAAGGAAACCGATCTATAACAATTCGGTGGTGGCAGCTGCAGATCTGGCGGCAGCACTAAAAGTCCTCTGTAGAACAAGTAGTAGAAAGCATTTTCTTCTTCACTTGTTTTTCTCTTACTTAAAACCCCCCTCATGAAGTCTGTGTGTTGGCTTGTTATATAATCTCAAGTCAACTCCACATTAAAGTCTATTATGCGAGGAAAGTTCACATACAAAGTGCATATGATAACAAAAAGTCTTTCAAAAACTTTTTAATACCTTTCCTTAATTGGAACATGTGGGGCATATGGGTTGATCGGGTGGAAGCTTCCACCCAGTCCGTATTTAGAACCCTCATGTACCTAATCCGTTAGATAAACCCTGGTCCATCATAATGTATTTATATTTATTAATTAATCCAATTAATTAATTCGAGTAAATATTGTATAATTAATTTCTCCAAAAAATAATTATATTTGAATTAATTCACAGACCCAGTAATTATTTAATTCATCTGACCGATTTAATTTATCCTATAAATTAAATTCAAGTAGATATCCAATGTCAAATATTTACTAAGAGAGAATATGCTTAATTTAACCTATCATTGATCCGGTATGCATGACTCTATATGTTCTTCTCAGTCAGCAATGAGAGGATCCAAAGAGTGTGAGAAACACTTAGCTAGTCCGTGGCTCACACCGTAGCCAACTGAGAACGATTGATGGGGATCATTCCAAAACTTATTATGAATATCATATACGTATAAACCCTTCAATCATATTTCCCGATCAAGTTTTACGGTAACGGTTAAGTCAAACCATGTTGATACTTGACTCTATGCACACTAGTAGAAAAAGAGTCTTTCTTGACGCGCATTTGGCGTCATAAAGGGCCTTTATGACGCGCAAATGCTGGTCATAGAAGGACCAGTCATAACTCATTATGACTCGCATTTGTTCGTCATTGTACAATGACACGCACTTATGACACCCACTTTATGACGCCCTTTTCTGACAACTATATATGCGTGTCATAAAAGTTATGACCCCTTTTTCTGATTTCAGTTTTTGCGTGTCATAACTTCAAAATTTTTTTTTTTTTTTCTGGCTTTTATGACCCCCCTGCTAAACCTGCAATTATATATTGTACCTAATTCATTACAAAACCTGCTGATCGATTGTAAAAAATTAACGCATTTCATATATATCGCAAAACCATGCGTTACCAATTCATTACATGACTCGACTAAACTCGATCATGTCAAAATCGGATCAATATTATCTAGTTTACGATTACTACCAATTGTACCCATTTCTACCAACTGTACCTATTCCTACAAACAGTTTTACTCCCTAAAAATAAAATTCGACACATAAGTACACCATTCTTCTCGAATGTCGTCGAAATCCGCATCAGTGTAGTCGTTGCTTTCACCTCCAATCTAGTCAAATAAAACAACAAGTTAAAACAGTTTAAATAGGATCCGCGGACTAACTAAGCTAGACAAAAACCCAAAACTAGCATCCACTGAAATAGTTGGGCAAAAACCAAAGAACTCCTCTATAAATCCCTACCACAAAAAGCAACAAAAGGAGAATGGAATAAGAAGCATAATCAAATCTCTGGAATTAAATCACAAACTTAGATAAAGAGTCAGCCTAAGGAATTGTTCTATAGGATAATGCACTATGCGTAAGTCAATCGCCAAGTTCGAGCCTATATGCCATTTAATAGATCATCAACAGCTTTATATTCAAAAAAAGGAATAGCCAAATATATGTGGCCATCAATGTCAGATATGCATTAAACCTGAACTAAATAAATAGATAATACATCTTCAAGGAGCAATAATGTCCAAAATAAACTTTGAAAATCAGAAATCTTGTCTATGGAAAAAATTACTTTGCAGGAGAAAACACCTTTTCTGCAGTATATAACCTACATTGTCCTTTAACAAATAACTGTTAATACAGATCATAATCTACACGATAACGACTTCGACAATAGTAAAAGAGCTCACAATATCTGTACAGAGGCTTATGGGTTGACTGGCAATTGTAAATGTGACAAAAAGAAGAGATGTAAACAATATTTGAACATATTCTAGCGTCAAGAAGCATAGTACACAGTGAAACTAAGAAGCTCAATTGATAGAATAAGGCACAAAATAAATGGATAATGCTCGTAAAACTCATTAGAGATAACAAAAATAAGATACAACAACCAATGATATCACTGACCACTGGGGCATTCAAATAGCGGAGTCGGTTTTATGGCAGGACTTGAAAAAAGGAAAAAGAATAATTTCATTCGAGAAGATAATGTCTTGCCCCAAGCCTAAGCTCGAAAACTATACATAGTATGTCTCTGATGCTCCATAATAAAAGAGACATAATAATAAACCTATTACTAACAGGAATTTGACCCATAATACTAGCAATTCGGCATAAATTGATACCAGTAACTTCAACTCTATTTACAACCACTTATGAATCCTTTTTGGATTACACCCGACCACCACAAAACCACAATTCACCACAAGACCAACTACAAGACAATCTAGACCGCTCATTATCACCAACACCACAATTCACAAATACAAAACTTCAATTCACAAATACAAAACTAGGCAATAACAGAACAACCGAGAGCCGGCAATAACCTACACTTACAACTAAAACCACCGCCAATTCATATTAACAAAGCAAATAACCTACACTTACAAGTAAAACAAGATGATCAATTAACTAGGCAATAACCTACACAAACCGAGATTCAATTACCAAGCAAGAAACAACCTTCACTTACAAGTTACGAAACAGTAAAACAAGCATAATTAGACAAGTTAACTAGCCAATAACAGGGACAACCGAGAAACGGCATCTAAACTCTAAAACCAGCTGCCAATTCACAGTCACAAAACTGAGATTCAAACCAGACTCTAAAACACCATAAACAACACAAAATCAACAAAATCAAACCAGACTCTAAACACCATAAAACAGTTAAGACAAACCATTCCAGCTACTTTAACCTACTTCATTCATACTCAGAATCATACCTACTTCAAATAAACTAATAAAAAAGTAAACTTTATAGCTACTTTAAGTAATTAACTTACATTGTCATTTTCGAGAACCCGAACTCCATGCTTAACAATCTCCTTCATAAACTTCAGCATGAAGTACCCACATTCGGTGAATCCGGGCTGACATGGACACTACACAACAGACACAGTTAATTGTTACAATTAATTACTAACTTTACTACAACTTAACTTTATATATCTTAAAACAACACAAGACTAATTACTACTGACCCTGCATAATCACATAAATATATATAATAACCTTAGATCAGTTAACTAACCTTAGAATTAACCCAGATAAGTTTGGTTCTCTTACTGCTTCCAACTTGTACATCATACATTGCAATTTCCCTACACCGAATTAACCCAGTTAAGTATTACATCATAGAGATAATGGTTAAACTGAGAATTTGTATTACTTACGCATCCACTATTTGCTTAAACTGAGAATTGACATCGCTTGTCGTGAGGGAATCGAGATAATAGCATGTGCTTGTCTTCATATTAAGGACGCCCAACACCCAATGTCTTCTACAAAAAACAAAAATCAAATTCTGTTAAAAACAGTTAATATTTACTAATTAATTTGAAGATTGTCGAAAATCTAACCCGGGATTGTATGGCAGTATGACAATGTCATTTTGCTTCCTTGAAGATAATCGTTTTGCAATGACTCGACTTGCATCCTCGATATTCGGACCTCGCTACGTCCGTAAGTCATGGTTGCGATGGGGTCATGAAACAAACTCCATGATCTTGTTGTGACCCATTCTTGATTTGCTCATACAAGAACTGTTAAAATAGAGTTAATTAACTAAATTAACTACTAAATAATAAGTTAACTAAATTAACTAACTAAATTAACTAACTTACATGGTATAAGATGCAACGACAAAGACCGCTTAATTCATCCATCGCAAAAAGCTTGTCAAAGTCATTCCAGTTTAAGTACCTGTTAAAATAAAGTTAACTAAATTAACTAAGTAATTAAATTAACTAGCTAAAATAACTAAATTATAAGTTAACTAACTTACGTGAAACTGTCGTACCCAAACAAATCATCCTCGCACTGCACTTTAATGGAATCGACCTTCGCAACTTGTCCATCAACCATCATTGCAGTCATTTTCAACCCAAGCCTTTCGTTAATTCTCTTCCGTACTCTCTTACGCCCTCTCGTCGTCATTTTTCTCAACGGATTTCCGGCCTTTTTCTTAGTTTTTGCAACGGTGGCGAGAGTTTCGGACTTTGGCCTTTATCCTTCACTTCAACTACAACATATCAAGTGGTTATTATCAACATATCAACTACAAAAACTTGAAAAACTTGAAAAATAGAAAAACTAGAAAAATACCCGCAACCAAGTGTAACTTTTTCCCATCATCCACATATGTTGTCCGCAATTGGTCAACTTTGAGTAGGAGGACATTTTGGTCATTTTGTTAATAAAAATAGAAAAACTTGAAAAAATAATAAATGTTAAATACAAAGATCGATCGGTTTACCTCGGGTCGTTTTTGTCAATGTCGGTTCTTCGTTGTTGGCTTCTCGTTGGCGCTTCTTCTTCTTTTCTTTTACGGTGGGTCACAGTTCCCAACTCTCCATTCTTCTTTCCTTCTTCTTCTTTTCTTTTGGCTTCTTCTTCATCTTTTTTTCGCTTGTTTGCTTCTTCGATTCTGCGTTTCTCCTTTTCTTGGCGGCATCCTTTTTCTCCATCTTTTTGACCACTGCTATCTTGTTCTACACAAATATAACCAAGTCAAACTATAACTAACACTAATTAACTAACTTAAACATAAAAAAGTCAACTGTTTTATAATAAAAAACATACCAAACCAGAACATGGAATAACTAGGTGAGTCGGCCAACTTAGTATGTACCCGAGGGCATCTTTAACAGTCTCAACAAACTCATCGGGAATTAGATTCGGTAGCTTAGCTTCTCCTTGAACAGATGTATCAACGGTAACTTGAAGGTTCCCATCTAATATATGAACAAATAAATATTAAATAAGTAAGAATATATATAAAGTTTAAATATATATAAATATATACCTTCAACAAACGAATTCACTATGGTTCCTTTGGCGACTATATTTGAAGGATCGTCGACCGCAAGATAGCATAATTTATCCTACACAATATTTATATGTTAGTAAACCTGAGTGTTTAAGTTATAAATCCAAACAGAATATATAAATGACTTACATTTGGTTCACTTGGTTCATTTGGTTCTTCGTCTTGATCGCTCCAGAAATGGTAATTACTTGCACCCTCAGAAGCAATACTTCCACATATTTTTATTCTTGCTAACTCATTTTCAACATCTCTGAGCCGTTGTGCGGTGTTATATAACGACCCATCCCACGAACACGCCCACGTTGTTCTTCGGTACCCAGAGCTTCTGTTAACAAATCTTGTGCTCCCATTGGATCTTCTATGAAATCTTTTTCCTTCTTTAGCTCCTCCTGAATACACAAACCAGATTACAAGTCAAACATACCAAAATAGTTAACAACAAACAAGCAACAAGTCAAACTTTTAAAAACTTATAACATACCAAAATAAAGAAGAGACTATATGAAACTTACAATTTTATCGATAACTTGTTGGACAGCTGGATCGAAACCTCCTTTCTTCTTTTCTCTTGCTTTTTTCCAACATTCTACCCGATCAATTTCTTCTTCCTCTAGGCCAGTTTCTGTCATCTAAGTTGTCAACAAAATAAAAGTCAATTAACATAAGAATATAATTAAATTAAATTAAATTAAATTACATATACCATCTCGAAATGAGTCCAAAGATATCCCTTTCGGCTCAAACGATGGTTGTACTTATTACGTGCCGGATAGCCGACGCCTTTGCACTCCTTTCTGTTTTACAAATACAAATAGTTAGAAACTTAAACAAATACAAATTATAACTATTTAACAAACTTAAACAAATACAAATACCTCAAAAGCTTTCTTAGTTCTTTGTGATACGACGACTTCAGTCTTTTTTTTCACGGACGGATAACATGCGGGAGGAGTATTTAATCGCTCCTTGGCCTCCCGGGACTCATCATCCTTTAGTGGCTTAATGTACTTCTTGTAGAGATAATGCTTGAAGTTTTTACACTTTACCCCGATTGACTGGAGAACTTGCTTCCGACTCTTTAGGCTAACTACAAAATGTGTCTGAAACGTAACAAAACACAGTTAGAATAAATTACTAAAACTAAAACATAATTAGAGTAAAATATTTCAATACTTACCAAAATATATTGCCAACAAGCTTCCTTTGTTTCAGCATCTACAACTAACCAAGAATCATAGGTTATGGGAACCATAGATCTTGCAACCAATCCCTCAAAAGTTGACAGTTTCTTCGCCCCCGGTCCAACTGGCACACCTCTTTTATTATAAGTAATTATTGTTTTGTTCTTCGCCTTTGCTTTTATTGTTGGGCCTCTTTTCTTGGAATCGAATTCGGGATCCGACTCAGAACCAGAACCGGTTCCAGAAACATCTTCGCCGTCCGAATCAGAACCAGAACCCGAGGCCATCTTATTACCAAAAAGCAACCTGTTTAAAATTAACAAAATAAACTGTTAACAAATAATAAATAAACAGTTAAATAGTAACTAAACAGTTAAATAATAAATAAACATACCAAAAACTAATGATCTAAGACGAATATGCCCTCGTCATCCGGGCGCGTACACTTAAAATCATCGTCTAGGTCTACTAAAGACAGGTTCATATCTTGTGTAACATCAAATTCACCCACATCATCATTTTCACTTAAATCTCCATATTTATGCATCCTATGTGGTGTGAAGCCAACAACTAACAGGTTCCTATCTTGTTGGTCCGGAACGAAAAAAACTTGTCTTGCTTGACTAGCTAATATGAAGGGTTCAGACCGTTGACCAAGCCTATCAAAGTTAACTACTGTGAACCCTAAATCATCTTTTCTGACTCCACGAATATCTACCCATTCACACATGAAAACAGGAATCATAAATGTACGATAATCAAGATCCCATATTTCCAATATGCGACCGAAGTAGGTAACAGCACCGTACACCGGATTGGAGTCTTTTGCACTAGCAATCTGCATAGTATTTGCAACTATAGATACTCCACTACCTTGAGTGGTTTTAGATTCATCGCGAGATTTTGTATGGAATTTATATTCATTTATGGCATAACCGGTATATTCACTAACGGCAAAATCAGGGCCTTTTGCTAACCAACGAACAGTTTCACAAATATTTTCCCCGTTAGCGGAACCCTTTTCAACCAACTTCTTAAACCAGCCACTAAACATCCGACTATGTTGGGTCTGCAGCCATGTATTATTTCGACGCGGGTTAAGATCCTTAAGTTCTAACATATGCTGATTTATGTACGGTTCAACGTCGGCAGTGTTTCATATTACATAGAGATGAGCCTGATCAAGTAACTTAGAATCCACAACACGGATGGTAGCCGCTGATAAAGGTTTACCAGTGCGAATTCTTTCGTCAACTCGATCATTACGATTTCCAATAGACTTCATGTTTTCTAAGTAACCGGAACAGAACTCTAATGCTTCCTCTGCCACATAACATTCTGCCATGCAACCCTCGGGTCGATAATGGTTTCGTACATAACCCTTTAGTGTTTTCATGTACCTCTCAAACGGATACATCCACCTAAAGTGGACTGGGCCACATAACCTAACCTCTCTGACTAAATGCACCATCAAATGAATCATGACATCGAAAAACGAAGGCGGAAAATACTTCTCTAATAAGCACAAAGTTAATACGATGTTATTTTGCAGCTTGCCTAGCTTACTAACATCAACAACTTTACTACACAGCTCGTTGAAGAAGTGACACAACGATATAATAGTTTTCCTAACTTTCACGTCTAACACCCCTTTGATTGCAAAATGAAGAATCTGTTGCATTAGTACGTGATAATCGTTGGACTTCAATCCATTCAACTTCGAATCGTTGGACACCAGATTCTTAAAATTGGAGGAATAGCCTTCGGGCACTTTTATGTTAGACAGCGTGTCATAAAACATAAGTTTCTCCGAGCTGTTTAATGAGTAAACAGCTGGTGGAAGATAATGGCCAGACCCTTTCGGTTGACTTATTAACTCAGGCTTAATCCCCAACTCTTTAAGATCTTTTCGTGCGTTTAAACCGTCCTTCGTCTTGCCTTGCAAATTCAGTAACGTCCCATAAATACTCTCGCATACATTTTTTTCTATATGCATCACATCTAACTGGTGACGAACAAGCAAATGCTTCCAGTACTCTAGTTCAAAAAAGATAGATTTTTTATGAAAAAGTTTCGATCTCGCATCGACAGTTTCTTTTATCTTTTTCGATCTCTGCAAACGTGGCATTTTCTTCTTCTTCTTCTTTGATATTTTCTTCTTCCACGTGTAAATATCCTTCTTTGCCTTAATCTTCTTACCCCATTTAGTCTCAAACCCCTCAAGATACTCGTAAACTTCTTCACCCGATTTCGGTCTTCTAATCGACCGCTCTCTTGTTGATTATTGAAATCCTTTTTCTTTTGCGAAACGGATGTATTCGGGAGGAATCTTCTATGCCCGAGGAAGCATACTTTTTGGAATTTGTCACCATTGTGAGTAGGTCTCCTCGGAACATCTTGGACACGCTTTATAACCTTTGGTAACACACTCGACAGTCACCATATGCGGGAAAGTCATTTATAGTCCAAAGTAAGACTGCTTTTAAATTGAAGAACTGTTTCCTATAAGCATCGTATGTCTTAACGCCCGGTTCCCACAACTCTTTCAGATCTGAAATTAGTGGTGCCAAGTAGACATCGATATTGTTACCAGGTTGCCTTGGACCTGATATCAATAGAGTCAACATCAAGAACTTTCTTGACATACACAAATTAGAAGGCAGATTGTATGTTGCTAGGGTAACCGGCCAACAACTATACTTTGCACTTAATGACTTATGAGGATTTATACCGTCCGCGGACAAGGCTAACCTCAGATTCCTATCTTCGTTTCCAAAGTCTTTCCACTTGTCATCAACAAGTTTCCAAGATGGGGAATCAGAAGGATGTCTCAGCTTTCCATCACTGACCCAACCTTGCGCGTGCGAAGTCAGGTCCCGTGCGGTTTCTGGTGACGCGAACATTCTCCTAAATCTAGAAATTGGCGGAAAATACCAAACAACTTTTCTCGGCACGTTCTTGGTATTCTCCTTCCACCGAGAAGTGCCACATGTTGGACATTGAGTAGCATCATCAAGTTCTTTAAAGAATAAGACACAGTCATTAGCACAAGCATGATACTTTATGTATTCTATAGTTAGGCCTTTTAGCAACTTCTTGGCTTCGTATAGCGACTTAGGGATTGCATTATTTGGAGGCAAAACATCATTTAGCTCGCCCAATAAAGCATCAAAGCTTGTATCGGATCACCAAATTGACCCTTCAAATGTTGGAATTTCAAAGAACCCACTTAGTGCATTATGGTTAGACCCTTCATTAAGTGGATTGTAGCATTATTCAAGAAGTGACTTCATTGAACTAGGTTCATTCTCTGAATATGTGTAGGCATCATGTAGCATCTCATTCGCGTAGTCGAACTGTGGAGGTCTAGCCGATTAGACTCATTAGGTTCAGACTTAGATAAACTCTCTCCGTGGAAGGACCAAACCTTATACTTCTCATCGAACCCGTGTTTAAACAGTGATAGCGCACGTTGAAATCAAGTGTGACACAAATTTATACGATTTACACAAGGACATGGAATGGCGTCCGAATTGATTATTACATTGTGCAAACTCTAAAAATGCATTCACACCTTCCTCGTACGCGATTGATAATCTATCGGACGAATCCAAGATTTATCCATGAGAGTTTTGATTAGGTTTTATGAACATACCTTTTTGATTACGCGATCGCAACTTCCACAAAACGATCAAATTAGGGCTTGAGAGATTTGGGGCAAAATCAACTGATGTGTGTGAGATTTGGGGGTGAATCGACTAAGTGTGTGTGTTTGAGAGATTTGAGTGATTTGAGTGATGAATCGACTGATGTTTGTGAGAGATTTGTGAGATTTGGGTTAAGTGTGTGTGTTTGAGTGTGTTTCTTATGTTGACAGGAATAGGAGGAATGAATCGATAAGTGGAGTAGGAGAGGAATGAAAACGATTATGACTGCCACTTTTTGACACATGTAAACTCGCGTCATCGCTAATGGACATTTTACGCGTTATGACTCTGATTATGTGACTAAGCTATTTGCGAGTCATCTTCGACTGTTGCTCATAAAAAAAGGGTCAAGGAAGGGGCTGTTTCTACTAGTGGCATGTGTTAGTACAAATCAAGATCATAGAACTCTCATGTATCAAATACAACAAGCTCAATTGCTTTGGCCAAAAAATTTTGACCTCATTTGCCACTAACCGCATAGGACATTATCCTTGTAATATCCTGGGGTATTTTTTTTTGTTTTTACTTTGTACGTATTAATTTGAAATTGTACAAGTGTTGTTGTATTTGATCAATAAAATGTAAATTGTATTGGGGTACTTTGAAATCAAAATTTTATACTTACCGTTGGTATTGTTTTTACCGATTGGATGTTGCTTGGTGAATTTTGATTTTGGCTAAATATACTAGCCATAGCGTACATTACATGCATAGCTAACGTACACTAAGAACGGATGGTTACGTACGTTAAACCATGTTGGTTACGTACGTAACACAGGGTATCAGATCGCATCTGACTTTCGGCGTGTGGGGCCGAGCATGGCTGAACCATTTTAGCTTGATCGTGATAGCTAGGTCAACGCCCATTTCGTACGCTATGCATGGATGCTAACGTACGTAGTGTTGAGGTTGTTACGTACGTCGGTTTGGACAACATACGTAAGGATGTTTCATTTTGAGGCAGTAGCCTCTGAGAGGACGTAGCTTACGCTACATAGTGATGATAGCGTACGAAAGGTTCTCTAACCTACGTTAATCTTGGAGAACAGCGGCCGTTATGTGAAGTGCAGATTATAAAGACATGTTTTGTCTTTCATTTCTACACGATCCAATTCCGATATTTCTCTCTAGAAATCATCCATCTGTATTCCTTAGTATATTCCAGTCCCTTCCGACTTGCTTTGGAGCTTCCTAACTTAGATTGGAGCTTGGGAGCTTGAAGATTGAAGTGGATTCTTGAAGGGTTTGAGATTTCTCTTCATTTTCAAGAGGTATGTTGGTTAATATTGTGTTGAACTCGAGATTATTATGATGTTGATGATGATTACTTCGTGTATTTATGTATTGTTGGAGGCTAGCATGATTCTCGATAAGTTTTTGTAACACATGTTGAGAAAATGATGATTATGACTTGAGGGTGAGTGTGTTCTTGATGTTTTAAGAATACTTGGAGATTAGAATCATGTCGAGGAAGAGTTATGTTAAGATCGTTATATGATTTACATAGCTTTGAGATGATTATTGATGTTGGTTGTGTTCTTGGGAGATTTTAACCATTTTAATGTAGGATTATGATGTGTTATGAGATAATTACCATAATCTTGAAATGGTTAAGTTAATCTTGTTGATTAATCCAAAATTCATGATGAATTGATGATTGATGGTTGTTTAGACATCATGATTGTAGTGTGTTGATGATCCTCGGGTGATTATGATGATACATGATGATGTCATTATAATAGGATGTTTAATGTGATGTTGTTCTTGATAATCCTTGTTGAATTGTTTTTTTACAAGTATTAAGAACATTATGATCATGTTAATTGATCATTGATGTGATTGAAGGATGTTAGAATTCACAGTTGAGGACTATGATATTCGTTTGTGTGGTTTGATCGATTCGCGATTGAATCGAGGCTATCTATTGTGTTGTTTTTGATCGACATTGTGTTATTGAATGAATTGTATTTTGTTCAAGGTTGTTCGAGTGCTTGTGATTGTTGGAGGACACCGTTCATCGTTTGTGGGAGGATTTCATCGCCTTCGGTTTGAGGGAAGTTTTATACTTGTACTTGTCAATGAGATTAATGTTATCATGTATGTGTCTGAATGTGTTGTATCATTTCGAGACGTAGTCTCTTCATGATTTTTGTTGATGTCAGGGAATTGTTTGATACGATACCCTTTGGCACTTATGCCAAATGTTATTATTCTTCGTCAATGTCCGGTTCAAGACATTGAGACTCTTATTGTTATTGTTGTTGTCGATAACCGGTTTGTGGTATTGATGTATCGATTGTCATTGTTGATGTTGATGTCGTCCTAAGACATTGTTGTGATCGTTGTTACTGATATTAGTGTTGTTGCTATTGGTGTTGTATTGGCCAATTGAAGGCATTGACGTATTCGATTATCATCTCTGTTTTCGGTGGCCGATTAAAGACGCCAGGGCATCTATTATAATTATATCGTTGTTATTGATTGGTCATTTCTAAGGGAATCGAAGTATTGAATTGGGACTATCGAGGATGGTTCCCATCCATTGTATCGTTGTTATCGATTGTCCATTTATAAGGCAATCGAAGTATTGAATTGGGACTGTCGAGGATGGTTCCCATCCATTGTATCGTTGTTGTAGATTGGTCATTTCTAAGGCAATCGAAGTATTGAATTGGGACTGTCGAGGATGGTTCCCTTCAGTTGTATCGTTGTTATCAATTGGCCATTTCTAAGACAATCAAAGTATTGAATTGGGGCTATCGAGGATGGTTCCCATCCATTGCATCGTTGTTATCGTTTATCTGTTCTAAGGTAATTGAGGTATTGAATTGGGATAGTCGAGGACATTTCCCATCCGTGGTATTGTTGTTATCGATTAGCCGTTCTAAGGCAATCAATGTATTTGAATTGGGACCGCCGAGGACGGTGCCCATCCATGATATATTATTGTCGTGTTGGCCGACTCAACACAGCATATTATCATTCTTGTCAATTTGGTAATTTTGTGATTGTTGCCGTATGTGATTAATTGTGTTTGGAGGCTAGACTCGGCTAGTGCTCAATGGATAAGTTTAGGACTTGAACCTTCGCGGTTGGTTTCCCAACGCCTACAGTTCAGTAGGTCACGTCACTGGGTGATCTCATTGTGGGTAAGTCTATGGCTTGAACTTATCGCAATTGGTTTCCCAACACATGATATTCAGCAGGTCACGGTCATAACATGACCTCATTGTGATACAACTTTGGCTGTATGGCTTCATCCACCTCATTGTGATACAACTTCAGCTGTATGGCTTCGTCAACGTCATTGTGATATAGCTTCGACAGTGTGGATTCGTCCACCTCATTATGATACAGATTCGGTTGTGTAGCTTCGTCCACCTTATTGTCATACAACCTCAGCTGTGTGGCTCCATCTCATTGTGATACAGCATCGGATGTGTGGCTCGGCCACCTCATGTGATACAACTTTGGTCTGTTTAGCTTCGTCCATCTCATTATTGATTTTGTAGCTTCGACTGAGGAGCTTTCAGGCTATTGTGATGATTTGTAGCTTCGGTTGAGGGGATTTCAGGCCATCGTGATATTTTACAACTTCGGCTGAGGGCATTCAGGCCATGTGCGATCTATTGGTATTTCAGCTGGAGCCTTCGGGCATCGTTGTTGTTATCTGTATCAGTTTTGGGCTGATTTGCCTTCGAGTAATTAGTATCTGTGTTCTATATTGATTATTCGCCATTAGGAATTCGTATTCTAACCTGTTGAGCAGGGACTGGTTATATGCCGTGGGCATAGTGTTTCTCGAATGCTCGGTTCTTACCATTATTTGTGAGCATCTCGTATTATCATTGTTGTACCATTTGTTTTGCCTTTGGGTGCATATGATATTCGTTATCTTGATGACTGACCCCGTGGGGCGGAACATATTTTTATGTTTTAGGTGTTGCAAGGAGGGAGTTAGACACAGGGGCATGACGATGGCGACGAGGCATTCAAGCGATACTAGTCCCGAGTTGTTTCGGTGTTCATGCTGGTCAGTCAATTTGGAGTGTTCTCCAGTTTGTCAATTTTCATTTTGTGTTATCCGAGTAAGGCTCGTGGATGTTGTTGTATTTTTACTTTAGCCATGTAGGCCCATCATCATTGTCATTGAAATTCCACATCAGAATATTATATCGGATATCATGGTTGGGGCTATGATTTTTCTTTTTGGTCAGTTGATGTATTTTAGTCGTGTTCGTCTGGTAGATTTCCTGGTGTGGGGTCCACGGCACTGTAATAATCTAATGGAATTTTGGGGGTGTTACAATCCTGATCACTTAGAAGAAAGAATCATTTCTTGGTATTCAATAAACACAGCTACTTGCCTATTAAGATTCACTTCGAGGTTGATCCCTACCGATAGATGATTGGACCAAACTACTCTAGTCACTAACTTAGTGAAACAAGCATATCTTCTACTGAACCCTCAAGTCAAAGGTTCATGCATACCTATCATAACCTTACAATTCAGCCATTGACCATCTTAGTGTGAAATCCATGTGACCAAATCGAGGTGAGTCGTATCCATGTAAACTAATTCAATTAGTATACCTATATAGAATGCTCCAACTACTCCTGAGTGAATACATGCACACATATCCAAGCATGGGTGTACAAGTTTTCAGTAAAACTTAATGCCCAATTAAGTTTCATCGACTTGCAGATAAGTTAAGCTTTTGAGTTCTAAACATATCTGTAATACCATCGGTATTTCATGCTTTAATAACCTTGTACTATGTGATTTCTACAGTGTTATGTTGCTTTTTATATTATGTGATTTCATTTTAAGTGCTATTGTGATACAATTGTGTGATGTAAATAGAACGGGGTAATGTACCTTGACGCCGTTGGACAATCGTTGGTGTGAATATGACGGTGGTCAACATCTTGTTCCCCAATAAATTGTTGACAAGTGAAAAGGGTGGTCACTCCGAGATGGTTAAAATGTGATATATGACTAAGGGACTGAGTGGCTAACGTACGCTATAGAATATGCATAACATATGCTAATTTTGTAATATTACATACGTTAACGTAACTTGGTTATGTACGTAAGGGCTGAGTTGGTCTTCCGAGCATAATCTTTCCTTTGACACGGATAGGGGTACTTTCGCCGGGCTAGAAGACAAACGAGCCAACTGCTCGTAGTGTACGCTAATTACCAAACTTAACGCATGCTATGGTCGGGTGATTTACGTATGTTATGGCACCCTACGTATGTAAAAGATGGTGGCATTCCGGGCAATAGCCTCGAGACGGCCTTTACGCACGTTAACTAGAGGGCATTACATACGTAAGCCCTGTTATGTACGTAAAGCCTTGATGTATAACGTACGTTAACGTAATAGAGTGTTATAAAATAACACTTCATCATTCATTTCCCTCGACCAAAAACCTCTTGAGAAACATCCTTGAAGCTTTCTTCCGACCCTTACATGATTCTTAACCTCCCAAATCACTTGTATCAACATAGAGGAAGGGATTACTCAAGCTCCGGAGAAGATTATCTTGGTCAATCGATCCACTCTTCGTTCCTCCTCGTGGTTCTTCGTCGGATTGTCATCATTCCTCAATGTTCCTCCTCTATTAAGGTAAGACTATCAAACCTTGAGGCTATCTCTTCAATGTTGTCATTATGCCTATTGGATTATCGGTATTCGGGTAGTTTGATAACTCTCGTAGACAATCTAATCGGACGAACTTGTAGTAATCAAACTATCATTGCACATATATTTCGTTTCCAAGAATCTCGTTATATTAATCATATGCGATAATCCCCATCTCAATCAACCTTGGTAATGTAAAACTTGACGAATCAATTGTAGTAGAAATTGCGTAGGAATCCGTCACCGTATGTTAAACTAGTCGTAACCCAGGTTTGCCATATGATTACCAACATTAAATTAACTAGGAGGAATCAATTTGATAGTATTATTATCATTGAGAATCACCCATTGAAATCATGTGTAAAATGGTAACCCACTGACTTGAAATAGAGAATTGAATTAGTAGTTATGGAGTTCAATTATGTTATGGTCGATTGTTGCTAACCGAAATGACGATTGGGGGTAATCTTGTTGAGAAAATTGTTATAACAAACGTTAATCATAGAATTGAACGACATAATAATACGTATTGCTTGTAAACTTAGAAGCACGATATTAGTTTTGGCGAAATCAAATAAGTTAAGAATTCGGTTAGGAGAGGGAAGGGGAAACTAGTTTTATTCATCTTTATCCGTACGAGATGTTAATCGGGGATTACATGATTAGGTTAAGCTCAATCGGTCATGGGAGTCCAAGTTATCGAAAGGCACCTACCGTCGGATTAAAGGCAAGTAAAGTCTTGGTCGAGAAATGTTAATCTTATTGCAATGTGTCTAGCATACGCTAATGTGTGTTACTTACGCTAATGTGTGTTACTTACGTACGTAACCTTATGGTGTAATATACGTAATTGAGTTCAGAAATGAGGATAGTTAACTATCAGGACGATAACGTACACTAATTTTTGATGGGTAGCGTACGCTAAGAGACTTATGTACGTTATGCATGAAGGCTAACGTACGTTAAGATCAGAAAATTATAAATAAGACATCACCCCATTTCATTTCAACTCATTTATTTCACTTAGCCTTCAACATACTTCGTGCCCAGAGAGATCCCAGCCTCCTTAAACACATATAGACCATCTCTACTTGATCATTGAAGATTGAATATCATTTATGCTTGATCATTGAAGTGGAGAAGCATCTTGGTTTGGCACACAAGCAACCGGACTTGGATTCTACCTATTGTCTTGGTGCTTTCTTGATCTCAAGGTATGTTATACTATCTCCAGCCTTGGATTCGTGTTCTTAAGGATATGATAATCATGCTATCAAGATATTAAGTTCTCGAGATGATTTATTCGACCAACATCATGATTAGGAAGTTGAGATGATTATGCTTTAAGTACCTTGGTTAAGAACATCATAATTTGAATCTTGTTACGATGAACAATTTAAGGAAGCTTTCGAGATTGGTAATCCAAATTTGGAAGGTGTCTTCGTAGTAACCACGGGCTTGGTATTAACATTATTGTTATTAGACGAACCTAGGAAGTTGATCATGGAAGGATTTGTCATATCTTGTAAAGGTGGATTGTTAAGTAAATCTTCAAGATGATAGTTTAAATGATATAAAGATATTGATATCAACTATAGGCCTTCTGATTTATGCTTGTGTAATTGTAATCAAGATTGGAGTATGATCACCATGATGATATACGTATCCTTGAATTCGAAGATGTTGTTATCCGTAAGATCATTCATAATTTTATAAGCATGATATGTATGGAGATATTATGCATTAATCGCTGAGGACTCCGTAGGCTTCATCACAAATTGAGACAGTCGTCTGCCCAGTGTGGAACTCTCATATGTGTGTTTAGCGTACGCTAAGCTACACTAGTAGAATTCACATTATTAACGACAAAGCAATAACGATCAACTGAAATTTTAGACGTTAAAAAGTATATATATATACTATTATTAACAAGGAATTTTAGTATGGTCGTAAAAACCCAAACTGATGAAGTCCAAAAATAAGAAGTCCATCGTTATTGGAAAAAAAAATCGCTGACTACTCCAAATTGGAGTTCGACTCTCCGCAGAAACAAAAAAATCCAGAATAAAAAAACCCCTCTCTTACTCGATTTGTCTCATCAGTACCTCAAAAGTTCAAAACCTCAACTCCTCCAGGGTTTTCTCTCAGTCGCTCCTCACCCAATTTCTATCTAATTTTTTTGTCTTGCTTCCGAGCAACTCGTGTTTCCTCAACGACAGACCTTCACCGATTACTCAGTTTTGCTGTTCACCCACACTCCTCCAGGGTTCATCAATTACTCAATTTTCTAAGTCCATCGATTAGTCGATTGCTGTTCTGGAGAAGCCTTTTGCTGTGGCATAACCCTTGATTACAAGTTGTAAGTGGATCTGGTAAGCTCCCGATTTCTAGTTTCTTGATTACAAATTCCTTACAATTTTTTCAATTTTAATCTTTAGTTGTTAGTTGTTGTTTATGAAGCAGGAATTGAATTGAATTTTTTGTCAGGAATTTTTATTCTACTTTTACTGAATTCTTTGTTTGCTTCAATTGTTATTTTTATGCTAAATTATGTGTTTGTAAATATATGTGTTTGTTGAATCTAAAGTTAAAAAACTCTCTAAAAGTTTCAAGTGTCTGGTAACATCAAATTCACATGGGCAATCTGAATTTGAGTTATTTCATACAAGCTTTATTGTATTAGCTTGAAGTTTTATTGAGCATTCAGAAATCTCAAGTACAATATTACAAAAAATACCATGCTATGTATCTGACTTGGTTCTTTGTGGTCGGTCTTTAGAAGCAGGTATTATTTTTTTGTATTTGAATATTAGGAACATTTTGGGTGCTTGGATTTAGCCGTGGTACGGGCTGATCAATTAGTAATGAAAGAAAAAAGAATATTACAGCATAGTAATTATATATTGTGTGTAATAAAGAATGGACTGGACAATCAATGTGTCTCTGAATAGTCATTTTTAAATCAGAGATGACAACAACACCAAACATTTTATTTGTATTATTAGTCATATGTTGGTTAGCCCCTGAGTCAATCATCCACCCCAACTGACCCCATTAATTTTTATATTGGCACAGAAAAATTTATAGAAGTTCTGATTGAAAAACACATTACAATTGAAAAAGGAGCAAGATGCACTATCTGCCATATTGGCATGTGCAGAGGAACTAGTTTTATCATTCAAAAGAGTCATCAACTTCAAAACCTGTTCATTTGTGAAAGACAAAGTGCCAGAACTTTTGACATCACTATTGACCACAGCATTATTATTTTTGTTAAAACCATTTGCAGGCTTCAAATTAGGATTTTTCTTAAAACGTGGAGGGTAACCAATAATTTCAAAACATCTGTCAATAGTGTGTCCTTTTAAACCACAATTCTTGCACAATAAACTGTCATAATTCCCTCTATTGTTATTTATATTGTTACTAGACCAATTATTGTTAAAAAATTTCTATTATTACCATTAGGCATAGAAACAAAAGCGGACACTTGAGGTTTTTCAGATTTCACAGATGAAGAAGGAATCCCTCTGTGGGACTCTTCTCTGGATATAATAACAAAAGCATCCTTAATTTCAGGAAGGATTTCCCTAGTCAAAAGGCTGCTTCTTATAGGTTGATAATGCCATCAAGCCCCATAAGAAATTGCATCAATTTTAACAGTTTTCCGTGAATAATTAATTCAGCTCTAGCCTCACATGTACAGTCCGGTAATTTGGTAATTAATTCACTAGAATTTACATTACTAACGACAAAGTAATAACGACAAATTGAAATTTGAGACGTTATAAGTATATATATCACACTATCAACAAGGAATTTTAGTTTGGGTCGTCACAACCAGCCCATTACAGCCCAAAATGTAGAAGCCTGTCGTTAATGAAGGACACCACTCTCATCATCCGCCATAAACCTCAACGCCTCCGTGGGAGGTTCTTCCAAAACCTTCATCTGCCCCATAAAAACATGTGCCACTTCCACCCCCTATCCCGACTCAACAACTCCAGACAATCTCTTAAAATGATGTAGTTACTAAACTAAACCCATACCAACATAAATGACTGTTGTGTTTTCTTTTGCAGATATTTTATATATAACATGTATTTCCATTTTACTTGGTGGAAATGACTCCTAGTAAGGAGTGGATGGCCATTGAAGACTACGTAAATGACCCATCATATGAAGTGGGAGTTAATAGTTTTATAGACTATGCATTTCGGAAGTTAGGAACTAATATTATTCGTTTTCCTTGTTGCAAATGTATGAATGGAGGGTCTGGTGATAGAGAGAAAGTGCGGGAACACTTATTAGTTTTTGGAATCGTCAAAAGGTACACCTTCTGGTATCATCATGGGGAAAGGTTGGGTGAGCCTTCATCGAGGGATAATGTTGTAGAAGGAAATGAAAACCAAGATGAAGTGCTTGGTATTTTAAGGGATTTATATCCGGAGTACAATGATGTTGGTTCCTCCTTTGATGATGATGATCATGATGATGTTGAGGAGCCACGCGCTGACACTAAGAAATTTTATAAATTGTTGAAAGATTCACAACATCCGGTTTATGAAGGTTGCAAGAGTTCTAGAATGTCCGCACTCTTAAAACTTCTTCATTTTAAGACTCTTGGCCGTTGGAGCAACGAGTCATTTACCATGCTTCTAGAATTCCTGAAGAATGATCTTCTTCCTGAGGGATCAAATTTGCCAGATTCGTATTATGAGTCCAAGAAGATCATGAAAGACCTTGGGCTATCATATCAGAAAATTGATGCATGTATTAATGATTGCATGTTATATTGGAGGGAGAATGATAAGCTCGATGCATGTAATATATGTGGTGCATCAAGATGGAAAGTTGATAAACACAATGGGGAGAACAAGTGTAAGACAAATGGTAAATGAATACCTCATAAGACATTAAGATACTTTCCATTAAAACCAAGGCTCCAACGATTATATATGTGCTCCAAGACAGCTTCTTTGATGAGGTGGCACCATGGTAAAAAGAAGCTAGATGGTACGCTGAGACATCCTGTTGATGGATCAGGTTGGAATTATTTTGACAAAAGTAATCCTAATTTTTCTGCGGATCCTCGAAATGTTAGGCTAGGGCTTGCTAGTGATGGTTTTCAACCCTTTGCAAATTCAAAGACATCATATAGTATATGGCCAATGATACTTATTCCGTATAACTTGCCCCCTGAACTTTGGATGAAGCAGTCTAATATGATTCTATCAATGCTTATTCCTGGTCCTAAAGGCCCCGACAATGTAATTGACATTTACTTGCAACCTTTAGTTGAGGAATTGAAGGAACTGTGGGAAACTGGTGTGGAGACCCTTGATGCAGCAGCCCAACATCATTTTCAACTACGTGTAGCTTTAATGTGGACCATTAACGATTTTCCAGCATATGGGATGTTATCTGGGTGGAGTACTAAGGGGTATTTGGCATGCCCTGGTTGTCTTAAAGATACACGATCGATGAGGCTATGTAATGGGGGTAAGGAATGCTTTATGGGCCATCGGCGCTATTTGCCAAAGAATCACAGATGGCGAAAGGATAAGGATTCATTTGATGGAGTTGTCGAGCGTGGTCTACATCTAAAACCTTGTTCAATTGATGATATTCTTCGTCAACTTGAGGATCTCAAGAACATCAAATTGTCGAAGGATCCACGTGTGAAGACAAAAATATCTCATGAGCTTAGGGGGGACAACTGGAATAAAAGAAGTATCTTCTTTGAGCTTCCATACTGGAGGACACATTTATTACGACAAAATTTAGATGTGAGGCATATTGAGAAGAACATATGCGACAGTGTTCTTGGGACAATTATGAACACCAAAGGGAAGACCAAAGACACCTTAAATTCACGTCATGACTTGGAAGCTTTGGGGTTGAGGTCAATGTTGCATCCAGTCCAAGAAGGGGACAAGTTTAAGATGCCTCCAGCTCCATATACCTTTTCTCCTTATGAGAAGCGAACTTTCTGTAATTTTTTAAAAGATCTAAAAGTTCCTGATCGTTTATCATCAAATATTTCTTATTGTGTAAACTCCAAGGATGCTAAAATTTCGGGTTTGAAGAGCCATGACTGCCACATAATACTCGAGCATCTCCTTCCTTTAGCAATACGTGGTCTTCTCACTCCAGATGTACGTGAAGCATTAATTGAGTTACCAATGTTCTTTACTTCGTTGTGTGCTAAAGTACTTAATGTGGATGACTTGGAGCAGCTAGAGTCTCAAATCCCGATCACTCTCTGCAAACTAGAGAAGATCTTTCCTCCTTCCTTCTTTGATGTGATGATGCATTTATCTATTCATTTAACAAATGAAGCTAAAATTGGAGGTCCTGTTCAGTTCAGATGGATGTATCCCATTGAACAATACATGTATACACTTAAGTCATATATACGGAATAGGGCTCATCTAGAGGCTTCAATTGCGGAGGGATATTTAGCAGATGAGTGTATGACTCTTTGCTCAAGGTATCTGCATAGTGTAGAGACAAGATTTAATCGTCTTGGTCGTAATTATGAAAATGTACGTGGTGGTGGTGGTGGAATATTGCCTATTTTTAGTCATCCTGGCCGAGGTTTAGGAGCTGCAACTTTTAAAGATCTCCAAAAGCGTGATTTGAATCAATCTCACATTCATATTTTAAAGAATTGTGATGACGTTCAACCTTTTCTTAGATATGAATCTAACTATTATCATTTTTTCCTTCTATTTTTCTTAAGTTGTCAATTTTTAAGTACTTTCATTTTTATAGAGAGTTTTATGAAGCTCATGCATCGACGAATCTTGGAATCACTGAAGAGGAATGGAGCCATAATTTTAAGAAATGGTTTAAGAATGAAGTAAGCAATTTACTTTTTATCATGTTTTTGGACGAATGAAATTCAAACAAATAAATAAATTAATGTTTGATTATTGCCTTTTGCTAGGTCGCGCGGTTATACGAAAATGATAAGAGCACGAAAATGAACAATTTGCTCTCATTGTCACGTGGGCCAACACAATATGTGACATCTTACAGTGGTTATATCGTTAATGGTTAAAGGTTTCACATAGAAGATCGTGAAAAATCTTTGAGAACCCAAAATAGTGGGGTGGTTGTGATTGGAAACACGGGGAATGGAGATGAGAACATAGATTATTATGGAGTAGTAACTGATATAATAGAAATCCAGTATCTTGGGCGGAATCGAGTTGTGTTATTCCGATGTAAATGGTGGGATGTATATGATAAGTTAAGAGGAGTCAAAAGTGATGAATATGGATTTGTTAGTGTTAATTGCAACAAGAAATTAAAAACTAATGAACCATTTATCTTAGCTAGTCAAGCGAGACAAGCTTTCTATGTCAACGACAACATTAATAAAGGTTGGCAACTCGTGTCAAAGACCCAACCACGAAACTATAATGAGATGGCAGATGATGAAAATGATGGTAGAAATGAAGATGGTGTATATCAACATGGTGAATTATTTGAACCTACAACATGGTATACGTTACTAGCTTCTACAAGGAACAAATGTTTGGATGATGTTTGTTCTGCCAAAAATAAATAATTGAAATCTGCACTTTGTTTCGTAAAACCTTTTCGTATGGCTTTGCTATTGTAACAACTTGAATATTGGAATCATAGTAGGTTGCAACGGCTATAGGAAATATAGTATAGTTCAGACTTATACCAACTTAGTTTGAAAATGTGTGGTGCATCAGTTAAAATGTGTGCTTCAAACATACTCAACACATTTATGTCTTTAGATTCATCGACCAACATAAAGTAAACTGCTCATTCTTGCCCTAATGACGCTGAGAAAATTTCTCACCACATTTATAACACAAGTGATTATTCCCCTTTTAAACCTGATTTGAAACTAGACACAAAGTAAGACTCTCCCAAACTAGCATTTTTACAAAGCAAAACTGCCTTGAGTTTTTCAAACTTATCAATATATACCATGACTGATCCTATTTGAACCAATTTGTTAAACTCCTATTGAGCATCAATGCCCCCTTTTATGTCAACCTTTTAATCAAATCCTCACAAAATTCCAACCAAGACATACACCCTTTCACAGATTTATAACTTTGAAACCAAGTATCTGCTTTCCCAGCAAGATACAACTCTACTAAATCACATTTGAGATTGCCACTAACCTGGTTGAAGAGAACTTATTGCATTTACGAATCCAGTTTATTGGATCTTCTCCTCGGAAATGAGTCAATTCAACCTTGAGAATACTGAAACTCAACTTGCCCTGATTCTCTTTGTCAGACCTTTGCTGTATCGATGATGTGTTTGTGTTGTAGTTTGTAAGTGTGTCATGATTACCTACATTACATGTTTATGACTGTGCTATAACCACATTCTAAAGTCAGTCTTCTAATAGATGTATTCTTCCATGTGCCGTAATGTGTTTTTATAATTATGTATATAACTAATATACTTTTAGTCTGTTACATGTAATCATTGTTCTGTTATGAGATAATATTGCTTATTTATCTTTGTTGTGTACATTGTTATGTGTAGTCTTTGATTTTCGTTTACCCGATTTTTCTAAAGTATTTTATTAATATATTTTTAATAATAAGGAAACTTGATAGAAATTTCAAGTCGTTACGAAACATACATTTTCTAAAAATATTTGCGGAATTTAAATTGAGTTCAAATCTCCAATACAACCGTAAAAATTCAACAGTGGAACTTGAGATGACGTGAATGCAAAGTGCTTGAATATTTAACCAACAAATAGAATAACCCACTAATTAAAATTTTGATATGCATAGATTTTGATGCATATTTCTTCCATTACTTTTCTGATCGGTAATAATAAGTAATTTTGCTGATAATGTACTACTAAATGCACCTAATTGATTTACATTTTATGATTTTCAGGGAAAATGGTTCGTCCAGATGAGAAAGTGGTTCATCCTTATCAAAAAGTGGTTCATCCAAATGAGGAAATGGTTCGTCCAAATGAGCCTGCACGTAAAAAACCTTCTATGCTGGGTTCTAAAAGGCATTATGTACCACCTCAATGGTTGGCAAGGGGACGTGTACAGAGGTTAGCAGAGATTTATCCTTTCAAAAGACAAGTTGGAGCTAAATCTTGCATTGGAGCTGACAGTGATGTATTAAAGTCAAATCAATGTCAAAAAAGTCGTCCAAAAGGGCTTTTTACTAAGAATAATTCTAATGTCAATGTTCATGGAGCTTCCTTCAATCCATTATTTGCCCCCTCTCCTCCTATAAGCAGTAACATTATGGAAGATTGGAATTCATCATCAGATTCAATTCATGAGGATAATAATGATGACCATGAGCTGGATTCTTCATTTGAAGGTGCGGATATGCACATTCAACTAGGCAATGAGAATGTTGATGATCATGATCATGATTCGGATGATATTGAAAATGTCAATGACAACGACAATGTAAGGGGTAAATCTTTAGCAATTCAAAAAGATGCACAAGGTAATGGTTTCACATCTTTCTTTCCTTTGATATGTCTTTTTAATTTTTATCAGTCAGTGATTTGAAGAATATTTTATTTTAGTTGAAGGTGGTGGCTCGTCTACTACTAAGAAGAAAAATGAGAGTGAAAAAAAAGGGGAAGAAACAAATGTCAGGCAATTGCAAAGCTTAAACCTAATGAAAAGTTAGAAATTGATTTCTACAATAATCGAGCTATGGGGATGAATCACAAAGTATTTGCAAGACATTTGGGAATCATAGTGCGAGATACAAATATGTGTCCTCTGAGAGTGCACAAGTGGAATGATATTGGAGAAAGAGAAAAGGAACACATGTGGAATGCAGTTACGGTAAGAAGTCAGATAAGTAGATTTAAGTTTTTTCCCTTAAATCAATGCATAAACTATTTCAACTTCTCCCTTTTGAATAAAATAAAGAAAGCTCTAAAAATTTTTAACTAATTTAAATATCAAAAGATGAAACCTAAAAAATATAAATTAAAACAAATACTGAACAGTCAGGCATAAACTCTCAATTCCTCCCTCCCTCTCTCTCTCTTTCCACTTGGTAATACTGTACACAGTTAGGTAGTCTAACTTTTTTCATCAAAGCATATCAATTATCATTATTATTATTGATATCCAAGTTGAATCAGAAAGATCTCACCCCTAGATTATTTATTGTATTATAGGATGTCTTTACTAATGAAAATATGGAAACTTACACGAAGCATGTTCTTGCGCATATGAGAGAGTTATGGACGAATTGGAGAGCGGACTTATTAAGGTATAATGTCACCAAAAAGAAAATCACCTTACAAGCTGCATACAAAGGTAAACCACCCAATGGACTGGACAAGGATGAGTGGAAGTGGCTCATAAAGGAGATATATTCAAGTGATGATTTTAAGGTAACTTGTACATAAGCTGGGTACGACACATTTCAGCTCCTTCCATTATATTTATTGCAATAATAGTAGTTCTTTTAAATTTTAGGAAAGAAGTGCAAGGAACTCCATTAACAGAGGTTATTATGCTAAAGGGCTAATGCATCGAACAGGGAGCAAGCCTTTCAGGCAGGTCATTTGGGATGATTTGGTAAGAAATATAATATTTAGATTATTTTCTCGTTGTTCAGAAATTATATATGAATAAAAATTATTTTGAGAATTGAAGATTTGTTTACGGAAAAAGGGAGCAAATAAGGGGAATAAACCAAATTTGGTTGATGTGTTCTATTCGACTCGCAAGAAAGGCACTGAACTTCCAAATGTCGAGACAACACAAAAATACGTATGTCCATTGAATGCCTATATAGAGTTGAACCAACTTAATTTGTTAATTTCTTAAATATTAATAATTCGATTATGGTTATGTAGGATGAAATTCGAGACATAATGAAAAAAGAACCATCTCTGTCCCATGTTGATGTGAGAAATACTTTTGTTATGTTTTTTTTGCACATATATCAGGTATATATAATGGTTTGAAGCTGTCTTTTTTTAGAGTCAGCTTCAATCTTTTAGGAATTTGTCATGGCATGTTAATTCACATGTGTGAAAGTTGGATTTGTTAGATTTTTAGTCCCCCTGACTAATAATTTGACAAGTAATTATTACAAGTAATATTTAGACCACCCTACTATATTCTGCAGAGAGAGAGTTGTTTCACAAGTAGTAATTAGTGCCATTAAACCTACTGTTTGTATTAATAGGCATAGGTAATTGCATAGTCGTTGATGTCAGAAGCCTTACATTTATTAAGGAATGGTTTGAAGGTGTTGATGCTGAGAAATAACACTATGTGGCAAGTAAATGTAATTTTTTTGAGGTTGGTATATAACAAATCACAATATCTTTTCAGTCCGCAATTTTTACTAACTCGATGCACAAAAGTAAAAACGTAACTCATGGTCAGATTAGTGGTATGGAAAAGTTTAATTATTATAATCTGACAATAAGATATGGTATTTACAGATAAGAATCCTCTTTATCTCCAAACTAGGAATTTTGGAAAAAGGTAAAATGGGGAAAAAACTCAATCCACCAGATAAGCTAAAATGAGATGGAACCACATAAATAATTCCCCCCTCTTCCGCCTGCGTAAGTGTCCGCGCTCCTGTCCTCCCTCTCTCCCTCCCTTCCTTCCTCCCTCTACGGAATAAAAAAAGATAAACACAACAGAATTTCTGATAGAAATTGTTTTGAGGGCTTGTTTTTTGTGTTAATTTTCAGACGAGTTGAGTTTGGATATGTGGATTTTGATGTTGATATGATGTTTATGAGTTAGGCAGACGACGGTTTTGATGTTGGTCTGATGTCTATGGGTTTTGGCGGCAATAGAGGTTGAAATCCGAAATTCCGGAAGGATTGCTGTGAGATCAGCCAACAGCCCGCGCTTCTCCACATACTCTTGGTCTGTTTCCAAGTCCCCTTCGTCTTCAAAAATGGGTTCAGTGAGTTTCTCAAGAAGATTCATTTTTAGCAGTAAAATTAATGGGGTTTAGGTTTAGAGCCCTCTCTGCTCGAAAGCGAAGAGAGTGTATAGAGATAAAGATGATCCCCCTTCGCCCTCTTTTTTTTATTCACACGCGAACTACTGGTGTTCGTGGAATTTGGGAACTTGTGACCTTTAGCTACGAGCAACTCCACTTAACCACTAGACCATCACCAAGCAACTCCACTCAACCACTAGACCATCTCCACTGGGATACCCCTTTCGGCCTCTTCACCTCTCGTTTTAGCTACAAGAAACACCACTCAACCACTAGACCATTCCCACTGGGATACCCCTTTCGCCCTCTTGACCTCCAGTATCGATCAATACTCAAGAGAAAAGATAAGTTTATTAATATAGGATATGATGTTTATATAAGATTTTGGGTGCAAAAATCACGATTTATAAAATTAGTCACATCAGCAAAATTGAATTAAGATGAAAGTTTTATTGATTAACTTATTAGCACTCTGTCCACCCGTTATAGATCTTTAGTAATTTTAATTTTAATGCATTATTGAAATTTATCTTGGATACTAATTACTTAACTGTAATGCTATATTCGAATAATTATTTAGTTCTATGATCTATTATGCTATTATTTTAGGCGTCTTTTTCATATTGACATTGTTGACACACCCTTTGTTTTTCAAGATTTAATTCCCTTTGATTCTTTTGTTGATGTTCTGTTCTTTTAAACTACTTAAGAATACTGATTTGTTTGTTCTTTTATGAAGATAGCAAAGAAGGTTTTTAAGTCGAAGTCTCGTGATCGGGTTGTGGGTTTTGGAGGGGGGGTAACACTTAAAGATATAACAGGACCACAACCTTGCAGAGAGAAACTTGTATCTGAGTTGTCTGCCGCCAAAAAACAAAACCAAGCTCTTATCAGTCAAGTGGAAACAATACAAGAAGAGAACAATGAACTTAAGGGCCGTATGGGTTCATTTGAAGCTCAGTTGAAAATATTGAAAGATATGTTGGTGCAAAAACTTAATGTTTCCATTCCGTCGGAGAACATTTCAGGCTCATCTAATACTTCAAGATGAGTAATGGCGGCCGCACGTTAGTCCTCACAAGACTTTTATGTAGTAGTTTTTTTTTGTTTAAAAACAAGAATTTGTCCCTACAAGACTTTGCATGTCGTAGTAATGGCAACTTTGGATGTTTGTGGTTTCAAGTAACTAGTATTGTTGGATTATTAATGTTCAAGTTACAAAAGTTAGTTTGATATAGTTGTTTAAAGTTTTTTGATTTATGTGGAATGAAATAGCCAATTCAAAATAAATCGAGGTAATGCGGTTCTTGATATCTATAATTAGAGTTAGCGATGGATTTTTTGGTCGTTATAGTAAAAAAAATTAAAACATTTGGTCGTTAGAATAGAATTTTATGAGGGACTATTTGGTCGTTATGGTGTAAGAGTCGTCATTAATGGATCTTGAATCAACGACAATATATTGTGCCATCGTAAATAAATAACGACAAGTTATTAAGTTAGTTGTTAATTGTTAACGACGAATACTTAGGTTGTCGTTATTACTAAACGATGAATAATTATGCCGTCGTTATTTGCTAATGACGAACGTCATCTTTAAAACCTTTAACGACGGAACCTATTACAATAACCCAACGACGAAATTCTTTTTGTTGTTAAAACTTTTAACGACCTTTTTTTGGTGGTTTAGCGACGACTTTGTTCGTCGTTAAAAGACCTTTTTCTAGTAGTGCTATGTAGCTTACGTACGCTAACAGGCAAGGTTAACGTACGTTACGGTTAGTACGTAACATACATTATATCATCAGACGAGTCAAGTCGACTGATCAGAGAGGGACCGTCGATACATGGTTAGCGTACGCTAGACCTTGTAGCTTACGTACGCTAACGAGTAGGCTTCAGGTACGCTACCCAGGATATGTAACGTACGTTAAGCAGGTCAGGAAGGTTGCGTTTTATGAATTTCCGATCGTAATTTGGATTGTTAGGTGTTCGTACGACTTGAGATGAACTCTATATTATTTCTTTTGTTTAAGGTTCGAGCATGCTACGTGATTGATCGAAGGGGCGATCTTCGAGTGTTTTGATATTTGTGGAAGTATTATTCTTGTCATCGAATCAAGGCAAGTACTTTAATTGTTCTATGCATTGATGTTATACATATTATTGTGCATATATGTCGTTGTTGTATGTCCACCTCGTGTTGGTCCAACGGGATCATCGGGGGATCTATGCTAGCATGCGCTGGATCATCAGATGGGTTTTTCCACCACGAGTTGGTCTGACGGGATCATCGTGGGTTCTAGGCAGTGAACAATGGATCGTCGGAATTACTATGTGTATGTTGTGATTATCATTGTGTATGTTATTTATGAGTTTCTCGTTGGAGGAAACTCGTTGGTATGTTGTCATTCATGTTATTATTATTCTTCGTGAGATGTTGAATAATATGTTGTGGTACTTGTACTAGCATCGTTGTGCTAACCCCTTCGGGGGTGAACATTTGTTTGTGTTCAGGATCCAGGAGAGCAGGGAAACAACCACTGGAGCTGCACGACGACGAGGTGCAGAGTGATGTTGCGGCCGGGTTTATTCGTCTGTTGACTGTGTTGTTTTAATAAGTACTCGAGTACGTCGTCATTTGTGATGTATTAATACTCTTCATTTAGATATTTGTATACTCAGTATTGGCCAGAACTGTTTGTATTTTATTTCAGTTACTTTCATACGTTGGTATCGGTTATCGTCTTTTTATTTCTTCAGCCTTGTAAATTCTTATGTAAAGGATTTACGGTGCTGTAATATTCTTGAATTTATCGGGGGTGTTACAGAATGTGGTATCGGAGCTAAGATTATAGATATCTTGGCCGTTGTGTTAAAATAGGGGTCATGTATTTATTTTGAGGTAACCGGCCATGAATAACATCACTGTACTCCCTACGTCTTCGTGCGGACGGTGGTTGTAAGTTCCTAAACTCTATCTCGTCCTTTACATGTTATACTTCTCTATACTTGAGCATTAGAATGGTATTGTTTCCTGTATATTGAGTATTTATGCTTACAGTATGTTGAGAGGTGGACGTGGACGTGGTCACGGTCGTGGACGCGGACGAAGGAATGCTGAAAGAGAAGCTTCGCCTTCTAATCAGGCTAGCCACAGCTCAGGCGAGCCACAAAGATCTATTAATAATGAACCGGAACCTGTTGTGCCCGAAATCCTTCATCAGGTGGTTAATCAGATGACTCAATTTGCCCAGGTCTTGGACCGAATGCAGGTGGCAGTAGGACTACAGTAGGGAGGTGGACAGCAGGGTATCCCAGACATGGGAAATCGAGGCGACCGATGGATGCAGGAAGTAGCAAAGATGCAACCACCCAAATTCGATGGCTTTTCGGAGACTCCCACATGGGATCATTGGTTAAAGGAACTGGAGAAAAATTTTGCCGGGATTAATTGCCCAGACGACCGGAGAACCTCTATTGCCCAGTACTTTCTGATAGGGGAAGCGTCCGAGTGGTGGGAAGCCATCCGCCCTGTAGATCATGATGCAGACTGGACAGAATTTAAATTGATGATGGAAGCTCAGTACTGCCCTCGTACGGTGATGGAAGCCAAAGTCCGGGAGTTTTTCTCCGCTCAGCCTTCAGATGTGATAGCATCTCAGGCAATTAAGACGTTCAACCAGCAGCTGGCATTTGTTCGACATCTGGTCAGAACAGACGCAGAAATGATGATCTATTTTGATATGAGAATGAAACCAGAAATTCAGAGGTACATGTCCGGTTTTGAATGTACCACTCTTCGTCAATACCAGGATAAAGCATTGGCGTATGAAATCAAGGAAGCAGCAACGGAGAAGTTTGCAGAATCCAAGAAGTAGAAAGTCTCCGGTAGTTTCACGGAGCACAAGAGTAATGGACCCCGGAAGGCCCAGTCATCCTTTCATTCTTTCAAGAAACCCCTGCACCCATCTAAGAGCGGAAGGAACTTCAGAGCAGCATCAGCCACAACGGATGTACCAGGAAATGCTTTAACTGTGCCCAGACGAGGCACTATCGACGAAATTGCCCATACCTGTTGTGACTTGTTTTGATTGTGGTCGAGAGAGACATTGTGCGGTGTTCTGTGAAGAGGCTGCAAAGTCTTTTAGAGCCCGTACATCGCAGCCAGTTCAGAAAGAAGCCAGTATCCAACAGACACATCAAAGTGTTCAGCTGCCTCAGAATTTTGGTCGCGGACGAGGCAGAGGACAGTGGGACCGAAAGGGGACATCGAGTGCTGGATCCGTTCCCCCACGTCTGTACGAGATGAGGAGAGCAGACGATCAGGATGCTGCTGTCGCATCAGGTACTGTTCATATTCTCTCTCGCCAATTAGCGTTTTATTCGATACAGGAGCTACGCATTCATTTATATCCTTGTCTTGTGTAAATCGTTTGAATATTTATGGTTTTCATAATTGTGAGCCTTATGTTGTGGGTTTACCGAGTGGAGAGAGGATTGTGGGAAACTTAGAAACTAGAGATTTCCCTGTATCATTTGGAGGCAGAGAGTGGCCCTCAAATCTGATTGTAATAGAAATGCAAGGAGACGACCTAATACTCGGAGATGATTGGCTTAATCGATATGGAGTTGTTGTAAACTACTGAAAGAGGAATATCTCAGTGATAGCTGACGATGGTTCCGAAATACTATTTGAAGTGTGGAAATCAGGAAGCTCAGGAAAGATGATCAAGGCGATGCAAGCTGTCAAATTGTTGAAACAGGGTTGTACCGGATACCGGTGTTACGCAATGAAGAAAGATGACGGAAAAGTAGAACTCTCATCCATTCCTGTTGTGAACGAATTTCCGGATGTGTTTCTTGACGAATTTCCTGGACTACCTCCACGACGGGATGTAGAATTCACCATCGAGCTGGAACCAGGAGCTACACCAATTTCTAAGGCGCCAAATCGTATGGAACCTACTGAGATGTATGAATTGAAGAAGCAACTGGAAGAGTTACTAGACAAAGGCTATATCCAGCCAAGCGTTTCGCCCTGGGGTGCACCAGTTCTTTTCGTTCGGAAGAAGGATGGATCGCTTCGATTGTGTATTGACTACTGAGAGCTGAACAAAATGATGAGCAACAGTGTTTTCTAAGATTGATCTGAGATCAGGATATCATCAGCTGAGGATTAAGGAATCTGATGTTCCGAAGTCAGCATTCAGAACTCGTTACGGACATTATGAGTTTGTAGTGATGCCGTTTGGTCTCACTAATGCACCTGTCGTGTTTATGCAATTGGTGAATCGTGTGTTCATAGATTATTTGGACAAGTTTGTGGTTGTGTTCATTGATGACATTCTGGTTTTTCTAAAAGCCCGGAAGAACATGCGCAGCATTTGCGGATTGTATTAGAACTTTTGAGAAGCGAGCAATTGTACGCCAAGCTTTCTAAGTGTGAATTCTGGCTAACGGAAGTAATGTTCCTCGGTCACGTGGTATCAACAGAAGGATTCCGAGTAGACCCCCAGAAAATCGAAGCAGTTATGGATTGGAAGCCTCCTAAGAACGTAAAAGAAGTCCAGAGTTTCTTAGGACTTGCTGGATATTATCGACGATTCGTGGTAGGGTTTTCCAAAATTACCCGCCCACTTACTCGACTACTGCAGAAAACTCAAAAGTTTGAGTGGAACGAGATGTGCCAGAAAAGCTTTGATGAATTGAGGAAGAGATTGACGACAGCACCGATTTTAACACTCCCACAGGGAACTAGAGGATTCATAGTTTACAATGATGCTTCGAGCCAAGGGCTCGGATGTGTGTTGATGCATAATGAGAAGGTGATCGCCTATGCATCACGACAGCTGAAACCTTATGAAGTGAATTACCCAACGCATGATGTGGAGCTGGCAGCAGTAGTTTTTGCTTTGAAAATCTGGAGACACTACCTGTACGAGACTCACTGTCAAATCTTTACCGATCACAAGAGTCTCAAATACATCTTCAGTCGGAAAGAGTTGAACATGCGGCAAAGGAGATGGCTGGAATTGATTAAGGACTACGACTTGGAGATTCTTTATCATCCAGGCAAAGCAAATGTAGTGGCTGATGCACTTAGCCGCAAGCTTGTTTCTATTCAGATGCTGGAGACTCTGACCTCCCAGCTCGGCATTCAACGAGAAATGATTCACGAAGGAATTGAAGTATGGTTGCAAAGAGTCCAAGGACAACTGCGTGTGATGGAACTAACTTCATCATTAACCGAAGAAATCAAATCTAAGCAAGTTGATGATCATCTGATGATTCAATTACGTGATGAAGTGATCAAGGGAAAGGCCCCAGGATTCGTAATTCATGATGACAGAGTTTTGAGATTTCAGAACCGATTTTGCATCACCGGTGTCGATATTCTGAAGCAGACAATTATGAAGGAAGCTCACAACACGCCCTATTCTATCCACACGAGCACTAATAAGATGTATAAGGACCTGAAACAGAACTTTTGGTGGGGCAACATGAAGAAAGACGTAGCGGATTGTGTCTCGAAATGTTTGACTTGTTAGCAGGTTAAGATCGAGCATCAATGACCTGCCGGAATGCTGAAGCCGCTCCCGATTCCTGAATGGAAGTGGGAGGATATATCGATGGACTTTATCACTAATATGCCGAGAACCAATACAGGAATGAACATGATTTGGGTGATAGTTGACCGTCTAACCAAATCAGCTCATTTTCTAGGCATTAAGGACACTTGGGGACCCGAGAGGTTGGCACGAGTATTTATTTCAGATATAGTCCGATTGCATGGTACGCCGAAGACCATTATTTCTGACCGAGATGGACGTTTTGTATCTCATTTTTGGAAAGCAGTTCATAAGGCCTTGGGAACCGAGTTGAACTTCAGCATAACTTATCATCCGCAGACAGACGGACAATCCGAGAGGACTATTTAAACGGTGGAAGATATGCTGAGGGCTTGTGCCTTAGATTGGTCAACTGATTGGGAAATTCATCTATCATTGATTGAATTCACCTACAACAATAGTTGGCATGCTTCCATTAAGATGGCACCATTTGAGGCATTATATGGGAGGAGATACAGATCGCCCCTATGTTGAGACGATTCATCAGACTTGATCGGGACGGAACCAGAATTAATCGTACAAACACGAGAGAAGATAGCTTTGATTCGTGAAAGGCTGTTGACCGCCCAGAGTCGACACAAATCTTACGCAGCCATGCGCCGTCGCCCGTTAGAGTTCATTACTGGAGATCATGTACTTTTAAAGGTTTCTCCTACTCGGGGAATCTTTTATTTCGGAAGAAAGGGGAAGTTGAGTCCGAGATATATTAGACCGTTCGAGATTCTTGAAAGAGTTGGAGAGTTAGCATACATATTGGCATTACCGCCGTCATTGAGCCATGTTCATAATGTGTTCCACGTATCCCAGTTACGGAGGTATATAACAGATCCTAGTCATGTCATTGATTTTGGCGAGATCGAAGTCGCTCAGGATGGCACGTTTGAAGAGACACCAATCAGGATACTCGAGAGTCGAGTTAAGCAATTGAGAAACAAATCAATCGCGTTGGTCAAGGTTCAGTGGTCATGTCATGGAGTGGAAGAAGCCACTTGGGATATGGAATAAAGCATGAGGTCCAGATATCCAGAGTTATTTTCTGTAATACCACCACTATTACATGCTGTTTCACATTGGGCGCTCACGTCCATTTCTTCTATTTGATAAATAAATGTACTCCATTGTGATAAAACATATTCTGTATAATATGGGTGTATTGTTCGCATCTGTTATTCGTGTATTGTGATGGTGTGATGATTGACGAACTTTGAATGACATACCTTGATGTCGTTAGGTAATTATCGGTGCGAATATGACGGTGGCCAACGTCTTGTTTCCCGAGAGATTTCCTGACGATATGGAGAGGGAGTCGTGTCATAAGAAATTAATGTGATAATAATTTAGTAAACAAAACTGGTCCTTACATATGTTATCCTCTGAGTCATTACGTATGCTATATCCGAGTCATTACGTACGTTAAAGATCGGCCCTTACGTACGTAACATCAGTCTTCGGTCTTCGGACAGGAATCTTCGTCGGGTAGTACGCATGCCGACCAACTTTCGGCGTGATTGCGACAGACAAGTCAACAAAGTGTTACGTACGTTAACCTGCTTTTGTTACGCACGTAATGATGTGTGTAAACTAGTCCAATGAGTTTCCTTACGTACGTTAATACTTTTTCATAACGTACGTAAAGTCCCTTACGTACATAAATCGTCAGGCATAACGTACGTAAGGGCAATCTGAGTTTATAAAATAACATTTTGCCTTTCATTTCTTCCGTCCCAAAAATCATTCTTCTTTCATATACACTGCTCTCCACCATCCTTGAACCAATTTTAACCTCCTAATTCAAGTGCTATCCTATTAGAGTGCGTTAATCTAGCTTTGGGGAAGGTCTTGAAGGTGTTATCCTCTCGTTCTTCTTCGTCCACCGTCGCTCTTCATCATCGTTTGTCAATAAAGGTAAGTTTATCCAACCTTGAACTCATTTCAGTGTTGTTTAGTAAGTTATAGTAAATTTCGGATGCCTTGGGTAGCTTAGAAATCTCAGTAATAATCGGACCGGTATATAACTATCACAATTGTTAATCGATATCCATCAAAGCTAGAAATTGGAATGAATAATAGTAGAACTCGTAATCGGATGGGAGAACTCATAATCATATTGCTAATAACCAATTTCTCGGAATCATCTTTTGAAGGGTTTCATGTATAACCATATTATCATGTTGAATAAAACCGTTAATAAATCCTTGATGAACTTACCAACAAATTTCTAGTCGAATAGATATCGAAACATGTTAAGATGATGGATTAATCGTTCTAGACTTACATATTAAGACAAACGATGAAATCTCGGTGGTTGTTGGTTATAATTAACGTAGGAATGTTGTGTTAGAACACTATTATTCAACAGAAGGATAACTTATAAAGAATATTGCCGAACCTAAGAATTTAATGGCACGCATTGTGGTGAAAACTAGAGAATTTTGATTCCGACATCATAAGCAAATAGGTTAGGGTTCTAATAGGCGGGGGGAGAAACGTCGTTGATCATCATTGTTACCTTAAGATGTTAATCGACAAACATGTAATAGGTCGGACTTCCGAGTGTGATCGTTCAAGCCGTTGCCTTGTCAAGAAATAACTCTCGTCGGATTTGAGGCAAGTGAATCTTGCTCAGACTTTACATCTTATAATTTCAAAACATAGTAAGTGTTACTATTTGTGGAATGGTGCTCTTTCGATTATCTTGTCCGGAGTATTCCTGAGTAGATACTACCGTGACCCTTGGCCACGTCCTTGGGAGTTTTCTTGTAGAACCGTGTTGCGGGATAAAACCTGAATGGTACCCACGTCCAGAGTATTCCTATGTAGATACTTCCGTGACCCTTGGTTGCGACCTTGGGAGTTTATGTGCTGATAAAAGGGATAACATTGAATATTCAGTGATAACTTTGTTCCTTGAAATTATCAGATTTTATCTTTGAGTTTGGCTTGGATTTTTCGACTGGAATCGGGTACGACATGTCGTGCCAGGTAAATTTGTTGAATTTGTGCAGGACACCCCCGAAGGTTACGTCCAGGCATGAGCTGTGTTGGGAGAAGGCCTGTTAATTTCTTAAATCAATTTGAACATTCCACGTTGTGTAATAACCGTATGTACGGACACTATTTTCTTTTGTACTTTGGGTTGTACGAATACTTTCTTAATTACTTCCGCATACTACCAGTCGAATAAAATATTTTAGAAAATATTTTCAAAAACTTGCCTTGTGGGTCCCTCATGAGATCTACGGAACTATGGCGTCCCGGTTTATTTTGGGGGCATTACAGAAAATGGTATTAGAGAAACGTAAATGATGCACAGGGTTCCGCTATGAACCAGCAGGGAGACAGGAACAACGGTGAAACTAATCCAGCCGGAAATCAACCACCGCCTGTTAATCAGAACGAACAGGAGGCTGAAAACCAGAACAATGGGGGATTTGATCCAGCCTTCGTTCAGACTCTCGCCCAGGCCATTGCTATGGGAATCGCTCAGGTCAACCGGGCAGAACAAGTACCAGTCATTAACATAGAAGAGAACACCGGGAAGGACCGTTGGCTGGGAGAAATGCTGAAGTCCAGACCGCCATTATTCGACGGGTCAGGGGAAAAGCACGTGGACGATTGGATCTCGTAGATGGAGACTGCCTTCAAGGTGATCGGTTGCCCAGGGAACCGAAAAGTACCACTCGGGATCAACCAGCTCCGTGACACCGCAACCCGATGGTAGAGGACCTATAAGCCAGAGGACAAAATAGTCGGATGGCCCGAGTTTTCCAAACTATTGAGAGATGAGTATTTTTCCCGATCAGTTCAAACTGCACGAGCGCGGAGCTTCTTCAGCGCAGGACCTCAGAATTTGCCAGTACCAGAAATCATTCGAGCGTACAGGACCGAGCTAAGCTATGTCTCACAGATGGTTCCATCAGAAGACCAGCGAATTTGTCACCTTGCTCAACGGTTTCCGGAGGATGTTCAACGTTACGCGGCGGGGTTTCACTACACCACTTTGAGGGCATACGAGGACGTGGTCACAGCATACGCCGGTACGGTTGTCAGTTCGGATGCCGGGCATAACCAAATGAAGCAGAAGACAGCAAATCAGTCCGGAGCACCAGCAGAGTGAACTCGGGAATTGGGTTCCCCTACAAATCAGCAGCTTCGTCCCAACAGAGAGGAACATCTGACGGGTCTTCTCGCCGTAGATGTTTCAATTGTGGCATAGCAGGGCATACATGAGTCAGTGTCGTCAAGCGTCGACAAAGTGTTTTTCATGCGGAAGGGGTGGGCACATGTCTCGCTACTGCTCACGGATGAAACCTACACCAAATCCAGCTCCTCAGAGTCAGCAAGACTCGGTACAGACTTCCAGAGCGTCCGCCATGTCCGACTACCGATCCCCACCTCACCAAGCTCCTCTGCACGGTGCCGGAAGAGGACATGGTTGCGGGGGAGGCACTGCATCCTCCTCGGGGACACTGCCGTCCCGCATGTTCGAACTAAGGTACACTCTTTATTAAATCTCAGCCTGTTCATGTACTGTTTGATACTGGAGCAACCCACTCGTTTATATCCGTGGAATGTGTTAACCGTTTGAATCTCCCTTGTGTACCTTGTGAGTCCTTTACTATTAAACTACCCGAGGGTAGCAGGGTGGAGGGTAACTTGGAAGTTCGAAACTGTCCGATTCGTATCAATAATCTGGGCTGGACAACCAATCTCATGGTCTTTCCACTCCAAAACGAAGATGTGATTTTGGGTATGGACTGGATGACGATGCACAAGACGGTATTGGATACCTATCACCTGAAAGTTTCCATTACGACCCATGATGGTGCCACTCACACAATAAGAGGCCGAGAACACTTCAGTACTAAAGGGTCCCTCAGTCTTCTTTCAGCAGTAGCATCTCATGATGATCGAGGAACGTATTATTGGTGTTATATTCTTCAGGAGGACACGTCACAACTGTCGGTTGCTAACATTCCTGTGGTAAATGAATTTCCGGACGTATTCCCCGATGAACTACCTGGATTTCCACCACGAAGGGAGGTCAATCTCTCAATTGAACTTGAGCCAGGAACGACGCCTATCTCCAAGGCACCATACAGGATGGCACCAGCCGAAATGAAGGAACTAAAGTTACAACTCGAAGAATTGCTAAGGAAGGGGCTCATTCGTCCAAGTACTTCGCCATGGGGTGCGCTAGTTCTTTTTGTGAAGAGAAAGGATAATTCTCTGCGCCTGTGTATCGATTACAGGGAACTTCATAAGGTCACTATTAAGAACCGTTACCCACTTTCGAGGATTGATGATTTACTGGACCAACTGCAAGGAGCGACTGTGTTTTCAAAGATCGACTTACGTTCAGGATATCACCAATTGAGAATTCGAGAGGAGGATATTCCTAAGACCGCATTTCGATCGAGATATGGACACTACGAGTACATGGTGGTGTCGTTTGGCTTGACTCTCCAACCGTTTTTATGGAATTGATGAACAGGGTTCTGACAGAGTTTCTCGATAAGTGTGTGGTGGTTTTTATTGACGACATTTTAATTTATTCCCGAAGCCGATGGGAGCATGAGGAACACTTGAGGCAGGTGTTGACCATTTTAAGGCAACATCAACTAAATGCTAAACTTTCTAAATGCGAGTTCTGGATGCCAGAGGTAACCTTTTTGGGACATGTGATTTCAGCAGAAGGCGTTAAAGTAGACCCCCAGAAGATCGAGACAGTTATGAGTTGGGAACCACCTAGAAACGTCAAAGAGGTGAGGAGTTTCCTGGGGTTGGCAGGATATTATCGACGATTTGTCGAGGCCTTCTCCTGTGTCGCTCAGCCATTAACAAATCTGCTTAGGAAGAACACTAAGTTTGTCTGGACAACAGATTGTCAGGAGAGTTTCGACAAGCTAAAAAGAAAGCTTACTACCGCCCCAGTAGTGGTACTACCGCAGGGCACGGAGGGATTCGTAATATGCACCGATGCATCTAAGCACAGGCTTGGATATGTGTTCATGCAAAACGACAGAGTTATCGCTTACGCCTCTTGACAACTTAAACCTTATGAGGTGAACTACCCGACACATGACGTGGAACTAGCTGCAGTGGTCCACGCTCTTAAGATTTGGAGACACTACCTGTATGGGGTTACCTGTAAGATCTTTACGGACCACAAGAGTTTAAAGTATATTTTCACACAGAAAGAGTTAAATATGAGACAGAGGCGTTGGCTGGAGTTAATCAAGGATTACGATGTAGAGATTCTATATCACCCTGGAAAGGTCAACGTCGTAGCAGACGCACTGAATCGGAAAACTGCGCAGGAGGTGACACTATCTGGTTTGACAGTACAGCTGGAATTGCAACAAGATCTCAGGAGAAATGACATTGAAGTGTGGATACAACACCGCCAGGGACAGTTGTGCTCGATTGATATTCGCTCATCTCTGCTGGACGAGATACGCCTAGGATAGATGGAGGATACAGAACTTCGTGCGATCTGCGCAAAGGCCGAAGGGGGAATTATTTCAGACTACAGGATCCAAGGGGGCTTAGTTAGATTCAGGAACAGGATTTGCATTCCACCTAATGTCGAGCTTAAGCAAACTATACTCAAGGAAGCTCATTCTACTCCCTATTCGATACATCCCGGGGCTAGCAAAATGTACAAAGATCTACAGAAGAGTTTCTGGTGGAAGAATATGAAGCAAGAGGTAGCAAGGTTTGTCGCTCGATGTATGATATGTCAACAGGTGAAGATTGAACACCGTAGACCGGCCGGAATCATGCAACCCTTACCCATTCCGGAATGGAAATGGGAGAGCATATCAATGGACTTTGTCACCAAGTTACCAGTGACGGCGGGGGGAAAAAGACACGATATGGGTTATTGTAGACCGAATGACGAAGTCGGCACATTTCATTCCAATTCAGGAGGCCATCGGAACAGAACAGTTGGCCACCATCTTTGTTCGGGAAATCGTGAGATTACATGGCGTTCCCTCGGGAATTATTTCGGATAGAGACACTAGATATGTGTCCCGCTTCTGGAAGGCTGTCCACCAGGCCATGGGTACTCAACTGCATTTCAGCACTGCCTATCGCCCTCAGACGGATGGACAAACAGAACGCACCATACAGACCCTAGAAGATATGTTGAGAGCATGTGTACTCGATTGGGGCAAGGATTGGGCTAAACACCTCTGCTTAGCGGAATTTTCGTACAACAACAGCTGGCATGCAAGCATAGGCATGGCCCCCTTTGAGGCCTTGTATGGTAGGAGTTGCAAGTCTCCCCTATGTTGGGATGATGCATCCGATGTCGTCGCCACCGAGTTGGATCTAATCCAGGAATCTATTAAAAAGATATCCATTGTTAGAAAACACATGTTGGCAGTGCAGAGCCGCCAAAAGTCTTATGCTACGGACCGGCAGCGACCGTTGGAATTTATGGTTGGGGATCATGTTTGGGGATCATCGCCAATGCGGGGCATTCGACGCTTTGGCCAGAAGGGCAAACTGAGCCCGATATTTATTGGCCCGTTCGAAATACTAGACTGAGTGCATAATGTTTTCCACGTCTCCCAGCTGAGAAAGTACGTATACGACCCAAGCCACAAGATCAACTTCGAGGAAGTAGAGATATCAAATGATGCTACCTTTAGGGAAGTCTCAACAGCGATTTTGGATCGACGCGTAAAGATACTAAGGAACAAGGACATACCCCTTGTTAAAGTTCAGTGGTCGCACCACGGCACAGAAGAAGCGACTTGGGGGACCGAGGCGAGCATGAGAGAGAATCACCCCGAGTTATTTTCTTAGTTTCGGGACAAAACTGTTTTAAGGGGGGTGGTATGTAATACCACCAGTATTACATGATGTTTCACATTGGGCGCTCACGTCCATTTCTTCTATTTGATAAATAAATGTACTCCATTGCGATAAAACATATTCTGTATAATATGGTTGTACTGTATTGTTCGCATCTGTTATTCGTGTATTGTGATGGTGTGATGATTGACGAACTTTCAATGACATACCTTGATGTAGTTAGGTAATTATCGGTGCGAATATGATGGTGGCCAACGTCTTGTTCCTCGAGAGATTTCCTGACGATATGGAGAGGGAGTCATGTCATAAGAAATTAATGTGATAATAATTTAGTAAACAAAACTGGTCCTTACATATGTTATCCTCCGAGTCATTACGTACGCTATATCAGAGTCATTACGTACGTTAAAGATCGGCCCTTACGTACGTAACATAGGTCTTCGGTCTTTGGACAGGAATCTTCGTCGGGTAGTACGCATGCCGACCAACTTTCGGCGTGATTGCGACAGGCATGTCAACGAAGTGTTACGTACGTTAACCTACTTTCGTTACGCACGTAACGATGTGTGTAAACTAGTCTAGTGAGTTTCCTTACATACGTTAATACTTTTTCATAACGTACGTAAAGTCCCTTACGTATGTAAATCGTCAGGCATAACGTACGTAAGAGCAATCTGAGTTTATAAAAGAACACTTTGCCTTTCATTTCTTCCGTCCCAGAAATCATTCTTCTTTCATATACACTGCTCTCCACCATCCTTGAACCAATTTTAACGTCTCAATTCAAGTGCTATCCTAATAGAGTGCATTAATCAAGCTTCAGGGAAGGTCTTGAAGGTGTTATCCTCTCGTTCTTCTTCGTCCACCGTCGTTCTTCATCATCGTTTGTCAATAAAGATAAGTTTATCCAACCTTGAACTCACTTCAGTGTTGTTTAGTAAGTTATAGTAAATTTCGGATGCCTTGGGTAGCTTAGAACTCTCAGTAATAATCGGACCGGTATATAACTATCACAATTGTTAATCGATATCCATCAAAGCTAGAAATTGGAATAAATAATAGTAGAACTCGTAATCGGATGGGAGAACTCATAATCATATTGCTAATCACCAATTTCTCGGAATCATCTTTTGAAGGGTTTCATGTATAACCGTATTATCATGTTGAATAAAACTGTTAATAAATCCTTGATGAACTTACCAACAAATTTCTAGTCGAATAGATACCGAAACTTGTTAAGATGATAGATTAATCGTTCTAGACTTATATATTAAGACAAACGATGAAATCTCGGTGGTTGTTGGTTATAATTAACGTAGGAATGTTGTGTTAGAACACTATTATTCAATGGAAGGATAACTTATAAAGAATGTTGCCGAACCTAAGAATTTAATGGAACGCATTGTGGTGAAAAACAGAGAATTTCGATTCCGACACCATAAGCAACTAGGTTAGGGTTCTAACAGGTGGGGGGGTGGGGGGGGGGATAAACGTCGTTGATCATCATTGTTACCATAAGATGTTAATCGACAAACATGTAATAGGTCGGACTTCCGAGTGTGATCGTTCAAGCCGTTGCCTTGTCAAGAAATAACTCTCGTCGGATTTGAGGCAAGTGAATCTTGCTCAGACTTTATGTCTTATAATTTCAAAACATAGTAAGTGTTACTATTTGTGGAATGGTGCTCGTTTGATTATCTTGTCCGGAGTATTCCTGAGTAGATACTACCGTGACCCTTGGCCGCGGCCTTGGGAGTTTTCTTGTAGAACCGTGTTGCGGGATAAAACCTGAATGGTACCCACGTCCGGAGTATTCCTGTGTAGATACTTCCGTGACCCTTGGTTGCGACCTTGGGAGTTTATGTGCTCATAAAAGGGATAACATTGAATATTCGGTGATAAATTTGTTCCTTGAAATTATCAGATTTTATCTTTGAGTTTGGTTTGGATTTTCTGACCTAGGCTACTGGCACGACATGTCGTGCCAGGTAAATTTTTTGAATTTGTGCAGAACACCCCCGAAGGTTACGACCAGGCATGAGCTGTGTTGGGAGAAGGCCTGTTAATTTCTTAAATCAATTTGAACATTCCACGTTGTGTAATAACCGTATGTACGAACACTATTTTCTTTTGTACTTTGGGTTGTACGAATACTTTCTTAATTACTTCCGCATACTACCAGTTTTTTGAAAATATTTTAGAAAATATTTTCAAAAACTTGCCTTGTGGGTCCCTCATGGGATCTACGGCACTGTGGCGTCCCGGTTTATTTTGGGGGCGTTACATTTTCGTCTTGAGTTTCGGGACGAAACTCCTTTTTAGTAGGAGAGTATGTAATATCCGGATTAATTATTGAATATTTCATCTGTATTTGAACCCTGCATTATTCGTAATTGTGATATCGATAATTGAAGTATGATATTTCTCGTATTTGTATCCTTGTACATGAGTATGGCAACATGTAAATATTCCCATGCAAATACGTGATAAAGTACGCTAAGAATGTAGCTTAACATACATTATCGGCCAGAGTTAGCGTACACTACGGATGAAGTGTAGCGTAGGTTAGACAGTCAATAATTGAGTTGGGCGGCTGGCACATGCAACAGCCGGACATGGGTCCGGATAAGATTCCCTCGGATGAACCTGGACACTTTTGAAGTCAACGATTGTTAACGTACGCTAAGGATGGTGTCTAGCGTACGCTAATGTGTGTTACTTACGTACGTAACCCTATGGTGTAACGTACGTAATCGAGTTCAGAAATGAGGATAGTTAACTATCAGGATGATAGCGTACGCTAATTTTTGTTGGGTAGCGTACGCTAAGAGACTTACGTGCAATATGCATGAAGGCTAACGTACATTAATGTCAGAAAATTATAAATAAGACATCACCCTATTTCATTTCAACTCGTTTATTTCACTTAACCTTCAACATACTTCGTGCCCAGAGAGATCCCAGCCTCCTTAAACACATATAAACCATCTCTACTTGATCATTGAAGATTAGATATCATTTATGCTTGATCAATGAAGTGGCGAAGCATCTTGGTTTGGCAAACAAGCAACCGGAGTTGGATTCTACCTATTGTCTTGGTGTTTTCTTCATCTTAATGTATGTTATACTCTCTCCAACCTTGGATTCGTGTTATTAAGGATATGATGATCATGCTATCATGATATTAAGTTCTAGAGATGATTTATTCGACCAACATCATGATTAGGAAGTTGAGATGATTATGCTTTAAGTACCTTGGTTAAGAACATCATAATTTGAATCTTGTTACGATGAACAAGTAAAGGAAGCTTCTGAGATTGGTAATCCAAATTTGGAAAGTGTCTTCGTAGTAACCACGGGCTTGGTATTAACATCATTGTTATTAAACGAACCTAGGAAGTTGATCATGGAAGGATTTGTCATATCTTGTAAAGGTGGATTGTTAAGTAAATCTTCAAGATGATAGTTTGAATGATATAAAGATATTGATATCAACCATAGGCCTTCCAATTTATGCTTGTGTAATTGTAATCAAGATTGGAGTATGATCACCATGATGATATACGTATCCTTGAATTCGAAGATGTTGTTATCCGTAAGATCATTCATAATTGTATAAGCATGATATGTATGGAGATATTGTGCATTAATCGCTGAGGACTCCGTAGGCTTCATCACAAATCGAGACAGTCGTCTGCCCAGTATGGAACTGTCATATGTGTGTTTAGCGCATGCTAAGCTATTTAGCTTACATACGCTAATGGGCAAGGTTAATGTATGCTACGATTGTACGTAATGTATGTTATATCATCAGATGAGTCAAGTCGACTGATCAGAGAGGGACTATCGATACATGGTTAGCGTACTCTAGACCTTGTAGCTTACGTACGATAACGAGTAGGCTTCACGTACGCTACCCAGGGTACGTAACGTACGTTAAGCAGGTCAGGCAGGTTACGTTTTATGAATTTCCGACCATAATTTGGATTGTTAGGTGTTCGTACAACTTGAGATGAACTCCATATTATTTCTTTTATTTAAAGTTCGAGCTTTCAACGTGATTGATCGAAGGGGCGACCTTCGAGTGTTTTGATATTCGTGGAAGTATTATTCTTGTCATCGAATCGAGGCAAGTACTTTAATTGTTCTATGTATTGATGTTATACATATTGTTGTGCATATATGTCGTTGTTGTATGTCCACCTCGTGTTGGTCCGATGGGATTATTGGGGGATCTATGCTAGCGTGCGCTGGATCATCGGACGAGTTTTTCCACCACGGGTTGGTCTGACGGGATCATCGTGGGTTCTAGGCAATGAACGCTGGATCATCGGAATTACCATGTGTATGTTGTGATGTCATGTTGTGATTCTCATTGTGTATGTTATTTATGAGTTTCTCGTAGGAGGAAACTTGTTGGTATGTTATTCATGTTATTGTTATTCTTCGTTAGATGTTGAATAATATGTTGTGGTACTTGTACTAGCATCGTTGTGCTAACCCCTTCGGGGGTGAACATTTGTTTGTGTTCAGGATCCAGGAGAGCAGGGAAACAACCACTGGAGCTGCCGAGCGCACGCTAATAACAACTGGCAGTAACGGCTAGTTTGTGGAAGAAGGCTATAAATACCAAGTGAGTTGGTATCAATCCATACAACAACATTGAGCAATTCATATACACTTGAGATATCATTAAAAACATTATAGTTGTTGTGCTTGAGCTTAAATTAGAGTGATTGAGTGTTATACACAAAATCATACACGAGTGAATTATCATAATTGTAAACACGGGAGATTTGGGATTATAAGTTGTTTTCGGATTTTGGGAATTTAAATCATAATGTATATGATTTACCTTTGTTATTGGTATACTTGGGTATCAAGAATACATTGTAATAAAGACGAAGATATGAATTATCTGTAGTCCGTGATATTTTGGACCGTCGAATATTGAGGATAATGGTTCGTGATGGTTTAGACATCGAGATTGCTCTTGAAGGACTCAGGGCAAGTACTCTAATAATTTTTGTCAGTTCATGTCGATCATGTTGTGATATATTGTGTATTTTTGTTGTCATGCATTTGTGTATTATTGTTAATATGCATTTGTGCATTGTTGTCTTATGTCTACCATGTGTTGGTCCGACAGGATCATCATGGGAATCTATAGTTGTGTGCGCTGGATTGTTGGACAGGTATTTCCACCATGCGTTGGTCCGACGGGAACATCATGGGAATCTATGCTGTGTGTGCTGGATCGTTGGATTACCATGTATTGTTGTTGTGCATATGTATATTATGGGTTATCCACCTCATGTTGGTCTTTAAGAATCATCTTGGGATCTATGCTGTGTGTGCTGGATCATCGGAATTCCATAAGTATACATTGTTGTTGTTATCGTAGGCATATTGATGTCGTCGTGTGAGTATGAATTTGTAGGTCTTGTGCTAGCACCATGTCCATATGTGGTATTGATCTGATCTCGGATTGGACTGACATGATTGTCGTGGCATTACATATCTTGAGGTATGTCCCGTATGTCCTTTGTTATTTGTCTCTTGATGGACAATCGATTATTGTGTTGGGATTTGATTATGTTATCCGATGGATCGAATTTTCCAGAGCTGGTATTTTTCCGTATCATGAGTTAGTGATGATATTTTGAGAATCTTCAGTATTGTTTAAGGAACAATATAGATGTGATGTTCGAGTTTATTGGTTAATCGAGAATATGAGATGTGCAATATGATAATGGTTACTTTGACGAGGATTATTCGAGTATGTAAGGTTACGGCTGTAAGATTACATTGGTCGTATTCTTATTATTTTCATTGGTATGTACTTATTGACATGATGTGATTGTTATCATTGTTGGATATTATGGCAGACCCCGTCGTGGGATTTCTTTTTAGGTTCTTGGATATCAAGCTTGTAGCGGTCGTGAAGAGATGAGCTTCCCGGAGGATACTTGCTATGGCATGTATTTTTTAATCGAGTATTTTGATTAGTTGTTATATTCCGCTGCTAGAGTATTTTTAACTGTTTGTCTTTTTCGCTGCGTGAGTATTTTTAAATGACCTTTCGATATGTGGTAACTTAAGTTACTTTGGAAAATTGTTTTCTAAACTATTTTGTCGGTACGTGTAAGCGATAGCTTAACATATGTTTTTAAACTGTTGAGTTTTGGCATCTCGGGCCTTGTGGTTTCAAATGAGATTTTTATGACGGTTTTGTTAAACGAATTTTATTAAGTCTTCGAATGTTTTTAAAAGATAGTATCGTCGTTTGCCTCTTGGGCGTTTGCAAATGTTTACGAAAATGTCTTTTAGCCTTGTGGGTTCCGTCTCGGGGCCTACGACGCTGTAAGACCCCCAAAATTTTCCGGGGCATTATAGTGCCGTGAATCCCGAGCGGGACCCACAAGGTTATTTTAGGAAATAGATATATTAAAGAAAGTATTACAAAACGATGAGTCCACGATTACATAACGTAAGACGAAATGTTTTTGAAAGAACATAATTCAAGGTGCGATTATTACATAAACGGAAGTTTCGAAAATCATAAATTAATCATGCGGCGGTCAGACTTTATCCCAGCACAATTCAAGCCTGACCGGTCCCCTCGGGAATGTCCTGCACATATTTAACAAATTTACAGCACGATTTAATCATGCCAGACGGTCGAAGTCGAGAATGAATATCAATAATAATAATTTGCAATGATATACACAATTTATCAACACCGTGCCACATAACAGATAGAAGATAATTCGTAGTATAACCGACATTATCTTTCTCCTTTTAACACATAAACGCCAAGGTCGCAACCAAGGGTTATAGAAGTATCCACACAGGAATACCCCGGAACGTGGGTGCCCTTCTTAGGTCTTATCCATCAACACATTTCTACACGGGTACCATTCAGTTTTTATTCCCAACACATCGGCCCATTCATAATACATTTTCTAGAGAAAAACAATCGTCGGTATTCATCACACAATGGCACATTCATGTATTACGAACATTGCAATAAGATTAACATTTCTCGAGCAAGACTTTACTTACCTTTAATCCGACGGTAGGTGCCTTACGATAACACCCCCGATATATTCAGGAATATTACAGCACCGTAAATCCTTTACATAAGAATTTATAAGGCTAAAGAAATGAAAAGACGATAATCGATACCAACGTATGAAAGTAACTGAAATAAAGTACAAACAGTTCTGGCCAATACTGAGAATATAAATATCCAAAGGAAGAGTATTAATACATCACAAACGATGGCGTACTCGAGTACTTATTAAAACAACACAATCAACAGATGAATAAACCCGGCCGGAACATCACTCTAGCATGCGCTATCGCGTGTAGCGTCAGTCCAGTGGCTACTGTCTCTCTTCCTTAGCGTGCGTTAGCTTCTCCGTTGTGTAAGTTAAGAAGACATATTAGCGTGTGTTAAGCACTCTTCATAGCGTGCACTAACCATGTATCCGTTTGTATGATTTTTTCAAACTGGCCATTTGATTCTTTATGACTTTTGTTCAGACTTTTCCGAACGGATTGATTGAATTGAATTCAAACTCCTTAGCATGCGCTATTCCTTGTAAGTAGCGTGCGCTATGGCTTACTTCACTACATACGTCATTCTGTGAATGTCTTCACAACGGTAAAATGCCTCGATAGCGTGCGTTAGTAAACATGTGTAGCGTGTGTTATCTTCATCAGATGACTTGCCTTAAGGTAACTTCGAACTCATCTGATCTGCAGCCGGGTATCGTTAGCGTGAGCTAACGTTTAAGTCTAGCGTGCGCTAGCTTTGTATTTTGTCCAGCTTTTTGCGTCTTCATATGCTTTGTTGATTTGCTTCGCCTCCATGTTGTTTTGTTTTGTTTAGCAACTTAATCATCAAAACACTATTTCTGAATATTTGGAATAAATATTCCAAGAATTGGACTAGGTAGAGATGCTTGCATATAGACTAGCCCTGCCGCCACATCTGGATGGAGTGCATAATGTCTTTCAAGTCTCTTAGTTAAGGAAGTATGTCTATGATCCAAGTCACAAACTCAATTTCCAAGAAGTGGAAATTTCCGACGACACTACCTTTAGAGAGGTGTCAATCGCTATCTTGGATCGGCATATGCAAACATGCGAAATAAAGCCATACCCTTGTAAAGGTTCAGTGGTCGCACCACGGCATGGAGGAAGCAACTTGGGAGATCGAGTCGAGCATGAAGGAGAGTCATCCAGAGTTATTTTCTTAGTTTCGGGATGAAACTATTTTTAAGGGGGATGGTATGTAATACCATCGATATTTCATGCTTTAATTACCTTGTACTATGTGATTTCTACAGTATGATGTTGCTTTTTATATTATGTGATTTCATTTTAAGTGCTATTGAGATACAATTGTGTGATGTGAATAGAACGGAGGTGATGTACCTTGATGCCGTTGGACAATCATCGGTGCGAATATGACGGTGGCCAACGTCTTGTTCCTCGATGAATTGTTGACGAGTAAAAGGGTGGTCACTCCGAGATGGTTAAAATATGATATATGACTAAGGGACTGAGTGGCTAACGTACACTATAGGATATGCATAATGTAAGCTAATTTCATAACATTACGTACGTTAACGTAATTTGGTTACGTACGTAAGGCCTGAGTTGGTCTTCCAACCAGAATCTTCCTTTTGACATGGATTGGGGTACTTTCGGCGGGCTAGAAGACAAACGAGTCAACTGCTCGTAGCGTACGCTAATTGCAAAACTTAACGTATGGTATGGTCGGGTGATTTACGTACGTTATGGCACCCTACATACGTAATAGATGGAGGCATTCCGGGCAGTAGCCTCTGGACGGCCTTTACGAACGTTAACTGGAGGGCATTACGTATGTAAGCCCTGTTACGTACGTAAAGCCTTAAGGTATAACGTACGTTAACATGATCGAGTGTTATAAAATAACACTTTCTCCTTCATTTTCCTCGACCAAAAACCTCTTGAGAAACATCCTTGAAGCTTTCTTCTGACCCTTACACGATTCTTGACTTCCCAAATCACTTGTATCAACATAGAGCAAGGGATTACTCAAGCTCCGGAGAAGATTATCTTGGTCAATCGATCCACTCTTCGTTCCTCCTAGTGGTTCTTCGTTGGATTATCATCATTCCTCATTGTTCCTCCTCTATTAAGGTAAGACGCTCAAACCTTGAGGCTATCTATTCAATGTTGTCATTATGCCTATTGGATTACGGGTATTCGGGTAGTTTGATAACTCTCGTAGACAACCTAATCAGACGAACTTGTAGTAATCAAACTATCACTGCATGTATATTTCATTTCCAAACATCTCGTTATATTAATCATATGCGATAATCCCCATCTCAATCAACCTTGGTAATGTAAAACTTGACGAATCAATTGTAGTAGAAATTGCGTAGGAATCCGTCACCGTATGTTAAACTAGTCGTAACCCACATTTGCCATATAATTATCAATGTTAAATTAACTAGGAAGAATCAATTCGATAGTATTATTGTCATTGAGAATCACCCATTGAAATCATTGTGTAAAACGGTAACCCACCGATTGAAGTACTCGGAATAGAGAATTAAATTTGTAGTTAAGGAGTTCAATTATGTTATGGTCGATCGTTGCTAACTGAAATGATGATTCGGGATAATCTTGTTGAGCAAATTGTTATAACAAACGTTAAACATATAATAGAACGACATAATAATACATATTGCTTGTAAACTTAGAAGCACGATATTAGTTTTGGCGAAATCGAACTAAGTTAAGAATTCGGTGTGGAGAGGGAAGGGGAAACTAGTTTTATTCATCTTTATCCGTACGAGATGTTAATCGGGGATTACATGATTAGGTTAAGCTCAATCGGTCATGGGAGTCCAAGTTATCGAAAGGCACCTACCGTCGGATTAAAGGCAAGTAAAGTTTTGGTCGAGAAATGTTAATCTTATTGCAATGTTCGTAATACATGAATGTGCCATTGTTTGATGAATACCGACGATTGTTTTCTCTAGAAAATGTGTTATGAATGGGACGATGTGTTGGGGATAAACCCTGAATGGTACCCGTGTGGAAATGTGTTGAGGGATAAGACCTGAGAAAGGCACCCACGTTCCGGGGTATTCTTGTGTGGATACTTCCGTGACCCTTGGTTGTGACCTTGGGGTTTATGTGTTAAAAGGAGAAAGACAACGTCGGTTATACTACGAATTATCTTCTATCTGTTATGTGGCACGGTGTTGATAAATTGTGTATATCATTGCAAATTATTATTATTGATATTCATTCTCTGACCCCGGTCTGTTTGGCATTATTCGTCGTGCCAGGTAAATTTGTTGAATATGTGTAGGACATTCTCGAGGGGTCCAGTCATGCTTTAATGGTGTTGGGATAAAGTCTTGCCGCCGCATGATTAATTTATGATTTTTGAAAATTCCATTTATGTAATAATCGCACCTTGAATTATGTTCTTTCAAAAACATTCCGTCTTATGTTATGTAACCATGGACTCATTGTTTTATAATAATTTCATTAAAATATCTATTTCCAAAAATAGCCTTGTGGGTCCTGCTCGGGATTCACGGCACTGTAATGTCCTGAGAAATTTTGGGGGTGTTACAACTTCCGATGCAACACTCTTTATATCATAAAGAGTGGAATGTTCTACTTAAAAGCACAGACATTATTTCTATTTATTTCCCAAATCAAGAACGCCAATGATACATAATAAATAGAAAAATAATCCCTACCTTTTATTAATAATAATAACATATAAATTCTATAACTCTCTTATCCTCAGAGTGGCATTCGAGGGCATACTCTAATAAAAATAATATATGAGATCTCAAGAGATACGATAAAGCACTCGTGTGATCATCCCACGGGTAGACAAATAAAATTTCCATTAAAATTATTCTAGGGAAATGTAGCAATTAACCAAAACCATAATTTTTGAATCTGTATTATAACTTGAATTATTCTCATCTTTTCTTATTTCTACTTAAATTTTCATTTTGATAACTTTATCTTTAGTAATATTTAGTTATTTTGGTCATTTAACAAAATTGAATTGCTAGAGTCAATACTCAATATAATTAGTTCCATAGTCCCTGTAGAATAAGACGCCACTGCCTACACCTACACCATACACTTGTCACTAGTTAGATAATTTAGCGAACACTAACTGCAATAAGCAGAGAATTGTGGTGAGGTCAATTCATCCGGACTTAAATTAAATCCATAACCTTGTGAGTATTGCAGGGTGATTCACATATATATAAGTGTGAAATGAGCATCGCTTCAAATGTAAATAATTACGAACCCAACTTCTTTTTAATGAGCAAAAAAGAACAACTGAAGAATGCAAAGGTGATTGTTGGCCGTAGTATACAGTATAAACAACTTAGAATGGGGGTTGAATAAGTTGTATCCTTTTTCGAAGTTTGTTTGTGCAGCGAAAGTCTAAGTTTAAGTTGCTGTAATACAGCAACTGAATAGTTTACTATTAGCTTGGTGCTTACAGTGTTTATAGGATAAGGATACTAAAATCACAGAGACAATAAGAAAATAGTAAAGACAATAAGTAAACACACACTGATTAAAGTGGTTTGAGGTAAACCCCTCTATGTCCACCTGTTCTACACATAAGAGTAAATAGTTTATTAAAATCACGGCGCACACAACTGTATGATTTTAGTTGAACACGTTGCTGATTGATACATCCGACAATAGCTTTTGCTATTCACATAGATTGGCTTTGGCTTCTTCGACTCACTTCTTCTCACATAGATTGAAGATTCGTCCTTAACGCTATTCGCCGCACACAGGTTAGATATAGATTTGCTTAGTCCACACAGGGCTAAGTAACTCAACAGAAAGATTGTGCTATCACGAGTTCGAACAACAGGTGTAGGCTGGATGAGATTTTGCTGTAGATATGTTGTTCGTGTTGAGGACTTGTATATTTCTTCACTTCAAATGTCGTGCTTGAAGAAATATAATGCTCTTGTAAGCTTTCAGTATTTTTTTGTGTTCATCTTATTCTCAAGTGTTTAAGTGAGCAATGTCCTCTTGCTTGGGGATATTTATAACCCTGCCATTGGCCGGTTGGTGAGATCGATACAACTCCGATTGGTGGCTTCAGAATATTTTGAATTAAAGGAAATTCGCACTTAATGCTTAAGACATTCTCTTCGACCCGCATTAAATGCTCTTCTGTTTGTAGTCTGTTCGTCCGCATTAAATGCTATCCTATCAATATTAAATGTTACTTTAACCGTGAATACTTTATGGATAATGAATATTTGATTCACAATGGTTTAAAATTTCTCCAGTCCTGTTGGTTTTGTGTTTTACTTTTCCGAAATAAAACACCTACATCATTGTTTGTTGTAGCCAACGTCTCATCTTGCTGTAAGATGAAGTCTAATCTGTGGGATTTGACTCTTAGCTCGCTGTATGATCTTGTGATGCATGGCTGTATGTCGAGTTCCTAACAACATCCATACTTAGCTGATATTCTGACTTGATGATTCTTGCTGTATGAGGCATTTATCAAAACGCTAGGAGGATTTTTCCCAACAATGATAAGATTTAAATATGTAAATATCATTGATATACGCTATGATTGAATAATTTGAGGCAATATGTCAAGGCATTACATCCATTAGGCCATCATACATTTTATAATATTTCCTAAGGAAAGCTCAAAGCAACAACATATCTATTCTGATGCAATAAATTTTTATGAAGATTGAAATTATAGTGTGCATTGGAATATGCATTGATATTTACTCATAATAGAGATTTTTGAGAAATCAATTTTCTCATTGACCTTTAGTATAGTTTAGTAGTTTTCCATTGATCATTAAATCAAAATCACAAAGCAGGGGAAAGAACGGAATTAAACTTCAGGGCGTGTTCAATAATATTTTTTGGAATAGCTTTTATTGTTTTGACTTTTTAAAATTTTTTGATGGTTAATAGCTTATAACTTATGGTTTCACAAGAATCCCCTCGCACCCGAGCCGTGAACCAACACCTGCTCGGCTCCACTCCGCCGATCCGATCCATATCATCTTCGGCCATCACCGTCCGTCTCACCCACCAGAATCCGCCGCGACCGATCAACTCCGGCCGCCGTCTGCCGTAATTCGATCAACCCCGCTCTTCCCCCTTCTGCCGAGCTGATCTAGTCAGGCAGGACCCCACCTTCACTACCTGACCATGTGCCACCATCAACTCTGTTTGGTCCCTGCTGCGATCGACTGCCACAACTGAGCTCTGATCACCTGCTCAGCTTTCTCACCGTCCGACCCGACCTTCACCGCCCGTCGTTCGACCCGATCATCCCCATCGGAATCCTACGCGACCCATCTGCGTCTGCCGTCATCCAACCCAGGATCCCACCTCCGCTACCCAATCGAGCCCCACGACGAGCATCACCACCCATAAGTTGATTTGCTGTGCTAAGACCACCGAGTCCGACCCAACCGATCCCTCCGTCTTTGGATGTCTGATCCAGCCCAGCCGCTCACAAGCCTTGCGCCAAGCTCCGTCTTCCGCCGTACGGCCTGACCCGACACCCGCTCCGATCGCCGCCTCCTACCGTCCGGTCCGACAAGCTCAAGTCCAGTCGCTCGCTGCCCGAATCTGCGACCCAATCCAGCCCAACCAATCAGACTCGGTTCAAAATTTTGATCTAAAGATTCGAACACGGATTTAATTTTGTGATTTTTCAGACCCACCAAAATTGCGCCCCCAGTTTCATGTCGCCGCATCGAATACCAATCGATAAATTGGAGCACACCACCAATTGCTTTATATCACGTGTCTAATTTTATTATCGAGGTAATTATCTAAACTTGTCCCTATTCTAATTCTCTCTTTTCGGGAATTTTTTTGGGGACAAGAGTCATTGGATTCTTTATCTTCCACTCTACTTTTTGGTGGATTAGACCGCGAGAGAAGCCGGTATCTATGTGTGTCTAAGAAAATTGTGTGACGGTCCTATAAGCGTCACGAAATTGTTGAAAGTCGATACTTGTGGTTGTTGCATACACCATGTATCTGGGTGAGATTTGATATCGCCATTTTTATCGACTTTACTAACAACAATTAAGGAAAGTATATCGATTGTGACTGTTTACAATGTCACTAGAAATACAACAAGACTAACCTCCTCTTGTTTATATCTTGTAGATGGCATAAAGCTCCAATATTCACCCGGAGTTCGAAATCCTTGACCACGCTGGTAAGGAGTACCATAGGTGGGTCTCCGACGTTCGCTTGGCATTCATCGATAAGAGATTTACTACAACCACCTTTCCCTCTATTGAGCCTGCTGCTCAAGAACCGAGTGAGGAAACCAACGTTAATGTACTAATGTGCATGATCAGCACTTCCTCGAATTGAAACTTCAATGGGAGCAAATCCGGTTCTTCGATTATGCAAATGTGGAGGCCTATTATCAAGCCGTCCTCAATCATTATGCTGATCTTGGTTTTGTGGTGTCAAGAAATCCGATCAAGACTTGATCGAAAAGACTCTTAACACATTTTCCTTGGGAGCAAGTGTGATTGCTCATCAGCTGCGTGTTGCCTATGAGTAAGGGAGAACTAAAAACTTTAGCAACCTTATCTCCCACCTCGCAAAAAAAGAAAGGCATCATGATATCATTCTCAACGGCAATGCGCTCCCAGCTGGTATGAAGCTAATTCCAGAAGTTAATCAGGCTACCTACAAGAAGGCACCATGACAAACTAGAAAAGGCAATACTGCTCAGTTTTTGCAAGCACCATGGGTGCATGACTCTAGCAAGTGACAAGGTCGTCGTTCCAATGTGTGGAATAGGCAAGGTGGCTCGATCGCTGGTCCTAGTGGAGCCCAATAATGTGGAACACCTCCTGCCACCGGGAATGGGCCCACTCCAAAGGAAGGCCAGAATTGCTATACTTGCGGTTCAAAGAAGCATACTTGCTGCAATTTCAAGGGGCGAAAGAATATCCAAACCTACTACAAGCAGTATAAACAGTCTTGACTCAAGAGTCGAATTACATGGAGGAATATAATGAGAATATAGAGGTGAACCTTGTTGAGATCCCTCCTCTCAGCATTGCAGACAAAGATTAGCATTTGGATGCTGCTGACTTTGACTAGATCATCGTAGTTTGACTAGTTTTTTCGCTTTGGTTTATATTTTGTCTTGTTTCTAGTTTTTGTTTGAGAACTACTTTGGAATTTCCTATGGATGTAATAAAGTTGTCCATGATGAGTAAAATTCTATTAATTGCTGTGATTGTGCAAAAAACTAATTTTATTTTTTCCCTCAAATAGCATGTTTGGTTTGGTTTATTACAAAATAAGTACTTAGTAAGAATTGCTTGGTTAATTTGGTGCAATGGTGGATTTTATGAAAAACTTTTGATCACGACTAGACGCATCCTCCTTGGTAATTGTTTATACTTTGAAATTTCAAACAGAATCAGTGGTTTTTAAACAGCCGTAGTTGTACCAACATTCCTACTTTCTCTGCAAGTCTACCAAGTTGGAGTTACCGAAAGGATCATTAGTCGAGCTCTAAATCGAATACCCCGTTGCATTTTTACATGTTTAGATGCTCATATGGCCATAATTGCCTTAATACTACGTCAACATTAATGCTGTTGAAAAGGCTTCAACCTTGCTCTATCACTAAAAAATAAGTGAAATACTAAAATATCAACTCAAAACGAGCACTAAGATCTGAGTTTAATGATCTAGAAAGTTCATGACCTATGTATGGAAAGAACATGGAAATATAGTATCCATAACAACTGACTGTTCCTCCATAGACTTCTTAACAGAGGAATTATTGTTGTTTCAATGAACAAAGGTCAAGTTGCACGAAAATTATTTTTAGCGATTGTGCTAACCTTGATCCTAACTAACTTGGTCGAATTTCCCCAAACATGAAGTTAGTGAGTTTTCACTATGTCTTTCAACACAAGACAAATCAAGTTTCATGTCTTATTGTATATGTCTCGTGGCGAAATTGAATTCCTTGCTGATAGTGGAACAACCCACACTATTTTTCGAAAGAGAAAATTATTCAGGGATATTTTGCCATACATATACTCAGTGACAACAATGATTGATTCCTCCCAAGTAATTCAAGAGAGAAGGCTTGCTCATTTCTTGCTACCTAATGGTACACATCACAAATGCTCTCTATGCCCCAAGAGCAAACCAAACCTTGCTAAGTTTAGGGACATCTGTGCCAACGGTTATCACCTTGATACACATTGTGAGAATGGGATAGAATTTTTCTGTGTTACTTTGGCAGAATATGGAAGACACCGTGTTCTCGAGAAACTAATGAGTCTAAGTAGTGGTTTATACCAAACTACAAGAAGGGTTATTGAATCCTATGATGTGAGTCACGAACTTTGTGATTCCGAAGCATACCAACTATGGCATGACCGACTTGATTACCCTGGATGCGACATGAGGCTTCGCATTTTGATTAAATCACACGGTCATCCATTTTTCACGTCCAGAAATTGGAAGTACTGCTCGACATTGATATTAATGTGAGTGAGTCTGATATCGTATCACCAAGATTGAAAATCGCACGCGCTGATGAGGTTGACGGTGCATCTTCTGCAAGTCCCGAGGCTTCCGTGGCAATTTCCAATACCGATAAATCATTTTGTAAGGCCTGTTCACTATTAAAGTTGATACCTTCTCCATCCTTTGCTAAAGAGTCAACATGTTAGACACAGAGTATACGGTAAACAACTTAGAGGGGGGTTGAATAAGCTGTATATTTTTTGATGTTATTTGCTTAGCGGAAGACTGATATTAAGTTGCTATAAATATAGCAACTAGGTAATCTCCTGTTTGCTTGGTGCGTATAGGGGTTTTGCAATATGTATACTTTAATCACATAAGGAGATATGAAAACTGTAAATGGCAGAATATAAATGCAAACAGATATAAGTGGTTCGAAGTAAACCCCACTACGTCCACGTCCTCCACATATAAGTAAGATATTTATTAAAATCACGATGTACACAAATACGTGAATTTAACTAAACCTATCCCTTTATTTTTCACACAGATTGATACAACCGACAATAGCTTGGGTCATTCATACAGATTGGCTTGGATCGATTGACTTGCTTCTTCTCACACAAATCGAAGCTTCAACTTTAATGCTATTATTCCCTCACAGGTCGGAACTAGCAAGGGATTAGTCCACACGGGGCTAAGGTTATCTCAATGTAAGGATTGGGTAGAACAAGTTCAAACAGCAGTTGTATGCTTTGAAGAGCGTTTGTGTAAGGTGTGTTGTTTGCATTGAGGACTGTATATTTCTTCGCTTGATGAAGCTGTATGCTCAACAAATATACTGCTCTTTGTTAGCTTGATATTCAGATTGTCAGAGCTAATACGTCAAATGTATTGCGCGAGATAGTGAGCTTTGTAAGAAATGTCCTCTTGTTTGGGGCTATTTATAACCTTGGAAATAGATCCGTTATAAATGTAGCCATTGGCCAATCGGTATGATTGAGGCAGCTCTGATTGGCGGCTTCATAATGTTTGAATTAAAGGCGATTCGCATTTAATGCTTCAGATATCGTTTTTGACTTAGCATTAAATGATCTTCACACTGCTCTGATTGTAGTCTCTTTCAGCCGCATTAAATGTTGTCCTATCAGCATTAAATGCTACTTTAACCGTGAATACTCTGTGAATAAACAATGTTTTTTTCACAACAGTTTAAAGTTTTCTCATCAGTCCTGTTGGATATGTGTTTTACTTTTCCAGCAAGATTGTTGTATCCAACTTTCTTCATATCTAGTTGTATAATAATAAAGGCGTTGTAGGAACGGACTTCTGACTATCCTGGAAGATCTCTTGCTGTATGGATAGGTTATATGAAGTTTCCTAACAGCTCCCATACTTAGAGCGAAATGCTGGCTTTGAAGACCTTATGCTGTATGGGGCAATTATCAAAACAAGGCTGTATTTTTTCCAAAAATTTCCCCCTTTTTTGATAATGCCAAAACTTCCTTGATATGGAGAGGCTATCTTCATGTCTTCCGTCGAAAGATATAATCTTCAACTTAGTTTAAAAATTTGAACTGCTCGCAGGCAAGTTTTAAAAGAAAAATACTACAGGACTAAGTGTATTACAACTTAACTTATGATTGGCCCACAGGCACAATTTTACAGGATATAATCTTAATTGAATACAACTTAATCTATGAACTATTCACAGATAAGTTATTACAGCTTGAGGATTATCAAGTTTTTATACTTGTTGAATATTTCATTATTTCATCGTAATCAAAACAGTAAAACAGTAAAAGTAGATTACGAGCTGTAATCTTTCAAGAAATTAAAGTTTTATTGATAATCAATTCTGATTGAATAGAAAGTTACATTGGAAGTAGACAGGAAACATAAACATGTAGAAAACAAAAATACTATCCCGGTATGACTAATGTCACCAAGTACTACAGGAGGGGTGATTCTCGGTTCCCTTCCACCAGTTGACAAGAGCATTTTCTCCTCGATCCCTGTAGAGACTTATACCTTCATGGGTCGCATCAAAGGAAAGGATCCAGTCTTCCAGATGAGTTAGCCGTTCGCCCTTCATAGCTTGATATTTCAACTTTATCTGTAGTGGGAGCTTTCCTTCTGTAGAAAAACTCTTTAGCTGCATCATCCAACTTCCTGAATTTATTGAACATGGGAGATTCTCTGATGAGAACACAAAAGTATCTCATCAGTTCATTATTTTTCCATGCCCTCAACTCCTCTGATGTAGGCTGTCTATCTGTTGGGAGATTCATTTCCACAGGCTTATGCACATTGTTCTTCCATGGGAAGTTGGGATCCTGGAATTCTGGACGAATACCAGATACCCTGTATCACTTGTTTCCTTGTCCTAGCCCACGTCCGGCTAGTCTTCCAATGGCAGCAACAAAACTATCATTGAGTATGTAATCCATTTCCTTTTCTCTCTCCAGGCGCCACTTTCTTGCAGCCTCTCTCGACTCTTCCCCCTTTCTGGCTTGTCAAGATCTGAGACTTTGCCGTCAATATCCCGAAAGAATTCCATTGATTCGGCCTGTTTGTCTTTCATATCAGTGACACTTTTAACCATTCTCGCAACCACTGCAGTCAGATCCTCAATCTTGTGATCATGTGTAATGAGCTTTGATCCTGTGAATTCTAAGGCAGCAACAGTCTTTACTTCAGCGACACATAGCTTCTCTTGTTCTTGTTTCTGAAACACCCCAAAACCACTCAGAAATATTAGAGCGCTGCAGACCCTCTCCATGAGGATCTACCAGGCTAAACACAGAAAACACAACATACTAATACATACCAACATGGCTAATAACGAACCACTAGACCGATTTGGTCTTTTACCATGACATAGACATCAAACATACATAATTATTTCTTCAAAAATAATAACCACGCAGGGATTTGAATACATCAACATTCGCATAAAATGGGAGAATAACACAATGGAGAGACAAACAACAAAACTCTACCAAAATACTTAACGACTGGTCTTCAAGTGATTAGTATCGTCGTCTTCCATCATCCTTCGTACCGATCCTGTGATTCGCTCCCCAACAACCTATAAGTACCTGGACGCAATACAGACATCCACCCCCGAATACTCGGGGGTTAGCAAAACTATAATGTTTTGCTAGTGTAAGTATAAATACAAAGACAAGCCATACATATCATACTCCAAGAACATAAGATCGGAAATAATCATCCAGACATAAATAACAAGAGACTTCCCTAGTTAATTCACTTGAATAAAACCGTTCGAAACAATGAAAAATGGAAAGTGGAGTTCGATATACAATTTGAGAAAAACATTTACGATCTCGGTAGTTTTGAAAACATTTGGGATTTAATAATTTTCAAGACTTTCGAAAACACTTAGGGACACGGCCCAAAGATCATTTTTCCAAAATAGAATCCCGATAGCAAAACATGAGGTCCACGACCCAGTCATATCATTGCGGTCACAAAACACGGGGTCCACGACCCAATCATATCATTCCGATCACAAAACACGGGGTCCACGACCGAATCATCCATAAAAACATATTCCCAAGGATTATTCGCGTCCCGTGCTAACAAGCCACGAACCTCAGATGCTCCCGAAGAACATACCCGAGTGAATCACCCAATGGGAAACCATACCAATCACATGTCACTGTGACAACAGTCACATAACCACAACCATACAAACGTTCATAGTCATCCCGCAATCGCACTAGCAAGCTACGAACCTCGGAGCCTCCACGAGACATACCCGATTGGATAACCCATGACACGTACATCACACAACAAAATCACATCCATAAGTTATCCCAGCATCACGCTAACAAGCTACGAACCTCGGAGTCCCCGAAAGACATACCCGGATTGGATAACCGCACAAGTTATCCTGGCATCGGGCTAGCAAGTCACGAACCTTGGAGTCCCTGCAACACATACCCAATTGGATAACCCTATGGTCACGCCTGATCCGTACTAGCAAGGATGGATCCCGGAGATTCAACAATCTTACCCGGAGGCACATCACTTACAATAATCACGCACAACAACAAGCCAATACCAATACCAAACAACACTAAACACCACAACCTCCTTACAAAGGAGTAATAACCAATATCACACAATGTCACATATTCACCGAACAAGTACACATATCAATACGCAATCCTCGGCAAATGATTACGGTCTACTATATTCATTAAATATGATTATGAAATTTTCCAACATACGACACATACACATATATTCCGAAAACACATTTATCCACGAAACATACGAGTATCTTTGAAGAAAACTCTTTAATCGAGAATATACCGAACCTTTTTAAAGTTTATTAAAACCTTCGGATTGCACATATAATCAATTATCAACCATTACGTCTACGAAACATGAAATGTGGGGCAAGATACTTGCCTCAATAATCGATACCGAAACCTCCGACGAACACGGCTCAACCGGGAACTTCGAACACCTAAAATCCTCTGGCGAAAACAATGAAAACATGATCACTACAAGTATAATGGTTAACAACAACGAGAAACGCACCCAAGAACCAAGGGAAAACCCCTAGAGGCATTTAATGGGACATTAAATGCTCAAGGCCCCCTACGAACATAAAAATCAAGGTTGGACTCAAACGAATTCAAGATACGGATATACAATCCATAAATCATGATCCACGATGCTCAACACTATCATCTTATCCATCAAAATCGGATGAAACAACAAAATCGAGAAAGAACTTCCGAAAAATCAATTCTAGGAAATTACAAGGGATTATCTTCGATCCGGACGATAAGAACTTGGAAGATGATGAAAATAGACACCAAGCAAGCTTCTCAAATGTCCTCAAAGATGTGCCAGTCAAAACCCTCGAATCTTTTCGAAGGATCGCGTAAGAAATGAAGAAATGAAGAAAGTGCCGACTACACCGGTGTCCAGGCCTATATATGGCCGACAGCGTTACGACCATAATCGGCAGCCCATAACGGCCGTAACTCGGTCAACGTGACTTACGTACGTAACAGCCGTAGCCTTACATACGTACCGGGCACACCTTACGGCCGTACTCGGCATAACCTTACGGTCGTAATCGAGCTCCCAGGGTCAGTGCCCGAAATCTGCCGATGCATTACGGCTGAAACGGCCCATGCCTTGCGGCCGTAACGATGCATTACGGCCGTAACAGGATAAACCTTACGTCCGTAACCGAGTCCTCACAGTCTAGGATGTGCGGGAGTCTTACGACCGTAATCGGCCATGCCTTACGGCCGTAACTTGGCCCAGCCAATAATCCGACTGCCCGGCTAGATGCTCGACGACGTCTTGATCACGCAAACGCACCCACTATGATCCGAAACAATAACGAGCAGGCTACGAAACTCAACGTACCACAGTGCAAGCACACGAATCCAAAGACATGGACGTCAACAAATCGGAACGAAGATATCGGGTATTACATTCTACCCCTCTTAAAAGAAGTTTCGTCCCCGAAACTTAAAACATAAAACGATCAACGCAAAACAATCTCCAATAACACACGCTATGCATTGCCGACGACCTGCAACGAATCATATGCAGCACATGGATGCTACCACCCATACTGCTATACCAGAATGATTACAAAACGGAAGGAACAAAATCAATATGGTTGACCAACCCGAACAGTACATCAATCAAAATGCGAGTTAACCCCTGAACAAATACCGGAGCCCAAGGGTTTGAAGATCGACAACGAAGCTAATTTCCCGAACTTAAGGAAAATTACGAAGTGAACAGCTTGACTCAAGACAATATATGATCCGGTGAAAACGACAAGATATGCATTTATATAAGATTCACATGAATGGAACTGGATTCGGAAAAAGTCACATCGACAGACGGATTAGCCCAGAACAATACCACAACTCGTTTGATCAACAAAAAGCAAAAGATAAGACAAGTTCAGAAAATGTCAACAAACACAAACGAGTCACCAGAATTGAAAATGAAGAGGTTCAACCATCTGGTACGCTTCTAACAAAAGAAGTTTGTCTCTGAAATTCGAAACGACAAGTCAAGGAAATGACATAACATACAACTATAGACTATACGCGTCAGGTACTCCTCAGAGTCGATCCTGATATCAGTGCTCAAGTCCATGCCTCGGAATGCTCCGTGACCAACTCACAAAACTGAACCCGGTGTCCCTCGAGTCCGCACTTGTAACACGTTACTGTCGGAGAAGGACAATGTGCATGCACATGCCCCGACACATTGCAGTTAAAACACCTCCTACCTTTACCAGTGGTTAAAACAGACGACTTGTAACTCTTAGTCCCATGCATCGTGCGATGGAGCTTCATAGCAGAAAGACTACGACGTTGCAATCTAGAATTACCAACTCCTGTACTGCCTATAAAGTCATCGGGCTTCCTCTATTTCTTCAACTCGGGTAAACATTTCGACGATAACAAAGCTAGTTCGTAAGCTAAGGCTCGATCTTGATAATCTCTCAATGAAGTGTATGCGAATCCCGCCATATACTGGCCAATCTCCAGCTTCATCCGTCTACAAAATGAAGGATCTTCTCTTCTTTAGTCCTCACCCGATCTCGCACATAACTGAGTTGTTTGCTATAGTCGATGATAGCCTGCGACACCGATATATCCTGCGGTTATGTCAAATAAAATTTATAAATCCTCTGATCTCTAATCGGTTTCGGACAGAACTCAGCTTCCATAAATGCCTGGAACTCCACCCACGTGACATCACGATCACGAGGTTTAACAGCTTCCCACCAATTAGCGACATCTTTGTCAAGAAGGTACTGATTGATAGGTACCTTCCGCTTTTCGGGACAATCGACAGCCTCGAATATCTTTCCCAACTGTAAAAGCCAACCATCCCAACCCAACACATCCGCAGCACCGGCTAATCGAGGGGAATTCATAGGAACTACCTCTCGAAGCTATTGATTTACACCGATCTTCTGAGTCGCGTCAGTGTTGCGTTGAACCGCCTGGGTCAACTGAGTCATCTGTGTTGCTATCTGTTGCAGTATAGTAGCAACACCAATACCAATATCATTCCCGACAATATTCTCTCGATTCCGCATCTGATCCCTGTGGCCATCAGTACCACGGTTAGGACCACGACCTCTGCCCCTCGGCATACTAACAAGCAAAAACCTAACGCAACGAAAATCACATTATCACACACAACAACTATTACAGCACACATAGAATCCACTTACAGATGATTTACTGCAAAAGTTAGGCCTGACAGCTAACATGCAGTCCAAAACTTTTACCCAGCTAGGAAGTGCGCTCCACAACAGGAAATGCCGTGCGCTAACTGTGCAAGTTTGGCAACACATTCATAATCACCTTCCAGCAGTACTAGACCGGAGGTTACAAATAGACTACAGCATCCAAATCCAAACGACAACAGTTCACAAAATTATAACACTACACAAATAGCTATCAAAAGTTAATTAACATTCCAGATCGAATTCCCACCTTTCGGTCAAGAGAACTATCTCGACGAGTGCATACCGAATGACTCAGCATGCACACCACCACTTAATCAGAACTCGGGGCATTATAGCCAAAATGAGAACAACATCATTACCAAATACCTCTTAACTGGAATTAATGAAATCGAAAAGTTGAAAGCGAAAGTCACGTCTCAAGTAAATTTTTGATAGGCCTCATATTTTTTCTTCTTAAAATCGAATTTCGAAAATTTGCAATGCGAGATGAAAATAACATACAAGTAGTTTGAGTTCCCAAAAATTTTCGGTCTCGAGGTCATCGTACGGAAATCAAACTTTTTCTTCTCTTAAAGGATGTTTTAAAATAAAATTTACGTGACTTCCCAAAACAATTAAAGCTTTAAAGTATCACATTGATAAACTTTATCTGTGTAATTACACCAAAACATTACTCCTATAAAAACGATTTATTCAAATATATATATGTATATAAATATATACACATATACACCGGCACCACTCTTCATTCCAGCACAACACGAGAATCAACAAGCATGGATTACGTATTCACAATTCACATTTAAACTCCACATAATAACACAAAATCACACAAGCTCGTATAACACGAGACACAACAAAGTAGGGAGACTTATATCCACAAATCGCATGAAGATGATGGTTGCACCTCTATACTAATCACGACCGACATCTCAGACGACGCGTCGCGACACGACTCAGTCAGACAAAATCTGACAAGACAAGACGAGACAAGACAAGACCCGACAACACACAACTCGACCCGAAATGGTTGGAATACATAACTCTTTCTTCACAACTCATACCCACGCAAGGGTAGGAATACATCAACGTTCCCATAAAATGGGAGAATAACATAACAGAGAGACAAACAACAAAACTCTACCAAAGTACTCAACGACTGGTCTTCATGTGATTAGTATCGTCGTTTCCATCATCCTTTGTACCGATCCTATGATTCGCTCCCCAACAACCTGCAAGTACCTGGACGCAATACAGACATCCACCCCCCGAATACTCAGGGGTTAGCAAAACTCCACTGTTTTGCTAGTGCAAATATAAATACAATGACAAGCCATACATATCATACTCCAAGAACATAAGATCGGAAATAATCATCCAGACATAAATGACAATAGACTTCCCGAGATAATTCATTTGAATAAAATCGTTCGAAACAATGAAAAATGGAAACTGGAGTTCGATATACAATTTGAGAAAAACATTTACGATCTCGGGAGTTGTGAAAACATTTGGGATTTAAGGATTCTCAAGACTTTCGAAAACACTTAGGGACACGGCCCAAAGATCATTTTCCAAAATACAATCCCAATAAAAAAACACGGGGTCCACGACCCAATCATATCATTCCGATCACAAAACAAGTGGTCCACGACCCAATCATATCATTTCGATCACAAAACACGGGGCACACGACCCAATCATATCATTCCGATCACAAAACACGGGGTCCACGACCCAATCATCCATAACAACATATTCCCAAGGATTATTCACGTCCCGTGCTAACAAGACACAAACCTCAGATTCTCCCGCAGAACATACCCGAGGGAATAACCCAACGGGAAACCATACCAATCATATGTCACCGTGACAACAATCACATAACCACAACCATACATACGTTCATAGTCATCCCGGCATCGCACTAGCAAGCTACGAACTTCGGAGCCTCCATGAGACATACTCAATTGGATAACCCATGATACGTACATCACACAACCAAATCATAACCAAAAGTTACCCCAGCATCGCGCTAACAAGCTACGAACCTCGGAGTCCCCGCAAGACATACCCGGATTGGGCGGCATCGGGCTAGCAAGCCAAGAACCTCGGAGTCCCCACAACACATACCCGATTGGGTAACCCTACGGTCACGCCCGATCCGGACTAGCGAGGACGAATCCCGGAGATTCAACAATCTTAACCGTAGGCACATCACTTACAACAATCACGCACAACAACAAGCCAATACCAATACCAAACAACACTAAACACCACAACCTCCTTACAAAGGAGTAATAACAAGTATCACACAACGTCACATATTCACCGAACAAGTATACATATCAATACGCAATCCTCGGCAAATGATAACGGTCTACTATATTCACTAAATATGATTATAACATCTTCTAACTTACGACACATACACACATATTCCGAAAACACATTTATTCACGGAACCTACGAGTATCTTTGAAGAAAACCCTTTTATCGAGAATATACCGAACCTTTTTAAAGTTCATTAAAACCATCGCATTGCACATATAATCAATTATCAACCATTATATCTGCGAAACACGAGATGTATAGGCAAGATACTTGCCTCAATAATCGATACCGAAACCTCCAACAAACACGGCTTAACCGGGAACCTCGAACACCTAAAATCCGCCGGCGAAAACAGCGAAAATATGATCACTACAAGTATAAAGGTTAACAACGATGATAAATGCACCCAAGAACCAAGGGAAAATCCTTAGAGGCATTTAATCGGACATTTAATGCTCAAGGATCCCTACGAACATAAAAATCAAGTTTGGATTCAAAAGAATTCAAGATATGGATATACAATCCGTAAATCATGATCCACAATGCTCAACACCATCATCTTATCCATAAAAATCGGATGAAACAATGAAATCGGGAAAGAACTTCCAAAAAATCAATTCAAGGAAATTACAAGGGATTACCTTCGATTCGGACGACAAGAACTTGGAAGATGATGATAATAGACACCAAGCAAGCTTCCTAAAATGATCCTCAAAGATGTGCCAGTCAAAACCCTCAAATCTTGTCGAAGGATCGCGAAAGAAATGAAGAAATGAGGAAAGTGCCGACTACACCCGTGTCTAGGCCTATATATGACAGACAGCGGTTACGGCCGTAACCAGCAGCCCATTACGGTCGTAACTCGGTCAACATGACTTATGTACGTAACGGCTGTAGCCTTACGTACGTATCGGGCACACCTTACGGCCGTACTCGGCATAACCTTACGGCTATAACTGAGCTCCCAGGGCCACTGCCCGAAATCTGCCGATGCATTACGGCTGTAACCGGCCCATGCCTTACGGCCGTAACGAAGAATTACGGCCGTAACAAGATAAACCTTACGGCCGCAAGCGAGTCCTCCTAGGCCAGGATATGCGGGCATCTTACAGCCATAATTGGCCACGTCTTACGGCCTTAGCTCGGGCCAGCCAACCATCCGACTGCCCGCTAGATGCTCGACGATGCCTCGATCATGCAAACACACCGACTATGATCCGAAATAATAACTAGTAGGCTACGAAACTCAACGTACCACAGTGCAAGCACACGAATCCAAAGATGTGGACGTCAACAAATCGGAACGAAGATCTCGGGTATTACAGTTTTAGGATTCACTCTCTACTTCATTTGATTCAAGGCTTGCCATAATGCATTGGGCATGTGGCAGAAAGCCTCTTCCACATCTGTAATACCCCTTTGCAGCTTCGGGAGCTCATCCTGAGCTGTTTCCCTCATCCAGTCGAGTTCCTTCCTGATGTTGTACAGGGCCTTGATGGCATCCTATAGGAACACAGTTTGGCGACTCATGGCTTCGAGTTACTCGATACGTGCCTCTATGCGCAGAGAGTATGGGTGTGCGAGTTTGGCATCTGAAGATTCTCTAAGTTATTTGAGTACAACATTATGATGGGGCCTTTGCGGGGTGTCATCGGCAAAGAGGATATCTTTGTGGAGATCTTGGTTGGAGAGGAGGGGGCACTTCTTCTTGCGGAGCAGGAACCTCAGATGGTTATGCTTGAGTTGATGGAGAGACAGATGGGACTGATTCCACTTGTCTCTATACGAGTTATGTAGCATGTGGTACAGGAAGGACTGGGTCCTCCTGTTGGCTCTCAACAGCCACCTGTTCCTTAAAAGGGACCGATTCCTCTTGTCGGATGGCGCGGGTCACATCAGCTTTTAGTGGAGGGACTGAATCCTCCTGGATAGGTGCTGATGGGGGTTTCTCGGCAGACGTTCCATGGCTATTTGAAGCCTTATACTAAGCATATTCATTCTCATGAGCCTCCTCACAGCTCAGCCTCAGACCTGTCTGAAGGTCATCATCGTCTTTGTCAAAGTCGGAGTCGTGACTCGGGCTCTTGGGATTTTCGGTGGATGGAGATCTCCCTTTGAGTATCGTCTTATCTTTTGCCACAAAATAGGATGTTATGAGATCTTGGCAATAGTAATCCTCCAATTGGATCAATACTTGATGTTTTGGGTGTCCATCACTTCAAAAGCAAATAACTCTTCTTCCTTTCAGTCCTTCCAGTTGTACAGTGTGTCATAGGGGGCGACCCTGTATGATTTCCATACTCTGAAGTGCTCAAAGGCTTCCTCTATTTCGACTTTAAGGAGAGTGTTATTAATGACATCAGTCGAGGAGGGACTACGAATAGTAGTGGATTCTGCTGTCCGATTAGGATCCTCGATAGGTATTGGAGCCTGTTGGGGAGAGGGATCCCTGACAGGGTGGGGTGCCCTATTGGGAAAAGGACTCCGTACAGGGGTGGGCGACATGTTTGGAGTTGTGGCTATAGGCTCCGAAGGGGCAGCCGATTCACCAGAACCTTTAGTCTTGCAAATAATTGCTCTTCCGTCATAGCCGCCACAGTCTCGAGAACTGCTGTAGGAGCAACAATTGTTTCTTCCATAGGGATTGTGCCCTGTGGGATAGTTTCAGTAGTTGGTGAGGTAGATGGGACTTCTACAATGACCGCTGTAGTTACTGTAGGGATAGATTTTGAAGACTTTTTTGTCTTCTTTTTCCTCGCTCGACAACTTTGGGGGAGCTGCTGTCGGGAAGTGCTCTTTTCTTCTTCTCTTACTTGTTCTCCCTTTGGATTTGTCACCAAATCGCACCTTTGGACCGCGACCTTCTACATAATCTGACAGTTGCTAATATCTCCTGTCATTTGTCGAGAACATCGGCTGTCGAAGTACCAGATGTCCTTCTACTTGATATCCTGTAATCAAAGAATTTAAGTAAATTTGGGTCCCATTTCATTATTGGGTCTATGGATGTGTAACACACCAATTCTCATATGGGCTATTACACGCCGTAGAGCCTTCATCAAGGTCTACCAGGCTAGGACATTCACACAATTTACAATAATTCCATAACAAAAATATTTAATAATGTAAATAAGGTCGTGGCCTTGGCCAAAACATTTTGGTTTAAATGCAGTAAGACAGAATGTAAAACGAATCCATTTCCCACGCAGGGGCCTTCGATCTTATCTTTAAAACAAATATATGTTTACTCGACCGACTTTGACGAACAACATAAACATAATAAATTAAACGACGCAGACTCGAGCCTCATCATCATGACCATCCTTTGCATGCGGTTTCTGTGCTGGCTCCTCAGTTCGCCCGATACCTGAAATGCATGAAACTCATTTCCCCCATTTAAGGTGTTAGCATTCGAATAGCTAGTGCAAGTACACAACTACACGATATTATATATGAATATAATTTAACATGATTATCATATTTAAAAATATTTTAGGAAATAATATTCTGGAATGTCACATTTTTATCAATAAATGATCATCAAGAAAACCATACATCACATTCATTTTCACAAAAATCCACACTTTGTAACCCGTAGCCATACCCCTTAGTATCGACCCTCAGAGGCCCCGTCAGATTGTCCCCAGGTGAAAAACCACTTCCACGGTCGTACCCCTTAGTAGCGGCCCCCAGAGGTTCCGTCAAACCGTCCCCAGGTGGAACAACAACTACACACCTACACATTTATCATTAATCATCATTTATGTCGAATTCACATTCTACATAACATAATGTAAAATTTGTACTTACCTTGATATATACGACGTAGGAAAACGCTGAACGGGAGGGACTTCGGTCCGAATACTCTTCGAAAATTCACTATTATCACATAATGATATACAATCAATCATCGTAAGAATTCGTCCTATTTTCTACCCTTTGGGACAATTCATCGAACACTACAAGGTCGCAATAGACTATACTAGATCAACGATGGAAATATCAGAGCTAGTTCCACAAAACTTCAGGGAAAACAAAAGATTACGAGTATGAAATCATAATCTGATGACAATCTAGGCTAATTCGGTTCAGAAATATGAAATCATCACAAAACCCCCCAAACCCCCAAACTAGGGTTTTAAGAATCATACCTTGATTGTCATAAAACCCCCAAACTAGGGTTCTAAGAATCATACCTTGATTAGGGACTTAATATTATTGATTGGTGATGGAGTCTGGCCGGAATCCACAATATTCAGTCACAAATCGTCGCGGATAGCCAAGGGAGAAGAAAAAGGTAAGAAAATTACGAAGTTAACTGCTCATGTCATATATATACTGATTGAGCTTAGCGTACACTATGGGAATGCTTGGCGTATGCTAATCTGGATAAAATGCAGTCTAGAGACTTTTGCCCGCTCCGTTAGCATACACTAATGTCAAATTAACGTGCGCTATCATTTGTTTTAGCATACGCTAACTTCTGTGTTAGTGTGTGCTACCTGGTTCAGTCCAGGATCACTGAACCTTCGGTCCAACTCCAGAATATTTTATCCATTCGCATTAGCGTATGCAACGAAATGATAACGTACGCTAATCGACTCATTAACATATGCAATGGGATCTTAACGTACGCTAACCAACTCATTCCAGAAGTTAGAAACTATCTATCCGCCCTGATTAGCGCACGTCACGCATGAGTTTAGCATGCGCTAGAAATTCCACTTTAGCGCGCGCTAAGTGTCCCGTTATCGTGCGCTAACTGTTCTGACATAGTGGTGAATTCCAGTCAGGATATACACATATCGAAATATACAAAACTTGATATTTACTAACGAATAATGAGGTGTTATTAAGGAATAAAAACATGGAATCTCACGATCCCATCAAAAAACATGATTCCAACCATCCGATACAACGGACAACAATTCCACTAATAGTACCCAAAACTATGAAAAATCACAAAACAGCCCAGACTACCGAGAATCACGATTCGAAGCCAAATAACAATATCAAGAAGTCGTAACATATCCTAAATATTAAAGGAACTCGCAAAAGTAACGAAATGTCAGTTTAGGACGAGATCTATCAGAATCGAGTCTAAACGCGGAAAAGTTACACAACATGCAAAAATCTCGTATAACAACTTCGAAACTCATTCGGATGGTCACGAATGCAGAACAAAATAGTTTCAGAATACCAAAACAATTACAAGCGAGTCGTCCGAAATGAAAATACACCAAAAATAGAAATTACTAAAAATATAAAGTGCGGATATTACATTCTCTCCCTCCGAAAAGAAGTTTCGTCCTGAAACTTACAAAGTAAATAACACGGGATATCTCGGCTTCATGTTATCCTCCGTTTCCCATGTCGTCTCCTCTCATCCGTGTCTTGACCATTGCACTTTAACCAAAGGAATTGTTTTGTGCCCAAGTTGCTTTACTCGGCTCCAAAATCTGAATCGGTCTCTCCTCAAATGTGATGTCGGGTCCTAGTTCAATATATCCAAAATCAGTAACATGGCTATGATCTGGTACGTACTTTCTTAGATGGGAGACATGAAATACATTATGCACGTGACTCAAGGATGGCGGCAAACCCAACCGATATGCAAGATCTCCAACTCGCTCTAAAACCTCGAAAGGTCCAATGTATCTCGGACTAAGCTTTCCCTTACGACCAAAGCGGTAATCTCCCCGAGTCAGTGATACCTTAAGTAATACATCAACCCCAACCTCAAACTCTAACGGGCGGCGATGCATGTCGGCATAGGACTTATGTCGACTCTCAGCCGTCAACAGCCTACCACGAATTAAAGCAATCTTCTCTCTAGTCCCAACTAGTAAATCCGATTCGGTACCAATTAATTCAGATGCATCATCCCAACACAGTGGCGATCTTCACCTTCCATACAAAGCCTCAAATGGTGCCATTTTGATCGAGGCGTGCCAACTATTGTTGTATGTAAACTCGATCAACGACAGGTGCGACTCCCAATCATCTTTCTAGTCTAAAGCACATGTTCTCAACATATTCTCTAACGTCTTTATCGTCCGCTATGACTGTCCGTCTGTCTGGGGATGGTAGGATGTACTGAGTCTCAACTCGGTCCCCAAAGCTCGATGAACAGCCTGCCAAAAATGTGATACAAATTGACCATCTCGATCAGAAAATAATCTTTGGAGTCCCATGCAACCTCACTATTTCTGCAATGAACACCCGGGTTAGTCTCTCCGGTCCCCATGTATCCTTAATACCCCGAAAATGAGCCAATTTTGTTAATCGATTGACAATGACCCAAATAATTTTCATTCCGGTCCGAGTCCTAGGTATGCTGGTAATGAAATCTATAGACATATCCTCCCACTTCCACTCCGGAATATGAAGTGATTGCAATAACCCCGCGGGTCGCTGATGCTCGATCTTAATCTGCTGACAGGTCAAATACTTCAATACAAACTTGCTAACATCCGTCTTCAATTTGCTCCACCAGAAATTACTCCTTACATCCTTGTACATTTTACTTGTACCAGGATGTATGGAATAAAATGTAGTATGAGCCTCTCTCAAAATCATCTATCTCAACTCAACATCACATGGTACACACAATATTCCTCGAGACTTCAAAATCCCGTCATCTTGAATTACAAACCCAGGGGCTTTCCCTTTCTTCACATCCCTCCTCAACTGAACTAAAAACGGGTCATCATACTACCTCGCCTTGATATCTTCGATCAAAGATGGAGTGATTTCTAACGCACACAACTAACCCTGAACTCTCTGAAGCCAAACTTTGATATTATGAAAAATTAAATCCCGTTGGATCTTGCTTTGAGGCGTAAGTACTTCTAGCATCTGAAGAGCCATCGACTTACGACTCAACGCATCTGCTACTACATTGGCCTTGCCCGTATAGTAAAGAATCTCAATATCGTAGTTCTTGATTAATTCTAACCACATACCTTGCCTCATGTTCCATTCTTTCTAGCTGAAGATATATATTTTTGTAAGATTTTTCCGAATTTTAAGATCCTAAAATGTGTAGAATTGGGGTATTTGTGCTAATATTGTGTTTGTTGGACTCAATCACACTTGGGTATGTTTTATTGATTTTATAGGTGTTTTTAAGGACAGTATCAAGCAAGAATAAAGTCTCAATCCCCAATACATATCAAGCAATGCATAAATGAAAGACCGAGCCGAAAAAGAATAAAAAATGGAGTCAGAATAGATCAACACGGAATCGGCCGTGTTATATGACCCGACCGTGTCACTTGAATCGACCGTGTCAGGTTACACAGTCGGGTTGCATGTCTAGAAGATTTTGAAAATTCTAGAACACTTTGACAGGGGTCGTGTCATTTGACACGGGCCGTGTCACTTTTCGGTGCAAAGTCTCTTTATTGACATTTCTACACGGTTTGAACAAGAAAAAGGGCTTGGATTGGGAAAAGAGGGGATATTCTAATTTGGAGAGTTGGTGAGTGTGAACACAAGATTTGAGAGAAAAACTACCAAAAGAGGGAGACTTTTAAGGAAGCACAAGGAAGAACACACCAAGAACACTTGAAGGCTTGAACCGAGACTATTCAAGACACCATCCGAGTTTTATCTTCTTCCTATCTTTTACTCATTTTTTTTATTTATTTAGCTTGAACATGATGAACATGATAACTAGTGATCTTTCTTTCACTACCATGTCCGGCTAAACTTGTTAGATTCCGGGCATGGGAGTACGTTGATTTACTGTGGTTTTGACATTGATGATTATATATATCTACTGTGATTTCTTTATCAAATACTTGGTTTTGATTCATGTTAGAACACTTGATAAATGTTTTTACATGTTTAACTTAATTGCTCAAAATTTGAAAGAAGAGGGCATTAATAGGTTTCGAGTATTTGACATAGTTAATTACGAGATTGAGAAATCGGTGATAAACTCTGATGATATTTAATCTTTTGAACATTTAGAGTTAGATAATTTATAATAGACGGAGACGTTATTATAGGTTGTTTAATATACGTTTTAATGCATCTCGAGAGGGACTTTAGAATATTGTTGTGATTATCATTTTGGAAATATACTTAGAGCTCTTTGAAATCAATCCCGACTAAACTTAGTAATCAATGGAAACTAGCCTTGGAATCTATATTTCACAAACTCTTGAAACTCTCTTTGATTCGGATATTGCACTTGTTCAAATTACTTTTCATTATTTTATTTCGTTTAATGAACCATTCATCCACCTTAACGATCATCTAAATAAAATTGGAATCACTATAATCTAGTAATTAATACAATAGGAATAATTTGTCTCTGTGGAATACGACCTTGCTCGCTGCTTTCTACTACTCCGTACACTTGCGGTTGTTTAAAAATATAACGAACAAGTTTTCAACGCTGTTGTCAGAGACTAATGTGTTTTTATTAGTTTTGATATTACGAAAAGTGTCTCTAGTCTTACTTTAGACATTTTCTTATTTTCGTTACATAACTCATGTTGTGCACATTTATATCCTACTCAGGGAGTGCATGAACACCCGTTCATCTCGAGTGCCATTAGAAAATTTCATTCCAGAAGTAGAAGCATTTGCCCGAAGAATCGTGCTACCTCAAGGAAACTAAGAAGGGATCTTTTTGAAGACATGGAGAGAGCAGGAGACAACACGGGGATGAATAACACAAACAGAAGCAACGAAAATGCAATAATCCAGGACAACGATGGCGGAAGGAATGAAAATCCAGAAACTAGGGTGCAACCAATTCGGGATGGATTCCGACCAAAGTTTGATCGAAACTTTGGAGTAAATCACTCATCTTCCAATCAACGCTCTGAATTTCGAGTTGAAGCCCGCCTTAATTTCAATGGTTCAACAAAATCAATTTGGAGGAATTGCTGTTGAGGATACGCATGCCCATCTTACACATTTCATGCAAATATGTGATACTATCAAAATGAATGGGGTCTCAGTTGATGCAATACGCTTACGATTGTTTCTATTCACTTTGACAGAGAAAGCAAGAAACTAGCTTGGGACTTTAGCTCCGAGAAGTAAAGTACATAGGAGGATTTGAGTGAAAAATTCTTGTTCAAAATTTTCCCACCTAACAAGACGATGAAGCTAAAAAGTGAGATCACTCAATTTCATCAGTTGGACTCCGAACCGTTATATGAAGCATGGGAACATTTCAAAGATCTACTAAGGCGATGTCCTCAACATGGTTTCCCAGAAGTCCAACAAATGTGTTTCTTCTACAATGGTCTTATTAGAGAAACGAGGAACTTCATTGATGCTTCCGCGAGAGGGGCATTGCTAGCAAGAAGCGCTGAAGAAGCTTTTGGATTAATAGAAGAAATGGCTATCAACAGTTATCAATGGCCAATGGAAAGAACAAATGTTAGAAGGGTGGCTGAGATATCCAATTCGGACCCTATCAAGGCACTAACCTCGCAAATGACGATGTTAACTAATCTGTTGCGGGCCCTAACAAAAGCAGGTGATGCGAAAATAACTCCTCAAGGAAGTACACTACTGTATGACCCATTGGAGGAGGCTTATTACATTAATAATCGGAATTTCAAAAATTTCCAGAATAATCCACCTCCGGGTTTTTACCATCCCTCCAACATAAATCATGAAAAATTTAGCTATGCTAATCAAAAGAATGCCTTACAACCACCGGCCGGATTCAAAGTGTCAAATGGTGAAATAATTAAAGAATCGAAGCCAACTTCAAATCTCGAGAATATCTTAGCTACCTTTATGATGGAAACAAAGAGTCGATTTAGTCGAGATGAGGAAAAATTAGACAAAATCGAAGGCCATGTTACTCAATTAGCTACCACCATGGGATCTCAAATGAAAAATATCGAATCTCAAATTGGACAATTGGCTATAGTTGTCGGGAGTCAACATCACCGGGGACAATTTCGGAGCAATTCCGAAGTAAATTCAAAAGAATCTTGTCAAGCTATCAACTTAAGAAGCGGAATGAATTATGAAGGGCCAAAGATGCCAGTGGTCCAACAAAGCGAGGAATCCAAAGATGATCAAATCAAATATGTAGAGGAAGAAGGGAAGCATGACACATCTAAGGGGGCTCAAAAGCCTAAAATACCTTCTAACTCTACTTTTACTTTTAAAGTTCCTCTCTCTTTTCCTCAACGTTTTAAAAAGAAAAAGTTAGATGCCCAATTTACAAAATTTTTAAACATCTTCAAGAAAATTAATATTAATATTCCTTTTGCAGATGCTTTGGAACAAATGCCTAATTATGCAAAATTCTTGAAGGATGTAATGTCAAGAAAAAGAAGGATGGAAGAACATGAGACGGTTAAATTAACCAAAGAATGTAGCGCTATTATGCAACACAAATTACCTCAAAAACTTAAGGACCCTGTAAGCTTTACTGTTCCATGCACCATTGGAAAAGTTTTATTCGATAAAGCTTTGTGTGATCTAGGTGCTTCAATTAACCTTATGCCTTTATCTATTTTCTGGAAATTAGGAGCTGGGGAAATGAAAGACACAATGATAATGTTACAATTGGCGGATCGATCCATAACACACCCTAAGGGGATTGTTGAAGACATGCTTGTAATGGTCGACAAATTTATATTTCCAGCAGTTTTCGTCGTTCTCGGCATAGAGAAAGATGAAGATTTATAACTTATCATTGGACGTCCGTTTTTAGCAACGGGAAAGGCTCTTATTGATGTTGAAAGGGGAGAATTAACATTACGTGTTAATGATGAGCATGTTCTATTTTCCATATTTAAATCTATGAAATCTCATGATGATATTGAATATTGCAATGTTATTGATAGTAAAAATTCGTATGGAAAGAAAAAAGTCTTACACTCATTATCTTCAGATCTGTTAGAGTTTGCTCTTGTGAACTCATGCGTTTCTAGTGACTCAACCTTGGAGTTTGATGATTCTGACTTGTTTGATTATGTTTCTGAACTAAATGCCCTGCAGAAAGAACCACAAATCAATAAATTCGACGATTTAGAAAGAGAAACGGAACAAGAGAAGCATGCAATAGTTGCTGAAATCAATCTGTCAAATGACACGACCAGAGACTCGATCGTGTCAACTGACATGTTTTAAAATTTAAGATCCAATTCATCTCAGTCGGGTGTATCACAACCAAGCCTGGACCTTAAAGCCCTTCCAGAACACCTCAAGTATGAATTTCTAAGTTGTAATAATACAAATCCGGTAATTGTATCCTCTTCGCTTTCCTCTACTCAATTAGACAAACTACTACGTGTTTTGAGAGCTCATAAGTCTGCCATAGGATGGTCTATCTCGGATTTAAAGGAATCAACCCTTCAACATGTATACATAGGATTTTACTTGAAGAAAATTATAAACCTAAAGTGCAAAATCAACAAAGACTCAATCCAATAATTAAAGAAGTAGTAAAAAGGCAAGTGCTCAAATTGTTAGATGCTAGAATGATTTACCCTAGTGAGTGGGTGAGTCCTACGCAGATAGTGTCCAAAAAGGGGGGAATGACTGTAACTAAAGATGAGAAAGATGATTTAATTTCTATGAGGGTAGTTACGGGATGGCGAGTGTGTATAGATTATAGGGCGTTGAATGCGGCTACTCGCAAAGATCATTTTCCTCTCCCCTTCATTGATCAAATGCTTGATAGATTGGCGGGGCATGAATTTTTCTGTCTTCTTGATGGTTATTCAGGATATAATCAAATTTAAGTATCGCCAGAAGATCAAGAAAAAATAGCTTTCACATGTCCTTATGGAATTTATGCTCATCGTAGAATGCCGTTTGACTTATGTGATGCCCCAGCCACTTTTCAGCGTTGCATGATGGCTATCTTCCATGGTTTAATTGAAAATATAATGAAAGTATTCATGGATGATTTTTCGGTGTTTGGTAATTCATGTGATCATTGCTTGCATAATCTCACTTTAGTTTTGGAGCGCTGTGAAGATACTAATCTTGTGCTAAATTGGGAAAAATGCCACTTTATGGTGCAAGAAGGGATTGTCCTAGGCCATAGAGTATCCGCCGCATGATTAGAGGTTGATAGAGCGAAGATTACTGCCATTGATAAACTTCCCCCTCCGAAGAATGAAAAGGCTATTAGGAGTTTTCTTGGTCACGCCGTTTTTTATGAGAGGTTCATTTGGGATTTTTCTAAAACTACTAAACCTTTGAGTAAATTGTTAGAAAAATATACTGCTTTCATTTTTTCTAATGAGTGTTTGTAGGCATTTGAAACTCTAATGAAGCCATTTGTGAATACTCCTATCCTCGTAGTACCGGGTTGGTCTCAACCTTTTGAGATCATGTGCGATGCAAGTGATTATGCGGTTGGAGCTGTGTTAGAACAACGTCGTGAGAAACTCTTTCGGGATATTTATTATGCAAGAAAAATATTAGACAGAGCCCAGCCAAATTACACAACAATTGAGAAATAAATGCTTGTCGTGGTATTTGCTTTTGATAAGTTCCGATCATACTTAATTGGGACAAAGACGATAGTACATACGGACCACGCAAGTACTTGTTCTATAAAAACGATTCCAAACCTCGCTTGATTTGATGGATTCTTCTTTTGCAAAAGTTTGACGTGGAAGTTCGAGAGAGGAAGGGTTGTGAGAATGTGGTGGCTGACCACTTATCTCGCCTTGAGTACAAGGAGAAAGAGCCCGAAATTGAAGGGATTAAAGAAGAGTTTTTGGATGAGCGGCTTTTTATGATAGAAGCTAAATTTCCTTAGTATGCTGACATTGTTAATTTTTTGGTTACATGCGTACTACCTCTGGACTTATCTCATTATCAAAAGAAGAAATTCCTCCATTATATCAAGTTATATATGTGGGATGATCCACTATTTTTCAAAATATGTGCAGACATGATAGTGCGGAGGTGTGTGCCGCAAGAAGAGTGTGAGGAAATTCTTCAATAATGACATTCTTCACCAACCGAAGGACACTTCGGAGTAAAACGGATTGCTGTAAAGGTGTTGAAAAGTGGATTTTATTGGCCTATGTTATACAAAGATTGTTATTTCTTCATTCAACAATGCGATCGATGCCAACGAGTGGGGAATATTTCAAGGCGTCAGGAGATGCCCATGACCAATGTAATTGAGGTTGAACTTTTTGACGTTTGGGGCATTGATTTGGTGGGTTCCTTTTCCTCATCATTTGGGAATAAGTATATTCTGCTAGCAGTCGAGTATGTATCTCGATGGGTCGAGGCAATTTCTTCTCCAACAAATGACGCCCAAGTGGTGATGAAGTATTTAAAGAAGACCATTTTTTTGCCGGTTTGGAACCCCAAGAGTGTTAATCAGTGATCAGGGATCACACTTTGTAAAAAAAATCATGGATAAACTCCTTCAAAAAATATGGGGTCCGATCAAAGAAATCCTTGGCCTATCATCCGCAAGCAAATGGACAAGCCAAAGCGGCTAATAAAGAGATTAAACTAATTCTGGAAAAGATGGTGAATACATCCCGAAAAGATTGGTCGTCAAAGCTTGACGATGCACTTTGGGCTTATCGCATGGCATATAAAGCACCTTTGGGTACATCTCCATACCAACTCATATTTGGGAAATCATGCCATCTACCTCTAGAGTTGGAGCATAGAGCGATGTGGGTGGTAAAAAGAATAAATCTGGATTTTGAGGCTGCTGAAAAGAAAAGTTTGTTAGAGCTGAACGAGTTGGAGGAATTCCGAGATGAATGCTATGAAAATTCTCGAATCTACAAAGAAAGATAAAAAAGATGGCACGACAAGATGATCTTAAAACATGAATTCGTGCTGGGACTACAAGTGCTTCTTTATAATTCAAGATTAAAATTGTTTCTAGAAAAATTAAAATCAAGATGGTCAGGGCCATTCGTGATCAAGAAAGTACTTCCACCCGGAGTGGTCGAGTGTAACAGCCCAAAAGCAGTGGCCGTTACAGTGCCGTGGATCCCTCCTGGGACCCACCAGGCAATATCACAATATACACTTAAAATCTGACAACGTGGCACCGTACCACAACATTTATCAAAACCCCGGTGTGGAGTATGAGTTATTCATGTTTTTAAATACAAGCAAACATACACAGGATCCAAACTTAGTACATTCATCCGACAAAAATAAAACGGAAATCATACTTAAAACATAACCGAACAACCAAAAGACTCGGGCCCCCCGAAATAGCATACATCAGAATCCTCCGTCGCCATTATGCTCTTCCTGTGCCTTGCCCTTTCCTCGCCCTGAAATACAAGTATTTCGCCCCAAACCACAGGGTTAGCTATACATGATAATAATTCTCATGACATTATACAATTCAGATATACTGATTTCATAGAAATCCACCGACTACTGAATATACCCCGAAGGCGTATAGACAATCAGTCCCAACTGTCGAACATAATCAAATATACGAATGACCATATACTATGGCTCAAGACGGACGTCACAGTACGCCCGATCCGGAAATGTGTCCGTGCACATGTCCACCCCATATACGGAATCCAGAATATACGTGGGACGATGTACCTAATTAGCCTCACGAACTACGTCTCGTGTGCACGATCCAAATGCGGAAAACATCCACGCATGATCATCAAGTGCCCGACTAAAAATCCTACACATAACCAATCGGCGCGCAGATATGACTCCAGAGATGTCACGATGCAACATGACAACGAAACTCAACGAATTACACTTTTACTGTGGAATCGAACAACTCACCGAAGTGTCAACAAAGCTCAAAAGGACTAACGGTAATAAGGACGGTAATTTCGGGGTATCATCCCCAACACCATGACAATACGATCGAGGTATCACCATATCACAAATCATAGATTATCGTAACATTTCATACACACGAAATGCATAATAATCACAAGAATTCAACCATCACTATAACCAAGCAAGATAACTTGCCTCAATTCCGTAGACGAATAATCCTTCTTTGAATGGTCAAACGAACGGTATCCTCGTCTAACAATACTCACGTGTACAAGCAACCTTGAATGAAACATAATTCACTCAACAACACATTCGTATGATAATGGTATTATCGCATAAACAATATTCATAAATTTACTTGAATAAATAGATTATCCTATCGACCATTTTAATGTTCGTATTACAAATCATCGTATGTTTATCATGTTTATTACATATTCTCATCTTGATGTCAAATTCTTGATATCCGATTTATCATCAATGTAATATCGTGAAAATATCTTTTCAAATCATCGACACTTCCAATTATGATATAAGTCGTGTTTAATTACATTCTTCATTATTTACCGACGATTTCATTCAAAACTTGATTACTATATGAAACATAAGTTTAAGTTTTTAGTGAATTAAGAATATCATCTTAATTTACGTCTCTAAACACGCACGGATTAATGAAATGGAATTCGGCTACTCATCTACCGCATTTGTATCGTCATATTCAACACAACTCTCTTAAGAACATTATTAACCTATTAATGTAGTGATTAACACTCTTTAATGAAATCGATAAATTGAACGCGAAGATTACAACTTCCTCCTATCGACATTCATTGTTTTACTTTGAAGAATTTATTAAATGCCTAGTTATACCATTGATACTTGAGATTTTTGAAGTAATTTCATCCATCTTAACAAAGATCATCTTCAAAGGGTTAACATCATCTTTCCAACAATTTCATCACAAAGGTTTTAAAGGCCAAAATCATGGTTTCATACAACCTTCAAGGATCAATAGAATGTTCAAGACAATCTTAACATTTTCTCACTTTTAATCATTAAGGACATCATCTCTAACATGTTCCTAGTGTTGAGACTAAAATCAACTTCCGACTATCATGCTATACCTCAGGTTTTATGTATATCATTATCAACACAATCATATTATGAAGTTATTTACCTCAAGAAGCAACACTAATACCTTCAAAATTAATCTTCACTTGATTTGAGTATGATTCAATTAACTTATCATGTTTACACTAATTTAAACTAACATTATGTGAAGTATTTATCTACTAACATCATCATAAGCATGAGATTGATATGAGTTAAAGAAAGACCAACCTTAAAATGAAGAACAACACCAACACTCCAAGGAATACACTTCAATCTCTAGCTTCTCCAAGTCACCAATCAAGTGTTGAGGCTCCAACACAAGTTAGAAAGGCTTAGAAACGAAGTTGGAAGGGAAGGGAATCGTTCCTTAGTCGGGAGATTGAAAAAGGTCGAGTAGGAAGTGAATGGCAAGTCCTACATTTATAATCTGAACTGGACATTACGTACGTTAACGAACGTGGTTAACGTACGTTATAGCCTTTACGTACGTAATCTTATGATCATTACGTACGTAACCAATTTCATCAAAACTCACTGCCTAAAAACACGCAGTTTGTTACGTACGTAACCGGGCAGTTATTACGTACGTAATAGCCGTTGACTTGGCTGTCGCGATCGACTCCCGACCACCTACCCTTGCTCGACCCCACTCGCCGAAAGGCGGATTGCTGGAGGATCTTCCGCATTACGTACGTTAACGTACTGATATTACGTACGTAAGGCGGCCTATCTAGCGTACGTTAAGAATACATGTTAACGTACGTTAAGTACTGTACAAGCATAAATGGAATTCTCGTAATATCACCCAACAACTAATATAGTATGAATGACCATGAATCCAATTTAACATAATTCGTCGGTACTTGCTACAACATCACAGATATGGTGCGAAAATATTTAACTTAAATCATGAAATACAATATTAAAGGCGAGGGTATTACATCGAGCTCATGAGCAAATATGGTGAGCTATTCAAAGTTAACGGACAATGAGTCAAAAACTATCATCATCCAAATCAAAAGGAAGCCATGTCCGTGATAACTTTAATCGAACCATAGAACTTCCTCTTCGAGGCGTCCGACTGAAGACGTTAAACTTAGCGCTAATTGAGAGGCAATGCAATGGTTCTTGTTAGTTTATTTTCTTCTTATTCACACTTTATTTTTATTTTCACTTGATGAGGAACTGACCGGTTCAACTGTAGGTGTCCAAATTGCAGAAAAACGACTCGCAAACCAAAGGTGCACTTTCCAGGCATGTATGACACGGGCCGTGTCATTTAACACGATCGGATCAGGCAGACAGACATTTTTTCACTTTCCAGGCATGTATGACACGGGCCATGTCATTTAACACGGTTGGGTCAGGCGGACAGATGTTTTTCATTTTCTACGCGGGTGCGACATGGGCCGTGTCATATGACACGGTCGAGTCATGCAGGCAGTTGGTTTGTTTAAAGCTTGCACATGTGAGACATGGGCTGTGTCATTTGACATAGGCCGTGTCGATCAGAGCTATAAAAGGGACACATGACCATGTCCCTCACTTCATCTTCTCCCCCAAATTTTTTCTCTTCTCCCTCCGATAAACCCTAACCCCCATACCCCTACCAATCTTCAAAATCAAATAAAAATTATGCTAAATCAAACATAGGGACAAGAATCCCAACACAATCCCATCATTATTCCACCATCTAAGTGCTCCAAGGTAGTAGAAATCGGACAAAATCGGCTTATTTGGGTCGCGAGTTTATCAATTTTTCATCAATTACTCCGAATTCAGGGTATGTCTTCCGATTTTGATGATTAAGTCTTGTCTATAAGTATATTAAGATTGTGTTAATTGTGAATTCTTGAGTAATCTAGGTTTCATGAGTTGGATGTTCTGGGGATTTTTCATGAATCCTGATATGTTTGGTGGTTAAACTACATGATGGTAATTCTTATACCTAAATGGATGTTGTATACGATAGAGATAATTGTTTCAAGAAGATTGGTGTTTTGCATTTTACATGTGGTTCTTTTGGATGAAAAAAATGTTATATTGGGTAAATATGTAATTGGTATTAAGTTTCGGGGAGAAAATATCATTGAAAATTATTGACCCGTGATTTTTTGAAACAAAAGATAATTGAGAAATTCTTGCAGAAAAATGCCTAGAGGACGAGGATGCGGTAGTGCTCAACAAGGACACGGTAATGCTCAAAGAGGACGAGGAAGACAGACGATTGAACCAGATCAACCAGCAAGAGTACCGGCCCAAAGGGCTATTGAGACACCAGAAACATACGGAATTGAACTTCTGGAGAGCCGACAAGCGCGGTAGGAGATGTTGGGGCAGAAAAAAAATGCTTCCAACTAGATGGCCCGACGATGAGTGCATGACAGCAATGGGTATCAAAGACGACATGATGAAACTGCTGGAAAGGGTCTAGTGGGACTAGATGATGACACAACTATGGCCCACCTATAGATGCCTCACACTGGAATTTCTAAACACTTTAACGGTTAAAAGAGATCCGATCACTTGTGAACCTATCGTAATAGAATTCCGTCTGAACAATGAGAACGAGAAGCTATCTCTAAGAGAATTAGAGGATATATATGGCACACAAAGGTGTGGAGAATAGCGCATAAATAGGTTCGAGTGTGAAACCTACTGGCGAGAAATGGTGGAGTATCCGGGAAGCGGGGCACGACCTTATATTCCAAAGTCGGCCAAAGGATCATCTATTCACAATCCAATACTCAGATATCTTCACAAAGTGATTGCGGACACTATTTTTGGTCGAAAAGAAACAGGGCCGATTACCCAGTCAGAGTTATACATTCTAACTCACATGCTTAATGGGACAAATCCAGCGACCGGGACAATACTAATGTATCATTTTGAGGATGTTGCTATGAAACCGAGAGGGGAGAGAGTTGGATAGGGGGTTTGATTACCCCTATCGCACTACATTATGAGATATTACTGGACCACAAAACTCCCCTTCTAGGAAATAAGCTTTTATCCTTATCGGTAATGAAATTGATGAACATTCTGGACTACGAATCGCGCAAAATATTCCTCCAAAATGATAGTGATCATTTCCTCATCCCGAATACACCTCTAACGACGATTGATAATATTCAGGATTTAGGAAACTTATAAATGACCATGAACGCACACAAATTAGCCCAGATAGCAGCAGGATTGGTCTCCCTTGGTTATAGCCACCTTGCTCGTAATGTTCGACCTTTACGTACAGAAGATGAGGACATAGCCGAGAGAATAGAAGAAGAAAACAGAGATGATAGAATGGAGGAAGAGGAGGCCTATGATAGAGGGCTGAATAACGAGGATGAGGAATAAGAAAGTGAGAGGGATCGGCCCGAGACATCGAGACAGGCCGAAGCAAGACATGCCCCATCTCGTTCAACACTTAGAGAGGAGTTTGAGGATTCCCGAGAGGAAACCCGACAGAAACAGGACGAGATGCTAACTTTATTAAGACAAATACACGAATGGCATGTCCAGCGGGGCCATTTCCCTCTGCCCCACCAGTAGGACCGGTTGTAAGTATTTCTTGACCCCGTGGTTGTTTATGTTTAAATACTATACTCCATTTATGTGTATATTTTTTAATTCAAGTTTGGGGGAGATATTGGGTCAAGAAATACTTATTGTTTGCTTGTTTATTTTTGAACATCTTGTTTTGTTTTGTTTTTTTCTATTTGTTTGTTTGTTTTTCGATTTTTGGTGTGATTTTATTGAACTTGGTGTGTTTTGAGTATCATGTACTTTGATGAAACTTGAAAGAATGAACTCTTGTCTTAGATGCCTCGGGATATATGTTGTTATTTGGATATGCAAATCAAGGATAATCTAATGAGGAAAAATTGTAGAATAAGAAAAAGGGTGTAAAATTGAATAAATAGTTTAATATCTTGGAAATATGAACAAATCTAACTTGGGAGCTTTGGAGCCTTCGTGCATCATTAAATATGCAAGTTTCATTGTCGAGTGTATCATTCATGTTTTAAGACTCTAGAACTTGACTTGGTATCTTATTCGAAACCACAAGTGTGTGCAAATTAGTGAAAATGATTTTAGGGGGATTTTTTTTATTTAGCCCTTCAATCTTTTTGGCCAACCCGACAATTATTAATTCCCTAGTTAGCTCAATTGAGCCTTAAGCCTATATTTTTTATTGTCCACATTATGAGCTTTCCGTTCCATTAAAATCTTTTGTCCCTATACTTGAGCTTATTAGAACAAATTGGCAAAAGATTGGAATAATGTGTATGGAGGCAATTGGAGAAGATTGTTTAAATTCAAGATGGAGTTGGTTCACAATAATATATCAAAACAACTTTGAAGGAAAAATGTTGTGATTATAATGACGATGTTGTCCACTGTATGAAGAGTCACACTGGGTTTACCCAAATAAATTACCCAGATAAAAAAATATTCTTATGAAGCAATAAGGAGGAATGAGGTTGTGTTTCCCTTTCAAAAGTGTTTGTTGCGATTATAATAATTAAAGGGGTTGAAAGAAGCAAGTTCCAAAAATTATGAGATTCTAAGTGAGTGAAGTGATTATTGTGATTTAGTTCTAATTTGCTCAAGTCAAGTCACTTTAGCCATATTTATCTTACCCCGACCAAACCCTACATTACAACCGGTGAAGTCCTTTTTAATTCACAAATTTGCATGCACAAAATAGTGGTAGAGATGTAGACGATTGGCAAGATTATGGGGATTCTTATTTCATTGAATGGGTTCAGAGCGTATACATATCCCTTTATACACTTTGAGAGTGAGTGAATACACTTAACCGGTGAGGTTTATATTTTCCAAGTATTGACTATGATGTTAAGGAAGCACCCTGAAGATTTGAAAACTTTAATGAACTCGACTTATTTATCACTTGAGGCGTATTAACGAATTTTCAAAATGATCCTTTGAGGTGTGTTGAGGGATGAGTTCCTTTAAGAGTGGTTATTTTAAAGTGCATTCCTCGGGATGATTAATGTTTAAGTTTGGGGGATTTTGGTAACACTCATTTTTACACATACTTTTATAAGGTTTTTCCGGATTTTAAGATCTTGTGTCGAATTGTGGTATTGTGCTTATATTGTGTTTGTTGGACTCAATCACGTTTGGGTACATTTTATTGATTTTATAGGTGTTTTAAGGACATTATTATGCAGGAATAAAGTCTCACTCCCCAATATAAATCAAGCAATGCATAAACTAAAGATCGAGCCGAAATAGAATAAAAAATGGAGTCAGAACAGATCAACACAGACTCGGTCGTGTCATATGACCCGACCGTGTCACTTGACTCGACCGTGTCATGCAACATGGTTGGGTTGTTTGTTCAGAAGCTTTTGCGAATTCTAAAACACTTTGACATGGGCCGTGTCATTTGACACGGGCCGTGTCACTTTTCGGTGCAAAGTCTCTTTATTGACATTTCTACACAGTTTGAACAAGAAAAACGGCTTTTTGGGTTGGTAAAATGGCATTAGATTGGGAAAAGAGGGGATATTCTGATTTGGAGAGTTGTGAGCGTGGGAAAACACAAGATTTGAGAGAAAAACTACCAAAAGAGGGAGACTTTGAAGGAAGCATAAGGAAGAACACACCAAGAACACTTGAAGGCTTGAACCGAGACCATCCAAGACACCATCCGAGTTTTATATTCTTCCTATCTTTTACTTATTTTTGTTATTTATTTGGCTTGAACATGATGAACATGATAATTACTGATCTTTCTTTCACCATGTTCGGCTAAACTTGTTAGATTCCGGGCATGGGAGTATGTTGATTTACTGTGGTTTTGAGGGATTGATGATTATATATATCTAGTGTGATTTCTTTATCAAATACTTGGTTTCTATTCATGTTAGAACATTTGATCAATGTTTTTACATGTTTAACTTAATTTCTCATAATTCGAGAGAAGAGGGCATTAATAGGTTTCGAGTATTTGACATAGTTAATTACGAGATTGAGAAATCGGTGATAAACTATGATGATATTTAATCTTATGAACATTTGGAGTTAGATAAATTATATTAGATGGAGATGTTATTATAGGTTGTTTTAATCTACGTTTTAATGCGTCTCGAGAGGGACTTTAGAATATTGTTGTGATTATCATTTTGGAAATACACTTAAAGGCCTTTGAAATCAATCCCGACTAAACTTAGTAATCAATGGAAACCTAGCCTTGGAATCTATATTTCACAAACTCTTGAAACTCTCTTTGATTCGGATATTGCACTTGTTCAAATTACTTTTTATTATTTTATTTCATCTAGTTAACCATTCATCCACCTCAACGATCGTCTAAATAAAATTGGAATCACTATAATCTAATAATTAATACAATATGAATAATTAGTCTCTGTGGAATACGACCTTGCTCGCCGCTTTCTACATTTATTCCGTACACTTGCAGATTGTTCAAAAATATAGCGAACATCCGCGCAAATATAACACGACGATCCGTAGAGATAATGCCTCCAAATTTTTAAAGCGAAAACGCCGCAACTAATTCCAAATCATGAGTAGGGTAATTTGCTTCATATGGTTTCAACTATCGAGATGCATAAGCAATAATTCTATCTCTCTGCATCAAAACACATCCAAGTCTGAGGCCTGAAGCATCACTATAAACCACAAAATCATCATTCCCCTGTGGCAAGGCTAGAACTGGTGCGGTAGTCAACTGCCTCTTCAACTCCTCAAAACTATTCTGCTCTGCATTCCGCTCGACTTTCTGAGTTTTCTGAAGCAACTGCGTAAGTGGTCGAGCGATCCTAGAAAATATTTCGATGAACCTACAGTAGTAACCCGCAAGTCCTAGTAAGCTCCTCACTTCCTTCACATTCTTAGGTGGTTCCCATGTGAGTACCGCCTCTATCTTCTGTGGATCAACCCGAACTCCTTCCACTGATATCACATGCCCGAGGAATGTTACCTCCGTGAGCCAAAACTCACATTTGGAAAACTTCGCATACAACTGCTCAACTCTCAAAATGTCTAGCACAATACGAAGATGTACAACGTGCTCCTCCTGACTCCGGGAATAGATAAGAATATCATAAATAAAAATGACTACGAATTTGTCCAGATATTCGATAAAAGCCTTGTTCATCAAGTGCATGAACACGTTGGGGCATTGGTTAGCTCGAAAGGCATAACCACAAACTCATAATGGCCATATCTCGTTTGAAAGGAAGCTTTCAGTATATCACTATCCCGAATCCTCAATGGATAGTAACCCGACCGTAAATCAATCTTCGAGAAGACTGTCACTCCCTGAAGTTGATTAAACAAGTCACCAATCCGAGGCAAAGGGTATTTATTTTTGATGGTTAGCTTGTTTAATTCTCGATAGTCGATGCATAAACGAAGCGATCCATCCTTCTTTTTAACGAAAAGCACAGGCGCACCCCAAGGTGATGCGCTCGGTCGAATATACCCTTTATCTACTAATCCCCCAACTGTTTCTTTAACTCTAACATCTCTGATGGTGCCATACGATACGGTGCCCGAGAAATCGGAGTTGCATTCGGCTCTAAATCAATAAGAAACCCGACTTCCCATTGCGGTGGTAATCCTGGTTAGTCATCCAAAACTACATCGGGATACTCATTTAACGACTGGGATAGATGACATCTCCACCCTGCCATCTTCTGCCTTCAAAGCATAGCACCAATAGCTTATGCAATCATGATTCAGGAGTTTCATCGCCTTCAAGGCATTAATCACACTCCCCGATCTACCCGGTTTACAGCCCACAAGAGTATGTTCTGTGCCATCCTCAGCCACTATGGAGATAGCACGAGTTTGATAGTCCATGATAGCACCATGACGATTTAGCCAGTTGTCCCCGAGGATCAAATTCTCAGCCTTTATGTCTACAACAATGAGTTTCGAGGGCAAATACCAATTCCCGATCCTCACTGGGTAGTCTCTGACTTCCATGTTCCCAACCATACGATCCCCACTAGGCATATCCACTACGAATGTCTCACACTAAAATAAACAACCAATACCAATACGACATACAAAATCTCATGCAATAAAAGAATGAGTAGCACCCGAATCAAATAGCACCGAAACTGGATGAGAAAGGATCTGAGTGGTACATGATGCCATCAGAGTATTTGTACCCTCTGTGCATATCATCTGGTATAGACGGGGGTGTACAGATCCTAAACTCGACACTGCACGGCGGTCCGGCTAACCCCAACCTCTACCTCAACCCGAACTCTGAGGATTCTGTGACACTGGAGCCTTCTGACTGACACTAGGTTTTCCCTACACTGTAGTTACCATCAGAGCTCCGAGTGTTCTGGCAACTGCCTCGCAATGGGTGGCATGATGACCACTCTGTCCGCACGAAAAACATGTAACTAGTGGAAACGGACAATCGTTCACCAAGTGCTCAATCTAATTACAGTTAAAAAATACTTTGCGACTAGGGAAAGAGGACTGAACCGAACGGTTACTCTAGGAGCCTCCAGCCTGATGAAATGATCTTTTTCCCGGTGCGAGAGCAGACAGCGACTTAGGAAATCGATTACCTTTTCCGGCTGAGAGGTTATAAGTAGTCTTCTATTTCTTAGCCTTGGATCCCGACTTTGACTCCAAAACTGCCATCTGAATCGCTAAAGCGCGGTCCTGGTATTCTTTCAATGTAGCACACATGAGTGGTGCCATGCTCTGCCTAATATAAAGCTTCATGCGCATATTAAAGTAGTGAATCTTATCGGCCTCAGTTCTCACTTAATCTTTCACGTAGCCCAGCTGATGATTATAAGTAACGATGTCCTGGGATATCGGTACATCCCGCGGTGTAGCTGTAAATAACTCAACAATCCTGCGCTCCTGAATCGGCGGTGGACAGTATTCCGCCTCCATAGTGGTCTTAAACTCCTCCCAAGTGGCTACACGATCTCTGGGCGCAACTGCCTCCCACCACTCCGCAACTTCCTTATCCAGGAGGTATTGAGCAATAGGTACCCTCCTGTCGTCAAGACAAGCTACGAAATCGAAAGTACTTCCCAACTGAAAGAGCTAATTCTCCCAACCTAAGGAGTCAGTAGATCCAGCAAAACGAGGGGGGTGCATCTTTGTCACTTTCTGAAGCCATTTTGCTGGCTTCGTCTTCCACAATCGGGGGCGGATTATGGCGCCCACCTTGAGCTATCTGAGCCTATTAAGCTACCAATTGCTGAAGTGTAGCATTAGCTCCTGTGTCGGCGTTATTACCCGATGGTTGACCCTGACTGACTGATAAGTCCTGCTGTCCGTCAGAACTCAAAGGCAGAGTATTCGGCACTGAATGTGAAGCCAAATCCGCGGATGACTGGGAAAGTGGAATTCCCTCATCATCATCACCATGACCATGGCCTCGGCCGTATCCCCGAGCTGGTCTACCACCCTCTCAAAATATTGAAGAATAAGAATTGGAAAAAGACGAGATCAACACATTTCACAATTTACATCATTGGTACCCCAACTCACAATTCCGATTTCACTTAATAAAAAATACAGAAGTGCAGTAGTTTGAGGAGACTTACATCCACGGGTCGCACGAAGAGATGGTAGCACGATAATATTAGGCTCAACAACTGACTCTTATGATGCAACTAAGGGACCCAAATTAACCGACAGCCTAGGTATTCACAACCTAGGGCTCTAATACCATAAATGTAACACCCAAATTCTCATATGGGTTATTACAAGTCGTAGTGCCTTCATCAAGGTCTACCAGGCTAGGACATTCACACAATTTACAATAATCTCATAAGAATAATATTTAATAATGTAAATAAGGCCGTGGCCTCGATCAAAACATTTTGGTTTAAATGCATGAAGATAGAATGTAAAACGAATCCATTGCCCACGCAGGGTCCTTCAATCTTATCTTTAAAACAAAAATATGTTTACTCGACCGGCTCTGACGAACAGCATAGACATATTTAATTAAACGACGCAGACTCGAGCCTCATCATCATGCTTGACCATCATTTTCATGTGTTTCCCGTGCTCGCTCCTCAGTTCGCCTAATACCTGAAATGCATGAAACACATTTCCCACATTTAAGGGGTTAGCATTCGAATAGCTAGTGTAAATACACAATTACATGATATTATATACGAATACAATTCAACATGATTATCACATTTGAATATATTTAAGGAAACAATATTCTAGAATATCACATTATCATCAATACATGATCATCAAGAAAACCATACATCACATTTCACTTTCACAAAAATCCACACTTGGTAACCAGTGGTCGTACCCCTTAGTATCAATCCCTAGAGGCCCTGTCGGACCGTCCCCAGTTGGGAAACCACTTCCACGACCGTACCCCTTAGTAGCAGCCCCCAGAGGTTCCATCGAATTGTCCCGAGGTGGAAGAACAACATCTACACACCCACACATTTATTAGAAATCATCATTTATGTTGAATTCACATTCTGCATAACATAATTTAAAATATGTACTTGTCTTGATAAATACGACGTAGGGAACACTGAACGGGAGAGACTTCAGTCTGAATACTCTTTAAAAATTTACTCCTATCACATAACGATATACAATCAATCACAACATCTCGGAATAGTAAGAATTCGTCCTAAGTTCTACCCTTTGGGACAATTCTGCGAACACTACGAGGTCAAAATCGACTATATTAGATCAACGATGAAAATATCGGAGTTAATTCCACAAAACTTCAGGGAAAACAAAGGATTACGAGTGTACAATCATAATCTGATAACAATCCAGGCTATTTCGGTTCAGAAATACAAAATCATCATAAATGCCCTAAAAATCCCCAAACTAGGGTTCTAAGAATCATAGCTTGATTAGGACGGTGAAGGGTGTTAGGATGTTGTTAAATCCACACTAGAGACTCAATATTATTGATAGATGATGGAGTCTGGCCGGAATCCACACTATTCAGTCACAATTCACCGCGGATCGCCAAGGGAGAAGAAAAAGATAAGAAAATGACGAAGTTAACTATTGATGTCATATATATACTGATTGAGCTTAGCATACGCTATGGGAAGGCTTAGCGTATGCTAATCTGGTTAAAATGCAGTCAAGAGACTTCTTCCTGCCCCGTTAGTGTATGCTAATGTCAAATTAGTGTGTGCTATCATTTGTTTTAGCATATGCTAACTTTTGTGTTAGCGGGCGCTACCTGGTTCAGTCAAGGATCACTGAATCTTCGGTCCAACTCCAGAATATTCTGCCCATTCCCATTAGCGTACGCAACGAAATGATAACGTACGCTAATCGACTCATTAGCATATGTAATGGATGTTTAACAAATGCTAACCATCTCATTCCAGAAGTCAGAAACTTTCTGTCCAGCCTGATTAGCGCACGTCATGCATGCGTTTAGCGTGCGCTAGAAATGCCACCTTAGTGCGCGCCAAGTGTCCCATTACCGTGCGCTAACTGTTTTGACGCAGTAATATAGTGGTGAATTCCAATCAGGATATACACATCTGGGAAGATACAAAACTTGATATTTACTAACGAATAACGAGGCGTTCTTAAGGAATAACAACATGCAAGCTCACACACCCATCAAAATATATGATTCCAACCATCCGATAGAATGGACAACAATTCCAGTAATATTACCCAAAACTATGAAAAATCACAAAACAACCTAGACTCCCGAGAATAATGATTCGAGTCCAAATAACAATCTCAAGAATTCGTAATATATCTAAAATATTAAAGGAACTCGCAGAAGTAATGAAACTTCAGTTTAGAACGAGATTTACGAGAATCGAGCCTAAACACAGAAAAGTTACACAACATGCAAAAATCTCGTATGACAACTCCGAAACTCATTTGGATGGTCATGAATGCAGAACAAAATAGTTTTAGAATACCAAAACAATTACAAGCGAGTCGCCCGAAATGAGAATACACCAAATATAGAAATTACTAAAAATATAAAGTGCGGATATTACAGGGTATTAATTCCATTTGGTATCCAAATCTGCCTGATAGCAACTGGTTTGTAGTAGGTTACTTTTGATCCAGTTTTGTGATATCTACGTGGTGCAGGCATGTAGTTGATGTAACCTTGATTATTATGCATGAAAAGTCTAGGGTTCTCGTTCCAGTACGGTTGCCGTCTGTAATACCACGGGTATTTCATGCTGTTAAATAATGTGTACTTCATTTTTAGCAATTATATATTGTGCTCCATCTCACGATGCTTGTACTTTTATACGTTGTGTTTAGACCGTGTTGTTGTGAACAAAAGCTTGTCCACATTTATTAATTGATATTGTGACACAATTGATGATGTTGATGATAATTCGGTGAGGTATCTTGATATCGTTGAGCAATTATTGGTGCGAATATGACGGTGGCCAACATTTTGTTCCCCAGGGAAATTGCTTGACGAGTCCAAAGGAAAGTCAGGCTGTGATGGTTAAAGGTGATGAAATTACTAGTGGATTAAACATATTTTATGTAGCTAAAGTGTATACATTACTTATGCTATTCGCCTCATTTTATGTACGTTAAAGAGTACGTGTTACATATGTTATTGAGTCTTCAGTCTACGGACAAGAATCTTCAATTATGCATTATCAGAACAACTTTCGATGCAATAGAAGACAAAAGAGTCAACTGATCATAACGTACGTTAATCATTAGACCTCACGTACGTTATGTAAGGAAAGTTATGTGCGGTACCGTGGCATACGTATGTAATGATGGGGGTCATTCCGGACAGTAGCCTCTAATCATACTTACGTACGTTAATAGTTGAATGTAACATACGTTAAATGCCTTACGTACGTAGACCTTGAGGTATAACATACGTTAAACACATCCTGATATTATAAAACAACACCTCTCCTTTCATCTCTCAGGAATGAAAATTAATTTCCCTCTCTCTAAAACTATCCTCCAGCCAGCTTGATTGATTTCTAGCCTTCCTAACTGCATATTATCATAAGGGTGGATTGTTCAAGCTTCGGAGAAGGTTTTGAATGTGTTTTTTTCCGTTCTTCACCGTTCTTCATTATTCTTCTTCGTCCTGCGTCAATTGAGGTAAGTCTATCAAATCTTTGAATCCATTCTGTATTGTTAGCTATGTTATATCGAATTTTGGGGGTTTTGGGTAGTTTAGAACTCTTGATTGAAACTAACACTAATTGTAATCGTTAAATGAAAGCCTATCTCAAGCTAGTATTTCGTATGTATTGTGGTAATAATCATAGGTTGGGTTGCAAACTCATGAGCAAACTTATAAACTGACAATACCATAAAATTTGTCGTGTAATAAATTGTGTTAGTAATTTGATTATCATGTGTTAAACTCGTTGAAATTATTAAAATGAGTTAGTTATCAATTACTGAATTAGATAGGTAATCAAGTATACGAGAATTTTGCTGGAATCGTGCTCGTCTTTTCTACCCTAGGGTTGAGGGATTTCGAACTCAAGTAGTTAGCAAATTGATAAATTGATTATAGTTGTAGTCGTATCATAGAAATTTTGTAAAAGGACATTGTGGTTAAAATGTTGTGATAAATTGATCATTCGTGAATTGATAACTTAAGTAATTCACATTATAATCAAGCGTAAAATTTTAGTTCCAACGTTATGATTAGTAATAGGATAACAACTCAATCGGGAAGGGGAGAATCGTTGCTACTCGTCATTTTTATGAGGTATTCATTAACAAATATGTAATTAGGTTGAACTCTCGAATAATAGTGGTCGTACGATCTATCGTGTTGGCAAGAAGGAAATTAACTCGTCGCAATTAAGGCAAGTGATATCTTGCTCAGACTATGTTAAGTTTAATTTACGAAATTCCGAGATCGATTATGTGTCGTTATTGGTGAATTTTGTGTTTTCATCTTACTTAAAAATTATAATATTAATGGGCCGATTTGCTGGAGGTAAAACCTGAATGGTACCCGTGCGGAAATGTTAAGGGATAAAACCTTAATGGTACCCACGTCCGGAGTAGCCCGGTGTAGATACTTCCGTGACCCTTGTTTGTGACCTTAGGAGTTTATGTGTTGGTATAAACGACAATGTTGAGTATTGTGTGATCTATTACCAAATCGAATTATGATATTGTTCCACGGAGTTATCTTATTCCATCGATAAATTTTTAATTGTACTGTCTGACCTAGGTTGGCTGGCACGATTCGTCGTGTCAGGCAAATTTGTTGAATATGTGCAGGATATTCCCGAAGGTTCCGGTCAAGCTTGAGAAGTGTTGGGAAGGAGTCTTGTTATTTCGTTTATTTTGATAAACTCTTGAAGTTTCCAAAATTATGTAATAACCATATTTGTGAATTTATTTTCCTAAAGTATTTCATTTTTGTATTTGTACCATTGTGGAATTACTCTCTTAATAATTATTTAAAGGAGTTTATAAACTCTTTAAAATTAGCCTTGTGGGTCCCACATGGGATTCACGCCACTGCAACGTCCCGATAAATCTTAGGGGTGTTACAGAAAATGGTATCAGAGCAAACATCCACGTTGAAGGTTTTACCAAAACATTTTGAAAATGTTTGAGGGTTTTCAAAAACACTCCTAACGACCGCAGCTCCTCGAGGAATGTCAAAGTGAGGAAAACGTATGTTTCCTGAAAATCAGGTATGATGTTTGGATTCAGTAGAACTCAAAGAATAAGTGTATTGAATTGACACTCTAGATCGAACATTTATCACAATGGCACATCGTGGAGCTAGGAGAATCGTGAACGATGCTCAGGGCTCCGTTTTGAACCAAAATGAAGACAGGAACACTGCTGAAACCATTCCAGTCGGAAACCATCCACCGTCCCATAATCAAAATGATCAGGATGCAGAAAATCAAAACAATGGAGGCATGGATCCAGATTTCATTCAAACTCTCACCCAGGCCATTGCAATAGGGATCACTCAGGTTAACCGAGCTGAGCGAGTTCCAGTTGTTAACGTTGAAGAAAATGTCGGGAATGACTGTTGGCTGGGAGAGATGCTAGGCTAGGCCACCACCGTTTGACGGTTCGGGTGATAAACATGTGGACGACTGTATCTCTGAAATGGAGACTGCTTTCGACGTAATCGGTTTTCCAGGGAACTGAAAGGTACCACTGGGAATCAACCAGATCCACGACACTGCTGCCCGATGGTGGAGGACCTAGAAGTGGGAGGACAGGGTAGTCAGGTGGTCCAAGTTTTCCAAACTGGTGAGAGATGAGTACTACCCCGGGTCAGCTCAAATTGCCCGTGTACGGAATTTCTTCAGTGCTGGACCATAGAATTTGCAGGTGCTAGAAATCATTCGAGCCTATCGAACCGAACTAAGCTATTTCTCACAAATGGTTCCATATGAAGATCAACGGATCTGCCACCTTGCACAATGATTGTCGGAAGGCATCCAACGTCATGCAGCTAGATTTCACTGCATGACTCTGAGGGCATATGAGGACGTAGTCATAGCATATGCCGGTACTGTTGTTAGTTCTGACACCGGACATAATTAGAAAAAATAGAAGTCGTATAACCAGTCTGGGAGCGCCAGTAGAACGAACTCGGGTACCAGTTTCTCCTCTAAATCCGTGGTTTCGTACCAACAAAAGGGCACATCCGATCGGCCTCTCAGCCTAACTGTTTCAACTGTGGCATAGCTGGACATACCATGAGCCAGTGTCATAAGGTGGCTACCAAATGTTTTTCATGCGGGAAGAGTGGTCATATGTCTCGCTACTGTTCGCGAGCCAATTCTGCACCAAATCCATCTTCTCAGAGTCAGCAAGGTTCTGTATAGTCATCTAGGGCACCCGCCGTTTCCAACTACCGAGCTCCACCTTACCAAACTAAACCCCCATCACATGGTGCCGTAAGAGTTTGTGGGCGCAGAGGAGGCACTACACCCTCCTCTGGGACACTACCATCACGCGTGTTTGAATTGAGGGCTATCGATGACCAATCCGCACATGTTGTCTCTGGTACACTTCTTGTTAATTCCCAGCCTGTTCATGTACTGTTTGATACTGGAGCGACACACTCGTTTATATCTATGGAATGTGTTAAATGTTTGAACCTTTCCTGTGTACTTTGTGAATCTTTTACTGTTAAACTACCCGAGGGTAGCAGAGTTGGAGGTAATCTAGAGGTTCGAGACTATCCGATCCACATCATGATTAGAGCTGGACGGCGAATCTCAAGGTTTTCCCACTTCAGAACGAGGATATCATTTTGGGTATGGACTGGATGACCATGCACTGGACGATATTAGACACCTATCATTTGACCATTTCCATTATGGCTTGTGACAGTGCCACTCATATAATCAGGGATCGAGAACACTTCAGTACAAAGCCTCTCAACCTCCTCACATCAGAAGTATCTTTTGACACTCGAGAAATGTATTACTGGTATTATGTTCTCCAGGAGGACACATCACAACTATTAGTTGTTAACATTCCCGCAGTGAGTGAATTTCCAGACGTTTTTCCCGATGAATTACCAGGGTTGCCGCCACGACGGGAGGTCAATTTCTCGATTGAACTTGAGCCGGGAATGACACCCATCTCCAAAGCACAATACAGAATGGCACCAGCTGAAATGAAGGAATCAAAAATACAAGTCGAAGAATTGTTAAAAAAGGGACTGATCCGTCTGAGTACTTCGCCGTGGGGTGCGCCAGTCCTTTTTGTGAAGAATAAGGACAACTCCCTATGATTATGTATCGACTACATAGAACTAAACAAAGTCACTATCAAGAATCGTTATCCACTTTCAAGGATTGGTGATCTATTGGATCAATTACAGTGAGCGACGTGTTCTCAAAAATCAATTTACGGTCTGGATATCACCAATTGAGGATTCAGGAAGAGGATATTTCCAAGACTGCATTTCGATCAAGATATGGACACTATGAGTACATGTTGGTGTCGTTTGGATTAACCAATGTCCCAGCCATTTTTATGGAATTGATGAATAAGGTTCTGAAGGATTTCCTTGATAAGTGTGTGGTGGTTTTTATTGACGACATTTTAATCTATTCCCGGAGCCGACAGGAACACGAGGGACACTTGAGACAGGTGTTAAGTGTTTTGAGGCAACCCCAACTTTATGCAAAACTTTCCAAATACGAGTTCTGGATGTCGTAGGTGAACTTTCTGGGACATGTTATTTCAGCAGAAGGCATCAGGATAGATCCACAAAAGATCGAGACAGTGATGAGTTGGGAACCACTAAAGAATGTCAAGGAGGTAAGGAGTTTCCTGGTATTGGCAGGTTATTATCAACGGTTCATTTAGGCTTTTTCTTGTATCGCTGAGCCGTTGACGAACCTACTGAGGAAAAGTACCAAGTTTGTCTGGACTACAGGTTGTCACGAGAGATTCGACGAGCTAAAGAGGAGACTGACTGCCGCTCTGGTGTGAGTACTACTGCAGGGCATAGAAGGACTCGTGATATACACAGATGCATCTAAGCATGGACTGGGGTGTGTCTTCATGAAAAATGACAAAGTTATTGCATATGCCTATCGACAAATTAAGCCGTACAAAGTGAACTACCCAATGCATGACTTGGAACTAGCTGCAGTGGTCCACGCTCTTAAGATTTGGAGGCACTACGTTTACGGGGTTACCTGTAAGATTTTTATGGGCCACAACAGTTTAAAATATATCTTCACCCAAAGGGAGTTAAACTTGAGACAGAGGCGTTGGCTAGAGTTAATCAAAGATTATGACATGGAGATTTTATATCACCCTAGGAAAGCCAATGTCGTAGTAGATGCACTTAGTCAGAAGACTGCGCAAGAGTTGATGCTATCCGGTGTAACGGTATATCCGGAGCTGCAACAGGACCTCAAGAAGAGTGATATTTAAGTGTGGATACAACATCGCCAGGGACAGTTGTGCTTAATTAATACTCATTGATCCTTGCTAGATGAAATACGTTAAGCACAGGTGGAAGACCCTGAAATACATGCGATCGGCGCAAGAGCCGAAGGGGGAATTATTTCAGACTACAAGATCCAAAGGGGCTTGGTAAGATTTAAGAACAAGATTTGCATTTCGCCAATTGACGAGCTAAACAAACTATACTGAAGGAAGCTCATTCTACTCCCTATTCCATTAATCCCGAGGCGAGCAAAATGTACAAGGATCTGTGAAAGAGCTTTTAGTGGAAAAACATGAAACATGAAGTAGCAAGATTCATTGCTCGATGTATGACGTGTCAACAAGTATAGATCGAACACCGCAGACCGTCCGGGATCATGCATCCCTTACCCATTCCAGAATGGAAATGGGAAAGTTTATCAATGGATTTTGTCACCAAGTTACCACTGACAATGGAAGGAAAGGACACGATATGGGTTATTGTCGACTAACTGATGAAGTTGGGACATTTTATTCCGATCCAGGAAACCACCAGAATGGAGCAGTTGGCCACCATTTTTATCCGAGAAGTTTTGAAACTACATGGTGTTCCCTCGGCAATCATATCAGATAGAGACACCAGGCATGTGTCCCGTTTCTGGAAAGCTGTCCACAAGGCTATGGGTACTCAACTGCATTTCAGCATAGCCTATCATCCTCAGACAGACGGACAGACAGAATGTACGATACAGACCCTAGAGGATATGTTGAGAGCATGTGTACTCGATTAGGGCACGGATTGATTTAAACACCTTTGTCTAGTGGAGTTTTCATACAACAATAGTTGGCATGCAAGCATAGGCATGACACCCTTCGAGGCCTTATACGGTAGAAGATGCAAGTCTACCCTATGTTGGGACGATGCTTCCGATGTCATCGGTACCGAGTTAGACCTGATCCATAAACCTATTAAGAAAATTTCCATTGTTCGAAAACACATGTTAGCAGCGCAAAGCTGCCAGATGTCATACACTACGGATCGCCACCGACAATTGGAATTTCTAGTCGGGGATCACGTTTGGATGAAAGTATCACCGATGCAGGGCATTCGACGTTTTGGCCAGAAGGGCAAGTTAAGCCCGAGATTTATCGGCCCGTTCATTATATTGGACCGTAGCAGTAGACTCGCTTATCGATTAGCACTTCCGCCATCGTTAGACGGAGTACATAATATTTTCCACGTCTCCCAATTGAGAAAGTACGTTTACGATCTGAGTCACAAAATCAATTTCGAAGAAGTAGAGATTTTTAATGATGCTACCTTCAGAGAAGTGCCAATTGCGATTCTAGATCGATGCATAAAGACCCTAAGGAATAAAGCCATACCTGAAAGTTCAATAGTCGCATCACGGCATTGAAGAAGCAACTTGGGAGACCGAGTAGAGCATGAGGGAAAGTCACCTCGAGCTATTTTCTTATTTTCGGGACGAAACTATTTTAGGGAGGGTGGTATGTAATACCACGGGTATTTCATGATGTTAAATAATGTGTACTTCATGTTTAGAAATTATATATTGTGCTCCATCTCGCGATGCTTGTACTTTTATAGGTTGTGTTTACACCATGTTGTTGCGAACAAAACCTTGTCCACATTTATTAAATGTTATTGTGACATAATTGTATGATGTTGATGATGTTAGGAGTATGCCCTCGAATGCCAATCAGAGGATGTTAGGGTGAGGCATTATACTTGTCATTATGTAAAACATTATCAGAAGGCAATTTGTATGTTTCTTTATTTACTGGTAGTCACTGGCATTCCTGACTCATATATATATATATATATATATATATATATATATATATAGAAACTAGCCTTGTATTTGAGAGCAAAATATTCCACTCCTTATTGGATTAGGGGATCGATACTAGAAAGGTTTATGGCTCAAATACTTAATCGTTCGCAAGTTGATACAACTTGACTGGGCATTAAGTTTATGTAAAGACTTGTATGACGTGTTCTTTGACTTGGAGAGTACCTGTCGATCACTAATGGTTAGTGGGAGCACACGTTATAGGTATGCTAATGAGATTAGTATACTCGGACCGACTCACCCTCAATTCATCACCGATTTCACTCCGGGACAGTCAATAACGGAATCGAAAGGTTGTGATAGGTATTCGTGAACCTTCGACTTGAGGATTTAGTAGGGATGTGCTTGTGATGTTAAGATTTTCATTAGATTAGTTCGACCCAGAAAACCGAAAGGTGGGGGTCAACCTCGACGTGCATCTTAACGGGCAAGTAGCAGGTTATACTAAATACCAAGATAGGATTCTTTCTCCTGTAAGTGAACGGGTATATGTCATATGCGGTTATTAGTAGATGAGATCATAAGTCTTTGGCCAAAGCATTGGGGCTAGTTGTATTGGATACATGAGAGCTCAGTGATCTCAATTTGCATTAACTCATGCATAACGTCAAGTACAGACAGGGTTTGACAGACTGTGACCCTATAACTTGATCGGGACATTGGAAAGAAGGGTTCATACATATACTAATATTCACAACAAAAAGGTTTTTGAATAATCTCAATCATTCGTTCTCAGTTAGGTTACAGTGTAGGCCGCAGGACTGGCTAGGTGGTGCTATCACTCTTTGGTTCCGCCCATTGCTAACTGAAACGGACCTACCGAGTCGTGCATAGGATAGACGACGGAATAAATCGAGCTTATTCTCTCTTTATGAATATTAGATAATGGATATCTAATTTATTGGACATTGGATGTCCAATTAATTTTGGGAATTTGGATGTGTAAATTAATTTATTAGGGCCTAATGAGTTAAATAAATTACTAAATCATTAATTTAATTCATGAATATAATTATTTCTTGGAGAAATTAGTTATATTATTTTGTATTTGATATAATTAATTAACCGGATTAATTAATTGATATAACTACATTAAATCTGGAATGGAATTTATCCGATTGGACACACAAGAGTCCGAAACGGACCGAACTCTTTCGTACACTTCTAGATGGCCGCCCCTCCTTTTTGTCTTTCATTTTAGTCATGGATTCTACCTTACATTAAGGGAAGACCAAAGACTTAGATGAAAATAATATTTCACGCGATTATTATTTTATGTAAAGCGGAGACTTTAGAATATTGAATGAAGAAATAAAAGAACTCCCCTCATAGTTCAAAGTGGCCGTGAGTTTACATCAAGAGAGAGAGAACTCTTCTTCTTCATTTTTGTCTTCTTCACTCTATATTTTCTTAGAGAAAAATTGAGAGAATAATTTTATTTTCACTTTGAGTGATATAAATAAAATTAGTAAGTCCCGACTACCTTGTTCTAGCCGTATCGTTGGAAGATAACAAGGTAGGAGTTATTCCGCTCGACTTCCGGCGTGTGGCAAGTAGAGGCATGGTGCTTTCGGTGTTCGGGATTTCAAATTCTTGGCGAATCGGATTCGCGGAGTAGATAACCAGCTACAACCATTTAATCAACAGACTTCAAGGGTATGATATCGTATCATCCTCTTTGTTCGCTTTATATTCGTATATACGTAGCTTGAATCGATCCTCTTGAGGGATTCGTATTGCACTTGTGCTTTTCGCTTCCGCTGCGCCCTTCGCTTTTGTATGCGAATCCCAGTGGTATCAGAGGGAGGTCTTGCGATCGTATATACGATCGTATAATCGTTTTAATCGTTGATTTTAAATTGTTCATCTACAAAAATTATTTTTCATGATTTTATGTTACAATATAAATCTATTTTTCTTTTGAAAAACTGATTTAATTATGTAATATAAAAAATAGAAAAATATTATTTTTGGATTCGGGACGAAATGACGAGCCAGAAAAATGGCGGACAAATGACTCGGTGTCCAGGCTACCGTGACAAGCCACTGCTAAGTAAGTAATTATTGGGTGAGGCTTCTTTATTGGCCGGGCGGCCCCTGCCGGGTCACGGGCTTGGCCCGGGCCTTGTGTTTTCGACTCCGTTTTTATATTTCGTTCGGTAAATTAATTTCCCACAAATTAAATTGGATTTAATTTGACTAAAATATAATTATGGTAATTTTATTTTTGAGGGAATTAATTTAATGAAATATTTATTTTGTCCTAAACAAATTAAACTTAACGGTTATGTGAATTAATTGGATTAATTCTAAAAGTTGGATTATTTTTTGTTGATTAGATCAATATTTAGATTAATCAATATTGCCATTTTTTAATTTAATGGTTGCATTATTTTTTGAATGGTGATGTAGTTCGTAGACCTAGTTTTTGAATCATTTTTCGCTTGGGTTGTAAATGCCGTTTTGAGCCTATTTATTTTACTAGAAATATTTGTATCTAGGATGCAATTTTTAATGTAAAATTTATATGTAATGACGAAGGCCGGAGGAAGATCCAGTTCGAGAAGAACCAAAGACATGTAATTAGATTACGATGTTTTTTATTTTAGGAACGGTCCATGAACATCATGTTGGTAGCAACTAGGTTGTGTATGTTTTATTCATATGGCATGAATGCTACAAACGCGCTTAAATGAATTAATGTGCAAAGTGTAACATTAATCGTGAAAATTCTCCCACGTCAAAATAGTAAGTCTAAAAAGTTTAGAGATTTTCCTTCCCTCCATCGAGCTTTTGGAAAATTGAAATCCAAACTGGTTGTGCTATGCTTCCGAGTTATCAGGGTAGTCATTCGGTAAGGGTCGCTAAATTTTGAGAGTACATTGGATGCCTTCGGTTGGAGCCAATTTTATCCCTAGAAACCTGTTCGGTTGCCGAGTAAGATTCAATTGTGCAACTGATTAGCCTCGATGGTATAAACTTAATGTTGGGATAACAAATACCCTGTATCGAAACAGACAGGATAATCAATCCCTGTATCGAATTGTGATGATAAGAGGTTTTGACAATATGTCAATCCTCAATACAGTAAGGAAACTGTATCGAAGAGTTGAAGTGTCAACCTGTATCGAAGGTCTGTCACAGATCCAGCATATAGTGGAAACTTTCAGTACAGCAAAGAAGTCTTATAAAGACCAAGTATAGAAGCTGTCTCGATTTGTTAGTACAGTGATCTTCCATACAGCTCTCAACAGGACAAAGAAAGAATCTTCAGTTCCCACTAGAAGTCAAGTTCCGTTGATAAAGAAGTATTTAAATACTAAAAAGATAAAATATTTAAATACTGTAAGTCAGAAGATCTTCAAATCCCGCTAAAACCGGATCGTGCTTTTTCATCCCGTTGGAACGGAATCTTTCTCAACGGATTTATCCCAACGGATATATTTTAGAGACTATATATGTCTCCAGAGTTTGAAAACTGAAGACAACTGAACTACTGAACGATCAAGCTTACAAAGAAATACTCAGAGCAAAACATATCTCCAAAGCTTACTGCAACTCAGATCTAAGAGATATACAGTGCTCAACATCTTGAACAACACATCATCAGCTAGAAGCTCAGAAAGTCAAAGCTGTTGTTCATACCCTATTCTATCCTTTGAACAAACCCAGATCAGCCCTGTGTGGACTGAGTAATCATTGCTACTCCAGAACTGTGTGTGAAGGATTTGCATCGAAGAAGACGAAGCTTCATAACTGTGTGTGAAGAAGCCAGTCAATCATAGCTCAAACCAATCTGTGTGAATGGTTGAAGCTAAGATCTTTATATCAATCCGTGTGAACGATATATTGATTGTATGTTGTTATAATTACGTAGTTGTGTACGCAGTAATTATAATAAACTTTTTGCTTCTGTGTGGAGGACCAGTGGACGTAGAGGGGTTTACCTTGAACCACTTTAAATATTGTGTTATTTACCTTCTGCCTTACTTGTTTTAATTACTGTGACTATTTAAGTATACACTGCACATCAAGTTGCTGTATCCACAACAACTTACTGTATTTAAGACTTCCCCTATGCAATCAGATTTAAAATCAGTACAGCCTGTTGTTTAAACTACTTCCTAAGCTGTATCCAGTATACTTAGTGGCCAACACTTAACTTGTTCACGAACTATAGAAACCATATAGGTTGAGGGGAGTGAACAAGGGGAAAAAGAAGATCGAATCATCCATTAGATGGGTTGGTGTTGGACACCACTTTATGAAGATTAATAGACCAGAAACCTGTTCGGTTGCCCTCTATTAAAATTATAAAGAACTCAATCACCACTATGAAGTAAAGTGAACAAGTACCTCCGGATTTCACAAAGGAGTGTGTTATTCCGATAAAAGTAGTGGGAGCTAGGTTAAAATAATAGCGAAAACCTTAATTCTAAACTCAGATCATAATTGAACGAGTCGCTAATAAATCTGTCGTACTTAATGCAGACAAACAAAATATCAAGTCTCAAAATGACAATGAACCCATTTTCAATTCTATTCGAAAATAACACCTTAAATCGGCCTAAATTTGTGGATTGGCTCCGCAACCTGGTGATAGTCCTCAGTATGAAGGCGCTGGGATACGTCTTAGAGGTGGACATTTGGGAAGCTCCAGTGCGGACCAGAGCTAGTCAGGAAGATGTTGAAAACCACAAAAAGTAGGTTAAGGATGACATTAGAGTCTGTGGATATATGATGGCCTCTATGTATAATGAGCTTCAGAGACCTTATGACAAAATGACTTCTGCTAGGCAGATTTTATCTCACTTAACCGAGCTCTATGGTGAGCACAGTTGAACTGCTAGATATGAGATATCCAAGAAACTGTTCGGTGCCAAGATGAAGGAACGTGAGAAAGTTGGGGACCACGTCCTCAAAATGATTTCTATGATCGAGAGATTGGAGGCTCTTGATTTTAGGATGCATGCTTCTCTCCAGACTGACCTTATCCTGCAGTCTCTTCCTGATTCTTTCTCACAGTTTGTTATGAACTTCAACTGCAATGAGATTGCTTGCAATTTAGCAGGGTTGATGAACAAATTTGTAATCGCCCAGTCTCAGATGAAGACTCCGCGTGTTGGATTGGTAATGCCACTAGAAGGGGGGAATAGTGCAGATAAGAGTTTTGAACCCTTTTTGTGCGGAAACTAAATAACGGAGTGAATAAAATGCGGAAAAGAAAGAACACAAGAAATTGTTCGAGAGGTTCGGCTATTAATGGAGCCTACGTCCCCTACCTAGTTTTATCGACTGGGACTTTTCTTAGAATCCTTTGAATGCACTTTCTAGTTTAGTGCCAACTCTTACAATTTCTTGATTTCCGGGCTAAAGAAAACCTCACTAAAAACACTCTTGTTTTTTCGGGTACAAGACAACCTTAACAATTGCGAGTAAGCCCTCGACTTTACAAACTATATCGCTCTTTGATACAAGAATATAGATAAGAAATGATGGAAAAATTTTTCTCGTATCACAATATGGAATGTGTATATCTCTCGAAATATTTGCTTGAAATAGCTTGAGTATGCTTGTAAGCCTAGATGATTTGTGTATCTTCTAAATCCTTGAAATGTGGTATTTGTAGCCTTCATGAGGTGAGTTTCCCGTTAGAGTAGTGGCCAGCTTTACGTACGTTATGTATGCAAGATTACGTATGTTACTAATATTATGTACGTTACACATCTTGTGTAACGGCCATAACAGTACAGTGGCATATGATAAATTCATTACGTACGTTATGGAAGTGATTCTTACATACGTTATGCATTAGTCAAAGATCCGTTGGATGTGAAGACTTGGTGTAAAGGCTAATGACTTTCATGATGACTTGCAACGGGCAGAATTTCAAACCTTACGTACGTTATGGATAATACGTTACATACGTTGCCAGCATAAAAACACTTGCCAAATTTGTTAGTGTTACGTACGTTGTGTATGAGTAGTTACGTACGTTAAATGTAGAAAAATATGTAAAATAAATTTTAGTTATGTAACTCATCATCAAAATGTATAACATGAATTATGGAAAATATTGAACCAACAATCTCCCCCTTTTTGATGATGACAAAATTTATATGGGAGTTTTTGAAAAAGACGAGTTTGGGAGGAGTGAAAGATTTTAAAAAAACTCTCCCCCTGAATAGTACTCCCCCTGAAACAAACAAGGGATATTTCAAAAACACTACATATTTTTCTCTCCCTTTTTGTCATTAACAAAAAGACAAGAGAACCTGTAAGAGTAAATGAAACACAAAATAGTCACGAATATCAATAACAACTAATAGTAATAGATAGCAATGGAAATCGTCAATACGAAAAAAAAAACACATTCTTTTAAAACAAAGATAGTAAGAGTTTATGACAATAAACATAGAAAATGCATGGAATGTTGGTCCTTAACAAAACAGAATCATCATCATAGGAAAGAAAATCCGCTAATCAAGGTCGGCTTCTGGAGGTGTCGGAGGGATTCCGAAATGAGTACATATACTTTTAACCATAATCTTTATCTCGCTCATTTCTTTTTCCAACTTATCCATACGAGCTACCATCTTGGACGAGGAACTCTCGTGTCTCGGGCGAGAAGGTCCGGGCTGAGTAGTAGGATGAGGCCTAGTATGAGCAATGCCACGAGATGTGATCCTTTCCTCCGGTCTCGATAGCACACCACCTTTGACTAAACAATCATTGTCCTTAAGGTAGGCGAAGTACACCCATCCACGGTTTCGCGTATGGAGATATCTCATGGTCCAGATGGTACCCTCGGTGACTAGGCTCCCCCTAGGGATGGCGACCCCGTGTAGCCCTGTAAGATCAACTCCAGCACTCTCAAAAATCTCCATCAAAATGAAACCAAAAGGCATTCCGGACTTGCGTTGACGGTCGACCTTTGCGTAGCTCTTCTTGTGGAAAATTAGACCTTTTTCCACAAACCATTTTAGCACTATCGAAGCAAAGTTAACTTGATGGTCCTTCAACACATGGTAAATAGTTTCCATGTCGACATTTACTAGACGCTGTTGAGCATTAACCTTAGGCATTAGGCATCTAGTAATAGCATCATGAAGTAAACGAATATTGATTCCAAAGTCATTGTTTCCAAAACGGCCAGTATTAACTTCAATCACAGCTTTGTCCGTCAAGAAATCACGGACTTTATCTTCATAAATACCATAGCTTTCATCGTCAGAAAAATTATCAATCATTTCATCTGAAGCGGCAAATTCACCTTTGCAACGAAATCCCTCATTAGGGAGACCAAACATTTCAGATAATTTTACGGCATCAAACAGGATAGGTTTACCACGAACTATAGAGTTAACAACGGCTAATTCATCAGAATCATAAGTCACAAGAAAATTTGTGTAGAATTCCCATATGCAATCCACATAAATAGGACGAGCAAGACTTACGAAGCGGTTGATACCAAGCATATCAAAAAATTCTTCTATTCAAATACCAACTGAGTTCAAAGATTCAAAGTCAAAATGGTGACTCGGAGTTACCTCTTCATCGATTAGCACTTCTTTGAAGATCTTTGAGGCTTGAGCATTCCTGAAAATCGGCTCTCCAGAGGGTGAGGATGAGGATTGAGAAGCCTCTCCATTGCGTTTCTTGCTATTTCTGGTTGCCATTGATGGAATCGACTGGAAGTTTTGAGAATTCGGACGGATTTTGTGAAGAATTGAGCAGGGTTCGTCGGAGGCTATTAGGGATTAGAGAAGGAATGAAAAGATAAATGCCGATCGGGGTAATTAAGTAACAGGGTCAAAGGGTATTACGTAGGTTATATGGTTTCTGTAATGTACGTAATTGAAAATCCAAAACTGCCTGTACTAAAACCTGGGAACCATTACGTACGTAGTCCAAAGTTGCATTACGTACGTAATGGCCTCTTACGTACGTAATATTCCTGTCGTAACGGCCGTAAACCGTACCAAATGAATAGTGAATTCCTTTCGAGGATATCCCATTTTTAATGACCATTTAATGTAAATATGATGAATATGCAAAATTTAAAATGACCAACATGTCCCATTTCTAAATTTATGCGAATAAAATTGAAAGCTTCTTCGGGTAATGGTTTTGTAAAAATATACGCCAATTGTTCATTAGTACCAACAAATTGGAGATGCACATTCCCGTTTTGGACATGGTCACGAATAAAATGGTGACAAATTTCTATATATTTTGTCCTACTATGCAATATGGGGTTTTTGCTTAAATTAATGGCACTTGTATTGTTACAAAAAATAGGAGTATTTTTAAGCTCAATGCCATAATCGAGTAATTGATTTTTGATCCATAGGACTTGTGCACACGCACTTCCCGCAGTCACATATTCTGCTTCAGTTGTGGAATTAGCGACACTAGTCTGTTTCTTACTCCCCATGAAATTAAACATGAACTCATGAAATGACAAGTTCCGGTGGTGCTTTTTCTATCAATTTTGCATCCACCAAAATCGGCATCACTATATGCAAAAAGTTGAAAATCAATGCTCGATGGATACCACAGACCTAAGCCGGCAGTATATTTTAAATAATAAAAGATCCTTTTGCATGCAATGAGATGGGATTCTTTAGGATTCGCTTGAAAACGAGCACATAAACAAGTAGCAAACATTATATCGGGTCTAGATGCAGTTAAATAGAGTAATGAGCCGATCATACCTCGATACTGTTTTTGGTCAACAGACTTACCTTTTTCATCTTTGTCGAGCTTAAGAGTGGAAGATATAGGAGTAGATATTTCTTTGCAATATTCCATCTTAAATTTCTTTAGGAGCTCATTGACGAACTTTGATTGGTGAATGAATATTCCGTCATTGAGTTGCCTAATTTGGAGTCCGATCATGGTCATTTCGAATTCTCCCTTCACAAGATTTGAAAATTCTTGAGACAGGGATTCGTTAGTTGCACCAAAAACAATGTCGTCCACATAAATTTGGCAAATAAGCATATCATCACCTAAATTCTTAACAAATAAGGTATTATCAATATTACCTCTTTTATACCCATTTGAAATAAGAAAAGTGCTTAGACTATCATACCATGCTCTCGGAGCTTGTTTTAATCTATAGAGAGATTTATGGAGCTTGTACACATGATCTGGATGATCATAGTCTTCAAAACCCGGCGGTTGCTTGACATACACCTCCTCCTGGATGATTCCATTTAGGAACGCACTCTTTACATCCATTTGATAGAGTTTGATTTTATTGTACGCGGCAAAGGCACGGAGAAGACGGATTGCCTCAAGACGAGCAACAAGAGCAAATGTTTCCTCATAATCCAAGCCTTCTTCTTGATTATAACATTGGGCGACCAATCTAGATTTATTCTTAATTGGAAGACCATCATCATCGGTTTTAATTTTATGAACCTATTTAGTACCAATGATTGATTTGTCTACTTCCCAAACATTATTTCTTTCGAATTGATTTAGCTCTTCTTGCATAGCGATAGCCCAATTTTTGTCATTGATGGCTTCATCGATATTCTTTGGTTCTATAAGATAAATAAACGCAATATTGTTAATACAATCATTTATATTTCTCCTAGTTCGTACACCTTCATCGATTTTTTCAAGAATTTGTTCCATTAGATGGTCTTTCACATTTGCTCAATCTTTAGGAAGGTTGTTAGAATTCTCCTCCAGCTTGTCCAAGCTTAAGTCGAGCTTCTCCAACTACTTTGATGCTTCTGACACTTCTTTAGCCGGAACCATACCTGCATCATCATCAAAGACAACCTTTCTCGGGGGTAAAACTGTATCATCGAATTTTACATGAATTGATTCTTCTACCGAGCCTCTTTTACAATTAAATACATGATAAGCTTTACTATTAGTAGAATAACCAAGAAACATTCCGATATCTGATTTAGAGTCAAATTTTCCCAAATTATCTTTACCATTATTATGAATAAATATGTTACAACCAAATGGATGGAAATAGGATAAGTTGGGCTTTTTACCTTCAAAAATCTCATATAGAGTCATCATTTTGTTCCTCCGGAGATGAAATCGGTTAATAACATAGCAAGCAGTGTTAACGGATTCGGTCCAGAAATATTTAGGAAGCCCATATTCATTGAGCATTGTTCGGCTCATTTCTTCTAGAGAGCGATTCTTCCTCTCGACAACTACATTTTGCTGAGGTGTCCGAGGTGCCGAAAAATTGTGCCCAATACCATAATTATCGCACCAATCTTCAAAAATATTTGAATCAAATTCTCTACCATGATCGGTTTGGATGGCGATAATTGGTAACTCTTTTTCCTTCTGGGTAACCTTACACCACTTAAAAAACTCGTTAAATGCATCATTTTTATTTGCCAAAAATTTTACCCAAGTAAATCTCGAAAAGTCATCAACAAGAACTAAAGTATAAAGTTTAACTGTTAAGCTAGCATGTCGAGATGGACCAATCAAATCCATATAAATTAATTCGAGAATGCGACTCGTGGAAATTTCCATTTTTGGTTTAAACGAGCCTCTAGCATGCTTACCTTTAATACAGGCCTCACAAATGTGGTCTTTTCTGAAATTTAATTTTGGAAGACCACGGACAATATCGTTTTTGGCCACTTTTGAAAGAAGTGGTAAAGAGGCGTGACCCAATTTTCGGTGCCAAAATAACGGCATTTTCATCGTATGAAACTAAACATTTTTCATAGAAAGAAGATTCATCTTGGAGATCAACAATATAAATATTTCCATATCGCAATCCAATAAAAACGATTTGGTCTTTTCTCATTGCAGTGCAATGCGTACTTTCAAAAATTAATTTAAGACCAGTGTCACAAAGTTGGGAAACACTTAGAAGATTATGGCAAAGACCATCAACAAATAGAACATTTTCAATAGTAGGTAAAGGTTTCTTACCTATTTTACCTATCCCTTTTATTTGGCCCTTTTTATTATCGCCAAATGCTACGCAACCACGATCTTCCTTTTTCAGCCCCGTGAAGAGATGTTCATTCCCACTCATGTGATTTGAACATCCACTATCAACATACCATTTATTTGATACTGCTGTCTTCATTGCTTGTACCTACAAAAATAATTTTCTTCCGTTTTATAGGTACTCAAGCTAATTTGGGTCCTGTGGAATTAGATATAAAAACTTGATTTTGAACAATGGTCCCTTTAGGTACCCAAATTTGTTTAACTTTTATAGTTCGTCTAGAACTTCTACAGTAGGTTTCGGTATGTCCTGATTTTAGACATTTTGCACATGATTGAATTCCCGTTTTTAAAGTGTACGAATCTATCGTGATAATTTCTAAGGACTTTTTCATTGGAAATGAGTTATACCCGAGTCCTTGTTTTGAAAGAGAAAATTTTTAACCAAATAAGAGTTGCTCAAATTTGTCATTACCACATGAGAATTTTCTAACGTAAAGTTTCAATTCTTTCTGAGTTTTGTGTAAATCATCTCTCAGAATTTTCTCATTTTCCAGACAATTTGAATGATCAATCGATACATCCTTGTTTTTCAATAATTTTGAATTTTCACTTTCAATAGATTTTATTTTCTTTTTCAAATCTTTATTACTATTGCAAACTTTTTAGTATTCATTATTTAAAGATTCGAAAACATCAAGAAGTTCTTCATGAGAAGAATCACTAACCTCGACTTCTTCATCGCTATCTTCGGATGCGCGGGCCATTACAGCAAGATTGGTTTGAACTTGAGGTTCATCATCCTCATCATCATCGCTCCATGTAGCGACATAGACTTCCTTCTTTTTGAACTTTTCATCAGGTGGTTTTGATGAACTCATTAGAGAAGCAGCACGACAATCTTTAGCAAAATGGCCTGGAACGCCGCACCTTCGACAAGTATTGTCGAACCTTTTATTTTGAGGGAAGTGAGTCTTTTTGGATTCATCCCTCGGTTCTTGTTTGATGTCTCTTCGGCGCCTTTGAAGAAGATTTTTGAATTTCATTATGTTTTTGGCATAAAAGGCGGTTTCTTCATTCTCTTGTTCGATAGGTTCATCTTCTAGATCGCTATCTTCTTTAGCTTTGAAGGTGATTGTTCTTTCTCTCTCTTTGGGCTTTGGTTTCGAGCTTCGATATTTAATGACAATCTCGTAATTGATGAGAGATCCAATGAGAGCACTGACTTCAATGGTGTTAAGATCTTTCGACTCCATGATAGCCATAACAGTGGCGTCCCATTCTCTTGGTAGAGATCGAAGGATTTTGTTGGCTTTATCACTACTTGATATCGGTTTCCCGAAGGAAGCTAGCCCATTTTAATAGATGAGAATCGGTCAAGCATAGTGGTAATGCTTTCTTCTTCTTTCATAGTGAAGAGTTCATAATCGTGAAGAAGCATATTGATTTTGGTTTCTTTTACTTGACTCGTACCTTCATGGGTAATTTCGAGCATTTTCCAGTTCTCTTTGGCCGTCTTGCAAGAAGAGATTCGGTTGTGATCTTCTGGGTTGAGAGCACAGTAAAGCAATTGAGTAGCTTTACTATTGAAGTGATCGTTCTTCCAGTCAGCATCGCCGTACTCTTCAAAGCTTTTGATCCAGCCATCCGTCTTCTTTGTAATGGTAGGTCCAAGAGCAATGACCTTCCAAATTTCAATATCGTGAGCTCGGATGAAGATAGACATTTTCTTCTTCCATGTCATAAAGTTTGAACCATCGAAGAAAGGAGGGCGATTGAGAGCATTGCCTTCAATAGAGGAGTGGATAAAGGCCATTTCTGGATCTTTTCTCTAGCGGGTGTTAATCCGGTAAAAAGAGACCGCTCCGATACCAATTGTTGGATTGGTACCACCACTAGAAGGGGGGTTGAATAGTTCGGATAATAGTTTTGAACTCTTTTTGTGCGGAAGCTAAATATCGGAGTGAATAAAATGCGGAAAAGAAAGAACACAAGAAATTGTTCGAGAAGTTCGGCTATTAATGAAGCCTACGTCCCCTGCCTAGTTTTATCGACTAGGACTTTTCTTAGAAACCTTTGAATGCACTTTCTAGTTTAGTGCCAACTCTTACAATTTCTTGATTTCTGGGCTCAAGAAAACCTCACTAAAAACACTCTTATTTTTCCGGGTACAAGACAACCTTGCAATAAAACAATTGCGAGTAAGCACTCGACTTTACAAAGTATATCGCTCTTTGATACAAGCATATAGATAAGAAATGATGGAAAAATTCTTCTCGTATCACAATATGTAATGTGTATATCTCTCGAAATATTTTCTTGAAATAGCTTGAGTATGCATGTAAGCTCAGATGATTTGTGTATCTTCCAAATCCTTGAAATGTGCTATTTATAGCCTTCATGAGGTGAGTTTCCCGTTGGAGCAGTGGCCAGCTTTACGTACGTTATGTATGCAAGATTACGTACGTTACGAATATTACGTACGTTACACATCTTGTGTAACGGCCGTAATGAACTCTTAAAAACAGTTCAGTGGCATATGATAAATTCATTACGTATGTTATGGAAGTGCTGCTTACGTACGTTATGCATTTAGTCAAAGATCCGTTGGATGAGAAGACTTGGTATAACGGCTAATGACTTTCATGATGACTTGCAACGGGCATAATTTCAAACCTTACGTACGTTATGGATAATACATTACGTATGTTACCTGCATAAAAACACTTGCCAAATTTGTGAGTGTTAAGTACGTTATGTATAAGTAGTTACGTACGTTAAATGTAGAAAAATATGTAAAATAAATTTTAGTTATGTAACTCATCATCAAAATGTATAACATGAATTATGGAAAATATTGAACCAACACTGCGGATGAAGGAGTTTGCTCTTGTGATTTCTTCTGGATATCGGAGGTCTAAGAATTAGAAGAAGAAAACCAAGAAGCAGATGGGTCCACAAAGCAAGGACTTCAAACAAAATGGCAAGGCCACAATGGTTCCGAAGCTTCATGGCACTTCAAGTGCGGAACTTTTAGGTTTAGAAACGAATTGTTCTGCTACCGTATTTTCTACTTCTTGGATACTGGATTCAGGTGCTAGTTCTCATATTTGTACCGTGAATCGGGATCTAGAACAAAGTAGAAAACTTGGAGCAGGGGAAGTGATGATTACTGTCGGAAGTGGACATAGTGTCGAAGCAACTGATATAGGATGACTTCTTTTGGGTTTCGAATCCGGCTTTGTTTTAACATTGGATGATGTACTAGTGTTGCCCAAGGGGCATAAGAACATTGTATCCATTACGGTCATGGATCGGAAAGGATGGACTTATGGGTCCATTGGGATCAGATCCCTTTCCAACTTGTGAATCTTGCCTTAAAGGCAAAATGACTAAGTCCCCTCACAGGGACATTTGAAAGAGCCGCTGATAAACTTGGATTAGTCCATACTGACTTATGTGGTTCTTTGGAAGCAACGAATGACGGATATCAGTATTTCATTATGTTAATCGATAACCATACTAGGTATGATCATGTATACTTAATGAAACATAAATCTAAGGCCTTTGAGAAATTCCAGGAAAAGTCCCTAGTCAGAAAACAAACTGGTAATCATATCAAAGCCCTTCGGTCGGACCGAGGTGGCGAGTATATGAGCACTGAGTTTGATGGGTCCCTAACGGAGCACGAAATAGTGTCACAACTTACACCTCTAGGAACTCCTCAGTTAAATGGTGTGTCGAAAAGAAGGAACCGAACCTTGTTGGACATGGTTCATTCCATGCTTAGTTACACTGACTTACCGATTTTACCTATGGGGTTATGCGCTCCTGACTGCTGTTTATATCTTGAACAGATGTCCTTCCAAATCCATTAACAAAACTTCGCATGAGATGTGGGAGGGCAGGAAACCAAGTCTTAATCATATTAGGATTTGGGGATGTCCCGCCTATGTCAAGCAGACTAAGGCGGAGAAGTTGGGAGCAAGTTCCGTAAAGGGACGTTTCATTGGATTCCCATCTCGGACGATTGGTTATCTCTTCTACATGCCTGAAGATCGAAATATCATTGTTATTTTGCAAGCACACTTCCTGGAAGATGAGTTCATTCGGGAAGATGGAGCACGTAGAAGTATTTTGGAAGAATATAATGAAAATCCTTGGGAGACACCTGTACAAGAAATTGGAACAGAACATTCTTAAACATAAGTACAACCACCTCGTAGGGCAAGTAGGGTGTCTCATTTACCTGAGAGATATGGTTTTATGCACTTGTAGGAGCTAGGTCTCCATGAGGTTCCAGGTGATAACGAAGAGATCGACCCAATGACCTACGATCAAGCGATGGTGGATGTAGACTCTGCGAAATGGCGTGAAGCTATGGAAGCTGAGATATACTCGATGAATGTCAATCAGGTGTGGACTCTAGTATATCGCCCCAAGGGCATAGTGCCTATTGGGAACAAGTAGATATACAAGAGAAAGACTGACGGGGATGGCAAGGTTCACACCAATAAGGCCAGGCTTGTGGCAAAGGGTTATACCCAGAAAGGAGGGATCGATTACCATGATACCTTCTCGCCCGTAGCTATGATCAAGTCTATTCACATGATACTTGCTATAGCTGCCTACCACGATTATGAGATATGGCAGATGGATGTAAAGACGGCTTTCCTTAATGGATTCCTCGAGGAGGAAATCTATATGGAGCAGCCTAAAGGTTATGTGTCTAAGGTCGGTATTCATAAGGTCTGCAAGCTTTGTCATTCGATTTATGGACTGAAGCAAGCTTCATGTAGTTGGAACCTTCATTTTGACGAGACAGTCAAAGAGTTTGACTTCGTGCAGAATGAAGAGGAACCTTGTGTATACAAGAGGGTTAGTGGGAGAAAGATCACACTCTTAGTACTATATGTAGATGACATTCTACTAAAAGGAAATAATATGGGAATGATCAGTTCTGTAAAAGCTTGACTTTCGAGTAGGTTCGCCATGAAAGACTTGGGAGAAGCTATCTATATTCTTGGGATTCGGCTCTACCGGGATAGAGCGAAGAGAATGATAGGTCTTTCCCAATCCCTCTATATAGATAAGATATTAAAGCGATTTAAGATGGATGATTCTAAAAGAGGGTTCCTACCGATGCGACATGGAATAAAACTCTCCTCGAAGATGTGTCCTCAAAGTGAGTAACCAAGAAAGGAAATGAGTAATATACCATATGCTTCGGCCGTGGGTAGCCTTTTGTATGCAATGTTCTGTACGAGACTTGACATTACGCACTCTGTGAGTGTGGTAAGTAGGTTTCAGGCAAACCCAGGTAAGGAACATTGGACTGTCGTAAAGAACATTCTCAAGTACTTAAGAAGGACTAGAGATCTGGTTCTTATGTATGGCGGTGGAGAACTGAATGTGATGGGCTTCACTGATTCAGACTTCCAAGGATAGAAAGACAATGCGGTTTCTACTTCTGGCTACATACTTACCCATAATGGAGGAACAGTATCTTGGCATAGCGCCAAGAAAAGCACGACTGTTGATTCCATCTATCAGGTTGAGTATCAAGCAGCCTCAGAGGCTTCTAAGGAATGGTTTTGGATTAAGAAGTTTCTGGGAGAAGTTCAAGTGATACCATGTGCTGAGTTGCCTATTCTAATTTTTTCAACAATGACGGAGCTGTAGCACAGGCCAAGGAGCCAAGGTTTCACAGCAGTACCAAACACATTGAGAGGAAGTATCATCTCGTGAGAGAATTTGTTCGCAAGGGATACATTGTGCTGCATAAAGTAGACTCAGTCGACAACATCGCTGATCTACTAACCAAGCCACTTTCTTAGATTAGCCTGGAGCGTCATATGGAGAACATGAGTATTAGATACCATAGTGTGTGGCATTGAGTGCAAGTAGGAGATTGTTAGGAGTATGCCCTCGAATTCCAGTCAGAGGATGTTAGAGTGAGGGTATTATACTTATTATTATGTAAAATGTTATCAGAAGGCAATTTGTATGTTTCTTTATTTACTGGCAGTCACTGGCATTCCTGACTCATAAATATATATATATATATATATATATAGAAACTAGTATGTGTATCCGAGAGCAAAACATTACACTTTTTATTCGATAAGGGGATCGGCACTAGAAAGGTTTATGGCTCAAATACTTAATCGTTCGCAAGTCGATGAAACTTTTCTGAGCATTAAGTTTATGTAAAGACTTGTATGACGTGTTCTTTGACTTGGAGAGTGCATGTCGATCAGTAATAGTGGAAGCACACGTTATTGGTATGCTAATAAGATTAGTATACTCGAATGGACTCACCCTCGATTCGTCACACGGATTTCACTCCGGGACAGTTAATGACAGAATCGAAAGGTTGTGATAAGTATTCGTGAAGCTTCGACTTGAGGATTTAGTAGGGATGTGCTTTTGATGTTAAGATTTTCATTAGAGTAGTTCAACCCAGAAAACCGGAATGTGGGGGGTCAACCTCGACGTGCATCTTGATGGGCAAGTAGCAGGTTCTACTAAATGCCAAGATAGAATTCTTTCTCCTGTAAGTGAACTGGTATATGTCCTATGCGGCTATTGGAAGATGGGATCATAAGTCTTTGGCCCAAGCATTGGGGATAGTTGTATTGGATACACGAGAGCTCAGTGATCTCGATTCGCATTAACTCATGCATAGCATCAAGTACAGATAGGGTTTGACTGACCGTGACCCTATAACTTGATCGGGGCATTTGAAAGAAGGGTTTATACGTATACTGGTATTCACTACAGAAATATATTTGAATGATCCCAATCATTTGTTTTCAGTTAAGTTAGAGTGTAAGCCACGGGACTGGCTAGGTGATGCTATCACTCTTTGGTTCCTCCCATTGCTAACTGAGACGTATCTATCGAGTCGCGCATTAGGATAGACGACGGAATAAATCGAGCTTATTATCTCTTTATGAATATTAGATATTGGATACCTAATTTATTAGAGATTGGATGTCCAATTAATTTAGGGATATTGGATATCTAAATTAATTTATTGGATATAAATACATTGAATACGGAATGAAGTTTATCCGATTGGACACACGAGAGTCCGAAATGGACCGAACTCTCTCGTATACTTCTAGATGGCCGCCCTTCCCTTTTGTTTTTCATTTTAGTCTTGGATTCCACCTTACATGAAGGGAAGACCAAAGACTTGGATGAAAATAATCTTTCATGTGATTATTATTTTATGTAAAGGGGAGACATTAGAATATTGAATGAAGAAATAAAAGAACTCCCCTCATAGTTCAAACTGGCCATGAGTTTATATCAAGAGAGAGAGAACTCTTGTTCTTCATTTTTGTCTTCTTCACTTCATATTTTCTTAGAGAAAAATTGAGAGAATAATTTTATTTTCACTTTGAGTGATATAAATAAAATTAGTAAATCCCGACGACCTTGTTCTAGCCGTATCTTTGGAAGATAACAAGGTAGGAGTTATTCCACTCGACTTCCGGCGCGTGGCAAGTAGAGGCACGGTGCTTTCGGTGTTCGGGATTTCAAAATCTTGGCGAATCGGATTCGTGGAAGAGATAACCATCTACAACCGTTTAATCAACGGACTTCAAGGGTATGATATCGTATCTTCCTCTTTGTTCGCTTTATATTCGTATATACGTAGCTTGAATTGATCCACTTGAGGGATTCGTATTGCACTTGTGCTTTTCGCTTCCGCTGCGCCCTTCGTTTTTGTATGCGAATCCTAGTGGTATCAGAGCGAGGTATTGCGATCGTATATACGATCGTATATACGATCGTATAATCGTTTTAATCGTTTATTTTCAATTGTTCATCTACAAAAATTATTTTTAATGATTTTGTGTTACAATATAAATCTATTTTTCTTTTGAAAAACTGATTTAATTGTGTAATATAAAAATTAGAAAAATATTATTTTTGGATTCGGGACGAAAAGACGAGCCGGAAAAATGGCCGGACCCGGCAGCTCGGGGCTGCCGGGACTGCCCGGCAGCAAGCTGGGCTGCTGGGCTGGGCTGGGCAGCCCCCTGCCGGGCCGCGGGCTTGGCCCGGGCCTTGTGTTTTCGGCTCCGTTTTTATATTTCGTTCGGTAAATTAATTTCCCTCAAATTAAATTGGATTTAATTTGACTAAAATATAGTTATGGTAATTTTATTTTTAAGGAAATTAATTTAATGAAATATTTATTTTGTCCGGAACAAATTAAAATTAACGGTTATGTGAATTAATTGGATTAATTCTAAAGGTTGTATTAATTTTTGTTGATTAGATCAATATTTAGATTAATCAATATTGCCATTTATTTTAATGTAATGGTTGCATTATTTTTTGAATGGTGATGTAGTTCGTGGACCTAGTTTTGGAATCATTTTTCAATTGGGTTGTAAATGCCGTTTTGAGCCTATTTATTTTACTAGAAATATTTGTATCTAGGATGCAATTTTTTAATGTAAAATTTATATGTAATGACGTAGACCGGAGGAAGATCCATTTCGAGAAGACGAAGATTCAAGACCGAAGACATGTAATTAGATTACGATGTTTTTTATTTTAGGAACGGTCCATGAACTACATGTTGGTAGCAACAAGGTTGTGTATGTTTTATTCATATGGTATGAAATGAATGCTACAAACGCGCATAAATGAATTAATGTGCAAAGTGTAACATTAATCGTGAAAATTCTCCCACGTCAAAATATTAAGTTTAAAAGGTTTCGACGTTTTCCTTCCCTCCATCAAGCTTTTGGAAATTAAAATCCAAACCGGATGTGCTATGCTTTCGAGTTATAGGGGTAGTCGTTCAGAAAGGGTCGATAAATTTCGAGAGTGCATTGGATGCCTTCGGTTGGAGCAAATTTTATCCCTAGAAACCTGTTCGGTTGCCGGATAAGATTTAATTGTGCAACTGATTAGCATCGATGGTATAAACTTGACTTGTTCACGAACTATAGAAACCGTATAGGTTGAGGGGAGTGAATAAGGGGAAAAAGAAGATCGAATCATCCATTAGATGGGTTGGTGGTGGACACCACTTTATGAAAATTAATAGACCAAAAACCTGTTCGGTTGCCCTCTATTAAAATTATAAAAAACTCGATCACCACTATGAAGTAAAGCGAACAAGTACTTCCGGATTTCACAAGGGAGTGTGTTATTCCGATAAAAGTAGTGGGAGCTAGGTTAAAATAATAGAAAAGACCTTAATTCTAAACTCTGATCATAATTGAACGAGTCACTAATAAATCTGTCGTACTTAATGCAGACAAACAAAATACCAACTCTCAAAATGACAATGAACCCATTTTCAATTCTATTCGAAAATAACACCTTAAATCAGCCTAGATTTGTGGATTGGCTCCGCAACCTGGTGATAGTCCTCAGTATGAAGGTGCTGGGATACGTCTTGGAGGCGGACATTCCGACAGCTCCGGTGCGGACCAGAGCCAGTCAGGAAGATGTTGAAAACCACAAAAAGTGGGTTAAGGATGACATTAGAGTCGGTGGCTATATGATGGCCTCTATGTCTAATGAGCTTCAGAGACCTTATGACAAAATGACTTCTGCTAGGCAGATTTTATCTCACTTAAACGAGCTCTATGGTGAGCACAGTCGAACTGCTAGATATGAGATATTCAAGCAACTGTTCGGTGCCAAGATGAAGGAACGTGAGAAAGTTGGGGAGCACGTCCTCAAAATGATTTCTATGATCGAGATATTGGAGGCTCTTGATTTTAGGATGCATGCTTCTCTCCAGACCGACCTTATCCTGCAGTCTCTTCCTGATTCCTTCTCATAGTTTGTTATGAACTTCAACTGCAATGAGATTGCTTGCAATTTAGCAGGGTTGATGAACCAATTTTTAATCGCTCAGTCTCATATGAAGACTCCGCAGATGAAGGAGTCTACTCTTGTGATTTCTTATGGATCTCGGTGGTCCAAGAATAAGAAGAAAAAGACCAAGAATCAGATGGGTCCACAAAGCAAGCACTTTAAAGGAAATGGCGATGCCCCGATGGTTCCGAAGCTTCATGGCACTTCAAGTGCGGAATTTTTAATTTTAGAAACAAATTGTTCTGCTACTGTATTCTCTACTTCTTGGATACTAGATTCGGGTGCTAGTTCTCATATTTGTACCGTGAATCAGGATCTAGTACAGAGTAGAAAACTTTGAGCTGGGGAAGTGATGATTACTGTCGGAAGCGGACATAGTGTTGAAGCAACTGATATATGATCACTTCTGTTGGGTTTGGAATCCGGCTTTGTTTTAACATTGGATGATGTACTAGTGTTGCCCAAGGGGCATAAGAACATTTTATCCATTACGGTCATAGATCGGAAAGGCTTTTCATTTTTTATTGGTGACGGTTCCTGCAAAATTTATTTTCAAAATAAACTAGTAGACACTGCCACATTGTTAAATGGATTGTATCATCTAAACCTAAGCAACAAAGTCGTCATGAATACTATGACTAGGAAGCGTGGTAGTGATGAAACTAATCAAGTTTTGAAATGGCATCTTAGACTTGGTCATGTTGGTCAGACCAATGTTTATAAAATATAAAAGGATAGACTTATGGGTCCATTGGGATCAGATCCCTTTCCAACTTGTGAATCTTGCCTTAAAGGCAAAATGACTAAGTCCCCCTCACAGGGACGTTTGAAAGAGCCGCTGATAAACTTGGATTAGTCCATACCGACGTATGTGGTGCTTTGGAAGCAACACGTGACCGATATTAGTATTTCATTACGTTTATCGATGATCATACTAGGTATGGTCATGTATACTTAATGAAACATAAATCCAAGGACTTTGAGAAATTCTAGGAATTTAAGGCCCTAGTTGAAAAAGAAACTAGTAATCATATCAAAGCACTTCGGTCAGACCGAGGTGGCGAGTATATGAGCACTAAGTTTGACGGGTCCCTAAAGGAGCACGGAATAATGTCACAACTTACACCTCCAGGAACTCTTCAGTTAAATGGCGTGTCGGAAAGTAGGAACCGAACCTTGTTGGACATGGTTCGTTCCATGCTTAGTTACACTGACTTACCGATTTACCTATGGGGTTATGCGCTCCTGACTGCTGTTTATATCTTGAACGGATGTCCTTCCAAATCCATTAACAAAACTCCGCATGAGATGTGGGAGGGCAGGAAACCAAGTCTTAATTATATTAGGATTTGGGGATGTCCCGCCTATGTCAAGAAGACTAAGGCAGAGAAGTTGGAAGCAAGTTCCGTGAAGGGACGTTTCATTGGATTCCCATCTCGGACGATGGGTTATCTCTTCTACATGCCCGAAGATCGAAATATCATTGCTATTTTGCAAGCACACTTCCTGGAAGATGAGTTCATTCGGGAAGATGGAGCACGTAGAAGTATTTCTTTGGAATAATAAAATGAAACTCCTCGGGAGACACCTGTACAAGAAATTAGAACAGAACCTTCTGAAACACAAGTACAACCACCTCGTAGGGCTAGTAGGGTGTCTCATTTACCTGAGAGATATGGTTTTATGCACTTTGAGGAGCTAGGTCTCCATGAGGTTCCAGGTGATAACCAAGAGACCGGCCCAACGACCTATGATCAAGCGATGGAGGATGTAGACTCTGCGAAATGGCGTGAAGCTATGGAAGCTGAGATAGACTCAATGCATGTCAATCAAGTGTGGACTCTAGTAGACCGCCCCAAGGGCATAGTACCTATTGGAAACAAGTGGATATACAAGAGAAAGATTGATGGGGATGGCAAGGTTGACACCTATAAGGCCAGGCTTGTGGCAAAGGGTTATACCCAGAAAGAAGGAATCGATTACCATGATACCTTCTTGCCTATAGATATGATCAAGTCTATTCGCATGATGCTTGCTATACCTGCCTACCACGATTATGAGATGTGGCAGATGCACGTAAAGACGACTTTCTTTAATGGATTCCTAGAGGAGGAAATCTATATGGAGCAGCCTAAACGTTTTGTGTCCAAGGTCGGTATTCATAAGGTCTGCAAGCTTTGGCATTCCATTTATGGAATGAAGCAAGCTTCGCGTAGTTGGAACCTTTGTTTTGACGAGGTAGTCAAAGAGTTTAACTTCGTGCAGAATGAAGAGGAACCTTGTGTATACAAGTGGGTTCGTGGGAGTAAGATCACGTTCTTAGTACTATATGATGACATTCTACTAAAAGGAAATGATGTGGGAATGCTCAGTTCTGTAAAAGCTTGACTTTCGAGTAGGTTCGCCATGAAAGACTTGGGAGAAGCTATCTATATTCTTGGGATTCAGCACTATCGGGATAGAGTGAAGAGAATGATAGGTCTTTCCCAAGCCCTCTACTTCTGGCGTAAAGAACGTTCTCAAGTACTTAAGAAGGACTAGAGATCTGGTTCTTATGTATGGCGGTGGAGAACTGAATGTGATGGGCTTCACTGATTCAGACTTTCAAGGATAGAAAGACGATGCGATGTCTACTTCTGGCTACATATTTACCCTTAATGGAGGAACAGTATCTTGGTGTAGCGCCAATCAAAGCGCGACTGCTGATTCCACCTGTCAGGTTGAGTATCAAGCAGCCTCAGAGGCTTCTAAGGAAGGGTTTTGGATTAAGAAGAAAGGGTTTTGGATTAAGACGTTTCTAGCAGCCAAGGTTTTTTCAACAATGATGGAGCTGTAGCACAAGACAAGGAGCCAAGGTTTCACAACAGTACCAAACACATTGAGAGGAAGTATCATCTCGTGAGAGAATTTGTTCGCAAGGGATACATTGTGCTACATAGAGTAGACTCAGCCGACAACAGCGCTGATCCACTGACCAAGCCACTTTCTCAGATTATCCTGGAGCGTCATCTGGAGAACATGGGTATTAGATACCATAGTGTGTGGTATTGAGTGCAAGTAGGAGATTGTTAGGAGTATGGCCTCGAATTCCAGTCAGAGGATGTTAGAGTGAGGGCATTGTACTTGTTATTATGTAAAACATTATCAGAAAGTAATTTGTTATTTACTGGCAATCACTGAAATCACTAGTCCGTTTATTTGAGAGCAAAACATTCCACTTCTTATTGGAAAAGGGGATCGGCACTAGAAAGGTTTATGGCTCAAATACTTAATCGTTCACAAGTCGATGAAACTTGTCTGGGCATTAAGTTTATGTAAAGACTTGTATGACGTGTTCGTTGACTTGGAGACTACATGTCGATCACTAATTTTTAGTGGAAGCACATGTTATAGGTATGTTAATAAGATTAGTATACTCGAACCGACTCACCCTCGATTCGTCACACGGATTTCACTCTGGGAGAGTCAATGACGGAATCGAAAGGTTGGGATAGATATTCATGAACCTTCGACTTGAGGATTTAGTAGGGATGTGCTTATGATGTTAAGATTTTCATTAGAGTAGTTCGACCCAGAAGACTGGAAGGTAGGGGTCAACCCCGACGTGCATCTTGATGGGCAAGTAACAGGTTCTACTAAATGCTAAGATAGAATTCTTTCTCCTGTAAGTGAACTGGTATATGTCCTATGTGGCTATTGGCAGATGAGATCATAAGTCTTTGGCCCAAGAATTGGGGATAGTTGTATTGGATACACGAGAGCTCAGTGATCTCGATTTGCATTAACTCATGCATAGCATCAAGTACAGATAGGGTTTGACTGATCGTGACCCTATAACTTGATCGGGACATTTGAAAGAAGGGTTTATACATATACTGGTATGCACTACATAAAGATTTTTGAATGATCCCAATCATTTGTTTTAAGTTAGGTTAGAGTGTAGGCCGCGGGACTGGCTAGGTGATTATATCACTCTTTGGTTCCTCGCATTGCTAACTGAGACGTACCTACCGAGTCGCGCTTTAGGATAGACGACGGAATGAATCGAGCTTATTCTCTCTTTATGAATATTAGATATTGGATATCTAATTTATTGGACATTGGATGTCCAATTAATTTTGGGACATTTGATGTCTAAATTAATTTATTGGATATAAATACATTGAATACGGAGTGGAGTTTATCCGATTGGACACACGAGAGTTCGAAATGGACCAAACTCTCCCGTATACTTCTAGATAGGCCCCCTCCCTTTAGCTTTTCATTTTAATCTTGGACTTCACCTTACATTAAGGGAAGACCAAACATTTAGATGAAAATAATCTTTCATGTGATTATTATTTTATGTAAAGGGGAGACTTTAGAATGTTGAATGAAGAAATAAAAGAACTCCTCCCTAATTGTTCAAAGTGGCCGTGAGTTTACATCAAGAGAGAGAGAACTCTTTTTCTTCATTTTTGTCTTCTTCACTTCATATTTTCTTAGAGAAAAATTGAGAGAATAATTTTATTTTCACTTGGAGTGATATAAATAAAATTAGTAAGTTCTGACTACCGTGTTCTAGCCGTATCTTTGGAAGATAACAAGGTAGGAGTTATTCCGCTCGACTTCCGGCACGTGGCAAGTAGAGGCACGGTGCTTTCGGTGTTTGGGATTTGAAAAGGTTGGCGAATCGGATTCGTGTAGGAGATAACTATCTACAATCATTTAATGAACGGACTTCAAGGGTATGATATCGTATCGTCCTCTTTGTTCATTTTATATTCGTATATACGTATCTTGAATCGATTCTCTTGAGGGATTCGTATTGCACTTATGCATTTCGCTTCTGCTGCGCCCTTCGTTTTTGTATGCGAATCCCAACAGATGATATGTCGGTGATGTACCTTGATATCGTTGAGCAATTATTGGTGCGAATATGATGGTGGCCAACGTTATATTCCCCGAGGAAATTGCTTGACGAGTCTAAACTAAAGTCACGATGTGATGGTTAAATGTGATGAAATAACTAGTGGATTAAACATATTTTATGTACGCTAAAGTGTATACATTACGTACGCTACTCACCTCGTTTTACATATGTTAAAGAGTACGCTTTACGTACGTTATCCAGTCTTCAGTCTACGGCAAAGAATATCCAATTATGCATTATCATAACAACTTTTGGCGCACTAGAAGATAAACGAGTCAACTGATGACAACGTATGTTAATCATTAGACCTTACATATGTTAGGTAAGGAAAGTTACGTACGTTATTACGGAATACATACGTAATGATGGGGGTCATTCCGGGTAGTAGCCTCTAATCATACTTACGTACGTTAACAGTTGAATGTAACGTACGTTAAATGCCTTACGTACGTAAACCTTCAGGCATAACGTATGTTAAACACATCCTGATGTTATAAAACAACACCTCCCCTTTCATTTCTCACAGACGAAAATTCATTTCCCTATTTCTAAAAACATCCTCCGTCCACCTTGATCGATTTCTAGCCTTCCTAGCCGCATATTATCATAAGGGTGGATTGTTCAAGCTTTGGAGAAGGTTTTGAAGGTATTGTTTTCTGTTCTTCATCGTTCTTCGTTGTTCTTATTCGTCCTGCATCAATTGAGGTAAGTCTATCAAATATTTGAATCCATTCCAGTATTGTTAGCTACGTTATATCGAATTTCGGGGGTTTTGGGTAGTTTAGAACTGTTGAAGATAACCGAACCATTGAAACTAACACTAATCATAATCGTTAAACGAAAGCCTATCTCAAGCTAGTATTTCGTATGTCTTGTGGTAATAATCGTAGGTTGGGTTGTAAATTCATGGGCAAACTTATAAACCGACAATACCATGAAATTTGTCACGTAATAAATTATGTTGGTAATTCGATTATCATATGTTAAACTCGTTGAAATAATTAAAATGAGTTAGTTATCAATTACCGAATTAGACAGGTAATCAAGTATACGAGAATTTGCAGGAATTGTGCTCGTCCGTTCTACCCTGGGTTGAGGAATTTCGAACTCAAGTAGTTAGCAAACTGATAAATTGACTATAGGTGTAGTCATATCGTAGAAATTTTGTAAAAGGACATTGTGGCTAAAATGTTGTGATAAATTGATAATCAGTGAATTGAGGACTTAAGTAATTCAGATTATAATCAAGCATAAAATTTTATTTCCAACATTACGAGTAGTACTAGGATAATAACTCAATCCAGAAGGGGGGAATCGTTGCTATTCGTCGTATTTAAGAGGTATTAATCAACGTATATGTAATTAGGTTGAGATCCCGATTAATAGTTCCCGTTCGATCTATTTTGTTCACAAGAAGAAAATTACCTCTTCGGAATTAAGGCAAGTGATATCTTGCTCAGACTATGTTAAGTTTAATTTATGAAATTTCGAGATTGATTATTTGTCGTTATTGGTGAATTTTATGATTTCATCTTACTTAAGAATTATAATATTAATGGGCTGAGGTGTTGGGGGTAAAACCTGAATGGTACTCGTGTGGAAGTGTGCTGACAGATAAAATCTTCATGGTACCCACGTCCGAAGTATTCCTGTCGATACTTCCGTGACCCTTGTTTGCGACCTTGGGAGTTTATATGTTGGTATGAAAGACAATGTTGAGTATTCTGTGAACTATTGCCAAATCGAATTATGATATTGTTCCACAGAGTTATCTTATTATATCGATGAATTTTTAATTGTACTGTCTGACCTAGGTTGGCTGGCACGATTCGTCGTGTCAGGCAAATTTGTTGAATATGTGCAGGACATTCCCAAAGGTTCCGGTCAGGCGTGAGTAGTGTTGGGAAGGAGTCTTGTTATTTTGTTTCTTTTAAATTAAACTCTTGAAGATTCCAAAATTATGTAATAACAGTATTTGCGAATTTATTTTCCTGAAGTATTTCGTTTTCGTATTTGTACTATCATGGAATTACTCTCTTAATAATTATTTAGAGGAGTTTATAAAATCTTTAAAATTAGGCTTGTGGGTCCCACATGGGATTCACCGCACCGTAACATCTCGATAAATTTGGGGCCGTCTCGGAGGGGAACCATTTTCTTGGGCCTCACAGCTTGCCTTCTAGGTTTCCAGTTAGATTCCCAGATCTGTTGATGAAAGAACTATTCGGCAGCCTGCTTCCTGGATGGATATTTGGGTTTCTGTATCCAGTATCTAGGTGTATTGTACTGTTGATAGCACTTCGTTGCATACCTTTGATACTTAGTGTAACACCCCAAACTAGGCGGATATTACAGTGCCATGAACCCCCGACTGGGACCCACCAAGCGAGTGAAAATGAATGAATTGAGCGATATAATTGTAGTACCGAACCACATTATATTATCAAATACTCCGATGAGGAGCTTTAAGTACCATACACCTAGGAATACAGAATACATGTACATTTTATGTGAAGATAAAACATACAACCCTGAATAAATGAACATTCAACCGGAAGTTTTGCAGCGGAATTAAAAAGAAGAAAAACGTGAAGACTGAAAGGACTGGGGCCCCCTACTAGTATCATTGGGACTCCTCGCTATCAACATGCCCTTCCCGTGCCTTTGCCTTGCCGTGACCTAAAAATAATATCCCCAACGGGGTCAGTTACACAGAACAATAATCCTCAAGGGTTGAATATACACAATCATGATATATCTCAATTATGAATTATCCTTATATGAATTTAAGCTGAAGAGGAGCATCATAGTATGCCCGTAATGTTCTGTGCAATTGTACAAGATGAGTACGCGGACACACCCGTCCTTGTACCTAATTAGTCTCACGGAGGTAAACGTTACTGTGTGCACAGTCCAATGTATCGGTAAACCCAACACATGACTATCGTGTGCCCGACTAAAAATTCCACACATCTGCACCCGGCCACGCAATATGAACCCAGAAGGTCATATGAACAAGAATGACCATAATTAATATCAATGAATAATAATTCGACAAAGCCAAGAATGACTCACCAAGATGAAAATGATAGTGAAGTGAATGATAGTTCAATGAAATGATTGGAACCGTCGTTCCTCGTGAATGAAGTGGTTATTCGACAATTACAAGTCTCAATACGGTTAATACATTTTGAATGAATTATGATTATGAATGAAAACAACGAAAGGAATGAATATCCTTTTAACCGAGTAAGAATTAACTTACACAACACCGGTGAACAATGTCCTTCCATGAACAAACGTCCTAAATGAAATGTCGGTCGCTCGAACAACCTTGAATAACACAATTATCAGCAATCCATTCAACATACAAATCAAACACGAATATAACGAACTCAAAACATTGATACGACTAAACCAAGTTCATTGGGGCATTATATCGAACACGTTGTAACCAATCTTCGATTGTTTATAATCAATCCTCAATTATACCAATATCGAATCCCCAAGGAGTGTTTCAACCGACAAAACATCTACAATACCATGAAAAAATCCAATATGAATATCCAAATTCGTGATTACATCGACATCTAATCGAAAACCCCCAAATCCAAATCAATATTCAAAGTGTTCTTGAATAATCCCTATTAAACCGATGATAATCCTTAACAATTCATAATCACAAGTATATCACTTCATATATCATGATTATCACATCCAAAACATCATATCCCAACTCAAAATCGAAATCCTAGATGTTTGAAGAATATTACCTTTGAAGATCCAAGTACTTTGATTCGACGAACACACTAGACCGATTTTCTGTTATTACAATCTAGCATGCTTGGAAAAACCCTTATCAGGTAGTGAAGAGTTAAGAAAAAATATTATGATCACTACCTCGCGAATGGGACGGGACGGTTACGGCGATCATGGAATCTAAAGATCTCAATACTCTTGATTTTAGTGCCTTTGTTGGTTCGCTAATAAATTACGAGATTGTTCCTTAAATCACGGAACACGAAGCCGAAACCGAAGGAAAAATCTATACCCTTAAAAGCTAATAAGATGTCAAGAAATGGAGAAGAATCGACATTTTATGCCAAGAACATCAATAAATACCGAAATTTATTGAACCGGAGAAGAAAAGACATCAACTCGCAAACCCGGAACGAGTCAAAAAGGTTCGAAAATGATTGTCAAAATTGTGGAAAACCCGGCCACTTTGCGAAGAACTATTATAGCTCGACTTCCAAGAAAGAAGTCTTAATAGCCACCTGTAGTGACTTGGATGAAGAAGAATATAATATTCAATATAATCTCGCACTCATGGCAAGGAGCTCGTTTGATGATAGTGACGATGAAATCTTGGTAAGTACCTCGTTTCACGACGAACTTTTTAATGTTTTCGAACAATTACATACGGATTTTCAAAATTCACCAAAAAAAATAATAAACCTCTTAAAATTAAAAATAAATTTTTGGAAGACGAAATCCCCAAATTACAAGAAAAATAGAAATGTTTTGAAATTGATCATTCTCTAGGCCTTGAAATTGAAAATAAATTAAAGAATGATTTATTAAAAGTTAAAACAAACTCAAAATCTAACGAATAAATTCTCTCTCGGGAATGAGAAATTTGAAAAATACTTAGTTTTCATAAAATTTCGTTAAATAAACAAGGTTTAGGATTAAAAGATAATGATAAAAATGAATCCTTAAATTTCAAAATACCCGAATATGGTAAATGTCTAATAATCGGGCATCAGATTTCAAGTTGTAAAAGTCCAAGACGAACGACCAAAATAAAGAAAATATGAATTCTAAAAGGAACCATAAAATCAAACATCGACTATTTATCAAATGAAAAACGACTGAGAGTCGGATGGATCCCCAAAATTCAAAATTAATTATTTCAAAATAATTGATATTTAACTGAGGGGGAGATATTTTACAGGGGAGTTTTACCCATTTCTTTTCGTATTTAATTTTCCATTTTAGGATTTTCATGCACTTTTTGCTAATTACAAAAAAAGGGGAGAAGAATTAGGAGAAAAAGATAATTGGGGAGAAGAAGAAAAAAGTGAAGGAATGATGGGGAGGAAAAAAACTAATGAAACAGACAAAGCTGGAAACTTTGATCTGTATATTTTTGTATTTTTGCAGGTATAAATTCTATCGAATTATTGTTGTTTCGTCATCATCGAAAAGGGGGATCTTGTTGGAACATTATATTCCACATATTCAAATTGAGGTTTTGATGATAAGTTGATAAACAATGAAAAACAACAATTAATCAACAAACAGCTGAAGACGCACGAAGACTGAAAGGAGAGCAAAGAAGTAAAACAAAAGTGAAGCTAATGTATGCTATCAACAAGAATAACGTACACAACATATCAAGTCAGTGAGTACTACGTTCTGCATCGAAGCAGTTAATGCAAGGTAATACGAAGATTAGCGCACGCAAGGAAGATCGCCTAACATACACTACATATGACACATAACGTACGCCAAGCAATTAAATCAGAATTCAAATATTGAACCGTTAATGAGCGAGTGACGTCATGAAGTATGTCATCATTTTAACGGATATCTGAGGTTTATATAACATACGCTATAGAAAAGGCAGTAGCTACAGGACTGAAATCAATAGCATATAGCGTACGTAAAAGGAAAAATTTACATACGCTAAAGGCATTCGCTACACAGGAAAGATAACATATGCTATGAAGAGGGCAGTGACCTGTAACATCCCCAAACCACTCGGGAATATTACAACGCTGCAGACCCTCTCCGTGAGGATCCACCATGCTAAAAGTGGAAAACACAATATATAGATACATGCCAACATGGCTAATAACGACTCACTAGACCGATTTGGCCTTTCCCACAACACACACATCAAATATACATAACTCTTCTTCAAAACACATACCCACGCAGGGGTTGGAATGTATTAACATGCCCAAAAAACGGGAGAACCACACAACAGGGAACCAAACAATAAGGTTCTACCAATACTCAACAACTGGTCTTCATGTGATTAGTATCATCGTCTTCCATCATCCTTCGTATCGCACCTGTAAGTATATTGGTTTGGTTATTCACTTGTGGCGACACTTGATTGTTTTGTGATGAGTTGGAAAGTTTGGGATTGATCTGTTGTTGGTGACGGGTTGTAAGTTTCGAGGACGAAACTTATTTTAAGGGGGGTAGTATGTAATACCCGGATTTTCAGTATAAATTTTTCGCGTTATTTTATCTTAGATATACTGTATAGTTTGGTATTTATACAGTATGGATAAAATAAATTGATAACCGAGACAGTTATACTGGTGTGATTATCGTTTTTGATTGACAGATATATTCAGGATATGTTGTATCAGGTTGAACTGATTTGGATATCAGGTATACCGTATGAGAATATTTTTGGGTTGAGTATATGTGTATTCAGTATGCCGTATGTTTGTATCCAGTATGTCGAGACGTCGGATAGGAACAGTTGAATTTTTGGCTAAGTATAAAAGCCATTACGTACGTTAAGCCTTGGAGCTTACGTACGTAAAATGTGTTAGCTTACGTACGTTATATAGTGTACATAACGTACGTAACAAGAGGAATGAGACTTATGCCCGACAGGTGGGACCCGTGCTCGGCGCCTTTCGGCAAAGAACGTGCATCGGCAGGTCAACTATGTATTACGTACGCTACACAGGGTGTATTACGTACGTAATATGAGGTTTTACTGTAGCAAGTCAACGTACATATTACGTATGTTATGGAGGAAATGTTACGTACGTAAGGAAGTTTACAAAATAGGTCAGTTAACTCTGGACTGCCATTACGTACGCTATCAAGGTAAGATAGCGCACATAATAGGTTGTTACGTACGTTAACAAGGACATGTTACGTACGTAACGAACAGAAATGTTTTATAAGAGAACGCCCGTCTTTCATTTCCCTTGGACATTTCATTTCATTTTTCGTCTCCAAACACTGAGAGAGGGGTATTTTGGCCTTCCTAAGTCGATTTTGAGCTTGAGAGCTTGGATTTGAGACTTGGATATGAAGATGTTGATGATTCTTGAAGAGTTTGCTAGTGCTTTTCATCTTCTAAGAGGTATGTTGGATAGTCCCTTCTTGGATTTCAGATTTTTGATGTTGTTGTTGATGAATGATTCGTATGAAGATGATTATGATCTTGTTATTACTATTCTTGAGGATATATGAATTATATGTTGAAGGAAGATGATGATATGATGGTTTGTATCTTGATTATGTTGGTTATGATTATGGAATCCTAGAGTTCTTGATGTTCTTGGTAGTATTGTTGCGATTTTTGATGTTAGGAAGATCGTATGTTGAAGAACATGATGATATACACCTTGAATTATGATTAAGGATTGTTTAGATGTTAGAAAACATCGGATTATGTTGTTTTATGGATTATGAACGCGAATTCGGATAATTCGTGTTCTTGAAGAACTCGTGAGTTATACATGTCATGATTGTTGGGAAGATTTCGGATAATTGGATTGTGATTCTTCATGATAATAATTGGTAAATTGTTTCTTACGAATTTACTAGTATAACAAGAACTAGTCTTGTTGATTCTAATTTAGAATTAAAGTCGGAATCGAATATGTTATGAAATCCTTAATATCAAGATGAATTAATCATTGATTTGAGGAATGTGTTGGTGTTTTGGGTATGAATATGGAAGATTCATATCTATAATTAAGTTATGAATTTTGGTACAATATTCGTATAGGAATACGAATATGATTAAGGGTTTGATGAGATTATTATTCACCGTTGAGTTTGGAAATTCATACATATTGAACAGGTGTTCAAATCGAATGTTTGAGTTATTATAATATGAATTTACAAGGAGGAAACTTGTATCCGTATTTAAGATTGAATTTGGAAATGGTAATGTTAGACCCTTGTTGGGTTAAATTGATTATTGGTATGATCTTCGGATTTTGGAATCGTATTGTGGTTTTGAATTCGTGTTTGATTGGTTCGGGTTGTTTGGATATGTGTTTAATTAGGATATTGTAGAACCGTTGTGTTTGTTGATCGGTTATTGATTGTTATTTGTGATCATCGAGTTACGGCTTATATTGTGGATATGAGTTCGTATTTGTTGAATTGGATTATTTGGTTTTATGTATATGATCGAGGTATTGTTGAGCCGTTGAGTTGCTTGGTTGGCTATGTCGGTTATTGATTTTTATCGAATGTGTGTTAATCGGTTATTGCAATAGGTTGATATGTTTTGATCGTGGATTATGACCGTTGTGTTGCGGTTGAGGCTAAAGAGTTCGTAGATTGCTTTTGGTCGGGGCTGAGGAGCTCATAGACAAAGGCAATGGATATTGGTAACGGCTTCGTGGTATCGGTATCGAGGCAAGTTTATACTTGTTCAGTTTATAATATTTGATGAATGGTTTCCTTTTCATTTCATTTATAATTCGTATGGCAATGTTGTTAGAAATGTATGTTGTAGGGATAATGGTTTGTATATCGTACTCTGGTTGTAATAAATCATAATGTATATGATTTAATTGTGTTCAGGGAATACGTGAGTTATCTTTGGTCAAGGATATAGAATATCGGATAACGAGGATAGTTATCGTGATGAAATAAGTATCGGGATAAAGGTTTATTGGTATTGAATGGATGGTACCTTATTTGAGATTATTTGTATAACTGTGTATTCGTTCAGAGATGTTGTTTGTGGAAATGATGTTGTCTTTGGCTTTGAGGTAATTTATGTATTGTTTAGTTATGAGATAATTATTATGTTGAGTTGTTGTATACGTTGTATATTGAGGCTTCGTATATTGAGATTCGTACTGGTTGTTCGTTGAGGGATGTTGATCCCAGGACTATGGTTGGTATTAATGGTTGTGTTGATCGTCTCATTGGGGGATGTGGATGGATATGGTCCTCGGCTTTGAGGTAATCTAAGTATTTGTTCAGTCATGTGGATAATTAGTATGTTGAGTTGTTGTATATGTTGAGGTTTCGTGTAATGAGTTTCGTATCAGTTATTCGTTGAGGGATGTTGATCCCAGGACTGTTGTATTGAGATCGTAGATCGTGTTGGTCATTCATTTGGGGATGATGATCCCAGGATTGATGTTTTGGATATTGATTAGTCGTGTCGACTTTTCATTGTCAGTCTGTTGTTGTTCACTTCGGTGAGTCTTTTGATCCTTATTGAATATGTGTTTCTTTGAGTTTCGTTGTCATGTTACATCGTGATATATATGGAGTTATATCTGCGTGCCGATTGGTTATTGTGTAGGATTTTTAGCCGGGCACATGATGGTTATGTGTTGATATTTCCACATTGAACCGTGCACACGAGATGTAGTTCGTGAGGCTAATTAGGTACAAGACCACATGTGTATTTGATCAATATCCGGGTGGCTTGTGTACGGACACATTTTCAGATCGGGCGTACTATGACTTCCATCTTTGAGCCATATTGTTTGGTCGTTCATACTACATTTATGGTTAGGTATGTTCGACGGTTTGTGACTGGTTGTTCATACCCCCGAGGGGTATGTTCGACAGTCGGAGTTATTTCTTTGAGATCCATTATTGTTGATCATTTGGAGTTTACCTTGTTGATGGTATTCTCGGTTATGATTGGTCCTTTGTTGATCATTTGGAGTCTACCTTGTTGAGGGTATTCTTGGTTATTTTTGATCTTTGTTGATCGTGTTGGGAGTTTACCATGTTGAGGGTACTCTCGGTTATCATTGATTCTTTGTTGGTCATATTGGAGTTATCATGTTGGTGATATTCTCAGTTGACGTATTGGTTGATATGGTTATTGATCGTATAAGCATTCGAACTGTACGTCGATGTTCGAGATTTGTTATCATTATAATGTGGTAGTTGATCTACAGATATGTTGTGTACTATTGGTTTATCCATGTTGATTTTTGATTGTGCAATCCGATGGACAGGATTTGGCACGGATGAATTATTTCATGATTATGAGTTATGATTATATTTTGAGGATTTTTGATATTATTTGAATACAGTACAGTTGGTTGTGGTTGAGTTCATTTCGTCATTTGAGAATGCGAAATGTGAATTATGGTAAGGATCGATTTGGTATGGATTGCCATGAATTGGTAAGGTTATGACGGTAAGTTTACATTGGTAGTATTCTTACAGTATTATTACATTGGTATGTAATTATTTATGATGATGTGATCGTTATCATTGTTGAGTATTGTGGCTGACCCCGTCGTGGGTTTTATTTTTAGGTACTCGGAGATTGATCTAGTAGCGGTCGTGAAGGGGTGAGATTCCCGATGTGATACTGGCGGTGGCATGTTTTGGAGTATCGAGTATTTCTTTTCTGGTTATTCATTTCCGCTGTAAATGTGTATTTTGAACTGCATTTATCCACTGCGTGTGTATATTTCAAAATGGCTTTTCGGTATCTTTATCCGCTGCGTGTGTGTATTTTAAAAGGGCTTTTTGGCACTTTGCGAACTTGGGTTATTTCGTTAAACCTTTTCCTAAACTATTTTATCGGTACGTTTAAATGGTGGCTTAACGTACATTTTAAACTGTTGAGATTTGGGACTTCGCCTTGTATTTTCAAATGGTGTTTTATGACGGTGTTTGAGAACTATGCCTTTAAAAATATTTGAGTATTTAAAATATTACCATCATTGGCCTTTTGACATTTGTAAAAATTTTTTAAATGGTTTTGTAAACGGTTTTTAGCCTGGTGGGTTCCGGTGCGGGGCCCAAGGCGGTGTAATATCTCGGATGGTTTTGGGGGTGTTACAGAAGATGGTATCGGAGCTTGGGTTTTGTGAAACCCAGGCGTGTGAGTTACGTGGCTCTACCGGTACGGTAGTAGCGTGATTTTTGAAAATGAGTTTTTCTGACTTTGACTCGAATCGATTTTTGGAGGTTCCAAAATTTTTGAGAATCTTTTCAAATTGCTATTTGTGATATTGATGTGTGTTGGTTGTGTTGAGACTTCGTATGGGAGTCGTGTGCTAGTATCACGGGAGATCATCGGCTTCACGCACCTGTAAGTATATTGGTTTGGTTATTCACTTGTGGCGACACTTGATTGTTTTGTGATGAGTTGGAAAGTTTGGGATTGATCTGTTGTTGGTGACGGGTTGTAAATTTCGAGGACGAAACTTTTTAAGGGGGGTAGTATGTAATACCCGGATTTTCAGTATAAATTTTTCACGTTATTTTATCTGAGATATACTGTATAGTTTGGTATCTATACAGTATGGATAAAATAAATTGATAACCGAGACAGTTATACTGGTGTGATTATCGTTTTTGATTGACAGATATATTCAGGATATGTTGTATCAGGTTGAACTGATTTGGATATCAGGTATACCGTATGAGAATATTTTTGGGTTTAGTATATGTGTATTCAGTATGCCGTATGTTCGTATCCAGTATGTCGAGACGTCGGATAGGAACAGTTGAATTTTTGGCTAAGTATAAAAGCCATTACGTACGTTAGGCCTTGGAGCTTACGTACGTAAAATGTGTTAGCTTACGTACGTTATATAGTGTACATAACGTACGTAACAAGAGGAATGAGACTTGTGCCCGACAAGTGGGACCCGTGGTCGGCGCCTTTCGGCAAAGAACGTGCATGGGCAGGTCAACCATGTATTACGTACGCTACACAGGGTGTATTACGTACGTAATATGAGGTTTTACTGTAGCAAGTCAATGTACATATTACGTGCGTTATGGAGGAAATGTTACGTACGTAATGAAGTTCACAAAATAGGTTAGTTAACTCTGGACTGCCATTACGTACGCTATCAAGATAAGATAGCGCACGTAATAGGTTGTTACGTACGTTAACAAGGACATTTTACGTACGTAACGAACAGAAATGTTTTATAAGAGAACGCCCGTCTTTCATTTCCCTTGGACATTTCATTTCATTTTTCGTCTCTAAACACTGAGAGAGGGGCATTTTGGCCTTCCTAATTCGATTTTGAGCTTGAGAGCTTGGATTTGAGACTTGGATATGAAGATGTTGATGATTCTTGAAGAGTTTGCTAGTGCTTTTCATCTTCTAAGAGGTATGTTGGATAGTCCCTTCTTGGATTTCGGATTTTTGATGTTGTTGTTGATGAATGATTCGTATGAAGATGATTATGATCTTGTTATTACGATTCTTGAGGATATATGAATTATATGTTGAAGGAAGATGATGATATGATGGTTTGTATCTTGATTATGTTGGTTATGATTATGGAATCCTAGAGTTCTTGATGTTCTTGGTAGTATTGTTGCGATTTTTGATGTTAGGAAGATCGTATGTTGAAGAACACGATGATATACACCTTGAATTATGATTAAGGATTGTTTAGATGTTAGAAAACATCCGATTATGTTGTTTTATGGATTATGAACGCGAATTCGGATAATTCGTGTTCTTGAAGAACTCGTGAGTTATACATGTCATGATTGTTGGGAAGATTTCGGATAATTGGATTGTGATTCTTCATGATAATAATTGGTAAATTGTTTCTTACGAATTTACTAGTATAACAAGAACTAGTCTTGTTGATTCTAATTTAGAATTAAAGTCGGAATCGAATATGTTATGAAATCCTTAATATCAAGATGAATTAATCATTGATTTGAGGAATGTGTTGGTGTTTTGGGTATGAATATGGAATATTCATATCTATAATTAAGTTATGTATTTTGGTACAATATTCGTATAGGAATACAAATATGATTAAGGGTTTGAGGAGATTATTATTCACCGTTGAGTTTGGAAATTCATACATATTGAACAGGTGTTCAAATCGAATGTTTGAGTTATTTGAAACTCTTGGAATATGGTTATCTATGATATTGAATTAATCAGATCGTCTGGATTGATGATGATAATTGGTAATTGGTTTATAATATGAATTTACAAGGAGGAAACGGTAATGTTAGACCCTTGTTGGGTTAAACTGATTATTGATATGATCTTCGGATTTTGGAATCGTATTGTGGTTTTGAATTCGTGTTTGATTGGTTCGGGTTGTTTGGATATGTGTTTAATCGGGATATTGTAGAACCGTTGTGTTTGTTGATCGGTTATTGATTGTTATTTGTGATCATCGAGTTACGGCTTATATTGTGGATATGAGTTCGTATTTGTTGAATTGGATTATTTGGTTTTATGTATATGATCGAGGTATTGTTGAGCCGTTGAGTCGCTTGGTTGGCTTTGTCGGTTATTGATTTTTATCGAATGTGTGTTAATCGGTTATTGCAATAGGTTGATATGTTTTGATCGTGGATTATGGCCGTTGTGTTGCGGTTGAGGCTAAAGAGTTCGTAGATTGCTTTTGGTCGGGGCTGAGGAGCTCATAGATAAAGGCAATGGATATTAGTAACGGCTTCGTGGTATCGGTATCGAGGCAAGTTTATACTTGTTCAGTTTATAATATTTGATGAATGGTTTCGTTTTCATTTCATTTATAATTCGTATAGCAATGTTGTTAGGAATGTATGTTGTAAAGATAATGGTTTGTATATCGTACTCTGGTTGTAATAAATCATAAGGTATATGATTTAATTCTGTTCAGGGAAGACGTGAGTTATCTTTGGTCAAGGATATAGAATATCGGATATCGAGGATAGTTATCGTGATGACATAAGTATCGGGATAAAGGTTTATTGGTATTGAATGGATGGTACCTTATTTGAGATTATTTGTATAACTATGTATTCGTTCAGGGATGTTGTTCGTGGAAAGGATGTTGTCTTCGGCTTTGAGGTAATTTATGTATTGTTCAATTATGAGATAATTATTATGTTGAGTTGTTGTATACGTTGTATGTTGAGGCTTCGTATATTGAGATTCGTACTGGTTGTTCGTTGAGGGATGTTGATCCCAGGACTATGGTTGGTGTTAATGGTTGTGTTGATCGTCTCATTGGGGGATGTGGATGGATATGGTCCTCGGCTTTGAGGTAATCTAAGTATTTGTTCAGTCATGTGGATAATTAGTATGTTGAGTTGTTGTATATGTTGAGGTTTCGTGTAATGAGTTTCGTATCGGTTATTCGTTGAGGGATGTTGATCCCAGGACTGTTGTATTGAGATCGTAGATCATGTTGGTCATTCATTTGGGGATGATGATCCCAGGATTGATGTTTTGGATATTGATTAGTCGTGTCGACTTTTCATTGTCAGTCTGTTGTTGTTCACTTCGGTGAGTCTTTTGATCCTTATTGGATATGTGTTTCTTTGAGTTTCGTTGTCATGTTGCATCGTGACATATCTGGAGCTATATCTGCGTGCCGATTGGTTATTGTGTAGGATTTTTACCCGGGCACATGATGGTTATGTGTTGATATTTCCACATTGAACTGTGCACACGAGACGTAGTTCGTGAGGCTAATTAGGTACAAGACCACATGTGTATTTGATCAATATCCAGGGTGGCTTGTGCACGGACACATTTTCGGATCGGGCGTACTATGACTTCCATCTTTGAACCATATTGTTTGGTCATTCATCCTCCATTTATGGTTGGGTATGTTCGACGGTTTGTGACTGGTTGTTCATACGCCCGAGGGGTATGTTCGACAGTCGGAGTTATTTCTTTGAGATCCATTATTGTTGATCATTTGGAGTTTACCTTGTTGATGGTATTCTCGGTTATGATTGGTCCTTTGTTGATCATTTGGAGTCTACCTTGTTGAGGGTATTCTTGGTTATTGTTGATCTTTGTTGATCGTGTTGGGATTTACCATGTTGAGGGTACTCTCGGTTATCATTGATTCTTTGTTGGTCATATTGGAGTTATCATGTTGGTGATATTCTCAGTTGACGTATTGGTTGATCTGGTTATTGATCGTATAAGCATTCGGACCGTATGTCGATGTTCGGGATTTGTTATCATTATCATGTGGTAGTTGATCTACAGATATGTTGTGTACTATTGGTTTATCCAGGTTGATTTTTGATTGTGTAATCCGATGGACAGGATTTGGCACGGATGAATTATTTCATGATTATGAGTTATGATGATGTTTTGAGGATTTTTGATATTATTTGAATACAGTACAGTTGGTTGTGGTTGAGTTCATTTCGTCATTTGAGAATGCGAAATGTGAATTATGGTAAGGATCGGTTTGGTATGGATTGCCATGAATTGGTAAGGTTATGACGGTAAGTTTACATTGGTAGTATTCTTACAGTATTATTACATTGGTATGTAATTATTTATGATGATGCGATCGTTATCATTGTTGAGTATTGTGGCTGACCTCGTCGTGGGTTTTATTTTTAGGTACTCGGAGATCGAGCTAGTAGCGGTCGTGAAGGGGTGAGCTTCCCGATGTGATACTGGCGGTGGCATGTTTTGGAGTATCGAGTATTTCTTTTCTGGTTATTCATTTCCGCTGCAAATGTGTATTTTGAACTGCATTTATCCACTGCGTGTGTATATTTCAAAATGGCTTTTAGGTATCTTTATCCGCTGCGTGTGTATTTTAAAAGGGCTTTTTGGCACTTTGCGAACTTGGGTTATTTCGTTAAACCTTTTCCTAAAATATTTTATCGGTACGTTTAAGTGGTGGCTTAACGTACATTTTAAAATGTTGGGATTTGGCACTTCGCAGTATTTTCGAATGGTGTTTTATGACGGTGTTTGAGAACTATGCGTTTAAAAATTTTTTTCTGTATTTAAAATATTACCGTCATTGGCCTTTTGACATTTTTAAACGTTTTTTAAATGGTTTTGTAAACGGTTTTTAGCCTGGTGGGTTCTGGTGCGGGGCCCACGACGCTGATGGTTTTGGGGGTGTTACACCCGTTAGATAATCCTACGGTCCCGCCCGACCCATCCTAGCAGGTATGAATCTCGGAGATTCAACAATATTACCCGGTGGCACAATCACTTACCTCAATCACATAGAAACATGCAAAATATCAATACCAAACAATGCTAAGCACCTCAACCTCCTTACAAAGGAGTACCAAGTAATATCACACAATGCCAATAATCACTGAACAAGGACATGTATATATTCACGAAGTGTGATTATAACATCTTTCAACATACAACACATATATCGAATATACATTTATCCACGAAGCATAAGAGTTATCTCGGAGAAAACCCTTTTATCGAGAATATACTGATCCTTTTAAAGTTCATTAAAACATTCCACTTCCACATATAATCAATCACTATCACGTCTACGAAACACGAAGTGTATGGGCAAGATACTCACCTCGATTCCGCGAGAAACGGAACAATGAACGGAAACGGTCGGATAGCCCTCGAACATCCAAAGATGACCAAGAATCCGGCAACCCCATGAATACTACGAAGGTAACACCAACACGAATCAATAACACTAACCGGAACCCGAATCGATCCTAAAAACAATAAGGATCTAAGTGTTCTCAAGGAAATCAAGAATCATTGCTCCGGATGATAAAAAATCAATAAATGAGTTGTCAAACCAAAATACATGGCCAAGACAATCAATAATACCTAACCAATCGGATGAGATCCGGTAAAAATCACCAAAACCAAGGAAAACCCCCAAATTCAAGAAACTAGGGTTCTAAGAAGAGATTACCTTGATTTGAGCAAATGAGATGATTAGATGTTGTTAAACACCTACAAATCCTCTCCAAGATGAATATTAATGATGAATATCGCCCAAAATCTCCCTTAGAACTCGTTCCGGGTGGAAAGAGATGAAGAAGAGTGAGAAATGACGAAGTGAAGTCTGTTGTACAGTATTTATACTAGACAGTTATTAGCGTGCGCTAAGCACATACATTCATGCGCGCTAACGAGGTCAACGCCCTAGAACACTCCGCCTGTAACACGGTTAGCGTACGCTGGCCAATATGCGTAGCATGCGCTAACGGGTCACGAAACCAGTCCAGTAGCTCCTGGACAGATCTGCACCTACCAGGTAGCGTGCGCTAGCAAGAATAATTAGCGTGCGCTAAGCAGTCGATAGCGTGCGCTAGCTACCAACCTTAGCGTGCGCTAATGAGACTCCAGTCCCAGTCCAGTAGCTCCTGGACTGCCTCTGGACTGCCAGTTAGCGTGCGCTACATGCCCGGTAGTGTGCACTTACAATAGCACAGTAGCGCGCGCTACACTACAAGCGGTAGCGTGCGCTACACTGAAATGAGTCAAAAACTCATGAAATGATCCAGAATGGAAATCAAACACGTGTCAACTCATTACACGACCATACGTGGCACAACATTTCAAAGACATGGACAACGCCAATCCGATAATATGCAGAAAAACTCAACGAAACTGGAACGAAGATCTCGGGTATTACATTCTACCCCTCTTAAAAGAAGTTTCGTCCCCAAAACTTGAAACATATAACTATCAATGCAAAACAATCCCAGATAACACACATTATCTGTTGCCGACAAGCCGCAACGAATCACATGCAGCACGTAGCTGCTACTATCCATATTGCTACGCCAGAATGATAACAACGCGCAACGAACAAAATCAATATGATTGACCAACCCGAACAGTACATCAATCAAAACGCGAGCTAATCGCTGAACAAATACGAAAGTTCATGTTGCTATATTTCATTTAACGCAAGTGCACGTTATCGTAGACAAGTAATAAAGTGATGAGTGAGATATCGTTCCCACGAGGACTGAATCACTAAGTACTGATTTATATGTATTCTAATTTTATTTGAACTATCGAAATTTGGGATGCAAATTAATAACTAAAGAAAACCAATAAAAGAACAAACAGTAAAAACGATCGCTCGAAGAAAGAAAATCAAATGATGAATAAGTCTAGGATTGTGAATCCACCTCGGTTTATCCGAATTTACTCTCAATTATCTGAAGTTAATGATTTCCCCAATTTATTGAAGGCGAAGATTTCTAAAATACTCTACCGCCTCTCCCGAGGTCTGTAGATTTTTCTAAGGCGAATAATACACTCTATCCCTAGGTGAATTAATTCGACAATAGGCAAAAAGCACAAAATCTTCAAAAGGCCACGTAGTTCCTATGAGTATATTCCTATCTCACAAGATAAAACGGTTCTCACCAATAGTTCCTCACCAACTCTCCTCTCCCGATTCGAGTTGCGTAATTAAAACAATCCAATTATAGGCCACACAATTGAAAGCATTAAAAACGATTGGGAAAACTCAACAGAAAAGGGAATTATATAGATAATCAAAAGCAAATTCGTCAAAACTTTGGTTTCATCAAAATCCTAGAACAGGGTTTTAGCCTGACATGCTAAAGAATAAAAATACATAGATAATGAATGAAAGCATTGAAATCAAACGCATATGAAGAATTCGGATTCCTCCGTTCTTCTGGCTTCCGCTCTCTGCTCCTGGGTGTCTTCTGCTTCTTCTCCTTAATGACAATCGATTCCTCTCTTCCGCGATGATAATCCTGCCAGATCCTCCCAAATTATGACCTTAAACCCTTATTTATAACTCCCAACAGCCTCCAAAATGCGTCCGTGTGATTAGGTCGAGAACCGGCTTCAAAACGGCCCAAAACCGCGCAGAACACACCAAAACCGCCCCGTGGGTCGCGGCTAACTTAATCTGTGCCGCGGCTCACGGTCTTCAGCGCCTAATACCTGATGCTTATTTTTCCTCCTGGGCCGTGGCTCACTATACTTGTGCCGCGGCTCAGGGTACAGTTTACTCGGGGCTCGCTGGTCACCTGCGTGTGCCGCGGCCCGCTTGCCTTGTGCCACGGCCCCAGGCCAAAATTTGCCGTTTTCGCCCATTTTCATCGTTTTAGCTTCCGGACTCCAATTTCCTGCAAAACATAAAAGAATAAGGCATTAAAAGCTCATTTATGCAGATTTAATTATGAAAAGAATACAAAATAATGATAAATAAGCGTAAAAAAATACGACTAACAAATACCCCCAAACTTGAGCCTTTGCTTGTCCTCAAGCAAAAATAATCAATTTCAAACAGAAGAATATCGTGAATGATCGTGCAACTCATAGTGCTCAACCTAATCAATACTATCCTGAAAATCTCAAAGAATAATACAAGTATCGTAATAGCGAGCCACGTTCAGGACATTGATTCCACAAAGTAACCAATGTCAGTCCTAATCAATCGTTCATGAAGAAAATCAAGCTCAAAGATTAACAAGCGTGAATTTAATCGACCGCCAATATGAAGGGTAAAAATAAACAAGCTAACTCTCCCAATCCCACAGTCTAGTGGCAAAAATTTCAAGAGTTTCATCATCAAAAATAAACCTCATACAGTATTCCCTTATATATGATCAATAAGATGATTCGAGTTAACCACTAGGTTCGGATCTCGGGATGTTTCATCGGGATAATCCTAGGGTGGAATTCCATTCTCATGTGTTGGGGAACCGTTTGATGTAAAAGACGCTCATGGGGCACATGTATGCTTATAGTTACTAAGTTCCCCTCCAAAGCGGAGAAACAACTCGAATAGCTATTCCCACGTGTCCGATTCAAGGTCGCTGTTTTACGCGAGAGTAAACAACGGGTCACGCAAATACCCCCGGTTACTAGGCTCCTCATCATCGGCACATGCGAAATCTCTAGACCACTAGTCTAATTAGGGTCGTTGTTTTACGCGAGAGTAAACAACGGGTCACGTGAATACCCCCGGTTACTAGACTTCCCGTCATAGAACAAATAATATCACGACTTTTTAGGAAAAACTGTCCGACTCTAAACTCACATTAAGTGCCAACATGACTTATGTTACTGGACAACTAGCTACGCGAAAAGTGTAACCCAACATATAGACGGCGATTTGAAAACACGTATGTCTCCTTTCTTATCTGCTAAGATTTCTACAAAAACAAAAAAAAAATCGGACCTAGATGAATACTCAACAGAAACAGATATCGCTGACTACAACTCAACTAAAACTCAACCATTTCTTCAGAGAGAAATCAGTATCGTAACATCAGTTTTACACAAAAAGAAGCACGAAAAATTCACGAATGCAATTAAATACACGGCAAGCAAGGCTAGCAACAACAAAAATAACGAAAAAAATAATGAAAAGTGTAAACGAATAAGTACAGCAAAAAAAAGTAAACCCCACCCCCCCACTTAGGACGTACATTGACCTCAATGGACAAAAAGAATAATATGCAATAAAAGAAAAAGGTCAAGTACTCCCCTACAGTCATGCTCACAAACTGGTGTCGTCGTCGTCCGACGAGGAGGGTGGCGTGGCTGGGCGAACGGGTGGAATGAATGGCCCGTCCGAGTGCATAATGTGGGCCGTCCATGCAGCAAGGTGCTCCTGGTGGTTAGCATCTCTCGCTGCCAGGCGCCTCGTCTCACGTCGGTTGGCCCAGCGGGCCTGCTCTCTCATCTCATCTCGGACGGCAGCGATGATGCTCTCTCTCTCCGTCTGCCTCTCCTCTCTCAGGGTAGCCAGAAGGCTCTCTCTCTCCTTATCTCCTATCTCTCTCTCTCGCCTCATCACCTCTCTCAACCCATCGAACATCGCCTGCAAGTGCTCTCTGTCGGGCGGCGGACTGGACTCCATCTGCCCCTGCGTCAGAAGAAGAGGCTCGGGGGACTACTCGTGTGCCTCATCAAGTTGAAATCCTCGCCCCCGAGCGTGTGCTGGTGCTCCTCCCCACTGGTCGAAGTGCGAAATGATGCGATGATCAATCGGACCCTGGGAGGCTAACATCGGCTCGTCATCCGACCACGTCATCCCCGACTGCCGGCATAGAGCGCAGATGAGCGAGGGGTGCTTCAGCCCCGTCTGGGCCCCTCCCTGAATACACTGGAAGATAGATCGGACCAGAAGAGGGGCCACATCGAATCTGACCCCGTAAGTGATAGCATATAATGTGCGGGCACGAGAGAGTAAAACAGTGCGGATCTGCGAGGTAGGATCAATACGTGCGTAGATGAAGTACAACCAGGCTCGCCCGAGCCGACTGAGGCGCGAGCTTTTAAAGTACAAGGCTGACGAACCCGGGGCGCGCATCTCCCAGACGGAGCTGGGCTGTGTGAGTGTCTCGAGCAGGGCTTCCTTCATGAGGCCACTCATAGCTCGCGTATATGCCGTATCGTCAACCACAGGCAGCTCGAATAATCTCCGAATGGCGGCCACATAGAAATCTACAGTAATGCCTTGGACGACGACCTGCGTCCGAGTGTCTGACGGCGGTATCATCTACCCCGCCCGAATGTGCTTCAACAGAGCGCTCGCATAAAACTCCTGTACAATGGAGATCACCGCCGGCTCAGGAGGTGCAACAAAACGGACCCACCCCACCTCGTCTATCATCGTCAGAAGCTCCCCGTCCTGGGGGGCTGGGGTGAATCCCCTCTCCAGTATTAAGGGTCGAGGACGAATCTTTTCATTGAAGATTTTATAAATCTCCGGGTCAAAGAATTGGTGCGCCTCCAACTCAGCTTGGCTCTGTGAAGTTTCCCCTCATGTGGGGGAAGACTGAGTCCTGGCCCCTGTGCTAACCTTTCTCTTTCTAGCCATAGCGAGTCCTGAAAAGATAAACACCAGGGTTTACTTACTTAGGCAATAAGGAGAACAACACTTCTCGGCTAAGGATATGCAAAACGTGAATCAAGAATTTAACGAGCTAGCACCGCCGTGAGAGAAAAATAAAATTGAGCTTTAACGTTTAAACTTGACGTTGGTTGGGGTACGCTGTAATTCCCAGAAACGAATTCATTGCACATAGTTTCAAAACATTGACTTAAAAAGTAAGAATTTTTCATTCAAGCATTTCATCAAACACCTTGAAGGCATGAGTTCAAATGAAGAACAATCATTGTAATAGCTTGATTCAATCCCTACAAATAACAACCTCACATCCATCATCATGACAAACGTAATCAATTCATTCGTAATCGAAAAATAATCATCAATAAACAATCGAAACTTCATATTCCCAACTCAATTTTTGATAGAACTTTGAAAAACAACAACATAATCAATATTGAATGAAGAACAACATCTCATTTCGCAATTCCTGAAGCAATTTATAAAAAGGATTGAGAATTACCTTGATTATATTTGAGGGATGCAAGAAGAAAAGAAGATGAGAAAAAGTTCTCGGCCGATTGCTTGTGCAGAGGAAGAGGAGGAGAAGTTACCTGGGTGTTGGCCGAATTCGTGTTATAAAGGTACCTGGGCTGTCTAAATTCCGAACAGGGGCCGCGGCACAACTTAAGTGAGCCACAGCCCAGAGTACAGTCCGTCTGGGCTTCTTTGTTCCATCGCCATGTGCCGTGGCTCAGCATACGGGTGCCGCAGCTCAGAATGTTAGTGTGTTGCGGCTCATTTGGTCTGTGTCGCGGCATAGAGTACAGCCTCCTGGGCAGATTTTTGGCAATTGACGTGCCGCGGCTCAGCAGCAACGTGCCGCGGCTCAGGGATCTGTTCTACCGCGGCTCAGTGATGTTGTGCCGCGGCACAGAGTACAGTTTGGTTTGGCCCTTTTTTCTTCACTTGTGTGTGCCGCGGCTCACTATCCTTGTGCCGCGGCTCAGGCATGAATTCTTCCCTGGGGTGATTTCTGCACAAAATTTTCAACAGAAAACGTCACGAGCATGAGAGACAAGCATATCCAAGCTAAAATGACGAAAAATAAAGATCCAAAAAATGCAAGAAAATACTGAAACGCAAAAATCTACAACTAATACTCAGGTTGCCTCCCGAGAAGCGCTAAGTTTATAGTCTTCAGCCAGACTTTTTGAAGATCAATTCGCTTTTCGCAAAGACCATTTGAACTCCGCCTCGTCCGTCGAACCGTTAAAATATGTTTCAAAAGTTTGACCATTGGTCTTTAACAATTCGATTTTCGGTTTGGGCACCCAATGTTCTTCGCGAAAAGATTTTAACAAAAACAATTTTCCGAAGCACCCATTTTTCACATGACTTGGCGCCCGTTTGACATCTGGCTTAATTTTCAACTTCACGGGCGAACTTAGGACAGAAGGAGAATTTTCCGATTGTGGATGAACGGATGTTGAAGACGACGTATTCAAATGCCTAATATGCGACTTGCTCTTCATTCTTATTAGGCGTCGGGGCAGCTGAAACGGATTCTGACTTTTTCGACCGATAATTCTTCCGGTGTGTGTACTTCGCACAGGTATCTACACTTTCAATCTGTGAACTCTTCTCTACACTACTTGGACATGGAAAGGATATAAATACTTGGAAAGTGACCTGCTCATCTTGAACCCGCAGAGTGAGTCTCCCTTTTTCCACGTCTATGAGAGTTCGGACAGTAGCTTAGAATGGTCTTCCCAAAATAATTGGGATGTCTTGATCCTCCTCCATATCGAGTACAATGAAATCAGCTGGAAAGATGAACTTATCTACCTTTACTAAGACATCCTCTATTATTCCCCTCGGATATTTAATCGATCTATCGGCTAATTGCAGCGGGATTGTCGTTGGCTTTGCTTCCCCAATGTTTAGCTTCTTAAATATGGAAAGTGGCATCAGATTAATGCTGGCCCCGAGATCGCACAACGCCTTATCAAAAGAGAGGTTTCCTATGGTGCACGGTATATTGAAGCTTCCCGGATCCTTCAATTTTGGCGAAAGCTTTTTCTGAAGAATAGCGCTGCACTCCTCCGTCAATGCGACTGTATCATACTCCTAGAGCTTTCTTTTGTTTGATAAGATTTCTTTCATGAATTTCACGTAACTCGGCATTTGTTCCAAGGCGTCGGCAAATGGAATGTTGATATGTAGTTTCTTGAAGACGTCGATAAACTTAGAGAATTGCTTGTCCACCTTTTTCTGTTGTAATCGCTGCGGAAATGGAACGGGTGGCACATATGCCTTCGGATTATTCGGAAACAGTATCGAGGGTCTCAAATTTGGTGATTCCTTAGTCGCTGAATTTTTCTTCTCCTCATCCTCACTTCTCTTTTTGTTCTGCCCGGGCAGTTCACCCAATTCTTTCCCACTTCTCAAACCAATGGCATTGACACTCTCTCTGGGATTCGTTTCAGTCGTACTTAGCAAGGTACCCTCCGGGCGGGCTGTTAATACATTAGCAATCTGGCCCAGTTGGACTTCCAAGTTGCGAATAGAAGCAGAATGGTTTTGCAAGGTCGCTTCCGTATGGGCCATGAACTGACTCGTGTTCGCTGCCAATTTCGCCATTGCTTCTTCGAGAGAGATTTTTGGAGCGGAAGGAGGTTGGTGTTGGTGTTGAGCAAACGGGGGCTGGTTCGAGTTTTGTCCATTTCTCCATGAGAAATTTTGGTGAGTTCGCCACCCTTGATTATAAGTGTTGTAGTACGGATTATTTTGCTGGTTCCCGTTCCCCACGAACTGAGCTTGTTCCATCGGAGGTTGCTCGAAAGGGTTTCCGACTTGGCACTCTGCGCTGGGATGAGATCCATTACACCAATTGCATGATTCAATGGTAACGGGGGAAGGATCATGTGAAAAGGTTTGAAGTTGCTGCGTCAAGGCGGCGACTTGAGCTGATAATGTAGAGATCGGATCATTATTGGAGATTTCCATTACTCGTTTCGGGTTTACTCATTCGGACGGCCATTGATAAGCATTCGCAGCCATAGCTTCCAATAAAGAGTGTGCCTCGGCCATCATTTTTCCCATCAATACTCCTCCAGCGGCTGCATCAACAAGAGTGCGTGTAGAAGCACTCAATCCATTATAGAACGTCTGAATTTGTAGCCAGTCCGGTAGGCCATGGTGTGGGCATCTCCGTAATAAATCCTTGTATCGCTCCCAAGCCTCGTGAAGTGACTACATATCAAATTGCTCAAAGGTGGTAATCTCGTTCCGTAACCTCGCCGTCTTCGATGGTGGGAAGAACTTAGCCAGGAAGGCTTGTGCTAATTCCGCCCAAGTAGTGATAGAGCCCGGCGGTAAAGAATTCAACCAAAATTTGGCTTTGTCCCTCAAAGAAAAAGGGAAAAGCCTTAGACGAATAGCATCATCAGTAACACCGTTGTTTTTGAAGGTGTCACAAATCTCGAGAAAAGACGCAATGTGTGCATTGGGGTCATCGTTCGGCAATCCACAAAACTGTCTAGCTTGCACCATCTGAATAATAGCCGGCTTGATTTCGAAGTTGTTGGCTTGGATTGTCGGACGCCGAATCCCCGAAAAGTTTGCATTTATTTGTGGCATAGCATAATCGCGGAGTGCTAATGCCGGTTGAATTTGCTGAATGGGATTGTCTGCTACGTGATTTCCCGTGTTATCGGCCATAGTGACTTTTGCTGGTAGCTCACGTTTCTCCTTCTTGCTTCTCCGAAGAGTGCGCTCGAGTTCGGTATCCAAAGGTAGTAGGCCTTCGTTACCGAGTTTTCTCATGCACTAACCGGAAACTCCTGAAAGGAAAAACAAATAAATAAAATTACACAAAAATAATAAAAAAAATGTTCAAACTAAGACTAGAAATACTGAAATCGATATTAGTAAAATAATCCATCCCCGGCAACGGCGCCAAAACCTTATTGCTATATTTCGTTTAACGCAAGTGCACGTTATCGTAGACAAGTAATAAAGTGATGAGTGAGATATCGTTCCCACGAGGACTGAATCACTAAGTACCGATTTATATGTATTCTAATTTTATTTGAACTGTCGAAATTTGGGATGCAAATTAATAACTAAAGAAAACCAATAAAAGAACAAACAGTAAAAACGATCGCTCGAAGAAAGAAAATCAAATGATGAATAAGTCTATGATTGTGAATCCACCTCGTTTTATCCGAATTTACTCTCAATTATCTGAACTTAATGATTTCCCCAATTTATTGAAGGCGAAGATTGTTAAAATACTCTACCGCATCTCCCGAGGTCAGTATATTTTTCTAAGGCGAATAATACACTCTATCCCTAGGTGAATTAATTCGACAATAGGCAAAAAGCACAAAATCTTCAAAAGGCCACGTAGTTCCTATGAGTATATTCCTATCTCACAAGATAAAACGGTTCTCACCAATAGTTCCTCACCAACTCTCCTCTCCCGATTCGAGTTGCGTAATTAAAACAATCCAATTATAGGCCACACAATTGAAAGCATTAAAAACGATTGGGAAAACTCAACAAAAAAGGGAATTATATAGAAAATCAAAAGAAAATTCGTTAAAACTTTGGTTTCATCAAAATCCTAGAACAGGGTTTTAGCCTGACATGCTAAAGAATAAAAATACAGAGATTATGAATGAAAACATTGAAATCAAACGCAGATAAAGAATTCGGATTCCTCTATTCTTCTGGCTTCCGCTCTCTGCTCCTGGATGTCTTCTGCTTCTTCTCCTTAATGACGATCGATTCCTCTCTTCCGCGATGATAATCCTCCCAGATCCTCCCCAATTATGACCTTAAACCCTTATTTATAACTCCCAGCAGCCTCCAAAACGCGTCCGTGTGATTAGGTCGAGAACCGGCTTCAAAACGGCCCAAAACCGCGTAGAACACACCAAAACCGACCCGTGGGCCGCGGCTCACTTAATCTGTGCCGCGGCTCACGGTCTTCAGCGCCTAATACCCGATGCTTATTTTTCCTCCTGGGCCGCGGCTCACTATACTTGTGCCGCGGCTCAGGGTACAGTTTACTCGAGGCTCGCTGGTCACCTGCGTGTGCCGCGGCCCGCTTGCCTTGTGCCGCGGTCCTAGGACAAAATTTGCCGTTTTCGCCCGTTTTCATCGTTTTAGCTTCCGGACTCCAATTTCCTGCAAAACATAAAAGAATAAGGCATTAAAAGCTCATTTATGCAGATTTAATTATGAAAAGAATACAAAATAATGATAAATAAGCGTATAAAAATACGCCTAACAGTTCACAGCCCAAGGGTTAGAAGATCGAAAACGAAACTAATTCCCCAAACTTAAGGGAAATTACAAAGTGACCCGAATGCCAAAAAAAATCACGGTACGAGATCAATAAAAATCGGACCACACACGATCGAAACACAATGATTGATACAACAGTCGAATAATCATATTCGAATCATAACGAACAACAAAAATCAAATGATAATATGAGGTCTAGTAAAATCAACAAGATACTCCTCTACATAAGATTCACAGGAACGGAACCGGATTCGGAAAAGTCACAACGACAAACAGATCATTCCGAAACAATACCACAACTCGTTCGAACAACAAAAGTAAAGAATAGAACAAGTTCAAAAAATATCCACGAACACAACCGAGTCGATAGAGATGAAAATACAAAAATTTAAAATCCGATCCACTTCGGATAAAAGAAGTTTATCTTCGAAATTCGAAACAACAAAGCAAGGAAATAACATAACATACAACTGATAGACCACGCCCCTCAGGGACTCCTCGGAGTCGATCCTGATATCAGTACTCAAGTCCGTACCTCGGAGGGCTCGGTGCCCAACTCGCAAAATTGAACTCGATGTCCCTCGAATCCGCACCTGTAACGCGTTTTTGGCAGAGAAGGACAATGTGCACGAACATGTCCTGACATATTGTAGTTAAAACATCTCCTGGCTTTACCAGGAGTCAAAGCAGACGACTTGGAACTCTCAGTCCCACGCATCGAGCGATGGAGCTTCATAGTGGAAAACCTACGACATTGCAAACTAGAAACACCACCTCCTGTACTGTCCACAAGGTCATCGGACTTTCTCTTTTTCTTCGACTCGGGACACGCTCCGACGAAAACGAAGCTAGTTCACGGCCTAAGGCTCGATCTTCATAGTCCCGCAACGAAGTGCAAGTGAATCCCGACATATATAAGAGAATCTACGGCTTCATCCATCCGTCAAAGTGACGTAACCGAGAATCTACGGCTTCATCCATCTGTCAAAATCTTCCTCGGTTCTCACCCGATCTCGCACATAACTGAGTTGTATGTTATAGTCGTTGATAGCCTGCGACATCGATATATCCTGCGGTTCTGCCAGATAAAATTCACCAATCCTCTACTCTCTAATTGGTTTCGGACAGAACTCAGCTTCCATAAATGCCTGGAACTCCGCCACGTGACAACATGATCACGAGGTTTAACAGCTTCCCACCAATTAGCGGCATCTTTGTCAAGAAGGTACTGAGCGATAGGTACCGTCTGCTCTTCAAGACAATCGAAAGCCTCGAATATATTTCCCAACTGGAAAAGCCAACCATCCCAGCCCAATGCATCCACAACACCAGCGAATCGAGGGGGATTCATGCGAATTACTTCCTGAAGCCATTGATTTACACTGACGTTCTGAATCGCGTCAGTGTTGCATTGAACCGCCTGGGTCAAATGAGTTATCTGTGTTGCTACTTGTTCCAGTATAGTAGCAACACCAATACCGATATCATTCCTGGCAACATTCTCTCGATTCCGCATCTGATCCCCATGGTCATCGGCACCACGGTTACCACCACGACCTCTGCCCCTCGGCATACTAACAAACAACAACCTATCGCAACGAAAGATCATAACACATACCAAAGATATCCCACATCTCCGTCTTCAATCAAACACAATTAAATCATATCCATTATGATTAAATCCAAACTAGAGCACAAAATACAAACCATCATCCCAACAATTTACATTTATAATATCATTTCTATATGAATTATAAATGCAATGAAATCAAAATCATTCATTATATCAAAACCATCTTCTGTACGGGTCCCCCGCTGGAACCCACCAGGCAGAAAACCATTTTAAAAAATATTCAAAAATGCCAAAAAGGCCGATGATGGTAATACTTTCCAAATACTCACAAAAGTCATTTTCCAAATACCAAATACCGTCATAAAATACCATTTGAAATTACAAGGCGAAGACACCAAAACTCAATATTTCAAAATGTACGTTAAGCCACCCCTTAAACGTACCGACAAAAGAGTTACGAAAAAAGGTTAAGGAAATAACCCAAATTTACGAGATACCCAAAAGGTTATTTTAAAATACACACGATTTGGAAAAAATACCGAAAAGTCATATTGAAATATACACACGCAGCGGATAAGAACACAGTTCAAAATACACATAATCACACACAACGATTGTTATCACTGGACAATACACATAGAATACGGTCACAAACGGTTAGCCTAACAATCACAAAAGTTAGACCTACGTCCAAAATGCAATTCCCTAGCTTCTGCCCAGACTGATTAGTGTGTGCTCCAACAGAGACTTAGCGTGCGCTAGCCATGCCACGTTAGCCCGCGCTAGCCCCACACTTGGCGTGCGCTAACAGTTCTAATCCAGCAACACGTTCATGAACATATACCAAATAATACCAAAAGTTGAAGGTTACAAATAGACAACAACATACGAATCCAAACGCCGACAATTCACATCATTATGACATTGCACAAATAACCATCAGAGGTTAAATAACATTCCAAACCGAGTCTCCATTTCTCGGTTAAGAGAACTATCTCGACGAGAGCACACTGAATGACTCAGCGTTCACACCATTACCTTAATCACAACTCTGAGCATTATAGCCAAAATAATAACATCCTCACTACATACCTTTTAACCGAAATTCATGAAATCGAAAAGTTGAAAGCGAAAGTCACGTCTCAAGTAAACTTTTGATAGACCTCGTTTAAGTATTTAAAAATCAAATTTTGAAAATTGCAATGCAAGATGAAAATAATATATATATATATATAGTTTGAATTCTCAAAATTTTCGGTCTCGAGGTCATCATACGAAAATCAAACCTTTTTCCTTCTTGAAGGATGTTTTAGAATGAAAATTTACGTGACTCTCCAAAACATTTAAAGTTTTAAAATATCACATTGATGACCTTTCCTTGCGTAATCACGCTAAAACATTACTCTTGTAAAAACAATTTATACAAGGATACATATACACATATATACATATATATCGGTACATTTACAAAAATCAAACAAACATGGAGTATGTATTGACGATTCACATTTAAACTCCACATCATAACACACTAATCATACAAGCTCGTGTAACACGAGACACAACAAAGTAAGGAGACATACATCCACAGATCGCATGAAGATGATGGCTGCACCTTGATGCTAATCACAATCGACATCTCAGACGACGCATCGCGACACTACTCAGTCAGACAAAATCTGACAAGCCAAGACAAGACCCGACAACACACAACTCAACCCGACATCCAAGGTTTCCTCAACCTAAGCTCCGATACCATATTCTGTAACACCCCCAAACCACTCGGAAATATTACAGCGCCGCACACCCTCTCTGTGAGGATCACCAGGCTAAAAGCGGAAAACACAATATATAGATACATGCCAACATGGATAATAACGACTAACTAGACCGATTTGGCCTTTTCCACAACACACACATCAAATATACATAACTCTTCCTCAAAACACATACCCACGCAGGGGTTGGAATGTATTAACATGCCCAAAAAATGGGAGAAACACACAACAGGGAACCAAACAATAAGGTTCTACCAATACTCAACAACTGATCTTCATGTGATTAGTATCGTCATCTTCCACCATCCTTCCTATCGATCCTGTGATTCGCTCCCCAGCAACCTGCAAGTACCTAAATGCAATACAGATATCCACCCCCGAATACTCGGGGGTTAGCAAAACTCCACTGTTTTGCTAGTGTAAGTATAAAATACGAATACAAGCCATCCATATCATACTCCAAGGATATAATAATCATGAACACACTTCCCGAGGTAAATTACTTGATCAAAACGGTCCAATCGAAAGATAGGGGTAAACTCGATATACATCTTGTAAAACATTTTACGATATTGGGAGTTTTGAAACATTTGTGATTTAAGAATTCTCAGGCCTTTCGAAACCATTTAGGGACACAGCCCAAAAGTCATTTTCCCAAAAATCAATTATGATAAAAACAAACGGGGTCTACGACCCAATCATACCATTCTGGTCAAAATCTCGGGGTCCACGACCCAATCATACGTATCAACATATTCCCAGGGCTTATTCGCATCCCGTGCTAACAAGCCACGGACCTCAGATGCTCCCGCAGAACATACCCGAGTGAATAACCCAATAGGGAATCATATCAAATCACACGTCTCCGTGACAACAGTCTCATAACCATAATCATACGTATGTTCATAGTTATCCTGGCACCACACTAACAAGTTACGAACCTCGGAGCCTCCACAAGACATACCTGATTGGACAACCCATGACACGGACATCACACAACCAAATCACAACCATAAGTTATCCCGGCATCGCACTAACAAGCTACGAACATCGGAGTCCCCGCAAAACATACCCGATGGATAACTCCACATGTTATCCCGACATCGGGATAGCAAGCCCCGAACCTCGGATTCCCCACAAGACATACCCGTTGGATAATCCTACGATCCCGGCCGATCCATACTAGCAAGTATGAATCCCAGAAATTCAACAATTTTACCCAGTGGCACAATCACTTACGTCAATCACATAGCAATAAGCAAAATACCAATACCAAACAATGCTAAGCACCTCAACCTCCTTACAAAGAAGTACCAAGTAATATCACACAATTCCAATAATCACTGAACAAGCACATGTATCAATACACAATCCTCGACAAGTGATTTATGATCTACTATATTCACGAAGTGTGATTTTAACATCTTTCAACATACAACACATATTCCGAATATACATTTATCCATGAAGCATACGAGTTATCTCAGAGAAAACCCTTTTTATCGAGAATATACCGATCCTTTTAAAGTTCATTAAAACATTCAAGTTCCATATATAATCAATCACTAACTATCATGTTTACGAAACACGAAGTGTATGGGCAACATACTTGCCTCGATACCGCGAGCAGAAACAACGAACCGACACATTCGGATAGCCCTAGAACTTCCAAAGATGACCAAGAATATGGCAACCCCACGAATACTATGAAGGTAACACCAACACGAATCTAACACTAATCGAAATCCGAATCGATCCTAAAAACAACAAGGATCTAAGTGTTCTCAAGGAAATCAAGAATCATTGTTCCGGGTGATACAAAATCAATAAGTGAGTTTTCAAACCAAAATCCACGGCCAAGACAATCAATAGTACTCAACCGATCGGATGAGATCGGGTAAAAATCACCAAAACCAAGGAAAACCCCTAAAATTCAAGAAACTAGGGTTCTAAGAAGAGATTACCTTGATTTGAGCAAAGAAGATGATTAGATGTTCTTAAACACCTACAAATCCCCTCAAAAATGAAGCTTGATGATGAAGATTGCCCAAAATCTCCCTTAGGACTCGTTCCCGATGGAAAGAGATGAAGAAGAGTGAGAAATAACGAAGTGAAGTTTGCTGTCCAGTGTTTATACTGGACAGTTATTAGCATGCGCTAAGCACATACATTAGCGCGCGCTAACAAGGTCAATGCCCCAAAACACTCCGTCTGTAACACGGTTAGCATGCGCTAGCTAATTTGCGTAGCGTGCGCTAACGGGTCACGAAACCAGTCCAGTAGCTCCTGGACAGATCTGCACCTACCAGGTAGCGTGCGCTAGCAAGAAGAATTAGCATGTGCTAAGCAATCGATATCGTGCGCTAGCTATCAACCTTAGCATGTACTAATGAGTCCAGTAGCTCCTGGACTGCCTCTAGACTGCCAGTTAGTGTGCGCTACATGATCGGTAGTGTGCGCTAACAATAGCATAGTAGCGCGCTCTACACTACAAGCGGTAGCGTGCGCTACACTTAAATGAGTGAAAAACTCATGCAATGGTCCGGAATGGAAATCAAACATGTGATAACTCATGACACGACCATACATGGCACAACATTCCAAATACATGGACAACACCAATCCGATAGTACGCAGAAAAACTCAATGAAACTTGAATGAAGATCTCGGGTACTACATGACCAATGGCTAGTTTAGGATTTGAAGCTTATAAATACCACTATATAAGGTATTCACCAAACAACAACTTCAAGCAAAGTATACATACATCAGATATTGTCATATTCATTATTTTTTTGTAATCGAGTTTAATTGATAAGACTTCGAGTGTTTAATTCACTAAACCAAACATGAGAGAAAAGAAAGGATTGTAGATTTGATTCGGTGTTATTAGGATCGCGGATCCGGCGTTATTGGAATCATAATCTATATCCAAGAGAGGTTTTTCTAGTACCGATAGAAAGCTAGAAAGGTTGATTCCTTAACTGATAGAAAAGGAAAATTGTTTATCTTGGACTGACATAAAGACAAGATTGCAACGATTTATCTTGGACCGATAGAAGACAAGATTGTAATGGTTTCCCTTGAACCGATAGAAGACAAGATGGAAAGGTTTATCTTAAGCGTATAGAAAAATATACGGAGAGAGGACGTAGCCAAACCTCTATATATATTGCATCATTTACATTCCGCACTTTATCGCTTCCGTAATCGCAAAAGAATTTTATATTCTTAGCTGCACTATCCTAACCCCCTTCAAGTGGCGGTACCAACCCAACACTATTACATTGTCGGAGGGGTCACTGTTAGTTATCGCCTGTAGGCACCCCCTCGGTCTTCTTTGATGCGGGCGAGGCTTCTGATTCACCAATTAGAGCCTTGAGCTTGTTTCTCCAGGCACGCCCCTTCTCATACTTTTCTTGTTGTTCGGCTTCGGGCAATCTTTGCACTTTTGGAAGAGAACATTTATTTGCATAATGTCCTGGTTTTCTGCAATTATAACACAGATTAGAATCTCCATATGAAGGGGATTCAGAACTTACCCTATTGAATGGCTTGGGCCTGTTTGGGGCCTTTCCAGATAATTTGATGAACTTCTTGAATTTGTGCACGAGCAAGGCCATCTTTTCCTGTGACAGGATGTCATCGTCACTATCTGTTGCCTTGCATGCCGATTTGGATGTGCTGGGTGCTGAACTATGTCTCATGTCAGATACAGCAGCCAGTGCTGTAGTCTTGGTAGGTGACTTTTCAGATTTCTCTCTCCTGTCTATGTCATATTCGAATGCTTTTAGGTCAGAAAAGAGATCAAAAGTGGAAATGTTATTTAAGTTACAGGACACACACATAGCTATGGTTTTTATGTCCCATCAGGTAGGGAGTGATCTGAAGATTTTTAAATTCTTCTCATTTTGGGTATATACTTTACCCAATGCTTCAAGTTCACCGACAATGCCAGTAAATCTGAGGTCAAGCTCCTCAAGCGATTCTGAAGATTTCATTCTAAAGGATTCGAATTATTGAGTTAATTTGGAAGTTTTTTTTTTAATTCGAGAGCTCAGTTCCCTCGCAAATGAGCTTGAGTTTTTCCCAGATTTGTTTGGCTATCTTACAACTTTTTACCTTCAAGAATGTGCCTTTGTCAAGAGTGACAAATAGCGCATTCTTGGCAACACTGTCTATGTTTGCACACTTGCGATCATCGGCCATCCATTGATCGCGCTCCTTCTCGAGCATCTCCGCATAGGGTTGTGTTGACCACTAATTATACAGAATACAGCTTAGAATGTGTTTAAGCAACAAGCTGTATGATTTTCAAATAGGAGTGCGTAGCGGAAGTCTTGAAACAGTAAGTTGCTGGTAATACAGCAACTTGGTTTTCTCCTATTTGCTTGGTGCGTACAGGGTATGCAGTGTATACTTGTAAAATAATCATAGTTATGAAAACAGTAAGTGCAGAAGGTAAACAACACGCTGTTTTAAAGTGGTTCGAGGTAAACCCCTCTACATCCACTGTTCCTCCACACAGGAGTGAAAATGTTTATTATAAACACTACGTACACAACATGTGTCTATAGTCAAACCTATCCTTTGTATCGTTCACACAGATTGATACAAAGACCGTCGCTTTCAACCGTTCACACAGATTGGTCAAAGCTAACTCTTGACTTGCTTTTTCACACACAGTTCTAAAGCTTCGTTCTATTCGTCTAGGAATGGCAATGGGGCGGGTTTGGGGCGGGGCAGGCTATCCCCGTCCCCGAACCCAAAATCTGAAATCTGCCCTGTCCCTGCCCGTTCCCCGTCGGGGATCTTATCAGGGCGCCCCATTGGGGCTACAGCTTACCCCGAACCCCACCCCGTTCCCCCTTCCCTGTTTTTACCCCATTTTATATATTTATATAGAATTATATTATATATATATATATAATATATATATAAAATGTAATTTTATTTATATATATATAAAATATAAAAAATATAAAAAATATATATAATATAATATCGGGGCGCGGTGGGGCGGGGCGTGGCACGGTCACCCCAGTCACTACCCCGAACCCCGAAAAAATCCCCATTAACGCCCCGATCCCCGCCCCGTAACCCGATAATGCCTGCCCCGCCCCGATCCATTAAGATCGGGTTTTGGGTTTCCCCGTCGGGTTTGGGTTTTCTTGCCATCCCTATATTCGTCCCACACAGGTCGGAATAATTTCTTAGTTCACACAGAACTAGGTTTTTACTCAAAGGCAAAAGGTAAAGTAACCAGGTAAGAACAACAGCTTAACTCTGAAGATCTTGAGCTGATGATGGCTGTTCTTGATTGACTGAGTATATTTCTTCTTGTCGGATATGAATGATACTAGAAGAAATATATTTTGCTCTTCTAAGCTTGATTTGATGATAATGAATATTCAGTCGATAGATCGTTTGATATTGCTTGTAAGCTTGTATATCTTGGATGAACTGATCTTCAAACTCTAGGATATATATATATATATAGCCTTTGAATAGATCCATTTGAAATAGATCCGTTGGAAATATATCCGTTGAGCCTATAGTCCGTTTCAACGTTTTGAGTGTTTTGAATAAAACACGATCCGTTTTTTGCTCCTTGATTGAAGATCTGTGTCGGCTAGTATTTAAATACTTTATCCCTTCAGTATTTAAATACTTGCTTTCAAATGGGACTTGACTTTTAGTGAATAAAGCAGATTCCGTTTCAATGGTCTTCCGTCCTGTTTGGATAAGTATTGAAGATATCAATAGTTACAACCTGTATGTTATATTCGACATAATGCCGTAGGCTATATGCTGTGGGCTATCTTAGACTGATAATGTATGGAAGGATGCTGTATGATAATTTCGGGACAGTTTCCATACTTAGCGTCATATGAGTTCCTTCCTGTATGATGGCTCTTTATACTTTCGCTGTATGTTGGCACTTTGAGAATACTTCGATACATGATTGTTTATTCCAACAACTTCGATCGTCTTTGAGACAGATGCTTGCTGTATGTTGGTACTTTATCAAAACTTCGATATAGGATTGTTTATCCCAACAGGTTGCTCTTCTATTCTTGCGGCTGTATTGACCTTCATATTATTGATTGGTCCTTCGTGTGTGATAAAGATCATCTCTTTGTGCATTGCTGCAAGATAGGCTTCCATCCTAATTCTCCAGTCATCAAATTCGTTAATGGAAAACATAGGCACTTCATTTATCAAGGAAGTGTCCATTTTAGAAGTATGATAAACGATGAAAATATAAAATTAAAGTTTTCAAAAGCTAGTGATTTTTGTGGATCTGATTCAGTTAAAAATTGACTTATTTTTTTTAGAAGCAGCTGCTCCGATACCACATGTTGGCCATAGAGTATATGGTAAACAACTTAAAAGAGGGGGGTTGAATAAGCTGTATCTTTTTTCTAGTTATTTGCATACGGAAGACTGATATTAAGTTGTTGTAAATATAATAACTATGTAATCTCCTGTTTGCTTGGTGCGTACAGGGTTTTTGCAACATGTATACTTTAATCGCACAGGCAGATATGAAAACTGTAAGGGACGGAATATAAATGCACACAGATATAAGTGGTTCGAGGTAAACCCCTCTACGTCCACTAGTCCTCAACATAGGAGTAAGATGTTTATTAAAATCACTATGTACACAACTACGTGACTTTAACTAAACCGGTAGCTGTATTGTTCACACATATCGATACAGCCGATAATACTTTGGGCCGTTCACATTTTGGCATTATCGAATTGCTTCTTCTCACACAGATCGAAGCTTCGTCTTTAATGCTATTCTTCGCACATAGGTCAGAACTAGCAAGGGCTTAGTCCACACAGGGCTAAGGTTATCTCAACATAAGGATTGGGTAGAACAAGTTCAAACAACAGTTGTATGTTTTGAAGAGCGTTCGGTGTAAGTTGTGCTGTATGCGTTGAGGACTGTATATTTCTTCGCGTGATGAAGTTGTATGCTCAGGAAATATACTGCTCTTTGTTAGCTTGATATTCAGATTGTCAGAGCTAATGCGTCAGATGTATTGCTTTCTTTGAGTTTTTCATGAGCAGTTTTGCTGTTTTCAAAGTCTAAGGACATGTTTTTTTAATTATTTTTCAGCAAATCATTTTCATCTTTTAGCTCCACGTTTAAAATTGCGAGCTGTATATTTTCCTGTTTGAGCATCTCATGGGCTTTTTGAATGGTTTTGAATTCATTATTCATATTTTCAAACGTATGCGACGAATTGATTGGAATAGTTGAGGTTAAGCTTACCTCATCATCACTGTCGTCATCCTCTTCTTCTTTGGCCATAAAGCACATATATGCTTTATCCTATATTTGTTGGAACATTTATATTCCACATATTCAAATTTAGGTTTTGATGATAAGTTGATAAACAATAAAAAAACAACAATTAATCAACAAACAGTTGGAGACGCACAAAGACGGACAGAAGAGCAAAGAAGTAAAACAAAAGTGAAGCTAACGTATGCTATCAACAAAAATAACGTATGCAATATATCAAGTCAGTGAGTACTGCATTCTGCATCGAAGCAGTTAACGCACGCTAATAGGAAGATTAGCACACGCAAGAAAGATCGCCTAACATACGATACATATAACACATAACGTACGCTAAGCATTTGAATCAGAATTCAAATATTGAACCATTAATGAGCGAGTGATGTCATGGAGTATGTCATCATTTCGAAGGCTATCTGAGGTTCATATAAAGTAGCTAACAACATCACTAACGTATGTTATAGAAGAGGTAGTAGCTACTAAACTAAAATCAACAACACATAATGTACGTAACAGGGAAAATGTATGTATGCTAAAGGCATTACGTACGCTACACATGAATCATAACGTATGTTATGAAGAGGGTAGTGACCAATGGCTAGTTGAGGCTTTGAAGCCTATAAATACCACTGCATATGGTATTCACCAAACAATAACTTCAAGCAAAGTATATATGCATTAAATATTGTCATAATCATTATTGTTGTGTAATCGAGCTTAATTGATAAGAGTTCGAGGGTTTAATTCAATCAACTAAACACGAGAGAAAAGAAAGGATTGTAGATTTGATTTGGTGTTATTAGGATCGCGGATCCGGCATTGTTAAAATCATAATCTAAATCTAAGAGAGTTTTTTCTAGTACCGATGTAAAGATAGAAAGGTTAACTCCTTATCCGATAGAAAAAGAAAATGGTTTATCTTGGATCGACATAAATACAAGATTGTAACGGTTTATCGTTGACCAATAGAATACAAGATTATACGATTTCCCTCGGAACGATGGAAGACAAGGCCGAAAAGTTTATCTTAAGCATATAGAAAAAGATACGGAGAGAGGACGTAGGCACATTGACAAACCTCTATATATCGTTGTGTCAGTTACATTCCGCATTTTATCGCTTCCGCAATCGCAAAAGAATTTTTTATTCTTAACCACACTATCCTAACCCCCTTCAAGTGGCAGTACCAACCCAATAATTAGTATCGAAGCGGGTATGTCTTATAGTCGGCTTAACATCCAAGGAGAAAAAGATCCAATGGAGCTTCATTTTGCCTCGATTGAAGGCCTCGCCTTAAACCAACCTCCATTTTTTGATGGATCAAATTTTATGACATGGAAAAAGAAGATGTCAACATGTATCCGAGCTTATGATATCGAGCTTTGGAAGGTTATTTGCCCTGGTCCAAAGATTCCTACAAAATTGGATGGCTCTCTCAAAATCTTCGAAGATTATAGTGATGAAGATTGGAAAAATGATCATCACAATTGTAAAGCAACATAATTGCTTTATTGTTCTCTTAATCTGGAAGAGCATAATCGAATTTCCTCATATGATAGTGCCATAGAAATTTAGAAAATATTATAGGTAACTCACGAAGGAATGAATCAAGTCAAGGAGACGAAAATCAATATGCTTCTCCATGACTACGAGCTTTTCATGATGAAATACGAAAGTCCATCACAAATATGCTAGACCGATTTTCCGTTATTACAAACTAGCATGCTTCGAAAAACCCTTATCGGGTAGTGAAAAGGTTAAGAAAATATTACGATCACTACCTCGCGAATGGGACGGGAAGGTTACGGCAATCATGGAATCTAAAGATCTCAATACTCTTGATTTTAGTGCCCTTGTTGGTTCGCTAATAAATTACGAAGCCGAAACCGAAGGAAAAATCTATACCCTTAAAAGCTAATAGGATGTCAAGAAATGGAGATGAATCGACATTTTATGCCAAGAACATCAATAAATACCGAAATTTATTGAACCGGAGAAGAAAAGACATCAACTCGCAAACCTAGAACGAGTCAAAAAGGTTCGAAAATGATTGTCAAAATTGTGGAAAACCCGGCCACTTTGCGAAGAACTATTATAACCCGACTTCCAAGAAAGAAGTCTTAATAGCCACCTTAAGTGACTTGGATGAAAAAGATTATAATATTCAAAATAATCTCGCACTCATGGCAAGGAGCTCGTTTGACGATAGTGACGATGAAATCTAGGTAAGTACCTCATCTCACGATGAACTTTTTAATGTTTTCGAACAATTACATACGGATTTTCAAAATTTGCTAAAAAGATAATAAACCTCTTAAAATTAAAAATAAATTTTTGGAAGACGAAATCCCCAAATTACAAGAAAAATAGAAATTTTTTTCATGCACTTTTTGCTAATGACAAAAAAGGGGGAGAAGAATGAGGAGAAAAAGATAATGGGAGAGAAGAAGAAAAAAAGTAATTGAATGATGGGGAGGAAGAAAACTAATGAAACGGACAAAGCTGGAAACTTACTTTTATATTTTTGCAGGTATAAATTCCATCCAATTATTTTTGTTTTATCATCATCGAAAGGGGGAGCTTGTTGGAACATTATATTCCACATACTCAAATTGAGGTTTTGATGATAAGTTGATAAACAATAAAAAACAACAATTAATCAACAAACAGTTGAAGACGCACGAAGACTGAAATGAGAGCAAAGAAGTCAAACAAAAGTGAATCTAATGTATGCTATCAACAAGAATAACGTACACAACATATCAAGTCAGTGAGTACTACATTCTGCATCGAAGCAGTTAATGCACGGTAATATGAATATTAGCACACGCAAGGAAGATCGCCTAACATGCACTACATATGACACATAATGTATGCCAAGCATTTGAATCAGAATTCAAATATTGAACCGTTAATGAGCGAGTGACGTCATGGAGTATGTCATAATTTTAACGGATATCTGAGGTTTATATAACAAACACTATAGAAGAGGCAGTAGCTACTGGACTGAAATCAATAGCATATAACGTACGTAAAAGGAAAAATTTACGTACGCTAAAGGCATTCGCTACACAGGAAACATAACGTATGCTATGAAGAGGGCAGTGGCCTGTAACACCCCCAAACCGCTCGGGAATATTACAGTGCTGCAGACCCTCTCCGTGAGGATCTACCAGGCTAAAAGTGGAAAACACAATATATAGATACAGGCCAACATGGCTAATAACGACTCACTAGACCGATTTGGTCTTTTCCACAACACACACATCAAATATACATAACTCTTCCTCAAAACACATACCAACGCAGGGGTTGGAATGTATTAACATGCCCAAAAAACGGGAGAACCACGCAACAGGGAACCAAACAATAAGGTTATACCAATACTCAACAACTGGTCTTCATGTGATGAGTATAGTCGTCTTCCATCAACCTTCGTATCGATCCCGTGATTCGCTCCCCAGCAACCTGCAAGTACCTAGACGCAATATAGACATCCATCCCCCGAATACTCAGGGGTTAGCAAAACTCCACTGTTTTGCTAGTGCAAGTATAAAATACGAATACAAGCCATACATATCATACTCCATGGACATAATAATCATAAACACACTTCTCGAGGTAAATCACTTGATCAAAACGGTCCAATCGAAAGATAGGGGCAAACCCGATATACATCTTGTAAAACATTTTACGATCTCGGGAGTTTTGAAACATTTGGGATTTAAGAATTTTCAAGCCTTTCAAAACCATTTAGGGACACAGCCCAAAAGTCATTTTTCCAAAATATAATTATGATAACAACACACGGGGTCTATGACCCAATCATACCATTATGGTCAAAAGCTCGGGGTCCACTACCCAATTATATGTATCAACATATTCCCAGGGCTTATTCACGTCCCGTGCTAACAAGCCACGGACCTAAGATGCTCCGGAAGAACATACCCGAGTGAATAACCCAATAGGGAATCATATCAAATCACATGTCTCCGTGACAATAGTCACATAACCATAATCATAAGTACGTTCATAGTTATCCTGGCACCGCACTAACAAGTTACGAACCTCGGAGCCTCCACGAGACATACCCGATTGGAGAACCCATGACACGTACATCACATCACCAAATCACAACCATAAGTTATCCCGGCATCGCACTGACAAGCTACGAACCTCGGAGTCCTCACAAGACAAACCCGATGGATAACTCCACAAGTTATCCCGGCATAGGGCTAGAAAGCCCCAAACCTCGGAGTCCCCACAAGACATACCCGTTGGATAATCCTACGGTCCTGCCCGACCCATACTAGAAAGTATGAATCCCGGAGATTCAACAATCATACCCGGTGGCACAATCACTTACATCAATCACATAGCAACAAGCAAAATACCAATACCAAACAATGCTAAGCACCTCAACCTCCTTACAAAGGAGTACCAAGTAATATCACACAATGCCAATAATCACTGAACAAGTACATGTATCAATACATAATCTTCGACAAGTGATTTACGATCTACTATATTCACGAAGTGTGATTATAACATCTTCCAACATACAACACATATTCCGAATATACATTTATCCACGAAGCATACGAGTTATCTTGGAGAAAACCCTTTTTATCGAGAATATACCGATCCTTTTAAAGTTCATTAAAACATTCAAGTTCCACATATAATCAATCACTATCACGTCTAGGAAACACGAACTGTATGGGCAAGATACTTGCCTCGATACCGCGAGCAATGGAACAACGAACGGACAAGGTCAGATAGCCCTTGAACATCCAAAGACGGACAAGAATCCGACAACCCCATGAATACTACAAAGGTAACACCAACACGAATTAATAACACTAATCGGAATCCGAATCGATCTTAAAAACAACAAGGAAATCAAGAATCATTGTTCCGAGTGATACAAAATCAATAAATGAGTTGTGAAACCAAAATCCAAGGCCAAGACAATCAATAATACTCAACTAATCGGATGAGATCCGGCAAAAATCACCAAAACTAAGAAAAGCCCCCAAATTCAAGAAACTAGGGTTCTAAGAAGAGATTACCTTGATTTGAGCAAAGCAGATGATTAGATGTTGTTAAACACCTACAAATCCACTCCCAGATGAAGATTGATGATGATGATCACCCAAAATCTCCCTTAGAACTCGCTTCGGACGGAAAGAGATGAAGAAGAGCGAGAAATGACGAAGTGAAATCTGCTGTCCAGTATTTATACTGGACAGTTATTAGTGTGCGCTAAGCACATACATTCGCGCGCGCTAACGAGTTCAACGCCCCAGAACACTCCGCCTTTAATATGGTTAGCCTGCGCTAGCCAATATACGTAGCGTGCACTGACGGGTCACGAAACCAGTTCAGTAGCTCCTGGACAGATCTGCACCTACCAGGTAGCGTGCACTAGCAAGAACAATTAGCGTGCGCTACCTACCAACCTTAGCGTGCGCTAACGAGACTCCAGTCCCAGTTGAGTAGCTCCTGGACTGCCTATGGACTGCTAGTTAGCGTGCGCTACATGCCTGGTAGCGTGCGCTAACAATAGCACAGTAGAGCGCGCTACACTACAAGCGGTAGCGTGCGCTACACTGAAATGAGTCAAAAACTCATGCAATGATCCGGAATGGAAATCAAACACGTGTCAGCTCATGACATGACCTTACGTGGCACAACATTCCAAAGATACAACACCAATCCGATAATATGCAGAAAAACTCAACGAAACTGGAACGAAGATCTCGGGTATTACATTCTACCCCTCTTAAAAGAAGTTTCATCCCCGAAACCTGAAACATAGAGTGATAGATGCAAAACAATCCCAGATAACACACGTTATCCATTGCCGACAACCCGTAACGAATCACATGAAGCACGTGGCTGCTACTATCTATATCGCTACGCACAACGTGCAACGAACAAAATCAATATGGTTGACCAACCCGAGCAGTACATCAATCGAGCTAATCGCTGAACAAATACGAAAGTTCACAGCCCAAGGGTCGGAAGATCGAAAACGAAACTAATTTCCTGAACTTAAGGGAAATTACAAAGTGACCCAGATGCCAAAAAAATCACGGTACGAGATCAACAAAAACCGGACAACAAACAATCGAACCACAATGATTAAGACAACAGTCGAATAATCATATTCGAATCATAACGAACAACAAAAATCAAATGATAATATGAGGTCAGGTAAAATCGACAAGATACTCCTCTACATAAGATTCACAAAAACGGAACCGGATTCAGAAAAGTCACAACGACAAACATATCATTTCGAAATAATACCACAACTCGTTCGAACAACAAAAGTAAAGAATAAAACACGTTCAGAAAATATCCACGAACACAAACGAGTCGAAAGAGATGAAAATATAGAAATTCAAAATTCGATCCACTTCAAATAAAAGAAGTTTATCTCCGAAATTTGAAACAACAAAGCAAGGAAATAACATAACATACAACTGATAGACCACGCCCCTCAAGGACTCCTCGGAGTCGATCCTGATATCAGTACTCAAGTCCGTACCTCGGAAGGCTCGGTGCCCAACTCGCAAAACTGAACTCGGTGTCCCTCGATTCCGCACCTATAACACGTTACTGGCGGAGAAGGACAATGTGCACGAACATGTCCCGACACATTGCAGTTAAAACATCTCCTGGATTTACCAGGAGTCAAAGCAGACGACTTAGAACTCCCAGTCCCACACATCGAGTGATGGAGCTTCACAGTGAAAAGGCTACGATGTTGCAAACTAGAAACACCACCTACTGTGCTGTCCACAAGGTAATTGGACTTTCTCTGCTTCTTCGACTCGGGCACACGCTCCGACGATAACGAAGCTAGTTCACAGGATAATGCTCGATCTTGATAGTCCCTCAACGAATTTCAAGTGAATCCCGACATATACAAGTGAATCTTCGGCTTCATCCGTCTATCAAAGTCAAGGATCCTCTCTTCCTCGATTCTCACCCGATCTCGCACAAAACTGAGTTGTTTGCTATAGTCGTTGATAGCCTATGACACCGATATATCTTGCGGTTCTGCCAAATAAAATTCATGAATCCTCTGCTCTCTAATCGGTTTCAGATAGAACTCAGCTTCCATAAATGCCTGGAACTCTGCCACGTGACAACATGATCACGATGTAATACCCGGTTGTAATTCATTCATTTTCATTAAGTATTAATCAGTCAGTAATTATCACTCAGTAATTTTAACTCATTATTAATCACTCATCATTCGTGATTCATTCATTTACGTTCACTGTTGGCATGTTGCAACCGTATATCAGTTACCGATCGTCATTTCATCTCCGTTTATAGATCGAGACGGGAGTATTATCATTTTCATCGTGATTGGTAGTCTTGTAATGGAAGTATCATCTTTGTCATGTGTTGGACTTGTTCACTTTTACATACATATGGTATATCGGATCATTCATCAATCGTAGCGAGGAATCGGAGTCATCGGATTTTCACCTTGTCCATCAACGAGTTACGGCCGTAAGGATTGTCGGATACGGCCGTAACAGGCGTTCGTTGATTTTAGGCCATTTTGGACGAATAGGACTTACGGCCGTAAGGTTGCGGCATATGGCCGTAAGTTTAGCGGATACGGCCATACGTGTCAAGCAGGGTGCCCAGGCGTTTTTGGCCTAAGGCGAGTTACGGTCGTAAGATGGGCAGGATACGGCCGTAAGGTGTGTTCGTGTTTTTTAGGTTGTGCCGGACGAGAGAGACTTACGGCCGTAAGGGTTGCGGCATACGGCCATAAGACGAGGAAGGTACGGCCGTAAGGCTTGGCCGGATACGGCCGTACGTTACAGGCAGGGTGCCTGGTCATTTTCGACGAATGGGGCTTACGCCCGTAAGTTTGGCCGGTTACGGCCATATCGGTCGAGTTACGCCAGTAAGGTGTGCGGGTACGGCCGTATGGATGTCGGCAGGTGTTTTAGACGAGGGCGAGTTACGCTACGGCCGTACGAGTTGGCTGGTTACAGCCGTAAGGTCGTTGACCTTGGATGTTACAGCCGTAAGAAGGCCAAGTTACGGCCGTAACTTCTAGCAGTTTATAAGGACTTGGCCAGGACTTTTTCATCATTTTCACCATTTCTTTCATCTTGTTCCGATAGAGAGATCTTCAGGGAGGGATTTTCCATCATCCATCATAAGGGTATTCGGTGTTCATCATCTTCATTCGTTTGGGCAGCTTGGATAGTCGTTTTAACACGTTTTCATCGGATTGAAGTGCTTGGATCTTCAAAGGTAATATTCTTTAACATCTTGGATTTCGATTTTGTATTGAGATATGATGTTTTAGATGTTAAAATCATGTTGTATGAAGTGATGTGCGCATGATTATGGATATATATGATTATTCATTGGATTATTGAAGTATTATTCAAGAACACTTTGAATATTAAGTTGGATTTGGGGGTTTTTGATTAATTATTGTTGAAATCACGAATTTGGATATTCATGTTTGGATTATTGATCGTATTGAAGATGTTTTGTTGGTTTGAAACACTTCTTGGGGATTTAATGTTGGTATAATTGAGGATTGATTGTAAACAATCGGAGATTGGTCACAACGTGTTTGTTATAATGCCCCAATGAGCTTGGTTTAGTCGTATTGACGTTTTGATGTTGGTTATCATCATGTTTGATTCGTATGTTGAACGGATTGTTCGAAATTGTGTTATTAAAGGTTGTTCGAGCGACCGACATCTCATTTAGGACGTTGTTCATGGAAGGACATTCTTCATTGGTGTTGGGTAAGTTAATTCTTACTCGGTTAAAAGGATATTCATTCCTTTTGTTGTTGTTCATTCATAATCATAACTCATTCATCATTGTATTAACCGTATTGAGACTTGTAATTGTCGAATAATCACTTCATTAACGAGGAACGGCGGTTCCAATCATTTCATTGAACTATCATTCACTTCACTATTATTTTCATCTCGGTGAGTCATTCTTGACCTTGTCGGATTATTATTCAATGATATTCATTATGGTCATTCTCGTTCATATGACCTTCTGGGTTCATATTGCGTGGCCGGGTGTGCGGATGTGTGGAACTTTTAGTCGAGCGTGCGATGGTCATGTATTGGGATCGATACATTGGACTGTGCACACGGTAACGATTACCTCCGTGAGACTAATTAGGCACAAGGACGGGTGTGTCTGGTTATTCGTCTTGTACACTTGCACAGAGCATTACGGGCGTACTATGATACTCCTCTTCAGCTCAATTCATAACTAGGGATATTTCATAACTAAAGATATCTCATGATTGTGTATTTTCAACCCTTGAGGATTGTTGTTCTGTGTAACTGACCCCGTTGGGGATATTGTTTTCAGGTCATGGCAAGGCAAAAGCATGGGAATAGAACGTTGACGGCGAGGAGTCCCAGTGATACTAGTAGGGGCCCCCAATCCTTTCAGTCATTCATGTTGTCGTCATTTATTTTTCCGCTGCAGATTTCCATTTGGATACTTCGTTTCATTCAGTGTTGTGTATTTTATCTTCATATAAAATATACATGTATTCGGTATTATCTTGGGTGTGTTATAATGAAACTCCTCATCGGAGTAATTGATGATATAATGTGGTTCGTCACTACAATTATATTATTTAATTCATTAATTTTCATTCGCCTGGTGGGTCCCAGTCGGGGGTCCACGGCACTGTAATATCCGCCTAGTTTGGGGTGTTACAGAGTTGGTATCGGAGCGTAGTTTTGAATACTACCTTCCGAGTCATGTCTCATTTGAAATCATCGTCATCAGACTAGTATCATTGGACTTTCGCATCATGTGTGACCTGTGCAAATGCCGAGCCAATCAGACCGAAGGAAATGTAAGACTTCTAATGCCATGGTATAATTTCTAGCAATAACCATTCATTCATAATTCATCAGTTAACAATCCTCAAACATCATTTTCATTTTGATTAGGACCATCATGTCAATTCATTAATCACTCAATTCATTTCATTACTCAGTTGTTGATCTGGAAGATCATATCATTAATCTTGTTAACTTGTTCAAGATAATCATTTCAAGAATTTCACCAGATAATCATGTCACTTCAGTTAATCATTCATGTAATCACTGTTTTAGAGCGCGTATGCTCATTTTCATCATTTCATGACGTAAATCATAATGCGGTACTCATACGAGATCTATGATTATCATGCGACCTTCCTACTTCAGTATGGAGAGAGCTGTCAGGGGATGCACGGGGAGAGGCCGCGGTGCGGGTCGAAACCCGGGGAATAATCAGTCGCTGTCGGGAAATTGTACCCAGGACTCGGCTCGATCAGAAGATGTTCGGGTTGATCCACTCACTTTTATGCAAGTCATGATGACTCATATGCAATTGCTTAATCATCATTGCGCCACTCTGGCCGAATTAATTGAGAGAACTATCCCGTATGAGCCTGCTGCTAAGGAAATTGTTGAGCTACAACCTTCATCTGTCAGCAAGAAATCATCGAAGCGTAATCAGTCCGAAGGCGGTCAGTCAGCTTTAAAGAAGCCTCATGCGGGCCCTAACGTTTCTGAGCGACCTCCTACGGCGCCTAATCGTTTGGGATCTCAGTCCCGAGTAGCCAGTTCGGCCATCACCTGTTTCAACTGTGGAGCGCCGGGTCATTACAGCACTAAGTGTCTGAAACCGTCTATCACGTGCCATAATTGTGGGATTGTTGGGCATAAGGCCCGTTATTGCCAAAGGGACTCCAAGCCGACTCCGGCAGCATCTCAGGCCCCGAAGCAATCAGCGATTGAGAATCAGGCTGCTCTGTTAGCGTCGTTTAAGATTACAGAAGCGAATAAAGGAGGAGCTCATATTTATCAGACGGGAGCATCCGGTTTGTGGGCCAGCAAGTCCCGAATTCACGCGAGGAAGAGGACCGACGATCCGGTGGCCCGAATGACCTCAGGTATACTCGCAATTTTATCTCAACCTGTGTGTACCCTTTTTAATACTGGTGCATCGCATTCATTCATTTCCGAATCATGTTTGAATAGACTTAATTTGGATAGTCCTATTGATTTTGGACCTTATATCATTGGTCTACCTGACGGTAGAAGAATTTTCGGAAATCATACCGAATTGAGCTTAATGACCGCAATTGGTTGGTGGACCTCATCATGGTGGATTTAACTAAGGACGATGTAAAATTGGGTATTAGTTGGATGGATCGTCATGATACCATCCTTAGTGTTCGTAAGCGCTTGATCACTATCATTTCAGTCATTGGAGCCGAGTGTGTATTTCAGGGAGGTAATCCCTGTTGTTTCAGAAGAATTATTAATATGATGGAAGCAGTGAAATTTCTCAATCGAAGTGTTCAATCATTCATTGTATCATTTTCATCGATTGGCCGTTCTAAGGCAATCGAAGTGTTCAATCATTCATTGTATCATTTTCATCGATTGACCGTTCTAAGGCAATCGAGGTGTTCAACCATTCACTGTATCATTGTCATCGATTGACCGTTTTATGGCAATCGAGGTGTTCAATCATTTATGGTATCATTGTTATCGATTGATGATGTACTCCCAGACGAGCTACCTGGTTTACCTCCACCGAGAGATGTGGAATTTACAATAGAGTTTGAGCCTGGTACGCCCCCATTTTCGAAGGCACCATATCAGATGGCCCCGACCGAAATGCAGGAGTTGAAGTTTCAACTTGAGGAATTGTTTGAGAAAGGTTATATCTGACCGCGTGCGTCCCCATGTGGAGCACCAGTGTTGTTTGTCAAGAAGAAGGATGGTTCGTTTCGCTTGTGTATTGATTATCGAGAGTTGAACAGGGTGACGATCAAGATTAAGTATCCTCTACCCCGTATTGATGATCTCTTAGATCAACTTCAGGGAACTTCAGTATTTTTTTCCAAGATCGACTTAAGATCTGGATATCATCAGTTGCGAATTCGAGAGTCGGATATCGCGAGGACGGCGTTTCAAACACGCTATGGTCATTATGAGTTTGTGGTAATACCGTTTGGGTTATCTAATGCATCTATGGTATTCATGGAATTAATGAATCGGGTTTTCATTTACTTTTAGATCAGTTTGTGGTTGTCTTCATTGATGACAGTTTAATTTATTCTCGTTACCGGGAGGAGCACAAGTTTCACCTTCATCAGGTTCTCGACGTGTTGAGACGAGAGCAACTTTATGGAAAGTTTTCCAAATGTGAGTTCTGGATGTCCGAAGTGATGTTTCTCGGGCATGTAATTTCACCAGACGGTGTACGATTCGATCCTCAGAAGACGGAGGCTATCCGAGGTTGGTTACCTCCGAAGAACGTTAAGGAGATCCGAAGCTTTCTCGGATTAGCCAGTTATTATCGGCGAATTGTGGAAGGATTTTCAAAAATCGCTCAGTCAAAGACGAACATTTTGCGAAAGGATAAGAAATACACGTGGTCCGACGCGTGTCAGCTGAGTTTTGAGGAACTCAAGAGCCGGTTAATGTCAGCACATGTTTTTTCTTTACCGCAAGGGACGGAAGGATTTGTGGTTTATAGTGATGCGTCCGGATAGGGTCTTGGATGTGTACTAGAGCAGAACGGGAAGGTTATTGCCTATGCTTCACAGCAATTGAGACTATACGAGGTTAATTATCCGACCCACAACCTGGAGTTAGCATCCGTGGTTTTGGCATTGAAGATTTGGCGTCATTACCTTTATGGCGTTACCTGCCAGATTTTTACCGATCACAAGAGTTTGAAGTATATATTTACTCAGAAGGAGTTAAATATGCGACAGAGGCGGTGGTTGGAACTAATCAAAGATTATGATATCGAGATCCTGTACCACCCAGGTAAGGCAAATGTGATTGCCGATGCCTTGAGTCGTAAGTCCGTTCAGGAGCAAACGCTTGCTTGTTTAACAGTTCAGAAGGAGCTTTAGCAGGAATTCCTTAGACCCGATATCGAGGTTTGGCTTCAGCGAGTGCAAGGGCAACTTTGCATGTTAGAGATTTCATTGCCACTTGAGTAAACAATCAGAGTAAATCAGGGTTCAGACCCATCATTGTTAAGCATCCAAGAGGATGTGGTTCAGGGGAAAGTCCCTGGATTTTTGGTCTACGAGGATGGACTTTTGCGACTCAAGAATCAGTTATGCGTACCGGTGAATGACGAGTTGAAAAACTTGATTTTGAGAGAAGCTCATGCTACCCCTTTTTCCTTTCATCCGGGGTCCAGCAAGATATTCAAGGACTTGAAATAAAATTACTGGTGGAGTAATATGAAACGAGAAGTCGCGGAATTTGTTTGGAGATGTTTGTCCTGTCAGCAAGTCAAGATAGAACATCAGCGACCGGCAGGTATGCCGAAACCGCTCCCTATTCCAGAGTGGAAGTGGGAAGATATTTCCTTGGACTTCATCACGAGCTTGCCGACGAGTCGTCGTGGCATGAATACAATTTGGGTAATTGTCGACCGTTTAACTAAGACATCTCATTTCCTTGAGATTAAGGATACGTGGGGTCCAGAGAGACTGGACCAGTTGTTCATCAAAGAGATAGTGAGATTACATGGTACTCCTAAGAGTATTGTTTCCGATCGTGACGGGTGATTCGTGTCACATTTTGGAAATCAGTTCATTGTGCTATGGGAACCCAGCTTAATCTTAGTACCACTTTTCATCCTCAGTCTGACGGATAATCAGAGATGACTATTCAGACATTGGAGGACATCTTGAGGGCATGCGTCCTCAATTGGAAAGATGATTGGGAAGCCCAACTACCGTTGATTGAGTTCACGTATAATAATAGTTGGCATGCTTCGATAAGATAGCACCTTACGAGGCCTTGTACGGTCGTCGTTGTCGATCTCCTTTGTGTTGGGATGACTTGTCAGAGTCAATCGGCACTGAGCCCGATATCCTTATAGCCGCCCGTGAGAAGGTAGCTTTGATCAGGAGTCGTCTATTGACCGCTCAGAGTCGATAGAAATCATATGCAAATCATCGTCGTCGACCACTAGAGTTCGAGACAGGTGACCACGTGTTGGTCAAGGTATCCCCGAGTCGAGGTATTTTCTGTTTCGGAAAACGGGGGAAGTTGAGTCCGAGATTCATTGGACCGTTTGAGATTTTAGATCGAGTAGGCGAGTTAGCTTATCGATTGGCTTTACCTCCGGCGTTGAGCCAAATTCATATTGTGTTCCACGTCTCTCAATTGCGGAAGTATATTGCCGACCCGAGCCACATACTTCAGTTCGACGAAATCGAGATCGCGGATGATCATTCGTATGAGGAGCATCCTATATGAGTTTTAGAGCGGCGAATCAAACAGTTGAGGAACAAGACGATTTCTTTGATCAAGATTCAGTGGTCTAAACACGGAGTCGAAGAGGCTACTTGGGAAACCGAGGAGAGTATGTGGGAGAATTATCCCGAGTTGTTTGACCCTTAGTTTCGAGGACGAAACTCTTTTTAAGGGGGGAGTATGTAATGCCCGGTTGTAATTCATTCATTTTCATTCAGTATTAATCAGTCAGTAATTATCACTCAGTAATTTTCACTCATTACTAATCACTCATCATTCGTGATTCATTCATTTGCATTCACTATTGGCATGTTGCAACCGTATATCAGTTACCGATCGTCATTTTATCTCCGTTTATAGATCTAGATGGGAGTATTATCATTTTCATCGTGATTGGTAGTCTTGTACTGGAAGTATCATCTTTGGCATGTGTTGGACTTGTTCACTTTTACATATGTATGGTATGTCGGATCATTCATCAATCGTAGCGAGGAATCAGAGTCATCGGATTTTCACCTTGTCCATCAACGAGTTACGGCCGTAAGGATTGTCGGATACGGCTGTAACGGGCGTTCGTTGATTTCAGGCCATTTTGGATGAATAGGACTTACGGCCGTAAGGTTGCGGCATACGGCCGGAAGTTGAGCGGATACGGCCATACGTGTCGAGCAGGGTGCCCAGGCGTTTTTGGCCGAAGGCGAGTTACGGCCATAAGATGGGCAGGATATGGCCGTAAGGTGTGTTCGTTTTTTTCAGGTTGTGCCGGACGAGAGAGACTTACGGCCGTAAGGGTTGCGGCATACGGCCATAAGACGAGGAAGCTATGGCCGTAAGGCTTGGCCGGATACGGCCGTACGTTACAGGCAGGGTGCCTGGTCATTTTCGATGAAGGGGGCTTATGCCCGTAAGTTTGGCCGGTTACGGTCGTATCGGTCAAGTTACACCCGTAAGGTGTGCGGGTACGGCCGTATGGATGTCGGCAGGTGTTTTAGACGAGGGCGAGTTACGCCCATAAGTCAGGTGCGGATACGGCCGTAAGGCTGTCGGCAGGTGTTTGGACGAAGCCGAGTTACGGCTGTACGAGTTGGCTGGTTACGGCCGTGAGGCCGTTGACCTGGGATATTACGGCCGTAAGAAGGCCGAGTTACGGCCGTAACTTCCGGCAGTTTATAAGGACTTGGCCGGGACTTTTTCATCATTTTCACCATTTCTTTCATCTTGTCCGAGAGAGAGAGCTTGAGGGAGGGATTTTCCATCATCAATCACAACGGTATTCAGTGTTCATCATCTTCATTCGTTTGGGGAGCTTGGATAGTCGTTTTAACACGTTTTCATCGGATCGAAGTGCATGGATCTTCAAAGGTAATATTCTTCAACATCTTGGATTTCGATTTTGTATTGAGATATGATGTTTTAGACGTTAAAATCATGTTGTATGAAGTGATGTACGCATGATTATGGATATATATATGATTATTCATTGGATTATGGAAGGATTATTCAAGAACACTTTGAATATTAAGTTGGATTTGGGGGTTTTCGATTAATTGTTGTTGAAATCACGAATTTGGATATTCATGTTTGGATTATTGATCGTATTGAAGATGTTTTGTTGGTGTGAAACACTTCTTGGGGATTTAATGTTGGTATAATTGAGGATTTATTGTAAACAATCGGAGATGGGTCACAACGTGTTTGTTATAATGCCCCAATGAGCTTGGTTTAGTCGTATCGACATTTTGATGTTGGTTATCATCATGTTTGATTCGTATGTTGAACGGATTGTTCGAAATTGTATTATTCAAGGTTGTTCGAGCGACCGACATCTCATTTAGGACGTTGTTCGTAGAAGGACATTCGTCATCGGTGTTGGGTAAGTTAATTCTTACTCGGTTAAAAGGATATTCATTCCTTTTTTTGTTGTTCATACATAATCATAACTCATTCATCATTGTATTAACCGTATTGAGACTTGTAATTGTCGAATAATCACTTCATTAACGAGGAACGGCGGTTCCAATCATTTCATTGAACTATCATTCACTTCACTATTATTTTCATCTCGGCGAGTCAATCTTGACCTTGTCGGATTATTATTCATTGATATTCATTATGGTCATTCTCGTTCATATGACCTTCTGGGTTCATATTGTGTGGCCGGGTGCGGATGTGTGGAATTTTTAGTCGAGCACGCGATGGTCATGTATTGGGATCGATACATTGGACTGTGCACACGGTAACGATTACCTCCGTGAGACTAATTAGGTACAAGGACGGGTGTGTCCGGTCATTCGTCTTGTACACTTGCACAGAACATTACGGGCGTACTATCATACTCCTCTTCAGCTCAATTCATAACTAAGGATATTTCATAACGAAATATATCTCATGATTGTGTATTTTCAACCCTTGAGGATTGTTCTTTTGTGTAACTGACCCCCGTTGGGGATATTGTTTTCAGGTCGTGGAAAGTTAAAAGCACGGGAATAGAACGTTGACGGTGAAGAGTCCCAGTGATACTAGTAGGGGGCCCCAATCCTTTCAGTCATTCATGTTGTCGTCATTTATTTTTCCGCTGCAGATTTCCATTTGGATACTCCGTTTCATTCAGTGTTGTGTATTTTATCTTCATATAAAATATACATGTATTCGGTATTATCTTGGGTGTGTTATAATGAAACTCCTCATCGGAGTAATTGATAATATAATGTGGTTCGGTACTACTATTATATTATTTAATTCATTAATTTTCATTCGCCTGGTGGGTCCCAGTCGGGGGTCCACGGCACTGTAATATCTGCCTAGTTTGGGGTGTTACACACGAGGTTTAACAGCTTCCCACCAATTAGCGGCATCTTTGTCAAGAAGGTACTGAGTGATAGGTACCGTCCGCTCTTCAGGACAATCGACAACCTCGAATATCTTTCCCAACTGGAAAAGCCAACCATCTCAGCCCAACGCATCCGCAACACCAACGAATCGAGGGGGATTCATACGAATTACTTCCTGAAGCCATTGATTTACACTGACGTTCTGAGTCATGTCAATGTTGCATTGAACCGCCTGGGTCAAATGAGTCATCTTTGTTGCTACTTGTTGCAGTATAGTAGCAACACCAGTACCAATATCATTCCCGGCAACATTCTCTCGATTCCGCATCTGATCCCCATGGTCATCGACACCACAGTTACAACCACGACCTCTGCCCCTCGGCATACTAACAAGCAACAACCTATCGCAACGAAAGATCATAACACATACCAAAGATATCCTACATCTCTGTCTTCAATCAAACACAATTAAATCACATACATTATGATTTAATCTAAACTAGAGCACAAAATATAAACCATCATCCCAACAATTTAGATTTAGAATATTATTGATATATGAATTATAAATGCAATGAAATCAAAATCATTCATTATATCAAAACCATCTTCTGTACGGGTCCCGCACCGGAACCCACCAGGCTGAAAACTATTTTATAAAATGTTCAAAAAGGCCGATGACGGTAATACTTTCCAAATACTCACAAAAGTCATTTTCCAAATACCAAATGCCGTCATAAAATACCATTTGAAATTACAAGGTGAAGACTATATATATATATATATATATATATATATATATATATATATATATAACTCAATAGTTTCAAAATGTATGTTAAGCCACCCCTTAAACGTACCGACAAAAGAGTTAGGAAAAAGGGTTAACGAAATAACCTAAGTTTACGAGATACCCGAAAGGTCATTTTAAAATACACACGATTTGGCAAAAATACCGAAAATCATTTTGAAATATACACACGCAGCGGATAAGAACACAATTCAAAATACACATTATCACACAAAATAATTATTATCACTGGACAATACACATAGAATACGGTCACAAAAGGTCAGCCTAACAATCACAAAAGTTAGACCTACGGGCAAAATGCAATTCCCGAGCTTCTGCCCAGACTGATTAGTGTGTGCTTCAACAGAGATTTAGCGTGCGCTAGCCATGCCACGTTAGCGCGCGCTAGCCCCACACTTGACGTGCGCTAACTGTTCTAATCCAGCAACATGTTCATTAACATATACCAAATAATACCAAAAGTTGAAGGTTACAAATAAACAACAACATACGAATCCAAACGCCGACAGTTCACATCATTATGACATTGCACAAATAACCATCAGAGGTTAAATAACATTCCAAACTGATCGGTCAAGAGAACTATCTCGACGAGAGCACACCGAATGAATCAACGTTCACACCATTACCATAATCACAACTCTGAGCATTATAGCCAAAATAATAACATCCTCACTACATACCTTTTAACCGAAATTCATGAAACCGAAAAGTTGAAAGTGAAAGTTACATCTCAAGTAAACTTTTGATAGACCTCGTTTGAGTATTTAAAAATCAAATTTTGAAAATTGTAATGCAAGATGAAAATAAAATATATGTAGTTTGAATTCTCAAAATTTTCGGTCTCAAGGTCATCATACGAAAATCAAACCTTTTTCCTTCTTGAAGGATGTTTTAGAATAAAATTTACGTGACTCTCCAAAACATTTAAAGTTTTAAAATATCACATTGATAACCTTTCCTTGCATAATCACGCTAAAACATTACTCCTGTAAAAACAATTTATACAAGGATACATATACACATATATACATATACATCTGTATATTTACAAAAATCAAACAAGCATGGAGTATGTATTCACGATTTACATTTAAACTCCACATCATAACATAAAAATCATACAAGCTCATGTAACACGAGACACAACAAAGTAGGAATACTTACATCCACAGATCGCATGAAGATGATGGCTGCACCTCTATACTAATCACAACCGACATCTCAGACGACGCGTCGCGATGCTACTTAGTCAGACAAAATCTAACAAGACAAGACAAGACCCGACAACACACAACTCAACCCGAAAGCCTAGGTTTCCTCAACCTAAGCTTCGATACCATATTCTGTGACACACCAAACCACTCGGGAATATTACAGCGCCGCAGACCCTCTCCGTGAGGATCTACCAGGCTAAAAGCGGAAAACACAATATAAAGATACATGCCAACATGGCTAATAACGACTCACTAGACTGATTTGGTCTTTTCCCCAACACATACATCAAATATACATAACTCTTCCTCAAAACACATACCCACGTAGGGTTGGAATGTATTAACATGCCCAAAAAACGGGAGAACCACACAATAGGGAACCAAACAATAAGGTTCTACCAATAGTCAACAACTGGTCTTCATGTGATTAGTATCGTCGTCTTCCATCATCCTTCGTATCGATCCTGTGATTCGCTCCCCAGCAACCTGCAAGTACCTGGACGCAATACAGACATCCACCCCCCGAATACTCGGGGGTTAGCAAAACTCCACTATTTTGCTAGTGCAAGTATAAAATACGAATACAAGCCATACATATCATACTCCAAGGACATAATAATCATGAACACACTTCCTGAGGTAAATCACTTGATCAAAATGGTCCAATCGAAAGATAGGGGTAAACCCGATATTCATATTGTAAAACATTTTACGATGTCGAGAGTTTTGAAACATTTGGGATTTAAGAATTCTCAAGCCTTTCGAAACCATTTAGGGACACAGCCCAAAAGTCATTTTTCCAAAATACAATTATCATAACAACACACGGGGTCTACGACCCAATCATACCATTCCGGTCAAAAGCTCGGCGTCCACGACTTAATCCTATGTATCAACATATTCCCGGGGCTTATTCGCGTCCCGTGCTAACAAGCCACGGACCTAAGATGCTCTGGAAGAACATACCCAAGTGAATAACCCAATAGGGAATCATATCAAATCACATGTCTCTGTAACAACATTCACATAACCATAATCATACGTACGTTCATAGTTATCCTGGCACCGCACTAACAAGTTACGAACCTCGGAGCCTCCACGAGACATACCCGATTGGACAACCCATGACACGTACATCACATCACCAAATCACAACCATAAGTTATCCCGGCATCGCACTGACAAGCTACGAACCTCGTAGTCCTCGCAAGACAAACCCGATGGATAACTCCACAAGTTATCCCAGCATCGGGCTAGCAAGCCCCGAACCTCGGAGTCGCCACAAGACATACCCGTTGGATAATCCTACGGTCCTGCCCGACCCATACTAGAAAGTATGAATCCCGGAGATTCAACAATCTTACCCGGTGGCACAATCACTTACATCAATCACATAGCAACAAGCAAAATACCAATACCAAACAATGCTAAGCACCTCAACCTCCTTACAAAGGAGTACCAAGTAATATCACACAATGCCAATAATCACTGAACAAGTACATGTATCAATACACAATCTTCGACAAGTGATTTACGATCTACTATATTCACAAAGTGTGATTATAACATCTTCCAACATACAACACATATTCCGAATATACATTTATCCACGAAGCATACGAGTTATCTTGGAGAAAACCCTTTTTATCGAGAATATACCAATCCTTTTAAAGTTCATGAAAACATTCAAGTTCCACATATAATCAATCACTATCACGTCTAGGAAACACGAACTATATGGGAAAGATACTTGCCTCGATACCGCGAGCAATGGAACAACGAACGGACACGGTCGGATAGCCCTTGAACATCCAAAGACGGACAAGAATCCGACAACCCCATGAATACTACGAAGGTAACACCAACACGAATAAATAACACTAATCGGAATCCGATTCGATCCTAAAAACAACAAGGATCTATGTGTTCTCAAGGAAATCAAGAATCATTGTTCCGGGTGATACAAAATCAATAAATGATTTGTCAAACCAAAATCCACGGCCAAGACAATCAATAATACTCAACAAATCGGATGAGATTGGGTAAAAATCACCAAAACCAAGGAAAACCCCCAAAATTCAAGAAACTAGGGTTCTAAGAAGAGATTACCTTGATTTGAGCAAAGGAGATGATTAGATGTTGTTAAACACCTACAAATCCACTCCAAGATGAAGCTTGATGATGAAGATCGCCCAAAATCTCCTATAGAACTCGTTTCGCACGGAAAGAGATGAAGAAGAGTGAGAAATGACGAAGTGAAGTCTGTTGTCCAGTATTTATACTGGACAGTTATTAGCGTGCGCTAAGCACACACATTCGCGCGCACTAACGAGGTTAACACCCCAGAACACTCTGCCTTTAACACGGTTAGCCTGGACTAGCCAATATACGTAGCGTGTGCTAATGGGTCACGAAACCAGTCCAATAGCTCCTGGACAGATTTGCACCTACCAGGTAGCGTGCGCTAGCAAGAACAATTAGCGTGCGCTAAGCAGTCGATAGCGTGCGCTAGCTAGCAACCTTAGCGTGCGCTAACGAGACTCCAATCCCAGTCGAGTAGCTCCTGGACTGCCTCTGGACTGCCAGTTAGCGTACACTACATGCCTGGTAGCGTGCTCTAACAACAGCACAGTAGCGCGCACTACACTACAAGCGGTAGTGTGCGCTACACTGAAATGAGTCAAAAATACATGCAATGATCCGGAATGGAAATCAAGCATGTGTCAGATCATGATATGACCATACGTGGCACAACATTCCAAAGACATGGACAATGCCAATCCGATAATATGCAGAAAAACTCAACGAAACTGGAACAAAGATCTCGGGTATTACATTCTACCCCTCTTAAAAGAAGTTTCGTCCCCGAAACTTGAAACATAGAACGATAGATGCAAAACAATCCCAGATAACACACGTTATCCGTTGCCGACAACCCGCAACGAATCACATGAAGCATGTGGCTGCTACTACCCATATCGCTACGCCAGAATGATAACAATGCGCAACGAACAAAATCAATATGGTTGACCAACCCGAACAGTACATCAATCAAAACGCGAGCTAATCGCTGAACAAATACGAAAGTTCACAACCCAAGGGTCGGAAGATCGAAAACGAAACTAATTTCCCGAACTTAAGGGAAATTACAAAGTGACCCAGATGCCAAAAAAATCACGGCGAGATCAACAAAAACCGGACAACAAACGATCGAACCACAATGATTGAGACAACAGTCGAATAATCATATTCGAATCATAACGAACAATAAAAATCAAATGATAATATGAGGTCTGGTAAAATCGACAAGATACTCCTCTACATAAGATTCACACGAACGAAACCGGATTCGGAAAAGTCACAACGACAAACAGATCATTCCGAAATAATACCACAACTCGTTCGAACAACAAAAGTAAAGAATAAAACATGTTCAGAAAATATCCACGAATACAAACGAGTCGATAGAGATGAAAATACAGAAATTCAAAATCCGATCCACTTCGAATAAAAGAAGTTTATCTCCGAAATTCAAAACAACAAAGCAAGGAAATAACATAACATACAACTGATAGACCACGCCCCTCAGGGACTCCTCGGAGTCGATCCTGATATCAGTACTCAAGTCCGTACCTCGGAAGGCTCCGTGCCCAACTCGCAAAAATGAACTCGGTGTCCCTCGATTCCGCACCTGTAACACGTTACTAGCGAAGAAGGACAATGTGCACGAACATGTCCCGATACATTGCAGTTAAAACATCTCCTGGCTTTACCAGGAGTCAAAGCAGATGACTTAGAACTCCCAGTCCCACGCATCGAGCGATGGAGCTTCACAGCGGAAAGGCTACGATGTTGCAAACTAGAAACACCACCTCATGTACTGTCCACAAGGTCATCGGACTTTCTCTGCTTCTTCAACTTGGGCACACGCTCCGACGATAATGAAGCTAGTTCACAGGCTAAGGCTCGATCTTGATAGTCCCTCAACGAAGTGCAACTGAATCCCAACATATATACAAGCGAATCTCCGGCTTCATCCGTCTGTCAAAGTGAAGGATCCTCTCTTCCTCGGTTCTCACCCGATCTCGCACAAAACTGAGTTGCTTGCTATAGTCGTTGATAGCCTGCGACACCGATATATCTTGCGGTTCTGCCAAATAAAATTCATGAATCCTCTGCTCTCTAATCGGTTTCGGACAGAACTTAGCTTCCATAAATGCCTGGAACTCCGCCACGTGACAGCATAATCACGAGGTTTAACAACTTCCCACCAATTAGGAGCATCTTTGTCAAGAAGGTACTGAGCGATAGGTACCGTCCGCTCTTCAGGACAATCGAAAACCTCGAATATCTTTCCCAACTGGAAAAACCAACTATCTCATCCCAACGCATCCGCAACACCAACGAATCGAGGGGAATTCATATGAATTACTTCCTGAAGCCATTGATTTACACTGACGTTCTGAGTCGCGTCAGTGTTGCGTTGAACCGCCTGGGTCAAATGAGTCATCTTTGTTGCAGTATAGTAGCAACACCAATACCAATATCATTCCCGGCAATATTCTCTCGATTCCACATCTGATCCCCGTGGTCATCGGCACCACAGTTACAACCACGACCTATCGCAACGAAAGATCATAACACATACCAAAGATATCCCACATCTCCGTCTTCAATCAAACAAAATTAAATCACATACATTATGATTTAATCCAAACTAGAGCATTAAATACAAACCATCATCCCAACAATTTAGATTTATAATATTATTGCTATATGAATTATAAATGCAATGAAATCAAAATCATTCATTATATCAAAACCATCTTCTGTACGGGTCCCCCACCAGAACCCACCAGGCTGAAAACTATTTTAAAAAATGTTCAAAAATGCCAAAAAGGCCGATGACGGTAATACTTTCCAAATACTAACAAAAGTCATTTTCCAAATACCAAATACCGTCATAAAATACCATTTGAAATTACAAGGCGAAGACGTAAAACTCAATAGTTTCAAAATGTACATTAAGTCACCTCTTAAACGTACCGACAAAAGAGTTAGGAAAAAGGGTTAATGAAATTACCCAAGTTTACGAGATACCCAAAAGATCATTTTAAAATACACATGATTTGCCAAAAATACCGAAAAGTCATTTTGAAATATACACATGCAGCGGATAAGAACACAGTTCAAAATACACATAATCACACACAATAATTGTTATCACTGGACAATACACATAGAATACGGTCACAAACGGTCAGCCTAACAATCACAAAAGTTAGACCTACGGCCAAAATGCAATTCCCGAGCTTCTGCCTAGACTGATTAGTGTGTGCTCCAACAGAGACTTAGCGTGCGCTAGCCATGCCACGTTAGCGCGCGCTGGCCCCACACTTGGCGTGCGCTAACTGTTCTAATCCAGCAACATGTTCATGAACATATACCAAATAATACCAAAAGTTGAAGGTTACAAATAAACAACAATATATGAATCCAAACGCCGACAGTTCACATCATTATGACATTGCACAAATAACCATCAGAGGTTTAATAACATTCCAAACCGAGTCTCCACTTCTCGGTCAAGGGAACTATCTCGACGAAATCACACCGAACGACTCAACGTTCACACCATTACCTTAATCACAACTCTGAGCATTATAGCCAAAATAATAACATCCTCACTACACACCTTTTAACCGAAATTAATGAAACTAAAAAGTTGAAAGCGAAAGTTACATCTCAAGTAAACTTTTGATAGACCTCGTTTTAGTATTTAAAAACCGAATTTTGAAAATTGCAATGCAAGATGAAAATAAAATATATGTAGCTTGAATTCTCAAAATTTTCGGTCTCGAGGTCATCATACGAAAATCAAAAAAATTTCCTTCTTGAAGGATGTTTTAGAATAAAATTTACGTAACTCTCCAAAACATTTAAAGTTTTAAAATATCACAGTGATAACCTTTCCTTGCGTAATCACGCTAAAACATTACTCTTGTAAAAACAATTTATACAAGGATACATATACACATATATACATATACATCGGTATATTTACAAAAATCAAACAAACATGGAGTATGTATTCACGATTTACATTTAAACTCCACATCATAACACAAAAATCATACAAGCCCGTGTAACACGAGACACAACAAAGTAGGGCTGCACCTCTATACTAATCACAACCGACATCTCAGATGACGCGTCGCGACACTACTCAGTCAGACAAAATTTGACAATACAAGACAAGACCCGACAACACACAACTCAACCCGACAGCCTAGGTTTCCTCAACCTAAGCTTCGATACCATATTCTGTAACACCCCCAAACCACTCGGGAATATTACAGCGCCGTAGACCTTCTCTGTGAGGATCTACCAGGCTAAAAGCGGAAATCACAATATATAAATACATGCCAACATGGCTAATAACGACTCACTAGACCGATTTGGTCTTTTCCACAACACACACATCAAATATACATAACTCTTCCTCAAAACACATACCCATGCAGGGTTGGAATGTATTAATATGCCCAAAAAATGGGAGAACCACACAACAGGGAACCAAACAATAAGGTTCTACCAATAGTCAACAATTGGTCTTCATGTGATTAGTATCGGCGTCTTCCATCATCCTTCGTATCGATCCTGTGATACGCTCCCCAGCAACCTGCAAGTACCTGGACGCAATACAGACATCCACCCCCCGAATACTCGGGGGTTAGCAAAACTCCACTGTTTTGCTAGTGCAAGTATAAAATACGAATACAAGCCATACATATCATACTCCAAGGACATAATAATCATGAACACACTTCCCGAGGTAAATCACTTGATCAAAACGGTCCAATCGAAAGATAAGGTAAACCCGATATACATATTGTAAAACATTTTACGATCTAGGGAGTTTTGAAACATTTGGAATTTAAGAATTCTCAAGCCTTTCGAAACCATTTAGGGACATAGCCCAAAAGTCATTTTCCCAAAATACAATTATGATAACAAGAAACGGGGTCTACGACCCAATCTTACCATTCCGGTCAAAAGCTCGGGGTCCACGACCCAATCATACGTATCAACATATTCCCAGGGCTTATTCGCGTCCCGTGCTAACAAGCCACGGACCTCAGATGCTCCCGCAGAACATACCCGAGTGAATAACCCAATAGGGAATCATATCAAATCACACGTCTCCGTGACAACAGTCTGATAACCATAATCATACGTATGTTCATAGTTATCCTGGCACCACACTAACAAGTTACGAACCTTGGAGCCTCCACGAGACATACCCGATTGGACAAACCATGACACGTACATCACATAACCAAATCACAACCATAAGTTCTCCCGGCATCACACTAACAAGCTACGAACCTTGGAGTCCCCGCAAGACATACCCGATGGATAACTCCACAAGTTATCCCGACATCAAGCTAGAAATCCCCGAACCTCGGAGTCCCCACAAGACATACCCGTTGGATAACCCTGCGGTCCCGGCCAACCCATACTAGCAAGTATGAATCCCGGAGATTCAACAATCTTACGCGGTGACACAATCACTTACGTCAATCACATAGCAACAAGCAAAATACCAATACCAAACAATGCTAAGCACCTCAACCTCCTTAAAAAGGAGTACCAAGTAATATCACACAATGCCAATAATCACTGAACAAGCACACGTATCAATACACAATCCTCGACAAGGAATTTACGATCTACTATATTCACGAAGTGTGATTATAACATCTTCCAACATACAACACATATTCTGATTATACATTTATCCACGAAGCATACGAGTTATCTCGGAGAAAAATGTTTTTATCGAGAATGTACCGATCCTTTTAAAGTTCATTAAAACATTCATGTTCCACATATAATCAATCACTAACTATCACGTCTACGAAACACGAAGTGTATGGGCAAGATACTTGCCACGATACCGCGAGCAACAGAACAACGAACGGACACAGTCGGATAGCACTCGAACTTCCAAAGACGACCAAGAATTCGGCAACCCCACGAATACTATGAAGGCAACACCAACACGAATCAATAACACTAATCGAAATCTGAATCGATCCTGAAAACAACAAGGATCTATGTGTTCTCAAGGAAATCAAGAATCATTGTTCCGGGTGATACAAAATTAATAAATGATTTGTCAAACCAAAAGCCACGGCCAAGACAATCAATAATACTCAACCAATCGGATGAGATTGGGTAAAAATCACCAAAACCAAGGAAAACCCCAAAAATTCAAGAAACTAGGGTTCTAAGAAGAGATTACCTTGATTTGAGCAAAGGAGATGATTAGATGTTGTTAAACACCTACAAATCCACTCCAAGATGAATCTTGATGATAAAGATCGCCCAAAATCTCCCTTAGAACTTGTTTTGGATGGAAAGAGATGAAGAAGAGTGAGAAATGACGAAGTGAAGTCTGTTGTCCAGTATTTATACTGTACAGTTATTAGCGTGCGCTAAGCACACACATTCGCGCGCGCTAACGAGGTTAACACCCCATAACACTCCGCCTTTAACACGGTTAGCCTGGACTAGCCAATATACGTAGCGTGTGCTAACGGGTCACGAAACCAGTCCAGTAGCTCTTGGATAGATCTGCACCTACCAGGTAGCGTGCGCTAGCAAGAACAATTAGCTTGCGCTAAGCAGTCGATAGCGTGCACTATCTAGCAACCTTAGCGTGTGCTAACGAGACTCCAATCCCAATCGAGTAGCTCCTGGACCGCTAGTTAGTGTGTGCTACATGCCTGCTAGCATGCTCTAACAATAGCACAGTAGTGCGCGCTACACTACAAGCGGTAGCGTGCGCTACACTGAAATGAGTCAAAAACACATGCAATGATCCGGAATGGAAATCAAACACGTGTCAGCTCATGACACGACCATACGTGGCACAACATTCCAAAGACATGGACAACGCCAATCCGATAATATGCAGAAAAACTCAATGAAACTGGAACGAATATCTCGGGTATTACATTCTACCCCTTTTAAAAGAAGTTTCGTCCCCGAAACTTGAAACATAGAACGATAGACGCAAAACAATCCCAGATAACACATGTTACCCGTTGCCGACAACCCACAACGAATCACATGAAGCATGTGGCTGCTACTATCCATATCGCTATGCCAGAATGAAAACAAACGCGAGCTAATCGCTGAACAAATACGAAAGTTCACAGCCCAAGGGTCGGAAGATGGAAAACGAAACTAATTTCCCGAACTTAAGGGAAATTACAAAGTGACCCAGATGCCAAAAAAATCACATCGAGATCAATAAAAACCGGACAACAAACGATCGAACCACAATGATTGAGACAACAGTCGAATAATCATATTCGAATCATAACGAACAACAAAAATCAAATGATAATATGAGGTCTGGTAAAATCGACAAGATACTCCTCTACATAAGATTCACAGGAACGAAACCGGATTCGGAAAAGTCACAACGACAAACAGATCATTCCGAAATAATACCACAACTCGTTCGAATAACAAAAGTAAAGAATAAAACAAGTTCAGAAAATATCCACGAACACAAACGAGTCGATAGAGATGAAAATACAGAAATTCAAAATCCGATCCACTTCGAATAAAAGAAGTTTATCTCCGAAATTCGAAACAACAAAGCAAGGAAATAACATAACATACAACTGATAGACCACGCCCCTCAGGGACTCCTCGGAGTCGATCCTGATTTAAGTACTCAAGTCCGTACCTCGGAAGGCTCGATGCCCAACTCGCAAAACTGAACTCAGTGTCCCTCGATTCCGCACCTGTAACACGTTACTGGCAAAGAAGGACAATGTGCACGAACATGTACCAACACATTGCTGTTAAAACATCTCCTGGCTTTACCAGGAGTCAAAGCAGACGACTTAGAACTCCCAGTCCCACGCATCGAGTGATGGAGCTTCATAGCGGAAAGGCTACGATGTTGCAAACTAGAAACACCACCTCATGTACTATCCACAAGGTCATCGGACTTTCTCTGCTTCTTGGACTCGGGCACATGCTCCGACGATACCGAAGCTAGTTCACAGGCTAAGGCTCGATCTTGATAGTCCCTCAACGAAGTGCATGTGAATCCCAACATATATACAAGCGAATCTCCAGCTTTATACGTCTGTCAAAGTGAAGGATCCTCTCTTCCTAGGTTCTCACCCGATCTCGCACAAAACTGAGTTGCTTCCTATAGTCGTTGATAGCCTGCGACACCGATATATCTTGCGGTTCTACCAAATAAAATTCATGAATCCTCTGCTCTCTAATCGGTTTCGGACAGAACTTCGCTTCCATAAATGCCTGGAACTCTGCCACGTGACAACATGATCACGAGGTTTAACAGCTTCCCACCAATTAGCAGCATCTTTGTCAAGAAGGTACTGAGCGATAGGTACCGTCCGCTCTTTAGGACAATCGACAACCTCGAATATCTTTCCCAACTGGAAAAGCCAACCATCTCAGCCCAACGCATCCGCAACACCAACGAATCGAGGGGGATTCATATGAATTACTTCCTGAAGCCATTGATGTACACTGACGTTCTGAGTCGCACCAGTGTTGCGTTGAATCGCCTGGGTCAAATGAGTCATCATTGTTGCTACTTGTTGCAGTATAGTAGCAACACCAGTACCAATATCATTCCCGGCAACATTTTCTCGATTCCACATCTGATCCCCGTGGTCTTCGGCACCACAGTTACAACCACGACCTCTGGCCCTCGGCATACTAACAAGCAACAACCTATCGCAACGAAATATCATAACACATACCAAAGATATCCCACATCTCCGTCTTCAATCAAACAAAATTAAATCACATACATTATGATTTAATCCAAACTAGAGCACAAAATACACACCATCATCCCGACAATTTAGATTTATAATATTATTGCTATATGAATTATATATGCAATGAAATCAAAATCATTCATTATATCAAAACCATCTTCTGTACGGGCCCCCCACTGGAACCCACCAGGCTGAAAACTATTTTAAAAAATGTTCAAAAATGCCAAAAAGGTTGATGACGGTAATACTTTCCAAATATTCACAAAAGTCATTTTCAAATACCAAATACCGTCATAAAATACCAATTGAAATTACAAGGCGAATACGCAAAACTCAATAGTTTCAAAATGTACGTTATGCCACCCCTTAAACGTACCGACAAAAGAGTTAGGAAAAATGGTTAACGAAATTACCCAAGTTTACGAGATACCCAAAAGGTCATTTTAAAATACACATGATTTGCCAAAAATACCGAAAAGTCATTTTGAAATATACACACGGAGCGGATAAGAACACAGTTCAAAATACACATAATCACACACAATAATTGTTATCACTGGACAATACACATAGAATACGGTCACAAACGGTCAGCCTAACAATCATAAAAGTTAGACCTACGGCCAAAATGCAATTCCCGAGCTTCTGCCCAGACTGATTAGTGTGTGCTCCAATAGAGACTTAGCGTGCGCTAGCCATGCCACGTTAGCGCGCGCTAGCCCCACACTTGGCGTGCGCTAACTGTTCTAATCCAGCAACATGTTCATGAACATATACCAAATAGTACCAAAAGTTGAAGGTTACAAATAAACAACAACATACGAATCTAAACGACAACAGTTCACATCATTATGACATTGCACAAATAACCATCAGAGGTTAAATAACATTCCAAACTGAGTCTCCACTTCTCGGTCAAGATAACTATCTCAACGAGAGCACACCGAACGACTCAACGTTCACACCATTACCTTAATCACAACTCTGAGCATTATAGCCAAAATAATAACATCCTCACTACATACCTTTTAACCGAAATTCATGAAACTGAAAAGTTGAAAGAGAAAGTTACGTCTCAAGTAAACTTTTGATAGACCTCGTTTTTGTATTTAAAAATCAAATTTTGAAAATTGCAATGCAAGATGAAAATAAAATATATGTAATTTGAATTCTTAAAATTTTCGGTCTCGATGTCATCATACGAAAAACAAACATTTTTCCTTCTTGAAGGATGTTTTAGAATAAAATTAACGTAACTCTCCAAAACATTTAAAGTTTTAAAATATCACAGTGATAACCTTTCCTTGCGTAATCACGCTAAAACATTACCCTTGTAAAAACAATTTATACAAGGATACATATACATATATATACATATACATCGGTATATTTACAAAAACCAAACAAACATGGAGTATGTATTCACGATTTACATTTAAACTCCACATCATAACAAAGAAATCATAGAAGACATCTCAATATACTAATCACAACCGACATCTCAGACGACGCGTCGCGACACTACTCAGTCAGACAAAATTTGACAATACAAGACAAGACCCGACAACACACAACTCAACCCGGCAGCTTAGGTTTCCTCAACCTAAGCTTCGATACATATTCTGTAACACCCCCAAACCACTCGGGAATATTACAGCGCTGCAGACCCTCTTCGTGAGGATCTACCAGGCTAAAAGCGGAAATCACAATATATAAATACATGCCAACATGGCTAATAACAACTAACTAGACCGATTTGGTCTTTTCCATAACACACACATCAAATATACATAACTCTTCCTCAAAACACATACCCACACAGGGTTGGAATGTATTAACATGCCCAAAAAACGGGAGAACCACACAACAGGGAACCAAACAATAAGGTTCTACCAATAGTCAACAACGGGTCTTCATGTGATTAGTATCGGCGTCTTCCATCATCCTTCGTATCGATCCTGTGATACGCTCCACAGCAACCTGAAAGTACCTGGACGCAATACAGACATCCACCCCCCGAATACTCAGGGGTTAGCAAAACTCTACTATTTTGCTAGTGCAAGTATAAAATACGAATACAAGCCATACATATCATACTCCAAGGACATAATAATCATGAACACACTTCCCGAGGTAAATCACTTGATCAAAACGGTCCAATCGAAAGATAGGGGTAAACCAGATATACATATTGTAAAACATTTTACGATCTAGGGAGTTTTGAAACATTTGGAATTTAAGAATTCTCAAGCCTTTCGAAACCATTTAGGGACATAGCCCAAAAGTCATTTTCCCAAAATACAATTATGATAACAACACACGGGGTCTACGACCCAATCTTACCATTCCGGTCAAAAGCTCGGGGCCCACGACCCAATCATACGTATCAACATTTTCCCAGGGCTTATTCGCGTCCCGTGCTAACAAGCCATGGACCTCAGATGCTCCCGCAGAACATACCCGAGTGAATAACCCAATAGGGAATCAATCAAATCACATGTCTCCGTGACAACAGTCTCATAACCATAATCATACGTATGTTTATAGTTATCGTGGCACCACACTAACAAGTTACGAACCTCGGAGCCTCCACGAGACATACCTGATTGGACAACCCATGACACGTACATCACACAACCAAATCACAACCATAAGTTCTCCTGGCATCACACTAACAAGCTACGAACCTTGGAGTCCCCGCAAGACATACCCGATGGATAACTCCACAAATTATCCCGACATCAAGCTAGCAATCCCCGAACCTCGGAGTCCCCACAAGACATACCCGTTGGATAACCCTACGGTCCCGGCCGACCCATATTAGCAAGTATGAATCCCGGAGATTCAACAATCTTACGCGGTGACACAATCACTTACGTCAATCACATAGCAACAAGCAAAATACAAATACCAAACAATGCTAAGCACCTCAACCGCCTTAAAAATGAGTACCAAGTAATATCACATAATGCCAATAATCACTGAACAAGCACACGTATCAATACATAATCCTCGACAAGGGATTTACGATCTATTATATTCATGAAGTGTGATTATAACATCTTCCAACATACAACACATATTCTGATTATACATTTATCCACGAAGCATACGAGTTATCTCGTAGAAAAACCTTCTTATCGAGAATATACCGATCCTTTTAAAGTTCATTAAAACATTCATGTTCCACATATAATCAATCACTAACTATCACGTCTACGAAACACGAAGTGTATGGGCAAGATACTTACCTCGATACCGCGAGCAATGGAACAACGAACGGACACAGTCAGATAGCACTCGAACTTCCAAAGACGACCAAGAATTCGGCAACCCCACGAATACTATGAAGGTAACACCAACACAAATCAATAACACTAATCAGATTCTGAATCGATCCTGAAAACAACAAGGATCTATGTGTTCTCAAGGAAATCAAGAATCATTGTTCCGGGTGATACAAAATCAATAAATGATTTGTCAAACCAAAAACCACGGCCAAGACAATCAATAATACTCAACCAATTGGATGAGATTGGGTAAAAATCACCAAAACCAAGCAAAACCCCCAAAATTCAAGAAACTAGGGTTCTAAGAAGAGATTACCTTGATTTGAGCAAAAGAGATGATTAGATGTTGTTAAACACCTACAAATCCACTCCAAGATGAAGCTTGATGATGAAGATCGCCCAAATTCTCCCTTAGAACTCGTTCCTGATGGAAGGAGATGAATAAGAGTGAGAAATGACGAAGTGAAGTCTGTTGTCCAGTGTTTATACTGGACAGTTATTAGCGTGCGCTAAGCACATACATTAGCACGCACTAACGAGGTCAACGCCCCAGAACACTCCGCCTGTAACCCGATTAGTGCGCTAGCCAATTTGCATAGCGTGCGTTAATGGGTCACGAAACCAGTCCAGTAGCTCCTAGACAGATCTGCACCTACCAGGTAGCGTGCGCTAGCAAGAACAATTAGCGTGCGCTAAGCAGTCGATATCGTGCGCTAGCTACCAACCTCAGCGTGTGCTAACGAGACTCCAGTACCAGTCTAGTAGCTTTTGTACTGCCTTTGGACTGCCAGTTAGTGTGCGCTACATGCCCAGTAGTGTGCACTAACAATAGCACAGTAGCGCGCGCAACACTACAAGCGGTAGTGTGCGCTACACTGAAATGAGTCAAAAACTCATGCAATGATCTGGAATGGAAATAAACCATGTGTTAACTCATGACACGACCATACGTGGCACAACATTCCAAAGACAAGGAAAACGCCAGTCCGATAGTACGCAGAAAAACTCAATGAAACTGCAATGAAGATCTCGGGTACTACATGTCCAATGGCTAGTTTAGGCTTTGAAGCTTATAAATACCACTTTATAAGGTATTCACCAAACAACAACTTCAAGCAAAGTATACATACATCAGATATTGTTATATTCATTATTGTTGTTGTAATCGAGTTTAATTGATAAGAGTTCGAGTGTTTAATTCACTCAACCAAACACGAGAGAAAATAAAGGATTGTAGATTTAATTCGGTGTTATTAGGATCGTGGATCCGGCGTTGTTGGAATCATAATCTATATCCAAGAGAGGTTTTTCTAGTACCGATAGAAAGCTAGAAAGGTTGATTCCTTAACTGATAGTAAAGGAAAACTGTTTATCTTGGACTGACATAAAGACAAGATTGTAACGGTTTATCTTGGACCAATAGAAGACAAGATTGTAATGGTTTCCCTTGGACCGATAGAAGACAAGACGGAAAGGTTTATCTTAAGCCTATAGAAAATGATACGGAGAGAGGACGTAGCCGAACCTCTATATATCGTTGCATCATTTACATTCCGCACTTTATCGCTTCCGTAATCGCAAAAGAATTTTATATTCTTAGCTGCACTATTCTATCCCCCTTCAAGTGGCGGTACCAACCCAACACTATTACATCGTCGGAGGGGTCACTATCAGTGATCGCCTGTAGGCACCCCCTCGGTCTTCTTTGATGCAGGCAAGGCTTCTGATTCACTAATCAGAGCCTTGAGCTTGTTTCTCCAGGCACGCCCTTTCTCATACTTTTCCTGTTGTTCGGCTTTGGGTAACTATTGCACTTTTGGATGAGGACATTTATTTGCATAATGTCCTGGTTTTCTGCAATTATAATAGAGATTAGAATCTCCATATGAAGGGGATTCAGAACTTACCCTATTGAATGGCTTGGGCCTGTTTGGGGCCTTTCCAGATAATTTGATGAATTTCTTTTCATTCCAAAGGATTCGAATTTTTGAGTTAATTTGGAAATTTTGTTTTCTTTCGAGAGCTCAGTTCCCTCGCAAATGAGCTTGAGTTTTTCCCAGATTTATTTGGCTATCTTACATCTTTTTACCTTCAAGAATGTGCCTTTGTCAAGAGTGACAAATAGCGCATTCTTGGCAACATTGTCTATGTTTGCACACTTGCGATCATCGGCAATCCATTGATCGCGCTCCTTCTCGAGCATCTCCGCATAATTTTATGTTGGCCACTGAGTATACAGAATACAGCTTATAAATTGTTTAAGCAACAAGCTGTATGATTTTCAAATAGGAGTGCGTAGTGGAAGTCTTGAAACAGTAAGTTGCTGTTAATACAGCAACTTGATTTTCTCCTATTTGCTTGGTGCGTACAGGGTATGCAGTGTATATGTAACACCCCGATAAGGCGGCCATTACAGTTCCATGGACCCCACACTGGGATCCACCAGGCGATATCCAAAGTACAGATTAAATACACAATACATGTGATACCTAACCACAAAACATAGTACTTACTCCGATGTGGAGTTTACAGCAGTATGGCCTACGGCCTTATTACACACAGGATCCAAAACATAAGTATAATCCATATGGAGATGAATTATACCTTAAATAACAATACATTTGTTCAAACTTAAAATGAAACAGAAAAAATAACATTACACGGTACGAACATGACCGGACACGAAAGACTTGGGGCCCCCGAACTAGTATCCTTCGAACCCTTCGTCATCACCTTGATCTTCCCGTGCCTTGCCTTTTCCTCGACCTAAAATACAACACAAGTATTTCGCCCAACACAGGGTCAGATATACATGATAAATGATTCTCAAGATAGTATACAATTCACGTATATAAGATTTCAAGAATAACTCCCCGACTAACGAACATACCCCTCGGGCGTATGAACGCTCAGTCACAAAACTTCGAACACATCCAAGTATAAAAATGGACTGTGAGCGACTAAGATAGTATGGCTCGAGAGGGACATCACAGTACGCCCGATCCGAATATGTGTCAGTGCACATGTCCACCCCGTATACGGAATCCAGGATATATGTGGGACAATGTACCTAATTAGCCTCAACGAACTACGTCTCGTGTGCACAGCCTTTCACGGAAAAATATTCACGCATGACTATATATGTGCCCGGCTAAAAATCCTACACAACATCCAATCGGAACGTAGATATGACTCCGGATATGTCACGATGCAACATGACAACGAATTCAAAAATTCACAAAATCCGAATAAGGATCGAGGACTCACCGAGATGACAACAAGATCAACAATATCAAGGGTCCAAAAGTAACGAACTTGGGAATACAATCCCACGATGAAACGGGACATCATTAAGAACAACATCAAATCACAAGACACAAGTTTATAAGTGTTTCATATACACGAAATGCATAATCATCATAAGAATTCACACATCATTATAACCAAGCAAGATAACTTGCCTCAATACGGAGGCGTGTAAAGTCCTTCTTTGTCGAACGAACAGCCGGCCCTCGATTCAAAATTGGTTACTCGGACAATCAACCTTGAATGAAGTATATTTTATTCAATAATGCATTCATATGATCATCTATACCAAACTTCGACGAGACAACATCCTAATTCTCATTTGAGTAGTTCAACTTTAAGATGTTGAGTGTTACTCCAAGAACCTCATTCAATACCATTCTATTCTTACAATTGATTACAAGATGTTTACCAAATGTTTGCTGGATTAAGATGTTTTAACCAATAATCTCCTACTCTTTAAACTTATCAAGAACATCAAAAAGTAAAATTTGCACTTCAATCAATTACTTATGTTGAGTTAAGTAGTTATAATTCCATATTATGATCATGAAGACCACTACGGGTTCAACACTTTCCTTATAATCTTCTAGTTAACTTGGAAGTTTAAACATTACTCCTCTGGATTCACTTTAGCTTAGGTTCAAGAAGGTGATTCCATACTTCTAATGATCAACAAGGGTTTCTCAAAACATTTTATGGTAATTATTCCAAGAAGTTATTTACATCATAATGAAACAAAGATTATTAGTAGTCTATTGGTGTTATTAGTCCGGGAATAAGAGTTTGGTTTAACTAAACATGATCATCATCATTTAAGATACTAAGAACACAACCTTACAAAACCCTTAACTATCATATTCATCATTAAGTTTGTTGGAAGCTTAACTATGAACATGTTTAGCTTGATTAAATCATCACTAGGTGGAGTATACTTAATCACTATAATTATAACTATGAGATTATAGGGTTAAAACGTATGACATACCTTCAGAATTGAAGAACAATACACCAAGACCACAAGAACACAATCTAAGCTTCAAGAATGACTCCAACTCCCAATCAACAAGCTCCAAAATCCAAATGTAAAGCTCAAACACAAGTTGGAAGAAGGTAAATTTGATCTAGGGGTGCAGGAGGATGATTATCTAAGTGAAAACTCAGAGTTTGGTCGTGCAAAATGAAAGACACAAGCTGTCTTTTTATAACAAAGACACTGCTACGACGCTACCGACGGATTACGACGTAAGCTCGGCCCGCATGCTACTGGACTGAAACACGAACATCGTTATGTACGTTACCTATCAACGCATTACGTACGTAACGTAGGTCAACTAGATTGCCTCCAAAAGATCAGATATTCGAATCCTGTCCGGCCCTACACGCCGAAAGTTGAGATCGGATATGATTACACTAGTTACGTACGTAACAAGCACACTTTTACGTACGTAAAGAACTAAGCATAACGTACGTTATGTTTAAGGATTAGCGTACGTTATACCCAGGTTAGTAGCTAAAAAAAATGTATTAATCTATGCGACGTTGAGAATCCAATTATAGTGCGAGTGATCGTTATTATTATGTTTATTTATGATATATTCCAATATCAATAACAATACACAAATGCAACAAGAGTACAACAGTATTTGAATTATCCGAACGATACAACAGTAAGTAAGAATTTCCGTCGGATATTACATACTCCCCCCCTTAAAAGGGGTTTCGTCCTCGAAACTAAGGGGTAAACAATTCAGGATACCTCTCTTGAATGCTTCTCTCCGTCTACCACGTGGCTTCCTCGACCCCGTGTCGTGACCACTGAACCTTCAGTAGGGGAATCGTCTTATTACGCAGTTGTTTGATCCTCCTCTCAAGTATTCGTACGAGGCGCTCCTCATACGAATGATCCTCCGCTAAATTGATCTCATCGAACTGAAGTACATGACTCGGGTCAGCGACGTATTTCCTTAACTGAGAGACATGGAACACGTTATGAATTCGGATCAGGGCTGGTGGTAAAGCCAGGCGATAGGCTAAATCGCCCACTCGGTCCAAAACCTCAAACGGCCCGATATACCTCGGACTCAGCTTGCCTCTCTTCCCAAAACGAAAAACTCCTCGAGTAGGGGACACCTTCATTAGTACATGGTCGCCGACCTCGAACTCAAGCGCGCCGGCGGTTGTCTGCGTAGGACTTCTGTCGGCTTTGAGCCGTCAACAAACGACTCCTAATTAGGGCGATCTTCTCACGGGCTGCTAACAACATATCGGGTTCCGTACCCAGGGTTTCAGATGGATCGTCCCAACACAGAGGGGATCTACTATGACGGCCATACATTGCTTAATAAGGTGCCATCGAATAGAAGTGTGCCACTATTATTATAAGTGAATTCCACCAAGGGTAGTTGGGCCTCCCAATCATCCTTCCAATCGAGAACGCACGCCCTCAAGATATCCTCTAAAGTTTGGATAGTTCTCTCGGTCGACCATCCGTCTGCGGGTGAAATGTTGTCTTTGAAGTTCAAATGCGTACCCATCGCACGATGAATCGCTTTCCAAAATGTGACACGAATCGCCCGTCACGATCCGATACAATACTCTTAGGGGTACCATGTAACCTTACAATTTCTTTGATAAATAGTTGGGCCAATCTCTCGGGTCCCCAAGTATCTTTAATCTCCAGAAAGTGGGCTGATTTGGTCAAACGATCCACAATCACCCAAATCGTATTCATCACACGACGAATCGTCCGACAGTGGGTAATAAAATCCATCGATATGTCCTCCCATTTACACTCGGGAATCGGAAGTCGTTTCAAGAATCCCGCGGTCGCCGTGCTCAATCTTAACTTGTTGTGTGTTAAACACCTCGAAACGAATTCTGCAACTTCACGTTTCATACCTCCCCACCAATAATATTGTTTCAAATCCTTATACATTTTGCTAGACCCCAGGTGGATAGAGTACGGGGTAGCATGAGCTTCTCTCAGGATAGAACTCCTAAACTCATCATCAGCGGGTACGCAAGCTCGGTTCCTGAAGCGTATCAATCCATCCTCGTGTATCACAAAGCCAGGAGCTTTCCCTTGAGTTATTTCGTCGCGGATTCGAGATAAGAATGGGTCCGTAACTTGCTTCGATCTAATTATGTCCTCAAGGGACGATGAAATCTCAAGTGTACAGAGTTGCCCTTGAATACGTTGTAACCAAACTTCAATTTCCGGCCTCGCCAATTCTAACTGCAATACCCTCTGAGTTGTTAGGCGGGCAAGCATCTGCTCCTGTACTGTTTTACGACTCAAAGCGTCAGCAACTACATTTGCTTTGCCTGGATGATAAAGGATCTCGATATCATAGTCTTTGATGAGTTCTAGCCACCTTCTCTGCCTCATGTTTAACTCCTTCTGAGTAAAAATGTATTTCAAGCTCTTGTGATCCGTAAAAATCTGACAGGTAACTCCATACAAATAATGACGCCAGATTTTTAAAGCAAACACCACAGCTGCGAGTTCTAAATCATGGGTGGGGTAGTTGACCTCGTAAGGTCGTAGCTGTCTTGATGCATAGGAGATCACCTTCCCGTTTTGCATTAGTACACACCCAAGGCCCTGTTTAGATACGTCACTATACACTACAAAACCTTCCGTTCCTTTTGGTAGAACTAAAATAGGCGCCGAAATCAACCGGCTCTTAAGTTCATCAAAGCTCTGCTGACATGCCTCTGACCAGAAATACTTCTTATCCTTCCTCAACAAATTAGTCATTGGTTGGGCAATTTTGGAAAAACCCTCCACGAACCGTCGGTAATAACCTGCTTGTCCCAAGAAGCTGCGTACTTCCTTAACGTTCTTTGGTGGTAACCAGTCTCGGATAGCTTCTGTCTTCTGCGGGTCTACTCGAACCCCATCAACTGATATCACATGCCCGAGAAAGATAACTTCATTTATCCAGAACTCACATTTAGAAAATTTTCCATAAAGCTGCTCTCGCCTCAACGCCTCGAGAACTAGATGGAGATGACGCTCGTGCTCTTCATGGTCACGAGAATAGATCAGAATGTCGTCAATAAAAACGACTACAAAGCGATCCAAATAATTAATAAACACTCGATTCATCAGCTCCATGAATACTGCCGGTGCATTCGTCAGTCCAAAAGGCATCACTACGAACTCATAATGCCCATAGCGAGTACGAAAAGCGGTCTTTGAAATATCAGACTCACGAATCCTCAACTGATGGTAACCAGACCTCAGGTCGATCTTAGAAAACACAGCAGCCCCTTGAAGCTGATCCAATAAATCATCAATACGCGGCAATGTGTATTTGTTCTTAATGGTTACCTTGTTCAGCTCACAATAATCAATACACAGACGTAGGGATCCGTCCTTCTTACGTACAAATAGTATTGGTGCTCCCCAAGGGGACGCGCTAGGTCTAATGTAGCCCTTCTCGGTCAAATCCTCAAGTTGGCTTTTCAGATCCTGCATCTCAGTCGGAGCCATACGATACGGTGCTTTTGAAAGCGGGGACGTACCAGGCTCTAACTCAATATTGAACTCTATATCACGATGCGGAGGTAAGCCTGGCAACTCATCTGGAAATACGTCTGGGTAGTCTCGGACTACCGGAATATCGATAAATTCAACTGGTCGATCCGTTGTCTTGGTCATGTAACACCAATAGCCAATACATCCTTGATTAAGCAGTTTCACCATTTTCATAGCGCTGATGATTCTCCCGGAACGGCTGGGATTATCACCCTGGAAGGTACACTCGAGACCATCGTCAGATGTGACGGTCACTATTCGCTTGCGGACACTAATTATGGCATCATGACGGTCCATCCAATCGATACCCAAGATCACATCATCTTTAGGTAAATCGACCACAATTAAATTTGACAACCACTCACGATCGTTCATTCGAATCGAGCAGTCCTGAACTTCACGATTTCCAACAATTCTTCTACCATCGGGTAGACCAATTATATAAGGTTCACAATTGATAACATGCTCTAATTGCAAACGACTCAAACAAGAAGTAGATAAAAAGGAGTGTGAAGCACCAGTATCAAAAAGAACACAGACAGGCTGAGATTGGATCTCAAGAGTACCTGCAATCATGTCGCCGGGATCTTGACCCTCTTCATCTCGTAAACTCTAGGTTTTGCAGCCCTCGCACTGCATGTACCGCTTGATTTCCACGTCCCATCCCTTTGTTTGCCCTTAGTCCGATAAGAAGTGGATGGAGGTACACGGTCCCGAATCAAGATTATCGAGCATGAGGTCTGCGGGAATACGTCCTAGTCTACTCCTACAATAAAGAGCACGATTTCCTTTCTTCCCACAAGTATGGCATGACACGGCTGGCCTAGGACATTTCTAATTGATGTGCCCTGGGTCTCCACAATTATAGCACACAACAGATAGGCTGACCGCTCGATGTTGCGATCCGGTTGTCTTCGATGACGTAGGTTGCCGTTCGAAGGATTTGCACTTGGGGTCTCTTGAATGTTCCCGGTTCTGTCATCGAGTTCTGGTTCCTGAATTTCTTGTTGTTAGACTGCGGTTGCTTCTTGGAAATTTCCTTCACGGTCAATTCGTACTCCAGAGATTTCTCGATGAACTCCGGTAGGGTCACACAATGATGGTTCAACAGCTGCATCCTCATTCGGGGTTTAAGCCTTTTGAGAAAGTATTTGATCTTATCAGCTTCTGTGTGGACAATCGTCGCGGCAAAAGGGAGAAGTGCACGGAATTTTTCGGGCGCTAGATAGTACGTCATCATCTTCTGACGGTTCGGATTCAGCAATTCGATAATTTGGCCTCATGGAGAGGACACGGATAGTAACGATCTAGCATGAGATTTTTAAATTCTTCCCAAGTGCATACGCCATCACCGTAGCCTCACCGAAAGCCACCAAGTGTGGGCGCCCTTGCCCAAATAGTAAGTCGCTACGAGACGCGATTCTCTATCGATGCCTACCATATCGAACAATTTCTTGAAGTGTTCGATCCAATGCACGATATCAGCCACTCAGAGGATCCTTCAAAATCGGGGTCGTGGCGCGAGATGTCGCCGATGATCCGATTCACTGCCCGCCATGTATGTGAGGTGGCCCCGATCCGGTCGGTAGCGGCTCTTTGCATAGTTTCCATTAATCGACCCATTTGGGTCATTCGAGCCATCATGCCTGCATTACGGTGTAAGGATCGACACGAGCATCCTCGCGTCCATTGTGGTGCGATTGGTCCCTAGAAGGCGAATCACCGTCGCGGAACTATGCTCGCGTTCGCACGTCTGTTGGCTCGCGGTATCGGGATTCGGCCCCTTCCGCGGCCTCATCCCCCTCTGCCACGGCCTCTCAAATTTCTTTCCATACTGGAAGAATCAATTTGTAATGATAATCATAAGTACAGTTCATGATACCAATCAGAATTCACGCTAAGTTAATGGCAGTAAGAAATTACATATTCAAGAAAACAGTTCGTAATGAGTTATCATCACTACGGGAGTCACACAAAATATCATATCGACGTTTGAGACGAACGATTTCAATCATATAATCAATCCAGAATTTTATTTGAATCATCAATCAGATAATTCCTGCCACAAACCCTTAAAATGCCGAGATCAACAAGGAGATCTATTCAGAGATCATGTCAATAATTTATTCATGGTTCATAAAGTACATACCGCATTTGGCTCGTAGGATCAGGCGTTCGCACGGGTCACACGTGACACGAAGGTCTCTTGATACTAGTTTAATACACAGACTCAAAATAAAGAAAACGACCTCTAGAAAAACTCTCTGATACCATCTTCTGTAACACCCCGATAAGGCAGCCATTACAGTGCCGTGGACCCCACACTGGGATCCACCAGGCGATATCCAAAGTACAGATTAAATACACAATACATGTGATACCTAACCACAAAACATAGTACTTACTCCGATGTGGAGTTTACAGCAGTATGGTCTACGGCCTTATTACACACAGGATCCAAAACATAAGTATAATCCATATATAGATGAATTATACCTTAAATAACAATACATTTGTTCAAACTTAAAATGAAGCGGAAAAAATAACATTACACGGTACGAACATGACCGGACACGAAAGACTTGGGGCCCCCGAACTAGTATCCTTCGAACCCTTCGTCATCACCTTGATCTTCCCGTGCCTTGCCTTTTCCTCGACCTAAAATACAACACAAGTATTTCGCCCAACACAGGGTCAGATATACATGATAAATGATTCTCAAGATAGTATACAATTCACGTATATAAGATTTCAAGAATAACTCCCCGACTAACGAACATACCCCTCGGGCGTATGAACGCTCAGTTAAAAAACGTCGAACACATCCAAGTATAAAAATGGACTGTGAGCGACTAAGATAGTATGGCTCGAGAGGGACATCACAGTACGCCCGATCCGAATATGTGTCAGTGCACATGTCCACCCCGTATACGGAATCCAGGATATACGTGGGACAATGTACCTAATTAGCCTCAACGAACTACGTCTCGTGTGCACAGCCTTTCACGGAAAAATATTCACGCATGACTATATATGTGCCCGGCTAAAAATCCTACACAATATCCAATCGGAACGTACATATGACTCCGGATATGTCACGATGCAACATGACAACGAATTCAAAAATTCACAAAATCCGAATAAGGATCGAGGACTCACCGAGATGACAACAAGATCAACAATATCAAGGGTCCAAAAGTAATGAACTTGGGAATACAATCCCACGATGAAAATGGGACATCATTAAGAACAACATCAAATCACAAGATACAAGTTTATAAGTGTTTCATATACACGAAATGCATAATCATCATAAGAATTCACACATCATTATAACCAAGCAAGATAACTTGCCTCAATACGGAGGCGTGTAAAGTCCTTCTTTGTCGAACGAACAGCCGGCCCTCGATTCAAAATTGGTTACTCGGACAATCAACCTTGAATGAAGTATATTTTATTCAATAATGCGTTCATATGATCATCTATACCAAACTTCGACGAGACAACATCCTAATTCTCATTTGAGTAGTTCAACTTTAAGATGTTGAGTGTTACTCTAAGAACCTCATTCAATACCATTCTATTCTTACAATTGATTACAAGATGTTTACCAAATGTTTGCTGGATTAAGATGTGTTAACCAATAATCTCCTACTCTTTAAACTTATCAAGAACATCAAAAAGTAAAATCTGCACTTCAATCAATTACTTATGTTGAGTTAAGTAGTTATAATTCCATATTATGATCATGAAGACCACTACGGGTTCAACACTTTCCTTATAATCTTCTAGTTAACTTGGAAGTTTAAACATTACTCCTCTGGATTCACTTTAGCTTAGGTTCAAGAAGGTGATTCCATACTTCTAATGATCAACAAGGGTTTCTCAAAACATTTTATGGTAATTATTCCAAGAAGTTTTTTACATCATAATGAAACAAAGATTATTAGTAGTCTATTGGTGTTATTAGTCCAGGAATAAGAGTTTGGTTTAACTAAACATGATCATCATCATTTAAGATACTAAGAACACAACCTTACAAAACCCTTAACTATCATATTCATCATTAAGTTTGTTGGAAGCTTAACTATGAACATGTTTAGCTTGATTAAATCATCACTAGGTGGAGTATACTTAATCACTATCATTATAACTATGAGATTATAGGGTTAAAACGTATGACATACCTTCAGAATTGAAGAACAATGCACCAAGACCACAAGAACACAATCTAAGCTTCAAGAATGACTCCAACTCCCAATCAACAAGCTCCAAAATCCAAATGTAAAGCTCAAACACAAGTTGGAAGAAGGCAAATTTGATCTAGGGGTGCAGGAGGATGATTATCTAAGTGAAAACTCAGAGTTTGGTCGTGCAAAATGAAAGACACAAGCTGTCTTTTTATAACAGTACAGCTCGTTACGTACGCTACCCGGACAGTATTACGTACGTAAGCTCTGTCCAGATGCTACTGGACTGAAACACGAACATCGTTACGTACGTTACCTATCAACGCATTACGTACGTAACGTAGGTCAACTAGATTGCCTCCAAAAGATCAGATATTCGAATCCCGTCCGGCCCTACACGCTGAAAGTTGAGATCGGATACGATTACACTGGTTATGTACGTAACAAGCACACCTTTACGTACGTAAAGAACTAAGCATAACGTACGTTATGTTTAAGGATTAGCGTACGTTATACCCAGGTTAGTAGCTAAAAAAATGTATTAATCTATGCGACGTTGAGAATCCAATTATAGTGCGAGTGATCGTTATTATTATGTTTATTTATGATATATTTCAATATCAATAACAATACACAAATGCAACAAGAGTACAACAGTATTTGAATTATCCGAACGATACAACAGTAAGTAAGAATTTCCGTCGGATATTACAGTATACTTGTAAAATAATCATAGTTATGAAAACAGTAAGTGCAGAAGGTAAATAACACGCTGTTTTAAAGTGGTTCGAGGTAAACGCCTCTACGTCCACTGTCCTCCACACAGGAGTGAAAATGTTTATTATAAACACTACGTACACAACACGTGTCTATAATCAAACATATCCTTTGTATCGTTCACACAGATTGATACAAAGACCGTCGCTTTCAACCGTTCACACAGATTGGTCAAAGCTAACTCTTGACATGCTTCTTCACACATAGTTCTAAAGCTTCGTTCTATTCGTCTAGGAATGGAAATGGGGCGGGTTCAGGGCGGGGCAGGCTATCCCCGTCCCCGAACCCAAAATCTGAAATCTACCCCGGTCCCCGCCCCGTTCCCGTCAGGGATCTTATTGGGGCGCCCCATTAGGGCTACAGCTTACTCTGAACCTCGCCCCGTTCCCCATTCCCTGTTTTTGCCCCATTTTACATATTTATATAGAATTATATTTTATATATATATATAAAATATAAAATATAGATATAAAATATAATTTTATTTGTATATAAAAAATATAAAAAATATAGCAAATATATAATATAATATCTGGGCGGGGCGGGGCGTGGCACGGTCCCCCCAGTCACTACCCCGAACCCCGAAAAATCCCCGTTAACGCCCCGATCCCCGACCCGTAACCCGATAATGCCTGTCCTGCCCCGATCCGTTAAAATCGGGTTTCGGGTTTCCCCACCGGGTTTGGGTTTTCTTGCCATCCCTATATTCGTCCTACACAAGTAGGAATAACTTCTTAGTTCACATAAAACTAGGTTTTTACTCAAAGGTAAAAGATAAAGTAACTAGGTAAGAACAGCAGCTTGACTCTAAAGATCTTGAGCTGATGATGGCTGTTCTTGATTGACTAAGTATATTTCTTCTTTTCAGATATGAATGCTACTAGAAGAAATATACTTTGCACTTGTATGTTTGATCTGATGATAATGAATCTTTAGTCGATAGATCATTCGCGTATTGCTTGTAAGCTTGTATATCTTGGATGAACTGATCTTCAAACTCTAGGATATATATATAGCCTTTGAATAGATCCATTGGAAATAGATCCGTTGGAAATATATCCATTGAGCCTATAGTCCGTTTAAACGTTTTGAGTGTTTTGAATAAAACATGATCCGCTTTTTGCTGCATGATTGAAAATCTGTGTCGGCTAGTATTTAAATACTTTATCCCTTCAGTATTTAAATACTTGCTTTCAAATAGGACTTGACTTTTAGTGAATAAAGCAGATTCCGTTTCAATGGTCTTCCGTCCTGTTTGGATAAGTATTGAATATCTCAATACTTACAGCCTGTATGTTGTATCCGACAAAATGATGTAGGCTATGTGTTGTAGGCTATCTTAGACTGATACTGTAAGGAAGGATGTTGTATGATTATTTAGGGACATTTTCCATACTTAACGTCATACGAGTTCCTTGCTGTATGATGGCTCTTTATACTTTCGCTGTATGTTGGCACTTTGAGAATACTTCGATACATGATTGTTTATTCCAACAACTTCGATCGTCTTTGAGACAGCTTCTTGCTGTATGTTGGTACTTTATCAAAACTTCGATACAGGATTGTTTATCCCAACAGGTTGCCCTTCTATTCTTGCGGCTGTATTGACCTTCATATTATTGATTGGTCCTTCCTGTGTGATAAAGATTATCTCTTCGTGCATTGCTGCAAGATGGGCTTCCATCCTAATTCTCCAGTCATCAAATTTGTTAATGGAAAACATAGGCACTTCATTTATCAAGGAAGTGTCCATTTTAGAAGTATGATAAATGATGAAAATATAAAATTAAAGTTTTCAAAAGCCATAGATTTTTGTGGATCTGTTTCATTTAAAAATCGATTGATTTTTTTTAGAAGCAACTGCTCCGATACCACTTGTTGGCCACAGAGTATACAGTAAACAGCTTAAAAGAGAGGGGTTGAATGATCTGTATCTTTCTTGTAGTTATTTGCATACAGAAGACTGATATTAAGTTGTTGTAATTACAACAACTAGGTAATCTCCTGTTTGCTTGGTGCGTGCAGGATTTTTGCAATATGTTTCACTGCAAAAAAAAAGTTTTTACCGACGCCAAACGCCGTTGGTAAAACAGAAAATGGCGTCGGTTAAAAAATTACCGACGGCAATCCGCCATTGGAAAAACGCTCGACGGTAATTTTTTACCGACGCCGCCATTTACCGACGCCAAAAATGGCGTCGTTAAATTAAAAAAATCTAAAAAGTCGTCCGTGGCTCAAAGTGGTCACGTCCGGCTCAGCGGCGCCAGCGGGTTAGGTCCGGCTCAAAGCGGGTCGCTCGGTCCGGACGGTCGATTCGGCTCCATTCAATTTCAAATGATTGAGAAGGATTTTGGTTTATAAACCAGAAAAAACACTACTGTTTTTTCGATGTGGGATAGCGTAAAAAATTTACCGACGCCGAAATGGCGTCGGTAATGTCGTAAATGGCGTTGGTAAATTAAAAAAAATAAAAAAAAATAAAAAAAAAATTTACCAACGCCAAAATGACGGCGGTAAACGGCGTCGTTATTTGTGAAAAAAGAAAAAAAAAGATAATAAAAAAATTTTACCAACGCCAAAATGGCGTCGTTAATGGCGTCGGTAAATGGCGTCGGTAATTGTGAAAAAAAAAAAAGAAAAAAAATAAGTCTGCGAACCGGTAATCGGCAATGGCGTCGGTAAATCAATTAAATAACGGGCGTCGGTAATGGCGTCGGTAAATTATAAGTTTAACAACGGCGGGTATGGGCGTCGGTAAATGGCGTCGGTAAAAACTGTTTTTTTTGTAGTGTTTACTCTAATCGCACAGGCAGATATGAAAATTGTAAATGACATAATATAAACGCACACAGATATAAGTTGTTCGAGGTAAACCCCTCTACGTCCACTAGTCCTCCACATAGGAGTAAGATGTTTATTAAAATCACTATGTACACAACTAAGTACTTTAACTAAACCTGTAGCTGTATTGTTCACACATATCGATACAGCCGACAATACTTTGGGCCGTTCACACAGATTGACTTGGCACTATCGACTTGATTCTTCTCACACAGATCGAAGCTTCTTCTTTAATGCTATTATTCGCACATAGGTCAGAATAGCAAGGGCTTAGTCTACACAGGGCTAAGGTTATCTCAACGTAAGGATTGGGTAGAACAATTTCAAACAGCAGTTGTATGCACTGTAAGGTGTGCTGTTTGCGTTGAGGACTGTATATTTCTTCGCTTGATGAAGTTGTATGCTTAGGAAATATACTGCTCTTTGTTAGCTTGATATTCAGATTGTCAGAGCTGATGCGTCATGTATTGCTTTCTTTGAGTTTTTCGTGAGCAGTTTTGCTGTTTTCACAGTCTAAGGACATGTTTTTGTAATTATTTTTCAGCAAATTATTTTCATCTGTCATCTCCAGGTTTAAAATTGCGAGTTATATATTTTCATGTTTGAGCATCTCATGGGCTTTTTGAATGGTTTTGAATTCATTCATCATATTTCCAAACGTATGCGATGCATTGATTGGAATAGTTGAGGTTGAGCTTACCTCATCATCACTGTCGTCATCCTCTTCTTCTTTGGCCATAAAGCACATATATGCTTTATCATATATTTGTTGGAACATTTATATTCCACATATTAAAATTGAGGTTTTGATGATAAGTTGATAAACAATAAAAAACAACAATTAATCAACAAACAGTTGAAGACGCAGAAAGACGGAAAGAAGAGCAAAGAAGTAAAACAAAAGTGAAGCTAACATACGCTATCAACAAAAATAACGTATGCAATATATCAAGTCAGTGAGTACCGCATTATGCATCGAAGCAGTTAACGCACGCTAATAGGAAGATTACCACACGCAAGGAAGATCGCCTAACATACGCTACATATGACACATAACATACGCTAAGCATTTGAATCAGAATTCAAATATTGAACCATTAATGAGCGAGTGATGTCATGAAGTATGTCATCATTTCAACGGCTATCTGAGTTTCATATAACGTAGCTAACAACATCACTAACATACGCTATAGAAGAGGCAGTAGCTACTGGACTGAAATCAACAGCAGATAACGTACGTAACAGGGAAAATGTACGTACGCTAAAGTCATTACGTACGCTACACATGAATCATAACGTCGGTTATGAAGAGGGCAGTGACCAATGGCTAGTTTAGGCTCTGAAGCCTATAAATACCACTTCATGTGGTATTCACCAAACAATAACTTCAAGTAAAGTATATATACATTAAATAATGTTATATTCATTATTGTTGTGTAACCGAGCTTAATTGATAAGAGTTCGAGTGTTTAATTCACTCAACCAAACACGACAGAAAAGAAAGGATTGTAGATTTGATTCAGTGTTATTAGGATCGCGTATCCGGCATTGTTAGAATCATAATCTAAATCCAAGAGAGGTTCTTCTAGTACCGATATAAAGCTAGAAAGGTTGACTCCTTATCCGATAGAAAAAGAAAATGGTTTATCTTGGATCGACATAAATACAAGATTGTAACGGTTTATCATTGACCGATAGAAGACAAGATTATACGATTTCCCTTGGACCGATAGAAGACAAGGCCGAAAGGTTTATCTTAAGCATATAGAAAAAGATACGGAGAGAGGACATAGGCACAATGCCGAACCTCTATATATCATTGTGTCATTTACATTCTGCACTTTATCCCTTCCGCAATCGCAAAGGAATTTTATATTCTTAACCGCACTATCCTAACCCCCTTCAAGTGGCGGTACCAACCCAATAATTAGTATCGAAGCGGGTATCTCTTATAGTCGGCTTAACATCCAAGGAGAAAAAGATCCAATGGCACTTCATTTGCCCCAATCGAAGGCCTCACCTTAAACCAACCTCCATTTTTTATGGATCAAATTTTATGACATGGAAGAAGAAGATGTCAATATTCATCCGAGCTTATGATATCGAGCTTTGGAAGGTTATTTGTCGTGGTCCAAAGATTCCTACAAAATTGGATGGCTCTCTCAAATGCTTCGAAGATTATAGTGATGAAGATTGGAAAAACGATCATCACAATTGTAAAGCAACACAATTGCTTTATTGTTCTCTTCATCTGGAAGAGATAATCGAATTTCCTCATATGAAAGTGCCATAGAAATTTAGAAAATGTTAGAGGTACCTCACGAAGGAGCGAATCAAGTCAAGGAGACGAAAATCAATATGCTTCTCCACGACTACGAGCTTTTCATGCTGAAATACGAAAAGTCCATCACAAATATGCTAGACCGATTTTCCGTTATTACAAACTAGCATGCTTCGAAAAACCCTTATCGAGTAGTGCAAAGGTTAAGAAAATATTACGATCACTACCTCGTGTATGGGACGAGACGGTTACGGCAATCATGGAATCTAAAGATCTCAATACTCTTGATTTTAGTGCCCTTGTTGATTCGCTAATAAATTACGAGATTGTTCCTTATATCACGGAACACGAAGCCGAAAGCGAAGGAAAAATCTATACCCTTAAAAGCTAATAAGATGTCAAGAAATGGAGAAGAATCGACATTTTATGCCAAGAACATTAATAAATACCGAAATTTATTGAACCGGAGAAGAAAAAACATCAACTCGCAAACCCGGAACGAGTCAAAAAGGTTCAAAAATGATTGTCAAAATTGTGGAAAACCCAGCCACTTTGCGAAGAACTATTATAGCTCGACTTCCAAGAAAGAAGTAAAGCCACCTGAAATGATGAAGAAGAATATAATATTCAAAATAATCTCGCACTCATGGCAAGGAGCTCGTTTGACGATAGTGATGATGAAATCTAGGTAAGTACCTCGTCTCACGATGAACTTTTTAATATTTTCGAACAATTACATACGAATTTTCAAAATTCGCTAAAAAAATAATAAACCTCTTAAAATTAAAAATAAATTTTTGGAAGACGAAATCCCCAAATTACAAGAAAAATAGAATTTTTTTGAAAATGATCATTCGCTAGGCCTTGAAAATGAAAATAAATTAAAGAATGATTTATTAAAAGTTCAAAACAAACTCAAAAATTTAACGAAAAAATTCTCTCTCGGGAATCAAAAATTTGAAAAATTACTTAGTTTTCAAAAAAATTCGTTAAATAAACAAGGTTTAGGATTCAAACATAATGATAAAAATGAATCCTTAAATTTCAAAATACCCCAATGTGGTAAATATCTAATAATCGAGCATCAGATTTCAAACTGTAAAAGCCCAAGACGAACGACCAAAATAAAGAAAATATAGATTCTAAAAGAAACCATAATATCAAACACCGACTATTTATCAAATGAAAAACGACCGAGAGTCGGGTGGATGCCCAAAATTCAAAACTAATTATTTCAAAATAATTGATATTTGACTGAGGGGGAGATATTTTTCAGGGGAGTTTTACCCATTTCTTTTCATATATAATTTTTCGTTTTAGGATTTTCATGCACTTTTTGCTAATGACAAAAAAGGGGGAGGAAGAAAACTAATGAAACAGACAAAGGTGGAAACTTTTATTTGTATATTTTTGTATTTGTGCAGGTACAAATTCCATCGAATTATTGTTGTTTTATCATCATCGAAAAGGGGGATCTTTTTGGAACATTATATTCCACATATTCAAATTGAGGTTTTGATGATAAGTTGATAAACAATGGAATACAACAATTATCAACAAATAGTTGAAGACGCACGAAGACTGAAAGGAGAGCAAAGAAGTAAAACAAACGTGAATCTATTGCATGCTATCAAAAAGAATAACGTACACAACATATCAAGTCAGTGAGTACTACATTCTGCATTGAAGCAATTAATGCACGGTAATACGAAGATTAGCGCATGCAAGGAAGATCGCCTAACATACACTACATATGACACATAACATACGCCAAGCATTTGAATCAGAATTCAAATATTGAACCGTTAATGAGCGAGTGACGTCATGGAGTATGTCATCAGTTTAACGGATATCTGAGGTTTGTATAACATACGCTATACAAGAGGCAGTAGCTACTGGACTAAAATCAATAGCATATAAGGTACGTAAAAGGAAAAATTTACGTAGGCTAAAGGCATTCGCTACACAGGAAACATAATGTATGCTATGAAGAGGGCAGTGACCTGTAACACCCCCAAACCACTCGGGTATCTACCAAGCTAAAAGTGGAAAACACAATACATAGATACATGCCAACATGGCTAATAACGACTCACTAGACCGATTTGGTCTTTTCCACAACACACACATCAAATATACATAACTCTTCCTCAAAAACACATACCCACGCAGGGGTTGGAATGTAATGCCCGGATAAATGGTGTATTTACCTTGTACTCGACCTTGTATGATCTCGACTTCATGATGTTATAAATCGTAGATTGGTTTCCCGTATTTGTGCCCTTATGTTTTTATATATCTTCAACATTTCATGCATGATTCTGCACGTACTTACGTACGCTATCAGGTGTCCATAACGTACGCTAAAGATTCAGTATTACGTACGTTATATGATGTTCTTAACGTACATAAGCTAAGTCAACTTGGGTTCGGATAAGGGTCGGCGTGTGGGGGCCGAGGAAGGGGCCGGGGAAGATTCGTGTGATTTCCGCGTGAACTTGGACATAGGTGTTACGTACGCTATGGTGCATGTTTTACGTATGCTAAGGACATGGATATTACGTACGTAAATCCCGTATGATTACGTACCTAAGGAAATGGCGAAATCAGGCCAGTGAACTCTGGTCAGACGATTACGTACGCTAAGGCTAGGGTATAACGTACGTTAAGTTTGTTACGTACGTAAGGGTGATTGCATAACGTACGTAATGCCCAGAAATCTATTTATAGAACCTGACCCTCACTTCAATTCCCACTTTTGCCTTGGCCGATTTTTGTGTTCATGAAACTATCCTTCACCTCATATCCCTCATATCATCATCTACCTCCGATTTTGGGAAGCCTAGACCGTGTGAGTTGGTGATCAAGCATCCGGTGAAGAGTTTATTGAAGATTTTCTTTATTCTTACATCTCTTAAGGTATGTTACGATTCACCAAGCTAGAGTTTACATTCTTAGCTATACTTTGAGCTTGTTTTGGAAATCATTGGACTAGTTAATGATCTTTTGAGTCCACACCATATTTTGGAGTTCAGAACCCGATTATACCTTGTCTTTCTTCCATTACTTAGAGTATTGATTTAGCCTCGTGGATGGAAGCCTTAACATGAAGTATCCTTAATTCGTTGAAGTAAATAGCATGATTTCAGTTAGATTTTCTGAACCCTTTTTATGTTCAACTGGGTAATTCATGTATGTCAGAAGAATTGGCTTTGACAATATTCTCCATGTTCTTGAGGTTGATTTATCGGCCAAGTCTTTGAACTCAAACCGTATCACCGTAGTATCATTTTCCTTGCGTAAATATTCGAGCATGCTTATCATCTTGAGTAACATTGGTGGTAAAATCATAATAGCCGTTCATATGAGGATTTAGAATTTAATCCCTTATTAAAACACGAAATCTTCAATACCTTGTAAAACATCAAACTTTTAAACATCGGTATTTCACCTTCGAAATGATCGTTCAACTGTCCTATAGTGCCTTATCATTTCCGGTTCAGTTCTTATCTAGTGTTATAACCATGAACGAACCTAGCGTCACTACTTTACGATCATAATATAAGCATTCGGTGATCGTATGTTAGTATCGAGTGGTATGTTAAGTTCCTTGTATCTCTTTTTGAACAAGGTCCGAGCCTTGCATAGGGGTCGATCGTGGGGCGGTGACATACGGACGCGTGACGTTTGTTGGAGTATTTCATTCTTGCCATTTTCGAGGCAAGTATCATATGTTGAGTTTGATTTATATTGGAACTTTGATCATGCATATGGTTTTGTTCATGTTGTCGAATATGAGATTTATTTCTGTAAATTCTCGTGGTATTCGCTGTTAATCATTCGTATTGATGAAAATATTGAAATGCATATATATATATGCATAATTGATTGGTTTATGGTATAAATGATCTGAGGGGGTCATGAGGATCTATGCTGAGGGCGCTGGATCGAATGTCCACCATGCATTGGTCCGACGGGATCATCATAGGGATCTATGCTGAGGGCGCTGGATCGCTGGACGGGTTTTCCACCATGCGTTGATCCGACGGGATCATCATGGGGATCTATACCAAGGGCGCTGGATCGCTGGATTACCCTGTATTGTGTTGATGGAATCGTAAGGATTCACATCGTTGGATTCCGATGACGGAAGTCCGTTTTGCATGTTTTATGATGCACTGATGATTTATGTATTATGATACTTGTACTAGCATTGTTTTGCTAACCCCTTCGGGGGTGGACATTGTTTTGATGTTCAGGTAGCCGAGGAGCGGGAAAGAAACCACAGTACCGATAGGATGATGAAATGGCTCAGTGATGTGGTCGATGTTTATTGTTATGGTGATTTGTCTTCTTGGTTCACTTTAGTACTCGAGTACGTGTGTTTTAATAATGTCATTTTCGATATGGTGGTATAAGTTAACTCTTTGGATCAGTTGAATCAGTTCTATGTTTTGAACTTCAGTTGTACGGTTGGATTATATTTACTTTTCTTTTAATTAGCCTTGTAAATCCTTACTTAAAGGGTTTACGGCGCTGTAATTATTCCGAATATCTCGGGGTGTTACAGAATATGGTATCAGAGCTAAGATTCATGGATATCTTGGCAGTCGGGTTAGTTGGGTCTGTTTACGTTATTTTATTATTGGTCATTTATAACATCACTGCTGAGCCAGCATCGTCGTGTGGACTGTGGTTGTAAGTTTCCTAATCTCAAATACTACCGTTTTATTTAATTCATGTTTTGTGAACATTGCTGGACTTTCTTTTAGAAAGTTTGCCCTGGATATTGAGTATTTGTGTTTACAGTATGTTGAGAGGAGGTCGTGGACACGGACGTGGTCATGGACACGGACGTGGAAATGCGAGACAGGAAGACTCGGTGTCTACTCCAGAAATAACCGCTAGTCGAACGGATTCCCATTCCGGAGGAAAACAGGGATCAGCAAATAATAATGCAGATCCTAATGTGCCGGGAGTGCTTCAGCAGGTGGTTGCTCAGATAAACCAGTTTGCTCAAGTTGTTGATCGCATGCAGACGGCGATGGGACAGCAGCACAATGTGGATAATCGGGGAGACAAATGGCTTACTGAGGTGGTCAAATTGCACCCTCCGAAATTTGACGGTTCTGCTGAGATGCATTCTTGGGATCACTGGCTGAAGGAGTTAGAGAAGAATTTTGCGGGGATTAACTGTCCCAACGACAGAAAGGTTCTGGTCACCCAGTATCTTCTGACGGGGGAGGCTTTCGATTGGTGGGAGGCCATTCAACCTGAGGAGCATAATGTTGACTGGACGAAGTTCAAATTAATGATGGAAGCACAGTATTGTCCTCGCCCAGTTAGGGAGGCCCGAGTCCGGGAGTTTTTCGCACCACAAATTTCAGAAGCATCTGTGACAGACGTGATTAAGACTTTTAATCACCAGTTGACTTATGTGCGCCACTTGGTCAGGACCGAGGCAGAGAGGATTTTTCATTTGACATGCGAATGAAGCTGGAATTTCAGCAGTATATGTCCGGATTTGAATGTACCACTTTGCGACAGTATCAGGACAAAGCTCTGGCCTATGATATGAAAGAGGCGGCAGTAGAAAAGTCAACCGAAGCAAAGAAACAGAAGGTGTCTGGCAACTTCACGGAGAATAAGAGTAGTGGGCCTCGCATGGGCCAGTCCTGTTTTCATTCATCCAGGAGGCCTCCGCATCCTTCTCGAGGTGGAAAGAAGTTCCGGGCAGCACCAACCGTTTCAGACGCAGGGAAGAAATGCTATAACTGTGGCAAAGCGGGGCATGTTCGTCGTGACTGTTTTGCACCTGCTGTGACCTGTTTCAAGTGTGGACAGGAAGGGCATCACACAACATTTTGTGGAAATGCGACTCGATCTTTTGGTACTCGCACTCCTGTACCGGTTCCGAAGGACACTAGTGTAAACCAGACGCAGCAAAGCGGTTTCCAACAGTAGAACATTGGGAAGAGAGAGGCATCCAGCACTGGGTCCGTTCCTCCGCGTATTTACGAGATGAAGAAGTCAAACGATCAGAACACGGTTGTTGCATCAGGTACGATTCAGATCCTTTTGCAACCAGTTAGTGTCTTATTCGATTCAGGAGCTACGCATTCTTTCATATCTTTGAACTGTGTTAATCGTTTGAAAATCTCGTGCTTGTATGATTGTGAACCTTATGTTGTGGGATTATCGAGCGGAGAAAAACTTGTGGGAATCCTAGAAACTAGAGATTTTCCAGTGACTATAGGAGGGAGAGATTGGCTATCAAATCTTATTGTAGTCGACATCCTTGGTGACGATTTAATTCTCGGAGATGATTGGCTCAACCGTTATGGAGCTATTATGAATTACCGAAAGAGAGTCATATCTATCATTGTTGATGACGGATCTGAACACTTATTCAGAGGATGGAGACCGGGAAGCTCGGGAAAATTGATCAAAGCAATGAAAGCCGTGAAATTACTGAAGCAGGGATGTCATAGATTTTGGTGTTATGCCATGAGGAAAGAAGAAGGAGTAGAGCTCTCATCTATTCCAGTTGTGAATGAATTCTCAGATGTGTTTCCTGACGAACTACCTGGGTTACCTCCGCAGAGAGAAGTGGAGTTCACTATCGAATTAGAGCTTGGAGTAGCTCCTATTTCCAGAGCACCATACCGCATGGCGCCAACCGAGATGTATGAACTAAAGAAGTAATTGGAGGAATTATTACAGAAGGGTTATATTCAACCTAGCGTTTCTCCTTGGGGAGCGCCCGTTCTCTTTGTCCGGAAGAAAGACGGATCCCTCCGATTATGTATTGATTACAGGGAGCTCAACAAAGTGACAATCAAGAATAAGTATCCTATACCTCGGATCAACGACTTATTTGATCAACTGCAAGGGGCAAGGGTATTCTCGAAGATTAACTTGCGATCAGGATACCATCAGTTGAGAATTAAGGAATCGGATATACCGAAGTCTCTGCCGGATCCAGACGGACATTATGAATTTGTAGTGATGCCATTTGGACTTACCAATGCTCCTGCGGTATTCATGCAATTGATGAATCGGGTATTCTTAGAATATTTGGATAAATTTGTGGTCGTCTTCATCGATGACATCTTGATATATTCGAAAGGCACAGAGGAGCATGCTGAGCATTTGCGTGTGGTTTTGAGCACCTTGAGAAATGAACAGCTTTATGCGAAGCTTTTCAAATGCGAGTTCTGGCTTAGGGAAGTAACCTTCCTAGGGCATGTGATATCAGCTGACGGAGTTCAGGTGGACCCGAAGAAAGTCGAAGCAATCTTGGAATGGGAAGCTCCTAATAACGTGAAAGAAGTCCGGAGTTTCTTGGGACTTGCTGGGTTTTATCGCCGTTTTGTAGAGGGATTTTCCAAAATTGCTCGTCCACTTACTCAGCTGTTACAGAAAACCCAAAAGTTCACGTGGGATGAGAAATGTCAGGCTGGTTTTGATGAACTTAAGAAGAAACTGACGACAGCACCTATATTAGCATTACCAAATGGAACTGATGGATTCATGGTATACAGCGACGCTTCAAATCAGGGTCTGGGATGTGTGTTGATGCAAAAGGATAATGTGATTGCCTATGCTTCTCGGCAATTAAAACTGTACGAAGTTAATTACCCGACTCATGATCTGGAGTTAGCAGTTGTGGTCTTTGCCTTGAAAATTTGGCGACATTATTTACACGGCACCCATTGTCAGATCTTTACAGATCATAAAAGCCTCAAGTACATTTTCAGTTAGAAAGAATTAAACATGAGGCAGATAAGGTGGCTGGAATTGATCAAGTATTGCGACTTGGAAATTCTCTATCATCCGGGTAAAGCAAACGTAGTAGCCGATGCATTGAGCTGTAAACCTGTTTCTCTTCGAGTGTTGGAAGCACTTACATCCCAAACCAGCATTCAACGGGAACTGATCCGCGAAGGGATTGAAGTATGGGCACCAGGAATCCAAGGGCAACTATATGTGATGGAACTAACTTCATCACTAGTCGAGGAAATCAAATCTAAGCAGTTGAACGATTTTCTGATCCTTCGGTTATGTGCCGAAGTAAAGAAAGGAAAGGCCCCAGGATTCGTGATACAAGATGATGGAGTTCTGAGATTTCAGAGTCGACTTTGCGTTCCCGATGCTGATGATTTGAGGCGGACAATTCTGAAGGAAGCTCATAGCGCGCCTTATTCTATTCACCCGGGCAGCAGTAAGATGTATAAGGATCTAAAACAAAACTTCTGGTGGGGAAATATGAAGAAGGACGTAGCAGAATATGTTTCAAAGTGTTTGACTTGTCAGCAGGTTAAGATTGAACATCAGCGACCTGCCGGAATGTTAAAACCGCTTCCGATTCCTGAGTGGAAGTGGGAGGATATCTCGATGGATTTCATCACCAATATGCCAAGGACCAAGACGGGAATGAACATGATTTGGGTTATAGTTGATAGACTAACCAAGTCGGCTCATTTCCTAGGAATTAAAGATACTTGGGGACCCGAGAGATTGGCGCGAGTATTTATTGTAGAGATAGTCAAATTACATGGGACGCCGAAGACCATAATTTCGGATCGAGATGGCCGCTTCGTGTCGCACTTTTGGAAGGCAGTTCATAGGGCTCTGGGGACTGAGCTGAACTTTAGCACGGCTTATCATCCTCAGACGGACGGTCAGTCCGAAAGGACTATTCAGACAGTAGAAGACATGCTTAGAGCTTGTGCCTTGGATTGGTCAACTGACTGGGAAGTTCACTTGCCGTTGATTGAATTCACATATAACAATAGTTGTCATGCTTCTATTAAGATGGCACCGTTTGAAGCTTTGTACGGGAGAAGATGTCGATCACCCCTATGCTGGGATGATTCTTCGGAATTGATCGGGACGGAACTGGAATTGATAGTTCAGACTCAAGAGAATATAGCTTTGATTAGAGAAAGACTGTTGACTGCCCAGAGTCGACAGAAGTCTTATGCGGACGTACTTCGTCGCCCTCTGGAGTTCGACATTGGGGACCACGTACTATTGAAGGTGTCTCCTACACGAGGAATTTTCCGTTTTGGGAGGAAAGGCAAACTAAGTCCGAGATATATCGGTCCATTTGAGATCCTCGAGAGAGTTGGGGATTTAGCATACAGGTTGGCCTTACCACCATCGCTGAGTCACGTTCACAACGTGTTTCACGTATCCCAATTGCGGAAGTATGTACCAAATCCAGTCATATTATTGATTTTGACGAGATCGAGATAGCTAATGACGGTACCTTTGAAGAGAGACCAATAAAGATACTCGAGAGTCGAGTCAAGCAGTTGAGGAATAAACCGATCTCCTTGGTAAAAGTTCAGTGGTCTCGACATGGAGTCGAAGAAGCAACTTGGGAGACAGAGGAGAGTATGAAGTCGATATACCCAGAATTATTTTCGTTTTAAGTTTCGGGCCGAAACTTCTTTTTAGAGGGGTAGTATGTAATGCCCGGATAAATGGTGTATTTACCTTGTACTCGACCTTGTATGATCTCGACTTCATGATGTTATAAATCGTAGATTGGTTTCCCGTATTTGTGCCCTTATGTTTTTATATATCTTCAACATTTCATGCATGATTCTGCACGTACTTACGTACGCTATCATACGTCCATAACGTATGCTAAAGATTCAGTATTACGTACGTTATATGATGTTCTTAACGTACATAAGCTAAGTCAACTTGGGTTCGGATAAGGGTCGGCGTGTGGGGGCCGAGGAAGGGTCCGGGGAAGATTCGTGTGATTTCCGCGTGAACTTGGACATAGGTGTTACGTACGCTATGGTGCATGTTTTACGTACGCTAAGGACATGGATATTACGTACGTAAATCCCGTATGATTACGTACCTAAGGAAATGGCGAAATCAGGCCAGTGAACTCTGGTCAGACGATTACGTACGCTAAGGCTAGGGTATAACGTACGTTAAGTTTGTTACGTACGTAAGGGTGATTGCATAATGTACGTAATGCCCAGAAATCTATTTATAGAACCTGACCCTCACTTCATTTCCCACTTTTGCCTTGGCGGATTTTTGTGTTCTTGAGACTATCCTTCACCTCATATCCCTCATATCATCATCTACCTCCGATTTTGGGAAGCCTAGACCGTGTGAGTTGGTGATCAAGCTTCCGGTGAAGAGTTTATTGAAGATTTTCTTTATTCTTACATCTCTTCAGGTATGTTACGATTCACCAAGCTAGAGTTTACATTCTTAGCTATACTTTGAGCTTGTTTTGGAAATCATTGGACTAGTTAATGATCTTTTGAGTCCAGCACCATATTTTGGAGTTTAGAACCCGATTATACCTTGTCTTCCTTCCATTACTTAGAGTATTGATTTAGCCTCGTGGATGGAAGCCTTAACATGAAGTATCCTTAATTCGTTGAAGTAAATAGCATGATTTCAGTTAGATTTTCTGAACCCTTTTTATGTTCAACTGGGTAATTCATGTATGTCAGAAGAATTGGCTTTGACAATATTCTCCATGTTCTTGAGGTTGATTTATCGGCCAAGTCTTTGAACTCAAACCGGATCACCGTAGTATCGTTTTCCTTGCGTAAATATTCGAGCATGCTTATCATCTTGAGTAACATTGGTGGTAAAATCATAATAGCCGGTCATATGAGGATTTAGAATTTAATCCTTTATTAAAACACGAAATCTTCAATACCTTGTAAAACATCAAACTTTTAAACATCGGTATTTCACCTTCGAAATGATCGTTCAACTCTCCTGTAGTGCCTTATCGTTTCCGGTTCAGTTCTTATCTAGTGTTATAACCGTGAACCAACCTAGCGTCACTACTTTATGATCATAATATAAGTATTCGGTGATCGTATGTTAGTATTGAGTGGTATGTTAAGTTCCTTGTATCTCTTTTTGAACAAGGTCCGAGCCTTGCATAGGGGTCGATCGTGGGGCGGTGACATACGGACGCGTAACGTTTGTTGGAGTATTTCATTCTTGCCATTTTCGAGTCAAGTATCATATGTTGAGTTTGATTTATATTGGAACTTTGATCATGCATATGGTTTTGTTCATGTTGTCAAATATGAGACTTATTTCTGTAAATTCTCGTGGTATTCGTTGTTAATCGTTCGTATTGATGAAAATATTGAAATGCATATATGTATGCATAATTGATTGGTTTATGGTATAAATGATCCGAGGGGGTCATGAGGATCTATGCTGAGGGCGCTGGATCGAATGTCCACCATGCGTTGGTCCGACGGGATCATCATGGGGATCTATGCTGAGGGCGCTGGATCGCTGGACGGGTTTTCCACCATGCGTTGGTCCGACGGGATCATCATGGGGATCTATACCAAGGGCGCTGGATCGCTGGATTACCCTGTATTGTGTTGATGGAATCGTGAGGATTCACATCGTTGGATTCCGATGACGGAAGTCCGTTTTGCATGTTTTATGATGCACTGATGATTTATGTATTATGATACTTGTACTAGCATTGTTTTTCTAACCCCTTCGGGGGTGGACATTGTTTTGATGTTCAGGTAGCTGAGGAGCGGGAAAGCAACCACAGTACCGACAGGATGATGAAATAGCTCAGTGATGTGGTCGATGTTTATTGTTATGGTGATTTGTCTTCTTGGTTCACTTTAGTACTCGAGTACGTGTGTTTTAATAATGTCATTTTCGATATGGTTGTATAAGTTAACTCTTTGGATCAGTTGAATCAGTTCTATGTTTTGAACTTCAGTTGTACGGTTGGATTATATTTACTTTTCTTTTAATTAGCCTTGTAAATCCTTACTTAAAGGGTTTACGGCGCTGTAATTATTCCGAATATCTCGGGGTGTTACATGGAATGTATTAACATGCCCAAAAAATGGGAGAACCACACAACATGTAACCAAACAATAAGGTTCTACCAATACTCAACAACTGGTCTTCATGTGATTAGTATCGTCGTCTTCCATCATCCTTTGTATCGATTCTGTGATTCGCTTCTCAGCAACCTGCAAGTACCTGGACGCAATACAGACATCCACCCCCTGAATACTCGGGGGATAGCAAAACTCCACTGTTTTGCTAGTGCAAGTATAAAATATGAATACAAGCCATACATATCATACTCCAAGGACATAATAATCATGAACACACTTCCCGAGGTAAATCACTTGATCAAAACGGTTCAATCAAAAGATAGGGGTAAACCCAATATGCATCTTGTAAAACATTTACGATCGTGGGAGTTTTGAAACATTTGGGATTTAAGAATCTCATGTCTTTCGAAACCATTTAGGGACACAGCCCAAAAGTCATTTTCCCAAAATACAATTATGATAACAACACACGGGGTCTACGATCCAATCATACCATTCCGGTCAAAAGCTCAGGGTCCACGACCCAATCATACGTATCAACATATTCCTAGGGCTTATTCGCGTCCCGTGCTAACAAGCCAGGGACCTCCGATGCTACCGAAGAACATACCCGAGTGAATAACCTAATAGGGAATCATATCAAACCACATGTCTCCGTGACAACAGTCACATAACCATAATCATACGTACGTTCATAGTTATCCTAGCACCGCACTAACAAGTTACGAACCTCGGAGCCTCCACGAGACATACCCGATTGGACAACCCATGACACGTCCATCACATAACCAAATCACAACCATAAGTTATCCCGGCATCGCACTAACAAGCTATGAACCTCAGAATCCCCACAAGACGTACCCGATGGATAACTCCACAAGTTATCCTGGCATCGGGCTAGCAAGCCCCCGAACCTCGGAGTCCCCACAAGACATACCCATTGGATAATCCTACGGTCCCGCCCGACCCATACTAGCAAGTATGAATCCCGGAGATTCAACAATCTTACTCGGTGGCACAATCACTTACATCAATCACATAACAACAAGCAAAATACCAATACCAAACATTGCTAAGCACCTCAACATCCTTACAAAGGAGTACCAAGTAATATCACACAATGCCAATAATCACTGAACAAGTACATGTATCAATACACAATTCTCAACAAGTGATTTACGATCTACTATATTCACGAAGTGTGATTATAATATCTTCCAACATACAACACATATTCCGAATATACATATATCGACGAAGCATACGAGTTATCTCGGAGAAAACCCTTTTTATCGAGAATATACCGATCCTTTTAAAGTTCATTAAAACTTTCAAGTTCCTCATATAATCAATCACTAACTATCACGTCTACGAAACACGAAGTGTATGGGCAAGATACTTGCCTCGATACCGCGAGCAACGGAACAACGAACAGACACGGTCGGATAGCCCTTGAACATCCAAAGACGGCCAAGAATCCGGCAACCCTATGAATACTACGAAGGTAACACCAACACGAATTAATAACACTAATCGGAATCCGAATCGATCCTAAAAACAACAAGGATCTAAGTGTTCTCAAGGAGATCAAGAATCATTGTTCCGGGTGATACAAAATCAATAAATGAGTTGTCAAACCAAATGCCACGACCAAGACAATCAATAATACTCATCCAATCGGATAAGATCTGGCAAAAATCACCAAAACCAAGGAAAACCCCCAAATTCAAGAAACTAGGGTTCTAAGAAGATATTACCTTGATTTAAGCAACGGAGATGATTAGATGTTGTTAAACACCTACAAATCCACTTCAAGATGAAGATTGATGATGAAGATCGCCCAAAGTCTCCCTTAGTATTCGTTCCGGATGGAAAGAGATGAAGAAGAGTGAGAAATGACGAAGTTAAGTCTGTTGTCCAATATTTATATTGTACAGTTATTAGCATGCGCTAAGCACATACATTTGTGCGCGTTAACGAGGTCAACGCCCCAGAACACTCTGCCCGTAACACGGTTAGCGTGCGCTAGCCAATATGCGTAGCATGCGCTAATGGGTCATGAAACCAGTCCAGTAGCTCCTGGACAGATTTGCACCGACCAGGTAGCGTGCGCTAGTAAGAACAATAAGCGAGCGCTAAGCAGTCGATAGTGTGCGCTAGCTACCAACCTTAGAGTGCGCTAACGAGACTCCAGTCCCAGTCCAGTAGCTCCTGGACTACCTCTGGACAGCCAGTTAGTGTGCGCTACATGCCTGGTAGCGTGCGCTAACAATAGCACAGTAGCGTGCGCTACACTATAAGCTGTAGCGTGCGCTACACTGAAGTGAGTCAAAAACTCATGCAATGATCTGGAATGGAAATAAAACACGTGTCAACTCATGACACAACCATACGTGGCACAACATTCCAAAGACATGGACAACGCCAATCCGATAATATGCAGAAAAACTCAACGAAACTGGAACAAAGATCTCGTGTATTACATTCTACCCCTCTTAAAAGAAGTTTCGTCCCATAAACTTGAAACATGGAATGATAGACACAAAACAATCCCAGATAACACACGTTATCCGTTGTCTACAACCCGCAACGAATCACATGCAGCACATGGCTGCTCCTATCCATATCGCTACCCCAGAATGATAACAACGCGCAACGAACAAAATCAATATGGTTGACCAACCCGAACAGTACATCAATCAAAACGCGAGCTAATCGCTGAACAAATACCAAAGTTCACAGCCCAAGGGTTGGAAGATCGAAAACGAAACTAATTTCCCGAACTTAAGGGAAATTACAAAGTGACCCGAATGCCAAAAAAAATCACGGTACGAGATCAACAAAAACTGGACAACAAACGATCGAACCACAATGATTGAGACAACAGTCGAATAATCATTTTCGAATCATAATGAACAACAAAAATCAAATGATAATATGAGGTCTGGTAAAATCGACAAGATACTCCTCTACATAAGATTCACAGGAACGCAACCGGATTCGAACAAGTCACAACGACAAATAGATCATTCTGAAACAATACCACAACTCGTTCGAACAACAAAAGTAAAGAATAGAACAAGTTTAGAAAATATCCAGGAACACAAACGAGTCGATAGAGATGAAATTACAAAAATTCAAAATCCGATCCACTTCGAATAAAAGAAGCTTATCTCTGAAATTCGAAACAACAAAGCAAGGAAATAACATAACATACAACTGATAGACCACGCCCCTCAGGGACTACTCGGAGTTGATCCTGATATCAGTACTCAAGTTCGTACGGAAGGCTCGGTGCCCAACTCGCAAAACTGAACTCGGTGTCCCTTGATTCCACACCTGTAACACGTTACTGGCGGAGAAGGACAATGTGCACGAACATGTCCTGACACATTACAGTTAAAACATCTCCTGGCTTTACCTTGAGTCAATGCAGACAACTTGGAACTCTCAGTACCACGCATCGAGCGATGGAGCTTCACAATGGAAAGGCTATGACATTGCAAACTAGAAACACCACCTCTTGTACTCTCCACAACGTCATTGTACTTTCTCTGCTTCTTCGACTCGGGCACACGCTCTGACGATAACGAAGTTAGTTCATGGGCTAAGGCTCGATCTTGATAGTCCCTCAACGATGTGCAAGTGAATCCCGACATATACAAGCGAATCTCCGGCTTCATTCGTCTGTCAAAGTGAAGCATCCTCTCTTCCTCGGTTCCGACCGATCTCGCACATAACTGAGTTGTTTGCTATAGTCGCTGATAGCCTGCGACACCGATATATCTTACGAATCTGCCAAACAAAATTCATGAATCCTCTGCTCTCTAATCGGTTTCAGACAGAACTCAGCTCCCATAAATGCCTGGAACTCCGCCACGTGACAACATGATCACGAAGTTTAACATCTTCCCACCAATTAGCGGTATCTTTTTCAAGAAGGTACTGAGCGATAGGTACCGTCCGTTCTTCAGGACAATCGAAAGCCTCGAATATCTTTCCCAACTGGAAAAGCCAACCATCCCAGCCCAACGCATCCACAACACCAGTGAATCGAGGGGGATTCATATGAATTACTTCCTGAAGCCATTGATTTACACTGACGTTCTGAGTCGCGTCAGTGTTCCGTTGAACCGCCTGGGTCAAATGAGTCATCTGTGTTGCAACTTGTTACAGTATAGTAGCAACACCAGTACCAATATCCTTCCCGGCAACATTCTCTCGATTCCGCATCTGATTCTCGTGGTCATCGGCACCACGGTTACGACCATGACCTCTGCCCCTCTGCATACTAACAAGCAACAACCTATCGCAGCGAAAGATCATAACACATACCAAAGATATCCCACATCTCCCCCTTCAATCAAACAAAACTAAATCACATACATTATGATTTAATCTAAAATAGAGCACAAAATACAAACCATCATCCTGACAATTTACATTTATAATATCATTGCTATATGAATTATAAATGCAATGAAATCAAAACCATTCATTATATCAAAACCATCTTCTGTACATGTCCCGCACCAGAACCCACCAGGCTGAAAACTATTTTAAAAAACATTTAAAAATGCTAAAAAGGCCGATGACGGTAATGTAATATCCGCAAATTCGATTTCCGGTAATTTTCTTTTTTTTGGCGGAAGTCCGTTTTGACAACTCGTTTGGGACCGTTTCGTCATCCTGAGAATGATTAATTCTACACTTTTTGACATCCGAGTTCGTTTCGGTGTCGTTTTGTTGAGTTCCGTGCTTTTTAGCGACTTTTCCGCACTTGAGTTCGATTCTTGTGAATCTCGTTCTAAACTCCTGTTTCAAGTTTCCCGTAAGTCCGTTTAACTTTGTTAGACGTGTTGTGAACTTCGGTTTGGTTATTCGATCATGTATCGTGATTTTCGGGCGTTTTGGGCCATTTTGTAATTTACCCAAAGTTATGGGTATCCGTATCTGTATTTGTTGTCTCGACCCTTTTCTCGGTCGCGTATGATTAATTATTGCATTATCCTTTCATTTCGGGTCGTTGATGTTGTTCGCGAACTTTTCGTCGTGTTCGTTCCGTACGTTTTTCGGAAATCGAGTCGTCGAGCCCTGATGGTCGGGCATTGGCCGAACGGTTGCAGGACTGGCCGGACGGTTGCGGGTTCTAGCCGAGCGATGGGGGGCACTGGCCGAGCGGTGGCGGGCACTGGCCAAGCAGGCACGCTGCCGAGTCACTGCCGCGGCACACTCGTCCGGGCCGCGGCACACTCGTGTTCAATTGCTGGCCAATCCGTCTGTACCTTGTGCCGCGGCACATTCCGGCAGGGCCGCGGCACACTGCCGATTCTCTGCCGCGGCACACTTGGCCGGGCCGCGGCACACTGTCGACCACTGGGAGCCATTTTTGGGCCTGTGCCGCGGCACACTTGGCCTGGGCCGCGGCACACAGTGCAGTCAGCACTATATCTGCGTTTTTTTTGGCGAGATCAACCCATTTCTTCCCTTTTCTTCAACCAACACGAGAGAGAAGGCTTGAGAGAGAAGTTTCATCATCTATCATTTAAGTGTATGATTTTCTTCATCTCATTTCGATTGTGAAGCTCGGATCATCGATCTATCGCGTATTCTTCGGATCATAGTGCTTGGATCTTCAAGAGGTAATTTCTTCAACATCTTGGATTTCGATTTTGTGTTGAGTAATAATGTTTTGGATGTTGAGATCATGTTGTATGAAGTGATATACACATGATTATGGGCATGTTTGATTATTCATTGGATTATTGAAGGATTATTCAAGAACACTTTGAATATTGGGTTGGATTTTGGGGTTTTTCGTAGATTCGTCCGATTTATCCGATTTGAAGCTTGAGAACCTTGAGATTATGATGTATCTATACCGTATGCATGTTTTCCTACGATTTTATGGATTGGATTGTGACGTTTTCTGACTTGTGGGAGTTTGGGCGATTTTTCCAACCTCTAGTTGTTTATCCGTGTCTTTTCATGAATCGTAGATGGGTTTCCGAATTTCTTCGTGTAATTTGAGTATGGATAATTGATTATCATATTCCTTGCGAATCGTTTAGGTGCCGGAAGCGCTTTCTTGGACCTACCAAACCCATACCCTTTTTCCATTCAATTCCTCGATGTCTCAAAGGCAAGTACATATATTTATGATTGTACGTTCTCGACTTTGAAAGTAAGTCATATTGATGGCATGATATGAACGAACCGGTTCCACGGTATTCATATATGTATTGATGACGGATGATATGAACGAACCGTTTCCACGGTATTCATATATGTATTGATGACGGATGATATGAACGAACCGTTTCCACGGTATTCATATACGTCTTGATGTGATGCTATGAGATTTAGTTATTCCGGAATACTAGTCTTGAATTGATGAATTGACGGTTACATTTACTTTATTGTCGAGGAGTATTGTGTTTCATACTTGATATACTTGCACTAGTTATTCGACGGCTAACCCCTTTATGGGGGAAATACTTTTCATGTATTTCAGGTTCCAGGAGAGCGGACAGGCAGGTATCGGATCGGCAAGAAGATGATGGGCAAGTGTGATACTGTGTCTTTCCTCTGGTTGTGTTTCGTGTTTCTCCATTCAGTGTTGTTGTACTGGAATGGTTATTGAATACTCGAGTATTGTTTCTCAGTTTTCCTTGATGTTCCGGCCTGTGTTGCCGAGGTATTGACTTGTGTGGTGATGTATATGGTTTCATTGGTTATGGTTTTTAATACCATTTGTATTGTCCTTCTTTTCATTGTATCTAGACCTTCTCAGTCAAGTTTTACAGTTCCGTGCATGAATAGCCTTGTGGGTCCCACGGCGGGGCTCACGGCGCTGTAATATACCCTGAATAACTTGGGGGTGTTATAGAATATGGTATCAGAGCTTTAGGTTTATGGATACCTAGGCTGTCGGTCTTTTGGGTCGATTGAGTCGTCATTTGCCCACAGTATCACTACTCTGCCATCATCACAGTGCGACCGGTACTTGTAAGTCCTCTCACTCTTCTTGTATTTTTCTTAATCGTTTCGTTTTTAGCTTGGTATTCTTGGGAAATGGTCACTTCGAGAATGTGCGATTTGGATTATACTTACGCACGTGTGTGCCCTTCAGAGTGTTGGATGTAAGGAGGAGGAGTCGTGGCCGTGGTCACGGACGTGAACTCTTCCTTGATATTTTGTCAAATTGCTAATTGCGATATTAGTGTGCATCGGTATTGTGTTGAGACTTTGTTTGGGAGTCGCATGCTAATATCACGGGAGATCATCGACTTCACGTACCTGTAAGTATACTGTTTTGGTTATTCGCTGGTGGCGGTGTTTGATTGCTTTTGTGATGAGTTTGGAAATTTTGGATTGATCTGTTGTTTGTGACAAGATTGCAAGTTTCGAGGACGAAACTTATTTTAAGGCGATATCCCGACTTTTAGTACGTAATATCCGGATTTAAGTATAAAGTTTTCGCACTATTTTATCTAAGATATACTGGATAGATTGGTGTCTATACAGTATGGATAAAATAATTGGAAGACTGAGATAATTGTATTAGTATAATTGTCGTAGTTGGTCGACAATTACTTTTGAAGATATCGTGTATCAGGTTATCGTACTGTTGATATTGGGTATATCATATGAGAATATTATCAGGCTGCATATATATGTATTCAGTATGTCGTGTATTTACATCTAGTATATCAAGACGACGGACAAGAATAGCGGAAAATGGCTAAGTACAGCCACGTTAGCGCACGCTTCAAGGTATGCCTAGCACGCGCTAAGATATATATACTTAGCGTACGCCACAGTACATACTTAGCGCACGCCAAGAGGTTTGAGTTACGTACGCTAAGGAGGACCCCTAACGTACGTAAGGTATTCTGGATAAGGTCCGGAAAGTGGCCGACAGGTAGGCCCAGATTGTTTATAATCGGCGATTAGCGCACACTAATGCATGTTGTTAGCGCATGCTAATTTCAGATCGTCAACAGGGAATCTTGGCTTTATTGGTTGCTTTCGGCGTGTAGGACCCGGGCATCTTCTGGGACGGTACAGGTTGTCGGGTCAATGACGATTAGCGCGCGCTAAGGTCGAGGAATAGCGCACGCTACTGAGAATTTCACTGTGGCAAGTCAACGCCTATTTGTGTACGCTAATGCATGGGCATTACGTACGTTAGATGAATTTAGAAGCAATGCAGTAGCTTCTGGACTGCCCGATAGCGCACGCTTTCAAGGAAGGATAGTGCTCGCTAGTTTTGTAGCGCACGCTGAATATAAGGTCTAGCGCGCGCTAGTGATGTGTTTTAATAAGAGGATAGATGAGTGCTGAGAGGCATTTTGTCCATTCTCCTTCCTTCAGTCAATAGAGAGAGCCTTGGGAAGTACTTGAAGTTCCTAAACATTGAGAGATGATCCTCTTAAATAAGATTAAGATGGAGAGCTCAGATTTAAGTTTTATTCTTGAAGTTTTTGATGATTCTTGGAATGGAGTTCAATTATTCTTCTTCGTGGTTCGTCCATACAAGGTAATCCTCGTATCCCTTTGATAGTGGTTCATTTTTAAAGGATTACTACTTGAGAGGGAGCATGTTGGGATCATCAGGTGCTAATGTTATATGAGATTTATTGGAATTGTAATAAGAGATTTCGGATATTGATATGACTATTGACATCTTCTTCATATGATGATGATGGTTTTGTTGCGATTCTTGAGGTTGTGTGAATGGCATGATGAAGAAAATGGTAACATGGAGATATATACCTCGGATATGTTGTTCTGAACTTGATTTTGGATATTTCATGTTCTTGAAGAACTCTTGAATTATACGAGGTGATGAAAATTTATAAGAAGTGTTGATGTTTTGAAAATGAATATGGAATATTCATATCTAGAGCTAAATTATGTGTTTGAAATAATATTCGTATAGGAATACGAATGTGATTATGAGTTTGATGATACTATTATTCATCTCTGAATTTGGAAACCCATACGTATGGAGCAAATATTCAAGTCGAATGATTGGATTGTTTGATAACTTGTTAATATGAATATCTATTGTTTTGAACCAGTCGGATGGTTCGAATTAATGATAGTCATAGGTAAATTTTAACGATGGATTTACGAGAAGGGAACCTTGTCAATTCGTATTTAAGAATTGAATTTGGAATCGATAACATTTAGACCCTTATTATTGGTCTGAAATGGTTGCTGATATGATCATCGAATTTCGGCTCGTATTGTGGACATGGATTCGTGAGGGTTTGAGTTGGATAGTTCAGACTGTGCCTAGTCGAGATATTGTGGAACCGATGAGTTGTGGCCTTGTGGTATTGACATTGATCATCATCGAACCTGTTGATTATTAATCCTTCGTTTTACAATAAGATATGATGTTTGATCATGGATTATGACTGTTTTGTTGCGGTTGAGGTTGAAGAGTTCGTAATTAGCTTGGTCGGAATTGAGTAACTCGTAGACGAAAGCAACTGTATTGGTAACAGTTCGTGGCATTGATATCGAGACAAATTTTATACTTGTACGGGTCAATGAGATTAATGTTATCATGTGGGTGTACGAATGTGTGCATCATTTTGAGACTTGGTCTCTTTATGATTTTGTTGATATCAGGGGATTATTTGATACGACACCCATCGGCAAATTATGTCAAATGTTACTGTTGTTCGTAAATGGCGGGTTCAAGGCATTGATGTATTCGAGTATCATCTTCGTTATCAGTAACCGATTAAATGTGCCAAGACATCTGTTGTATCGTTGTTATCGAATTGTCGTTCTAAGGTAATCAAAGTATCGATTTGGGACTGTCGAAGATAGTTCCCATCCGTTGAGTCGTTATCGATTGGTCGTTCTAAGACAATCGAGGTATTGAATTGGAATAGCCGAGTATAGTGCCCATCCGTGAGTTATTATTGTCGTGTTGGCCGACTCAAGGCAGTACACTATTATTCTTGTGAACTTGGTAATTTTGTGATCGTCGAAGGTTGAGGATTTCCAGGATGGTTGTTTTGAATATTGTTGGTCGGGTCGATATTTCATTATTCGTGTGTCGTCGTTCACTTGGTGAGTCGTATGATCCGTATTGGATATATTATCCTTTGAGTTTCGTTGTCACGTCGTATCGTGGCATATCTGGAATCATATATGCGTGCCGATTGGTTATGTGTAGGATTTTTAGCTAGGCACACGATGGTCATGCGTGGATGTTTCCGCATTGGACCGTGCACACGAGACGTAGTTCGTAAGGCTAATTAGGTACATTGTCACACGTATATTCTAGATTTCGTATACGGGGTGGACATGTGCACGGACACATTTCCGGATCGGGCGTACTGTGATATCCCTCTTGAGACTTATCGTTTGGTCGTTCGTAGTCCATGTTGTATTGGATATGTCCGACGATTTGCGACTGGTTGTTCATACGCCGAGGGGTATGTCCGACAGTCAGGTTTGTTTCTTTGAGATCTGTATTGCGATGATTTACAGCTTCGGGCTGTTCGGCTTTCAGGCCATTGTGATGTATCGGTATTTTCCGTTGGAGCCTTCGGGCATTGTGGTTCGTATCTATTTCGGCATTGGTTTGGTTTACCTGCGGGTAACGTATTGTAGTGTTCTATATTGATGATTCGCCGTTTGGGCGTAAGTTTTCGGTTCTTGTGTATCTCGTTTAGTTTTTCCTAGCGGGATATTTTTCTCCCTACTTGTTTTAAGTTTCGAGACGAAACTTCTTTTAAGGAGGGTAGAATGTAATATCCGCAAATTCGATTTCCGGTAATTTTCTTTTTTTGGCGGAAGTCCGTTTTGACGACTTGCTTGGGACCGTTTCGTCATCCTGAGAATGATTAATTCTACACTTTTTGACATCCGAGTTCGTTTCGGTGTCGTTTTGTTGAGTTCCGTGCTTTTTAGCGACTTTTCCGCACTTGAGTTCGATTCTTGCGAATCTCGTTCTAAACTCCTGTTTCGAGTTTCCCGTAAGTCCGTTTAACTTTGTTAGACGTGTTGTGAACTTCGGTTTGGTTATTCGATCACGTATCGTGATTTTCGGGCGTTTTGGGCCATTTTGTAATTTAACCAAAGTTATGGGTATCCGTATCTGTATTTGTTGTCTCGACCCTTTTCTCGGTCGCGTATGATTAATTATTGCATTATCCTTTCATTTCGGGTCGTTGATGTTGTCCGCGAACTTTTCGTCGTGTTCGTTCCGTACGTTTTTCGGAAATCGAGTCGTCGAGCCCTGATGGTCGAACCTTTGGCCAGGACGGTTATGGGTTACGGACGGCGATGGCGGGCAAGCGGCGATGGCGAGGCGGCGGCGAGGCACGCTGCCGAGTCACTGCCGCGGCACACTCGTCCGAGCCGCGGCACACTCGTGTTCAATTGCTGGCCAATCCGTCTGTACCTTGTGCCGCGACACATTCCGGCAGGTCCGCGGCACACTGCCGAGTCACTGCCGCGGCACACTTGGCCGGGCCGCGGCACACTGTCGACCACTGGGAGCCATTTTTGGGCCTGTGCCGCGGCACACTTGGCCTGGGCCGCGGCACACAGTGCAGTCAGCACTATATCTGCGTTTTTTTTGGGCGAGATCAACCCATTTCTTCCCTTTTCTTCAACCAACACGAGAGAGAAGGCTTGAGAGAGAGAAGTGTTGGGATAAATAATTTTGTTTTGATAATTGCCAAAACAACAAAAGCTTGATACAGCAAGCCCTGTATCGAAAGCCGGTTGAAGTTGCAATCCTGTATCGAAGACCTTATCACAGCGCGGCCTCTGACAAGCTCTCGCGCTACCAAGATACAGCAACAAAGTCTAAGTAAGCACCAAGTATGGAAGCTGTCTCGAAACCTCAATACAGCGCCCTTCCATACAGCGCCTGACTATTCCAATATGACTACAGCTCTAGTGGATACAGCATCCACATCGGAACAGGAGTGAAGATCGTTTTTAAAAGGAATATATAGTATTCACTAAAGTCAAGTACCGTTTGATAAAGAGGTATTTAAATACTGAAAGGATAAAGTATTTAAATACTGAAGCTGTCAGAGATCTTCAAATCCCGTAATATCCGGATCCTTGTCTATTCAAGTCAACTATCAAATCTTGCCCAACGGATCTATCTCAACGGATATATTATTCAGAAGACTATATATATCCCCAGAGTTTGAAGATCAACATACGCATCCGAATCATCAAGAACATTTACAAGCTTACAAGCGATATTCAAAAGATCAAAAGACTGAATATTCATTATCATCGGATCAAGCTTACAAGAGCAAGTATATTTCTTTCTAGCATCAATCCATATCTTAAGAAAGAAGAAATATACTCAGTCATCAAGAACAGCCATCATCAGCTCAAGAACTCCATATTCAAAGCTGTTGTTCTTACCCGGTTACCTACTTTTTTACCTTTGTGTAAAAACCGAGCTCTGTGTGAACTCAACAAGATATTCTGACCTGTGTGGGACGAATAAGAGGACGAAGCTTTGGAACTGTGTGTGAAGAAGCTAGTCAAGAAGGAAGCTTTAACCAATCTGTGTGAACGGTTGAAAGCGACATTCTTTGTATCAATCTGTGTGAACGATACAAGGATAGGTTTGATTATAAATACATAGTTGTGTACGCAGTATTTATAATAAACGTTTTACTCCTATGTGGAGGATCAGTGGACGTAGAGGGGTTTACCTCGAACCACTTAAATACTGTGTTATTTACCTTTCGCCGTTACTGTTTTCATAACTGTGATTTATACAAGTATACACTGCAAAACCCTGTACGCACCAAGCTAACAGGAGAATAGACCGAGTTGCTGTATCGACGGCAACTTACTATATTAAAGACTTCCGCTACGTACTCAGATTCGAAAACCATACAGCCTGTTGCTTAAACATTTCCCAAGCTGTATCGAGTATACTTACTCAAAAAGGGGACCAACAAGAAGTTTCATCATCTATCATTTGAGTGTGTGATTTTCTTCATCTCTTTCGATTGTGAAGCTCGGATCATCGATCTATCACGTATTCTTCGGATCATAGTGCTTGGATCTTCAAGAGGTAATTTCTTCAACATCTTGGATTTCGATTTTGTGTTGAGTAATGATGTTTTGGATGTTGAGATCATGTTGTATGAAGTGATATACACATGATTATGGGCATGTTTGATTATTCATTGGATTATTGAAGGATTATTCAAGAACACTTTGAATATTGGGTTGGATTTTGGGGTTTTTCGTAGATTCGTCCGATTTATCCGATTTGAAGCTTGAGAACCTTGAGATTATGATGTATCTATACCGTATGCATATTTTTCCTACGATTTTACGGATTAGATTGTGCCGTTTTTGGACTTGTGGGAGTTTGGGCGATTTTTCCAACCTCTAGTTGTTTATCCGTGTATTTTCATGAATCGTAGATGGGTTTCGGAATTTTCTTCGTGTAATTTGAGTATGGATAATTGATTATCATATTCCTTGTGAATCGTTTAGGTGCCGGAAGCGCGTTCTTGGACCTACCGAACTCATACCCTTTTTCCGTTCGATTCCTCGATGTCTCAAAGGCAAGTATATATATTTATGATTGTACGTTCTCGACTTTGAAAGTAAGTCATATTTATGGCATGATATGAACGAACCGGTTCCACGGTATTCATATATGTATTGATGACGGATGATATGAACGAATCGTTTCCACGGTATTCATATATGTATTGATGACGGATGATATGAACGAACCGTTTCCACGGTATTCATATATGTATTGATGACGGATGATATGAACGAACCATTTCCATGGTATTCATATATGTATTGATGACGGGTGATATGAACGAACCGTTTCCACGGTATTCATATACGTCTTGATGTGATGCTATGAGATTTAGTTATTCCGGAATACTAGTCTTGAATTGATGAATTGACGGTTACATTTACTTTATTGTCGAGGGGTATTGTGTTTCATACTTGATATACTTGCACTAGCTATTCGACGGCTAACCCCTTTATGGGGGAAATACTTTTCATGTATTTCAGGTTCCAGGAGAGCGGACAGGCAGGTATCGGATCGGCATGAAGATGATGGGCAAGTGTGATACTGTATCTTTCCTCTGGTTGTGTTTCGTGTTTCTCCATTCAGTGTTGTTGTACTGGAATGGTTATTGAATACTCGAGTATTGTTTCTCAGTTTTCCTTGATGTTCCGGCCTGTGTTGCCGAGGTATTGATTTGTGTAGTGATGTATATGGTTTCATTGGTTATGGTTTTGAATACCATTTGTATTGTCCTTCTTTTCATTGTATCTAGACCTTCTCAGTCAAGTTTTATAGTTCCGCGCATGAATAGCCTTGTGGGTCCCACGGCGGGGCTCACGGCGCTGTAATATACCCTGAATAACTTGGGAGTGTTACAGGTAATACTTTCCAAATACTAACAAAAGTCATTTTCCAAATACCAAATACCATCATAAAATACCATTTGAAATAACAAGGCGAAGACGCCAAAACTCAATAGTTTCAAAATGTACGTTAAGCCAACCCTTAAACGTACCGACAAAAGAGTTAGGAAAAAGGGGTTAACGAAATAACCCAAGTTTACGAGATACCCAAAAGGTCATTATAAATACACACGATTTGGCAAAAATATTGGAAAGTCATTTTGAAATATACACACGCAGCGGATAAGAAAATAGTTCAAAATACACATAATCACACACAATAATTGTTATCACTGGACAATACACATAGAATACGGTCACAAACTGTCGGTCTAACAATCACAAAGTTAGACCTACGGCCAAAATGCAATTCCTGAGCTTCTGCCCAGACTGATTAGTGTGTGCTCCAACAGAGACTTAGCGTGCGCTAGCCATGCCACGTTAGCGCGCGCTAGCCCCACACTTGGCATGCGCTAACTGTTCTAATCCAGCAACACGTTCATGAACATATACCAAATAATATCAAAATTGGAAGGTTACAAGTGAACAACAACATACGAATCCAAACACCGACATTTCACATCATTATGACATTGCACAAATAACCATAAGAGGTAAATAACATTCCAAACTGAGTCTCCACTTCTCGGTAAAGAGAACTATCTCGATGCGAGCACACCGAACGACTCAGCATTCACACCATTACCTTAATCACAACTCTGAGCATTATAGCCAAAATAATAAGATCCTCACTACATACCTTTTAACCGAAATTCATGAAACCAAAAAGTTGAAAGCGAAAGTCACGTCTCAAGTAAACTTTTGATAGACCTTGTTTGAGTATTTAAAAATCAAACTTTGAAAATTGCAATGCAAGATGAAAATAAAATATATGTAGTTTGAATTCTCAAAATTTTCGGTCTCGAGGTCATCATACGAAAATAAACCTTTTTTCCTTCTTGAATGATGTTTTAGAAGGAAAATTTACGTGACTCTCCAAAATATTTAAAGTTTTAAAATATCACATTGATAACCTTTCCTGCGTAATTACGCTAAAGCATTACTCCTGTAAAAACAATTTATACAAGGATACATATACACATATACATCGGTACATTTACAAAAATCAAACAAACATGGATTATGTATTCACGATTCACATTTAAACTCCACGTCATAACACAAAAATCATACAAGCTCATGTAACACGAGACACAACAAAGTAGGGAGACTTACATCCACAGATCGCATGAAGATGATGGATGCACCTCGATGCTAATGACAACCGACATCTCAGACGACGCGTTGCGACACTACTCAGTCAGACAAAATCTGACAAGACAAGACAAGACCCGACAACACACAACTCAGCCCGACAGCCTAGGTTTCCTCAACCTAAGCTTCGATACCATATTCTGTAACACCCCCAAACCACTCGGGAATATTACAGCACCGCAGACGCACTCCGTGAGGATCTCCCAGGCTAAAAGCAGAAAACACAATATATAGATACATGCCAACATGGCTAATAACGACTCACTAGACCGATTTGGTCTTTTTCACAACACACACATCAAATATACATAACTCTTCCTCAAAAAACATACCCACGCAGGGGTTGGAATGTATTAACATGCCCAAAAAACGGGAGAACCACACAACATGAAACCAAACAATAAGGTTCTACCAATACTCAACAACTGGTCTTCATGTGATTAGTATCGTCATCTTCCATCATCCTTCGTATCGATCCTGTGATTCGCTCCCCAACAATCTGCAAGTACCTGGACGCAATACAGACATCCACCCCCTGAATACTCGGGGGTTAGCAAAACTCCACTGTTTTGCTAGTGCAAGTATAAAATACGAATACAGGCCATACATATCATACTCCAAGGTCATAATAATCATGAACACACTTCCCGAGGTAAATCACTTGATCAAAACGGTCCAATCGAAATTTAGGGGTAAACCCGATATACATCTTGTAAAACATTTTACGATCTCGAGAGTTTTGAAACATTTGGGATTTAAGAATTCTCAAGCCTTTCGAAACCATTTAGGGACACAGCCCAAAAGTCATTTTCCCAAAATACAATTATGATAAGAACACACGGGGTCTACGACCCAATCATACCATTCCGGTCAAAAGCTCGGGGTCCATGACCCAATCATACATATCAACATATTCCCAGGGCTTATTCGCGTCTCGTGCTAACAAGCCACGGACCTCAGATGCTCCAGCAGAACATACCCGAGTGAATAACCCAATAGGTAATCATATCAAATCACACGTCTCCGTGACAACAGTCTCATAACCATAATCATACGTATGTTCATAGTTATCCTGGCACCACACTAACAAGTTACGAACCTCAGAGCCTCCACGAGACATACCCGATTAGACAACCCATGACACGTACATCACACAACGAAATCACAACCATAAGTTATCCCGGCATCGCACTAACAAGATACGAACCTCGGAGTCCCCGCAAGACATACCCGATGGATAACTCCACAAGTTATCCCGACATCGGGCTAGCAAGCCCCTGAACCCTCGTTGGATAACCCTACGGTCCCGGCGGACCCATACTAGCAAGTATGAATCCCGGAGATTCAACAATCTTACCCGGTGTCACAATCACTTACGTCAATCACATAGCAACAAGCAAAATACCAATACCAAACAATGCTAAGAACCTCAACCTCCTTACAAATGAGTACCAAGTAATATCGCACAATGCCAATAATCACTGAACAAGCACACGTATCAATATACAATCCTCGACTAGTGATTTACGATCAACTATATTCACGAAGTGTGATTATAACATCTTCCAACATACAACACAGATTCCGAATATACATTTATCCACGAAGCATACGAGTTATCTCGGAGAAAACCCTTTTTATCGAGAATATACCGATCTTATTAAAGTTTATTAAAACATTCAACTTCCATATATAATCAATCACTAACTATCACATCTACGAAACACGAAGTGTATGGGCAAGATACTTGCCTCGATACCGCGAGCAATGGAACAACAAATGGACACATTCGGATAGCCCTCAAACTTCTAAAGACGACCAAGAATCCGGCAACCCCACGAATACTATGAAGGTAACACCAACACGAATCAGTAACATTAATTGGAATCCGAATCTATCCTAAAAACAACAAGGATCTAAGTGTTCTCAAAGAAATCAAGAATCATTGTTCCGGGTGATACAAAATCAATAAATGAGTTGTCAAACCAAAAGCCACGGCCAAGACAATCAATAATATTCAACCGATCAGATGAGATCAGGTAAAAATCACCAAAACCAAGGAAAACCCCCAAAATTCAAGAAATTGAGGTTCTAAGAAGATATTACCTTGATTTGAGCAAAGGAGATGATTAGATGTTGTTAAACACCTACAAATCCACTCCAAGATGAAGCTTGATGATGAAGATCGCCCAAAATCTCCCTTAGAACTCGTTCCCAATGGAAAGAGATGAAGAAGAATGAGAATTGACGAAGTTAAGTCTGTTGTCCAGTGTTTATACTGGACAGTTATTTGCGTGCGCTAAGCACATACGTTAGCGTGCGCTAACGAGGTCAACGCCCCAAAACACTCTGTCTGTAACACAGTTAGCATGCACTAGCCATTTTGCGTAGCGTGCGCTAATGGGTCACGAAACCAGTCCAGTAGCTCCTGGAGAGATCTGCACCTATCAGGTAGCGTGCGCTAGCAAGAACAAATAGAGTGCGCTAAGCAGTCGATATTGTGCGCTAGCTACCAACCTTAGCGTGTGCTAACGAGACTCCAATACCAGTCCAGTAGCTTCTGGACTGCCTCTGGACTACCAGTTAGCGTGCGCTACATGCCCGGTAGTGTGCGCTAATAATAGCACAGTAGCGCGCGCTACACTACAAGCGGTAGCGTGCGCTACACTGAAATGAGTCAAAAACTCATGCAATGATCCGGAATGGAAATCAAACATGTGTCAACTCATGACACGACCATACATGGCACAACATTCCAAAGACATGGACAACACCAATCCGATAGTACGTAGAAAAACTCAACGAAACTGGAATGAAGATCTCGGGTACTACATGACCAATGGCTAGTTTAGGCTTTGAAGCTTATAAATACCACTTTATAAGGTATTCTCCAAACAACAACTTCAAGCAAAGTATACATATATCAGATATTGTTATATTCATTATTGTTTTTGTAATCGAGTTTAATTGATAAGAGTTCAAGTGTTTAATTCACTCAACCAAACACGAGAGAAAAGAAAGGATTGTGGATTTGATTCGGTGTTATTAGGATCGCGGATCCGGCGTTGTTGGAATCATAATATATATCCAAGAGAGGTTTTTCTAGTACCGATAGAAAGTTAGAAAGGTTGATTCCTTAACTGATAGAAAAGGAAAACTATTTATCTTGGACTGACATAAAGACGAGATTGTAGCGGTTTATCTTGGACCGAGAGAAGACAAGATTATAATGGTTTCCCTTGGACTGATAGAAGACAAGACGGAAAGGTTTCTCTTAAGCCTATAGAAAAAGATACGGAGAGAGGACGTAGTCGAACCTCTATATATCGTTGCGTCATTTATATTCCACACTTTATCACTTCCGTAATCGCAAAAGAATTTTATATTCTTAGCTACACTATCCTAACCCCCTTCAAGTGGCCGTACCAACCCTACATTATTACATCGTTGGAGGGGTCACTGTAAGTGATCGCCTATAGGCACCTCCTTGGTCTTCTTTGATGTGAGCGAGGCTTCGGATTCACCAATCAGAGCCTTGAGCTTGTTTCTCCAGCCACGCCCCTTCTCATACTTTTCCTGTTGTTCGGCTTCGGGCAACTTTTGCACTTTTGGATGAGGACATTTATTTGTATAATGTCCTGGTTTTCTGCAATTATAACACAGATTAGAATCTCCATATGAAGGGGATTCAGAACTTACCCTATTGAGTGGCTTGGGCCTGTTTGGGGCCTTTCCAGACAATTTGATGAACTTCTTGAATTTGTGCACGAGCAAGGCCATCTCGTCCTGTGACGGGATGTCATCTTCACTGTATGCTGCCTTGCATGCCGATTTGGATTTGCTGGGTGCTGAACTATGTCTCATGTCAGATACAGTAGCCAGTGTTGTAGTCTTGGTAGGTGACTTTTCATATTTCTCTCTCCTGTCTATGTCATATCCGAATGCTTTTAGGTCAGAAAAGAGATCTAAAGTGGAAATGTTATTTAAGTTACAGGACACACACATAGCTGTGCTTTTCATGTCCCATCAAGCATGGAATGATCTGAAGATTTGTCAATTTTTCTCATTTTAGGTATACACTTTACCCAATGCTTCAAGTTCACCGACAATGCCAGTAAATCTGAGGTCAAGCTCCTCAAGCAATTCTGAAGATTTCATTATAAAGGATTTGAATTATTGAGTTAATTTGGAAATTTTATTTTCTTTCGAGAGCTTAGTTTCCTCGCAAATGAGCTTCAGTTTTTCCCAGATTTGTTTGGCTATCTTACAACTTTTTACCTTCAAGAATGTGCCTTTGTCAAGAGTGACAAATAGCGCATTCTTGGCAACACTGTCTATGTTTGCACACTTGCGATCATCGGCCATCCATTGATCGCGCTCCTTCTCGAGCATCTCCGCATAGGGTTGTTTTGACCACTAATTACACAAAATACAGCTTGGAATGTGTTTAAGCAACAAGCTGTATGATTTTCAAATAGGAGTGCGTAGCGGAAGTCTTGAAACAGTAAATTGCTGTTAATACAGCAACTTGGTTTTCTCCTGTTTGCTTGGTGCGTATAGGGTATGCAGTGTAAACTTGTAAAATAATCACAGTTATGAAAACAGTAAGTGCAGAAGGTAAATACCACACTGGTTTAAAGTGGTTCGAGGTAAACCCCTCTACGTTCACTGGTCCTCCACACAAGAGTGAAAATATTTATTATAAACACTACGTACACGTGTCTATAATCAAACCTATCCTTTTGTATCGTTCACACAGATTGATACAAAGACCGTCGCTTTCAACCGTTCACACAGATTGGTCAAAGCTAACTCTTGACTTGCTTCTTCACACATAGTTCTAAAGCTTCGTTCTATTCGTCTAGGAATAGCAATGGGGCGGGTTCGGGGCGGGGCAGGCTATCCCCGTCCTCGAACCCAAAATCTGAAATCTACCTCGTCCCTGCCCCGTTCCCCATCGGGGATCTTATCGGGGCACCCCATTGGGGCTACAGCTTACCCTGAACCCCGCCTCGTTCCCCATTCCCTGTTTTTGCCCCATTTTATATATTTATATAGGATTATATTTTATGTATATATATAATATAATATATATATAATATAATTTTATTTATATATGAATAATATAAAAAATATAAAAATACATATATAATCTAATATTGGGGCGGGGCGGGGCGGGGCATGGCACGGTCACCCCAGTCACTACCCCAAACCCCGAAAAAATTCTCGTTAACACCCCGATCCCCGCCCCGTAACCCGATAATGCCTGCCCCACCCCGATCCATTAAGATCGGGTTTTAGGGATCCCCGTCGGGTTTGGGTTTTATTGCCATACCTATATTCATCCCACACAGGTCAGAATAACTTCTTAGTTCACACAGAACTAGGTTTTTACTCAAAGGTAAAAGGTAAAGTAACCAGGTAAGAACAGCAGCTTGACTCTGAAGATCTTGAGGTGATGATGGTTGTTCTTGATTGACTGAGTATATTTCTTCTTTTCAGATATGAATGATACTAGAAGAAATATACTTTGCTCTTATAAGATTGATCTGATGATAATGAATATTCAGTCGATAGATCGTTCGCGTATTGCTTGTAAGCTTGTACATGTTGTATGAACCGATCTTCAAACTCTGGGATATATATAGACTTTGAATAGATCCGTTGGAAATATATGCGTTGAGCCAATAGTCTGTTTCAACGTTTTGAGTGTTTTGAATAAAACACGACCCGGTTTTTTTGCTCCTTGATTGAAGATCTGTGTCGGCTAGTATTTAAATACTTTATCCCTTCAGTATTTAAATACTTGCTTTCAAACAGGACTTACTTTAAGTAAATAAAGCAGATTCCGTTTCAATGGTCTTCTGTCCTGTTTGGATAAGTATTTAAGATCTCAATACTTACAGCATGTATGTTGTATCCTACATAATGTCGTAGGCTATGTGCTGTAGGCTATCTTAGACTGATACTGTATGGAAGGATGCTGTATGATTATTTTGGGATAGTTTCCATACTTAGCGTCATATGAGTTCCTTGTTGTATGATGGCTCTTTATACTTTCTCTGTATGTTGGCACTTTGAGAATACTTCGATACATGATTGTTTATTCCAACAACTTCGATTATCTTTGAGACAGCTGCTTGCTGTATGTTGGTACTTTATCAAAACTTTGATACAAGATTGTTTATCCCAATAGGTTGCCCTTCTATTCTTGAGGCTGTATTGACCTTCATATTATTGATTGGTCCTTCCTGTGTGATAAAGATCATCTCTTCGTGCATTGCTGCAAGATGGGCTTCCATCCTAATTCTCCAGTCATCAAATTCGTTAATGGAAAACATAGGCACTTCATTTATCAAGGAAGTGTCCATTTTAGAAGTATGATAAATGATGAAAATATAAAATTAAAGTTTTCAAAATCTAGTGATTTTTGTGGATATGATTCAGTTAAAAATCGATTGATTCTTTTTAGAAGCAACTGCTCCGATACCACTTGTTGGCCACAAAGTATACAGTAAACAACTTAAAAGAGGGGGGTTGAATAATCTGTATCTTTTTTCTAGTTATTTGCATACGGAAGACTAATATTAAGTTGTTGTAAATACAACAACTAGGTAATATCTTGTTTGCTTGGTGCGTACAGGGTTTTTGTAATATGTATACATTAATCGCACAGGCAGATATGAAAACTATAAATGACAGAATATAAATGCACACAGATATAAGTGGTTCGAGGTAAACCCCTCTACGTCCACTAGTCTTCCACATAGGAGTAATAAGTTTATTAAAATCACTATATACACAACTACGTGACTTTAACTAAACCTGTAGTAGTATTGTTCACACATACCGATACAGCCGACAATACTTTGGGCCATTCACACAGATTGACTTGGCACTATCGACTTGCTTCTTCTTACACAGATCGAAGCTTCGTCTTCAATGCTATTCTTCGCACATAGGTCGGAACTAGCAATGGCTTAGTCCACACAGGGCTAAGGTTATCTCAACGTAAGGATTGGGTAGAACAAGTTAAAACGGCAGTTGTATGCTTTGAAGAGCGTTCGTTGTAAGGTGTGTTGTTTGCGTTGAGGATTGTATATTTCTTCGCTTGATGAAGTTGTATGCTCAGGAAATATACTGCTCTTTGTTAGCTTGATATTCATATTGTCAGAGCTAATGCGTCAGATGTATTGCTTTCTTTGAGTTTTTCGTGAGCAGTTTTGCTGTTTTCACAATCTAAGGACATGTTTTTGTAATTATTTTTCAGCAAATCATTTTCATCTTTCACCTCCAGAATTAAAATTGCGAGCTGTATATTTTCCTATTTGAGCATCTCATGGGCTTTTTGACTGGTTTTGAATTCATTCATCATATTTTCAAATGTATGCGACGCATTAATTGGAATAGTTGAGGTTGAGCTTACCTCATCATCACTGTCGTCATCCTCTTCTTCTTTGGCCATAAAGCACATATATGCTTTTATCCTATATTTGTTGGAACATTTATATTCCACATATTCAAATTGAGGTTTTGATGATAAGTTGATAAATAATAAAAAACAACAATTAATCAACAAACAGTTGAAGACGCACAAAGACGGACAGAAGAGCAAAGAAGTAAAACAAAAGTGAAGCTAACGTACGCTATCAACAAAAATAACGTATGCAATATATCAAGTTAGTGAAAACTGCATTCTGCATCGAAGCAGTTAACACACGCTAATAGGAAGATTAGCACAAGCAAGGAAGATCGCCTAACATACGCTACATATGACACATAACGTACGCTAAGCATTTGAATCAGAACTCAAATATTGAACCATTAATGAGCGAGTGATGTCATGGAGTATGTCATCATTTCAACGGTTGCCTGAGGTTCATATAACGTAGTTAACAACATCACTAATGTACTCTATAGAAGAGGCAGTAGCTACTGGACTGAAATCAACAGCAGATAATGTACGTAACAGGAAAAATGTACGTACGCTAAAGCATTACGTATGCTACACATGAATCATAACGTATGTTATGAAGAGAGCAGTGACCAACGGCTACTTTAGGCTTTGAAGCCTATAAATACCACTTCATATGGTATTCACCAAACAATCACTTCAAGCAAAGTTTATATACATTAAATATTGTTATATTCATTATTGTTGTATAATCGAGCTTAATTGATAAGAGTTCGAGTGTTTACTTCACTCAACCAAACACGAGAGAAAAGAAAGGATTGTAGATTTGATTCAGTGTTATTAGGATCGCGGATCCGGCATTATTAGAATCATAATCTAAATACAAGAGAGGTTTTTCTAGTACCGATATAAAGCTAGAAAGGTTGACTCCTTATCCGATAGAAAAAAAAAATGGTTTATCTTGGATCGACATAAATATAAGATTGTAACGGTTTATCGTTGACCGATAGAAGACAAGATTATACCATTTCCCTCGGACCGATAGAAGACAAGGCCGAAAGATTTATCTTAAGCATATAGAAAAAGATACGGAGAGAGGACGTAGGCACATTGCCGAACCTCTATATATCGTTGTGTCATTTACATTCCCCACTTTATCGCTTCTGCAATCGCAAAAGAAATTTATATTCTTAACCACACTATCCTAACCCCCTTCAAGTGGCGGTACCAACCCAATAATTAGTATCGAAGCGGGTATCTCTTATAGTCGGCTTAACATCCAAGGAGAAAAAGATCCAATGGTGCTTCATTTTGCCCCAATCGAAGGCCTCGCCTTAAACCAACCTCCATTTTTTGATGGATCAAATTTTATGACATGGAAGAAGAAGATGTCAATATTCATCCGAGCTCATGATATCGAGCTTTGGAAGGTTATTTGTCGTGGTCCAACGATTCCTACAAAATTGGATGGCTCTCTCAAAAGCTTTGAAGATTATAGTGATGAAGATTGGAAAAACGATCATCACAATTGTAAAGAAACATAATTGCTTTATTGTTCTCTTAATCTGGAAGAGCATAATCGAATTTCCTCATATGATAGTGCCATAGAAATTTAGAAAATGTTAGAGGTAACTCACGAAGGAACGAATCAAGTCAAGGAGACGAATATCAATATGATTCTCCATGAATACGAGCTTTTCATGATGAAATACGAAAAGTCCATCACAAATATGCTAGACCGATTTTCCGTTATTACAATCTAGCATGCTTTGAAAAACCCTTATCGAGTAGTGAAAAGGTTGAGAAAATATTACGATCACTACCTCGCGAATGGGAAGGGACGGTTACGGTAATCATGGAATCTAAAGATCGCAATATTCTTGATTTTAGTGCCCTTGTTGATTCGCTAATAAATTACGAGATTGTCCTTAAATCACGGAACACGAAGCCGAAACTGAAGGAAAAATCTATACCTTTAAAAGCTAATAAGATGTTAAGAAATGAAGAAGAATCGACATTTGATGCCAAGAACATCAGTAAATTCCAAAATTTATTGAACCAGGGAAGAAAAGACATCGACTCGCAAACCCGAAACGAGTCAAAAAGGTCCGACAATAATTATCAAAATTGTGGAAAACCCGGCCACTTTGCGAAGAACTATTATAGCTCGACTTCCAAGAAAGAAGTCTTAATAGCCACATGGAGTGACGAGGATAAAGAAGAAGATAATATTCAAAATAATCTCACACTCATGGGAAGGAGCTCGTTTGAGGATAGTGACGATGAAATCCAGGTAAGTACCTCGTCTCACGACGAACTTTTTAATGTTTCCGAATAATTACATTCAGATTTTCAAAATTCGCTAAAATAATAATAAACCTCTTAAAATTAAAAATAAATTTTTGGAAAACGAAATCCCCAAATTACAAGAAAAATAGAAATTTTCTGAAATTGATCATTCTCTATGCCTGGAAAATGAAAATAAATTGAAGAATGATTTATTAAAGTTCAAAACGAATCAAAAATTTAAAATAAATTATTTCAAAATAATTGATATTTAACTCAGGGGGATTTATTTTTTTAAAGGGCAAATATTTTTAGGGGGAGTTTTGCCCATTTCTTTTCATATTTAATTTTTCATATTTAATTTTTCATTTTAGTATTTTCATGCACTTTTTGCTAATGACAAAAAAGGGAAGAAGAATGAGGAGAAAAAGATAATGGGGGAGAAGAAGAAAAAAAGAGAAGGAATGATGTGGAGAAAAAAACTACCGAAACAGACAAAGGTGGAAACTTTGATCTGTATATTTTTTGTATTTTTGCAGGTATAAATTCCATCGAAGTATTGTTGTTTTGTCATCATCTAAAAGGGGGAGCTTGTTGGAACATTATATTCCATCTATTCAAATTGAGGTTTTGATGATAAGTTGATAAACAATGAAAAATAACAATTAATAAACAAACATTTGAAGACGCACGAAGACTGACAGGAGAGCAAAGACGTAAAACAAAAGTGAAGCTAATGTACGCTATCAACAAGAATAACGTACGCAACATATCAAGTCAGTGAGTACTACATTCTGCATCGAAGCAATTAATGCACGGTAATACGAAGATTAGCGCACGTAAGGAAGACCGCCTAACATACACTACAAATGACATATAACGTACGCCAAGCATTTGAATCATAAATCCAATATTGAACCGTTAACGAGCGAGTGACATCATGGAGTATGTCATCATTGTAACGGATATCTGAGGTTCATATAACGTACGCTAACAACATCATTAACGTACGCTATAGAAGAGGCAGTAGCTACTGGACTGAAATCAACAGTATATAACGTACATAAAAAGGAAATTTTACATACGCTAAAGGCATTCGCTACACAGGAAACATAACGTACGCTATGGAGAGGGCAGTGACCAATGGCTAGATTAGGCTTTGAAGCTTATAAATACCGTTTTATAAGGTATTCACCAAACAACAACTTCAATAAAAGTATACATACATCAGATATTGTTATATTCATTATTGTTGTTGTAATCGAGCTTAATTGATAAGAGTTCGAGTGTTTAATTCACTCAACCTAATACAAGAGAAAAGAAATGATTGTAGATTTGATATAGTGTTATTAGGATCGCGGATCCAGCATTGTTAGAATCATAATCTATATCCATGAGATGTTTTTGTAGTACCGATAGAAAGCTAGAAAGGTTGATTCTTTAACCGATGGAAAAGGAAAACTGTTTATCTTAGACTGACATAAAGATAAGATTGTAACGATTTATCTGGGACCGATAGAAGACAAGATTGTAATGGTTTCCCTTGGACCGATACAAGACAAGACGAAAAGGTTTATCTTAAGCCTATAGAAAAATATACGGAGAGAGGACGTAGCCGTACCTATATATATCATTGTGTCATTTACATTACGCACATTATCACTTCCGCAATCGTAAAGGAATTTTATATTCTTAGCTGCACTATCCTAACCCCTTTCAAGGGGCGGTACCAGCCCAACACTATTACATCGTCGGAGGGGTCACTGTCAGTGATTGCCTATAGGCCCTCCTCGATATTCTTTGATGCGGGCAAGGCTTCTGATTCACCAAACAGGTCCTTGAGCTTGTTTCTCCAGGCACACCCCTTCTCATCCTTTTCCTGTTGTTCGGCTTTGGGCAACTTTTGCACTTTTGGATGAGGACATTTATTTGCATAATGTCCTGGTTTTATGCAATTATAACACAGATTAGAATCTCCATATGAAGGGGATTAAGAACTTACCCTATTGAATGGCTTGGACCTGTATGGGGTCTTTCCAGACTGTTTGATGAACTTCTTGAATTTGTGCATGAGTAAGGCCATCTCGTCCCGCGACGAGATGTCATCATCACTGTCTGCTGCCTTGCATGCCGATTTCGATGTGCTGGGTGCTGAACTATGTCTCCTGTCAGATACAGCAGCCAGTGTTGTAGTCTTGGCAGGTGACTTTTCAGATTTCTCTCTCTTGTATATGTCATATTCGAATGCTTTTAAGTCAGAAACGAGATCAAAAGTGGAAATGTTATTTAAGTTACAGGACACACGCATAACTGTGGTTTTTATGTCCCATCGGGCAGGGAGTGGTCTGAAGATTTTTAAATTTTTATCATTTTGGGTATACACTTTACCCAATGCTTCAAGTTCACCGACAATGCCAGTAAATATGAGGTCAAGCTCCTCAAGCGATTCTGAAGATTTCATTCTAAAGGATTTGAATTACTTAGTTAATTTCGAAATTTTGTTTTCTTTCGAGAGCTCAGTTCCCCTGCAAATGAGCTTTAGTTTTTCCCAGATTTGTTTGGATATCTTACAGCTTTTTACCTTCGAGAATGTGCCTTTGTTAAGAGTGATAAATAGTGCATTCTTGGCAACATTGTCTATGTTTGCACGCTTGCAATTATCGGCCATCCATTGATCGCGCTCCTTTTCGAGCATATCCACATAGGGTTGCGCTTTCATTCTTGCAGTTGTATTGACCTTCAAATTATTGATTGGTCCTTCCTGTGTAACAAAGATCATCTCTCCGTGCATTGCTGCAAGATGGGCTTCCTTCCTAATTCTCCAGTCATAAAATTCGTTAATGGAAAATATTGGCACTTCATTTATCATGGAAGTGTCCATTTTAGAAGTATGATAAATGATGGAAATATAAAGTTAAAGTTTTCAAAAGCTCGTGATTTTTGTGGATTTGATTCAGTTAAAAATCGACTGATTCTTTTTAGAAGCAACTGCTCCGATACCACTTGTTAGCCACATAGTATACAGTAAACAACTTAAAAGAGGGGGGTTGAATAAGCTGTATATTTTTTCTAGTCATTTGTATACGGAAGACTGATATTAAGTTGTTGTAAATACAACAACTAGGTAATTTCCTGTTTGCTTGGTGCTTACAGGGTTTTTGCAATATGTATACTTTAATCGCACAGACGGATATCAAAACTGTAAATGACAGAATATAAATGCACACAGATATAAGTGGTTCGAGGTAAACCCCTCTACTTACACTAGTCCTCCACATAAGAGTAAGATGTTTATTAAAATCACTATGTACACAACTACGTAACTTTAACTAAACCTGTAGCTCTATCTGTTGGGTTTTTCATGCATCGAATACATAAATCAGCAGTAAAAATACAGCGGAAGAATAAATATGAAAACCCAATTTAGGATCTCATACAGTAATTTAATTGTTTGATTAATGGGTTAATCAAATTACCTTAATCCGACGAACAGATCTAGATCCGGACTAGAAACAGATGAATATCTCCTTCCTCTTCGGGTGATCCACCCACGAACAATTGCACAAGTCGTATTGCTAGATCCTTACGAATAATATTGATAAATAGTACAACACAAATTTCTTACTAGATGGATTGTACTATTGATCAAGATCAACTAAGGGAAGACAAGATGACCAATATTAATCTTCTACAGTAGAAGAATTTCGGCCAGTCTAGTGAGAACTGAGGGGGGCGATTTTTATCTGTTTTGGCTAGGGTTGTGTAATTTTATTTTTATGACAACTCCTTGTCTAATACCTTATATTTATACTAAGTAAACCCTAGATTCAAGAATCTAGTATTTACTCAGTTACCCCTCATCTTTAATACAATATATATAATATCCAATATTATATATTACTTATTACTTAATCTCCTTATAAATATAATATCCAATATTACATTTATTATTCCCAGTTGATGTTTATTCCTGCTTGTCTATAATTGTTGTACGTGCGACCGAAAGGCTTATATTATATTGGCAATTATTTAATACCTTATTAAATAATAAATCATAAGCAAACTCTAGCAAGACATTGTGATTACCCAAATAATATAAGTTAATAGTCCATTAAACCTTTTAACGTCTCAAATCCCTTTGTCACACGATATCATATTTGAACTAAGTCATGGAGATTGTCATACTTATTATATTCAAATGCTTTCTCGATCTTAAGTAGACTGATTGAATCAAATGACTCTTCAATTGAGCATGGCCATGCATTTCCTTCAGTCCTACTTATTGAGGGGTCCAGCAGATATCTCTCTCACTAAAGAGATTGACAAATCCCCATCTTGATTATTCATTGCCCTCTACATGACTCCCACGAATCCCGATCGCTAACCTTTATGATCACCATATTTCAGATGACGTTGGATTACGTCAAGGCATAGCAGTTATCATGCTGGACTCTATGATAATCTCAGGTTCAAGGATTTATTGACATACTATTATATTGAGATTCACTTATGACATTTCCATACAGTGATCTCAATGCGGGTCTATCCAGTATTAGTTCTCCAACCAATACCCATAAGATTGATCTGTACCATATGCATAATCATCCGATGATTATCAATCAAACTTATACTAGTATATTAATCACTTGAGTCTCTACTCAATGCGATTGTACCAGGGACATTTGAATAATCTTATTATCCGTGAATAACTACTATTCGATTATTATAATATTAAAACACCCACATATTATAATAATCAATGAGAAATAAATGATATTAAATAACTTTATTTAAATGTGAGAATTACAAATCTAGGTACATCGAATGTCCTAAGGAACTATTCCCAACAATCTCCCACTTGCACTAGGACCATTCATTCATGACTTTTAGTCCTATCTCTCTAGCATGCTCAACATGCTTTCCTTGTGAGAGAGGCTTGGTAAGTGGATCTGCAATGTCTCTTTTGTTGCTACTTTGCATATTGCAATATCTTCTCGTCTGACGATCTCTCTGACTAGGTGATATTTTCTGAGTATATGTTTGGAATATGATCGGTCCATGACTCTTTAGCTCACGAAATAGCACCATTATTGTCGCAGTAAAGACTTATAGGACCTAAGAAGTTCCACATATTCTCCTTGGCTGCATCCGATGCTGCCAGATACTTAGTCTTAAGTTATAGAATCTATGAGCGTGTTTTCCAACTCACAACATCTTCATTTTAAACAAAACACAAAACCATCTACGTTCTTAAATCATCTCCATCGGTTTTGAAACTAGCATCGGCGTAACTATTTATAGCCAGCTCGTTTCCACACCTCCATATATTTGGAACACATCCTTAGTTCTTCTACTTTGGGATGGTTTTCACTGCTACCCAGTGACTTTCACCTGGATTTGATTGGTATCGACTTGTCATCCTAAGGGCAAACGATACATCTGGTCGAGTACAAGGTACTTTGACTCAAACCAATCATTCTCTTTGATCTATCGCTATAGATTTTTATCCCAAGAATATAAGCAGCTTTTCCTAAGTCTTTGATTGAGAAACAACTTCCCAACCAATTAAGTCTTGACTGTCTGCAAGGTGGGAATATCATTTCCAATGAGTAATATATTATCTACACATAAGACCAAGAAAACAACTATGCTCCCAGTAACCTTTTTGTACACACATGGTTCATCTTCATTTTAAATGAACGCAAACTCTTTGATAGTTCATCAAAATGAAGATTCCAGCTCCGAGAAGCCTGCTTCAACCCATAAATAGATATTTGAAGCTTGCAAACCTTTTTAGAATTTTCTGGATGAACAAAACCTTCAGGTTGTGTCATGTAGACATCCTCGAGTAAGTTGCCATTAAGGAACGCTGTTTGGACATCCATTTGCCATATTTCATAATCATAGTATGCGGCAATGGCAAATAAAATTCTAATTAATTTAAGCATGACTACTGGCGAAAAAGTCTCATCATAGTCAACACCATGAATCTGTCTATAACCTTTTGCCACTAGTCTAGCCTTATAGGCTTGAAGATTATCATCCATGTCTTTCTTCTTTTTATAGACCCATTTGCACCCAATGGTTTTAACACCTTCAGGTGGATCTATCAAGTTCCAAACTTGATTGTCATACATGGACTACATCTCTGACTTCATGGCTTCTAGCCATTCCTTGGACTCTAGTCCTGAAGCAGCTTCTGTATAGCTACTAAGCTCATCATCTATGAGTGATGCATCATCATCCTCTGTTACGAGATAACCATATCTCTCAGGTTCATGTCGCATCCTATCAGATCTGCGAGGGACTTGTGTACTTTGAACGGGCTCTTCAACTGATTGTTGAGCTTCTTCGTTTTCCATCATTGAAACGATGTCTTCTTGTGGTTCGCGAGTTTCCTCGAGAATTACTCTTCTCCCACTGTCTTTTTTGGAAATAAATTCCCTTTCTAAGAATACAGCATTTCGAGCAACAAACACCTGTTCTCTATGGGCTTATAAAAGTGATATCCTTTAGTTTCCTTAGGATATCCCACAAATAAACATCTTTCAGATCTAGCTGCCAGTTTGTCTAACACTTGGCGCCTTAGGAATGCTTCGCAACCCCAGATCGTTAGAAAAGACAAGTTCGGTCTCTTACCAGTCCATTCTCAAATGGTGTCTTTTCAACTGCTTTAGATGGAACCCGGTTGTTGTTTCTAAGGCATGGCCCCAAAATGATAATGGAAGCTTTATTCGACTCATCATAGATCGAACCATATCTAATAAAGCTCGATTCCCCCTCTTTGACACTCCGTTATGTTGAGGTGTTCTGGGAAGAGTAAGTTGTGAAACAATTCCACAACTCCTAAGATGATCACTGAATTCTTGGCTCAAGTATTTGCCACCTCGATCCAATCGAAGAGCTTTAATTGTCTTGCCAAGTTGATTCTGTACTTCATTCTAAAATATTTTGAACATTTCAAAAGATTCAAGTTTATACTTCATAAGGTAAACATATCCGTATCGGCTAAAATCATTAGTAAATGTAATGAAGTATTGGTAACCGCCTCTGGCATGAGTGCTAAGAGGTCCACATACATCAGTATGTATTAGACCTAATAGATCACTAGCCTTTTCTCCATGACCGGTGAAAGGATTATTCGTCATCTTGCCCAATAAACAAGATTCGCATGTCCCATATGATTCATAGTCAAAATAGTCTAAAAGTCCATCATTATGGAGTTTGGAAATGTATTTCTCGTTTATGTGACCAAGTCGACAATGCCATAAGTAAGTCGGATTAGAATCATTGAGCTTAGGTTTCTTGGATGCAATGTTATAGACTTCCAAAGTGTCGGACTCATCTAGATTAGTATTGTAAAGGCCAGTATATAACTTTACAGTACCATAAAGCAAGTCATCAAAGAAAATACGAATAATCTTATTCTTAATAAGAAAATGTAACCTTCACAATCTAATGTAGAAACTGAAATAATATTCATATTCATAGCAGGAACATAATAGCAATTGTTCAAAACTAACAAAATCCCATTGGGAAAAACTAGACACTTCCCCTTTTTTCAGCTCTCTACTGCTTCTCAACCCCTACACATTTGTACAAATGTGAGATCCACATCCAGTATCCAATACCCAGGAGTTAGAAGTAGATAAGTTAACTTCTATAACAAATATACCTGTGGTAGTCTCACTACCTTTGGTACGCTTTAGCTCTTCCAACTAAACCTTGCAATTTCTTTTCTAGTGTCCTGATTTATTGCAATGATGGCAATTTCCATCTTTGGGAGCTTTAGCCTTGAAAAATGGTTTAGTAGATTCTTTAGATTTGGAAACTTTTGCCTTACCCTTGCCCTTGCCTTTGTTCTTAAAGTACTCCCCTTTGCTGACAATCAGCACGTGGCTTGGTTTCTACTTAATATTCTGCTCAGCCGTTTTAAGCATCCCATGCAGCTCAGCAATAGACTTCTCCATGTCATTCATATTATAGTTCATAATGAACTGACCGAAACTATCAGGCCATGAGCTTAGGATCACATCCGTGGAGTGCTCCTTAGAAAGTGGAAAACCAAGCCTTTCAAGATGATCAATATATCTTTTAATCTTGAGTATACGAGTGCTGCCAGATGTCCCCTCAACCATCTTGCAAGCATATAAGGCTTGAAAGGTCTCATACCTCTCTTGCCTAGCATGCTTCGAGAAAGTTTCCTTGAGGTGAGCATTTAGCTCATAAGCTTCCATTTCCTCCAGATTCTTCTGAAGTTCTGGACAAATGGTAGCCAACATAAGACAACTGACATCAATGGAATCATCGCAATGTTTCTTAGATTTATCTTTTGTTGTTTTGTTTGCATTGTCTGCTGGATCATCGAGAATTTCTTCCACAAGAACATACAACTTTCTTTCTTTCTAGAGAACTATTCGCAAGCTCCGGATCCAATCCAGATAGTTGCTGCCATTTTCTTTGAGCTTGTCCTTCTGAAGGACTGATCGCAGTGAAATGGTGAATGTGTTGTTTGATGCCATTCTCTATTATCTACAAATTTCAATATGCAAAGTATTTAGTCACATTAGTTAATTTCTCGAAAAATACTCCCACTAAAATAAAGTACCCTCAATTTACAATATTTGTAATTTTAGTGGGCTAAGATCCCATTTCGCACTATCCTAAACTCAGTTTTAGCATGACGCCTATAATTGTGCTACTATAGGTGGATAACTCTTTATCGATTACATCATATGTAACTCTTAGATTATATTCATGGAATTTGGCATCGTTTGCCCAAGCATGTTATAATCCCATCTTATGCCTTAAGGTTCAAAACTCTTTTGAATTCTTAGTTCATTAAAACACATAGGTATCACCATTACCCATTTTACCTTACTAAGATAATCCGAGCACCCAACTTTGGCATGACTCACTCAAGATGATCGAAGTCTTGATAGGTTTTTTTCAAATGAACAGCATTTTAAAATTTTAACGAGGGATTTTTATCCTATGTTAATGTCTATGTTTGCTAACATACATCTAAACATACATAGCATCACATACATGCATATTTAAACATACATCGCATCACATGACAATTAAAAGCATAGGACCGTGTATAGCATGACCATAATAGTTAACGTGATTTCCATGAGCCAGCATGAAAATCACAAAGGTCAATCTAAAAGGTTGCAATTGGCCTTCATTGATCTTCTCAACTCCTTGGAACGTCATACGCGATCAATTGGCTCCTCGAGTCCGTCCTTCTTGTCTTCATTACATTAATGAATTCTAATACTAGACAAGTAAATTAAATTACAAGAGGTGCAAACGATACGCGGGCCGTAAAATATAACAATAATTAAAAGACGACTCGCAGGCCGTAAAAACCAATTATAATTAAACGACATGCGGGTCGTAAAACCAACCCAAAATTAAATTGAAAACATCCAATCACATTGGTCAATTTATGGTCATGCCATACACCAAACATATACTAAAAATAATCATCACATAATTAATTAATCATACTATTAAAATTAATTATCAAATAATTAATAAAAGACAATATTAATCTGCCTAACTGTCAGGTTTAAGATTAATATCCGATCAAAAATCAACAAACTAGATTGCTAGCCCAGATGGCCAAGCGTCCTTCACCCGTACACAGCGGCGCGCGTTCAAATCCCGCCAGCCGCAAAAATGCATTTTAAAACATTTATTTTAATTTTACAAAACAGGTTAACTATAATATCAGTGAACCAGATTCCCAGAAGTTGCTCCAGCCCAGATGGTCTGGGCGAGGTTTGTGGTGCGATCCCCACGGGATCGACTCCCTTCAACAGCGGGACACAATTTTGCAATTTAATCGCTGCCCGTAGGTCCTGGTCCGACCCGGACCCAACCCAAATATGCCCGAACTGACCTGTTCCGCTGTGTTGCTCCAAAACAGTTCTGGACAATAGTTTATCCGAAAAACAGTCCACAAAATTAATTTTTGACGATCCGATTTAATCAAATTAAACCAGAAGAATTATTTTATAAAATTTATATTTTATAAACATAATCAAGAACATAATTTACACATAAGTATGTTCTACATAAACAATTAAATTACTTGCAAATTGACTATGATACCACTATTGGGTTTTCCATGTATCGAATACATAAATCAGCAGTAAAAATGCAGCGGAAGAATAAATATGAAAACCCCATTTAGGATCTCATGCAGTAATTTAATTGTTTGATTAAAGGATTAATCGAATTACCTTAATCCGACGAATATATCTAGATCCGGACTAGAAGCAGATGAATATCTCCTACCTCTTTGGGTGATCCACACACGAACAATTCCACAAGTCGGACTGCTAGATCCTTACGAATAATATTGATAAATAATACAACATAAATTTCTTACTAGAAGGATTGTACTATTGATCAAGATCAACTAAGGGAAGACAAGATGACCAATATTAATCTTCTACAGTAAAAGAATTTCGGCCAGTCTAGTGAGAACTGAGGGGGCGATTTTTATCTGTTTTGGCTAGGGTTGTGTAATCTTCTTCTTATAACAACTCCTTGTCTAAGACCTTATGTTTATACTAAGTAGACCCTAGATTCAAGAATCTAGTATTTGCTTAGTTATCCCTCATCTTATTAAATAATACAATATATATAATATCCAATATTATATATTACTTATTATTTAATCTCCTTATAAATATAATATCCAATATTATATTTATTATTCCCAGTTGATATTTATTCCTGCTTGTCTATAACTGTTGTACGTGCGACCCAAAGGCTTATATTATGTTAGCAATTATTTAATACCTTATTAAATAATAAATCATAAGCGGCATCTAACAAGACATTATGATTACCCAAATAATATAAGTTAATAGTCCCTTTGTCACATGATATCATATTTGAACTAAGTCATGGATATTGTCATACTTATTATGTTCAAATGATTCCTCAATCTTAAGTAGACTGATTGAATCAAATGACTCTTCATTTGAGCATGGCCATGCATTTCCTTCAGTCCTACTTATCGATGGGCCCAACAGATATCTCTCTCACTAAAGAGAGGGACAAATCCCCATCTTGATTATTCATTGCCCTCTACATGACTCCCACTAATCCCGATCGCTAACCTTTATGATCACCATATTTCAGATGACGTTGGATTACGTCAAGGCATAGCAGTTATCATGTTGGACTCTATGATAATCTCAGGTTCAAAGATTTATTGACATACTGTTATATTGAGATTCACTTATGACATTTCCATGCAGTGATCTCAATGCGGGTCTGTCCAGTATTAGTTCTCCAACCAATACCCATAAGATTGATCCGTACCATATGCGTAATCATCCGTGATTATCAATCAAACTTATACTAGTACATTAGTCACTTGAGTCTATACTCAATGCGATTGTACCAGGGATATTTGAATAATCTTATTATTCGTGAATAACTATTATTCAATTATTATAATATTAAAACATGCACACATTATAATAATCAATGAGAAATAAATGAAATCAACTTTATTTAAATGTGACAATTACAAATTTGGGCACATCGAATGTCCTAGGGCACTATTTCGAATAGTATCATTCACACATATCGATACAGCCGACAATACTTTAGGTCGTTCACACAGATTGACTTAGCTCTATCGACTTGCTTCTTGTCACACAGATCGAAGCTTCGTCTTAAATGTTATTCTTCCCACATAGGTCGGAACTAGCAAGGGCTTAGTCCACACAGGGCTAAGGTTATCTCAATGTGAGGATTGGGTAGAACAAGTTCAAACAGCAGTTGTATGCTTTGAAGAGCATTCGCTGTAAGGTGTGCTGTTTGCATTGAGAAATGTATATTTCTCCGTTTGATGAAGTTGTATGCTCAGGAAATATACTGCTCTTTGTTAGCTTGATATTCAGATTGTCAGATGTATTGCTAGATAGTGAGCTTGGTGAGCAATGTCCTCTTGTTTGGGGATATTTATAACCTTAGAAATCGATCCGTCATAAATGTAGCCATTGGCCTATTAGTGAGATTGAGACAGCTCTGGTTGACGGCTTGAGAATGTTTGAATTTAGGGCGATTCGCATTTAATTAGGACTGACAATTTCCGACACGACACGATAACCCGACACAAAAATGCACGAAATTAATGGGTTAGTGTTTGGCCTTATCGTGCCGACACGATAAGGACACACTAACATCGTGTCGTGTTCGTGTTGGATTTGTGTCATGTTCGTGTAACATGATAACTTTCATGTCCGTGTCGGGTCGTGTTCGTGTAACCCGATAATATTTATATATTTTTAGCATTAATTTTATTATCATTTTAAATATTTTAAGTTTATTTTCTAATTTTTTATCGGAATTTATTGATTCGTGTTGTATCATGTCGTGTCAACACGAAAAATATCGTGTCATATCGTGTTCATGTCGTGTTGGTGTTTCAACTTTTCGTGTCGTGTTCGTGTTCGTGTCGGGCATATACTTAACAGGTCGTGTTCGTGTTTGGCCTTATCATGTCGTGTCGTTATCATGTCGACCCGATAACGACCCCAAACGCACGAATTTCCAGCCCTACATTTAATACTTTAGATATTCTTTTTGACTTAGCATTAAATGCTTTTCACACTGCTCAGACTGTAGTCTCTTTCGGCCGTATTAAATGTTGTCTACCAGCATTAAATGCTACTTTAACTGTGCATACTTTGTGAATAAATAATGTTTCTTTCACAACAGTTTAAAGTTTTTTCTTCAGTCCTGTTAGATGTGTTTTACTTTTCCCAAGTAAAACACCTACACCAAGATTGCTGCATCCAACTTTCTTCATCTCTAGATGTATAATAACGAAGCCGTTATAGGAATGGACTTCTGATTATGCTGGAAGATCTCTTGCTGTATAGACGGGCTGTATGAAATTTCCTAACACCTTCTATACATGGAGCAAAATGCTGACTTTGTAGACGTTATGCTGTATGGGGCAATTATCAAAACAAGGTTGTATTTTTTCCAACACAACACAAAATATTCTCTTTTTACAAAGAATTCAAGGGGAAATTTATGGTCCTATTCATCCACAATGCGGACCATTCAGATAATTTATAGTTCTGGTTGATACATCAATGCAATGATCACACGTCGCTCTGCTATCCACAAGAAACCCTGCATTTTCTAAGCTTCTAGCACAAATCATCAACTTACAAGATAACCACCCTGACTTTCCAATCTCGTCATTAAGCTTGAACAATGCTGGTGAGGTTACGTCAAAGTCCTTCGACGACTATTGCATGTCGATTGTTGAAGTTGAGCATCTTGTCCCCCACATTCATTCGCAGAATGGCCTTGTTGACGCTATGATTAAGCGGTTACAGGTTCTCGCCCGAGCATGGGTATTGCGCACCAACTTGCCGATTTCTCCCTGGGGCTATTTAATTTTGCATGCAGCTATACTTATTCGCTTTCGACCCACTGCCAATCAACTGTTTAGTGCATACCAATTGGTAACTATATATGAGCCTGATATTTCACACTTACGTATTTTTGGCCGTGCAGTCTATGTGCCAATTACGCCTCCACGGTGTACTAAAATGGGTCCGCAAAGACGATTAGGTATATATGTTGTCTATGAGTTGCCTAAAATTATCCGCTAGTTGGAACCTTTGACAGGAGATCTGTTTACTGCAAGATTTGTAGACTATCACTTTGATGAGACAAACTTCCAATCGTTAGGGGGAGAGAGGAATCGAACGATTCTAGTTGAATGCCAGAAAATTGTCTGATGTGCTCCCTCTTTGCTCGCCAATATCCCTACACATCTCAATCTGAGATGGAAGTGTAACGTATTCTCAGTCTTCAGAAAGCTGCGGATTCGATGCCCGAAAGCTTTACTGATACTGCGAAATTGACAAGATCTACCATTCCCGCTATGAATATTCCTGCAAGGTTAGAAATCCCAATTATAGGTCAAGGTACAGCCTCCCAAAGGAATGATTCCCTCGGCGTCGACCTTAGTGTTGGGACAGCTACTACGGCTTCTCTGGCTACTCTTATACCTAATAGAAAGAGGGGGAGGTCAATGTGTAGAAAGGATATCGAACCTCAAAAGAGAAGAGGAACGGAGGGAAAAAATCCTCTAATTATCGACATGGTGAATCCGTCATATGAGATTCTTCCTGAATACGGATATGTCCTCCAATCAATAATGGAACAATCGACGGATGCGTCAGAAACTTTGTTGATGTCGGAGAATAAAGAAATCTCGATGCAATGTACGAGTGAATACGTACTATTTGATAGGTCATCCATGCTAGTCGATGATGCTTTTGCCTACTCCATCACTCAAGAAATTATCAAAGACGGCGATGCTGAGCTGCACTCGGTTGCTGAATGTCAACAATGAGACGATTGGCCAAAATAGAAAGATAAAATGCAAGCTGAACTAGACTCAATGGCTAAATGTGAGGTATTTGGTCGTATCTAGATAGTACCCACGGGCGTTAAACTAGTTAGACATAAATGGATCTCTGTTCGTAAATGCAATGATAAGAATGATGTATTCTTATAGCACCCTAACATTGATTATGAGGAGATGTATTCCCCTGTTATGGACATCATCACTTTCCGCTACCTAGTCAATTTGGTAGTGTCCGAAACACTGAATATGCATCTTATGGATGTGGCTACAGTGTATATTAATGTGGATCTAGATACATCCATTTATATGAAAGTCCCCAAAGGGATTTCATTTCCCGAATCAAGTAGCTCTAAATCACAAGTACTTACGCCGTAAAGTTGCATCGTGCATTGTATGGGTTGAAGCAATCCAGAAGGATGTGGTACAAGCGCCTACGTGAATACTTTATTATGAAGGAATATGTTGGCCACTAAGTATACTGGATACAGTTTGGGAAATAGTTTAAACAACAAACTATATGGATTTTAAATCTGAGTGCGTAGCGGAAGTCTTAGATACAGTAGGTTGCTGTGGATACAGCAACTAGATGTATAGTGTATACTTAATTAATCACAGTAATTAAAACAGTAAAAACTGAATGTAAATAACATAGTAATTAAAGTGGTTCGAGGTAAACCCCTCTACGTCCACTGGTCCTCCACACAGGAGTAAAAAGTTTATTATAATTACTACGTACACAAGTACGTAATTATAACAACACACAATCAATATATCGTTCACACAGATTGATATAAAGATCTTAGCTTCAACCGTTCACACAGATTGGTTTTGAGCTAATGCTTTGACTTGCTTCTTCACACACGATCAAGCTTCATCTTCTTCAATGCAAATCCTTCACACACGATTCGGAGAAGCACAGTTGCTCGATCCACACGGGAACATTTGTTCAAAGTATAGAATGATGGTGAACAACAACTTTGACTTTAAGAGCTTTCAGCTGATGAAGTGTTGTTCAGAATGATGAGCACTGTATATCTCTTTTGATCTGAGTTGCAGTAAGCTTTGGAGATATGTTTTGCTCTGATAATAATTTCGATAGCTTGGGTAACTGATCTTCAGTATCTTGATGTGATATATATAGTCTCTGAAATATATATCCATTGAGATGTATCCGTTTGAGTGAGATTCCGTTCCAACGGGATTATAACACGATCCGGATTTAGCGGGATTTGAAGATCTGTTGGTGATGTATTTAAATACTTTATCCTTGAGTATTTAAATACTTCTTTATTCAATAGGACTTGACTTCTGGAGATTCCTTCTTTGTCCTGTTGTGAGCTGTATGGAAGATAACTGTATTTGAGTTTCGAGACAGTTTCCATACTTGGTCTTTTATAAGACTTCTTGCTGTACTTAAGGGCTTCACTATATGCTGATTCGAGGCAGGTCTTCGATACAGGATAATGCCTCAATGCTTCGATACAATTTTCCTTTACTATATGCGGATTGGCATATATGTCAAAACCTCTTTATTAAATACCATTCGATACAGGGATTGGATATCCCGGCTGTTTCTATACAGGGTTCTTGTTTTCCCAACAATTTTCCCCTTTTTAACAATTTGCCAAGACTTAATTTCTTAACTGTTCAAGTCTTCTTGATGATGCCAAAACCTTCTTTATGAAGTGATCTTGTTTGATGTCTTCTGGCAGATTTCTTGGTCTTTCGTCAAAAGGTCTGTCTTAGTCTAAATGATGAACTGCTCGCAGGCGAGTTCGATACAGTTAAGGATTTTTACAACTTAAGCTTATGATCGGCGCGCAGGCACAATCTTACAATGTATTCTAAGCTTACAACTGAAATCGTGAACTGTTCGTAGGCTAGTTCGTACAGCTTTATTTTCAATCAAGTTTGTATACTTGAGATTGTTAGTCAAACAATTTAAGTAATCATACATCAATGCAATAGATTACGAGTTGTAATCTTTCAAGACAAACAAACACTTTTATTGATATACAAAATAAATTGAGTACATGGTTTGATGTTTCGAAGAGAGAAAAAAAATTACAAATCAAGAATAATATACAGAGATTTCAGCTCCTATCTGTAGTCCGCATGCCTCCATGGCTTTCTCCCTGGATCATTCTCGGTACCACGCCACCAGTTCTGTAGAGAATCGTTGCCTCGATCCTGGTATATAGCTCTTCCTTCATAGGATCGATCAAAGGCAAGAATCCAGTCTTCTGGATGGGTGATCCGATCTCCTCTTTTGTGTTTGCTCTTCATATCAAGCTGGAGAGGGAGTTTTCCGTCTTCTAACATCTTCGTAAATTTGTCTGCGGCCTCCGCTAACGTTTTATAGCTCTTGAAGATGGCGGATTCCCTGATGAGTTTGACAAAGTATCTCATCAGTTCGTTTTTCCTCCATTGCTTCACTTCATCGGCAGTATGATGGCGGTTGGTCGGCAGACGAAATTCAGAAGGTCTCTGGATTAGATTTTGCCACGGGACATTTGGATCATGAAATTCAGGTCCGGAGCCTGAAATCTTAAAACTTTGGGAGTGAGGGGCTAGGTTGTTTAACTCGGAAGTGATGCTGTCTTGAGCGGCCTCGAATTCCCTTTCTTGCTGTATCCTGATTCTCCTAGCAGCTTCTCTTACCTCTTCCCCCTTTTTGGCTTCATCAAGACGTTTTAGGATTTCTAGTGCAGCATCCTGTTTCGTCTCGATGTTAGTCATTCTCTCTACAAGGGCAGAAAGCGTCTGCGACATATCCTTGATACATTTGTCGTGGGCGCGCAATTGAGAGCTGTTTTCAATCATGGCACATGCGGTCTTGGCTTCAGCTATCCGTGATTTGGTTGCTTCTTCCTTCAGGAGTTGCTCCTGCTTGTCTTCCATGATTTTCAAAGCTTGTTTGAAAACTTCTGGCAGAAGAACGAATGCCTCGACAACACGAGATACTTCATGTTGTAGAGTGGTCATCTCCTCCACAGCAGAAGTATGCATCTAATTTAATGCTTTCTCAACGGAAGACAGAGCATTTACTGCATCCTGGATGAATACAGTTTGAAGACCAAGTGCGCGCAGGCGCTCTTTCCTAGCGGCAGAAATAGGAGAATCTGGTTGAGCAAAGTCTTCAGAGTTGTTCAACCTCCTTACGTTCACGGTTGGGCGTGAAGTAAGTTGGACATCCTCAGGTTCGATACCGTCCTCGAATTCCACGGTTGAAGGGGCGGGAGCAGCTTGTTCTGGTTCGGTGACAGGGGGTTGAGTGGCTTCCTGTTGCGAAGTTTCTTCAGTAGACATGGATACAGGAGGGACTGAATCCTCCTGTTATCTTTCAGGTACAACTTCTTCGGTGGCAGCAGGCTCAGGTGCCTATTCCAAAATTGCTTCAACTTCCTCGACTGGAGGGACTGATTCCTCTTCGTCGGGAATTAACTCTTGCTATGGCGAAGGGGGATTGCTTTGAGTAGATGGTCCTTCGTCACCTTTGGGTGGAGAGGCATCTCTAGCTTGAGCCTCTTCACGACTCATCCTCAGACCAGCTTGAAAAGAATCGTCGTCGTCATCTGAGTCATTGTCATCGTCTTTTGGATGTGCGGGGGAGTCGTCTGACTTGTCCTTTCCTTTCCTTCTAGCGTCAGATTTCTGCAATAGATGGCTTTCAATCAGCTCCTTGCATAAGGCATTTTCCCATCGGATCAGGGCTTCAATTTCCATTGAGTCTGTTACTTCTGAGACGAATCTTTCTTCTTGGCTCCAATCGCTCCAGTTGTACAATGTTTCGTACGGAGCTAGCCTGTAGCATTTCCATGTTAGAAATCTTTCGTAAGCATGTTCAATTTGAACAGAAGGAAGGGTCTTATAAATGATGGAGTCGGGGGAGGGACTACGTACAACGTCTGGAGACGCTGTAGCGAGGGATTCCTGTACAGGTATGGGATCCTGTATGGAAGTGGGACTCCTTACAGGGGATGGTGCCCTGAAGGAAGATAGATCTGTCTGGTGTGGGATCCGCAGAGGAGAAGTAGCCGTTGGCTCCAAATGGGCGTAGGCTCGCTAAAGTCTTGCACTACAAAAAAAAGCTTTTACCGCGCCAAACGCCGTTGGTAAAGCAGAAAAATGGCATTGGTAAAAATTACCGCGCCATTCTGACGAAACCCGCCGTTGGAAAAACGCTCGACGGTAATTTTTTACCGACGCCGCCATTTACCGACGCCATTTTTGGCGTCGTTAAATTAAATAAAAAATCTAAAAAAGTCAGGTCAGGACTCAGGCGGGTCACGTCCGGGCTCAGGCGGGTTAGGTCCGGGCTCAGGCGGGTCAGGTTCGGTCAGGTCCAGGTCCGGGCGGGTCAGGTCCGAGTCCGGGCGGGTCAGGTTCGGGCTCCATTCAATTTCAAATGGTTGAGAAGGATTTTGGTTTATAAACCACCTAAAACACTACTGTTTTTTCGATGTGGGATAGTGCAAAAAATTTACCGACGCCGAAATGGCATCGGTAATGGCGTAAACGGCGTCGCTAAATTTTTTAAAAAAAAAAAATTACCAACGCCAAAATGGCGTCAGTAAACGGCGTCGGTAAATGGCGGCGTCGGTAAATGGCGTCGGTAAATGTGAAAAAAAAGAAAAAAAATAAGTCTGCGAACCGGTCGTCGGTAATGGCATCGGTAAATCAATTAAATAACGGGTGTCGGTAATGGCGTCGGTAAATTATAAGTTTAACAACGGCGGTACGGGCGTCGGTAAATGGCGTCGGTAAAAACTGTTTTTTTTGTAGTGTTGTTCGTTGGCAGATGTCTCATTTTCCGTCCTAGCCGCCAAAGGCTCAGGATCTACTGTCGATACAGTAGGAGACACCTCTTCCATAGGGGTTGGGCCCTGAGGTTGTTTTTCAGTGGGTTGAGCCACGGGGGAGACTTCTTCGGAGGGCTTGGCAGTTTTGACTTTACAAAGCCTCCTAAGTCTCCTCTTGGGCTTCTCACCAGCAGTGGGTTTCTTGCTGTGAGATCTCTTTCTCTTCTTTGAAGATTCCACTTCCTGGAACTTGAAGGACTCATCTCATGGATTTGCGGAAACTGGCATACTTCCAGTTTTTGGATGGTTGCAGACCACAGTGGTTTGATTATACGCAGTAGGCTTGACGCCTCCTAGGTATATCCTGGCGTTATTTTCTTAACATTAGCGGATTGCGACAGTCCGCATTTCGCCAGGATATTGTTTAACATCAAACCAAAAGATCTCTTCTGGGTAGCCGGCTTGCACACCTCCTCTTGCAGGCGCTTCAGGATTATCTGGCACTAATTGACCTTTTCACAGGTCAGAATAGCCACCATCATCCTGAACCTCAGGTTGGTACACATTTCGAACGCACCGGTTCGATTCTCAATTGTCCTGTAGCAAAAATCATGAAGATATACATATGGGAGACAAAAATTTTTCTTGTGACATGTAGTCTGAACCATGTCGACAACTTTGGAGCATGTGAACAGTCCATAAAATTTAGTGATTAGCTCTTGAGACCCGAATGTCTCAAGTTGCTCCATAGTCAGGCCATCGTGGTAGCTTTGTAGATGTTACGGAGCGGTCGTTATCAATACAGATCTCAACTCCCTGGATTTTAGCGGTGATGTCGGCAACATGACCTCCTTGGGCCAATGACAGAAAGCGTACGGCGGCGTTGAGGTAAAATTCCTCAACCAGATGAGCATCGTACTTATCGGCGGTCTGACTTCCAAGGCGATAGAGGCCTTGTTGACGAAGCCAAGTTATGATGTATTTCAGACAGAATGCGCTCAATGATAACAGATCTTGAAAAAATCCGGCCATCAATGATGTTAGCAGTTTTCTTCAGAGCAGGAGAAGAAGTTTGTCCAGCCATTTGATGATTTCTTAAGAAAAAGTGCAAGAAAATAATCGAAATATGCAGTAAAATGCAGAAAAGTATGTAGGCTGTTTTTGCTTGAGAACTCTTGAATTTGCAGAAAGCGTAAAGAGTCTCTAATGGCAGATTCAGTCCTTTTATAGTTAGGCGGTGAAATAGGGTTTTGCAGAGTACGAATGGTCAGATTTTAAGGAATGGGAACCGGTTTTTGATATCAACGGTTAAGATGGACTGAGTGTAACTGGTACGCGAATCCATTAAAATGTTTAAAAAATGAGCGGATTCCATTTCTGACATTTGTGTCACCCTAAATGCCTAAAACGGCGGTTCTAAAACAATAAACAATTTAAAACATCGCGGCTTTTGAGATTCAGTTGTCCAGATGTCGTGTAAGGCATTTAATGTACATGACGTTTGACATAAAAACAGGGCACGTGGACAAAAATCATTTTAAAAAGAAATGATATGATATTATATATATACTGAATCGAAATCCTATAGTATGTGCTGTTTCTGCGTCGATACAGCGTTCCCCCTCAAAAAGGTACGTATAGGTTTTAAATTCCATACAGCAACTTAAGGATTAATGCTGTATTCATGGGTCCTACAGTATTCCCCCTTAATTATTACACACGTCAGCTGTAGGATTCATATGTCTTCGCTCGCTACAGTGCTATATTGACGATTCTGAGTGTACAAATAATTAACGTTGGATACTGTATTCTTGGGTCTTACAGCGTTCCCCCTCAATTTGTTGAGTAAAAACAGTAAATCACTTACAGGGAGTCTGGCTGTAGCATTCCCAATTCTTGTCTGAGCATGTTGAATCTTGCTGTGTCGAGTGGCTTGGTGAATATGTCGGCCAGCTGAACGTCTGTATGAACTTTTTCCAGGCGAACATCCTTGTTCTCGACGTAATTCCTTATAAAGTGATGCTTCATGTTGATATGCTTAGTGCGCGAGTGCAGGACAGGATTGTGCGTGATTGCAATTGCACTCGTGCTATCACACATGATTGGAGTCTCTCTGGCATCGATTCGATAGTCTGACAACTGTTGCTACATCCAAAGGATCTGCATACAGCAACTACCAGCAGCATAGTACTCTGATTCAGCCGTGGAAAGAGAATTAGCCAATTACTTCTTACAGAACCAAGAAACGAGTCTAGGTCCAAGAAAGTGACAAGTTCCACTTGTACTCTTCCTATCTAGCTTGCAGCCTCCGAGATTCGAGTCGCTGTATCCAACTAAATCGAATCCGCCTTCCTTAGGATACCATAGTCCTGCATCGACTGTTCCTTTAATGTACTTCAGGATTCCTTTAGCTGTATTGAAGTGTGATTCCTTAGGTGCAACTTGATATCTTGCACACACTCCACAAAGAATCGGATATCGGGCCTGCTAGCCGTTAGGTACAGGAGCGAACCAATGAGCTTCCTGTAGAGTGATTGGTCAAACGGCTTTCCGGCTTCATCAGCACTAATTTGCACGGAAGTGCTCATGGGGGTTGGCGAGGATTTGGAAGTGTTCATTCCAAATTTGTTGAGAAGCTCCTTCGTATTTTCTTGGTTGATGAAAATACTGTAGGCATCCGCTTTACACCGCAAACCTAGAAAATAACTAAGTTCCCCCATCATACTCATTTCAAATTTACTTTGCATGAGATGAGAGAACCTTTGACATAAAGCAAGGTTAGTTGAACCAAAAATAATATCATCCACATAGATTTGCACCATAAGAAGGTCATCACCTTCCTGTATCTTGAACAAGGTCTTGTCCACAGCACCTTTCTCAAATCCATTGTTGGTTAGATACTGGGACAGGGTTTCGTACCAGGCTCTAGGGGCTTGTTTAAGTCCGTACAGCGCTTTCCTTAGCCTGTAAACTAGGTCGATACCGTCTGTGTTGGCAAACCCTGGTGGTTGTTCAACATAAACTTCTTCTGCAAGGTCTCCATTCAGGAAAGCACTTTTGATGTCCATTTGGTATACAATAAAACTCTTATGGGCGGCAAAGGCGAGAAATATCCTGATGGCTTCTAGTCTCGCTACAGGGGCGAAGGTTTCATCATAGTCTATGCCTTCTTCCTGACTATAGCCTTGTGCGACTAGTCTGGATTTGTTCCTTATGATAAGTCCATTTCGATCCATTTTGTTTCGAAATACCCATTTGGTTCCTATAACCGATTGATGTGTTGGTCTGGGTACAAGATACCATACATTGTTTCTTTCGAAACCGTTAAGCTCTTCTTCCATAGAAGTTATCCAATGAGAATTATTAAGAGCGTCTATGGTCGAAACAGGTTCGGATTGGGCTAAGAATACAGCAATAGTGCACATATTGAGTCTTCTAAGCTCGGATTGAGATTTCCATTCAGGAAACTGTGATATCTCAGCATCAGATTCTTCTTGTGCACAAAGTACATTTCCTTGTGTACTCTGTATTCTCCTACGAGTAGAAACACCAGCATTAATGTTTCCAATGATCAGCTCTTGCGGGTGATCTCTCAACCATCTTCGGTCGGGTTCTAATTCAGGATCCCGTACTGTATCGAAAGATTCTGTGGATATAGCTTCAGCTTGTACAGCGTCGGCTTCATCCACATCGATTCTTACAGCTGCGGGGTTGATTTCTAAATCAACGACAGGATCTATGGGAGTTGGAGGATCCAAGATAGATAGATGGTGAATGTTCTGAGTGATATCATCTACTCCTGCAGGGTCATGGTGTGGTTCGTCAAACACTACATGAACTAATTCCTCGATCGTCAGCTTCCTTTTATTAAAGATTCTGAAAGCTTTGCTGACGGAGGAGTATCCTACGAATATTCTTTCATCGAATTTCTCATCAAAGGTTCTAAGTTGGTCCTTCCCATTATTCAATACATAACACTTGCATCCAAAAATGTGGAAATACAAAACTAATGGAGTTTTGTTGTTCCATACCTCATATGTTGTTTTGTTGTGGTGCTTGTTGACGATACAGCGATTTTGAGTGTAGCATGCTGTATTGGTTGCTTCACCCCAGAAACGTTGTGGCAATTTGCTTGCGGCAATCATTGTCCTTGTTGCTTCTTTCAACGTCCTATTCTTTCGCTCGGCAAAACCATTTTGTTGAGGTGTACGGCGGTGAGTATTCGTCTTTGTATTCCATTCTCCGACGATTGCTCTATAAAGCGGTTAGTAAATTCTGTACCTCTGTCGGAACGAATGCACATGATACTCGATGCCTTTTCATTTTGCAACTTTCGCAGGAGCTCGGGCAGCTTTGATGTTGTTTCCTTCTTCTTGCTAAGAAAGATCGTCCAAGCATACCTGGAATAATCATCAACAACAACCATGCAGTATTTCTTACCTCCCAAACTTACTGGGTCTACAGGACCGTAGAGATCCATGTGTAGCATTTCCAATACTCTTTGGGTTGAAAGGTAGGATTTGCTCTTCAGGGTTGACTTGATTTGCTTGCCTTTCTGACATGGTCCGCAGACGCTGTCCTTCTTGAATGACACATTTGGCAAACCTCTAACCATTCCCTGTCTTGAGAGCTTGTTGATTGTCTTGAAGTTGACGTGAGACATCCTCTTGTGCCATAACCAGCTAAGATCTGCAGTGCCTTTGGCAACAAAGCATGGAATTGAGGAGCTCATAGGCTTCCAGTCAGCAATATACATATTACCTGATCTGCTTCCTGTAAGCACAACTTCCTTGGTTTGGATGTTTTTGACTCTACAGCGATCTATATAGAACTTCACCGAGAACTGTTTATCACAGAATTGGCTAATACTAAGTAGATTATACTGTAAGCCTTCAACATATGCAACATCGGTGACTTTGAATTTCCCGACAAGTAGGTTTCCTTTCCCTCTTGTTCTTCCTTTAGATTTATCACCGAAGCGAACTTTTGGACCGCGACCTTCTACAAAATCTGATAGCTTGCTCCTATCTCCGGTCATGTGTCGAGAGCATCCACTATCAAAGTACCAGGTATCCTCCTCTAGAATGTCCTGTGACAAAGAGATTAAGTAGATTTAGGTCCCCTTTGATTTTTGGGTCCATGATTGTTAGTTCCTCTTGGTACCCAAGTTTTCCTGGCAGCAATTGGTTTACTGTAGGACATACTCGGTACAGTGCTGCGATATCTACGAGGGGCATATCTGTAGTTGTTATAACCATGATAATTATTATGCATGAAAAATTCAGGGTTATTATTATTAATCCAGTACAAGTGCCGTCTTGGAGGTGGAGCCATTTTCTTAGGCCTAACAGCTTACCTTCTGGGTCTCCAGTTGGATTCCCAATGTTGTTGTTGATACTGAACCGGCATCTGCTGTCTCGAGAGATAACGGGGCTCCTGTATCCAATACCTCGGCGTGCTGTACTGATAGTACTGCCGTGCGGGCCTTTGGTGGTTGGATACAACCTTCCTTCTGAATGGATGTTGGCGCTGTTGATATGCTCTGGGAGCATGCTGTTGATTGCGCCTCACAGGTTGGAACGGCTTATGATTCCGCTGTCTGGAATAGGATTGTAGGGGCGGAATAGCAGCCTTCGGTTTTCTCGGTACAACAGGTTCCTTCATGGGACTAGGGATTTCTTCCGATTATGGAATGTGTTCCACACTCTTGACGAACATTGTACTAGTTTTCCCTTTGTTTGAGCATGAGTTGTATCCTAAGCCACTTTTGTCATGAGCATTTTGCCCAGTGCTCAGAATTTCTTCCATTCTTTTGGACGATTTCTCGAACGATTTCAGAGTGGTCTCAAGTTCAGTTTCTCGCTTTTCGAGAGTTGTGATTTTGGCTTGAAGTAGAACTAAATCATTTGTCTTGCTCTCGTTGTGAGTTTTAGCCTCATTTAGTTCATGAGCAAGTTGATGATTGCTCTCCATGAGTTTTTCAAAATCAACTTTGCTTGTTTCACAGTCAAGAGACATATTTTCATAATTTATTTTCAGCAAGTCATTTTCATCTTTCAGCTCTAAATTAGTTAATTGAAGCTGTATATTCTCAGTTTTCAGTGTCTCATGGGCCTTTTGAATGTTTTTAAATTCATTCATCATGTTTTCAAAAGTATGAGATGCATTTGACGGAATAGCTGAGGTTGAGCTTACCTCATCGTCGCTGTCTTCACCTTCTGGAATGTCTTTGGCCATAAAGCACATATATGCTTTATCATCGAACTCATCGTCGGATGAATCACTTTCGATGACCACGAAGACATTCGCTGATTTGGATGGTGTGGGGAGGCTTCGATTCTCCAATCGGGGCCTTGAGCTTGTCTTTCCAAGCACGTCTTTTTCATCTCTTTCTTGTTGCTCGGCCTCCGGCAACCTTTGGACTTTGGGATGAGGACATTTATTTGCATAATGCCTGGTTTCCTGTAATTATAGCACGAGTTAGCATCACCGGATGATGTTTGGTACTTACCTTGTGGATGTGTTTGGGCTGTAGGAGTCTTTCCAGTTTGTTTGATGAACTTTTGAATTTGTGCATGAGAAGCGCCATTTCATCTTGAGACAGGATGTCGTTGCCACACTGTCAGCATTCTTGTGACTAGGCTTCGACGAGCTGGGCATGCTGTGTCGACGGTTCGATACAGCGGCTAGAGCTGTGACCTTTGAAGGAGATTCTTCAGCTTTCTCTCTTCTGTCAATATCATACTCAAAAGCTTTGAGGTCATAGAAGAGATCAAAAGTAGATATTTCATTAAGATTGCAAGATACACGCATAACTGTGGTCTTAATGTCCCATCGGGCTGGGAGAGATCTGAAAATTTTTAAATTCTTCTCCTTTTGGGTATAAATTTGGCCCAACGCTTCAAGTTCACCCACAATACCAGTGAATCTGAGGTCAAGTTCCTCAAGTGTCTCAGTTGGTTTCATTTCGAAAGATTCAAATTGCTGAGTCAGTTTTGAAATCTTGTTTTCTTTTGAGAGCTCAGTTCCCTCACAAATCAACTTGAGTTTATCCCAGATTTCTTTGGCTGTTTTGCAGCTCTTTACCTTTGAGAACGTGCCTTTGTCAAGAGTGACAAATAACGCGTTCTTAGCTACGTTGTCAAGGTTTGCTCGGTTTCTTTCATATGTGGTCCATTGCTCGCGATCCTTCTCGAGCATCTCAGCATGGGCTTGGCCTTCAATCCTTGCGGCCGTGTTTACCTTCATGATCTTGATAGGACCATCCTGTATAACAAAAATCATCTCTTCGTGCATTGCTGCAAGATAAGCCTCCATCCTAATTCTCTAGTCATCAAATTCGTTAATAGAGAACATAGGGACTTTATTGATCATAGAAGTATCCATGTGATAATACAGAAATGAAAGAGACTGTTTTGAAAATAAGTGATTTTGGATCTGATTCGGTTAAAAATACGACTGATTCTTTTTAGAATCAACCGCTCCGATACCACTTGTTGGCCACTAAGTATACTGGATACAGTTTGGGAAATAGTTTAAACAACAAACTGTATGTATTTTAAATCTGAGTGCGTAGCGGAAGTCTTAGATACATTAGGTTGCTGTGGATACAGCAACTAGATGTATAGTGTATACTTAATTAATCACAGTAATTAAAACAGTAAAAACTGAATGTAAGTAACACAGTAATTAAAGTGGTTCGAGGTAAACCCCTCTACGTCCACTGGTCCTCCACACAGGAGTAAAAAGTTTATTATAATTACTACGTACACAACTACGTAATTATAACAACACACAATCAATATATCGTTCACACAGATTGATTCAACCGTTCACACAGATTGGTTTTGAGCTAATGCTTTGACTTGCTTCTTCACACATAGTTCTGAAGCTTCGTCTTTTTCAATGCAAATCCTTCAAACATAGTTCTGGAGAAGCACAGATTGCTCAGTCCACACAGGGCTGTTTGTTCAAAGTATAGAACAGATGGTGAACAACAACTTTGACTTTAAGAGCTTTCAGCTGATGAAGTCTTGTTCAGAATGATGAGCACTGTATATCTCTTTTGATCTGAGTTGCAGTAAGCTTTGGAGATATGTTTTGCTCTGATAATAATTTCGATAGCTTGGGTAACTGATCTTCAGCATCTTGATGTGATATATATAGTCTCGAAATATATATCCGTTGAGATGTATCCGTTTGAGTGAGATTCCGTTCCAACGGGATTATAACACGATCAGTTTAGCGGGATTTGAAGATCTGTTGGTGACGATATTTAAATACTTTATCCTTGAGTATTTAAATACTTCTTTATTCAACGGGACTTGACTTAAAAATTCCTTCTTTGTCTGTTGTGAGTCAGTATGGAAGATAACTGTATTTGAGTTTCGAGACAGTTTCCATACTTGGTCTTTTATAAGACTTCTTGCTGTACTGAAGGGCTTCACTATATGCTGATTCGAGGCAGGTCTTCGATACAGGATAATGCCTCAATGCTTCGATACAGTTTTCCTTTACTGTATGCGGATTGGCATATATGTCAAAACCTCTTTATTAAATACCATTCGATACAGGGATTGGATATCCCGGCTGTTTCGATACAGGGTTCTTGTTTTCCCAACAGAATACAACAGTGATATTTGTCCATGCATTTTCATGAAAAGAGTAGATACATGATTCGTGATTGTAGTTGTCTATGTAGATGACATGAATGTTATCGGTACTATAGATGAGGTCGATGAAATGGCCCGCTACCTTAAGTCTGAATTAGAGATGAAAGATCTGCGGAGGACTCGATTATGCTTGGTCTTAGAGCTGGAACATCGAGATGATGGTATACTCATTCATCCATCTACCTACCTCCATAAGATGCTCAGGCGATTTAGCATGGACAAGGCACATCCTCTTGCTACCCCCACGATTGGTCTATGTCTGTAAATGAACAAGGATCCATTTCATCCTAAAGAGGGGGATGAAGAGGTCCTTGGAGCAGAAACACCATACCATAGTGCAATCAGTGCGTTGTTGTATCTGGATCAATGTACTCTCGCAAATATTGCATTCTCTATAAATATGTCAGCGAGATTCAGCTCCGCTTCCACGATAAGGTATGGAATGGAGTAAAACACATCTTTCAATACTTGAAAGGATCCAGTGATCATGGATTGTTCTTTCGCTATGCAAGAGAGAGCAATATTCCGAAAGGAATTGTTGAGGTTAAGACGATGCATACAAACTATTGATCTTCCTCTGATATTGCAGCTAAGCATGGCAACTTGACTACCAAAAGTGCTAATGCAAACAAGCTTGTCCCCTATGCATAGAATCCCAAAAATATGATAGTTGGATTTGATGATGCTGGTTATCTCTCTGACCCACATAAAGGATGTTTCCAATGTGTTCACCATTCGGAATACGGCAACCAAGCATGTAATACCCTGTATTTTCGTTCCGATTATTTTGTATTTTCTTCGGATATTTTGCGGTTGTCGAGTATCGTTATCATTTTTCTCGTTGATTGATTGTTGTGTTTACATGGTCGCGTATGATTATTTGTTACATGGTGTTTTGTTTCGGATTGTTGGTGTTGTCCACGAGCATTTCGTCGTGTTCGTTCCGTGCGTTTTCAGAAATCGAGTCGTTGGGTCATAGCGATTGGGCACTGGTCGGACAGTTGCGGCAGGAATCGGGAGGGCGGCTGGGCACTGGCCGGACAGTTGCGGCAGGAACCGTCAGGGACCGGCATAGCGCATGCTACTTTCGGATGGAAGCGCGCGCTAATCGGCAGGCATAGCGCACGCTATCGGTTGGCCAACGCAAGTTACTTGGCTGGGCAGAGAGGTTTCTGAGGTTCTGGACTCGAGAAGGATCGGCAGGTGGCGCACGCTACTATCGTTGTTACGCGCGCTAATCGGCAGGTGTAGCGCATGCCGTCGGCCGACCAGCGCACGCTACCTGGCCTAGCAGTTTAGTCCAGAGAGTTCTGGACAGGTCGGCTAGCGCATGCAAGTGTCCGCACAGCGCGCGCTATGGCGGTCGGACATGAAGGTTCTGGTCGGCAGGTTAGGTCAGCAGGACCGAGTTGTGCGGGCCCCGGACGAAGGTGCTGGGCTGAGACTGGTCGATAGCGCACGCTAGTCCGGAAGCCTAGCGCACGCTAGGGATGCGCTAGTATAAATATGACTGAGCAGTCATATTTTCACTCGTTTTTCATTTCCTTTCTTTTCTGTCCGCGACTGGAGTCTTGGAGAAGTCGAAGGCATGTTGTCAGGCGATGAATCCACAAAGTCCTGGAGTTTATATCATTAATTAATCCTTATATAACATCCTTTTATCAAGCGAATCAGGTTAGATTTCCTGAAAATCCTAGTTTTAGGAATTTGGGGGTTTTGCTTGGTTTTGTCCGATTTAGCCCGTAATAACTTAAATTTGTGGCGGATCGATGATTATTAAGATGTATTCTATCATTTACCTTATGATTCCATGGTTGGATTATATAGGATTCGTCGTTTTGTTGAATTCCTAATTGACGCCTTGAAGGTGTCCGATAAAAGGTCTTAGAGGGGGATTCTGGCGTTATGCGATTACTATTCCTCATACGATCGTTAATTTATGGATGATATGTCTTATGAACGAATCCTTGTGAAGAACTCGAGTCGGAACCCTCTCGTTCGTTGTCTTCTTCGGGGTCCGAGATTCCCAGTTGAACCGTATTCTTCGGAGTGTTCGGTAGCGGTTATTAAGGCAAGTATCTTGTTATACAACTTGTGTCTTGTGATTAGAAATCATTTGTTGTGTTTTGATGGTTGGTTTATCTTTGGAAACGTGGTTCGTGTGAATTGGTTATGTGTTTCCCATTATATCGGATTGGTGATGACTATGTTACTTGGATATATGTATTGTGTTGTGTTTTGTGTGCTGGATTGTGATAAACGTGCTGATTTAGTTGTACACATGGTTGTGCAATGTATTGTGTATTGGTCGTGAGTTATATTGGTTGTGTGTCATTGATTTATGATGGTTGTTGTGATTGTTGGTATTGTGCTATGTACGAGTGATGCGTGACTTTCTGGTGATCAATGTAATTGAGTTGCTGTGTATGGACTTGGTGAAATGTGAATGTAACTGTGAAGATATGTGTTGTGATGCTAAGTTCACTCGTGCGGGTTCGACGAGGCCTACGAGGATTCATGGCAAGGGTCCATAGAATTGGAACTTAGTATGTGGTGCTGAGGTCCAGTCGTGCGGGTTTGACGAGGTCTATGATGACACATGGCAGTCGATCATGGGGTCAGGACACAATACGTCTAACCATGTGGGTTCGACGGGGCCTACGGTGACTCGTGACAAGAGATCACGGAGTCGGGACTAGATGTTGTGATTGTTTTTGTTTGGCATAGTCCGTGCGGGTTGATAAACCTACGGAGCCACGTGACAAGGGATCACGAGTTTTATGTTTGTTGTGTTTTACACGTGACATGAGTTCACGGTGTTACGGTTATTGTACTTGGCATAGTCCGTACGGGTTGATGAACCTACGGAGCCATGTGACAAGGGATCACGAGTGTTATGATTGTTGTATGCGGTACGTGTGACAAGAGTTCACAAAAGTTTTGATTGACCATTGGGCATGTTTTTAATGTAAAGGATTTTGACAAACCTAGGACATGAGTTCCTAGAGGATTTGGACAAACTTAGGACATGAGCTCCTAAAAGATTTGCGCTTTCTAAGATTCCGTAGAAGGTATTTAATTTTACAAAGACTCCACTTGTGTTGGTTTCAATATTCATAAATCTTCTAGGGAATACATGAATGGTTGACTTGTGATTGGTAGTGTGGTTGTCTGATTTATGATTTATAATTACTTGTCACATTTTGTATAGTTTGATACTTGCACTAGTAAAACAGTGGAGTTTTACTAACCCCCGAGTAATCGGGGGTGGATATCTGTTTTGTGTCCAGGTTCATGCTGGAACGTGGAGCAGTCACAGGATCAGTGCGAAAGATGATGGACAACGATACTAATCAAGGGATATGGAATGCAGTTGTAGTTGTTGTGTCGTTGTATTATTTTTCAGTCTTCTGTTGTGTTGTATCATTTTGTATTTTGGACTCCGGTGTGGGTATGAGTTGTAACAAATTGTTACCTTTTTATTTTCTTGTCTGACCTTATCGGTCAGTGTCTTTATGCTGTTTATCCCAGCCGGTCAAACATTTGGTCGTATGTTTGTGTTCAACCTGGTGGATCTCCAGTGTGGGGACCACGACGTGTAATATTCTCGATTGTATTCTGGGGATGTTACAATTATGGTATCGGAGCTTAGGTTGCTGTCGGGTCGAGTCGAGTGATGTGTTGTGCTGTCATTTGAGGTATCGATTGACAAGTTGAGTTGAGTTGAGTTGAGTTGTGTTTTGTTCTGTCGTTTGAGTTGTCGAATGACGAGAGAAGATTAGTATCGTGGCCGAATGTCATCATCGTGCGATCTTTGATGTAAGTCTCCTCCATTGTATTTTGTGTTTACTGACTTTGTCACAAGTTTGTTGTGTATTGAAGTTGTATTTGGTGATTGTGATGCATTACGTGTGTACTGATCAGAGATGCTCAGGGGAAGCATTGATGGTTCGATATGTGTTCGGAAATGGTGTTCGTTAGTTATGTTGTTAAACTTGGATGGATGGTTTGACATGTGTTTGAACCCGGTATTTATGAGTTGTTTGTGGAATTTATGAGTCCATATTCCATGTGGGCATACATTTTAAGATTAGTTAATTCTTTATAGTTGTTGTAATCATATCTGTTGCGTGTATGCTTGAATATGATTGTCTTGAAGATACCGTGGCTTGAGTACGCGGGTGGAAAAACAAATTTTGAAAATGGTTTTGGACGATATGGTCAAACAGTGGGTTGATGTTGATTTTGGAAAATTTTGAATTTCAACGAACTAACCTTGTCTTTTAATGGAACCCTATGACAACATTTTTGAATGAAGTGTTTTGAGGTATTTTGGATGCATGGTAAAATATTACCGTTGACGGCATTTTGTCGTGTTTGAAAAGATTTTAAGAAAATAATTTTCGTGTATTGGTTCTATTTTCAAATGAAAGAGTAAATGATTTTAAAACCTCACATCCTAAAAATTTTTGTATTTATGATTCAAACATGATTTTAATTTCAAAAAGGGTGGAGGAAAAAAATCTTTCCAAATTGTGTCAGTAGCGCATAACGCACGCTAAATAGTATGCTTAGCGCGTGTTAAGATACATAATGTTTTATGACTTGTATATGATTGTTGATATGTGGAACTATCCGTTGTATGTATTATCCACTAAGGAATGGTTCGGTGGAACCTCTGGGTGTCGATGCCAAGAGAGCATGACCGTGGGATAACCTATGTGCTATTGATTGTGATGATGATTGTGGTAACACATGATTACTCTATGTGCTGTTGATTGTGATGATGTTGAGTGGTAATATGTGATTTATCTTTTGTGTTGATATTGTGATAAGAATACATGACGTCATAATTATGTGATGCTATGTTTCATTGAATTAAACGATTGTATGATCAGTATGTCGAGAGGACGAGGTCGTGGTCACGGCCGTGGACGTAATCAGGATCGTGATTCGGTGACTCGCTCATTGTCGAGTTCCAACCAGCCCAGTACAGATGGTCGGGATGGCCAGTCGCATGAGCAGGAGCAGTCAGCTGGGGATAATGTTAATGTTAGTGCCGCCACCATCCTCCAGCAGTTGGTAAATCATTTGGCGCAGATTAATCAAGCAGCGAACCAGAATGAACCTCCCGAGTGGGATGACGGAGCTAGTAAGTGGTTGCGAGATGTGATGAGAATGCATCTACCTCGTTTTACGGGTGCATCTGATTCGTTAGGTTAGGTGAATTGGCTCTTCTAGTTGGAAAGAACCTTTGATGTTGTGTCTTGTCCGGATACCTATTGCCCAGTACCTTCTTGACAAGGAAGCTGCAGAATGGTGGGAGGCCGTAGCGCCTAGAGATCGTATAGCTACTTGGTTTGAGTTCAAGGATGCCATGGAGGCCGAGTATTGTCCGCCACCTGTACGAGAGCGCAGGATTGGATTTTTCTCGGCCACGCCTCAGGATGTGTCGATATCCCAGGCGATAGTCGATTATATCAACAGTTGGGTTATGTTCGTGAGCAGTGAGATATTCCATGGCGTGTAATATTCCCGGTTGTATTCTGGAGGTGTTACAAAGCAGACCCTGGTTGCTACTTCCTCGAACCATGTAGAGATAATTGCACTTCATGAATCCGTAAGGGAGTGCATTTGGCTTCGGTCAATCATAGACCATATATGAAGAAGTTGTGGATTAAAGTCTACTACAACGACCCCTACTTGCATCTTTTAAGGACAATGCGGCACGAATTGAGCAGATGAAGTTAGATTTCATTAAGGGTGACAATACTAAGCATATATCGCCGAAGTTCTTCTACAATCAGCAACAGCAGAAATTGATGAATATCGAAGTGAAACAAGTGAGTTCCGATGAGAATATCGCAGACTTGTTCACTAATTCTACATTTGAGAAACATGTGAGGAGAAACGGCATGCGTCGATTGTCCGAGCTCAACAAGTGATAGCCCATCGGAATGAATTGTTGTGTATACTTCAGAGGGAGTATACTCCATATGATTCTCGCATTTGGAGTTGGTGCGTTGTTCTTTTTTTCTCACGAAGTCTTTATTTTTTATCATGGGGTTTTGCTTGACTTGGAAAGGTTTTTTACCTAGGCAACATCTTATGCACCATGATTGTATCATTGCTCGACACATGGGGAGTGTTTCGGAATATTCTTCCCTTGCAGGTGTCTTGCCTAAGACTAGTTGTAGGAAGATACATAAATGGAATATTCTAGATCATTCTAGAGGTAGAAGGATCCCACTAGGTGTCTGACCTTAACTAGGAATCCTGTGTATGGAAGGACTCTCATTATAATGCATATATAAAGGTCCCCTCTATCAGTGTTATGAATACAATTAATTGATTCATCGTTGATGTTTTCTTACATTCTCCTGAAACAAAATGTTAATTTTAAAGTACCAATTTATCTATTGATTTTACTATTTAACTATTAGTTTGTGTCCAATATGTATTCCAGAAATAATCATTTTCACAATTATTTGTAACAGTTAACAACTAATCAGTAATTAACTATTAACAACCAACATCTACATTTAGTTTTGCTTAACAAATCCTAAGTAGATGGATAGTTTTTTTCCTTATAAACTATTCAAAGTTTGCAGGAAAAAATGTGTAGACTTTGTTAAGAAATATATAAATATAATATTGATAAACAATATCGACATATACCAAGTAATAGACATTGAACTATTTTATGTTAACAATATTGATCTTTAAAAGTGTAAATTTTAAGATAGAGTCGAGACATTTAAGCTCCATCAAACAATTCCATGCTCAAACCATGTTGACTAGAGGTGGTATCCGGGCCGGTCGCAGAACAGCCCGACACGGCCCGACACGCTTAAAAACCAGCCTGGACCGGCCCATGTATATTTAAGTTATGTGGGCCCTAGGGGCCTTTGTTTTAGAGGCCCGGACCGGACCGGCCCGTGAACGCCTAAAACCGCTGGCTCGGCACTGACCGGCCCGAGCCCGTGTTAGCCCGTGAATCAGGAAGGCCCGATCCGTTTAGCCCCCCTAAAGACCATTTCATCTCAATGTTAATTTTGGATTTATAGTTCATACCATAAGTCCAATTGAAAAATCGAACACCAAGCCCAAAGCCAAATAGAGTTTTTCTTTCTTTCCTATCAATTCAACCAAACCCTCCCATAAACACTCTCCAACGTCGCTTCTAATATTCTCCCCCAACTCCAAGTCGGCAATGTCACTTTGATTTTATTGAAGATGATTTTGTACCAGAGGAGGAGATATCGTCTAACATGATCGATATGTTGAATAAACATGATTTCTTGGTCAACTTTCATGAATGAGTAGTTGAGTACTAGTCTTATTTTGATATTGATTTGTAATTTTCTGTCTTTGTAATAAAATTTCAAGTTTACTTTGTTAGTCTTGAATTTATGAATTAATGTTGCTTAAGTGATTTGTGACTTAGTGGACTAATTACTTAACTAGTAAGGGCATCAGGTTTATGTTTTTGAGGATTATGTTTTTATTATTAAGTTCAGCAAGTTTAACATTCAGGCAGGTTTATTATGTCTTACAATGAAAAAAGAATGTTCAGCCCGACACGGGTCATGAACAGGCTCGCGCGGCCCATGAACACAGTGGGTCGTGCCCGGCCTTGTGTTTGTAAAAAAGGACCGGCCCGTCCTGGTAAAAAGGAAGGTCCGGCACGGTCCGGCCCTTAAATGGAGCAGGCTTTAATAGACCGGCCCGGGGCCGGTCCGAATGCCACCTCTAATGTTGACACAATGTAACCACATTGTAGATAGGTATTGTTATCCCTGTTTCAGGAGAAAGTAAAAGACTGTAAATACGAGTCAATCAATTGTATTCATAACATTGATAGAGGGGCCTTTATATAGGCATTACAATGAGAGTCCTTCCATACTTAGGATTCCTAGATAAGGTAAGACATCTAATAGGATCCTACTACTTCTATAAGGATCTAGAACCTTCCATCTATGCATCTACAACCAGTATTAGGTAAGACACATCACGGGAATAATAATTCCCAGAACACTCCCCCTGTGTCAAGCACTAATACAACAATAGTGCAGAAGATGTTGCCTTCGTAAAAACCTATCCCAAGCCAAAACAAAACCCCATGGAAAAAATAAAGTCTTGATGAGGAAAAGATTGCAACGCACCAACATAACATGTCATATATACTCCCCCTGATGTATACATAATGACTCCCCCCGGATGAGCACCTCAAATCATAGGAGTCAGATGCCAAGTTGCCCTCACAACTATACCAAGGAAAAACCCAGTGGAAAAAATACCTCTTGGTCTAAGTTGAACAGAAGTACAACGCATCATTGTATGGATGTTCTCATAGGTCGCCTCGTTAAAAACCTTACCAAGTGAAAACCCAATGGAAGAAAACAAACCTTGGTCTAAGGACAAAAAGAGTGCGACACATCCAAAGTGCAAAGTCGCTAAAGACTTATCAAGTTTTTTAGATTCTTGACCTCCATGCACTAAATCAGTCATAACGCCTTCGATTCAATGGGTATCAACGAAACTGTAAGAACTTATGAAAACTAGACACCCATAGCTTTTGATTCACATACAGTACGTAACCTAGATCGTCTTGAGCAGATCACAAAGCTCTATCGAAGTTGACTCAGCAAATCACCGGACATTTCCTGTCCTATATTGCAACAATAGTCATATGTCACTCAACATGATGGATGTGATCAAATGGTTGGTTTCCTTGGAAAGTAGACACAAACCTTTTCAATGGTACCAATTTCACCATTTTCCATCAAGTGAGCTACCCTATAGGTAATATGGGAGATAGACCAATACATTCAGGGCAAATTCGGGTATCGATATTCAAGTGTCCTTTTATCGAAATAGATCGAACTTCAAGCTTCTTGTCAATCACAGACATTGCATGAGCGCATCCTAGACCATCATCACAGTGGCTTTACCGGATTATTACGAATGAGTATATCGAGTCAAACATGAGTATATAATACCATATTTTTCTCTTAAATCTGCATCATCACTTAAGTGAGGCAAGTCTTATTATAACTTCGACTAGTCATTGAGAATCATATAGGCATTACTTTATCATCTCTTAGGGAAACCGTCCCTTAGATTACCTTAAGCTGATTGATGAATACGCATCATCAAGTGTCCCCAAGATCCTTTAATTCTTAACTTTGGATTTAGCGGAATCTCTTAGTCTCACAAGAGTACATCACTATAAACCCTTAGTTTTACACGCAAAAGCTTCATATCTCTTCCAAATCAAGTAAATACTTAGTATGCATTCCCGACAATCACTTGTCAACGCGCTCTGTGGTCAGGAGCCACTTGACTTGAGTCTGATCCACCACGAGATCCTTTTATCACTTAACTTAGTTCCCACTAAGATAAGATTTTAACCACAAGCTGCATGTCTAAGTTTTTGGGAAACTATCTAACTAAAAAGATAGTGGATGCTATAACATACATTATGATAGCACAACTTAGTTTTGTGTCATCGTAATCGATTCCAGTGCGTTCATGAGAAACCTCGCACATGAAGTGAGTTTAACTCCTTCTCTCAGTCGATTTAACAAAGTATACGGATAAATCTTATCTTTGGAGTGTCGGTACCACTTCAACAAAGGGCTATCACTTTGTTCATACTATAGTCGCATATATTTCCATTTTTAAGCCAAGGCTACAACGATGTATATTTTCAACGAAGTATGGTTCGATTAAACTCACATTCCACATCCTCATGTACCGGCTTTATTCATAGAGTACTCTTTATAGATTGGCAGTGATGACTATAATCCAGAATCACATGAGACAGATGAGTTCATTTGATCAAATGATCAAGTTTCATGTACCAAACTCGCATACATTCTTAGCGAGAGTATTTATTAAACCAAGTGGCATCCCAATACTCGATGAGATCCACAGCCTAGTAATACCATCTACCATAATTTGTGGTGTTACCATATCACCATTTATAGGTGACGAACGTCCATGACCGGACATAATCCTTGCAGACATGGTTGCATCATGTATTTAATCTCGTCACTTTAGGGAACTTGGTGAGACACAGTAGGGACAAACTACGACAATTCCAAGCCATTCTACTCAAACATGATTGTTCGCATCTCCCCCTAACGACGGGAAGACTGGCTTATCAAAGTGACTTACGAGATCGTCTGCCAAGGTATATTTTAAACGTAATATGAGTGAAAGCGCATGTCATATTCATCATTTATAACCCGTCATAATGCGTTGTGGTAATGCACTTTGGCACGTGAACATGTGGACGATAAAGGTTTTCATTGTTAACACAATCTAGTTAACGAAATGCATACTGTTACACTCGTAACTAAGCATTTGAATGATGATAGGTATAGGTGAATATGACATGTTGACCTATGCTACATAACCGTAGCTACTGGTCTTGAGAATCCAGCAAAACTGCCACTATGCACCACCGGGATCGAACATAAAGAAACGATTGAACCGATGATAGGCCGTTGGTTTTATCGAACCTATAGTGCTTTCTTGAAGAGTTCACTCCCTTCACCAGACCCAAGCATCTCAAAATTTCGTGAGCATGTATAAACGAGTGTTGGGATTCCAAAACCATCAACCTTGTGGTCAGAAACCAGTCGAAATGTCATCGAACTGGTTGATAGGACAGCTGGTGGTATGTGAAAACTTCATTTAAGTGGTTCACCTCCTTCCAAGTCTCCAAATGGCACCGACATTTGTGAGAAGGTAGTATTGGATGTTAGGAAGTACTCGTTAAAATTTCACTTTAGGACTTGGTCTAATAGTGGGTGAACCGACCTTTACAATGACTGGTCCGCAAGTTGGACAACCATAAACTCAGGTTCCATCAACTTATCAATCATTATCAAAGGAACCACATAACATCTAAATGTTATCACTTGATTACGACCATTTGTGAACACCATCATAGCATTATAAGCCACCCAGGCTAATACTTATGATCATGTATGTATAAGAACTCAGTGAAAAAGGGAGGACTCAGCACCATGCTTATGCGAGTCGTTACATTATTCTCTTTAGCATAGGAGGGTGTCATCTCCTAATTGTGCTAATGAATAGGATTTAATCAATGAACATAGCTAAGAAGGATCATTGGGGGTCTTTGGCGTCACACATGCTTATGAAAACAAGACGCGTATGACATAAATATCATCATCGGTCATGAGCCCTGCTCATGACTCCACCAACGTACTTTGGTGTCTTTGATCCAGCTAGATTCTTTATTCAACGAAAAAATGATGTCCATGGCAATACCATGGTATATGGATCATCAAAATGTCCAAACTCCAAACTATTAAAGCCTAAATGTGTCAATGTCCTAATACATCTTCTGGTTACAAAAACCGATGCAAGCCGGACCATATTGACTCATGAATATTTTTCCTTTTTACATATCCAATACAAGTGATGCATAAGATTTTATTTCTCACAAATTACAATGAGATGCTATGGGTGATACACTTTGGCATATATATCATCGAGTCATAACATGGTTCAATTGTTACGGAACATATGTGACTAGAAAGCACCATTCGACATTCAACAACTTGAGCATTGTACCACTCATTAATTGTGATGACCTAGTCATCATAGTCACAATGGATTTATAACACGAAATCCAAAAATATTGCATTTCTTGGAAATAGCTTAATATGCACTCAATTCCGCTGGCAAATTTTACAAATATGAGCATAGCGAGCACTCTAACAACATAGAGATTTTATACCAGATACGATCAAAATGATCTATCATATTGAGTGCATAATGTGGCAAGATTATATGCCTAAGAGGAAAAATTAAGACACAAGCATGGTGTGAGACCGCCATGCATACGCTCAACCTTCTCATGAGGGTGCATATTTTGGGCTTCCCTAAGGAAACTGTTTTTTAACATTTGAAAGATGATATTTTAACGTACAATGCATACCAAAAATTGCATCATCTATGGAAAATTTAGCCAAAAAGAAGTTGAAAAATGTGTGTCATAAGACCACTTGCAAATTCAAGATGGAAACCAAGTTTATTGGGATAAAAGTTAGCACAATCGCTGGAAATAAAATTTCGTGCAGCTTGACCTTTGTTTACTAAAACAGCGGTAACTCCCTTGTTAGGAAGGATATTGACGAACAGTCAGATGTTATGGAAACTAGACTTTCGTATCTTTCTATCCATATATTGTGCACCACATGGATTATTAAACTCAGATCACAGTGCATGTTTTAATTGGATGCTTTAGTATTTCTCAAGTTTAGTGAGAAAACAAGGTTGAGACCATATCCAATGGCATAAGTGTTGATGCAAAAACATGGCAATGACAGCCATAGGTGTGTTTAAAAGTAGCAGTGTGTTCGATTTCTTATCTCGACTAATGATCCTTTCGGTAACTCCAACTTGGTAGACTTGCAGAGAAAGTAGGAATGTCGGTACAGCTAATGCTTTTTAAAAACCACTGATTCCGTTTGAACTTTCAAAGCATAAACAAATACCAAGGAGGATGCGCCTATTCATGATCAAAAGTGATGCAAAAGATTTTATTTCTCACAAATTACAATGAGATGCTATGGGTGATACACTTTGGCATATATATCATCGAGTCATAACATGGTTCAATTGTTACGGAACATATGTGACTAGAAAACACCATTCGACATTCAACAACTTGAGCATTGTACCACTCATTAATTGTGATGACCTAGTCATCATAGTCATAATGGATTTATAACACAAAATCCAAAAATATTGCATTCCTTGGAAATAGCTTAATATGTACTCAATTTCGCTTGCAAAATTTTACAAATATGAGCATAGCAAGCACTATAACAACATAGAGATTTTATACCAGATACGATCAAAATGATCTATCATATTAAGTGCATAACGTTGCAAGATTATATGCCTAAGGGGGAAAATTACGACACAAGCATGGTGTAAGACTGCCATGCATACGCTCAACCTTCTCATGAGGGTGCATATTTTGGGCTTCCCTAAGGAAACTGTTTTTTAACATTTGAAAGATGATATTTTAACGTACAATGCATACCAAAAATTGCATCATCTATGGAAAATTTAGCTAAAAAGAGGTTGAAAAATGTGTGTCATAAGACCACTTGCAAATTCAAGATGGAAACCAAGTTGATTGGGATAAAAGTTAGCACAGTCGCTGGAAATAAAATTTCGTGCAGCTTGACCTTTGCTTACTAAAACAGCGGTAACTCCCTTGTTAGGAAGGATATTGACGAACAGTAAAATGTTCTGAAAACTAGACTTTTGTATATTTCTATCCATATATTGTGCACCACACGGATCATTAAACTCAGATTACAGTGAATGTTTTAATTGGATGCTTTAGTATTTCTCAAGTTTAGTGAGAAAACAAGGTTGAGACCATATCCAATGGCATAAGTGTTGATGCAAAAACATGGCAATGACAGCCATAGGTGTGTTTAAAAGCAGCAGTGTGTTCGATTTCTTATCTCGACTAATGATCCTTTCGGTAACTCCAACTTGGTAGACTTGCAGAGAAAGTAGGAATGTCGGTACAGCTAAGGCTGTTTAAAAATCACTGATTCCGTTTGAACTTTCAAAGCATAAACAAATACCAAGGAGGATGCGCCATGATCAAAAGTGTAGACAAAATCCACCAAAGTGCATCAAATCAACCAAGAATTTTAATTCTCAATTTGCAAGTATACGTCATAATAGCCATGTTATATGGATGCAACGCGGTGCATCAATATTATGCATTTTGAATGAGATATAATGAATATACCATAACCAACTCGTCTTGACCATCCAATAAGATCGACTAAACATATTCAAATGTATAAGGCACATGCCTTTACAAATACTCGGAAAAGTATTCGGACCTATAGTCATACAAACTATAATCGAGGCCAACGAATTCATGTATTTACCATAATATGCCATTGCTTTACATGTTAAAATTCCTGAGAATTACCCGTACATTTTTTCATATATCATATTACAAGGACACGGTGCATGACTACACCCACATGCAATATTTTATTTTAATAGGATGAAAGATGGAGTTTTCCAAGTATGGGATTGGGTCAAGACCAACGTGGTGGTCGCTCAATTCAACGTGACAAATCCGTCACAAATCGATTTTAACCACAACATATGTGTCGCAATCGATGTTTGTCCCATTCGTACGTCACAAATCCGTGACTAATCATCAACAAGTCATAACTTTACCGTTACCGACAATGTTCATTTTATTTAATTGTTGGTTTAAAATCGACAAAATAGTGATGTCAAATCGCACCCAAACCGTGGTGTATGCAACAACCACAAATATCGACTTTCAACAATTATCTGTGACTCCCCCAGGACCGTCACAAAGTTTACTTCGACATTCGAGAGTGATACCACCTCTCATAGTCTCATCCACCGAAAAGTAGCGTGGGAGATAATGAACCCAATTCCCCAATTCCCAAAAGAGAGGAATTGAAAAACGGGAACTTTAATAAAATCTTACGTGGATACTCGGTTCCATAGTTGTTTTGATCCTTGAACGGGAGCTTCTCTCCATATGAGCAACATATTTTCGCGGTACTCGTTTCCATATTTACTTTGATCATTGAACGGGATAATAAATATGGCTTCTTTCCATATTTTGCACATCATCATGAGCAACATATTTTCCTATATTCACGTAAAACATAAACATGGTAAGATTCCTAAGTGTACAAATCAATGGACAAATGAATCATTAAGTAGGAAAAGATGAAGAGTTTAGAAACGCCCGGAAAGGGCTACTAGGCTCGATAATCGGCCGAAAAAGGGCTCGAGCGCGGCGGTGCAGCAGCTCGGTATTGGATGAGGTCGGATCTCCAAATTTCCTCGTAAAAATCTACTTTTGTTCGGCAGCAGATTCAGTAATCAATATTACTCAGAATCCGATCTCCACCGTTGAATATATAGATATTTGTGTTAGGAAGTTGCTATAAAAATTTCACACCGATCCGACGGTTAACGAATCGGGAAACATGATTTTGGTACGACTGCGCTCTCTAGAAAATTTACGCACGGAAATTCTCGTCTCGCATTTTTATTTTATTTTTCGATTTTTTGCTCCTCATATTTCATCCACAGTTCAGGTCGGGTAAGATTTCAGGCTGCCTATCGGGTCGGGCTACGTTGCGGGCTGGATGCCTTATTGAACAGGTTGGAACCGGGTCGAAGAAGCATCCGAACGGGGCTAGAGCAGGCTGAGTTTCTTCATGTGAAGTGGGTTGGGTCGGGGGTACTAGTCTAGACTGGGAGACGAGCGATCAGAACCCAAAGACTGCGATTCCGGTCGCGGTGAAGAAGATGACAAGCAGCAGGCGATCCAGTTTGGTCATATCTATGTGCGGCTGCATGTGGGCAACAAACTCCGACAGACTGGAGATGAGGGCAGTGGTCGGCGGCGGCGATTTGGAGGAACAAGATGACTGACGGCTAGGGTTTATGCAGAAGTTTTCCTTTTTTTCGGGGTTTTCAGAAAAAAAAAACGGGAGAGGAAAAAAATTTCTTGCTCAGTTGGGAGCTACGTGATGATAACGTGTTTCAGGAGAAAGTAAAAGACCGTAAATACGAGTCAATCATTTGTATTCATAACATTGATAGAGAGACCTTTATATAGTCATTACAATTAGAATCCTTCCATACATAGGATTACTAGATAAGGTAAGACATCTAATAGGATTCTACTACCTCTATAAGGATCTAGAATCTTCCATCTATATATCTACAAACTGTATTAGGTAAGACACATCACGGGAATAACAATTCCCGGAACACTCCCCAATTTGTCAAATTAATTTTTCTTCCTAGGGTTTAGGAAATAAAATAATGACAGACGTCAGACGTGTGTGAATACTTAATACTGAAATAGTCGGGTCTGGTGGCCCATAAAGCAGCATACAAAGTCACCTTCCTGTGTGGCTGCGCCTCTGCCCACTCTCTCTATCTCTCTCCTACACCGGCGTGTTGTTTGTGTGAGAGAGAAAGAGTTGGCGCGTCGTGTGTGTGTGAGAGAGAAACAATTGGCAGGCTGCTTGTATAAATAAATACCCAGTCCAAAAACTCCACCCGAACTGAAAGCAGGAAATGGGAAGATCCCCTTGTTGCTCAAAAGTTGGATTGAGAAGAGGACCCTGGTCCACGAAAGAAGACAATCTGCTCTCCAATTACATCCAACAAAATGGCGAAGGCCAATGGCGATCTCTCCCCAAGAAAGCTGGTAATATTTTCAGCTCCATCCATTTTTTCCTTTTTTATTATCATGTACTAGTACTTAGTTTTCAAACAGGGCTTTCAAGGTGCGGAAAGAGCTGTAGGCTAAGGTGGATGAACTATCTGCGGCCCGGGATTAAGAGAGGAAACATTAGCCAAGACGAGGAGGACCTAATCGTGCGTATGCACGGGCTTCTCGGCAACCGATGGTCCCTGATTGCGGGCCGATTGCCAGGTCGAACGGACAATGAGATTAAGAACTACTGGAACACGCATCTCCTCAAGAAGTTGCAGGGCGCCGGTATTCAGCCCAAATCCCACAAGGATTTGCCCAAGAAATTCGCCAAGAGTACGGAAATAGCTGCCACAAGCATTATCGCTCCCAAGAAGAAGAAAAAGAAGGATGCGGGCTCGGCCCGTGCAGGGCCGGGCCGGGAAGCTGTTAAAATTGAAAACGGTGAGGAGAGTAAGACCAAAGTGTACCTGCCTAAGCCAATTAGGATATCGTGTGTGTTCGCAAGGACCAATAGCTACGACAGCTTGGTTAGCGGTGGGTCAAGCTGCGGCCGCGAAGGGGAGGAGAAGGTGGTGGGGGTGGCGGCGAGGCTACCGCTCTTTGAGCTGGAGGAAGCAGGATACGGCGGAGAAGAGGAGGATGATCTACTGAGTGTGGGTTGCATTCTGCCACTGCTCCACCACCAGTCGGATTCGTTTTCTGGCGATGTCAACATGTGGGAGCAGGTCTACCATGAGTATTTGCACCTTCTCTAATCTCTAGTCGAATTAAGTAATTTAATAAATAAATAAATAAAGCATTGCTGTACTATTTTTTAGCTTGTGTTGGGTAATTGTTTTGTGTATCATAATCCAGTACTATTTTTCAGTTTGGGTAATTGTTTTGTGTTTACTAGAATGGGAGTACTTGACTGTCTTTTGAGATGTAAGAATATTTCGTTTCTAAATTTTAACCACTCTTTCCCTACTAAAATTATTAATTATGATCTTTATTCAAATATATCTAGTTAATCAATACATATTCGAATAATGCCAATTGGAATAACCAAGTGATAATGTCAAATATGACTCACCTATTCATAGGGCTGTTCTTGGTCCGGTTCGGTCTGGGTATTGTCTTCTTGGGTCTGTTAAGGTATCGAATATTACCGGTTTCAGTCCTTATCAGTTTTGGGTCCCAACTTCAATACTTGTATCCGGACCGCTAACGTTTCGGGTGAGTATCGATCCCTGGTACTTCGGGCGGGTTCTCGGGTATCTTGGATCATTAAAAGCCCTAATCATCAAAACCTCATAATCGAAACAAGAATCGAGGGTTTTTTTTTCAAATGTATGTGAAGGAAATTAAGAGATAAGATCTCTTAAACTTATTTTTTCTATATGTACTAATACCTTATACAATATTTTGTACAATGTATGTTTATGAAAATTACCGGGTTTTTTAACGGGTTACCGGTTTCGGTCCTTATCGATTTCGGTTCTAACTTTGGTACCAATATCCGGAACGCTAACGTTTCGGGTGAGTATCAGTTCCGGGTATTATCGGACGATTCTCGGGCGATTCTTGAGTATATTTGGACCGCTAACAGCCCTACCTATTCATCAAGTAACCACTTGAGTCGTATCTTTGTATTTAAGTAAACATATTTGAGTAGATGTTTTAATTTCGACTAACTATGTGATAAGGTACAAAACTGAGTAACATATCATCGAGTAACCATTCGTGTCATATTTTTTTTATTAGAGTATATGACATTCGTTTTTCATTCGAACAACACAATATATAATAGTGAGTTCAAAGCAAGAGACACGAGTGAATCAAATTAGAGTGACATCAAACACTTTTCGAGTAACCATCTTCTTCGAATGGTGATGCTATCTTCTTCCCGTAATACACGATGATCTTCTTCCTCGAATGATGGTGCCGAGTTTGACTCTCGGCTGACTTCTTTCCCTGAACTTCTCTCGTGGTGGTACTGTCGGAGACCATGTAACTAGAATGGTGTTTTAATATCAATCGAATTAAGTTTCTGTTTTTACTAGAATAGGTTTCCTTTCTCATTTGTGTTTGTTTTTATGTGAAGACGAGTTCTTGTTACCCGAGTAGTGTGACTCGAGTGGGTTACTTGTTGTCTTGATTACTCACGAATAGGGTTACTCGAATATAGTTTAATGTTACTCGAATAGGGTTACTTATTGTCTTAATTACTCATGAATATGGTGCCTAGGCTGGGCTTTTGTTCACTCCATTATTTTGCGGGTGTTTTTGAAACTAATTTAGAAGGCATAAATGTAACGCCCCCAAAATAAACCGGGACGCCACAGTGCCGTAGATCCCATGAGGGACCCACAAGGCAAGTTTTTGAAAATATTTTCTAAAATATTTTATTCAACTGGTAGTATGCGGAAGTAATTAAGAAAGTATTCATACAACCCAAAGTACAAAAGAAAATAGTGTCCGTACATATGGTTATTACACAACGTGGAATGTTCAAATTGATTTAAGAAATTAACAGGCCTTCTTCCAACACAGCTCATGCCTGGCCGTAACCTTCGGGGGTGTCCTACACAAATTCAACAAATTTACTTGGCACGACATGTCGTGCCAGTAGCCTAGGTCAGAAAATCCAAACCAAACTCAAAGATAAAATCTGATAATTTCAAGGAACAAAGTTATCACCGAATATTCAATGTCATCCCTTTTATCAGCACATAAAATCCCAAGGTCGCAACCAAGGGTCACGGAAGTATCTACACAGGAATACTCCGGACGTGGGTACCATTCAGGTTTTATCCCGCAACACGGTTCTACAAGAAAACTCCCAAGGCCGCGGCCAAGGGTAACGGTAGTATCTACTCAGGAATACTCCGGACAAGATAATCGAAAGAGCACCATTCCACAAATAGTAACACTTACTATGTTTTGAAATTGTAAAGCGTAAAGTCTGAGCAAGATTCACTTGCCTAAAATCCGACGAGAGTTATTTCTTGACAAGGCAACGGCTTGAAAGATCACACTCGGAAGTCCGACCTATTACATATTTGTCGATTAACATCTTATGGTAACAATGATGATCAACGACGCCCCCCCCCCCCCCCCCCCCCCCCGCCTGTTAGAACCCTAACCTAGTTGCTTAGGATGTCGGAATCGAAATTCTCTATTTTTCACCACAATGTTTTTAACCAACAACCACCGAGATTTCATCGTTTGTCTTAATATGTAAGTCTAGAACGATTAATCCATCATCTTAACATGTTTCGGTATCTATTCGACTAGAAATTTGTTGGTAAGTTCATCAAGGATTTATTAACGGTTTTATTCAACATGATAATACGGTTATGCATGAAACCCTTCAAAATATGATTCCGAGAAATTGGTGATTAGAAATATGATTATGAATTCTCCCATCCGATTACAAGTTCTACTATTATTCATTCCAATTTTTAGCTTTGATGGATATCGATTAACAATTGTGATAGTTATATACCGGTCCGATTATTACTGAGAGTTCTAAGCTACCCAAGGCATCCGAAATCTACTATAACTTACTAAACAACACTGAAATGAGTTCAAGGTTGGATAAACTTACCTTTATTGACAAACGATGATGAAGAACGACGGTGGACGAACAAGAACGAGAGGATAACACTTTCAAGACCTTCCCCGAAGCTTGATTAACACACTCTAATAGGATAGCACTTGAATTGGGAGGTTAAAATTGGTTCAAGGATGGTGGAGAGCAGTGTATATGAAAGAAGAATGATTTTTGGGACGGAAGAAATGGAAGGCAAAGTGTTCTTTTATAAACTCAGATTGCCCTTACGTACGTTATGCCTGACGATTTACGTACGTAAGGGACTTTACGTAAGTTATGAAAAAGTATTAATGTACGTAAGGAAACTCACTGGACTAGTTTACACACATTGTTACGTGCGTAACGAAAGCAGGTTAACGTACGTAACACTTCGTTGACTTGCCTGTCGCAATCACGCCGAAAGTTGGTCGGCATGCGTACTACCCGACAAAGATTCCTGTCCGAAGACCGAAGACCGATGTTACGTACATAATGACCGATCCTTAACGTATGTAATGACTCGGATATAGCGTATGTAATGACTCGGAGGATAACGTACGTAAGGACCAATTTTGTTTACTAAATTATTATTAAATTAATTTCTTATGACACGACTCCCTCTCCATATCGTCAGGAAATCTCTCGGGGAACAAGACGTTGGCCACCGTCATATTCGCACCGATAATTACCTAACGACATCAAGGTATGTCATTGAAAGTTCGCCAATCATCACACCATCACAATACACGAATAACAGATGCGAACAATACAGTACAACCATATTATACAGAATATGTTTTATCGCAATGGAGTACATTTATTTATCAAATAGAAGAAATGGACGTGAGCGCCCAATGTGAAAAAACATATAATACTGGTGGTATTACATACCACCCCCTTAAAATAGTTTAGTCCCGAAACTAAGAAAATAACTCGGGATGATTCTCTCTCATGCTCGCCTCGGTCTCCCAAGTCGCTTCTTCCGTGCCGTGGTGCGACCACTGAACTTTAACAAGGGGTATGTCCTTGTTCCTTAGTATCTTTACGCGTCGATCCAAAATCGCTGTTGGGACTTCCCTAAAGGTAGCATCATTGGATATCTCTACTTCCTCGAAGTTGATCTTGTGGCTTGGGTCGTACACGTACTTTCTCAGCTGGAAGACGTGGAAGACATTATGCACTCCGTCTAATGATGGTGGTGATGCTAGCCGATAAGTGAGTCTACCGACTCGGTCCAGTATTTCGAACGGGCCAATAAATCTCGGGCTCAGTTTGCCCTTCTGGCCGAAGCGTCGAATGCCCCACATTGGCAATACTTTAACCCAAACATGATCCCCAACCATAAATTCCAACGGTCGCTGCCAGTCCGTAGCATAATACTTTTGGCGGCTCTGCGCTGCCAACATGTGTTTTCGAACAATGGATATCTTTTTAATAGATTCCTGGATTAGATCCAACTCGGTGGCGACGACATCGAATGCATCGTCCCAACATAGGGGAGACTTGCACCTACTACCATACAAGGCCTCAAAGGGGGCCATGCCTATGCTTGCATGCCAGCTGTTGTTGTACAAAAATTCCGCTAAGCAGAGGTGTTTAGCCCAATCCTTGCCCCAATCGAGTACACATGCTCTCAACATATCTTCCAGGGTCTGTATGGTGCGTTCTGTTTGTCCATACGTTTGAGGGTGATAGGCAGTGCCGAAATGCAGTTGAGTACCCACGGATTGGTGGACATCCTTCCAGAAGCGGGACACATATCTAGTGTCTCTATCCGAAATAATTCCCGAGGGAACGCCATGTAATCTCACGATTTCCCGAACAAAGATGGTGGCCAACTGTTCTGTTCCGATGGCCTCCTGAATTGGAATGAAATGTGCCGACATCGTCAGTCGGTCTACAATAACCCATATCGTGTCTTTTCCCCCCGCAGTCACTGGTAACTTGGTGACAAAGTCCATTGATATGCTCTCCCATTTCCATTCTGGAGTGGATAAGGGTTGCATGATTCCGGCCGGTCTACAGTGTTCAATCTTCACCTGTTGACATATCATACATCGAGCGACAAACCTTGCTACCTCTTGCTTCATATTCTTCCACCAGAAACTCTTCCGCAGATCTTTGTACATTTTGCTCGCCCCGGGATGTATCGAATAGGGAGTAGAATGAGCTTCCTTGAGTATAGTTTGATTAAGCTCGTCATTAGGTGGAATGCAAATCCTGTTCCTGAATCTAACTAAGCCCCCTTGGATCCTGTAGTCTGAAATAATTCCCCCTTCGGCCTTTGCGCCGATCGCACGAAGTTCTGGATCCTCCATCTGTGCTAGGCGTATCTCGTCCAGCAGAGATGAGAGAATATCAATCGAGCACAACTATCCCTAGCGGTGTTGTATCCACACTTCAATGTCATTTATCCTGAGATCTTGCTGCAATTCCAGCTGTACTGTCAAACCAGATAGTGTCACCTCCTGCGCAGTTTTCCGACTCAATGCGTCTGCTATAACGTTGGCCTTTCCAGGGTGATATAGAATCTCTACATCGTAATCCTTGATTAACTCCAGCCAACGCCTCTGTCTCATATTTAACTCTTTCTGTGTGAAAATATACATTAAACTCTTGTGGTCCGTAAAGATCTTACAGGTAACCCCATACAGGTAGTGTCTCCAAATCTTAAGAGCGTGGACCACTGCAGCTAGTTCCAAGTCATGTGTCGGGTAGTTCACCTCATAGGGTTTAAGTTGTCGAGAGGCATAAGCGATAACTCTGTCGTTTTGCATGAACACACATCCAAGCTCGTGCTTAGACGCATCGGTGCATATTACGAATCCCTCCGTGCCCTGCAGTAGTACCAATAATGGGGCGGTAGTAAGCTTTCTTTTTAGCTTGTCGAAACTCTCCTGACAATATGTTGTCCAGACAAACTTGGTGTTCTTCCTAAGCAGATTTGTTAATGGCTGAGCGACACAGGAGAAGGCCTCCACAAACCATCAATAATATCCTGCCAACCCCAGGAAACTCCTCACCTCTTTGACGTTTCTAGGTGGTTCCCAACTCATAACCGTCTCGATCTTCTGGGGGTCTACTTTAACGCCTTCTGCTGAAATCACATGTCCCAAAAAGGTTACCTCTGGCATCCAGAACTCACATTTAGAAAGTTTAGCATACAATTGATGTTGCCTTAAAACGCTCAACACCTGCCTCAAGTGTTCCTCATGCTCCCATCAGCTCCGGGAATAAATTAAAATGTCGTCAATAAAAACGACCACACACTTATCGAGAAACTCTGTCAGAACCCTGTTCATCGATTCCATAAAAACGGCTGGAGCATTATTCAAGCCAAACGACACCACCATGTACTCATAGTGTCCATATGTCGATCGAAATGCGGTCTTAGGAATATCCTCCTCTCGAATTCTCAATTGGTGATATCCCGAACGTAAGTCGATCTTTGAAAACACAGTCGCTCCTTGTAGTTGGTCCAGTAAATCATCAATCCTCGGAAGTGGGTAAAGGTTCTTAATAGTGACCTTATTAAGTTCCCTGTAATCGATACACTGGCGTAGAGAGTTGTCCTTTTTCTTCACAAAAAGAACTGGCGCACCCCATGTCGAAGTACTTGGACGAATGATCCCCTTCCTTAGCAATTCTTCGAGTTGTAACTTTAGTTCCTTCATTTCGGCTGGTGCCATCCTGTATGGTGCCTTGGAGATAGTTGTTGTTCCTGGCTCAAGTTCAATTGAGAGATCGACCTCCCTTCGTGGTGGCAATCCAGGTAGTTCATCGGGGAATACATCCGAAAATTCGTTCACCGCAGGAATGTTAGCAACCGATAGTTGTGATGTGTCCTCCTGAAGAATATAACACCAATAATACGTTTCTCGATCATCATGAGAAGCTACTGCTAAAAGAAGACTGAGGGACCCTTTAGTACTGAAGTGTTCTCGGCCTCTGATTGTGTGAGTGGCACCGTCATGGGTTGTAATGGAAACTGTCAGGTGATAGGTATCCAATACTGTCTTGTGCATCGTCATCCAGTCCATACCCAAAATCACATCTTCGTTTTGGAGTGGAAAGACCATGAGATTGGCTGTCCAGCCCAGATTATTGATACGAATCAGACAGTTTCGAACTTCCAAGTTACCCTCCACCCTGCTACCCTCGGGTAGTTTAACAGTAAAGGACTCACAAGGTACACAAGGGAGATGCAAATGGTTAACACATTCCACGGATATAAACGAGTGGGTTGCTCCAGTATCAAACAGTACATGAACAAGCTGAGATTTAATAAAGAGTGTACCTGAGACAGCAGGTATAGTCTGGTCGTCAGTAGCCCTTAGTTCGAACATGCGGGACGACAATGTCCCCGAGGAGGGTGCAGTGCCTCCCCCGCGACCACGTCCTCTTCCGGCACCGTGTAAAGGAGCTTGGTGAGGTGGGGATCGGTAGTCGGACATGGCAAAGGCTCTGGATATCTGTACCGAGCCTTGCTGACTCTGAGGAGCTGGATTTGGTGTAGGTTTGATTCGTGAGTAGTAGCGAGACATGTGCCCACCCCTTCCGCATGAAAAACACTTTGTCGACGCTTTACGATACTGACTCATGGTATGCCCTGCTATGCCACAATTGAAACAGCTACGGCGAGAAGACCCGTCAGATGTTCCTCTCTGTTGGGACGAAGCTGCTGATTTGGAGGGGAACCCAATTCCCGAGTTCACTCTGCTGGTGCTCCCAGACTGATTTGCTGTCTTCTGCTTCTTTTGGTTATGCCCGACATCCGAACTGACAACCGTACCGGCGTATGCTGTGACCACGTCCTCATATGCCCTCAAAGTGGTGCAGTAAAACCCCGCCGCGTAACGTTGAACATCCTCTGGCAACCGTTGAGCAAGGTGACAAATTCACTGGTCTTCGGATGGAACCATCTGTGCGACATAGCTTAGCCTGGTTCTGTACGCTCGAATGATTTCTGGTACTGGCAAATTCTGAGGTCCTGCGCTGAAGAAGCTCCGCGCTCGTGCAGTTTGAACTGATCGGGGATAATACTCGTCTCTCAATTGTTTGGAAAACTCGGGCCATCCGACTATTCTGTCCTCTGGCTTATAGGTCCTCCACCATCGGGCTGCGGTGTCACGGAGCTGGTTGATCCCGAGTGGTACCTTTCGGTTCCCTGGGCAACCGATCACCTCGAAGGCAGTCTCCATCTCCGAGATCCAATCGTCCACGTGCTTATCCCCTGACCCGTCGAATAATGGCGGTCTGGCCTTCAGCATTTCTCCCAGCCAATGGTCCTTCCCGGTGTTCTCTTCTATGTTAATGACAGGTACTTGTTCTGCCCGGATGACCTGAGCGATTCCCATAGCAGTGGCCTGGGCGAGAGTCTGAACGTAGGCTGGATCAAATACCCCGTTGTTCTGGTTTTCCGCCTCCTGTTCGTTCTGATTAACAGGCGGTGGTTGATTTCCGGCTGGATTAGTTTCACCGGTGTTCCTGTCTCCCTGCTGGTTCATAGCGGAACCATGTGCATCATTTACGTTTCTTCTAGCTCCACGACGTGCCATTGGTGATGTTCGTTCGATCTAACAGGTTAGTTTAATACAAACATTCTCTGAATTCTTACTGAATCCAAACATCATACTTGATTCTTAAGAATTTACGTGTATTTTACCTCGACATCCCTCGAGGAGTTACGACCGCCAGAAGTGTTGGATTTTTGAAGGCAAAACGTTTTCAAAATATTTTGATAAAACTTTCCACGTGAGTGTTCGTCTCTGATACCATTTTCTGTAATGCCCCCAAAATAAACCGGGACGCCACAGTGCCGTAGATCCCATGAGGGACCCACAAGGCAAGTTTTTGAAAATATTTTCTAAAATATTTTATTCAACTGGTAGTATGCGGAAGTAATTAAGAAAGTATTCGTACAACCCAAAGTACAAAAGAAAATAGTGTCCGTACACACGGTTATTACACAACGTGGAATGTTCAAATTGATTTAAGAAATTAACAGGCCTTCTTCCAACACAGCTCATGCCTGGCCGTAACCTTCGGGGGTGTCCTGCACAAATTCAACAAATTTACCTGGCACGACATGTCGTGCCAGTAGCCTAGGTCAGAAAATCCAAACCAAACTCAAAGATAAAATCTGATAATTTCAAGGAACAAAGTTATCACTGAATATTCAATGTCATCCCTTTTATCAACACATAAACTCCCAAGGTCGCAACCAAGGGTCACAGAAGTATCTACACAGGAATACTCCGGACGTGGGTACCATTCAGGTTTTATCCCGCAACACGGTTCTACAAGAAAACTCCCAAGGCCGCGGCCAAGGGTCACAGTAGTATCTACTCAGGAATACTCCGGACAAGATAATCGAAAGAGCACCATTCCACAAATTGTAACACTTACTATGTTTTGAAATTATAAAACGTAAAGTCTGAGCAAGATTCACTTGCCTCAAATCCGGAGAGAGTTATTTCTTGACAAGGCAACGGCTTGAACGATCACACTCGGAAGTCCGACCTATTACATGTTTGTCGATTAACATCTTATGGTAACAATGATGATCAACAACGTTCCCCCTGTTAGAACCCTAACCTAGTTGCTTATGATGTCGGAATCGAAATTCTTTGTTTTTCACCACAATGCGTGCCATTAAATTCTTAGTTTCGGCAACATTCTTTATAAGTTATCCTTCCGTTGAACAATAGTGTTCTAACACAACATTCCTACGTTAATTATAACCAACAACCACCGAGATTTCATCGTTTGTCTTAATATGTAAGTCTAGAATGATTAATCCATCATCTTAACATGTTTCAGTATCTATTCGACTAGAAATTTGTGTGTAAGTTCATCAAGGATTTATTAACGGTTTTATTCAACATGATAATACGGTTATGCATGAAACCCTTCAAAAGATGATTCCGAGAAATTGGTGATTAGCAATATGATTATGAATTCTCCCATCCGATTACGAGTTCTACTATTATTAATTCCAATTTCTAGCTTTGATGGATATCGATTAATAATTGTGATAGTTATATACCGGTCCGATTATTACTGAGAGTTCTAAGCTACCCAAGGCATCCAAAATCTACTATAACTTACTAAACAACACTGAAATGAGTTCAAGGTTGGATAAACTTACCTTTATTGACAAACGATGATGAAGAATGACGGTGGACGAAGAAGAACGAGAGGATAACACCTTTAAGACCTTCCCCGAAGCTTGATTAACACACTCTAATAGGATAGCACTTGAATTGGGAGGTTAAAATTGGTTCAAGGATGGTGGAGAGCAGTGTATATGAAAGAAGAATGATTTTTGGGACGGAAGAAATGGAAGGCAAAGTGTTCTTTTATAAACTCAGATTGCCCTTATGTACGTTATGCCTGACGATTTACGTACGTAAGGGACTTTACATACGTTATGAAAAAGTATTAACGTACGTAAGGAAACTCACTGGACTAGTTTACACACATCGTTACGTGCGTAACGAAAGCAGGTTAACATACGTAACACTTCGTTGACTTGCCTGTCGCAATCACGCCGAAAGTTGGTCGGCATGCGTACTACCCGACAAAGATTCCTGTCCGAAGACCGAAGACCGATGTTACGTACATAAGGACCGATCCTTAACGTATGTAATGACTCGGATATAGCGTATGTAATGACTCGGAGGATAACGTACATAAGGACCAGTTTTGTTTACTAAATTATTATTACATTAATTTCTTATGACACGACTCCCTCTCCATATCGTCAGGAAATCTCTCAGGGAAGAAGACGTTGGCCACCGTCATATTCGCACCGATAATTACCTAACGACATCAAGGTATGTCATTGAAAGTTCGCCAATCATCACACCATCACAATACACGAATAACAGATGCGAACAATACAGTACAACCATATTATACAGAATATGTTTTATCGCAATGGAGTACATTTATTTATCAAATAGAAGAAATGGACGTGAGCGCCCAATGTGAAAAAACATATAATACTGGTGGTATTACATACCACCCCCTTAAAATAGTTTCATCCCGAAACTAAGAAAATAACTCGGGATGATTCTCTCTCATGCTCGCCTCGGTCTCCCAAGTCGCTTATTCCGTGCCGTGGTGCGACCACTGAACATTAACAAGGGGTATGTCCTTGTTCCTTAGTATCTTTACGCGTCGATCCAAAATCGCTGTTGGGACTTCCCTAAAGCTGCATCATTGGATATCTCTACTTCCTCGAAGTTGATCTTGTGGCTTGGGTCGTACACGTACTTCCTCAGCTGGGAGACGTGGAAGACATTATGCACTCCGTCTAACGATGGTGGTAATGCTAGCCGATAAGCGAGTCTACAGACTCGGTCCATTATTTCGAACGGGCCAATAAATCTCGGGCTCAGTTTGCCCTTCTGGCCGAAGCGTCGAATGCCCCGCATCGGCGATACTTTAACCCAAACATGATCCCCAACCATAAATTCCAACGGTCGCTGCCGGTCCGTCGCATAAGACTTTTGGCGGCTCTGTTCTGCCAACATGTGTTTTCGAACAATGGATATCTTTTTAATAGATTCCTGGATTAGATCCAACTCGGTGGCGACGACATCGGATGCATCGTCCCAACATAGGGGAGACTTGCACCTACTACCATACAAGGCCTCAAAGGGGGCCATGCCTATGCTTGCATGCCAGCTGTTGTTGTACGAAAATTCCGCTAAGCAGAGGTGTTTAGCCCAATCCTTGCCCCAATCGAGTACACATGCTCTCAACATATCTTCCAGGGTCTGTATGGTGCGTTCTGTTTGTCCATCCGTTTGAGGGTGATAGGCAGTTCCGAAATGCAGTTGAGTACCCATGGCCTGGTGGACCGCCTTCCAGAAGCGGGACACATATCTAGTGTCTCTATCCGAAATAATTCCCGAGGGAACGCCATGTAATCTCACGATTTCCCGAACAAAGATGGTGGCCAACTGTTCTGTTCTGATGGCCTCCTGAATTGGAATGAAATGTGCCGACATCGTCAGTCGGTCTACAATAACCCATATCGTGTCTTTTCCCCCCGCAGTCACTGGTAACTTGGTGACAAAGTCCATTGATATGATCTCCCATTTCCATTCCGGAGTGGATAAGGGTTGCATGATTCCGGCCGGTCTACGGTGTTCAATCTTCACCTGTTGACATATCATACATCGAGCGACAAACCTTGCTACCTCTTGCTTCATATTCTTCCACCAGAAACCCATTCGCAGATCTTTGTACATTTTGCTCGCCCCGGGATGTATCGAATAGGGAGTAGAATGAGCTTCCTTGAGTATAGTTTGATTAAGCTCGTCATTAGGTGGAATGCAAATCCTGTTCCTGAATCTAACTAAGCCCCCTTGGATCCTGTAGTCTGAAATAATTCCCCCTTCGGCCTTTGCGCCGATCGCACGAAGTTCTGGATCCTCCATCTGTGCTAGGCGTATCTCGTCCAGTAGAGATGAGCGAATATCAATCGAGCACAACTATCCCTAGCGGTGTTGTATCCACACTTCAATGTCATTTATCCTGAGATCTTGCTGCAATTCCAGCTGTACTGTCAAACCAGATAGTGTCACCTCCTGCGCAGTTTTCCGACTCAATGTGTCTGCTATAACGTTGGCCTTTCCAGGGTGATATAGAATCTCTACATCGTAATCCTTGATTAACTCCAGCCAACGCCTCTGTCTCATATTTAACTCTTTCTGTGTGAAAATATACTTTAAACTCTTGTGGTCCGTAAAGATCTTACAGGTAACCCCATATAGGTAGTGTCTCCAAATCTTAAGAGCGTGGACCACTGCAGCTAGTTCCAAGTCATGTGTCGGGTAGTTCACCTCATAGGGTTTAAGTTGTCGAGAGGCATAAGCGATAACTCTGTCGTTTTGCAAGAACACACATCCAAGCCCGTGCTTAGACGCATCGGTGCATATTACGAATCCCTCCGTGCCCTGCGGTAGTACCAATACTGGGGCGGTAGTAAGCTTTCTTTTTAGCTCGTCGAAACTCTCCTGACAATATGTTGTCCAGACAAACTTGGTGTTCTTCCTAAGCATATTTGTTAATGGCTGAGCGACACAGGAGAAGGCCTCGACAAACCGTCGATAATATCCTTCCAACCCCAGGAAACTCCTCACCTCTTTGATGTTTCTAGGTGGTTCCCAACTCATAACTGTCTCGATCTTCTAGGGGTCTACTTTAACGCCTTCTGCTGAAATCACATGTCCCAAAAAGGTTACCTCTGGCATCCAGAACTCACATTTAGAAAGTTTAGCATACAGTTGATGTTGCCTTAAAATGCTCAACACATGCCTCAAGTATTCCTCATGCTCCCATCGGCTCCGGGAATAAATTAAAATGTCGTCAATAAAAACCACCACACACTTATCGAGAAACTCTGTCAGAACCCTGTTCATCAATTCCATAAAAACGGCTGGAGCATTATTCAAGCCAAACGACACCATGTACTCGTAGTTTCCATATCTCGATCGAAATGCGGTCTTAGGAATATCCTCCTCTCGAATTCTCAATTGGTGATATCCCAAACGTAAGTCGATCTTTGAAAACACAGTCGCTCCTTGCAGTTGGTCCAGTAAATCATCAATCCTCGGAAGTGGGTAACGGCTCTTAATAGTGACCTTATTAATTTCCCTGTAATCGATACACAAGCGCAGAGAGTTGTCCTTTTTCTTCACAAAAAGAACTGGCGCACCCCATGTCGAAGTACTTGGACGAATGAGCCCCTTCCTTAGCAATTCTTCGAGTTATAGCTTTAGTTCCTTCATTTCGGTTGGTTCCATACTGTATGGTGCCTTGGATATAGGCGTCGTTCCTGGATCAAGTTCAATTGAGAGATCGACCTCCCTTCGTGGTGGCAATCCAGGTAGCTCATCGGGGAATACGTCCGGAAATTCGTTCACCGCAGGAATGTTAGCAACCGACAGTTATGACGTGTCCTCCTGAAGAATATAACACCAATAATACGTTTTCGATCATCATGAGAAGCTACTGCTGAAAGAAGACCGAGGGACCCTTTAGTACTGAAGTGTTCTCGGCCTCTGATTATGTGAGTGGCACTGTCATGGGTCGTAATGGAAACTGTCAGGTGATAGGTATCCAATACCATCTTGTGCATCGTCATCCAGTCCATACCCAAAATCACATCTTCGTTTTGGAGTGGAAAGACCATGAGATTGGCTGTCCAGCCCAGATTATTGATACGAATCAGACAATTTCGAACTTCCAAGTTACCCTCCACCCTGCTACCCTCGGGTAGTTTAACAGTAAAGGACTCACAAGGTACACAAGGGTGATGCAAACGGTTAACACATTCCACGGATATAAACGAGTGGGTTGCTCCAGTATCAAACAGTACATGAACAGGCTGAGATTTAATAAAGAGTGTACCTGAGACAGCAGGTGTAGTCTGGTCGTCAGTAGCCCTTAGTTCGAACACGCGGGACAGCAATGTCCTCGAGGAGGGTGCAGTGCCTCCCCCGCGACCACGTCCTCTTCCGGCACCATGTAGAGGAGCTTGGTGAGGTGGGGATCGGTAGTCGGACATGGCGGATGATCTGGATGTCTGTACCGAGCCTTGCTGACTTTGAGGAGCTGGATTTGGTGCAGGTTTGATTCGTGAGTAGTAGCGAGACATGTGCCCACCCCTTCCGCATGAAAAACACTTTGTCAACGCTTTACGACACTAAGCAGTATGCCCTGCTATGCCACAATTGAAACAGCTACGGCGAGAAGACCCGTCAGATGTTCCTCTCTGTTGGGACGAAGCTGCTGATTTGGAGGGGAACCCAATTCCCGAGTTCACTCTGCTGGTGCTCCCAGACTGATTCGCTGTCTTCTGCTTCTTTTGGTTATGCCAGACATCCGAACTGACAACCGTACCGGCGTATGCTGTGACCACATCCTCATATGCCCTCAAAGTGGTGCAGTGAAACCCCGCCGCATAACGTTGAACATCCTCCGGCAACCGTTGAGCAAGGTGACAAATTCGCTGGTCTTCGGATGGAACCATCTGTGCGACATAGCTTAGCTCGGTCCTATACGCTCGAATAATTTCTGGTACTGGCAAATTCTGAGGTCCTGCGCTGAAGAAGCTCCACGCTCGTGCAGTTTGAACTGATCAGGGACAATACTCGTCTCTCAATAGTTTGGAAAACTCGGGCCATCCGACTATTCTGTCCTCTGGCTTATAGGTCCTCCACCATCGGGCTGCGGTGTCACGGAGCTGGTTGATCCCGAGTGGTACCTTTCGGTTCCCTGGGCAACCGATCACCTCGAAGGCAGTCTCCATCTCCGAGATCCAATCGTCCACGTGCTTATCCCCTGACCCGTCGAATAATGGCGGTCTGGCCTTCAACATTTCTCCCAGCCAACGGTCCTTCATGGTGTTCTCTTCTATGTTAATGACTGGTACTTGTTCTGCCCGGTTGACCTGAGCGATTCCCATAGCAATGCCCTGGGCGAGAGTCTGAACGTAGGCTAGATTAAATCCCCTGTTGTTCTGGTTTTCCGCCTCCTGTTCGTTCTGATTAACAGGCGGTGGTTGATTTCCGGCTGGATTAGTTTCACCGGTGTTCCTGTCTCCCTGCTAGTTCATAGCGGAACCCTGTGCATCATTTACGTTTCTTCTAGCTTCACGACGTGCCATTGGTGATGTTCGTTCGATCTAACAGGTTAGTTTAATACAAACATTCTCTGAATTCTTACTGAATCCAAACATCATACTTGATTCTTAAGAATTTACGTATATTTTACCTCGACATCCCTCGAGGAGTTACGACCGCCAGAAGTGTTGGATTTTTGAAGGCAAAACGTTTTCAAAATATTTTGATAAAACTTTCCACGTGAGTGTTCGTCTCTGATACCATTTTCTGTAACGCCCCCAAAATAAACCGGGACGCCACAGTGCCGTAGATCCCATGAGGGACCCACAAGGCAAGTTTTTGAAAATATTTTCTAAAATATTTTATTCAACTGGTAGTATGCGGAAGTAATTAAGAAATTATTCGTACAACCCAAAGTACAAAAGAAAATAGTGTCCGTACACACGGTTATTACACAACGTGGAATGTTCAAATTGATTTAAGAAATTAGCAGGCCTTCTTCCAACACAGCTCATGCCTGGCCGTAACCTTCGGGGGTGTCCTGCACAAATTCAACAAATTTACCTGGCACGACATGTCGTGCCAGTAGCCTAGGTCAGAAAATCCAAACCAAACTCAAAGATAAAATCTAATAATTTCAAGGAACAAAGTTATCACTGAATATTTAATGTCATCCCTTTTATCAACACATAAACTCCCAAGGTCGCAACCAAGGGTCACAGAAGTATCTACACAGGAATACTCCGGACGTGGGTACCATTCAGGTTTTATCCCGCAACACGGTTCTACAAGAAAACTCCCAAGGCCGCGGCCAAGGGTCACGGTAGTATCTACTCAGGAATACTCCGGACAAGATAATCGAAAGAGCACCATTCCACAAATTGTAACACTTACTATGTTTTGAAATTATAAAACGTAAAGTCTGAGCAAGATTCACTTGCCTCAAATCCGGCGAGAGTTATTTCTTGACAAGGCAACGGCTTGAACGATCACACTCGGAAGTCCGACCTATTACATGTTTGTCGATTAACATCTTATGGTAACAATGATGATCAACAACGTTCCCTCCCCCTGTTAGAACCCTAACCTAGTTGCTTATGATGTCGGAATCGAAATTCTCTATTTTTCACCACAATGCGTGCCATTAAATTCTTAGGTTCAGCAACATTCTTTATAAGTTATCCTTCCGTTGAACAATAGTGTTCTAACACAACATTCCTACGTTAATTATAACCAACAAGCACCGAGATTTCATCGTTTGTCTTAATATGTAAGTCTAGAACGATTAATCCATCATCTTAACATGTTTCGGTATCTATTCGACTAGAAATTTGTTGGTAAGTTCATCAAGGATTTATTAACAGTTTTATTCAACATGATAATACGGTTATGCATGAAACCCTTCAAAAGATGATTCCGATAAATTGGTGATTAGCAATATGATTATGAATTCTCCCATACGATTACGAGTTCTACTAATATTCATTCCAATTTCTAGCTTTGATGGATATCGATTAACAATTGTGATAGTAATATACCGGTCCGATTATTACTGAGAGTTCTAAGCTACCCAAGGCATCTGAAATCTACTATAACTTACTAAACAACACTGAAATGAGTTAAAGGTTGGATAAACTTACCTTTATTGACAAACGATGATGAATAACGACGGTGGACGAAGAAGAACGAGAGGATAACACCTTCAAGACCTTCCCCGAAGCTTGATTAACACACTCTAATAGGATAGCACTTGAATTGGGAGGTTAAAATTGGTTCAAGGATGGTGGAGAGCAGTGTATATGAAAGAAGAATGATTTTTGGGACGGAAGAAATGGAAGGCAAAGTGTTGTTTTATAAACTCAGATTGCCCTTACGTACGTTATGCCTGACGATTTACGTACGTAAGGGACTTTACGTACGTTATGAAAAAGTATTAACGTACGTAAGGAAACTCACTGGACTAGTTTACACACATTGTTACGTGCGTAACGAAAGCAGGTTAACGTACGTAACACTTCGTTGACTTGCCTGTCGCAATCACGCCGAAAGTTGGTCGGCATGCGTACTACCCGACGAAGATTCCTGTCCGAAGACCGAAGACCGATTTTACATACGTAAGGGCCGATCTTTAACATACGTAATGACTCGGATATAGCATACGTAATGACTCGGAGGATAACGTACGTAAGGACCAGTTTTGTTTACTAAATTATTATCACATTAATTTCTTATGACACGACTCCCTCTCCATATCGTCAGGAAATCTCTCGGGGAACAAGACGTTGTCCACCGTCATATTCGCACCGATAATTACCTAACGACGTCAAGGTATGTCATTGAAAGTTCTTCAATCATCACATCATCACAATACACGAATAACAGATGCGAACAATACAGTACAACCATATTATACAGAATATGTTTTATCGCAATGGAGTACATTTATTTATCAAATATAAGAAATGGACGTGAGCGCCCAATGTGAAACAACATGTAATACTGGTGGTATTACAATAAACTTAGAATATTCGCCACTCTTTCTAAGGCATATCTCCAAAACAAAATAGGTAATCAGAAAAACTCATCACTAGTCTACCATATTTAAAAGGGTTCAATTTTTTCCCTTAGTGACACTATTTTGATGCGAAGTTCTTAGCGCAGTGAGATCGGATGTGATCCCTAATTAGCTAAGAAATCCAAAAGCACTCCGCTAAGGTACTTGTTGTGACTTGATTCTCTCTTCATGACTCTTTTGAGTTTCAACCTTAAAGTCTTTGAACTTATCAAAGAACGTAGACTACATAGCATCAAATAGACATATTCATATCTCGAATAAACATCTATAAATGTGATAAAATATTAGAAACCACCCCTATCATGCATGTTCATTAGATCACATACATCAATATGAACCAATTCTAGAACACCTTGGGCCCGATGTCCCTTGGCTCTGTAAGCCTTTTTAGTCATCTTATCTTTTAGACATGATTTACAATTGGAAATGACTCAACCTGGAGCAAGTAGAATAGAACGTCATCTACCAATGAATCCCTATAAGGTTTACATTATCCAATCATAAATGCCATATATATTTTGTTTATGCTCGAAGGTTCTTTTCTTTTCTAAGAATTAGTCCATCTTTAAAAATATATCTGCAAATATATTCGCTGGTAACACTCATTTTTACACATGTTTTTATAATGTTTTTCCGGATTTTAAGATCCTAAAATATGTAGAATTGTGGTATTTGTGCTTATATTGTGTTTGTTGGATTCGATCACGCTTGGGTAAGTTTTATTGATTTTATAGGTGTTTTTAAGGACATTATCAAGTAAGAATAAAGTCTCAATCCCCAATACACATCAAGCAATACATAAACGAAAGATCGAGCCGAAAAAGAATAAAAAATAGAGTCAGAACATATCAACACGAACTCGGTCGTGTCATATGACCCGACCGTGTCACTTGACTCGACCGTGTCATGTAGCACGGTCGGGTTGCTTGTCCAGAAGCTTTTGCAAATTCAAGAACACTTTAACACGGGCCGTGTCATTTGACACGGGCCGTAACACTTTTCGGTGCAGAGTCTCTTTATTGACATTTCTACACGGTTTGAATAGCAAAAGGGCTTTTTGGGTTGATAAAAAGACCTTGGATTGGGAAAAGAGGGGATTTTTCTGATTTGGAGAGTTGGTGAGTGTGGAAAAACATAAGATTTGAGAGAAAAACTACCAAAAGAGGGAGACTTTGAAGGAAGCACAAGGAAGAGCACACCAAGAACACTTGAAGGCTTGAACCGAGACCACTCAAGACACCATCCGAGTTTTGTCTTCTTCCTATGTTTTACTCATTTTGTTATTTATTTGGCTTGAACATGATGAACATGATAATTATTGATCTTTATTTCATTACCATGTCCGGCTAAACTTGTTAGATTCTGGGCATAGGAGTACGTTGATTTACTGTGGTTTTGACAGATTGATGATTATATATATCTAATGTGATTTTTTTATCAAATACTTGGTTCTGATTCATGTTAGAACACTTGATCAATATTTTTACATGTTTAACTTAATTATAATTCAAGAGAAGAGGGCATTAATAGGTTTCGAGTATTTAACATAGTCGAGATTGAGAAATCGTTGATAAACTATGATGATATTTAATCTTATGAATATTTGGAGTTAGATAATTTATAATAGACGGAGACGTTATTATAGGTTGTTTAATCTACGTTTTAATGCATTTCGAGAGGCACTTTAGAATATTGTTGTGATTATCATTTTAGAAACACACTTAGAGCTCTTTGAAATCAATCCCGACTAAACTTAGTAATCAACGGAAACCTAGCCTTGGAATCTATATTCTTGAAACTCTCTTTAATTTTCATTATTTTATTTCATTTAGTTAACCATTCATCCACCTCAACGATCGTCTAAATAAAATTAAAATCACTATAATCTAGTAATTAATACAATAGGAATGATTAGTCTCTATAGAATACGACCTTGCTCGACGCTTTCTACATTTACTCCATACACTTGCGGATTGTTTAAAAATATAGCGAACAAGTTTTTGGCGCTGTTGCCGAGGACTAATTTGTTTCTATTAGTTTTGATATTACGATAAGTGTTTCTAGTCTTACTTTAGACATATTCTTATTTTCGTTACATAACTCATGTTGTACACATTATTATCCTACTCAGGGAGTGCATGAACACCAGTTCATCTCGAGTGCCTTTAGAAACTTTCATTCCGGAAGTAGAAGCATTTTTCCGAAGAACAAGTGCTACCTCAAGGAAACTAAGATGGGATCTTTTTGAAGACATGGAGAGAGCAGGAGACAACACATGGATGAATAACACGAACACAAGAAACAAAAATGCAATAATCCAGGACAACGGTGGCGGAAGGATTGAAAATCCAGCAACTAGGGTGCAATCAATTCGGGATGGATTCTAACCAAAGCTTGACCGAGATTTTGGAGGAATCACTCATGTTCCAATCAACGCTCTGAATTTTGAGTTGAAGCCCGCCTTAATTTCAATGGTTCAACAAAATCAATTTCGAGGATTTGCTATCGAGGATCCGCATGCCCATCTCACACATTTCATGCAAAATGTGATACTATCAAAATGAATGGGGTCTCAGATGATGCAATACGCTTACAATTGTTTCCATTCTCTTTGAGAGAGAAAGCAATAAACTAGCTTGGGACTTTAGCTCTGGGAAGTATAAGTACATGGGAGGATTTGAGCGAAAATTCTTGTTCAATTTTTTCCCACCTAACAAGATGATGAAGCTAAAAAGTGAGATCACTCAATTTTATCAGCTGGACTCCGAATCGTTATATGAAGCATGGGAACGTTTCAAAGATCTACTAAGGGGATGTCCTCAACATGGTTTCCCAGAAGACCAACAAATATGTTTCTTCTACAATGGTCTTATGGGAGAAACGAGGAATTTTATTGATGCCTCTGCGGGAGGGGAATTGCTAGCAAGAAGCGCTGAAGAAGCTTTTGGATTAACAGAAGAAATGTCTATGAATAGTTATCAATGGCCAATGGAAAGAGCAAATGTTAGAAGGGTGGCTGAGATATTCGATTCGGACCCTATCGGGGTACTAACCGCGCAAATGATGATGTTAACTAATCAGTTGGGGGCCTTAACAAAAGGAGGTGATGCGAAAATAAATCCTCAAGGAAGTACACTACCGTTCGACCCATTGGAGGATACTCATTACATTAGTAATCGGAATTTCAACAATTTCCGGAATAATCCACCTCCGGGTCTTTACCATCCCTCCAATAGAAATCATGAAAATTTTAGCTATGCTAATCAAAAGAATGCCTTACAACCACCGGCTGGATTCAAAGTGTCAAATGGTGAAATAATTGAAGAATCGAAGCCAACTTCAAATCTCGAGAATATTCTAGCTACCTTTATGATAGAAACAAAGAGTCGATTTAGTCGAGATGAGGAAAAATTAGACAAAATCGAAGGCCATGTTACTCAATTAGCTACCACCATGAGAGCTCAAATGAAAAATTTCGAAACTCAAATTGGACAATTGGCTAAAGTTGTCGGGAGTCAACATCACCGGGGACAATTTCCGAGCAATGCCGAAGTAAATCCAAAAGAATCTTGTCAAGGTATCACCTTAAGAAGCGGAACGAATTATGAAGGGCCAAAGATGCCAATGGTCTAACAAAGCGAGGAAGTCAAAGAGGATCAAATCAAACTTGTAGAGAAAGAAGGGAAGCATGACACACTTAAGGGGGCTGAGAAGCCTAAAATACCTTCTAACTCTACTTCTACTTTTAAAGTTCCTCTCCCTTTTCCTCAACGTTTCAAAAAAAAAGTTAGATGCCTAATTTGCAAAATTTTTAGACATCATCAAGAAAATTAACATCAATATTTCTTTTGCAGATGCTTTGGAACAAATGCCTAATTATGCAAAATTCTTGAAGGATGTAATGTCAAGAAAAAGAAGGATGAAAGAACATGAGACGGTTAAATTAATCGAAGAATGTAGCGCTATATCCAATGCAAATTGCCTCAAAATCTTAAAGACCCTATAAGCTTTACCGTTCCGTGCACCATTGGAAAAGTTTCATTCGATAAAACTTTGTGTGATCTAGGTGTTACAATTAACCTTATTCCTTTATCTATTTTCAGGAAATTAGGAATTCGGGAAATGAAAGCCACAATGATAATGTTACAATTGGGGGATCGATCTATAACACATCCCAAGGGGATTGTTGAAGATGTGCTCGTAAAGGTCGACAAAAATTTATATTTCCAGCGGATTTCATCGTTCTCGACATGGAGGAAGATGAATTTTTACCACTTATCCTTGGAGGTCCGCTTTTAGCAACGAGAAAGGCTCTTATTGATGTTGAAATGGGAGAATTAACACTACGTGTTAATGATCAGCATGTTCTATTTTCCATATTTAAAGCTATGAAATTTCAAGATGATATTGAATATTTCAATGTTATTGATAGTATCAATTCGTATGGAAAGAAAAAAGTCTTGCACTCATTATCTTCAGAGCTGTTAGAGTTTGCTCTTGTGAACTCATGCTTTTCTAGTGACTCAACCTTGGAGTTTGATGATTCTGACTTATTGATTATGTTTGTGAATTAAATTCCTTGCAGGAAGAACCACAAATCAATAATTTGACGATTTTGACAGAGAAATGGAACAAGAGGAACATGCAGTAGTTGATGAAATCAAGCTGACAGGCGACTCGACCGTGTCAAATGACACGGTCCAAAACTTATGACCCATTTCATCTCAGTCGGGTGCAGAACCAAGCGTGGACCTTAAATCCCTTCCAGAACACCTCAAGTATGCATTTCTAGGTTGTAATAATACAAATCCGGTAATTGTATCCTCTTCGCTTTCCTCTACTCAATTAGACAAACTACTTTGTATTTTGAGAGCTCATAAGTCTGCCATAGGATGGTCTATCTCAGATTTAAAGGGAATCAGCCCTTCAGTATGCATGCAGAGGATCTTACTTGAAGAAAATTATAAACCTAAAGTGCAAAATCAACGAAGACTTGATCCTATAATGAAAGAAGTAGTAAAAAAGGAAATGCTCAAATTGTTAGATGCAGGAATGATTTACCCAATTTCCGATAGTGAGTGGGTGAGTCCTACGCAAGTAGTGTCTAAAAAGGGGGGAATGACCATAACTAAAGATGAGAAAGATGAATTTGTTGGTACAATATTTTCCATAATTCATGTTATACATTTTGATGATGAGTTATTGAACCAATATTTACTTTACATATTTTTCTACATTTAACGTACGTAACTATTCATATATAACATACATAACACTCACAAATTTGGCAAGTATTTTTATGCAGGTAACGTACGTAATGTATTATCCATAACGTACGTAAGGTTTGAAATTCTGCCCATTGCAAGTCATCATGAAAGTCATTAGCCGTTACACCAAGTCTTCACATCCAACGGATCTTTAACTGAAAGATAACGTACGTAATCCATGTTTCCATAACGTACGTAAAGGGTTTTATTATATGTCACTGAACTGTTTTTAAGAGTTCATTACGGCCGTTACACAAGATGTGTAATGTACGTAATATTAGTAACGTACGTAATCTTGCATACATAACGTACGTAAAGCTGGCCACTGCTCCAACGAGAAACTCACCTCATGAAATAAATAGCACATTTCAAGGATTTGGAAAAAACACAAATCATTTGAGCTTACAAGCATACTCAAGCTATTTCAAGCAAATATTTCGAGAGATATACACATTCCATATTGTGATACGAGAAGAATTGTTCCATTATTTCTTATCTATATTCTTGTATCAAAGAGCGATATACTTTGTAAAGTCGAGTGCCTACTCGCAATTGTTTTATTGTAAGGTTGTCTTGTACCCGGAAAAACAAGAGTGTTTTTAGTGAGGTTTTCTTAAGTCCGGAAATCAAGAAATTGTAAGAGTTGGCACTAAACTAGAAAGTGCATTCAAAGGTTTCTAAGAAAAGTCCTAGTCGATAAAACTAGGTAGGGGATGTAGGCTTCGTTAATAGCCGAACCTCTCGAACAATTTCTTGTGTTCTTTCTTTTCCGCATTTTATTCACTCCGATATTTAGCTTCCGCACAAAAAGAGTTCAAAACTCTTATCCGCACTATTCACCCACCCTTCTAGTGGCGGTACCAATCCAACAATTGGTATTGGAGCGGTCTCTTTTTACCGGATTAACACCTGCTAGAGAAAAGATCCAGAAATGGCCTTTATCCACTCCTCTCTTGAAGGCAACACTCTCAATCGCCCTCCTTTCTTCGATGGTTCAAACTTTATGACATGGAAGAAGAAAATGTCTATCTTCATCTGAGCTCACGATATTGAAATTTGGAAGGTCATTTCGCTTGGACCTACCATTCCAAAGAACACGGATGGCTCGATCAAAAGCTTTGAAGAGTACGACGATGCTGACTGGAAGAACGATCACTTCAATAGTAAAGCTACTCAATTGCTTTACTGTGCTCTCAACCCAGAAGATCACAACCGAATCTCTTCTTGCGAGACGGCCAAAGAGATATGAAAAATTCTCGAAATTACCCACGAAGGTACGAGTCAAGTAAGAGAAACCAAAATCAATATGCTTCTTTACGATTATGAACTCTTCACTATGAAAGAAGAAGAAAGCATCACCACTATGCTTGACCGCTTCTCGGCTATCAAAAATGGGATATCTTCCTTCGGGAAACCGACATCAAGTAGTGATAAAGCCAAGAAAATCCTCCGATCTCTACTAAGAGAATGGGACGCTACTGTTAGGCTATCATGGAGTCGAAAGATCTTAACACCATTGAATCCAGCGCTCTCATTGGATCTCTCATCAATTACGAGATTGTCATTAAATCTCGAAGTTCGAAACCAAAGCCCAATGAGAGACAAAGGACAATTACCTTCAAAGCCAAAGAAGATAGCGATCTAGAAGAAGAACCTATCGAAGAAGAGGATGAAGAAACCGCCTTTTATGCAAAAAACATAAAGAAATTCAAAAATCTTCTTCAAAGGCTCCGGAGAGACATAAAAAAAGAACCGAGGGATGAATCCAAAAAGACTCACTTCCCACAAAATAAAAGGTTCGACAATACTTGTCGAAGGTGCGGCGTTCCAGGCCATTTTGCTAAAGATTGTCGTGCTGCTGCTCCAATGAGTTCATCAAAATCACCTCATGAAAAGTTCAAAAAGAAGGAAGTCTATGTCGCTACATGGAGCGATGATGATGAGGATGATGAACCTCAAGTTCAAACCAATCCTGCTCTAATGGCCCGCACATCCGAAGATAGCGATGAAGAAGTCGAGGTTAGTGATTTTTCTCATGAAGAACTTCTTGATGCTTTCGAATCTTTAAATAATGAATACGAAAAAGTTTGCAATAGTAATAAAGATTTGAAAAAGAAAATAAAATCTCTTGAAACTGAAAATTCAAAATTATTGAAAAACAAGGATGTTTCGATTGATCATACAAATTGTCTGGAAACCGAGAAAATTCTGAGAGATGATTTACACAAAACTCAGAAAGAATGGAAACTTTACGTTAGAAAATTCTCGTGTGGTAATGACAAATTTGAGCAACTCTTATTTGGTCAAAAAATTTCTCTTTCAAAACAAGGACTCGGGTATAATTCATTTCCAATGAAAAAGTCCTTAGAAATTACCACGAAAGATTCGGACACTTTAAAAATGGGAATTCCATCATGTCCAAAATGTTTAAAACCAGGACATACCGAAACCTACTGTAGAAGTTCTAGACGAACTATAAAAGTTAAACAAATTTGGGTACCTAAAGGGACCATTGTTCAAAATCAAGTTTTTATACCTAACTCCACAGGACCCAAATTAGCCTGGGTACCTATAAAATGGAAGAAAATTATTTTTGTAGGTACAATCAAGGAAGACAACAGTATCAAATAAATGGTATATTGATAGTGGATGTCCAAATCACATGAGTGAGAATGAACATCTCTTCACGGAGCTGAAAAAGGAAGGTCGTGGTTGCGGAACATTTGGCGATAATAAAAAGGGCCAAATAAAAGGGACAGGTAAGATAGGTAAGAAACCTTTACCTACTATTGAAAATGTTCTATTTGTTGATGGTCTTTGCCATAATCTTCTAAGTGTTTCCCAACTTTGTGACACTGGTCTTAAATTAATTTTTGAAAGTACGCATTGCACTGCAATGAGAAAAGACCAAATCATTTTCATTGGATGGCGATATGGAAATATTTATATTGTTGATCTCCAAGATGAATCTTCTTTCAATGAAAAATATTTACTTTCATACGATGAAAATGCCGTTATTTGGCACCGAAAATTGGGTCATGCCTCTTTACCACTTCTTTCAAAATTGGCCAAAAACGATATTGTCCGTGGTCATCCAAAATTAAATTTCAGAAAAGACCACATTTGTGAGGCCTGTATTAAAGGTAAGCATGCTAGAGGCTCGTTTAAACCAAAAATGGAAATTTCCACGAGTCGCATTCTCGAATTAATTCATATGGATTTGATTGGTCCATCTCGACATGCTAGCTTAATCGGTAAACTTTATACTTTAGTTCTTGTTGATGATTTTTTGAGATTTACTTGGGTAAAATTCTTGACAAATAAAAATGAAGCATTTAACGAATTTGTTAAGTGGTGTAAGGTTACCCAGAAGGAAAAAGAGTTACCAATTATCGCCATCCGAACCGATCATGGTGGAGAATTTGATTCAAATATTTTTGAAGATTGGTGCGATAATTATGGTATTGGGCACAATTTTTCGGCACCTCGGACACCTAAAAAAAATGGAGTTGTCGAGAGGAAGAATCGCTCTCTAGAAGAAATGAGCCGAACAATGCTCAATGAATATGGGCTTCCTAAATATTTCTGGGCCGAAGTCGTTAACACCACTTGCTATGTTATTAATAGAGTCTATCTCCGGAGGAACAAAATGATGACTCCATATGAGATTTTTAAAGGTAAAAATCCCAATTTATCCTATTTCCATCCATTTGGTTGTAAGGTATTTATTCATAATAATGGTAAAGATAATTTGGGAAAATTTGACTCTAAATCAGATATCGGAATATTTCTTGGTTATTCTACTAATAGTAAAGCTTATCGTTTATTTAATTGTAGAAGAGGTTCGGTAGAAGAATCAATTCATGTAAAATTCGATGATACCGTTTTACCCCCAAGAAAGGTTGTCTTTGATGATGATGCAGGTATGGTTCCAGCTAAAGAAGTGTCAGAAGCGTCAAAGGAGTTGGAGAAGCTCGACTTAAGCTCGGACAAGCAGGAGGAGAATTCTTACAACCTTCCTAATGATTGGGCAAATGTGAAAGACCATCCAATGGAACAAATTATCGGGAAAATCGATGAAGGTGTACGAACTAGGAGAAATATAAATGATTTTATTAACAATATTGTGTTTATTTCTCTTACAGAACCAAACAATATCGATGAAGCCATCAATGACGAAAATTAGGCTATCGCTATGCAAGAAGAGCTATATCAATTCGAAAGAAATAATGTTTGGGAATTGGTTCCGGCACCCATAGATAAATCAATCATTGATTCTAAATGGGTTCATAAAATTAAAACCGATGATGATGGTCTTCCAATTAAGAATAAATCTCGATTGGTCGCCCAAGGTTATAATCAAGAAGAAGGCTTGGATTATGAGGAAACACTCGTTCCTGTTTCTCGTCTTGAGGCAATCCGTCTTCTCTGTGCCTTTGCCGCGTACAAGAAAATCAAACTCCATCAAATGGATGTAAAGAGTGCGTTCCTAGATAGAATCATCTAGGAGTAGGTGTATGTCAAGCAACCGCCGGGTTTTGAAGACTATGATCATCCAGATCATGTATACAAGCTCCATAAAGTTCTCTATGGATTAAAACAATCTCCGAGAGCATGGTATGATCGTTTAAGAACTTTTCTTATTTCAAATGGGTATAAAAGAGGTAATGTTGATAATACCCTATTTATTAAGAATTTAGGTGGTGATATGCTTATTTGCCAAATTTATGTGGACGACATTGTTTTTGGTGCAACTAACGAATCTCTGTCCCAAGAATTTTCAAATCTTATGAAGGGGTAATTCGTAATGAGCATGATGGGAGAGTTGAAAAATTTTCTCGAACTCCAAATTAGGCAACTCAATGATGGAATATTCATTCACCAATCAAAGTATGTCAATGAGCTCCTAAAGAAATTTAAGATGGAAGATTGCAAAGAAATATCTACTCCTATGTCTTCCATTCTTAAGCTCGACAAAGATGAAAAAGGTAAGTCTGTTGACCAAAAATAGTATCGAGGTATGATCGACTCTTTACTCTATTTAACTGCATCTAGACCCGATATAATGTTTGCCACTTGCTTATGTGCTCGTTTTCAAGCAAATCCTAAAGAATCCCATCTCATTGCATGCAAACGGATTTTTCGTTATTTAAAAAGTACTGCTGGCTTAGGTCTGTGGTATCCATCGAGCATTGATTTCCAAATTTTTGCATATAGTGATGCCGATTTCGGTGGATGCAAAATTGATAGAACGAGTACCACCGAAACTTGTCATTTTACGAGTTCATGTTTAATTTCATGGGGGAGTAAGAAACAGACTAGTGTCGCTACTTCCACAGCTGAAGCCGAATATGTGGTTGCGGGAAGTGCATGTGCACAAGTCCTATGGATCAAAAATCAATTACTTGATTATGGCATTGAGCTTAAAAATACTCCTATTTTTTTGTGACAATACAAGTGCCATTAATTTAAGCAAAAACCCCATATTGCATAGCAGGACAAAACATACAGATATTCGTCACCATTTTATTCGTGACCAGGTCCAAAACGGGAATGTGCATCTCCAATTTGTTGGTACTAATGAACAATTGGTGGATATTTTTACAATACCATTACCCGAAGAATCTTTCAATTTTATTCGCATAAATTTAGGAATGGACATGTTGATCATTTTTAAATTTTGCATATTCATCATATTTACATTAAATGGTCATTAAAAATGGGATATCATCGAAAGGAATTCACTATTCATTTGGTACGGTTTACGGCCGTTATGACAGGAGTATTACGTACATAAGAGGCCATTACGTATGTAATGCAACTTTGGACTACGTCCGTAACAGTTCCCAGGTTTTAGTACAGACAGTTTTGGATTTTTAGTTACGTACGTTACAGAAACCATATAACGTACGTAATACCCTTTGACCCTGTGTTGCTGCCCAAAATATTATCCGGAGATAGATATTGCTGGAATGAGTGGATAGCAAACAAAGTGCGAGAACACTTTCGTGGGAAAAGTAAATAACACAAGATTTGCCGGGGTTGTTAGTCCCGGGCTTGAATGCTCTCGCGAGATATTATTAATATAAATATTAGGAGATACAAGTATTAATGTAAGAGTTCAATTACAATGAGTGTAAAGACCCTTGTTATCTTAGCTTGTGAGCGTGTAGATTGCCGGAACAACCCGATATGATGTTCTGTGAGTTCTTGTAACAACGTTGATGAGCTGTGACGGCGGTGAGAGATCAACAGTCTCTCACGGCGTGTATTAGCTGTATGTTTGAGATCCTGGGCTTGTGAGTCTCTTTGAATCTGCACTGTGGAGACTTCTTGCCTCTGCCGACCGTCTTCTGGATGAGAAGTACTGAGAGAGAAACCCTGAGGCAGATTCGGGAGAGGAAGCTGGGAGCTTGATAGTATGTATGATTGTATGTATTTTCTCTGAACTTAATGGAGAATGCGTGAACCGAATGAAGAATTCGTGAACTGAACGCGGAACCTTTTTCCAGTAGAAGGAGGTTCTCTATTTATAGGACTTGGATATGTCGGGCGATCGGCTTTGTGTATTATAATAAGCGGGCGATCGTCTTTAGCACATGGGCTGGTCCCCTTAAAGTCTGCAGGAGTTGCTGGTAGCCGGCTGTGCGGTCCAATGAGAAGCCTGCACGCGTCTGAGTTGCTATCACAGGCAGTCCCACCTTGTACCTTTCGGCGGGTTTGTCGGTAGGTGAAGCCGTCCTTGTCAGAGACAGCTGTTGGTGGTCAATGATCCATGAAACGCGGCGCCTGTCTCGGATCTGCACATGGGCGCTGTTTTGGGATCTAGTCTTCATAGACTTTGATGGACGATCGTCTCTGTTCGGGGCGTAGGACGGTCGTCCTTAGCCGGGCACCAGAGTCGATCGCTAGGTGCGAAAGGGCGATCGCCTTGGGAGTCGATCGCTAGATACCTGAAGGTGGTCTGGTATCTTCGCTTAGGCGAGTTCACCATAGCTTGATTGGTTGTGGACTCGGTCGCTCGGCCTTGAAGTCAATCGCCTGTCGAGGTGAATAAATCTCGACATAACAATTGCCCCCCAACTCGCTCCTATGTTGGAAACGTGGGGTGAGGTGGTTCTGCTGGAGATCGTTGAACTTCGACGAGTGACTCTGCATTTTACTGAATTGGCGATCGTCTTTGAGCTGATTGATTCTGAATTTGGACGACCTGATAGGTCGCTGAAAAGAGCGGGAAATGGCAGCGGATGCAGAAAAGTCTCCGGGACACGTGTCGGGTTCCTGTTGGAGGAGACCGACGGTTATTTATGACTCCCCGTATGACGCGTCCTTGAAAAGACGTGTACGCGGGTTTCAAGGGGGTCAATAAATGCGACGGTTGCACTTCAACCCCTGAGACTCTCCTTAATTGCTTTGAAGTCCCTGCCATCTCCTATAAAAAGGTGCAGGGTGGCAGTGTTCATTCTTACACGTTTTAATCGGAGAAAGAAGGATAACATCGCTAAAGAATTTTCTGAAGATCTGACTGCCGATCGTCGATCGATTCGATCCGTGGTAAGAAAACACTCATCTTCTCCTCATCTTGAATTCGAGAATGTCTGTAACATCTTCTTCGTCGGGAAAGGGCACCTCCTCCGCCGCTGGGACTTCTAATGTCCGGGAAGGATCCTCCACAGATTTCCATCTGGAGATGGCCACTAAGGCTATTCGAGCCAGTATCGACCCTGCGGAAGTTGAGGCGCTATTCAATGCGGCCGACGTGGCTAAGGAGGCGGCCGTCGAACACAGACGCTCGCAGATGGAGAGAGATCTTGCGGTCAGGGCCTACTGGGAGCGGCACAGTGCCTTTGTCCAGGCTTATGTGGCATTTGCTGAAATAATGAAGAGGTTGGCCGGCCCGTCTCCAAAGTTCAATTATCGGGAGTATTCGATTACTCATCCTTATCAACCTCCCAAGCGATCGCTATTTCGGGTTGCTCAGCGATCTCTGTTGTCTCTTGGCCAAATCAGGAGTTCGGCGACCAGGAAGGATCTGGCCGTCTGGAGGACGAGGTTTCATATCTCTTCAGATGTGGATCTCTTTGTGCCGGCTGAGAATGAGAGAGCCGATCAGCCTTCGGAGGGGATGGTCGCTGTGAACAAAGCGATCATGGAGGCAGGGTTGCGATTTCCTTTGTCGTTCTCCGTCTCCCATCTGCTGGCTTCTTGGAACGTGGCGCCACTCCCGCTGACGCCAAATGCTTGGCTACAGATAATTTTCACTCTCACCTTGTTCGGCGGTCACCGACTGTACCGCCTCCCTTCGCCGTCGGAGATGAACCACCTATTCAAGCTGACGGTTCGGAAAGCCTCAGTGAGCGACAACCCCACTGGCGAGCTGGAGATCCCCACTAGCTTTCGGGAGAGGAATCCCGGTAAGGATTCGGACTCTCCCTTTGTTTGGATATGTTCTGAACTGATCTAATTTGGTCTTGCTTTTGCAGGTTTCCACATTCCGGCGATCGATGAGCTACCTTTTGATTTTCTGGTCGTCTGGGAGCGGATACGGAGTTTGCCGGACGACGACTTAGACGCTCAGCAGATCAACAGGGAGAGTCGTTAGCTGTCTGCTCAGCTATTTCGTTTCCCGAGACATCTCTCGGTCTCAGGTACGAATTTCTACGATCTCCATTTGTTGGGCGATCGTCCTGTTGGAGGAATAGGTCTATCTGTTGTTTGATTGTTCTCATTTGTAGAGGTTCGTTTTCCTCGCTTTTTGGAGCCCCCACTGGAGATAGCTATGTCGAACCCTGGAGTTTTGGGTCGCCTCCTCCAGAAGAAGTCATCTCGGGCTCCTCCTGTGGCGTTACCTATCATTCCGGAGGTGGAGCCTCGCGTGGAGACGATCGTAGCTGAGGAGGAAGTTCCTGAGGAGGGGCTTAGAACGAACCGCAAACGGCAGAGGTCGGGAGAAACTCCAGTTTCTGCCCCTGCCAGTGAGGTGCCGATCGCCGCGCCTCCAATCACCGTTGTTCCTCCGGAGAATGAGCCTACTCCCTCCGCGGCTTTCTTACGGGAGATGGTGATCGCCGAAGCTGAGATCCCTCGCGGGAAGCCATACTTTGGTCGCGATCCTGAGAGAGGCGAGAGGTAAACTTTGCTTGCTGAGTTGAAAATTGTTATTTGCGTGGGAGATGTGCTAACTTTTGTTGCTTGATGCAGGATCCGTAGCACTGATCCATCTTGTCCGCTGATGGTGGGGGATTTCCTGGCGGGCCGATCTCCTCGCCAACCCTGTGATATCCCGTTATACGTCAACCGGGCCATTTCCGCTCTGCCGAGGGCCTGGACAACAGACCTAGATGCGATCGCTCGTCAGCGATCTGGGAGTTTGATGCAGGCTGCTTTCGCCCTTTCTCTTTAGGCGGCGACCATGGCTGCCCAGGCTGTGCAAGAGTTTGAGGGGCGTCCTTCAACTACTCGCTTGCAGGCGGATCTGAAGGCGGCTCGGAAAGAGAACGCCGAGTTCGCCGACAAGATTGTGGCAATGGAGAAGGACTCCTTGGATGCAGCTAAGCGGGCGAGCCAAGAGCTTGAGCTGGCGAGACAGGATGCCGAGATGGCTCGGGTGACGGTTGACTGATTTCGGGACCGGATGATAGAAGCCGTACGCTCACAGATGGCCGCTGAGAAGGAGGCCGATCGACTGAAGGTGACGATCGCTCGGGTGACTAGTGAGCTGGCGGAGTCGAGGGAAAGGACGGCTGCAAGGGAGGCCGAGCTCCAAGGTGCGCAGCAGGTGATGGCGGAGCTGAAAGGGGAGGTAGAGGCGACCAAGGCCAATCCCTTTCTTAACTTGGAGTTTGTCAGCGAGTTTGCCTATTATATGGCGTTCGCTGACTCGATCCGAGCTACTAAGAAGGGAGGGTTGGAGGTCGGCCCTCTTGCTCAGAACTTCAAGGCGTATGCGTTGGAGCATCCTCTCCACCCTGCTTTCTTCTTTCCGATCTTGGATCTCGCGGATATCGGTGTGGATTTGAGCTGGTATCCAACTCCGGCGAACCTCGTTCATCCCGACGCTCCGGAGGACAGGGAGGCTGCTCCGGAGGCTGAAGGCAAAGGCTAGGCAGGGGCCTGGGGCACTTCGTTTTTGTTTGTTTTAGCTTTTTCTTGCCTTGTAATTTTGTAGCTTTTCCTTGTACAACTTAGGCCTTCGGGCGACCATGTATGTACCTCTGAGACTTCAAGTAATGTAATGAACGTTTGGTTCTTCGATTTATCACTTGAATGATTGCTATTTTTGAGTCTTTTGCTTGACTTTGTACAAATGTGTGAGGAGAGATAGTTGCGTGTGTTGGTCTAAGTGAATTGATAAACTCAAATAGATAACTTTTACAACTAATTTGATCGCTGCACAACATCTGAAAAATGGCGATCTCCGTATGTGATTGAATAGGGACGATCGTCGTATAGGTAGCTCTGCACTCTTCCCCCTTGTTTTTGTTCACTTAGTGAAAGTAAGGGGACGAAAATAAATCGTTGAGTGAGCGGTCTTTCAATTTTGTCGAATCCTCGAGGGAGGTCATCCATCTCGGTCTTTGAGGAACCGTGCACGATCGTGGAATTCGATGGACCAATCTCCAAGACCATGTCTTGTGCGCGAGTGACATTGTCTGTCTCGTGACTCATTTTATTGTGAGGGTCCTCCGTTAGGCTGCGCCTCGCCTCGTATTTAAACGAAGGGCGTGCGGTCTTGGTCTGGAGGAGTCCTTGCGCGGGGCATTGTCAGATTAATCGACTCCACGTCCGCGGCTTGTTAGCTCTTTTATACCTCGGATCGTCATGTTAGATGGAAATCCTCGACGGTATACGTTGAGACGAGGGTAGGGACGCATCGCATTGTCCGTGAAGGGTCCACCATGCTAAGTGACGGACCTTCGAGGGCGGGCGATAGTGTCCACTGATTTGTTTGGAGGGTCCTTCGACTACGCCCGCCTCGTATTTAAATGAAGGGCGAGCGATCTAAGCCCAAAGGAACCTTGCATGGCCTAAGCAGTCGGTTCCATCGACCACCAGGACCATGTCTGCACTCTTCCACCTCGGATCGTCATGTTAAAAGCAGACCATCGACAGTGTACGTTGTGCGGGGGAGGCGATCTCGTGCCTTAGTCCAAAATGTTAGATGATGAACTGTAGATGGCGAGCAAGTCCTCCAGTTTTTCGAAGCGTTAGCTCAGGCAGTAGCCTTTGTTCAATGAGGTGGGAAATCGGGGAGAGACTTCCGAATTTCCCTTCTCTTGATTGAAGCATGTAGGGACGGTCGCCGAGGTTGATCGAGGGGTCGGCTCGTATGATCTTTCCAGCCTGTTCGCGTTCGACTCGGATGATCGTGTTGGGAGATTGGTAGGGGCTCCGGCTAAGCTAATAAGCTGTCCAACTTGCCCTCCTCGAACAATCTCTAGAGTTGTCTGAGGAGGTCACGACATTGGTTGGTGCTGTGGCCGGGACTCTTATGGTAAGCACAATATTGACTGTGGTCCATATGACCATGGTCCCTTATCGCCTTTGGCTTGTTTAGCGGTTTGCGCCCCTTGATGGCATAGAAAATGTGGGTCGGAGTTCGGTTGAACTTGTGGAGGAGATGGGCTTCCACATACTCGATGGCCCTGAGGCCGCCGGATGGCGTGGCGACCGTATTCTTGGCTTTGGCGATCGCCGTCTTTCGTGCAGGAGGAGGCGTTTCCTCGCCTAGGCGGAGGGTGAGTAGCCTTTGCCGGGCCAGAAAGTCGGCAGCCTTAGCGCGGAAGATCGCGTAGGTTGGGGGGATATCCTTGGGAGATGTCTAAACATGGGTGAATGACCGTAGAATCCCCTCAGGACCGAATAGAGAGCGAGCTCGTCACTGACGGGTTAGCCGGTGAGGATGATTTCGTCTACTCGGTCGATGTAATCTGCATCGGTTTCGTCTCCCCCCAGCCTGATTTTCATCACGCGATGGGGGCCTTCTGGTCTGGCGACCTTGGTGGCGAAGTATGACGTGAAGTCATTCGCCAGTTTCTCAAAGGAGATGATCGATCGTGGTGGTAGTGAGACGTACCACCTATGGGCCAACTCGCCCAATGTTAATGGGAAGTTTCAGCACTTGGTTGCATCTGTTGCCCCACACCCGGTCATGTAAAGTCGGAATTTACTTAGGTGGGTTTCGGGGTCCGATCTCCCTTCATACAGAGGTGTTTTGGGAGGAGCGATCCTTGGTTGCACGGGGGCGAGCTCGATGTGGACCGCGAGTGGCTCGGTCGGCCCGATGATCTTTCTGCTGGTGCTTGCCCCAGTGTCCAAGAGTGCTTTCATCTCGTCGAGCTGGCGTTGCATAGCGGCTATTGTCGTAGCCTGGCTGCTCGCGGCTAGGTGCTCGGAGCGGGAGCCGAGCGATCAAGTACTGACCCCCTGGCGTTCGGAGTGGGAGCCAAACGGTTGATTTGTGTTCGGCTGGGAGTCGGGTAGGCCGAACTTCGGGTGACGGACTCGGATTCCGTCGTCCTGTAGCTGGGGACAGAATGCCCCGATTGCCATGATGGGTCGCATCCCAAGCGACTGAATACGGATCCGTCCGATCGTGCGAGAGCCTTTTCTCGCGAATCGAGGATTTCTGACGATTGCTCGCCCAGTAGCCCATTGAATTTCCATTTGCCCATGCGGCGGATGGTCGAGGGAGTTATTGCGGGCAACGCGCATGCTCTCCGTCGCTCCTTTAGGATGGCCATAGCCTCCTCGATCTGTTCCTCGGTTTGGAACTGGTCGAGTGAGAGGTTGGGGCCATTCCTCAGGTGCGGGGTCGAGAGTCTCGCGTTGCCGTGGCTTCCCCCGGCCGTCGGCTGGGGTTCGGATTGAGCCGGGATATGGTGTCCGGCGGTTGGGAGAGTGGCTCTCTTCGATGTAGTAGCGGACGTCATGATTCTGAAGGCTTTCTTTGAAGCGCAGTGAGTGTCACTTCAAGTATATGCCCCGAGAACAGTGAGTGTTCTTCAGGACGGTAGGAATAAAAATGAAGGTATAATGCCCTTCCTCTAGCGCCAATTGTTGCTACCCAGAATATTATCCGGAGATAGATATTGCTGGAATGAGTGGATAGCAAACAAAGTGCGAGAACACTTCCGTGGGAAAAGTAAATAACACAAGATTTGCCGGGGTTGTTAGTCCCCGGGCTTGAATGCTCTCGCGAGATATTATTAATACAAATATTCGGGGATACAAGTATTAATATAAGAGTTCAATTACCATGAGTTTAAATACCCTTGTTATCTTAGCTTGTGAGCGTGTAGATTGCCGGAAGAACCCGATATGATGTTCTGTGAGTTCTTGTAACAACGTTGATAAGCTGTGACGGCGGTGAGAGATCGACAGTCTCTCACGGCGTGTATTAGCTGTATGTTTGAGCTCCTGGGGTTGTGAGTCTATTTGAATCTGCACTGTGGAGACTTCTTTCCTCTGCCGACCGTCTTCTGGATGAGAAGTACTGAGAGAGAAATCCTGAGGTAGATTTTGGGAGAGGAATCTGGGAGCTTCATAGTATGTATGATTGTATGTATTTTCTCTGAACTTAATGGGGAATGCGTGAACCGAATGAAGAATTCATGAACTGAACGCGGAACCTTTTTCCAGTAGAAGGAGGTTCTCTATTTATAGGACTTGGATATGCCGGGCGATCGCCTTTGCTGTATTATAATAAGCGGGCGATCGTCTTTAGCACATGGGCTGGTCCCCTTAAAGTCTGCAGGAGTTGCTGGCAGCCGGCTGTGCGGTCCAATGAGAAGCCTGCACGCATCTGAGTTGCTGTCACGGGCAGTCCCACCTTGTACCTTTCGGCGGGTTTGTCGGTAGGTGAAGCCATCCTTGTCAGAGACAGCTGTTGGTGTTCAATGATCCATGAAACGCGGCGCCTATCTCGGATCTGCACATGGGCGCTGTTTTGGGATCCAGTCTTCGTAGACTTTGATGGACGATCGTCTCTGTTCGGGGCATAGGACGGGCGTCCTTAGCCGGGCACCAGAGTCGATCGCTAGGTGCCAAAGGGCGATTGCCTTGGGAGTCGATCGCTAGATACCTGAAGGTGGTCTGGTATCTTCGCTTAGGCAAGTTCGCCATAGCTTGATTGGTTGTGGACTCGGTCGCTCGGCCTTGAGGTCGATCGCCTGTCGAGGTGAATAAATCTCGACACAACACCCTGTTACTTAAATACCCCGATTGGCATTTATCCTTTCATTCCTTTTCTAATTCCTAATAGCCTCCGACGAACCCTTCGCAATTCTTCACAAAATCTATCCGAATTCTCAAAAGTTCCGGTCGATTCCATCAATGGCAACCAGAAATAGCAAGAAACGCAGAGGAGAGGCTTCTCAATCCTCATCCTCACCCTCTGGAGAGCCGATTTTCAGGAATGCTCAAGCCTCAAAGATCTTCAAATAAGTGCTAATCGACGAAGAGGTAACTCCGAGTCACCATTTTGACTTTGAATCTTTGAACTCAATTGGTATTGGAATAGAAGAATTTTTTGATATGCTTGGTATCAACCGTTTTGTTAGTCTTGCTCGTCTGATTTATGTGGATTGCGTGCGGGAATTCTACGCAAATTTCTTTGTGACTTATGATTCTGATGGATTACTGTTGTTAACTCTATTGTCCGTGGAAAATCTATCATGTTTGATACCGCAAAATTATTCGAAAGTTTTGGTCTCCCAAATGAGGGATTTTATTGCAAGGGTCAATTTGCCGCTCCGGATGAAGTGATCAATAATTTTTTTGATGATGAATCCTATGGTGTACATGAAGAGAAAGTCCGTGATTTCCTGACAGACAAGGCTGTGCTTGAAGTAAATAGTGGACGGTTTGAAAACAATGACTTTGGAATCAATATTCATCTACTCCATGATGCTATTATTAGATGCTTAATGCCTAAGGTCAATGCTCAGCAGCGTTTAGTAAATATCGACATGGAAATTATTTACCATGTGTTGAAGGACCATCAAGTTAACTTTGCTTCAATAGTGCTAAAATGGTTTGTGGAAAAAGGACTAATTTTCCACAAGAAGGGCTACGCAAAGATCGACCGTCAGTGCAACTCCGGAATGCCTTTCGGTTCCATTTTGACAGAGATTTTTGAGAATGCTGGAGTTGATCTTACAGGCCTACGCAGGTTCGCCATCCTGAGGGGGAGCCAAGTCACCGAGGGTACCATCCGTACCATGAAATATCTTCGCACACGAAACCATGGATGGGTGTACTTCGCCTACCTTAAGGACAACGATCGTTTATTCGAAGGTGGTGTCTTACCGTGATCGGAGGAGAGGATCACATCCCGAGGCATTGCTCATACTAGGCCTCGTCCTACTACTCAGCTCGTCCCTTATCGCCCGAGACAGGAGAGTTCCTCATCCAAGATGGTAGCTCGTATGGAAAAGTTGGAAAAAGAAATGAGCGAGATCAAGATTATGGTTAAAAGTATATGTACTCATTTCGGGATCCCTCCGACACTTCCATAAGCCGACCTTGATTAGAGGATTTTCTTTCCTATGATTATGATTATGTTTTGTTAAAGACCAACATTCCATGCATTTCTCTATGTTTATTGTCATAAACTCTTACAACCTTTATTTTGAATGAATGTGTTGTTTTTTGTATTGACGATTTTCATTGCTACTATTCATTGCTAATTCGTTGATATTCATTGAATATTTTGTGACTTGCTCTTACAGGTTCTCTTGTCTTTTTGTTAATGACAAAAAGGGGGAGAAAAATATGTTTTGTTTTTGAAATATCCCTTGTTCTTTTCAGGGGGAGTATTACTCAGGGGGAGAGTTTTCTTAAAATCTTTTGATTCTCCAAAACTCGTCTTTTTCAAAAACTCCCATATAAATTTTGTCATCATCAAAAAGGGGGAGATTGTTGGTACAATATTTTCCATAATTCATGTTATACATTTTGATGATTAGTTATTTAACCAATATTTACTTTACATATTTTTCTACATTTAACGTACGTAACTATTCATATATAACGTACGTAACACTCAAAAATTTGGCAAGTGTTTTTATGCAGGTAACGTACGTAATGTATTATCCATAACGTATGTAAGGTTTGAAATTCTGCCCGTTGCAAGTCATTATGAAAGTCATTAGCCGTTACACCAAGTCTTCACATCCAACGGATCTTTGACTAAAAGATAACGTACGTAATCCATGTTTCCATAACGTACGTAAAGGGTTTTATCATATGTCACTGAACTGTTTTTAAGAGTTCATTATGGCCGTTACACAAGATGTGTAACGTACGTAATATTAGTAACGTACGTAATCTTGTATACATAACGTACGTAAAGCTGGCCACTGCTCCAACGGGAAACTCACCTCATGAAGGCTATAAATAGCACATTTCAAGGATTTGGAAAAAACACAAATCATTTGAGCTTACAAGCATACTCAAGCTATTTCAAACAAATGTTTCGAGAGATATACACATTCCATATTGTGATACGAGAAGAATTGTTCCATTATTTCTTATCTATATTCTTGTATCAAAGAGCGATATACTTTGTAAAGTCGAGTGCCTACTTGCAATTGTTTTATTGTAAGGTTGTCTTGTACCTAGAAAAACAAGAGTGTTTTTAGTGAGGTTTTCTTAAGTCCGGAAATCAAGAAATTGTAAGAGTTGGCACTAAACTAGAAAGTGCATTCAAAGGTTTCTAAGAAAAGTCCTAGTCGATAAAACAAGATAGGGGATGTAGGCTTCGTTAATAGCCGAACCTCTCGAACAATTTCTTGTGTTCTTTCTTTTCCGCATTTTATTCACTCTGATATTTAGCTTCCGCACAAAAAGAGTTCAAAACTCTTATCCGCACTATTCAACCCCCTTCTAGTGGCGGTACCAATCCAACATAATTAATAGCTATGAGGGTAGTTACGGGATGGCGAGTGTGTATAGATTATAGGGCGTTGAATGCGCCTCCTCGCAAAGATCATTTTCCTATCCCCTTAATTGATCAAATGCTTGATAGATTGGCGGGGCATGAATTTTTTGTTTTCTTGATGGTTATTCAGGATATAATTAAATTTACATAATGCCAGAAGATCAAGAAAAAATGGCTTTCACGTGTCCTTATGGAATTTATGCATATCGTAGAATGCCGTTTGGCGTATGTAATGCCCCAGCCACTTTTCAGCGTTGCATGATGGCTAAATTCAATGGTTTAATTGAAAATATAATGGAAGTATTCATGGATGATTTTTCTGTGTTTGGTAATTCATTTGATCATTGCTTGCATAATCTCACTTTAGTTTTTCAGCGCTGCGAAGATACTAACCTCGTGCTTAATTGGAAAAAATGCCACTTTATGGTGCAAGAAGGAATTGTCCTAGGCCATAGAGTGTCCGCTACAGGTTTAGAGGTTGATAGAGCAAAGATTATCGCCATTGAAAAACTCCCCTCCCCCCCGAAGAATGAAAAGGTCATTAGGAGCTTTCTTGGTCACGTTGTTTTTTATAGGAGGTTCATAAAAGATTTTTCAAAAACCACTAAACCTTTGAGTAAATTGTTAGAAAAAGATGATGCTTGCATTCTTTCTAATGAGTGTTTGCAGGCATTTGAAACTCTAAAAAAGGCATTAGTAAGTGCTCATATCCTAGTAATACTGGATTGATCTCAACTTTTTGAGATCATGTGTATGCAAGTGATTTTGTGGTTGTAGCTATGTTGGGGCAACGTCGTCAGAAACTATTTCGGGCTATCTATTATGCAAGCAAGATATTAGGCGGAGCCCAGCAAAATTACACAACAACAGAGAAAGAGATGTTGGCTGTGGTATTTGCTTTTGATAAGTTCCATTCATACTTGATTGGGACAAAGACGATTGTACATATAGACCACGCAACTATCAAATATATATTTGAGAAAAAAGACCCCAAACCTCGCTTAATTCGGTGAATTCTCCTATTGCAAGAGTTCGATATGGAAGTTAGGGATAGGAAGGGCTGTGAAAATGTGGTAGCTGACCACTTATCTCGCCTTGAATACAAAAAAGAGGAGGAGCCCGAAATTGAAAAGATTAAAGAGGAATTTCCAGATGAGCAGCTCTTTATAGTCGAAGCAAAATTTCCTTGGTATGCTGACATTGTAAATTTCTTGGTTACAAGTGTTTTACCTCCGAACTTGTCTCATTACCAAAAGAAGAAATTCCTCCATGATATCAAGTTCTATATGTGGGATGACCCACTACTTTTCAAGAGATGCAGACATGATAGTGCGAAGATGTGTGCTACAAGAAGAATGGGAAGAAATTCTACAACAATGTCATTCTTCACCAACTGGAGGACACTTTGGAGCAACTCGGACAGCAGCAAAGGTGTTGCAAAATGGGTTTTATTAGCCAACATTATACAAAGATTGCTATCTATTCACTCAACAATGCGATCGATGTCAACGAGTGGGGAATATTTCAAGGCGTCATGAGATGCCCATGACCAACGTAATTAAGGTTGAACTTTTTGACGTCTGGGGCATTGACTTCATGGGTCCATTTTTCTCATCACTTGGGAATAAGTATATTCTGCTAGCAGTCGAGGCAATTTCTTCTCCAACAAATGACGCACAAGTGATGACGAAGTTTTAAAGAAGAATTTTTTTTGCCGGTTTGGAACCTCAAGAGCGTTAATCAATGATCAGGGATCACATTTTGTAAACAAAATCATGGATAAAGTCCTTCAAAAATATGGGGTCCGATCAAAGAAATCCTTGGCCTATCATCCACAAGCAAATGGACAAGCCGAAGTGGCTAACGAAGAAATTAAATTAATTCTGGAAAAGACGGTGAGTACATCCCAAAAAGATTGGTCGTCAAATCCTGACGGTGCACTTTGGGATTATCGCACAACATATAAAACACATTTGGGTACATCTCCCTACCAACTCATATTTGAAAAATCATGTCATCTACCTCTATAGTTGGAGCATAGAGCGATATTGTCTGTAAAAAGAATAAATCTGGATTTTGAGACCACTGGAAAGAAAAAGATTGTTAGAGCTGAACGAGTTGGAGGAATTCCGAGGTGAATGCTATGAAAATTCTCGAATCTACAAAGAAAGATAAAACAGATGGCACAACAAGATGATCTTAAAACGTGAATTTGGGCTGGGACAACAAATCCTTCTTTATAATTCAAGATTAAAATTGTTTCCAGGAAAATTAAAATCAACATGGTCAGGGCCATTCGTGATGAAGAAAGTACTTCCACCTGGAGTGGTCGAGCTCATGAGGAAAGATGGTGAGATATTCAAAGTTAACGGACAACGAGTCAAACACTATCATCATCAAAATCAAAAGGAAGCCATGCCCGTGATAACTTTAATCGAACCATAGAACTTCCTATTCCAGGCGTCCAGCTGAAGACGTTAAACTTAGCGCTAACTGGGAGGCAACCCAATGGTTCTTGTTAGTTTATTTTCTTCTTATTCACATTTTGTTTTTATTTTCACTTGGTGAGGAACTAACCGGTTCAACTGTAGGTGTCCAAATTGCAGAAAAACGACCCGGAAACCAAATGCGCACTTTCTATGCATGTATGACACGGGGCCGTGTCATTTGACACGATCAGGTCAGGCGGACAAATGTTTTTCACTTTCCAGGCATGTATGACACGGGCCATGTCATTTGACACGGTCGAGTCAGGCGGACAAATGTTTTTTATTTTCTACGCAGGTACGACACGGGCCGTGTCATATGACAAGGTCGAGTCAGGCAGGCAGTCGGTTTGTTTAAAACTTGCACAGGTTTGACACGGGCTATGTCATTTGTAATATTCGCCATTTTTAATATTATTATATTAATAATGCATTCATTTCATTTAGTCTCATTTCATTACCGAGTGAGTAATTGTCGTACAATTATTTTCACTTCACGCACAAGTCAATACATTTAATTTGATTTAGAGGATTGTGAATAATTTTACGATATCTCATAGGTTCTAAGCCCGAGTCAATTTTATCAATTTAATTTCAGAAACATCTAATATTATCCATTGTCACTAATATTATAATTATTAAAGGTATTATTAAAAATAATAATATTTATAACAGAGAACAATATTAATATTAACAGTATTAATATTTACATCATTTCTATATCATTATAAATATTATTCTCGATTTTATTATTCTTATCAATATCGATATTATTAATATCATTACAACTTTATACTTATTATTAAACCATTATTATTATTATTATATCAATCATATTTAACCTTTAGTTTTAATTTAACAAACTATGATTAACTAAATTAACCATAATTAAGAACTCCTTTTCAGTCGATGAAGCATCAGAGTTCTCACTTCACCACACTCTTTATCTTTATCCTAATACAATCCTAGTTTAGTCAAAACACTCCAAAATCTATATCTATAAATATACCAGCATAGAATCAGAATTCTTTACAATTCGCGTTCGCATCCAAAAAAAACACACTATACACATCAACGATAACCATACACAGAAGGAGAAGAAGACATTATCTGCCCTACACGGGATCAATCCAGCAGCGCATCCTTGCCCCAGCAATCCTCAACACCTTACATCTCACATTCCTCTTCAGTAAAGGTAAAATAATCACGTTGTTCTTACAGTTCATCTTAGATTCCTCTATATACAATCAAACACATACCAATCTACAATTTTAATCACAAAAACGGAAATCATTATTCTAACACGCCGAATCCGGAATCAAACTCTTAAGTTGAAACTCTCGAATCATATCACATAACATTGTTCAACCTCAGACGATCTCAACCCTTCAGCCTGAACCGAACCCGAATTCAGAAAACTCTAAACCCACGACTGGAACCCGAAATCCATAAATTCCCGACCCTTCAAACCCGTAACCTGAAATCAAATTCGGGAACCAAATTTAACACAAATTTCGAATCAAACTCAAAATCATTTTTCAGAAATTGGAACCTTTACCTGAAATCTTCGAGCATAGCCCCCAGACCACTCCAAATCGCTACCGCTCGTAGTGTTCCAACAGTTGCCACCGGACCAAAAACCACTATCGTCCCGAAATCAGAACACTCGTCCTTAGCCTGAGTTAACTGGCGAATTTTGATTTGGTGTATCTGGACGCCGTTTCCATATAGTACGAGTTGGTTTCTGATGGGAATCCCTTCGGTCCTGCCACCATCACCATTTTGCTCCGTTTCTGCACAATTCTTACCCGGCATCAGGTGCTATTCAGCATCCGACCGGATTTCCACCGCGAATTGATGCAAGTGATTCTAGTGTGTGTGTTTCTGGAGTTCTATCATGGCCGATTTGAGAAGAAATGTAGAGAGAGAGTTTCCTGTAGAGAGAGGTAGGACCGAGAGAGAGAGAGAGAGAGGCGATGGGTCCTGAAATGAGAAAGGAAGAAGTGAGGGTGTCGGCTGAAGTCTAGGGCAAGGGCTTTTATACCCTTTAGTTTTTAGGTTTATTCAATTTAACCCTAAAATACTTTAGTTTAACCCCGTTTTGATTTATAATTCTTCGATTTTAACCTCAGTCAGCTTCTCATCCCTTCAAATTGACCCAGGTAGATTTTTATATCTTCACATCAGTCCTATTTTGACCCAAACATTAATAATGTTAACTCTAAAATTAATATTAATAATTAGTTCAATTTTACGCATATATTTTTGTTTTCAATCATTATATCATAATATATAATGATTAAATTATTATTATATGTAGACATTAAAGAAGGCATACGAGCTTAGGACTGTGAGTCGAGCATCTTCATATTCAAGTTCAAGCAGCATCATATTATTCAGGTGGGAATTTTCACTATCACTTTAATTGCTTTAATTGAATTGTATATGTGATATTCTATTTATGTTTAAAATTAATGATACACGTTGTAAATCAGGCTCACCTGTGTACGTGTAAAGAGGCTATCTTAAGATATATGTTGTGTGGGGACACCTGCACAATCTCAATATTCACATGCATGCTCAATTCATGTTATATGTGGTATGTGTATGTATTCATGTTGAGGAAAATATTATTGATAGAATAATCATTTAAATGCTTTCCATGAGATTGTATATTACTGTGAGTGTGATTTCCACAAGCTAAAGGAAGCCCATCCCCACCTATATTGATCCCGCATGTTAAACCGAGCCGGATGGACGAAGGAGCGAGCCGAGAGGGCATATGATAATATTTTATTAAACGATGTTTCTTTTGTGACTCTTTTTTTAAAATATTTATTTGGGGAAAACTCTTGATTAGTAATAATAATTTATAAATTGTCTTCCGCCGCAATTATTATCTCTTATCTATGATGTGTTGTTGCCTTAATTAAAAGGTATTTATTTTAATCAGTGTAGCGACTCGACTTTGTAGGCGAGAATTTTAATATTCTCAAAAGAATTTATTTTTTCGTCAAAATTTACCTTTTTACTTATTTTCCCCTATAATTACCCCTACAAAGTCGGGGCGTTATATAGTGGTATCAGAGCGGGTTTTACCTTTCTGTAGACTCGCTAAAATATAAAAGTATCATATACTCTCAGCTTCGCCACTTCGCCACTTCGTCACTCCGTCCAAGGTACTGAATTTCAATCATTATTCATGCATCTAGCATTTCATTTTATTTACATGATTGTATATGTATATGCGAATTGTTAGAATGGCCAAACTTAGGATGACACCACATAAGAGGATTCCTGCTACATTTGACTCACGTCTTCTGGCACGCAAGGATTGGTGGGACGATCCGAGTTTACCAGAAAATGCATCGCACTATGTCATCAACAGGCTGAGCAAGTGGTTGCAGTCTGAGAAACAAGGTTCCGTCACGCAACAGCTGAACCACCTAATGGAGAATTTACCCGATGAATGGAGTTATTGCATCTTCCGGCTTTGGAAAGAGTCCATAAGAGATCACCAGAAGAGCGAGAGACCGCAAGTGATTTCCAGTTCGTAGATGTGCTTTTATTGGATATGTACGCTCGAGATGCGATACCAGCTGCAAATTGGAGTTCCGACTCTACGGATGAAGAAGACCCAGAAGAGGATCCCGAAGAAGACCCTGAGGAGGATCCTGAAGAATACCCCGAGGAAGATCCAGAGGAAGTTCCCGATGAGAGCTCAAAGGTAGACCTTGCAGAGAATATGAAGGATGTTTTGATGGCAGACATTGAGTCTGATGATGACGTTACTTCGTGAATTGAGTCGCGACCCCTTATTCCTGTTATAGAGATTATTAGAAGTGACGATGAGGAATACCCGTAGGCTTAGTTTATTTTATTATATAACTATTATGTTGAGATTTCCAGTGGATGTTTCCAGTTTTATTTCTTTAAAACCTATTATATATAATGAATATCAGTTATTCTATTGCCTTTACATTTTTATGCGTTGTGACTATTATGTGCGTACTACCGGTATCTTCTTGTTCTTTATTTCTTGCACTGTGTCGACTAATGGGTTTTACAACTCGTTGGCAGACTCATGACTAACCATGGAAACCGAAACACTCAACCCACCCAAGATCAGATTTTGGCTGGATTGTCCATGTTACTTCAAGGCACAACCATTTTACCGCCTAACAATCCTGAGCAAGCTCAAGCTCAAGTTATCAAGCGGTTCAATCATTTCAAGCCGCCCGTCTTTCTTGGTCGTGAGGGACCAGTAGCAATAGAAGAGTGGTTGTTGAACCTAGACAGCATCTTCGACTACATGGCATGCACCGATGCTTAGAAGGTGTCATGTGTCGTGTTCCAGCTCAAGGAGGATGCTAGGACATGGTGGATTGGAGTGTGGAGACTCAAAACCCAAGACGAGAAGGATGCGTTCACTTGGGACCAGTTCAAGGAAATACTTATGGAAAAGTACTACCCGAGGGCGTACAAAACAAAGATGTAAAAGGAATTCCTCGATTTGACCCAAGGAGGGATGTCCGTCACCCACTATGAGCGCAAGTTCAACCACTGTCGTTTTGCTCCTCACAGGGTCGAGACGGATGACATGAAGTCTCAGAAATTCCGAGATGGACTGCGCGACCAGATTCATCACCACTTGGATGGTCATGGGCGTCTGACCTATAATGAAGCAGTTGAAAGGGCCGAGGACATTTATGCCAGTTTGGATGTGGAGAAGGCAAGAGCACCACCAGTTGCAGCAACTAAAAAGCAAAAGTGGCACAATAAAGTGAGTGGTAGTAAGAAGAATGCTAAGACTTGATTTTGGGCGAAACCCAGTCCGATAAACCTACATGTGCTACTTGTGGGAAAGGACATAAGGGTACCTGTATGCTTGGTCAGAATCGGTGCTACTTCTGCCGTGAGGAAGGACACATGGCCTCAACATGTCCGAAGAAATGAAAAGGTCCAGGCAAAAGTGTGCAAGGTCAAGGCTCAAGAGGCAAAGCTCGAGTGTATAGTATGGCCGAGGCCGAGGGAGAGACTGGACCCCAAACCATGTCAGGTATGTTGTCAGTTGCTAATATTCCTGCCTTGGTGTTGTTTGATACAGGTGCATCTCATTCATTCATCTCTAGGAAGCTTTGCACTATGATTGGTTATAGAAGTATTAAAGCTCCTGGGTCTCTGCTAGTTAGCATGCCTACGGGGGGAGTCATGCGTGTAGACTCTATAACTAACAATGTGAAGATAGAGTTTAACGAACATAGCTTCTTAGCCGACTTGCACATAGTTGAACTCAGTGATTTTGATATTATTTTGGGTATGGATTGGTTGGACAAACATAGAGCTGTAGTTGAATGCTCAGAAAGGAGGGTAACCTTATGTCCGTCTGTTGATGTCAAGACCGTATTCGAGGGAGTAAGACACTCTAGTATCCCGAAGGTGATTTCAGCCATGAAAGCCGTGAAGATGTTGAAGAAGCGCAGTTGCCAAGGATTCTTGGTGAATGTGATGGGGAAAACAACTTCAGAGAAGACGGTAGTGATGTTCCTATCGTCAAGGAGTATCCGGATGTTTTTATTGAAGACCTACCGGGAGTCCCATTGAATTGTCAAGTTGAGTTCTCGATCGATCTAGTGCGAAGCGGCACCAATATCGAAAGCCCCTATAGAATGGCGCCCAAGGAATTACAAGAGCTGAAAGTGCAACTTCAGGAACCGCTTGACTGGAATTATCCGGCCAAGTGTTTCGCCATGGGGTACGCCAATACTCTTCATGAATAAAAAGGACGGAAGTTTGAGGATGTGCATAGACTATCGTTAGCTTAATCGACTCACGATAAAGAATAAATACCCACTTCCTAGAATAGAGGACATATTCGATCAATTTGGAGTATTGGGAGTGTTCTCGAAAATAAATTTGAGATCGGATATCACCAACCGAGGATTAAGGATGACGATATCCCAAAGACAACATTTCGAACTCGATATGGACACTATGAGTTTATAGTGATGCCATTTGGGTTGACTAATGCACCGGTATTCATGGACCTCATGAACTGTGTATTTCGTAAGATCCCAAAAATTACAAGAAATTTAAAATTTTAAAGTAACATTTCATTAATAAAACTCCTTTAATAATTCAATCGTTTCATTTGCAAATCCATAATTAATATTCTCCCGAACAATAAACAGCGGAATAAATGTCTAAAATAAAAATCATAAAGATAATCAGTTCTTCACGCGCACCAGTGTGTACTCGTCACGCCTTGGAGCCACTCGTACCTGAAACCACAATTTATTGGGAAAGGGTAAGCACGAAACTTAGTGAATTCAAGCACCATAAGTAACACAGTTATTTCCACACTACCCTAGGCAGGTACTTGCACATAAACAGCATACAAGTGTAGGAACAAGGTATAAACATGCATACCTACACCATCCCACCCAAGGCATACGTTGGTCCACCCGACCATACGATAACCGTGCAAGCATTACCCGGCTCCCCCGGGTTCCTACGTCACCCGCATATACAATCTTCGACCCCATCGACTTACTACGCCATCCGCGTATATAATTCTTAGCCCCATCGAATTCCTACGCCACCCGCATATTCATAATAATATAGGTCCGATTAAACACCCCACTAATTATCCCGACATCACAAACAGATAAAACTACCACACACGACAAATCGTAATGTAAAAATAACCGACATTAGATATAGTGAGAGAACTCACCTCGTAAGCGCGCCCAGTTCACAAATAACAATTTCAAGCTCCCCAACCAAGTCCACTTCCCAACACCTAAACGAACGTTAAAAATATTAACATGAAGCTCGGACCTTAAAACACGACGCACGCTTAAACTATCACTAAAACAACTTTCCGGTCTAACCAAACAGGTCTGTTTGGGACCTGATCTGACCTCCACAAACCCAGAAACTCAATTAAATTATATTACCAGAAAGTGCTCTCAGTTAGGATTCTAAGGACATATTGTACGCCTCCTAATGATTTTTCTACAATTTAATACGGATTTTATAAGAACGGTTCGCAGAACAGTGAAAAACAGTACCTTTTTGTACAAAACGACGATTTGACTCATGCTACGATCCGAACTGGATTTCGCACAAAACATGGAAAAGTTTCTAGACTCAAAAAGGGTACTTCTGGCTCTGATTTCACCCCATTCCGAGCTACGAGCAAGAAGTAATGGTCTATGCAAAAGTAGTGGCAGATTACAACAATTCACATGAAATCATAACACGGTTTTCCGATGCGAGATTTAGCGGCGGTGGTGCCCGATCACCCGCGACGAGAAAACAGAAAAGAATACAAAGGATTAAGGCCTACCTTGCGATGAAACCTTACACCCGCACCAGCTCCTCTCTCTCTCGAAAACTCCGATGAACAATGGTGGTGGCAGTGGTTCCCGACGACAATAGCAACGGCGATGGGGAAGAGAGTCTCGGCTGTGAGTTTAGAGGGGATTAGGGTTTTTAGATTTCTTGGGTGTGCGACGCAAGGATACGTGAAATAAAAATGGAGGGGGGGGGTCGGTTCCCTTCATGGGCCGACCCATGCACACCATTTATCAAAAATATCCATTTAGTCCCTAAGTTTTCAAATACTCTCCTTACCACCTACAATAGATAAAATTTAACACTTTAAGCCACCTAACACGTCTTAAATCACTTTTGGCCTATCCTGTCAATCCCGTTTAACAATATTTAATTAAAAAAAAATATTAATCAACATAAACATAATCTATACCGGGACACGGGCTTTACAACTCCCCCCGCTTGAATTAGACTTCGTCCTTGATGTCTCCGCCCGCGAATAGATATAGGTAGTTCTCTCGCATCTCAACCTCGGGTTCCCAAGTCCATTCGGAACCCTTTCGGTGTTGTCACTGGACTTTCATTAAATCGATCACATTGTTACGCGAGGTCCTCGTCCTCCTGTCCATAATGGCAACCGGATTTTCCACGTAATTAAGCCGCTCGTCGATCTGAATTTCCTCAAGGGGAATCACCGCAGACTCATCCACTATGCACTTCCGAAACTGCGACACGTGGAAAGTGTTGTGGATCAAACTCAGCTCATCCAGTAACTCTAAGCGATAAGCTACCTTTCCCACTCGAGCGATGACCTTGTAGGGTCCAATGTAACGGGGGCCTAAGTTTCCTCATTTACCGAACCTAATCACCCCTTTCCAGGGTGACACCTTCAGCAACACATAATCTCCCACCTGAAACTCCAAATCTGATCGTCTCTTGTCGGCGTAACTCTTTTGCCAACTATGTGCAGTAACTAAACGGTCCTTCACCATCTGTATCATCTCAGTCGTCTTAAGCACAATCTCGGTGCTCCCCAATGCTCGCTGACCAACCTCGCCCCAACAAATGGGCATCCTGCACTTCCTACCATACAACATTTCGTACGGCGGCATGCCGATACTGGAATGAAAGCTATTGTTGTAGGAAAACTCCGCCAAAGGAAGGTACTGATCCCAACTACATCCAAAGTCAATAGCACATGCCCGAAGCATATCCTCAAGGGTCTGAATAGTACGCCCACTCTGCCCATCGGTCTATGGATGAAAAGCTGTGCTAAAATGCAACCGCGTGCCCATGTCCTCTTGAAACCTCTCCCAAAACCAGGAGGTAAAACGGGTGTCCCTATCAGAGACAATCGAAACTGGCACCCGATGCCTGGCTACAATCTCTCGCACGAACATTTCTGCGAGGTTCTCTGCCGAGGAGCTTTCCCTGATGGCCAAAAACTGAGCACTCTTGGTCAGACGATCGACAATCACCCAAATAACATCATTCCCACACGGAGTCCTTGGAAGTTTCGTAATGAAATCCATCGTGATCTGCTCCCATTTCCATACAGGAATCTCTAAAGGCTGCAATTTTCCATGCGGCTGCTGATGCTTAGACTTGACTTTCCGACAAGTCAAGCACACTTCTACACACTTGGCGACATCCCGCTTCATGTTGGGCCACCAATAACTATCTCGCAGGTCGCGGTACATCTTCGTCTCTGGGATGAATAGAAAACTTGGACTTATGCGCCTCATCCAACAATATCTTCCTGTTCCCGCCAGTGCAAAGAACCCAAACACTACCATACCGAGTCAGTAAACCTCGACTATCACGGACAAAATTCGGAAGTTCACCCGAAACTCTCTCCCGCCTGGAATTCTTGTCCAGAACTTCCACTTCTTGAGCACTACCTATCGACTCAAGGAGAGGTGTAACTACTGTTAACCGCTGACACAAACCCCACAATGGTTCACCAATCGGATGTCGGCTACGGGCGTTCGCAACAACATTTGCTTTTCCCGGGTGGTAAAGTATCCCACAATCGTAATCCTTGACTACGTCAAACCACCTCCTCTGACGCATATAGAGGTTTTGCTGGTCCATCAAGTATTTGAGGCTTTTATGGTCAATGTATATCGTACACTTGACGCCATACAAGTAATGTCTCCAAATCTTGAGGGCAAACACCACTGCTGCCAACTCTAGGTCATGATTTGGGTAGTTCGCCTCATGAAGCTTCAACTGTCTCGAAGCGTAAGCTATGACCTTACCGCACTGCATGAGAACGGCGCCCAAACCCTGGTGAGAAGCATCACAATACACTACTAGATCTTCTATACCCTCGGGTAAAGTCAACACTGGAGCCTCGCATAAACGTCTGCGTAACTCCACAAAAGCCCTCTGCTGATCCTCACCCCAACTAAAAGCCGCAGATTTCTTCGTCAATCGGGTTAAAAGTAAAGCAATCTTGGAGAAGTCCTCAATAAATCTTCGGTAGTACCCTACTAATCCTAGAAAACTCCGTATTTCAGTGGGAGTCTTCGGCCCTTCCCACCGCATCACTGCAGTAATCTTGGCTGGATCGACCATAATACCATTTTGGTTCACGACATGTCCTAGGAATTGGACCTCCCGTAACCAGAACTCACATTTGGAGAACTTAGCATAAAGTTTCTCTCGTCTCAAAACTTTCAAAACTTCACATAAATGCATCTCGTGCTCTTCCTTTGACTTTGATACACAAGAATATCATCGATGAACATAATCACCGACCGATCTAGCATTAGCCTGCACACCCTATTCATAAGGTCCATGAACGCTGCTGGTGCATTGGTGAGCCCAAAAGGCATCACCACAAACTCATAATGGCCGTAATGTGTGCGAAAGGCCGTCTTCCCCATATACTCATTCCTCACCCGCAGCTGATGATACCCCGATCTCAAATCAATCTTAGGTAACCACGAGGCTCCCTGTAGCTGGTCGAACAAGTCATCGATTCTTGGCAGAGGATATCTATTCTTCACCGTAAGCTTATTCAATTCACGGTAGTCTATACACATCCGTTGGGACCCGTCCTTATTTTCCACAAACAGAATCGGGGCTCCCCACGGTGAACAACTCGGCTTGCTGAACTCCTTCTCGAGAAGTTCTTGCAACTGAGTGTACAACTCTTTCATTTCTGGTGGAGCCAGGCGATAAGGTGCCTTGGCCCCCGGAGCAAAGACCGGAATCAAGTCAATGCGGAACTCCACTGCCGCCGAGGTATCCCCAGAAATCGTTGGGAAATACATCGGCAAACTCTCGCACAACCGGCACATCCCCACAATCTTCTTCTCTTCATCACTGCGCGTATCTATCACATATGCTAAATACCTCCGCCACCGTGGCCGTAAGTACCTCTACGCTCTCGTAGCCGAACATATTGCCGAGGCCCGCCTAGGCAAGTCTCCCTAAACTGCCAGCTTCTCCCCACTTGGGGTTCGAACTCGCACTTGTTTGCGACGACAAACAATCTCAGCATCAAAAGCATCCAACCAATCCGTGCCCACAATCACGCACAACTAACGCATAGAAATTGGAATCAAATCTATAGGAAACCTCACCACAGAGATTTCCAAAGTGCATCCTCGATACACGTCCGTAACCATCAAGGTCCTGTCATCAGCAACGTCAACCACTAGTGGATAACCTAACCTACCTGCGACTCGGCCCAAACACTCGCTAAAAGTGCGAGATACGGATGAATGAGTAGCCCCGCTATCAAACGTCACTACAGCAGGCACCGAGTTAACTAAGAATTTACCTGATCATACCGTTTAAACAAAACAATTACATACGATAATCAAATAGTCAAAAAAAGGAACAAGTGATGAAATATACCTGTCACCACTTCAGGCCTAGCCTGTGCCTCCTCCACTTTCAGCTGGTGCACCCTACCTCGAGCCACCTCGGGTCTAGCCTGACCCACGCTGCCATCAGTAATAAGCAAGGAGGAAGCTGCAGGGGCTCTTTGTGCCCCACACCCGCCAGCAACCCTCGGATTCGGGCAATTTGCCTTCACGTGGCCCGTCTGCTTGCAGTTAAAGCAGAATGGCGACTTACAATCCCGACTGATATGACCGGACTTCCCACACTTATAACATCCATCCGTCCACTTCCCACCGGCACCCCTGGGTTTGAACCCACCATTCTTCAAACTCTCGTGCGAATCTGTGAACTTCGATTTCATTGGCACAACAGAGATTGGCGTCACCGCCTGTGCTGCCTTTCTCTTCTTTGCTTGGGTCTCCAACTCCAGTTCCCTCCTTAGGGTCGCGTCCATCATCGCTGATAAAGAAGCATACTATGCCGTGCTCACGAATTCCCTAATCTCGGTACGCAACATGTCCTTGTACCGAGATATCTTCATATCCTCTGAGGCAGCATACTGGGGACAAAATAATGCCATCTCGGTGAACTTCTTGTTCATCTCCTTCACCGTCTCTGTTGTTTGCGTGAGCTCTAAAAACTCCTTAGCTATCCGCTCCATCTCTAGTGGAGGCACGTACTCGGCACGAAAGCGAGTTACGAACTCCTCCCAAGTCGAGTAGTGCGCTCGGCAAGTGTCAATGCCGTGGCACATCGCCCTTCGTCCGCCGCGAAGTAAGTTCACCGCAGCGGACCTTCGATTATCCGGCAGCCACCGGTCGAAAAGAACACTCCATGTCGATATCCAAAGCATAATGATGATCGGATTCGGTCTCCCTTGAACTCAAATGGAGAACAGCAGAGAGATCCCGACATCGAACTCTTGAGTACGGGCCGCCCCCGCCAGTGGTGGAATTGCCGCGATTCGCTCCTCCATCGTAACCACCACCTCATCTCGGATGGCAATGATGATCTCGGGATCGCCTCCTCGATCGCGTGCGCTACCTTAGTAGCAATCATCTCTCGAATCTGATGCTCTGATCCCCGCCTCACCGCGGCTCGGTCGTGTTGTTTCTTCTAGTGACGGCCATTCTAGGAAAAGGAATTTACAACGAGTTATTAGTACATAATAACTTATACTAACAACACTCACGCTCAACTCCTTGGATTTCTCGCGACTTTCCCGACTCGAGCATTGATCTCGTGCTTCCTGTAGTAGGAGCTCTACTACTACCATCCACACCTATCATCGCCCACTCCGAGTCCCATCCCGAGGGGTCCAAGTAGTTTCTCGCCAAAACTATACACATATGCCCGCACCGGCATATGTACTCACTCTTCCTAGCTCTCTAGGAATTCCATCCCAACCACCACCCTTTCTACTACTGAATCCCTACTAATCATAACGAGTGGCCTCGCGAATACCCGGTCATATACAGTGCGAAACAAATAGACATTCGAATACAAGATTCTATCCTAGAACGGTTGGACTGCATAAGAGCCGCGCAATATAATTAACTCAAATATTCTAAGGCTATAAATCTCTTACTGCATGCATCCTAGAGGGCATCCACTTAGTAACCTATCATAATTAGCATAAACCCCTATTAGTAAGCAGTACAACATACAACAAGGTATCAACAACAAGCAATCTAGCATGCATACTCTACAATCTAGTACGCGATGAAACACTAAGCACTGTACCTTTCCCTTTGGCTCTCGCTGACTGTACACACTGCGCCCTCGATCACCGTTTCTCAAACGGGTTTTTTTCCCTTTTTTTTCTAAAAGGTGTTAATAAAAGATTTAAAATTTTTCCCAGCCGCAACTTGAGATCAAACACATCTAGATGCGTCTGATTCACTCAAGCTATGCTCCGATACCAAGTTGTAACATCCCAAAAATTACAAGGAATTTAAAATTCATTAATAAAACTCCTTTAATAATTCAATCGTTTCATTTGCAAACCCATAATTAATATTCTCCCGAACAATAAACATCGGAATAAATGTCTAAAATAAAAATCATAAAGATAATCAGTTCTTCACGCGCACCAGTGTGTACTCGTCACGCCTTGGAGCCACTCGTACCTGAAACCACAATTTATTGGGAAAGGATAAGCACGAAACTTAGTGAATTCAAGCACCATAAGTAACACAGTTATTTCCACACTACCCTAGGCAGGTAATTGCACATAAACAGCATACAAGTGTACGAACAAGGCATAAACATGCATACCTACACCATCCCACCCAAGGCATACGTTGGTCCACCCGACCATACAATAACCATGCAAGCATTACCCGACTCCCCCGGGTTCCTACGCTACCCGCGTATACAATCTTCGACCCCATCGTACGCCACCCGCGTATATAATTCTCGGCCCCACCGAATTCCTATGCCACCCGCGTATTCATAATAATATAGGTCCGACTAAACACCCCACTAATTGGCCCGGCATCACAAACAGATAAAACTACAACACACGTACAAATCATAATGTAAAAATAACCGACATTAGATATAGTAAGAGAACTCATCTCGTAAGCGCGCCCAGTTCATAAATAACAATTTCAAGCTCCCCAACCAATATCACTTCCCAACACCTAAACGAACATTAAAACATATTAACATGAAGCTCGAACCTTAAAACACGACGCACGCTTAAACTATCACTAAAACAACTTTCCGGTCTAACCAAACAGGTCTCTTTGGGACCTGATCCGACCTCCATAAACCCAGAAACTCAATTAAATTACATAACCAGAAAGTGCCAACAAGTCAAGATTGAGAATCAGAGACCAGTTGGGCTGTTGATGCCGCTTCCTATTCCCGAGTAGAAGTGGGAAGATATTTCTTTGGATTTTATCACCACGATGCCAAGAACGAAAATCGAAATGAATATGATTTGGGTGATTGTCGATCGACTAACTAAATCATCTCATTTTCTTGGTATTAAGGATACTTGGGGACCGGAGAGGCTGGCTCGGACATTTATAGCAGAGATAGTACAACTGCACGGTACGCCTAAGACTATTGTCTCCGATCGGGGTGTCCGTTTCGTGTCGCACTTTTGGCAATCAGTACATCAGGCTATGGGTACTGAATTGAGGTTGAGTACATCTTTCCGCAGTCAAAAGGTCAGACGGAGTGGACGATTCAGACGTTGGAAGATATGTTGCGGGCGTGTGTTCTAGACTGGAGTAGTGATTGGGAGTTGCATCTACCGTCGATCGAATTTACTTACAAGAATAGTTAGCACGCATCGATCAAGATGTCATCATACGAAGCATTATATGGTAGGCGGTGTAGATCCCCACTCTGTTGGGATGAGGCCTCAGAGCTAGTTAGAACGGAGCCAGATATGTTGATGGAAACCAGATAGAATATTTCTATCATTCGGGACAGACTGTTGATTGCTCAGAGTCGACAAAAATCCTTTGCTGATATTCATCATCGACCCTTGGAGTTTGAAGTGCGAGATCATGTTTTACTCAATGTATCACCGACGTATAGGTTTACCGTTACGGGAAGAAAGGGAAGCTTAGCCCGAGGTACATTGCACTACAAAAAATTACACTTTAGACGACGACTAGCCGGAGAACGGCCGATGGCCGGCGGAAGTCGTCGGCTAAAGTCAGCAAGTTTAGCCGTCGGCTAACCTGTTGTCGGCTAAAGTAGTTTAGCCGACGACTTTACTATTGGTCGTCGGCTAAAGTTAAGTTAGTCGTCAGCTAAAGTTTTGTAGTTTATCCAACGACTAATATACTTTAGCCGACGGCTAGTATACTTTAGTCGACGACCTGCCGTCGGATAAAGTCTTACATGTTTTTTTGTGCAGAATATATCACCATCTAACACTTGAAGAGACCATTTACAATACATTCGGAAATTACAGAACAAGAAAACGAAAAACAATAATTTTTTCTAGTTTGATCATTCAAGAAATCATATTGAAGGTATGTTTATTGAATTTTAATATCAGTTATAATTATATTACGCATATAATATATCTATTTGGATGATTATGAAAATGTTTTAGAATTATTAGTTCGTTTTCTAGAATATTTCTTGGTGTGTGTGTGTATATATATATATATATATATGGATTTGACATCTTGAATTCGAGCTATATATATGATGATTTTAGTCGTAATTTTTGTATGTTCTTGATAAATACGATGTGTAATATTGTTGTTATTTTAGTACCTGGCCCCGGGTATCCAGGAAAGTGTATTGATGTTTATTTGAGAGCTTTGATAGAGGAGCTGAAGTTGTTGTGGGAGCAAGGTCATCCGACGATTTACGCTTACTCACATGAGATGTTCTACTTACGTGCTATGTGTACCGGTACCATCAGTGATATTCCTGCGTACGGGATGCTGTCCGGATCTGTTATTAGTGGATATAGAGGATGTCCGGTGTGCTTGAATGCTGATTGCGCAAGGTATAATTGTCGGGAGGTTATCAGAATGCGTCACCGTATATGGCTTGAGAGGACGCATGTCTGGTGCACGGATGCTGCAGCATTTGATGGGACTGAAGAGGTTGGTGATCCACCACGGGAGTGGACTAGTGAGGAAATTTTGGCCGTGTTGAATGAGTATGATTTTGGGCAGTTGAGCAACCATCCTGATATAGTAGCGGCAACTCCTGAAAGACCTGACAGGTGTAAGTATTGGTCCCACAAAAGTATTTTTTGGGATCTACCTTATGGGAGTAAGTTGTCGATTAGGAACTACGTAGATGTGATGCACATCGAAAAAAATGTTTGTGAAAGTATTGTTGGTACAGTGTTATGTTGGGAAGGGAAAACTAAAGACGGCCCTAAGGCACGCATTGGTTTAAAAGAAATGAACATTAGAAAACATTTATGGTTGAAGGAATGGAAGGGGAAACACAAAATGCCGAAAGCTGCTTACACCGTCACCCCTGAGCAAAAGGCTGAGATTTTTTCGTGGATGAAAGCTGCAAGGTATCCCACCGGATATGCTGGAAATATAGGGAGGTGTGTTAACTTCAAGGAGAACAAGTTAACTGGACTGAAGAGCCATGATTATCATATCCTCTTACAACGTTTGTTTCCTGTGTTTATTCGACCATACTTGTCCAAACAGGTGGTCGAGCCTTGTGTATCGTTATCCAGGTTCTTTTAAAAGTTATGCACTAGGGAAGTAAGGAAGTCAGATCTCTGGGTCATGCAAAAGGAGATCATTTATATCTTATGTAAATTTGAGAGGATCTTCCCACCGAATTTTTTTGATCTCATGCCTCACCTCATGATCCATCTCCCTCGCCAACTTTTACTAACAGGCCCGGTCCACTACACATGGATGTTTCCAATAGAAAGGCAACTTGGTGAGTACAAGGACTCTGTGACTAATAAGTGTCCACCAGAAGGATGTATAGCCGAAGCATATCTTGCATGGGAGTGTGTAACATATACCAAGTTCTATTTAGGCGCGGTGGATCCCACATCCGAGCCTATGTCAACAATTCCAGTGCAATTTAATCTCTCCATCATCACCAGCGAGGTTGAAGCTCAAGGAAGATTACCTGACAGTCATTTACAACCTTACGAACTACGAATTGCACATTGGTAGATATTACTTAACTGTCCAGAAGTTCAATATTGGAAAGACATTCACCTTTCATGTGATGCTGTGAATGGAGACATTAGATTCCACAATGAAACATTTGCTGATTATTTTGGACAATGGGTAAGTGTTTAATTACTGTTTACTTAATTTGCTTACATAATTTACTTAATTACGACATTCACCTAAATTAATATCCAGATGACGCACATACAAAGTGATGGCCACCCGATGTGGTCACGTGATTTGATGCTTCTTTCGATGAAGCCTGTTACATCTAGAGTTTATTCAATGGCGAAGGTAAATGGTGTGACATTTGTATGTATCGACAGAGATCAAAGAAGGAGGTGTCAAAATTCTGGGTTTATGATTGACGGTGGATATTACGGTGTTCTTCTCGAAGTAGTGGAACTAATTTATGGAGAGGGCCTGACAGTTTACTTGTTCAAGTGTAGGTGGTTTGATACAAATCCTCAAATCGAAAGGGAGGATAATTATGGACTATTATCTGTTGATACTTCTATAAGTTGGTATGAAGGTGATCCTTTTGTTTTTGCAACATCTGCTAATCCAGTTTACTACCTCGATGACTTGGTAAAAAAAGGAGCATGGAAGATCGTAAATCATGTGGCTATGAGAAATATATATAGTGCGGCTACACTTGGACAAGAAGTCGATAAGGATGATAATGAGGCATACCAAGAGCCGGATACAACTAATATTCCACCATCCTCCACAATACTACTGAATACTGTTGTAGAAGGTCGAGTGGTTCGGCTACATGGTGAAGAATGTGGGTTCATAGATGTAGGTACAAATGAATTACGTGCAGACTCTGATGAAGATGATGAGGATGAGTTCAGACATATGCTACCAGTTATCTACTCCGATACAAAGACAGACTCAAGTAGTGATTCTGACTACGAACCTTAGAAGAACATATCATTTGTAAAAGTTCCTTAAATATTCATTGTTGTGTGCCGCTCGAACGAAACGAAAAAGTGATATTATTACCTAATTTTGTTTATTTTGTTATATATTCAATGTTCCATTTATAATAATAAAACAAGCATAAATATATAAACTATTAATATTATATAAAAAACAAGTATAAATTATAAAATATTATTATATAAAAAGTGTATAAATTAATATACAGATGTATAATTATATTGTCTAAATATTTATAAGATATATTTATAATTAAATTCAAATATATATAAAATATTATTATATAAAAACATGTCTAAATATATAAAATATTATGACATAAAAACTATATAAATATATAGTAATATTATATATATATACATATATTTATAATTAAATTCAAATATGTAAAATATCATATTATATAAAAGACATATATAAAACTGGCCACTGGGTTAAAATGTTTGAATGATAAACATGACCCACTGGCAAAATGCCATATCAATTACATAATTGGCCCGGGTTCGAGCCCCGGTAGCCACTGGGTCATGTTTTTTTTTGGGGGGGGGGGGGGATTAAGAATAGCCGACGACCAAAGCCGTCGGCTAAAGTGTTTGGAATTTAGCCGACGACAGTCGTCGGCTAAACTATTGATATTTTTAATATTTATTAAATATATTTGTAATTAAATTTAAATATGTAGATTTTTTTCGGGATTTAGTTTAGCCGATGGCGGTCGTCGGCTAAAATGACACGGGCTGTGTCAGTTGACACGACCCGTGTCGTTGTGTTCTACATTCCCAAAATGTTTCTGGCAAGCTAACCCGACTGTGTCGATCGACACAGTCGAGTCGGGTATTTTGGCCGACGACCGCCGTCGGCTAAAGTATTGATATTTTTAATTTTTATTAAATATATTTATATTCACAACTAGTCATGTTGGTCAGACCAAGTACTCAACAGTTTTGAAATGCGACTCAACAGTTTAGCCGACGACGGAAGGTGAGAAGGTTGGGGACCATGTCCTCAAAATGATATCTATGATCGAGAGATTGGAGGCTCTTGGATGGATACTTCTCTTCAGACCGACCTTATCCTACAGTCTCACCCTGATTTCTTCTCACAGTTTGTTATGAATATCAATTGCAATGAGATTGCCTGCAACTTAGCAGGGTTGATGAACAAACCGATGACCGCTTAGTCTCAGATGAAGACACCGTGGATGAAGGAGTCTACCCTTGTGATTTCTTCTGGATCTCGGAGGTCTAAGAATAAGAATAAAAAGACCAAGAAGAAGACGAGACCACAAGTAAAGGACCTTAAAGGTAAGGGCAAGGCCCCGATGGTTCCCAAGAGCAAGAAGAAGAAGGACGGATGTCTTAAATGCGGTGAGCTGAACCACTGGGCTAGAGACTGTCCAATTCTTCATGGCACTTCAGGTACAAAACTTTTAGTTTTGGAAACAAATTGTTCTGCTACTGTATTTTCTACTTCTTGGATACAGGATTCAGGTGATAGTTCTCATATTTGTACCATGAATCAGGATCTGGAACAAAGTAGGAAGCTTGAGCTTGGGAAGTGCTGATTACTGTCGAAAGCGGGCATAATGTCAAAGCAACTGACATAGGATCACTTCTTTTGGATTTGGAATCCGGCTTTGTTTTGACTTTAGAAGATGTACTTGTTTTGCCCAAGGGGCATAAAAACATTGTATCCATTCCGGTCATGGATCGGAAAGGCGATTCATTTTTCATTGGTGATGGTTGCTGCAAAATTTATTTTAGAAATAAACAAGTTGGCACTGCTATATTGTTAAATGGACTGTATCATCTAAACCTTAGTAACAAAGTCGTTGTGAATACTATGACTAGGAAGAGTAGTCAAGTTTTGAAATGGCAAAGTAGTCAAGTAGTCATGTATATTCATCCTTAGTAACAAAGTACGCGACAGTTTAGCCGACGACGGCCGTTGTCGTCGGCTAAAGTGACCTTATATGTAAAAAAAAATGCGACTCTCCATCCATTTTTTCCTTTTTTCCCTAGAACATCCGCCGCGCCCCCAATTTTTTTTCATTTCTTCCCCAGCTCGAACCCTTCCGACCGCCTCCCTCGTCCGACCATCCCTCATCCGACCGTCCTGTCCGTCTGCCTCCCTCGTCCGACCGTCCCGTCCGTCCACCTCCATCGTCCGACCGTCCGCCGCCAGCTCGTCCTTCGCCGCCTTCCGTCGTCTTTCGTAGGTATTTTGATTTCTGTTTTTTTTTTCATTTTTTCAGTTTTGATTTTCTTTTTTTTTTCTCGGATGTTTTATTTGGTGGTTTTGGTTATCGGGGCTGGTATTGCTTATGTTGTTAACGTCTGGGATAAATGATTCAAGTAGTTACTATAATCAGTTGTCATTTTTTTCTTCGGTTATCCATGTATTCAAATATATTAAATTATTGATGCGTTCTTTATTCCCTGAGGTTATGCTTGAAATGATACTCATTTTGGAATGAGTAGTTATCACTGTTTTTGGTTCAGTGAAAGTTGCATTTGTTCGATGGAGCATTAGTTATCGATTAGTTATCGCTGTTTGTTAATGCTTCTTGATGATGACAACCGATTGATTTTTTCAAGAGGCAAGATCTTGTTATAATTTCGTTACCTGTGAATTTTCAAAAATAATTGCTCATTAGTACTTATTAATTCAAAATGATCTTTAGGGTTTATGATGTTTTATGATGTAAAAATAATTGATTTATGTTTTCGAATTTGTACAGGTTAAATGGATAAAATTAAGAGACTAGCGTGTGGTAAGAAAAAATCGAAGACTCCGGAGTCGGGAGATAGTTTTGAAGCTTCCAACCGTGCGGATCCTGTCGGTAAATATTTGGATCAGAGTAACGCTCGCATACGTGGACTAGTAGAGAATAGTGGACTGAAGTTTAAGGATGGGAACTTGTATCCGGCGGATGACACACATACTATTGCGAGGCGCTTATCGTATTAGACTCCCAGATCGCGGATGACCCCCACTATTGTCGAGACGACTCAGCCTTGTATGCCTCCTATACACCGCATTCCCACCCCTCCTACTACATCTGGGAGCGGCCGATCTACACCGAGCACGTCATCCGAAGTGCCTTCCGGTCCGCCGTCGACTTTATTTATGCCCCTTTTGGTACCATCAATTCCAGTGGTCGATGAGGAAGGAATCTGTCGGCCATATAACTTGGTAGAGGCGTATGTGTTCCAGGCGTGGCCTGAGAAAATGATTTGGCGGACATGTCAGATATCTAAGATGAAGTTGTATGCGTCGCTTGCACAGCTTGAGAATGAGGAGGGTTGTACCGAAGACAAACCAAAAAAGAGGAAGAAGACTTGTGGCCCATCGAAGGGTCTAGCACTTGACACATATGTTTCAAAAAATGGCCGTCACAAGATAACAGTTGATGAAAAGTATCGACGACCCATTTTGGCTTCGGATGCTTGTACGGCATATTCTCGTAATGTTGGGTTTGTCATACGCGATAGAGTTCCGGTATTGTGGGCTGAGTGGAAGCATGTGCCACAAAGTGTGAAGGATGCATTGAACAATGCTATGTCGGTAAGTTTATCTCAATTCCGAAAGCTACTTTGTGTATTAAAATTCAGAAAAAATTTAGTAATATATATTATATGCTAATTGTAGGTTTGGTTTGAGGTTCCTTATTTCCTACTACATACTTGGTGTGATGAGGTGCAAACAACCAAGTAAGTAATTTTCACAATACGTAGTTGAGTAATTACTCGAGAAATTTTTACATTATTTTTCTTATTGTTAAAAATATGTATTTGTCAAATGTTTTAATAATTTATTTATTAATACAAAACAATTTGTAATTTAAAATTCACAACTTGTATAACTGGAAGGTAATTTGATTAATAAATTTAAACATGGTAAACATTCTAATTTACTTGTAATTATGAGTATTATAACATACACTTTTAGAATATACATAAAACATTATAATATTAATTATACATGATAACAACTGCATAATAACAACTCTATACACACAACAGATTATTTATGAATAACATAATAAACAAATAACATTATGAATTAGAATAATACAATAACACAAACCACAATAAATAAATACATAAAATTTACAAAATACTTTACAAATATATTTGACTAATGTTTGATTATTATTTATAAATGTTTGTTATAGGTACAAATCTTGGAAAAATGAGCTACATATGTTTTGGTCAGCTTGGGATAATTCCCGCGAGGCTACTCCCGAGGAGTTCAAGTATCGGGAGTACGAGTGGAGGTGGCTATGCGCACATTTTAGCGACCCGGACTATATTGTATGTAATCGAGCTCTAAATATTGTCGTAATGCTATTGTTGCTTAAAGATATGCAACATATATGAAACTTACTTGTGGTAATTTTTCTCCTTGTTAAATGAAAATTACATGTTTCTAAGTGTAGGCGAGCAGTTCAACCAACACTGTTAACCGTAAGGGTTTGACGGAACACCACAGCTTAGGTTCGCGGTCGTTAGCGAGAGTTTCGCACGAGGCCACTTCTGATGAAAATGTGGCGAATGCCTTTGTCTACGTAACTCAGAAGGCATATCCTAACTATCCGGATAGACTTGTAAGTTGTAAATGTATCTTATCCATTTTAATATTGCTATCAGTCTTTACTTATGAACTTTATAAATATTCGGTTACTTTTTCCGTTCCCACTTAATTAGGAGAGAGTGACTGAAGAGTCTGAGAGGATGTTGATAAAGATGGTGAGGGAGGAGCATCCAGAGTTGGACGAGACTGGTCTCGAGTTAGCACGCCGAGAGATCGATCAGGCCGATCCCTACATTAGGGCAAGGGTGTAGGCTAACATTTACTCTCCTAAAGGGAGTCATCACCAGATGCCGATGATGGGAGCTGAAGGCACCGGATTATTGAAGAATACTACAGGGTTTCAACGCAATCAAAGGGGCGACACTCAAAAGGCCTATTTCGAGGAGCAATTGAGGATCGAGAGGGAGCTCCAAGCTGAGGAGCAAAGGAAGTCTCAAGACGAGTTCCAGAAATTCCAAGAGGAACAAAGGAAGGTTCAACAAGAGATGTTAGCTCAGCAGCAGGCCATGATACAGTATATGATGTCATTGAGTCAGACCGTGTGTCAATCGGGAATTTCGGTACCACCACCACCTCAATTCTTCAATTCACAAACACCTCCTTCTTCTTCACAGCCTTGGGACAACGACATGTAAGACGGTAGTAATCCTTCTTCTATCTTTAAGAATTTGACGGATCTTTGAGGATTTTAGTTGTCATTGTAGTAGTTCTTTTGCTAAATATTTTTTATTTAGACTCGTGTTCGTTAACGTTGGTGTTTATAGTGATTTTGTTGATGTTGCGAGCTACATGACATGTTGATATGGTTTGTATTTAAATTATGCTTTTCGTAATTGATTTATTTTGATTGTGATGTTTGGTGGTGTATTGTACATTTGGAATAACAGGTTATCTGAACAGGTTTGGTGATTTCGAAATCTGCTTTTTTCACTGGACTTTAGCCGACGGCATTTGCAAAGACTATCGGCTAAAGTATTTATTTCAAAAAAAATAAAAAACACTTTAGCCGACGACTATGTAGTCGTCGGCTAAAACTGTAGCACTTTAGCCGACGGCTACATAGTCGTCGGCTAAAACTGGAACTATTTTAGCCGACCACTTTGTAATCGTCGGCTAAACTCGAACTTTAGCCGACGACCTTCCTTATTTGCCGTCGGCTAAACTTTAGCCGACCGACCTCGGCCGACCGACTTTTAGCCGACAACTTGCCACCTTAGCTGATGATTTCCGACTTTAGCCGACGACTTTTTGTCGTCGGCTAAAGTATAAACATTGGTAGTGTTGGGCCATTCGAGATTTTAGACACAGTCGGTGAGCTGGCTTATCGGTTGGCGTTACATGCAGCCCTTAGCCATGTTCACAGTGTGTTTCACATTTCTCAGTTTAGAAAGTACATCCCGGACCTGAGCCATATCATTGGTTATGGGGATATTGAGGTAGCGAACGATGTCACTTTTGAAGAAATGCCGGTGAAAATCCTTGAGCATCATGAGAAACAACTTTGAAATAAAACCATTCCGTTAGTTAAAGTTCAGTGGTCGAGGCATGGAGTTGAGGAGCCGACTTGGGAAACTGAGGATAGCATGCGCGCTAAATATTCGGAATTATTTACTTCTTAAGTTTCGGGACGAAATTTATTTTTAGAGGGGGAGAATGTAATATTCGTACTTTTCTATTTTTAGTAATTTCCATTTTGGTGTATTTTTCATTTTCAGCGACTCGCTTGTAACCGTTTTGACATTTTGAGAATGTTTAATTCTGCATATTTTGGCATCCGAGCATGTTTCGGAATTACTTTACTCGATATTGTGTTTATTGGGAAATTTCCATTTGTCGGCTCGTTTGGTGGAATTTTTCTGAGAAACTGTCATTTCGAGCTTTGTGCAAGTTTGTTTAATGTTGTTAGACATGTTGTGAGCTTCGGCATAGTTGTTCGTTTCCGTATCGTGCTTTTAGGTTGTTTTGGGTCATTTTGTAATTTCCTAAAAGTTTTGGGCAATTACTTTCATTGTCGTATTTCGAACCTTTGGTTAGATGGAATTATGTTTTATTTTAGCACTTAAGTTCGTCGCTTCGAACTCTTTGTATTAGTGTCTGCACAATTTGTTAATCGTCGCGTTTGGTTTTCGTATCGCTTCTACACAACTGATGGACAACTGTGATTCTGACCTGGGGAACTCTTACGTACGTTAACTGGTCTTCCTAAAGTATGTTATGTAATCTTCCTAATGTACGTTAGTCCTCTTTCATAATGTACGTTAGGGTCTTCAGGGAACCGGGCAGAAAGCTCTGTCGTTCCCTTACGTACGTAATGAAGGACGTTAAGGATATAACGTACGCTATCGTTTCTTGGCTTATGTATGTTATCGGACGCGGGTTTAAATACCCATAACTGACCGAAATTCGTCGATTTTTCTCCCTTATTTCTCTTCTCTGCGACTTGGGTGATTCATAGGCGATTTTGGAGCGATTTTGTGTCTTCAATCATCTAACTATCATCTTCTTTGGAGTTTTGGCATAGATAAACATCACCAATCAGTCTTCTTCGTCTTTGAATCGAGGCAATCTTCCAGAACCCCAAATTTTCCAGGATTTGGGGGGTTTCTTTGTAATTTCTCCAATTTGATTGTAGCTATGGTGGAACTGTGTTGAGTATGAATTATCTACTCCCGATACATGTTTTTCCTACGAATTATTAGTGTAATCTTGGAGATGCTGAGAATCGAGAGGGTTTTGGCTGCGATCCGCCCTCGTTGAAGATATTGTTAGATTACATGTATCGTAGTTAGGGTTTTCGGATGCATTTCAATGTTAAATTCCAGTCGTGTTGTTGTTGAATGTCGTTTTACGAATCATCTAGGTTCGAAGTTTTCGAGTTCCTTAAACGGTGGTCGTTTACCGTTTTAAAACAATCCATCATGTCTCAAAGGCAAGTAATTCATACGAACTTACAATCTTAAATGTGCAAAGTGATGTATTTGAGTGTTAGAGTGTTTATGTTCACTCTGGGAGGGTCCGATGAGGCCTCGGAGGGATCCACGCATGATTGGGTCCACGAACTTCTGGGTTAACCACTATGGGAGGGTCTATCGGAGCCTCGGAGGGATTCGCGCATTGTTTTCGAAACTATTGATGCATATGCTTTGATATTGTAAGATGTAAAAATTCATTTGTGTTGCTTATACTAACTATTGCACGGCTAACCCCATTTTGGGAGAAATACATTTCATGTATTTCAGGTACGAAGAATGCGATTAGAAGAGTGTGCCGGGGCAGTACAATGATGAAGGCCAGGCGTGATACTGTGATGTTGCCGTCGTGTTTATTTGCTTTGAGTCTAGTTGTTGAGATTTTTGGTTTTGTCACAAATTATTAGTTGGTACTCGAGTACTATAGGAGAGTTTTTTTTCTGTCGTTAGTTATATTAAACTTGTTGATTATTATGGTTTAAATGTCGTCGTGAGAATTTCATCGGTTAATCCGATAAATGATTGATTGTTTGATGTTCTTTATTATGGTTTTCGTGCAAAAATTAGCCTTGTGAGTTCCATATGGGATTCACGGCGTTGTGACATACCCTGAATATCTTGGGGGTGTTACACACTCATCGCCACAAACTATGGTATCTAATATCCATACTCTCTAGATGTCGCTCTAAGACCATATGAGATAGTGGCTTGGTGGATCAACAATGTTATTTGTTGTGTCTACTCTCTACAGTATAATATTCCCTATCCGAACCATTTCTCTTACAATATAATATTTTTCTCTCAATATGTTTGGTATTTTGTTGAGCCTTAAGCTCCTTAACATGTGCAACAGCTCCGTTGTTGTCGCAAAATAGCGTTACGGGTTTCTCTGCGCCAGGAACCACTAGAAGTTCCTCAGTGAACTTATTTATCCAAAAAGCTTGTTTAGCAGCCTCTGTGGCTGCCTGATATTCGGCTTGACATGTAGAGATTGCAGTACGCTTTGTTTGGCACTTCTCCAAGATACTGCTCCACCATTCAGAGTAAAAATATACCCTGAAGTTGACATCTTCGCATCCATGTCTCCCAAAGAATCTGAATCTGTATAACCATCTGCTTTTAGTTATCCACCACCGTACGTAAGAACCAAGTCTTTTGTCATCTTCAGGTACTTAAGAATGTTCTTTATAGCAGTCAAATATTCATGCCCTGGATTTGACTGAAATTGACTTACTATGCTCACTGCATAGGCAATGTCTGGTCTGGTACAAATCATATCGTACATGAGGCTTCCCACTACCGAAGCATAGGGCACCTTACTCATTTCCTTTCAGTATTCCTCACATTGAGGACACATTTATAAGGAAATTTTTATATCATGTCGCATTGGTAGGAACCCTCTCTTAGAATCTTCATCCTAAATCGCTTCATGACCTTTTCTATATAGAGGGCTTGAAAAAGACCTAACATTCTTTTCGCTATATCCCAGTAGAGACGAATACCCAGAATATGGGTAGCTTTCCCCAAGTCTTTAATTGAGAACTCTTTAGAAAGCCAAGCTTTCACAGAACTGAGTATTCCTACGTCGTTTTCTATAAGAAGAATGTCATCCACATATAGTATTAATACAAGGCTCCTCTTCATTTTGGACAAACTTAAACTCTTTGACTGTCTCGTTAAAATGGAGATTCCAACTTCGCGAAGCTTGATTAAAACAATAAATGGCATACTGAAGTGTGCATACTTTATGAATATCGGTTTCAAATATGAATCCCTTAGGTTGTTCCATGTAAATTTCCTCCTCGAGGAATCCATATAGGAATGCAGTTTTCACATCCATTTGCCATATTTCATAATCTAAATGGGCTACTATGGCAAGCATCATGCAAATAGACTTAGTCATGGCTACAGGCAAAAATGTCTCGAATTAATCGATTGCCTCTCTTTGGGAATAACCCTTTTTCACAAGCCTGGCGTTACAGGTATCAACCTTGCCATCTCCAGTAATCTTTCTTTTGTAGATCCATTTCTTTCCAATAGGCACCATGCCCTTAGGATGATCTACTAAAGTCCAAACCTGATTATCATGCATTGAGTCTATCTAAGCTTCCATATCCTCTTGCCACTTCACGGAGTCAACATCTACAATCGCTTGGTCTTATGTAGAAGGATCATTCTCTTGACTACTTTCTGTCATCTCATGGACACCCAATTCCTCTTGATGCAAATAGCCATACCTCTCAGGTAATTGAGAAGTCCTACTAGACCTGCGAGGTTGTGTTTGTATTTCAGAAGGTTCAGTTCCAATATCTTGCACATGTGTCTCAATTGGTTTTTCTTTTATTTCTTCCAAAGAAATATTTCTACCTGCGCCTTCTGTAATATCCGCATTTTTTTTTTTCCTTTTTTCGGTATTTTTCGTTTTTGTGTATTTTTCATTTTTATGACTCTCTTGTACCGTAATAATATTTCGAGAATATATAATACCGGATTTTTTTGTCATCCGAGCTTGTTTCGGACTTATTTTACTCAATTCCGCGTTTAATGCCATTTTCATCGCTATTTGGTTCGATTCTCGTAATCGTTATTCGGAACCGCCGTTTCGGGATTGCCGTAAATCCATCTTATGTTATTATGCATGTTATGAGCTCTTGGTTGGTGTTTCAATCATGTATCGTGTATTTCGGATGTTTTGGGCTGTTTTGTAATTTCCTAAAGTTATTGGGTAATTAGTGTCGTTAGCGTTATCCAAACCTTTGGGTAGTCAGAATCGTGTTTTCTTTTAGCGCTCTAGTTCTGACTCGAACTCGTCATGCATGTGTCTTTTTTAGTCCGTTATTTGGTGTTGGGTGTGCGTTGTTTTCATCTGGGGGAGTTTTCGTCGTTTTCCAACTTTGAGTGTTGTCTGTACTACTGTTTGTGCTCGTTAGCGCACGCTAATTTCGTAGTGTAGCGCACACCAATTTCGTTGAGTGGCACGCGCTAACTTCGCCAGTAGCGTGCACTAATGATTCGAGCACAGCAGTGGCAGTAGGTTGTTTCTGCTCTATGGACGAGCAGTTTAGCGCACGCTAAGTCTATAGATTACCGCACGCTATGGTTGAGACTTCGCGCACGCTAGATATGTGGCATCGCGTGCTAATTCGGTATTCCAGTTTAGGCAGAATGTTTTTGGATCTGAAGACAATCAGGTAGCGCACGCTAAAGGTCCATAGCGGGCGCTAACGGGGCTTATAGCGCACGTTAATTATCAGGTAACGCATGCTAACGTGTCATAACCGAAGGTTCTGGGCCAGGGTTGGCTGGTTAGTGCATGCTAACCATAAGCCGTTAGCGCACGCTAAACCGTCTGGTTATATATACCCGAGAGTTGACCTCAGACGCGTCTATTTCTCACTTTTCTTCCTCCTCCACAGTTGTGGGCGATCTAGGCGATTCTTGGGCGAATTCCAGGCGATTCGAAGTCCTGTAACTTCAAGCTATCTTCTTCCTTAAATCCTTGGTGTGGATTAACAACATCTACTTGTGTTCTTCGTCTTCGATTCAAGGTAATCTCTTAGAACCCTATTTTTGGGATGATGAATAGTATGAAGCCTTGGAAAAAAAAATTCCTCTCTCCTTCTCCTAACAAAAAACGTGAGTGCTAGTATATGCAAGGAAATTTGGTCTTCTCAATTTATTCTCCATCAAATCCCCTAAAATCAATCACCTTTTGACAAAATCACCTAAGGTGATATTTTGTCCCCTTGACAAAACATAAGTCTTCCACCAACATGTGGAGACTATGACCAAGGAATAGGGAAAGAAATAGGGGCGGCCATCTAGAAGGAGCCGGGCGAGTTCGGTCCGTTTCGGACTCCCGTGAGTCCAAACAGATAAACTCTGATTCCGTTCCGATGTATTTATATCGATTAATTAATCCAATTAATTAATCATATCAAATACATAATAACATAATTAATTCTCCAACAAATAATTATATTCATGAGTTAAATTAATCACCCAGTAATATATTTAATTCATTTGGCCGTAAATTAATTTATCCAATAAATTAATTTAGGCATCCAATGTCCCAAATTTAATTAGACATCCAATGTCCAATAAATTAGATATCCAATATCTAATATTCATAATGAGATAATAAGCTTAATTCATTCCGTCGTCAATCCTATTGCGCGACTCGGTAGGTCCGTCTCAGTCAGTAATAGGAGGAACCAAAGAGTAGTAGCACCACCTAGCCAGCCTGGCGGCCTACACTGTACCCCAACTGAGAACGAATGATGGGTTCATTCAAGAACCATTCTGTCGTGAATACCACTATACGTATAAATCCTTCTTCCAAATGTCCCGATCAAGTTAAAGGGTCACGGTCACTGAAACCCTATTTGTACTTGACTCTATGCATGCGTTAATGCAAATCGAGATCATCGAGCTCTCATGTATCCAATACAACGAGCTCCAATGCTTTGGCCAAAGACTTATGACCTCATCTGCCAATAACTGCATAGGACATATAACTCGCTCACTAACGGGAGAAAGAATTCTATCTTGAAATTCAGTAGGACCTGCTACTTGCCCGTCAAGATGCACGTCTGATGAGTCGATTCTTGATCGACTCATTCTGTTCTATTTAGTCGTGTTTTTGTTTGCTTTTTAGTATTTTTGTTCTCTTTTATGCGTGGTATGTTGTGTTTTTACTTTATAGGTAACCAAGCAAAGATTGTGGTGAAATATGCGCTTTCATAGCTAATATTGGAGTTTATGACGATCAAGAGCTAAAACGGAGCCTAAAACGATAAACGATTGAAGCAATATCGGTCGTATATTCTAAATTCCAGAATCACCACTCCGAATTGAGATGTGTTCTCCTTTGATATAAATTCCTCGTGAAATTAGCTTCGAAACGGTATATCATATGCTAAATTCCGAGGTGTATTGATACAAGAACGAAGGATCAAGCCGAATAAGACTAAAAACCGGAATCAAAACAGAAGAAAACAACCCAGGCCGCATCAGGCAACTTGGCCGTGTCATAAGACACGGCCGGGTCTCGTTCCAGTAAGAATTACATTTTGCGGAAGAGTACAACACGGCCATGTCATAGGACACGGCCGAGTCACGATCCAGCCTCCTTTGCATTTCCTGCATAGTACAACACGGCCGTGTCATGGGACACGACCAGGTCCGTGGACAGTGCACTTTTTCTTCTTTTCAGGGTAGTACGACATGGCCGTGTCCCAGGACATGGGCCGTGTCACTTTTCGGTGCAAGTCATTTTCTTTGACATTTTTGCACAATTTTGAGCCCTTTTCTTGATCTTTTAGCTATAAAAAAGGGTGTGGAGACCCTAAGGAAGATATTCAGATCTTGTTGGAGATACTTTGGTATGAAAAACACAAGATTTAGGGAGACAAACACCAAAAATTGAGGAAAAGAGATTGTTTCATCATCTTTATTGTATGTTCTTGGAGTGAAAAATACATTTGTTAGATATTACATTTCCTTGTATCAACTGTCATGAGTTTTTGAAGGAAGATCATCAAACCTTCATCGGGAATTCAATTTCGGCTTTTACAAGGAAAGTTTCTACCATGTTTTGTTTTACAATTTCCATTATTATTGTTGAAATAATCATGAGTAGCTAAACATTTCGTATGGGGTTTTAGATTTAGCCACACACATGTTATCGATTCTTAGTTCCTACTGATTTTCCGGGTAAAAGTTTGGGATTGTTCCTCCTTGTTTGTTCTTCGTATAAGAATTTTTGATTTAGATCATTAAACCTATTTCTTACTTGTGATTATTATTCAAATGGAGGGTTTTTGTCGGTGTTCGCCATCAAACGACCCGATAGTAGCGATTGTGAATGTTCTAAAACCTTTTTCCGCGATCTTTTAGCGAATTACCCCATCAAAGGTATTAGCTAGTTGATTGTTAGTAGAGATTTGTCCCGACCAAAGGAGTGTCTCTTATTTTCGTTAAGAACAATCGTGATTTTAGAATTACCGCCATCAAACGGATTTATTTTAATCGTGAGCAATCAACAATTCCAAACCATAATTCTTTGTGTATATGAACTAATAATTGATTACGTGTGTGTCGGTGATTCTAAATTCCCATATAATTCTCATTATTGTAATCTCTCAATTATCCGACTATTAAATTGGTGTTTGTAACGCTTAATTTATTTTAATTTTATGCATTAGTAATAGTTATCCTACCAAACCAATGATGTATTTTAATTTATTTTACTTTTGTTCATTCGACTATTTGCCGATCATTATCAAACTTTAAACCGTTTCCAATTCCTCGAGAGATCGACCTCGGAGTTACTTGCCGCTTCCTACAAAAACGATTCATACACTTGCGAGTTTATAATTTGTTCACCAAGTTTTTCGCGTCGTTGCCGGGGAATTGGCGTTTAATTTTTAATCTTGTTCTAATAGTAGTCGAATTGTTATTCTTGATCATTTTTTTCCGTTTTCATTATTTTCGATAAAGTCTAAAAAAATCCGCTCTAACTTATTTTGTTTATGCTTGGTAGGAGATCGTTGGGAAACCCGATTCTTCCACCCATAGACGAAATACAAAGGATTAGAGCACCAAAAACAATTGCCACATCATCAATGGCAAACGACGAGGAGAATCCGGATCTTGAAGAGCGACTTTTGCTCCAAGAAGAAAACCCTCGTCAACCGAGGGTTGAGAATGTTGCACAAAATATAGATGAAGAAAACATTCATCAACCAAGGTTTCCGAGATATGAGAATGTTGGGCGCAATCAAGGGATACCCGAACAAGGGAGATACTCTATCCGAGACAACCACCCATTGGAGTGCAATATGGAGCGAATTATTATCCCGGACCTCAATATGGGATGGAAGCAAACTACAACATGCCGCAACAACCTCCGGTCGAACATCTAATGCGGGACTATGCAAAACCCGTGGTGAACACCGCCATTTCATGCATCCAATTAGCACCGGCAGCGAGGAACTACCACATAAGCGGATTTCACATTGAGCAATTGCCCCCATTTCACGGATTAGCACGTGAGGATCCGTTATCATTCATCCGAGACTTCTATGTGGCGATTGACAACTTCCCATTAAATGGGTTGAGCGAGGATCAACTAAGAATGAAGTGCTTCCCTTACACACTCAAGGATGGGGTGAAACAATGGTTGATGACTTTGGCGCCCGGCTCACTAAGAACATAGGATGAAGTTTATGATAAATTCATTACCAAGTACTTCTCTCATTCAAAGAATACGCAATTGAGAACTCAAATCTCAACGTTCGGACAACAACACGGAGAGGCATTTCACGAAGCATGGGACCGATTCAAAATGCTCCTCATTCAATGCCCACACCATCACTATCCGCTTCAACTACTTAATCAATTCTTCTATGATGGATTGACTCAATATTACCAAGGAGCGGTAGATAATGCAACCGGTGATTCGTTTTGGGGTTTAACAGAGAGACAAGCGTATGATGTGTATGAAACGTTGGGAGCCAATTCCCAACAAAAAAGTGTACGTGTTCGTAGGGGAGCCATGCACCAAGTAAGCGAGAAGGACGAGATGAAATCTAAAATCGATGAGTTGACAAATGAACTAAGACAACTCAAGACTCAAAATAAATCTTATAGCTCACGAGTTTGCGAGATTTGCGAGCATCCGGACATGATGCCAATTCATGCCCTCATACATTTCCGGGAGAACAAACCGAACAAGTTAATTGGGCTATGAGACAAAGCACGGGAAGGCCCGAGTGGGAAGAGAGGAGAAATAATTATGACGGAAACGCAAGAAATGCACCTCTCCCAAATACTTATCATCCTGGGCTAAGAAACCATCCGAATTTCTCATGGAGAAACAACAACCCGATGCCATACGACACAAGTGCCCAAGCTCAATACAACGGAGGAAACCGAGCCCAACAACTAATGTAAAGCGAACCACCTCCACAACAAAGGAACTCTCTTGAGGAGAGTATTGCGGCATTCGTTAAGGAGAGCAAGGAAAACCGAGCGGAGAATAATAAAAGGTTCCAATCTTTAGAAGCTTCGATGAATAAAATGGAGATTCAAATTGGGCAACTTGCTACCGAGGCACGTAGACAAGAAAGGGGTAAACTACCAAGTCAACCCGAGCAAGCTCAAGCTATTACCACTCTCCGAAGTGGTAAAGTGATTAATAAAGAAGCTAATTCCGAAGTAAAAGAAAGGGGCGGTGAGAAAGAATACGAGTCGGGAAATCAAGAAGAAAAAATAGACGAAGCAACTTCGACTTCCAAGCTTCACAAATCTGCTCAACCATATAAGCTACCAATCCCTTTTCCGAGCCGACTTAGAAAAGCAAAGCAATATGAGCAATTTTCCAAAATCTACGACATGCTTTCAAAGGTTCATGTCAACTTACCTCTCTTGGATGTTGTGAAGAACATTCCCGCTTATACAAAATTTTTCAAAGAGTTGACCTCCATCAAAAGAAGATACAATGGGAACGAGAAAGTGGTGCTCTATGAGGTAGAAGCAAGGGGTCAAAAGAAAGGTGATCCCGGAAGTTTTATGATCGACATCACTATGGGAGATAAGAAAGTTGCTCGTGGGATGTTAGATTTGGGAGCAAGTGTGAATCTCATGCCATACTCGACCTATTTGAGGCTTGGACTCGGGGGAATCAAACCAACAAGAATGACTCTTCAAATGGCGGATAGGTCGGTAAAATACCCCAAGGGAGTCATTGAAGACCTATTAGTGCAAGTGGACAAGTTGGTGATTCTGGCCGATTTTGTTATCTTGGAGATGAGCAATTTCGGAACAAGCGAAAATGAGGGGACAATTGTCACACCCCCTAGATTTTGACTATCAGATACTGGATATTAAAAATATCCTTATTATATATTACAGCACAGCGGAAAACTTAAAACCTTTAAGAGGAAACTCTTTTTACACACCAAAAGTCACTTTTACACATCAGCCGACTATTATATTACAACCAAAAGAAAACATCGGTTGTATAGGTTTATAAGCAAACTTAGACTTAACACACACAGAGAACACTCCACAGGTCTGGTGTTCATATACAACGGCTCGTTGGCGTAGAGAAGCGTCCCGGACATCAACCTACGCCTGATACCCCGAATTATTACCTGTATCACAAGGATTCAACTAAATGAGTGAAAGCTCAGTAAGTAGTGACACACAATGCATGAATGCATTTATGAATGAGTTTGAGAAATGCAGTTTCATTTTCCTTTAACTTTCGAAAACTCTTTTATAGCGCGCTGCTATGTGCACCTCGAGTTCCTGGCCCAGGCCAAAAGTGTGCATGTCCAACCATAGCCAGAAAAAACTGCCCAATCATAACGCATGGGTCAGCCTGGCGTGTCCCAGACTCCACCAGGATCATGGCTATAAGGTGCCCAATCATACACATGAGTCACCACGGTGTGTCCCATACTCCACCGCAAAACATCACACAAAGTGTCCAATCATAACACATGGATCACTATGACGTGTCCCAGACTCCGCCACAAAACAGCCCCTTACCAGTATCCCGCGATGCACATAACCAAAATAGTTTGTTCTGATCACCTTTAGAACACCTGTACTATGATCAATGCATGTGACAGCAACTTCCAATGCTATGCTATGATCATAAGCATCATGATAATACCACATGTATCAATGCTCTATGGGGCGCATCACACAATAAAAATAGAGCAATATGTTATCCACATATACACAAGGTACGGACAATATCCAAAACAACAATCATTAACACATATTTCAGAGAATTGCTCTTGTGATACAGTTTTGAAATCAGTTACTACTTACCTTGTTCAGGTGATACCTTTGCTTTTATACCAATAAGATTTGGTTGTGATGATATGTCTTCAAATCCTGTTTCAAGAAGTGCCTTTAAAGAATCTATATGATATACACAAGGTTTAACTCACTGCGTATCCGAAGGGTTTTACCAATTTCACGTAATTAGTATTCTACAAATTTTATGTGCGCATTTCATTATATACGAGCATAATACTCTATCCTTTTTGCACTCCTAACTCATTATGAAGCCTATTATTTTCTGTTCATATTGTTAGATAAACTCTTATAGGCCACAATTCTAGGATTCTACAACAAGACAATGGTTTAGGGGAATTTATCAAGATCTTAAAATCACTGAATTTGTCCCGCGTATATCCACTTAATTATAAGTCGGATTTGCATGAATTTTTGATAAAGTATACCTAATATACTTAAGAACATGTATATAGCAACCTATGCCCCTGAATCACATGAATTCAATACTATCCACACATATTTTTAAAAGGTGGCAGAATTGATTCTTTTGTTGTCTTAGTGAGTTTTAAGCCCTATAAATCCACCTTAAACACAAGTTTAGGACATGTATGAGTTCTAAAAACCATTAGAACGTATATAAGCACCTAAACCAGCTCTCACAACTTCATATCATGCAAGAACCATAGCTAGAACAAGAGTAAAACAAAGATAACTCACCTTGATTGTCAACTGACTTGAGGTGTTGATGTTTTTTATGATTTCTCCTCAAATTTTTGATGCATTTTCGAAGTGTGGGGCTTATGGATCGATATCAGAGTGTCTAGAAGAGTTTAGAGTCTGTTTCCTCCCTTATCTAAGTGGAAGAGTCGGTTTATAAGGGTGAAAGTACTAAAATACCCCTCAATGGCCTCCAGAAGTCAGGTTTAGAAGAATGGACCGGTTGAAGTTGTTATATTCCGGTTCTTGGATGTTTTAAACCGGTTCTTAGTAGGGATTGATCATGTTTAGGGTATGGATGTATGGTCCAAGGTTTTTGATAAAGTTTAATATGTATTTTTATTGTTTAAACTCAGCTACTTTTGCGAATACCTTCGAAAGTGGTAGAAAATGAGTTTGTTGTTATCCTTATAAAATTTTATATAATTAACCCTAGAAAATAAGAGTCCGAGTACTCACTTAGAAATATGAAATTATTGTACAATGAACTAAAGGACAAATTCCATTCTACCCGACCGCATTTGGGACGAATAAGATACTTACAAATCGAATGACTTATCAAATGTTATCACTGAGACCTTGAATTTCATCATTGATGGTATTCACAAGTATCAATATGCTTGACACGTGTTATCGGGATAAGAAAGGGCTATTTACTTGAATCATCAATCCAAATTGACTCGGTATACCCGCCGACTAAAACCCCAAGACCAACCGATAGACACATCACTGATATTATTACTGCTTATAGGCTTACCACTTGTACTTGGGGTTATGTTCAAATGCTTAGCCACTTCAATGCCGTTAAATTAACTATCAAATAATGTGAATCATGAAATGTCAGAATAATACTTGATAACAAGTAATGCATGAATCATATCATTCAAATAATAGCAGTTTCATGTCACACTGTCACATTTTGATACGATTAAGCATGAAGTCTTGCATGTTTTAAGATTAATATGGTATTATTGACTAGACCTTGTGTGTGAGAGTCTTTGGGCATCACAACAATACTTCGGACGGCCATTCATGCGTACAACAAAAATAATCGTCTATGTTGATGAAGGAAAGGTCACCATGACCGTCTTGGATGAAACTGTAGAAATCGACGTGTTCGGTTCATCTCCTATCCCTTCTCATATTTATGCTGCCCATGATATGAATTTTATTGATTGCATTGATTCTTTGGTTGATGATACATATTTGCATGATGATGTAGGGGACACGTTGCATGATGCTCTAACCGTTGAGCATGATATGGGGCTGAATAATTTAGAAATTGAAGAATATGTTGCATTGTTAGATAATTCTGAAACCATTGATGAAGTTGACGGTCTTAAGATACCATTGGAATTAAATTTTGAGGAGCCCGTTGAAATCACCCCACCTCAACTTGAATTGAAAGAACTTCCGGCACATCTTAAATATGCTTTCTTAGGCAAAAGTGACACTTACCCTGTAATTGTCTCTTCCGAATTAACTCCCTTGCAAGAAAACAAATTAGTAGAAGTTTTGACTAAATTAAAGGAAGCAATTGGGTGGAGTATTTCCGATATCAAAGGGATAAGTCCTGTTAGGTGCATGCATAAAATAATTCTTGAGGATAATGTTAAACCTGTTAGGCAACCTCCAAGGCATTTGAATCCGAACATGCAGGACGTTGTGAAAAATGAAGTTTTGAAATTGCTACATGTCAGAGTCATCTACCCGATATCCGACAGTAAGTGGGTAAGTCCTGTGCATGTAGTGCCTAAGAAATCCGGAATAACGATGGTTCGTAATGATAAAAATGAATTGGTGCCCATTAGAACAGTAACCGGTTGGAGAATGTGCATTGATTATCAGAAATTAAATGCCGTAACAAAAAAGGATCATTTTCCCCTTCCTTTCATTGATCAAATGTTGGAACGTTTAGCTGGGCATGATTATTACTGTTTTTTAGATGGTCTTTCAGGTTTCTATCAGATTCCCATTGCTCCAGAGGATCAAGAGAAGACCACTTTCACTTGCCCTTTTGGCACTTTTTCCTTTAGGAGGATGCTGTTTGGTCTTTGCAATGCTCCCGCTACTTTTCAAAGGTGCATGCTTTCCATATTCTCCGACTTGTTAGAAAAATCTATCCAAGTATTCATGGACGACTTTTCTGTGTTTGGAACCACTTATGATGATTGTTTAAATAATTTGACTATTGTGCTAGAACGATGTACTGAGTGTAATCTTACATTTAGTTGGGAAAAGAGTCATTTTATGGTAAAATAAGGTCTTGTTCTGGGTCATGTGGTTTCCAATAAAGGAATGGAGGTTGATAAGGCTAAAGTTGATTTAATTGTTAAATTACCTCCGCCTTCATGTGTCAAAAAGGTAGCTTTTGAGGGCATGCCGGGTTTTATAGGCGTTTCATTAAAGATTTTTCGAAAATTGCCCGCCCTTTAAGTAAACTTTTGTGTAAGGATGCCAAATTTTATTTTACCGAGGAATGTTTAGTCGGTTTTAATGCCTTGAAAGAAAAGTTAACTTCCACACCTATTGTTGTTGCTCCCGATTGGTCTCTCCCATTTGAAATTATGTGCAATGCGTCCGACTTTTATATTGGTGCCGTTTTGGGGCAAAGAGTGAATAAAATTTTCCACGTAATTTACTATGCTAGCAAAATGCTCGATGAAACTCAGGCTAATTACACCACCACCAAAAAAGAATTTTTAGCCGTTGTGTTTTCTTTAGACAAATTTCGATCCTACTTGGTTAGCTCGAAAGTAATTGTGCATACGGATCACGCCGCATTGAAATATTTATTAAAAAAATCCGATGCAAAGCCAAGATTAATTCGGTGGGTTCTTCTGCTGCAAGAATTTGATTTGGAGTTTAAGGATAAAAAGGGTTCGGAAAACATAGTTGCCGACCATCTATCTAGATTAACCGAGGGAGATAATTTTAAGCTCGATAATTCTTTGCCGATTGTTGAAACTTTCCCTGACGAGCAATTATTCGATGTAACAAGGACACCTTGGTATGCTGATATTGTCAATTACATTGTTAGTGGTGTTTTGCAGCCGGACTTGACCTATCAAGGGAAGAAGAGGTTTGTTTCCATGTGCCAGCATTACTTTTGGTACGAGCCCTACTTATTCAGGTTGGGGCCTGATCAGATATTCCGACGTTGCGTCCCGGAGGAAGAGCACGAAAGCATATTGTCATTTTGCCATGAGTTGCACTGTGGGGGACATTTTAGCGCAAAGAAAGCGGTGCACAAGGTCCTTCAATCGGGATTCTACTGGCCAACATTATTTAAGGATGCCTATTCCCATTGCAAGAGTTGCGATCGTTGTCAACGAACGGGGAACATAAGCAAAAGGAATGAGATGCCGTTGACAAACAATCTTGTTGTGGAACTTTTCGATGTTTTGGGAGTTGATTTTATGGGTCCTTTTCCACTTTCCCTTGGCTTTGAATATATTTTAGTTTCTGTGGACTACGTCTCTAAGTGGGTGGAAGCAATTCCAACCCAAACTAACGATGCTAACGTAGTTTGCAATTTTTTCAGGGATGTGATCTTCTGTAGGTTCGGGACGCCTAGAGCTGTAATTAGCGATAGAGGCACGCATTTTTGCAATAAACAACTTGCAGGCTTGCTTAAGAAGTATAATGTGATGCATAAGGTCGCAACGGCTTACCATCCACAAACATCCGGACAAGTCGAAGTGAGCAATATACAAATAAAGGCAGTACTCGAAAAGACGGTGAAACCGACAAGGAAGGACTGGGCATTGAAGTTGAACGATGCTTTATGGGCATATCGCACGGCCTACAAAATTCCAATTGGAATGAGCCCGTATCGCCTAGTATTTGGGAAAGCATGTCACCTACCCATTGAGTTAGAACACAAGGCGTATTGGGCAACCAAAGCACTCAATTTAGATCAAGAAAAGGCGGGCGAGGAACGACTTTTACATTTAAATGAGCTAGATGAGATGCGATATGAGGCGTACAAAAACGCTAATCTCTACAAAGAACGGACGAAACGATATCATGATAAGCATATCGTTCGCAAATCTCTCGAACCTGGGATGGATGTTTTGTTACATAACTCCCGTCTTAAGCTCATGCCCGGAAAATTGGTGTCGCGATGGGGCGGACCGTTCAAGGTCGTTCAAGTATGGCCACACGGAGCGGTAGAACTTCTTGATCCATGGAAGAACGAGCATTTTAAGGTAAACGGGCATAGAGTGAAGCCGTATTTTGGACAAATCAAAGAAATCAATGTGTTTGAGTGCATAGAAGTGCACGATGTTGAAGCTTGAGCAAGACGGGAAGAAGTCGAGCTAATGACTATAAAAAAGCGCTACTTGGGAGGCAACCCAACGGTTTAGTTAGATTTTTCATCTTTTGTTTTTCGAATTTATTTTTCTTATTTGTTTTTACTCGATTCGAAACTAACCGGTTCAACTGTCGGTGTTAAAAATGCAGGAAATGAGTGCGTCATCAAAAACTAACAATCTGGGTAGGTTGGACACGGCCGAGTTGCATCTGACACGGCCGAGTCTCAAAACAGTAAGATTTTGTTTTTCCGGGATAGTATGACACGACCGTGTCACAGGACACGGTCGAGTGTCAAAACAGTGAGATTTTGTTTTCCTAGGATAGTATGACATGACCGTGTCATAGGACACGGCCGAGTCGGTGAGACAGTGGGTTTTTGCTTATTTTGAACAGTTCGACACGGCCGTGTCAGAGGCAACACGGCCATGTCAGTCGGGCCTTTATAAGGGTAAACACGGCCGAATCCCCATTTCCATCTTCTCTAATTTTTATTTTTCCTCCCCTCCGAACCCTAGCATATATCCTATTAATTTTTCTCTTCATTTTCAAAGGAATTTTGTGCAAAATCAAGGGGAGATACAAGAATCAATTACATAATCATCATTTCCAACCAATTTAACTCTTCAAAGGGGTAAATCAGATGAATTGGGACTGGTTTTTAATTTTTTTTTCTCTTCAATATCTCCGAAATCAAGGTATGTTTCTCATGTTTTTGATGATTATTCTTAGTTATGAACATGCTATGATGATTAGAATCACTAGTCCTTGATTATCTAGGGTTCTTGAATAAATTGAAGGTGATGAAATTGGGGATTTTCGATAATTCTCCATGCTTGATGATTAAATTTCTCGATTGGAAATTCTTGTAGTTAAGGGATATTTTCCATGATGAAGATGATGAATTCAAACGATAAATTTTGCTTGGGAGTTGTTTTGATCAAAAATGGTTATATTGGGGGGTATTTCATTGTTTGCTATAAGTTTGGGGGAGGAATACGTTATTAAGTCCTTAGATAAATGCTAAATTGAAATTTTTTTGCAGAAATGGCTCGAGGACGTGGATGAGGAAATTCTCAGTGGGGAAGGGGTAGGAATGGCGGAGAACAAGTGCAGCCGGCACGAATGGCGATCCAAAGGGCTGACGAAACTCAGTTCTTACGGAATTGATCTCCCTGAATCACAAAATTCTAGGTGGGAGATGCTGGGCCAGGAAAAGATGCTCCCTACGCGATGGCCTGATGTTGAATGTATGAACGCAATGGGAATAAGAGAAGACGTGATGAAATACTTAGAAAGAGTGAATTGGGCCTGGATGATGACGCAACATTGGCCAACTTATAGGTGTCTCACAATGGAGTTTCTCAGCACTCTTACTGTCAGAAGAGATCCGGTGACTCGTGAACCAACCGAAATGACATTCCGGCTCAACAATAATGAAGAGAGACTAACCATCGTCCAGCTGGAAGGTATTTATCATGCGAGACACAACGGACATTACCCAATAAACGAGTTCGCATGTGAAACCTATTGGAGAGCTATGGTGGAATACCCGGGGAGCGAGGCACGGTATTATGTTGCATGATCGGCTATGTAACACCCCCAAAACCATATGGGAATATTACACGCCGTAGACCCTTTCCACAAGGATCTACTAGGCTAAACATCCATAACCAACCAAATGCTTGCCCGGCCAGGGTCGAACAATAAAATGATACAGACCGTTATGATAACCTACACGTGAATACACAGACTGACGAGGTCACACAACCCAATCGACAAAACTGACTTAAGCAACATTACCCACACAAGGGTCAAAATACAATACAGCGGAAGACTGAAATCAATTCTGACAACACAACAAAAATCAAAACAACTCTTGACTCATGATTAGTATCGCAGCTCGTCATCCTCTTGTGCCAATCTTGTGACTGCTCCCCTAAATCTGTATGTACCTGGACGCAAAACAGACATCCACCCCCCGATTACTCGGGGGTTAGTAAAACTCCACTGTTTTACTAGTGCAAGTATCAAATCATACGAAATATAACAAGCAAGTAATAATCGTTAATCAAATATAACAATCAAGTATCAAAATATCCCCGGGAGGTTTTAACAAGGAAAGATGAGCTATGACGCAAAATATTATCACTTCGTCACTCCGTCCAAGGTACTGAATTTCAATCATTATTCATGCATCTAGCATTTCATTTTATTTACATGATTGTATATGTATATGCGAATTGTTAGAATGGCCAAACTTAGGATGACACCACATAAGAGGATTCCTGCTACATTTGACTCACGTCTTCTGGCACGCAAGGATTGGTGGGACGATCCGAGTTTACCAGAAAATGCATCGCACTATGTCATCAACAGGCTGAGCAAGTGGTTGCAGTCTGAGAAACAAGGTTCCGTCACGCAACAGCTGAACCACCTAATGGAGAATTTACCCGATGAATGGGGTTATTGCATCTTCCGGCTTTGGAAAGAGTCCATAAGAGATCACCAGAAGAGCGAGAGACCGCAAGTGATTTCCAGTTCGTAGATGTGCTTTTATTGGATATGTACGCTCGAGATGCGATACCAGCTGCAAATTGGAGTTCCGACTCTACGGATGAAGAAGACCCAGAAGAGGATCCCGAAGAAGACCCTGAGGAGGATCCTGAAGAATACCCCGAGGAAGATCCAGAGGAAGTTCCCGATGAGAGCTCAAAGGTAGACCTTGCAGAGAATATGAAGGATGTTTTGATGGCAGACATTGAGTCTGATGATGACGTTACTTCGTGAATTGAGTCGCGACCCCTTATTCCTGTTATAGAGATTATTAGAAGTGACGATGAGGAATACCCGTAGGCTTAGTTTATTTTATTATATAACTATTATGTTGAGATTTCCAGTGGATGTTTCCAGTTTTATTTCTTTAAAACCTATTATATATAATGAATATCAGTTATTCTATTGCCTTTACATTTTTATGCGTTGTGACTATTATGTGCGTACTACCGGTATCTTCTTGTTCTTTATTTCTTGCACTGTGTCGACTAATGGGTTTTACAACTCGTTGGCAGACTCATGACTAACCATGGAAACCGAAACACTCAACCCACCCAAGATCAGATTTTGGCTGGATTGTCCATGTTACTTCAAGGCACAACCATTTTACCGCCTAACAATCCTGAGCAAGCTCAAGCTCAAGTTATCAAGCGGTTCAATCATTTCAAGCCGCCCGTCTTTCTTGGTCGTGAGGGACCAGTAGCAATAGAAGAGTGGTTGTTGAACCTAGACAGCATCTTCGACTACATGGCATGCACCGATGCTTAGAAGGTGTCATGTGTCGTGTTCCAGCTCAAGGAGGATGCTAGGACATGGTGGATTGGAGTGTGGAGACTCAAAACCCAAGACGAGAAGGATGCGTTCACTTGGGACCAGTTCAAGGAAATACTTATGGAAAAGTACTACCCGAGGGCGTACAAAACAAAGATGTAAAAGGAATTCCTCGATTTGACCCAAGGAGGGATGTCCGTCACCCACTATGAGCGCAAGTTCAACCACTGTCGTTTTGCTCCTCACAGGGTCGAGACGGATGACATGAAGTCTCAGAAATTCCGAGATGGACTGCGCGACCAGATTCATCACCACTTGGATGGTCATGGGCGTCTGACCTATAATGAAGCAGTTGAAAGGGCCGAGGACATTTATGCCAGTTTGGATGTGGAGAAGGCAAGAGCACCACCAGTCGCAGCAACTAAAAAGCAAAAGTGGCACAATAAAGTGAGTGGTAGTAAGAAGAATGCTAAGACTTGATTTTCAGGGGCGAAACCCCAGTCCGATAAACCTACATGTGCTACTTGTGGGAAAGGACATAAGGGTACCTGTATGCTTGGTCAGAATCGGTGCTACTTCTGCCGTGAGGAAGGACACATGGCCTCAACATGTCCGAAGAAATGAAAAGGTCCAGGCAAAAGTGTGCAAGGTCAAGGCTCAAGAGGCAAAGCTCGAGTGTATAGTATGGCCGAGGCCGAGGGAGAGACTGGACCCCAAACCATGTCAGGTATGTTGTCAGTTGCTAATATTCCTGCCTTGGTGTTGTTTGATACAGGTGCATCTCATTCATTCATCTCTAGGAAGCTTTGCACTATGATTGGTTATAGAAGTATTAAAGCTCCTGGGTCTCTGCTAGTTAGCATGCCTACGGGGGGAGTCATGCGTGTAGACTCTATAACTAACAATGTGAAGATAGAGTTTAACGAACATAGCTTCTTAGCCGACTTGCACATAGTTGAACTCAGTGATTTTGATATTATTTTGGGTATGGATTGGTTGGACAAACATAGAGCTGTAGTTGAATGCTCCGAAAGGAGGGTAACCTTATGTCCGTCTGTTGATGTCAAGACCGTATTCGAGGGAGTAAGACACTCTAGTATCCCGAAGGTGATTTCAGCCATGAAAGCTGTGAAGATGTTGAAGAAGCGCAGTTGCCAAGGATTCTTGGTGAATGTGATGGGGAAAACAACTTCAGAGAAGACGGTAGCTGATGTTCCTATCGTCAAGGAGTATCCAGATGTTTTTATTGAAGACCTACCGGGAGTCCCATTGAATTGTCAAGTTGAGTTCTCGATCGATCTAGTGCCAGAAGCGGCACCAATATCGAAAGCCCCCTATAGAATGGCGCCCAAGGAATTACAAGAGCTGAAAGTGCAACTTCAGGAACTGCTTGACTCTGGAATTATCCGGCCAAGTGTTTCGCCATGGGGTACGCCAGTACTCTTCATGAATAAAAAGGACGGAAGTTTGAGGATGTGCATAGACTATCGTTAGCTTAATCGACTCACGATAAAGAATAAATACCCACTTCCTAGAATAGAGGACATATTCGATCAATTTGGAGTATTGGGAGTGTTCTCGAAAATAAATTTGAGATCCGGATATCACCAACTGAGGATTAAGGATGACGATATCCCAAAGACAACATTTCGAACTCGATATGGACACTATGAGTTTATAGTGATGCCATTTGGGTTGACTAATGCACCAGCGGTATTCATGGACCTCATGAACTGTGTATTTCTGTAAGATCCCAAAAATTACAAGAAATTTAAAATTTTAAAGTAACATTTCATTAATAAAACTCCTTTAATAATTCAATCGTTTCATTTGCAAATCCATAATTAATATTCTCCCGAACAATAAACAGCGGAATAAATGTCTAAAATAAAAATCATAAAGATAATCAGTTCTTCACGCGCACCAGTGTGTACTCGTCACGCCTTGGAGCCACTCGTACCTGAAACCACAATTTATTGGGAAAGGGTAAGCACGAAACTTAGTGAATTCAAGCACCATAAGTAACACAGTTATTTCCACACTACCCTAGGCAGGTACTTGCACATAAACAGCATACAAGTGTAGGAACAAGGTATAAACATGCATACCTACACCATCCCACCCAAGGCATACGTTGGTCCACCCGACCATACGATAACCGTGCAAGCATTACCCGGCTCCCCCGGGTTCCTACGTCACCCGCATATACAATCTTCGACCCCATCGACTTACTACGCCATCCGCGTATATAATTCTTAGCCCCATCGAATTCCTACGCCACCCGCATATTCATAATAATATAGGTCCGATTAAACACCCCACTAATTATCCCGACATCACAAACAGATAAAACTACCACACACGACAAATCGTAATGTAAAAATAACCGACATTAGATATAGTGAGAGAACTCACCTCGTAAGCGCGCCCAGTTCACAAATAACAATTTCAAGCTCCCCAACCAAGTCCACTTCCCAACACCTAAACGAACGTTAAAAATATTAACATGAAGCTCGGACCTTAAAACACGACGCACGCTTAAACTATCACTAAAACAACTTTCCGGTCTAACCAAACAGGTCTGTTTGGGACCTGATCTGACCTCCACAAACCCAGAAACTCAATTAAATTATATTACCAGAAAGTGCTCTCAGTTAGGATTCTAAGGACATATTGTACGCCTCCTAATGATTTTTCTACAATTTAATACGGATTTTATAAGAACGGTTCGCAGAACAGTGAAAAACAGTACCTTTTTGTACAAAACGACGATTTGACTCATGCTACGATCCGAACTGGATTTCGCACAAAACATGGAAAAGTTTCTAGACTCAAAAAGGGTACTTCTGGCTCTGATTTCACCCCATTCCGAGCTACGAGCAAGAAGTAATGGTCTATGCAAAAGTAGTGGCAGATTACAACAATTCACATGAAATCATAACACGGTTTTCCGATGCGAGATTTAGCGGCGGTGGTGCCCGATCACCCGCGACGAGAAAACAGAAAAGAATACAAAGGATTAAGGCCTACCTTGCGATGAAACCTTACACCCGCACCAGCTCCTCTCTCTCTCGAAAACTCCGATGAACAATGGTGGTGGCAGTGGTTCCCGACGACAATAGCAACGGCGATGGGGAAGAGAGTCTCGGCTGTGAGTTTAGAGGGGATTAGGGTTTTTAGATTTCTTGGGTGTGCGACGCAAGGATACGTGAAATAAAAATGGAGGGGGGGGGTCGGTTCCCTTCATGGGCCGACCCATGCACACCATTTATCAAAAATATCCATTTAGTCCCTAAGTTTTCAAATACTCTCCTTACCACCTACAATAGATAAAATTTAACACTTTAAGCCACCTAACACGTCTTAAATCACTTTTGGCCTATCCTGTCAATCCCGTTTAACAATATTTAATTAAAAAAAAATATTAATCAACATAAACATAATCTATACCGGGACACGGGCTTTACAACTCCCCCCGCTTGAATTAGACTTCGTCCTTGATGTCTCCGCCCGCGAATAGATATAGGTAGTTCTCTCGCATCTCAACCTCGGGTTCCCAAGTCCATTCGGAACCCTTTCGGTGTTGTCACTGGACTTTCATTAAATCGATCACATTGTTACGCGAGGTCCTCGTCCTCCTGTCCATAATGGCAACCGGATTTTCCACGTAATTAAGCCGCTCGTCGATCTGAATTTCCTCAAGGGGAATCACCGCAGACTCATCCACTATGCACTTCCGAAACTGCGACACGTGGAAAGTGTTGTGGATCAAACTCAGCTCATCCAGTAACTCTAAGCGATAAGCTACCTTTCCCACTCGAGCGATGACCTTGTAGGGTCCAATGTAACGGGGGCCTAAGTTTCCTCATTTACCGAACCTAATCACCCCTTTCCAGGGTGACACCTTCAGCAACACATAATCTCCCACCTGAAACTCCAAATCTGATCGTCTCTTGTCGGCGTAACTCTTTTGCCAACTATGTGCAGTAACTAAACGGTCCTTCACCATCTGTATCATCTCAGTCGTCTTAAGCACAATCTCGGTGCTCCCCAATGCTCGCTGACCAACCTCGCCCCAACAAATGGGCATCCTGCACTTCCTACCATACAACATTTCGTACGGCGGCATGCCGATACTGGAATGAAAGCTATTGTTGTAGGAAAACTCCGCCAAAGGAAGGTACTGATCCCAACTACATCCAAAGTCAATAGCACATGCCCGAAGCATATCCTCAAGGGTCTGAATAGTACACCCACTCTGCCCATCGGTCTATGGATGAAAAGCTGTGCTAAAATGCAACCGCGTGCCCATGTCCTCTTGAAACCTCTCCCAAAACCAGGAGGTAAAACGGGTGTCCCTATCAGAGACAATCGAAACTGGCACCCGATGCCTGGCTACAATCTCTCGCACGAACATTTCTGCGAGGTTCTCTGCCGAGGAGCTTTCCCTGATGGCCAAAAACTGAGCACTCTTGGTCAGACGATCGACAATCACCCAAATAACATCATTCCCACACGGAGTCCTTGGAAGTTTCGTAATGAAATCCATCGTGATCTGCTCCCATTTCCATACAGGAATCTCTAAAGGCTGCAATTTTCCATGCGGCTGCTGATGCTTAGACTTGACTTTCCGACAAGTCAAGCACACTTCTACACACTTGGCGACATCCCGCTTCATGTTGGGCCACCAATAACTATCTCGCAGGTCGCGGTACATCTTCGTCTCTGGGATGAATAGAAAACTTGGACTTATGCGCCTCATCCAACAATATCTTCCTGTTCCCGCCAGTGCAAAGAACCCAAACACTACCATACCGAGTCAGTAAACCTCGACTATCACGGACAAAATTCGGAAGTTCACCGAAACTCTCTCCCTTTGGAATTCTTGTCCAGAACTTCCACTTCTTGAGCACTACCTATCGACTCAAGGAGAGGTGTAACTACTGTCAACCGCTGACACAAACCCCACAATGGTTCACCAATCGGATGTCGGCTACGGGCGTTCGCAACAACATTTGCTTTTCCCGGGTGGTAAAGTATCCCACAATCGTAATCCTTGACTACGTCAAACCACCTCCTCTGACGCATATAGAGGTTTTGCTGGTCCATCAAGTATTTGAGGCTTTTATGGTCAATGTATATCGTACACTTGACGCCATACAAGTAATGTCTCCAAATCTTGAGGGCAAACACCACTGCTGCCAACTCTAGGTCATGATTTGGGTAGTTCGCCTCATGAAGCTTCAACTGTCTCGAAGCGTAAGCTATGACCTTACCGCACTGCATGAGAACGGCGCCCAAACCCTGGTGAGAAGCATCACAATACACTACTAGATCTTCTATACCCTCGGGTAAAGTCAACACTGGAGCCTCGCATAAACGTCTGCGTAACTCCACAAAAGCCCTCTGCTGATCCTCACCCCAACTAAAAGCCGCAGATTTCTTCGTCAATCGGGTTAAAAGTAAAGCAATCTTGGAGAAGTCCTCAATAAATCTTCGGTAGTACCCTACTAATCCTAGAAAACTCCGTATTTCAGTGGGAGTCTTCGGCCCTTCCCACCGCATCACTGCAGTAATCTTGGCTGGATCGACCATAATACCATTTTGGTTCACGACATGTCCTAGGAATTGGACCTCCGTAACCAGAACTCACATTTGGAGAACTTAGCATAAAGTTTCTCTCGTCTCAAAACTTTCAAAACTTCACATAAATGCATCTCGTGCTCTTCCTTTGACTTTGATACACAAGAATATCATCGATGAACATAATCACCGACCGATCTAGCATTAGCCTGCACACCCTATTCATAAGGTCCATGAACGCTGCTGGTGCATTGGTGAGCCCAAAAGGCATCACCACAAACTCATAATGGCCGTAATGTGTGCGAAAGGCCGTCTTCCCCATATACTCATTCCTCACCCGCAGCTGATGATACCCCGATCTCAAATCAATCTTAGGTAACCACGAGGCTCCCTGTAGCTGGTCGAACAAGTCATCGATTCTTGGCAGAGGATATCTATTCTTCACCGTAAGCTTATTCAATTCACGGTAGTCTATACACATCCGTTGGGACCCGTCCTTATTTTCCACAAACAGAATCGGGGCTCCCCACGGTGAACAACTCGGCTTGCTGAACTCCTTCTCGAGAAGTTCTTGCAACTGAGTGTACAACTCTTTCATTTCTGGTGGAGCCAGGCGATAAGGTGCCTTGGCCACCGGAGCAGCACCCGGAATCAAGTCAATGCGGAACTCCACCTGTCGCTCGGGAGGTATCCCCGGTAAATCGTTGGGAAATACATCGGCAAACTCTCGTACAACTGGCACATCCCCCACAATCTTCTTCTCTTCATCACTGCGCGTATCTATCACATATGCTAAATACCTCCGGCCACTGTGCTGTAAGTACCTCTACGCTCTCGTAGCCGAACATATTGCTGAGGCCCGCCTAGGCAAGTCTCCCTAAACCAGCAGTTCTCCCCCACTTGGGGTTCGAACTCGCACTTGTTTGCGACGACAAACAATCTCAGCATCAAAAGCATCCAACCAATCCGTGCCCACAATCACGCACAACTAACGCATAGAAATTGGAATCAAATCTATAGGAAACCTCACCACAGAGATTTCCAAAGTGCATCCTCGATACACGTCCGTAACCATCAAGGTCCTGTCATCAGCAACGTCAACCACTAGTGGATAACCTAACCTACCTGCGACTCGGCCCAAACACTCGCTAAAAGTGCGAGATACGGATGAATGAGTAGCCCCGCTATCAAACGTCACTACAGCAGGCACCGAGTTAACTAAGAATTTACCTGATCATACCGTTTAAACAAAACAATTACATACGATAATCAAATAGTCAAAAAAAGGAACAAGTGATGAAATATACTGTCACCACTTCAGGCCTAGCCTGTGCCTCCTCCACTTTCAGCTGGTGCACCCTACCTCGAGCCACCTCGGGTCTAGCCTGACCCACGCTGCCATCAGTAATAAGCAAGGAGGAAGCTGCAGGGGCTCTTTGTGCCCCACACCCGCCAGCAACCCTCGGATTCGGGCAATTTGCCTTCACGTGGCCCGTCTGCTTGCAGTTAAAGCAGAATGGCGACTTACAATCCCGACTGATATGACCGGACTTCCCACACTTATAACATCCATCCGTCCACTTCCCACCGGCACCCCTGGGTTTGAACCCACCATTCTTCAAACTCTCGTGCGAATCTGTGAACTTCGATTTCATTGGCACAACAGAGATTGGCGTCACCGCCTGTGCTGCCTTTCTCTTCTTTGCTTGGGTCTCCAACTCCAGTTCCCTCCTTAGGGTCGCGTCCATCATCGCTGATAAAGAAGCATACTATGCCGTGCTCACGAATTCCCTAATCTCGGTACGCAACATGTCCTTGTACCGAGATATCTTCATATCCTCTGAGGCAGCATACTGGGGACAAAATAATGCCATCTCGGTGAACTTCTTGTTCATCTCCTTCACCGTCTCTGTTGTTTGCGTGAGCTCTAAAAACTCCTTAGCTATCCGCTCCATCTCTAGTGGAGGCACGTACTCGGCACGAAAGCGAGTTACGAACTCCTCCCAAGTCAGGGTAGTGCGCTCGGCAAGTGTCAATGCTGTGGCACATCAGTCCTTCGTCCCGTCGCGAAGTAAGTTCACTGCAAAGCGGACCTTCAGATTATCCGGGCAGCCACTGGTCAGAAAAGAACACTCCATGTCAGATATCCAAAGCATACTGATGATCGGATTCGGGTCTCCCTTGAACTCAAATGGAGAACAGGCAGAGAGATCCCGATACTGGAACTCTTGAGTACGGGGCTGTCCCCCAGCAGGTGGTGGAATTGCTGCGATTCGCTCCTCCATCAGAACCACCACCTCATCTCGGATGGCAATGATGATCTCGGGGATCGCCTCCTCGATCGCGTGCGCTACCTTAGTAGCAATCATCTCTCGAATCTGATGCTCAGTGATCCCCGCCTCAGCTCGCGGCTCAGTCGTGTTGTTTCTTCTAGTGACGGCCATTCTAGGAAAAGGAATTTACAACGAGTTATTAGTACATAATAACTTATACTAACAACACTCACGCTCAACTCCTTGGATTTCTCGCGACTTTCCCGACTCGAGCATTGATCCTGTGCTTCCGGTAGTAGGAGCTCTACTACTACCATCCACACCTATCATCGCCCACTCCGAGTCCCATCCCGAGGGGTCCAAGTAGTTTCTCGCCAAAACTATACACATATGCCCGCACCGGCATATGTACTCACTCTTCCTAGCTCTCTAGGAATTCCATCCCAACCACCACCCTTTCTACTACTGAATCCCTACTAATCATAACGAGTGGCCTCGCGAATACCCGGTCATATACAGTGCGAAACAAATAGACATTCGAATACAAGATTCTATCCTAGAACGGTTGGACTCAGACAAGAGCTGCGCAATATAATTAACTCAAATATTCTAAGGCTATAAATCTCTTACTGCATGCATCCTAGAGGGCATCCACTTAGTAACCTATCATAATTAGCATAAACCCCTATTAGTAAGCAGTACAACATACAACAAGGTATCAACAACAAGCAATCTAGCATGCATACTCTACAATCTAGTACGCGATGAAACACTAAGCACTGTACCTTTCCCTTTGGCTCTCGCTGACTGTACACACTGCGCCCTCGATCACCGTTTCTCAAACGGGTTTTTTTCCCTTTTTTTTCTAAAAGGTGTTAATAAAAGATTTAAAATTTTTCCCAGCCGCAACTTGAGATCAAACACATCTAGATGCGTCTGATTCACTCAAGCTATGCTCCGATACCAAGTTGTAACATCCCAAAAATTACAAGGAATTTAAAATTCATTAATAAAACTCCTTTAATAATTCAATCGTTTCATTTGCAAACCCATAATTAATATTCTCCCGAACAATAAACATCGGAATAAATGTCTAAAATAAAAATCATAAAGATAATCAGTTCTTCACGCGCACCAGTGTGTACTCGTCACGCCTTGGAGCCACTCGTACCTGAAACCACAATTTATTGGGAAAGGATAAGCACGAAACTTAGTGAATTCAAGCACCATAAGTAACACAGTTATTTCCACACTACCCTAGGCAGGTAATTGCACATAAACAGCATACAAGTGTACGAACAAGGCATAAACATGCATACCTACACCATCCCACCCAAGGCATACGTTGGTCCACCCGACCATACAATAACCATGCAAGCATTACCCGACTCCCCCGGGTTCCTACGCTACCCGCGTATACAATCTTCGACCCCATCGTACGCCACCCGCGTATATAATTCTCGGCCCCACCGAATTCCTATGCCACCCGCGTATTCATAATAATATAGGTCCGACTAAACACCCCACTAATTGGCCCGGCATCACAAACAGATAAAACTACAACACACGTACAAATCATAATGTAAAAATAACCGACATTAGATATAGTAAGAGAACTCATCTCGTAAGCGCGCCCAGTTCATAAATAACAATTTCAAGCTCCCCAACCAATATCACTTCCCAACACCTAAACGAACATTAAAACATATTAACATGAAGCTCGAACCTTAAAACACGGCCTTGCGCTTAAACTATCACTAAAACAACTTTCGGTCTAACCAAACAGGTCTCTTTGGGACTGATCCGACCTCCATAAACCCGAAACTCAATTAAATTACATAACGAGAAAGTTCCAACAAGTCAAGATTGAGAATCAGAGACCAGTTGGGCTGTTGATGCCGCTTCCTATTCCCGAGTAGAAGTGGGAAGATATTTCTTTGGATTTTATCACCACGATGCCAAGAACGAAAATCGAAATGAATATGATTTGGGTGATTGTCGATCGACTAACTAAATCATCTCATTTTCTTGGTATTAAGGATACTTGGGGACCGGAGAGGCTGGCTCGGACATTTATAGCAGAGATAGTACAACTGCACGGTACGCCTAAGACTATTGTCTCCGATCGGGGTGTCCGTTTCGTGTCGCACTTTTGGCAATCAGTACATCAGGCTATGGGTACTGAATTGAGGTTGAGTACATCTTTCCGCAGTCAAAAGGTCAGACGGAGTGGACGATTCAGACGTTGGAAGATATGTTGCGGGCGTGTGTTCTAGACTGGAGTAGTGATTGGGAGTTGCATCTACCGTCGATCGAATTTACTTACAAGAATAGTTAGCACGCATCGATCAAGATGTCATCATACGAAGCATTATATGGTAGGCGGTGTAGATCCCCACTCTGTTGGGATGAGGCCTCAGAGCTAGTTAGAACGGAGCCAGATATGTTGATGGAAACCAGATAGAATATTTCTATCATTCGGGACAGACTGTTGATTGCTCAGAGTCGACAAAAATCCTTTGCTGATATTCATCATCGACCCTTGGAGTTTGAAGTGCGAGATCATGTTTTACTCAATGTATCACCGACGTATAGGTTTACCGTTACGGGAAGAAAGGGAAGCTTAGCCGAGGTACATTGCACTACAAAAATTACACTTTAGGCGACGACTAGCCGGAGAACGGCCGATGGCGGCGGAAGTCGTCGGCTAAAGTCGACAAGTTTAGCCGTCGGCTAACCTGTTGTCGGCTAAAGTAGTTTAGCCGACGACTTTACTATTGGTCGTCGGCTAAAGTTAAGTTAGTCGTCAGCTAAAGTTTTGTAGTTTATCCAACGACTAATATACTTTAGCCGACGGCTAGTATACTTTAGTCGACGACCTGCCGTCGGATAAAGTCTTACATGTTTTTTTGTGCAGAATATATCACCATCTAACACTTGAAGAGACCATTTACAATACATTCGGAAATTACAGAACAAGAAAACGAAAAACAATAATTTTTTCTAGTTTGATCATTCAAGAAATCATATTGAAGGTATGTTTATTGAATTTTAATATCAGTTATAATTATATTACGCATATAATATATCTATTTGGATGATTATGAAAATGTTTTAGAATTATTAGTTCGTTTTCTAGAATATTTCTTGGTGTGTGTGTGTATATATATATATATATATGGATTTGACATCTTGAATTCGAGCTATATATATGATGATTTTAGTCGTAATTTTTGTATGTTCTTGATAAATACGATGTGTAATATTGTTGTTATTTTAGTACCTGGCCCCGGGTATCCAGGAAAGTGTATTGATGTTTATTTGAGAGCTTTGATAGAGGAGCTGAAGTTGTTGTGGGAGCAAGGTCATCCGACGTACGACAGTTACTCACATGAGATGTTCTACTTACGTGCTATGTGTACCGGTACCATCAGTGATATTCCTGCGTACGGGATGCTGTCCGGATCTGTTATTAGTGGATATAGAGGATGTCCGGTGTGCTTGAATGCTGATTGCGCAAGGTATAATTGTCGGGAGGTTATCAGAATGCGTCACCGTATATGGCTTGAGAGGACGCATGTCTGGTGCACGGATGCTGCAGCATTTGATGGGACTGAAGAGGTTGGTGATCCACCACGGGAGTGGACTAGTGAGGAAATTTTGGCCGTGTTGAATGAGTATGATTTTGGGCAGTTGAGCAACCATCCTGATATAGTAGCGGCAACTCCTGAAAGACCTGACAGGTGTAAGTATTGGTCCCACAAAAGTATTTTTTGGGATCTACCTTATGGGAGTAAGTTGTCGATTAGGAACTACGTAGATGTGATGCACATCGAAAAAAATGTTTGTGAAAGTATTGTTGGTACAGTGTTATGTTGGGAAGGGAAAACTAAAGACGGCCCTAAGGCACGCATTGGTTTAAAAGAAATGAACATTAGAAAACATTTATGGTTGAAGGAATGGAAGGGGAAACACAAAATGCCGAAAGCTGCTTACACCGTCACCCCTGAGCAAAAGGCTGAGATTTTTTCGTGGATGAAAGCTGCAAGGTATCCCACCGGATATGCTGGAAATATAGGGAGGTGTGTTAACTTCAAGGAGAACAAGTTAACTGGACTGAAGAGCCATGATTATCATATCCTCTTACAACGTTTGTTTCCTGTGTTTATTCGACCATACTTGTCCAAACAGGTGGTCGAGCCTTGTGTATCGTTATCCAGGTTCTTTTAAAAGTTATGCACTAGGGAAGTAAGGAAGTCAGATCTCTGGGTCATGCAAAAGGAGATCATTTATATCTTATGTAAATTTGAGAGGATCTTCCCACCGAATTTTTTTGATCTCATGCCTCACCTCATGATCCATCTCCCTCGCCAACTTTTACTAACAGGCCCGGTCCACTACACATGGATGTTTCCAATAGAAAGGCAACTTGGTGAGTACAAGGACTCTGTGACTAATAAGTGTCCACCAGAAGGATGTATAGCCGAAGCATATCTTGCATGGGAGTGTGTAACATATACCAAGTTCTATTTAGGCGCGGTGGATCCCACATCCGAGCCTATGTCAACAATTCCAGTGCAATTTAATCTCTCCATCATCACCAGCGAGGTTGAAGCTCAAGGAAGATTACCTGACAGTCATTTACAACCTTACGAACTACGAATTGCACATTGGTAGATATTACTTAACTGTCCAGAAGTTCAATATTGGAAAGACATTCACCTTTCATGTGATGCTGTGAATGGAGACATTAGATTCCACAATGAAACATTTGCTGATTATTTTGGACAATGGGTAAGTGTTTAATTACTGTTTACTTAATTTGCTTACATAATTTACTTAATTACGACATTCACCTAAATTAATATCCAGATGACGCACATACAAAGTGATGGCCACCCGATGTGGTCACGTGATTTGATGCTTCTTTCGATGAAGCCTGTTACATCTAGAGTTTATTCAATGGCGAAGGTAAATGGTGTGACATTTGTATGTATCGACAGAGATCAAAGAAGGAGGTGTCAAAATTCTGGGTTTATGATTGACGGTGGATATTACGGTGTTCTTCTCGAAGTAGTGGAACTAATTTATGGAGAGGGCCTGACAGTTTACTTGTTCAAGTGTAGGTGGTTTGATACAAATCCTCAAATCGAAAGGGAGGATAATTATGGACTATTATCTGTTGATACTTCTATAAGTTGGTATGAAGGTGATCCTTTTGTTTTTGCAACATCTGCTAATCCAGTTTACTACCTCGATGACTTGGTAAAAAAAGGAGCATGGAAGATCGTAAATCATGTGGCTATGAGAAATATATATAGTGCGGCTACACTTGGACAAGAAGTCGATAAGGATGATAATGAGGCATACCAAGAGCCGGATACAACTAATATTCCACCATCCTCCACAATACTACTGAATACTGTTGTAGAAGGTCGAGTGGTTCGGCTACATGGTGATGAACGTGGGTTCATAGTTGTTGGTAATAATGTATTACGTGCCGACTCTGATGAAGATGATGAGGATGAGTTCAGACATATGCTACCAGTTATCTACTCCGATACAAAGACAGACTCAAGTAGTGATTCTGACTACGAACCTTAGAAGAACATATCATTTGTAAAAGTTCCTTAAATATTCATTGTTGTGTGCCGCTCGAACGAAACGAAAAAGTGATATTATTACCTAATTTTGTTTATTTTGTTATATATTCAATGTTCCATTTATAATAATAAAACAAGCATAAATATATAAACTATTAATATTATATAAAAAACAAGTATAAATTATAAAATATTATTATATAAAAAGTGTATAAATTAATATACAGATGTATAATTATATTGTCTAAATATTTATAAGATATATTTATAATTAAATTCAAATATATATAAAATATTATTATATAAAAACATGTCTAAATATATAAAATATTATGACATAAAAACTATATAAATATATAGTAATATTATATATATATACATATATTTATAATTAAATTCAAATATGTAATATATCAGATTATATAAAGACATATATAAAAGCTGGCCTTTGGGTTAAAATGTTTGAAAGATAAACATGACCCACTGGCAAAATGCCATATCAAATACATAATTGGCCCGGGTTCGAGCCCCGGTAGCCACTGGGTCATGTTTTTTTTTGGGGGGGGGGGGATTAAGAATAGCCGACGACCAAAGCCGTCGGCTAAAGTGTTTGGAATTTAGCCGACGACAGTCGTCGGCTAAACTATTGATATTTTTAATATTTATTAAATATATTTGTAATTAAATTTAAATATGTAGATTTTTTTTTCGGGATTTAGTTTAGCCGATGGCGGTCGTCGGCTAAAATGACACGGGCTGTGTCAGTTGACACGACCCGTGTCGTTGTGTTCTACATTCCCAAAATGTTTCTGGCAAGCTAACCCGACTGTGTCGATCGACCGCGATCGAGTGAATATTTTGGCGGCGACCGCCGTCGGCTAAAGTATTGATATTTTTAATTTTTATTAAATATATTTATATTCACAACTAGTCATGTTGGTCAGACCAAGTACTCAACAGTTTTGAAATGCGACTCAACAGTTTAGCCGACGACGGAAGGTGAGAAGGTTGGGGACCATGTCCTCAAAATGATATCTATGATCGAGAGATTGGAGGCTCTTGGATGGATACTTCTCTTCAGACCGACCTTATCCTACAGTCTCACCCTGATTTCTTCTCACAGTTTGTTATGAATATCAATTGCAATGAGATTGCTGCAACTTAGCGGGGTTGATGAACAAACCGATGACCGCTTAGTCTCAGATGAAGACACCGTGGATGAAGGAGTCTACCCTTGTGATTTCTTCTGGATCTCGGAGGTCTAAGAATAAGAATAAAAAGACCAAGAAGAAGACGAGACCACACGTAAAGGACCTTAAAGGTAAGGGCAAGGCCCGATGGTTCCCAAGAGCAAGAAGAAGAAGGACGGATGTCTTAAATGCGGTGGTGAACCCTTTGGGCTAGAGGCATCCCGATTCTTCATGGCACTTCAGGTACAAAACTTTTAGTTTTGGAAACAAATTGTTCTGCTACTGTATTTTCTACTTCTTGGATACAGGATTCAGGTGATAGTTCTCATATTTGTACCATGAATCAGGATCTGGAACAAAGTAGGAAGCTTGAGCTTGGGAAGTGCTGATTACTGTCGAAAGCGGGCATAATGTCAAAGCAACTGACATAGGATCACTTCTTTTGGATTTGGAATCCGGCTTTGTTTTGACTTTAGAAGATGTACTTGTTTTGCCCAAGGGGCATAAAAACATTGTATCCATTCCGGTCATGGATCGGAAAGGCGATTCATTTTTCATTGGTGATGGTTGCTGCAAAATTTATTTTAGAAATAAACAAGTTGGCACTTCTATATTTTTAAATGGACTGTATCATCTAAACCTTAGTAACAAAGTCGTTGTGAATACTATGACTAGGAAGAGTAGTCAAGTTTTGAAATGGCAAAGTAGTCAAGTAGTCATGTATATTCATCCTTAGTAACAAAGTACGCGACAGTTTAGCCGACGACGGCCGTTGTCGTCGGCTAAAGTGACCTTATATGTAAAAAAAAATGCGACTCTCCATCCATTTTTTCCTTTTTTCCCTAGAACATCCGCCGCGCCCCCAATTTTTTTTCATTTCTTCCCCAGCTCGAACCCTTCCGACCGCCTCCCTCGTCCGACCATCCCTCATCCGACCGTCCTGTCCGTCTGCCTCCCTCGTCCGACCGTCCCGTCCGTCCACCTCCATCGTCCGACCGTCCGCCGCCAGCTCGTCCTTCGCCGCCTTCCGTCGTCTTTCGTAGGTATTTTGATTTCTGTTTTTTTTTCATTTTTTCAGTTTTGATTTTCTTTTTTTTTTCTCGGATGTTTTATTTGGTGGTTTTGGTTATCGGGGCTGGTATTGCTTATGTTGTTAACGTCTGGGATAAATGATTCAAGTAGTTACTATAATCAGTTGTCATTTTTTCTTGGTTATCCATGTATTCAAATATATTAAATTATTGATCGTTCTTTATTCCCCGAGGTTATGCTTGAAATGATACTCATTTTGGAATGAGTAGTTATCACTGTTTTTGGTTGATGAAAGTTGCATTTGTTCGATGGAGCATTAGTTATCGATTAGTTATCATTGTTTGTTAATGCTTCTTGATGATGACAACCGATTGATTTTTTCAAGAGGCAAGATCTTGTTATAATTTCGTTACCTGTGAATTTTCAAAAATAATTGCTCATTAGTACTTATTAATTCAAAATGATCTTTAGGGTTTATGATGTTTTATGATGTAAAAATAATTGATTTATGTTTTCGAATTTGTACAGGTTAAATGGATAAAATTAAGAGACTAGCGTGTGGTAAGAAAAAATCGAAGACTCCGGAGTCGGGAGATAGTTTTGAAGCTTCCAACCGTGCGGATCCTGTCGGTAAATATTTGGATCAGAGTAACGCTCGCATACGTGGACTAGTAGAGAATAGTGGACTGAAGTTTAAGGATGGGAACTTGTATCCGGCGGATGACACACATACTATTGCGAGGCGCTTATCGTATTAGACTCCCAGATCGCGGATGACCCCCACTATTGTCGAGACGACTCAGCCTTGTATGCCTCCTATACACCGCATTCCCACCCCTCCTACTACATCTGGGAGCGGCCGATCTACACCGAGCACGTCATCCGAAGTGCCTTCCGGTCCGCCGTCGACTTTATTTATGCCCCTTTTGGTACCATCAATTCCAGTGGTCGATGAGGAAGGAATCTGTCGGCCATATAACTTGGTAGAGGCGTATGTGTTCCAGGCGTGGCCTGAGAAAATGATTTGGCGGACATGTCAGATATCTAAGATGAAGTTGTATGCGTCGCTTGCACAGCTTGAGAATGAGGAGGGTTGTACCGAAGACAAACCAAAAAAGAGGAAGAAGACTTGTGGCCCATCGAAGGGTCTAGCACTTGACACATATGTTTCAAAAAATGGCCGTCACAAGATAACAGTTGATGAAAAGTATCGACGACCCATTTTGGCTTCGGATGCTTGTACGGCATATTCTCGTAATGTTGGGTTTGTCATACGCGATAGAGTTCCGGTATTGTGGGCTGAGTGGAAGCATGTGCCACAAAGTGTGAAGGATGCATTGAACAATGCTATGTCGGTAAGTTTATCTCAATTCCGAAAGCTACTTTGTGTATTAAAATTCAGAAAAAATTTAGTAATATATATTATATGCTAATTGTAGGTTTGGTTTGAGGTTCCTTATTTCCTACTACATACTTGGTGTGATGAGGTGCAAACAACCAAGTAAGTAATTTTCACAATACGTAGTTGAGTAATTACTCGAGAAATTTTTACATTATTTTTCTTATTGTTAAAAATATGTATTTGTCAAATGTTTTAATAATTTATTTATTAATACAAAACAATTTGTAATTTAAAATTCACAACTTGTATAACTGGAAGGTAATTTGATTAATAAATTTAAACATGGTAAACATTCTAATTTACTTGTAATTATGAGTATTATAACATACACTTTTAGAATATACATAAAACATTATAATATTAATTATACATGATAACAACTGCATAATAACAACTCTATACACACAACAGATTATTTATGAATAACATAATAAACAAATAACATTATGAATTAGAATAATACAATAACACAAACCACAATAAATAAATACATAAAATTTACAAAATACTTTACAAATATATTTGACTAATGTTTGATTATTATTTATAAATGTTTGTTATAGGTACAAATCTTGGAAAAATGAGCTACATATGTTTTGGTCAGCTTGGGATAATTCCATGAGGCTACTCCCGAGGAGTTCAAGTATCGGGAGTACGAGTGGAGGTGGCTATGCGCACATTTTAGCGACCCGGACTATATTGTATGTAATCGAGCTCTAAATATTGTCGTAATGCTATTGTTGCTTAAAGATATGCAACATATATGAAACTTACTTGTGGTAATTTTTCTCCTTGTTAAATGAAAATTACATGTTTCTAAGTGTAGGCGAGCAGTTCAACCAACACTGTTAACCGTAAGGGTTTGACGGAACACCACAGCTTAGGTTCGCGGTCGTTAGCGAGAGTTTCGCACGAGGCCACTTCTGATGAAAATGTGGCGAATGCCTTTGTCTACGTAACTCAGAAGGCATATCCTAACTATCCGGATAGACTTGTAAGTTGTAAATGTATCTTATCCATTTTAATATTGCTATCAGTCTTTACTTATGAACTTTATAAATATTCGGTTACTTTTTCCGTTCCCACTTAATTAGGAGAGAGTGACTGAAGAGTCTGAGAGGATGTTGATAAAGATGGTGAGGAGGAGCATCCAGAGTTGGACGAGACTGGTCTCGAGTTAGCACGCCGAGAGATCGATCAGGCCGATCCCTACATTAGGGCAAGGGTGTAGGCTAACATTTACTCTCCTAAAGGGAGTCATCACCAGATGCCGATGATGGGAGCTGAAGGCACCGGATTATTGAAGAATACTACAGGGTTTCAACGCAATCAAAGGGGCGACACTCAAAAGGCCTATTTCGAGGAGCAATTGAGGATCGAGAGGGAGCTCCAAGCTGAGGAGCAAAGGAAGTCTCAAGACGAGTTCCAGAAATTCCAAGAGGAACAAAGGAAGGTTCAACAAGAGATGTTAGCTCGGCGAGGCCATGATACAGTATATGATGTCATTGAGTCAGACCGTGTGTCAATCGGGAATTTCGGTACCACCACCACCTCAATTCTTCAATTCACAAACACCTCCTTCTTCTTCACAGCCTTGGGACAACGACATGTAAGACGGTAGTAATCCTTCTTCTATCTTTAAGAATTTGACGGATCTTTGAGGATTTTAGTTGTCATTGTAGTAGTTCTTTTGCTAAATATTTTTTATTTAGACTCGTGTTCGTTAACGTTGGTGTTTATAGTGATTTTGTTGATGTTGCGAGCTACATGACATGTTGATATGGTTTGTATTTAAATTATGCTTTTCGTAATTGATTTATTTTGATTGTGATGTTTGGTGGTGTATTGTACATTTGGAATAACAGGTTATCTGAACAGGTTTGGTGATTTCGAAATCTGTTTTTTTTCACTGGACTTTAGCCGACGGCATTTGCAAAGACTATCGGCTAAAGTATTTATTTCAAAAAAAATAAAAAACACTTTAGCCGACGACTATGTAGTCGTCGGCTAAAACTGTAGCACTTTAGCCGACGGCTACATAGTCGTCGGCTAAAACTGGAACTATTTTAGCCGACCACTTTGTAATCGTCGGCTAAACTCGAACTTTAGCCGACGACCTTCCTTATTTGCCGTCGGCTAAACTTTAGCCGACCGACCTCGGCCGACCGACTTTTAGCCGACAACTTGCCACCTTAGCTGATGATTTGAGCTTTTAGCGGCGACTTTTTGTCGTCGGCTAAAGTATAAACATTGGTAGTGTTGGGCCATTCGAGATTTTAGACACGGTCGGTGGTGGCTTATCGGTTGGCGTTACATGCGACCCTTAGCCATGTTCACAGTGTGTTTCACATTTCTCAGTTTAGAAAGTACATCCCGGACCTGAGCCATATCATTGGTTATGGGGATATTGAGGTAGCGAACGATGTCACTTTTGAAGAAATGCCGGTGAAAATCCTTGAGCATCATGAGAAACAACTTTGAAATAAAACCATTCCGTTAGTTAAAGTTCAGTGGTCGAGGCATGGAGTTGAGGAGCCGACTTGGGAAACTGAGGATAGCATGCGCGCTAAATATTCGGAATTATTTACTTCTTAAGTTTCGGGACGAAATTTATTTTTAGAGGGGGAGAATGTAATATTCGTACTTTTCTATTTTTAGTAATTTCCATTTTGGTGTATTTTTCATTTTCAGCGACTCGCTTGTAACCGTTTTGACATTTTGAGAATGTTTAATTCTGCATATTTTGGCATCCGAGCATGTTTCGGAATTACTTTACTCGATATTGTGTTTATTGGGAAATTTCCATTTGTCGGCTCGTTTGGTGGAATTTTTCTGAGAAACTGTCATTTCGAGCTTTGTGCAAGTTTGTTTAATGTTGTTAGACATGTTGTGAGCTTCGGCATAGTTGTTCGTTTCCGTATCGTGCTTTTAGGTTGTTTTGGGTCATTTTGTAATTTCCTAAAAGTTTTGGGCAATTACTTTCATTGTCGTATTTCGAACCTTTGGTTAGATGGAATTATGTTTTATTTTAGCACTTAAGTTCGTCGCTTCGAACTCTTTGTATTAGTGTCTGCACAATTTGTTAATCGTCGCGTTTGGTTTTCGTATCGCTTCTACACAACTGATGGACAACTGTGATTCTGACCTGGGGAACTCTTACGTACGTTAACTGGTCTTCCTAAAGTATGTTATGTAATCTTCCTAATGTACGTTAGTCCTCTTTCATAATGTACGTTAGGGTCTTCAGGGAACCGGGCAGAAAGCTCTGTCGTTCCCTTACGTACGTAATGAAGGACGTTAAGGATATAACGTACGCTATCGTTTCTTGGCTTATGTATGTTATCGGACGCGGGTTTAAATACCCATAACTGACCGAAATTCGTCTATTTTTCTCCCTTATTTCTCTTCTCTGCGACTTGGGTGATTCATAGGCGATTTTGGAGCGATTTTGTGTCTTCAATCATCTAACTATCATCTTCTTTGGAGTTTTGGCATAGATAAACATCACCAATCAGTCTTCTTCGTCTTTGAATCGAGGCAATCTTCGAACCCCAAATTTTCCGATTTGGGGGTTTATTTGTAATTTCTCCTATTTGATTGTAGCTATGGTGGGCGTGTTGAGTATGAATTATCTACTCCCGATACATGTTTTCCTACGAATTATTAGTGTAATCTTGGAATCTTTGAGAATCGAGAGGGTTTTGGCTGCGATCCGCCCTCGTTGAAGATATTGTTAGATTACATGTATCGTAGTTAGGGTTTTCGGATGCATTTCAATGTTAAATTCCAGTCGTGTTGTTGTTGAATGTCGTTTTACGAATCATCTAGGTTCGAAGTTTTCGAGTTCCTTAAACGGTGGTCGTTTACCGTTTTAAAACAATCCATCATGTCTCAAAGGCAAGTAATTCATACGAACTTACAATCTTAAATGTGCAAAGTGATGTATTTGAGTGTTAGAGTGTTTATGTTCACTCTGGGAGGGTCCGATGAGGCCTCGGAGGGATCCACGCATGATTGGGTCCACGAACTTCTGGGTTAACCACTATGGGAGGGTCTATCGGAGCCTCGGAGGGATTCGCGCATTGTTTTCGAAACTATTGATGCATATGCTTTGATATTGTAAGATGTAAAAATTCATTTGTGTTGCTTATACTAACTATTGCACGGCTAACCCCATTTTGGGAGAAATACATTTCATGTATTTCAGGTACGAAGAATGCGATTAGAAGAGTGTCTGGGGCGATACAATGATGAAGGCCGGGCGTGATCTTTGTGATGTTGCCGTCGTGTTTATTTGCTTTGAGTCTAGTTGTTGAGATTTTTGGTTTTGTCACAAATTATTAGTTGGTACTCGAGTACTATAGGAGAGTTTTTTTTCTGTCGTTAGTTATATTAAACTTGTTGATTATTATGGTTTAAATGTCGTCGTGAGAATTTCATCGGTTAATCCGATAAATGATTGATTGTTTGATGTTCTTTATTATGGTTTTCGTGCAAAAATTAGCCTTGTGAGTTCCATATGGGATTCACGGCGTTGTGACATACCCTGAATATCTTGGGGGTGTTACACACTCATCGCCACAAACTATGGTATCTAATATCCATACTCTCTAGATGTCGCTCTAAGACCATATGAGATAGTGGCTTGGTGGATCAACAATGTTATTTGTTGTGTCTACTCTCTACAGTATAATATTCCCTATCCGAACCATTTCTCTTACAATATAATATTTTTCTCTCAATATGTTTGGTATTTTGTTGAGCCTTAAGCTCCTTAACATGTGCAACAGCTCCGTTGTTGTCGCAAAATAGCGTTACGGGTTTCTCTGCGCCAGGAACCACTAGAAGTTCCTCAGTGAACTTATTTATCCAAAAAGCTTGTTTAGCAGCCTCTGTGGCTGCCTGATATTCGGCTTGACATGTAGAGATTGCGATGCGCTTTGTTTGGCACTTCTCGAATCTTGCTCCACCATTCAGAGTAAAAATATACCCTGAAGTTGACATCTTCGCATCCATGTCTCCCAAAGAATCTGAATCTGTATAACCATCTGCTTTTAGTTATCCACCACCGTACGTAAGAACCAAGTCTTTTGTCATCTTCAGGTACTTAAGAATGTTCTTTATAGCAGTCAAATATTCATGCCCTGGATTTGACTGAAATTGACTTACTATGCTCACTGCATAGGCAATGTCTGGTCTGGTACAAATCATATCGTACATGAGGCTTCCCACTACCGAAGCATAGGGCACCTTACTCATTTCCTTTCAGTATTCCTCACATTGAGGACACATTTATAAGGAAATTTTTATATCATGTCGCATTGGTAGGAACCCTCTCTTAGAATCTTCATCCTAAATCGCTTCATGACCTTTTCTATATAGAGGGCTTGAAAAAGACCTAACATTCTTTTCGCTATATCCCAGTAGAGACGAATACCCAGAATATGGGTAGCTTTCCCCAAGTCTTTAATTGAGAACTCTTTAGAAAGCCAAGCTTTCACAGAACTGAGTATTCCTACGTCGTTTTCTATAAGAAGAATGTCATCCACATATAGTATTAATACAAGGCTCCTCTTCATTTTGGACAAACTTAAACTCTTTGACTGTCTCGTTAAAATGGAGATTCCAACTTCGCGAAGCTTGATTAAAACAATAAATGGCATACTGAAGTGTGCATACTTTATGAATATCGGTTTCAAATATGAATCCCTTAGGTTGTTCCATGTAAATTTCCTCCTCGAGGAATCCATATAGGAATGCAGTTTTCACATCCATTTGCCATATTTCATAATCTAAATGGGCTACTATGGCAAGCATCATGCAAATAGACTTAGTCATGGCTACAGGCAAAAATGTCTCGAATTAATCGATTGCCTCTCTTTGGGAATAACCCTTTTTCACAAGCCTGGCGTTACAGGTATCAACCTTGCCATCTCCAGTAATCTTTCTTTTGTAGATCCATTTCTTTCCAATAGGCACCATGCCCTTAGGATGATCTACTAAAGTCCAAACCTGATTATCATGCATTGAGTCTATCTAAGCTTCCATATCCTCTTGCCACTTCACGGAGTCAACATCTACAATCGCTTGGTCTTATGTAGAAGGATCATTCTCTTGACTACTTTCTGTCATCTCATGGACACCCAATTCCTCTTGATGCAAATAGCCATACCTCTCAGGTAATTGAGAAGTCCTACTAGACCTGCGAGGTTGTGTTTGTATTTCAGAAGGTTCAGTTCCAATATCTTGCACATGTGTCTCAATTGGTTTTTCTTTTATTTCTTCCAAAGAAATATTTCTACCTGCGCCTTCTGTAATATCCGCATTTTTTTTTTTCCTTTTTTCGGTATTTTTCGTTTTTGTGTATTTTTCATTTTTATGACTCTCTTGTACCGTAATAATATTTCGAGAATATATAATACCGGATTTTTTTGTCATCCGAGCTTGTTTCGGACTTATTTTACTCAATTCCGCGTTTAATGCCATTTTCATCGCTATTTGGTTCGATTCTCGTAATCGTTATTCGGAACCGCCGTTTCGGGATTGCCGTAAATCCATCTTATGTTATTATGCATGTTATGAGCTCTTGGTTGGTGTTTCAATCATGTATCGTGTATTTCGGATGTTTTGGAATTTTGTAATTTCCTAAAGTTATTGGGTAATTAGTGTCGTTAGCGTTATCCAAACCTTTGGGTAGTCAGAATCGTGTTTTCTTTTAGCGCTCTAGTTCTGACTCGAACTCGTCATGCATGTGTCTTTTTTAGTCCGTTATTTGGTGTTGGGTGTGCGTTGTTTTCATCTGGGGGAGTTTTCGTCGTTTTCCAACTTTGAGTGTTGTCTGTACTACTGTTTGTGCTCGTTAGCGCACGCTAATTTCGTAGTGTAGCGCACACCAATTTCGTTGAGTGGCACGCGCTAACTTCGCCAGTAGCGTGCACTAATGATTCGAGCACAGCAGTGGCAGTAGGTTGTTTCTGCTCTATGGACGAGCAGTTTAGCGCACGCTAAGTCTATAGATTACCGCACGCTATGGTTGAGACTTCGCGCACGCTAGATATGTGGCATCGCGTGCTAATTCGGTATTCCAGTTTAGGCGAGAATGTTTTGGATGCGAAGACACTCAGGTAGCGCACGCTAAAGGTCCATAGCGGGCGCTAACGGGGCTTATAGCGCACGTTAATTATCAGGTAACGCATGCTAACGTGTCATAACCGAAGGTTCTGGGCCAGGGTTGGCTGGTTAGTGCATGCTAACCATAAGCCGTTAGCGCACGCTAAACCGTCTGGTTATATATACCCGAGAGTTGACCTCAGACGCGTCTATTTCTCACTTTTCTTCCTCCTCCACAGTTGTGGGCGATCTAGGCGATTCTTGGGCGAATTCCAGGCGATTCGAAGTCCTGTAACTTCAAGCTATCTTCTTCCTTAAATCCTTGGTGTGGATTAACAACATCTACTTGTGTTCTTCGTCTTCGATTCAAGGTAATCTCTTAGAACCCTATTTTTGGGATGATGAATAGTATGAAGCCTTGGAAAAAAAAATTCCTCTCTCCTTCTCCTAACAAAAAACGTGAGTGCTAGTATATGCAAGGAAATTTGGTCTTCTCAATTTATTCTCCATCAAATCCCCTAAAATCAATCACCTTTTGACAAAATCACCTAAGGTGATATTTTGTCCCCTTGACAAAACATAAGTCTTCCACCAACATGTGGAGACTATGACCAAGGAATAGGGAAAGAAATAGGGGCGGCCATCTAGAAGGAGCCGGGCGAGTTCGGTCCGTTTCGGACTCCCGTGAGTCCAAACAGATAAACTCTGATTCCGTTCCGATGTATTTATATCGATTAATTAATCCAATTAATTAATCATATCAAATACATAATAACATAATTAATTCTCCAACAAATAATTATATTCATGAGTTAAATTAATCACCCAGTAATATATTTAATTCATTTGGCCGTAAATTAATTTATCCAATAAATTAATTTAGGCATCCAATGTCCCAAATTTAATTAGACATCCAATGTCCAATAAATTAGATATCCAATATCTAATATTCATAATGAGATAATAAGCTTAATTCATTCCGTCGTCAATCCTATTGCGCGACTCGGTAGGTCCGTCTCAGTCAGTAATAGGAGGAACCAAAGAGTAGTAGCACCACCTAGCCAGCCTGGCGGCCTACACTGTACCCCAACTGAGAACGAATGATGGGTTCATTCAAGAACCATTCTGTCGTGAATACCACTATACGTATAAATCCTTCTTCCAAATGTCCCGATCAAGTTAAAGGGTCACGGTCACTGAAACCCTATTTGTACTTGACTCTATGCATGCGTTAATGCAAATCGAGATCATCGAGCTCTCATGTATCCAATACAACGAGCTCCAATGCTTTGGCCAAAGACGTATGACCTCATCGCCAATAGCGCATAGGACATATAACTCGCTCACTAACGGGAGAAAGAATTCTATCTTGAAATTGATAGGACTGCTACTTGCCCGTCAAGATGCACGTCTGATGAGTCGATTCTTGATCGACTCATTCTGTTCTATTTAGTCGTGTTTTTGTTTGCTTTTTAGTATTTTTGTTCTCTTTTATGCGTGGTATGTTGTGTTTTTACTTTATAGGTAACCAAGCAAAGATTGTGGTGAAATATGCGCTTTCATAGCTAATATTGGAGTTTATGACGATCAAGAGCTAAAACGGAGCCTAAAACGATAAACGATTGAAGCAATATCGGTCGTATATTCTAAATTCCAGAATCACCACTCCGAATTGAGATGTGTTCTCCTTTGATATAAATTCCTCGTGAAATTAGCTTCGAAACGGTATATCATATGCTAAATTCCGAGGTGTATTGATACAAGAACGAAGGATCAAGCCGAATAAGACTAAAAACCGGAATCAAAACAGAAGAAAACAACCCAGGCCGCATCAGGCAACTTGGCCGTGTCATAAGACACGGCCGGGTCTCGTTCCAGTAAGAATTACATTTTGCGGAAGAGTACAACACGGCCATGTCATAGGACACGGCCGAGTCACGATTCAGCCTCCTTTGCATTTCCTGCATAGTACAACACGGCCGTGTCATGGGACACGACCAGGTCCGTGGACAGTGCACTTTTTCTTCTTTTCAGGGTAGTACGACATGGCCGTGTCCCAGGACATGGGCCGTGTCACTTTTCGGTGCAAGTCATTTTCTTTGACATTTTTGCACAATTTTGAGCCCTTTTCTTGATCTTTTAGCTATAAAAAAGGGTGTGGAGACCCTAAGGAAGATATTCAGATCTTGTTGGAGATACTTTGGTATGAAAAACACAAGATTTAGGGAGACAAACACCAAAAATTGAGGAAAAGAGATTGTTTCATCATCTTTATTGTATGTTCTTGGAGTGAAAAATACATTTGTTAGATATTACATTTCCTTGTATCAACTGTCATGAGTTTTTGAAGGAAGATCATCAAACCTTCATCGGGAATTCAATTTCGGCTTTTACAAGGAAAGTTTCTACCATGTTTTGTTTTACAATTTCCATTATTATTGTTGAAATAATCATGAGTAGCTAAACATTTCGTATGGGGTTTTAGATTTAGCCACACACATGTTATCGATTCTTAGTTCCTACTGATTTTCCGGGTAAAAGTTTGGGATTGTTCCTCCTTGTTTGTTCTTCGTATAAGAATTTTTGATTTAGATCATTAAACCTATTTCTTACTTGTGATTATTATTCAAATGGAGGGTTTTTGTCGGTGTTCGCCATCAAGCGACCCGATAGTAGCGATTGTGAATGTTCTAAAACCTTTTTCCGCGATCTTTTAGCGAATTACCCCATCAAAGGTATTAGCTAGTTGATTGTTAGTAGAGATTTGTCCCGACCAAAGGAGTGTCTCTTATTTTCGTTAAGAACAATCGTGATTTTAGAATTACCGCCATCAAGCGGATTTATTTTAATCGTGAGCAATCAACAATTCCAAACCATAATTCTTTGTGTATATGAACTAATAATTGATTACGTGTGTGTCGGTGATTCTAAATTCCCATATAATTCTCATTATTGTAATCTCTCAATTATCCGACTATTAAATTGGTGTTTGTAACGCTTAATTTATTTTAATTTTATGCATTAGTAATAGTTATCCTACCAAACCAATGATGTATTTTAATTTATTTTACTTTTGTTCATTCGACTATTTGCCGATCATTATCAAACTTTAAACCGTTTCCAATTCCTCGAGAGATCGACCTCGGAGTTACTTGCCGCTTCCTACAAAAACGATTCATACACTTGCGAGTTTATAATTTGTTCACCAAGTTTTTCGCGTCGTTCTTGGGAATTGGCGTTTAATTTTTAATCTTGTTCTAATAGTAGTCGAATTGTTATTCTTGATCATTTTTTTCCGTTTTCATTATTTTCGATAAAGTCTAAAAAAATCCGCTCTAACTTATTTTGTTTATGCTTGGTAGGAGATCGTTGGGAAACCCGATTCTTCCACCCATAGACGAAATACAAAGGATTAGAGCACCAAAAACAATTGCCACATCATCAATGGCAAACGACGAGGAGAATCCGGATCTTGAAGAGCGACTTTTGCTCCAAGAAGAAAACCCTCGTCAACCGAGGGTTGAGAATGTTGCACAAAATATAGATGAAGAAAACATTCATCAACCAAGGTTTCCGAGATATGAGAATGTTGGGCGCAATCAAGGGATACCCGAACAAGGGAGATACTCTATCCGAGACAACCACCCATTGGAGTGCAATATGGAGCGAATTATTATCCCGGACCTCAATATGGGATGGAAGCAAACTACAACATGCCGCAACAACCTCCGGTCGAACATCTAATGCGGGACTATGCAAAACCCGTGGTGAACACCGCCATTTCATGCATCCAATTAGCACCGGCAGCGAGGAACTACCACATAAGCGGATTTCACATTGAGCAATTGCCCCCATTTCACGGATTAGCACGTGAGGATCCGTTATCATTCATCCGAGACTTCTATGTGGCGATTGACAACTTCCCATTAAATGGGTTGAGCGAGGATCAACTAAGAATGAAGTGCTTCCCTTACACACTCAAGGATGGGGTGAAACAATGGTTGATGACTTTGGCGCCCGGCTCACTAAGAACATAGGATGAAGTTTATGATAAATTCATTACCAAGTACTTCTCTCATTCAAAGAATACGCAATTGAGAACTCAAATCTCAACGTTCGGACAACAACACGGAGAGGCATTTCACGAAGCATGGGACCGATTCAAAATGCTCCTCATTCAATGCCCACACCATCACTATCCGCTTCAACTACTTAATCAATTCTTCTATGATGGATTGACTCAATATTACCAAGGAGCGGTAGATAATGCAACCGGTGATTCGTTTTGGGGTTTAACAGAGAGACAAGCGTATGATGTGTATGAAACGTTGGGAGCCAATTCCCAACAAAAAAGTGTACGTGTTCGTAGGGGAGCCATGCACCAAGTAAGCGAGAAGGACGAGATGAAATCTAAAATCGATGAGTTGACAAATGAACTAAGACAACTCAAGACTCAAAATAAATCTTATAGCTCACGAGTTTGCGAGATTTGCGAGCATCCGGACATGATGCCAATTCATGCCCTCATACATTTCAGGAGAACAAACCGAACAAGTTAATTGGGCTATGAGACAAAGCACGGGAAGGCCCGAGTGGGAAGAGAGGAGAAATAATTATGACGGAAACGCAAGAAATGCACCTCTCCCAAATACTTATCATCCTGGGCTAAGAAACCATCCGAATTTCTCATGGAGAAACAACAACCCGATGCCATACGACACAAGTGCCCAAGCTCAATACAACGGAGGAAACCGAGCCCAACAACTAATGTAAAGCGAACCACCTCCACAACAAAGGAACTCTCTTGAGGAGAGTATTGCGGCATTCGTTAAGGAGAGCAAGGAAAACCGAGCGGAGAATAATAAAAGGTTCCAATCTTTAGAAGCTTCGATGAATAAAATGGAGATTCAAATTGGGCAACTTGCTACCGAGGCACGTAGACAAGAAAGGGGTAAACTACCAAGTCAACCCGAGCAAGCTCAAGCTATTACCACTCTCCGAAGTGGTAAAGTGATTAATAAAGAAGCTAATTCCGAAGTAAAAGAAAGGGGCGGTGAGAAAGAATACGAGTCGGGAAATCAAGAAGAAAAAATAGACGAAGCAACTTCGACTTCCAAGCTTCACAAATCTGCTCAACCATATAAGCTACCAATCCCTTTTCCGAGCCGACTTAGAAAAGCAAAGCAATATGAGCAATTTTCCAAAATCTACGACATGCTTTCAAAGGTTCATGTCAACTTACCTCTCTTGGATGTTGTGAAGAACATTCCCGCTTATACAAAATTTTTCAAAGAGTTGACCTCCATCAAAAGAAGATACAATGGGAACGAGAAAGTGGTGCTCTATGAGGTAGAAGCAAGGGGTCAAAAGAAAGGTGATCCCGGAAGTTTTATGATCGACATCACTATGGGAGATAAGAAAGTTGCTCGTGGGATGTTAGATTTGGGAGCAAGTGTGAATCTCATGCCATACTCGACCTATTTGAGGCTTGGACTCGGGGGAATCAAACCAACAAGAATGACTCTTCAAATGGCGGATAGGTCGGTAAAATACCCCAAGGGAGTCATTGAAGACCTATTAGTGCAAGTGGACAAGTTGGTGATTCTGGCCGATTTTGTTATCTTGGAGATGAGCAATTTCGGAACAAGCGAAAATGAGGGGACAATTGTCACACCCCCTAGATTTTGACTATCAGATACTGGATATTAAAAATATCCTTATTATATATTACAGCACAGCGGAAAACTTAAAACCTTTAAGAGGAAACTCTTTTTACACACCAAAAGTCACTTTTACACATCAGCCGACTATTATATTACAACCAAAAGAAAACATCGGTTGTATAGGTTTATAAGCAAACTTAGACTTAACACACACAGAGAACACTCCACAGTTCTGGTGTTCATATACAACGGCTCGTTGGCGTAGAGAAGCGTCCCGGACATCAACCTACGCCTGATACCCCGAATTATTACCTGTATCACAAGGATTCAACTAAATGAGTGAAAGCTCAGTAAGTAGTGACACACAATGCATGAATGCATTTATGAATGAGTTTGAGAAATGCAGTTTCATTTTCCTTTAACTTTCGAAAACTCTTTTATAGCGCGCTGCTATGTGCACCTCGAGTTCCTGGCCCAGGCCAAAAGTGTGCATGTCCAACCATAGCCAGAAAAAACTGCCCAATCATAACGCATGGGTCAGCCTGGCGTGTCCCAGACTCCACCAGGATCATGGCTATAAGGTGCCCAATCATACACATGAGTCACCACGGTGTGTCCCATACTCCACCGCAAAACATCACACAAAGTGTCCAATCATAACACATGGATCACTATGACGTGTCCCAGACTCCGCCACAAAACAGCCCCTTACCAGTATCCCGCGATGCACATAACCAAAATAGTTTGTTCTGATCACCTTTAGAACACCTGTACTATGATCAATGCATGTGACAGCAACTTCCAATGCTATGCTATGATCATAAGCATCATGATAATACCACATGTATCAATGCTCTATGGGGCGCATCACACAATAAAAATAGAGCAATATGTTATCCACATATACACAAGGTACGGACAATATCCAAAACAACAATCATTAACACATATTTCAGAGAATTGCTCTTGTGATACAGTTTTGAAATCGACATTACTTACCTTGTTCAGGTGATACCTTTGCTTTTATACCAATAAGATTTGGTTGTGATGATATGTCTTCAAATCCTGTTTCAAGAAGTGCCTTTAAAGAATCTATATGATATACACAAGGTTTAACTCACTGCGTATCCGAAGGGTTTTACCAATTTCACGTAATTAGTATTCTACAAATTTTATGTGCGCATTTCATTATATACGAGCATAATACTCTATCCTTTTGCACTCCTAACTCATTATGAAGCCTATTATTTTCTGTTCATATTGTTAGATAAACTCTTATAGGCCACAATTCTAGGATTCTACAACAAGACAATGGTTTAGGGGAATTTATCAAGATCTTAAAATCACTGAATTTGTCCCGCGTATATCCACTTAATTATAAGTCGGATTTGCATGAATTTTTGATAAAGTATACCTAATATACTTAAGAACATGTATATAGCAACCTATGCCCCTGAATCACATGAATTCAATACTATCCACACATATTTTTAAAAGGTGGCAGAATTGATTCTTTTGTTGTCTTAGTGAGTTTTAAGCCCTATAAATCCACCTTAAACACAAGTTTAGGACATGTATGAGTTCTAAAACCATTAGAACGTATATAAGCACCTAAACCAGCTCTCACAACTTCATATCATGCAAGAACCATAGCTAGAACAAGAGTAAAACAAAGATAACTCACCTTGATTGTCAACTGACTTGAGGTGTTGATGTTTTTTATGATTTCTCCTCAAATTTTTGATGCATTTTCGAAGTGTGGGGCTTATGGATCGATATCAGAGTGTCTAGAAGAGTTTAGAGTCTGTTTCCTCCCTTATCTAAGTGGAAGAGTCGGTTTATAAGGGTGAAAGTACTAAAATACCCCTCAATGGCCTCCAGAAGTCAGGTTTAGAAGAATGGACCGGTTGAAGTTGTTATATTCCGGTTCTTGGATGTTTTAAACCGGTTCTTAGTAGGGATTGATCATGTTTAGGGTATGGATGTATGGTCCAAGGTTTTTGATAAAGTTTAATATGTATTTTTATTGTTTAAACTCAGCTACTTTTGCGAATACCTTCGAAAGTGGTAGAAAATGAGTTTGTTGTTATCCTTATAAAATTTTATATAATTAACCCTAGAAAATAAGAGTCCGAGTACTCACTTAGAAATATGAAATTATTGTACAATGAACTAAAGGACAAATTCCATTCTACCCGACCGCATTTGGGACGAATAAGATACTTACAAATCGAATGACTTATCAAATGTTATCACTGAGACCTTGAATTTCATCATTGATGGTATTCACAAGTATCAATATGCTTGACACGTGTTATCGGGATAAGAAAGGGCTATTTACTTGAATCATCAATCCAAATTGACTCAGTATACCCGCCGACTAAAACCCCAAGACCAACCGATAGACACATCACTGATATTATTACTGCTTATAGGCTTACCACTTGTACTTGGGGTTATGTTCAAATGCTTAGCCACTTCAATGCCGTTAAATTAACTATCAAATAATGTGAATCATGAAATGTCAGAATAATACTTGATAACAAGTAATGCATGAATCATATCATTCAAATAATAGCAGTTTCATGTCACACTGTCACATTTTGATACGATTAAGCATGAAGTCTTGCATGTTTTAAGATTAATATGGTATTATTGACTAGACCTTGTGTGTGAGAGTCTTTGGGCATCACAACAATACTTCGGACGGCCATTCATGCGTACAACAAAAATAATCGTCTATGTTGATGAAGGAAAGGTCACCATGACCGTCTTGGATGAAACTGTAGAAATCGACGTGTTCGGTTCATCTCCTATCCCTTCTCATATTTATCCGCCCATGATATGAATTTTATTGATTGCATTGATTCTTTGGTTGATGATACATATTTGCATGATGATGTAGGGGACACGTTGCATGATGCTCTAACCGTTGAGCATGATATGGGGCTGAATAATTTAGAAATTGAAGAATATGTTGCATTGTTAGATAATTCTGAAACCATTGATGAAGTTGACGGTCTTAAGATACCATTGGAATTAAATTTTGAGGAGCCCGTTGAAATCACCCCACCTCAACTTGAATTGAAAGAACTTCCGGCACATCTTAAATATGCTTTCTTAGGCAAAAGTGACACTTACCCTGTAATTGTCTCTTCCGAATTAACTCCCTTGCAAGAAAACAAATTAGTAGAAGTTTTGACTAAATTAAAGGAAGCAATTGGGTGGAGTATTTCCGATATCAAAGGGATAAGTCCTGTTAGGTGCATGCATAAAATAATTCTTGAGGATAATGTTAAACCTGTTAGGCAACCTCCAAGGCATTTGAATCCGAACATGCAGGACGTTGTGAAAAATGAAGTTTTGAAATTGCTACATGTCAGAGTCATCTACCCGATATCCGACAGTAAGTGGGTAAGTCCTGTGCATGTAGTGCCTAAGAAATCCGGAATAACGATGGTTCGTAATGATAAAAATGAATTGGTGCCCATTAGAACAGTAACCGGTTGGAGAATGTGCATTGATTATCAGAAATTAAATGCCGTAACAAAAAAGGATCATTTTCCCCTTCCTTTCATTGATCAAATGTTGGAACGTTTAGCTGGGCATGATTATTACTGTTTTTTAGATGGTCTTTCAGGTTTCTATCAGATTCCCATTGCTCCAGAGGATCAAGAGAAGACCACTTTCACTTGCCCTTTTGGCACTTTTTCCTTTAGGAGGATGCTGTTTGGTCTTTGCAATGCTCCCGCTACTTTTCAAAGGTGCATGCTTTCCATATTCTCCGACTTGTTAGAAAAATCTATCCAAGTATTCATGGACGACTTTTCTGTGTTTGGAACCACTTATGATGATTGTTTAAATAATTTGACTATTGTGCTAGAACGATGTACTGAGTGTAATCTTACATTTAGTTGGGAAAAGAGTCATTTTATGGTAAAATAAGGTCTTGTTCTGGGTCATGTGGTTTCCAATAAAGGAATGGAGGTTGATAAGGCTAAAGTTGATTTAATTGTTAAATTACCTCCGCCTTCATGTGTCAAAAAGGTAGCTTTTGAGGGCATGCCGGGTTTTATAGGCGTTTCATTAAAGATTTTTCGAAAATTGCCCGCCCTTTAAGTAAACTTTTGTGTAAGGATGCCAAATTTTATTTTACCGAGGAATGTTTAGTCGGTTTTAATGCCTTGAAAGAAAAGTTAACTTCCACACCTATTGTTGTTGCTCCCGATTGGTCTCTCCCATTTGAAATTATGTGCAATGCGTCCGACTTTTATATTGGTGCCGTTTTGGGGCAAAGAGTGAATAAAATTTTCCACGTAATTTACTATGCTAGCAAAATGCTCGATGAAACTCAAAGCTAATTACACCACCACCAAAAAAGAATTTTTAGCCGTTGTGTTTTCTTTAGACAAATTTCGATCCTACTTGGTTAGCTCGAAAGTAATTGTGCATACGGATCACGCCGCATTGAAATATTTATTAAAAAAATCCGATGCAAAGCCAAGATTAATTCGGTGGGTTCTTCTGCTGCAAGAATTTGATTTGGAGTTTAAGGATAAAAAGGGTTCGGAAAACATAGTTGCCGACCATCTATCTAGATTAACCGAGGGAGATAATTTTAAGCTCGATAATTCTTTGCCGATTGTTGAAACTTTCCCTGACGAGCAATTATTCGATGTAACAAGGACACCTTGGTATGCTGATATTGTCAATTACATTGTTAGTGGTGTTTTGCAGCCGGACTTGACCTATCAAGGGAAGAAGAGGTTTGTTTCCATGTGCCAGCATTACTTTTGGTACGAGCCCTACTTATTCAGGTTGGGGCCTGATCAGATATTCCGACGTTGCGTCCCGGAGGAAGAGCACGAAAGCATATTGTCATTTTGCCATGAGTTGCACTGTGGGGGACATTTTAGCGCAAAGAAAGCGGTGCACAAGGTCCTTCAATCGGGATTCTACTGGCCAACATTATTTAAGGATGCCTATTCCCATTGCAAGAGTTGCGATCGTTGTCAACGAACGGGGAACATAAGCAAAAGGAATGAGATGCCGTTGACAAACAATCTTGTTGTGGAACTTTTCGATGTTTTGGGAGTTGATTTTATGGGTCCTTTTCCACTTTCCCTTGGCTTTGAATATATTTTAGTTTCTGTGGACTACGTCTCTAAGTGGGTGGAAGCAATTCCAACCCAAACTAACGATGCTAACGTAGTTTGCAATTTTTCAGGGATGTGATCTTCTTTAGGTTCTGGTCGCCTAGATATGTAATTAGCTATAGAGGCACGCATTTTTGCAATAAACATCTTTCAGGCTTGCTTAATAAGTATAATGTGATGCATAAGGTAGCAACTGCTTACCATCCACAAACATCCGGACAAGTCAAGTGAGCAATATACAAATAAAGGCAAGATTTCGAAAAGACGGTGAAACCGACAAGGAAGGACTGGGCATTGAAGTTGAACGATGCTTTATGGGCATATCGCACGGCCTACAAAATTCCAATTGGAATGAGCCCGTATCTCCTAGTATTTGGGAAAGCATGTCACCTACCCATTGAGTTAGAACACAAGGCGTATTGGGCAACCAAAGCACTCAATTTAGATCAAGAAAAGGCGGGCGAACGACTTTTACATTTAAATGAGCTAGATGAGATGCGATATGAGGCGTACAAAACGCTAATCTCTACAAAGAACTGACGAAACGATATCATGATAAGCATATCGTTCGCAAATCTCTCGAACACAGGATGGATGTTTTGTTACATAACTCCGTCTTAAGCTCATGCCCGGAAAATTGGTGTCGCGATGGGGCGGACCGTTCAAGGTCGTTCAAGTATGGCCACACGGAGCGGTAGAACTTCTTGATCCATGGAAGAACGAGCATTTTAAGGTAAACGGGCATAGAGTGAAGCCGTATTTTGGACAAATCAAAGAAATCAATGTGTTTGAGTGCATAGAAGTGCACGATGTTGAAGCTTGAGCAAGACGGGAAGAAGTCGAGCTAATGACTATAAAAAAGCGCTACTTGGGAGGCAACCCAACGGTTTAGTTAGATTTTTCATCTTTTGTTTTTCGAATTTATTTTTCTTATTTGTTTTTACTCGATTCGAAACTAACCGGTTCAACTGTCGGTGTTAAAAATGCAGGAAATGAGTGCGTCATCAAAACTAACAACTGGGTAGGTTGGACACGGCCGAGTTGCATCTGACACGGCCGAGTCTCAAAACAGTAAGATTTTGTTTTTCCGGGATAGTATGACACGACCGTGTCACAGGACACGGTCGAGTGTCAAAACAGTGAGATTTTGTTTTCCTAGGATAGTATGACATGACCGTGTCATAGGACACGGCCGAGTCGGTGAGACAGTGGGTTTTTGCTTATTTTGAACAGTTCGACACGGCCGTGTCAGAGGCAACACGGCCATGTCAGTCGGGCCTTTATAAGGGTAAACACGGCCGAATCCCCATTTCCATCTTCTCTAATTTTTATTTTTCCTCCCCTCCGAACCCTAGCATATATCCTATTAATTTTTCTCTTCATTTTCAAAGGAATTTTGTGCAAAATCAAGGGGAGATACAAGAATCAATTACATAATCATCATTTCCAACCAATTTAACTCTTCAAAGGGGTAAATCAGATGAATTGGGACTGGTTTTTAATTTTTTTTTCTCTTCAATATCTCCGAAATCAAGGTATGTTTCTCATGTTTTTGATGATTATTCTTAGTTATGAACATGCTATGATGATTAGAATCACTAGTCCTTGATTATCTAGGGTTCTTGAATAAATTGAAGGTGATGAAATTGGGGATTTTCGATAATTCTCCATGCTTGATGATTAAATTTCTCGATTGGAAATTCTTGTAGTTAAGGGATATTTTCCATGATGAAGATGATGAATTCAAACGATAAATTTTGCTTGGGAGTTGTTTTGATCAAAAATGGTTATATTGGGGGGTATTTCATTGTTTGCTATAAGTTTGGGGGAGGAATACGTTATTAAGTCCTTAGATAAATGCTAAATTGAAATTTTTTTGCAGAAATGGCTCGAGGACGTGGATGAGGAAATTCTCAGTGGGGAAGGGGTAGGAATGGCGGAGAACAAGTGCAGCCGGCACGAATGGCGATCCAAAGGGCTGACGAAACTCCAGATTCTTACGGAATTGATCTCCCTGAATCACAAAATTCTAGGTGGGAGATGCTGGGCCAGGAAAAGATGCTCCCTACGCGATGGCCTGATGTTGAATGTATGAACGCAATGGGAATAAGAGAAGACGTGATGAAATACTTAGAAAGAGTGAATTGGGCCTGGATGATGACGCAACATTGGCCAACTTATAGGTGTCTCACAATGGAGTTTCTCAGCACTCTTACTGTCAGAAGAGATCCGGTGACTCGTGAACCAACCGAAATGACATTCCGGCTCAACAATAATGAAGAGAGACTAACCATCGTCCAGCTGGAAGGTATTTATCATGCGAGACACAACGGACATTACCCAATAAACGAGTTCGCATGTGAAACCTATTGGAGAGCTATGGTGGAATACCCGGGGAGCGAGGCACGGTATTATGTTGCATGATCGGCTATGTAACACCCCCAAAACCATATGGGAATATTACACGCCGTAGACCCTTTCCACAAGGATCTACTAGGCTAAACATCCATAACCAACCAAATGCTTGCCCGGCCAGGGTCGAACAATAAAATGATACAGACCGTTATGATAACCTACACGTGAATACACAGACTGACGAGGTCACACAACCCAATCGACAAAACTGACTTAAGCAACATTACCCACACAAGGGTCAAAATACAATACAGCGGAAGACTGAAATCAATTCTGACAACACAACAAAAATCAAAACAACTCTTGACTCATGATTAGTATCGCAGCTCGTCATCCTCTTGTGCCAATCTTGTGACTGCTCCCCTAAATCTGTATGTACCTGGACGCAAAACAGACATCCACCCCCCGATTACTCGGGGGTTAGTAAAACTCCACTGTTTTACTAGTGCAAGTATCAAATCATACGAAATATAACAAGCAAGTAATAATCGTTAATCAAATATAACAATCAAGTATCAAAATATCCCCGGGAGGTTTTAACAAGGAAAGATGAGCTATGAAGCATTCGAAAATAAGATTATCATCTCGGGAATTTTTTTAGAATTTCAAAACCTTTCGAAAATCTTAGGGTCGTAACCCAAATCTCAAATTGTATTTCAAAAATTTACAGTACGAAAATATTTCCATAAATCTTGTGGGGATCGGACCAACATTCTTTTCTTAAAACTTTCTTACAAAGAGTTTGATTTACAAAACATGATTTGTGAAATCTGATCTCCTGTCACATGCCTCGGTAGGTTCAACAACCCGCACGGACTTAACCAATCACAACAATCAATCAAGCTCATGACTCCATGATCGCTTGCCACGAGTCTCCGTAGGTTCAACAACCCACACGGATTGAGCAAACACAACAATCACAACAACCAGTCATGACCCCGTGAACCTGTGTCACGTGTCACCGTAGGTTCCGTCAAACCCGCACGGTTGGACGTACTGTGTCCTGATTCAATGGACCTGTGCCATGAATCATCGTAGGCCTCGTCAGACCCGCACGATTGGACCTCAGCACCACACACTAAGTTCTGATCCCATGGACCTGTGCCATGAATCCTCGTAGGCCCCGTCGAACCCGCACGAGTGAACTTAGCATTCCAGCACATCACATTCACATTGACATTACATACAACAATGAGCACAGTTAGTCAATCGCGTTGATCACCACAAAATCGTACGTCACACGCACATAACACAATCTCAACACTCTCAACAACTATCATCAATCAACAACGCACAACCAACATAACACACCTTCGGTACACAATGCATTGCACAGCAGCTAACACGTATACCAATATAACACTATTATCACAAAGCCTTCAAATTGCGGAAAACACAGACAACTCAAACGGAACATATTTACGAAGGCAAGCACAATCATCATAAATCTCATACGTGATTACTAGTCGCAAGATACAAGTCGTATAGTAAGATACTTGCCCTCCTAACCACTACCGAACGCTCCGAAGAACACGGTTCGACCGGGAAGCTCGGACCCCAAAGAAGGCAACGAACGGAAGGGTTCCGACTCGAGTTCTTCACAAGAATTTCGTTCTTAAGTCACAACGATATCAATTCAATCACAATTCTACGAAAACGTATAGAACTTTCCAAGTTCTACCCATTGAAGCATTTTATCGGACACTTTGAGGGCATAGTCCAATTTAATCGTTTAACGGAGAAATACTCAAATTTGTTCCACAAAACTTCAAGGGTTATGAATGATTTCGAGTATACAACTAAGTTCTAACAATAATCTGAACTAAAATGAATCAAATCGGCCAAAACATCGAGAAACCTCAAAAATTCCCTAAACCAAGAGTTTAGGTGTTCTTACCTTCGATCCGGGCGGAAGATGATGTTAGATATGAATCAAAATTCCAAAACATGTTGCTCCAAGTCATATCCATCCAAATCCATCCAGTATTGACGAAGAAACGCGAAGAAACGAAGAAAAAGGGTGAAAATGGCCGGATGACTCGGTCCAGGCCCTTAAATAGCCGACCCTGGCCGACCGCTTACGTACGTAATCGGCCAAGGCCTACGTACGTAATCGGCCAAGGCCGAACTCCCTGTACCCATTCTGCCGGACATGTTATATACGTAACCGGCAGGCTGTTACGTACGTAACAGGCCTTACGGCCGCTACTACCGGGCCATTACGGCCATTACTCGGCCAGGCCTGGCCAGCCAGGACTCGGTCGATCCGACGGTCCGAAAAATCCCAAACTCGGACAAGCGTAAATCAAAACACGACACGAAGTAATCGCAAAGACGAATCCGAACACTAAGAGAACACACGATTCCAACCACCCGAGTGCTCGAAATTCGACAATGGAAGTAATTACCCCAAACTTTGGGAAATTACGAAAATGGCCCAAAACGTCCGAAATACATGATACACGATCGAAACACCAAAACGAAGCTTACAACATGAATAATAACATTAAATGAACTTCCGAGAAACTCGAAACAACAGTTTCGGACGACATTCGCGAGAATCGAACTCAAGTGCGGAAAAGTCGTTTAAGAACACGGAACTCAACAAAACGATACTGAAACGAACTCGGATGACAAAACGTGCAGAATTAAATATTCTCCGAATGATGAAACGGTCAAAAGCAAATCGTCGAAATGGACCTCCGCCGAAAAATGAAAATTACCGGAAATCCGAAATTGCGGATATTACATTCTACCCTCCTTAAAAGAAGGTTCGTCCCGAAACTTAAAACAAGTAGGGAGAAGCAATATCCCGACAGGAAAACTCAACGAGATACACAAGAAACGCGAAACTTTCGCCCATTGGCGAAACGTTACAAGCAACGCGAAAGAATATACAACGTGAAAACACGCCCCACGACGACCATAATAACGCCACCGGCAATGATTCAAAACAATAACGATCAATTAACGACGCATCACATACCACATAATATGCACACATTTAATCAAAGAAACGTGCGCGACAACAAGTCGCACCCGACTAAAACGGCTATGCGATAGAAACAAATAGAATATTACGATAGAAATCATTCCGATTCTCATCAACAAGAAAATGTCCGACGTCAAAACACAAACAATTCAAGATAACGGAAAACGAGGGTACCGGATATTACATTCTATCTCACAAAAATAAGTTTCGTCCCGAAACTTAAAATAAAACATCAGGATAGAATACAAACAAAACCAACAAGTTCACGCAACAAATATCAATCTCTACTCGAATTACAACACAAATACAACACGCACTACGCTACTGGGCACCACTGAGCTCTCCATGCGTAGGGGCGGGATCTCGGCTCCCGAAAATCTAAACGACGGTCTTGCAGTGTACCGCCTGATGTCCCACATGTCCACATTTGAAACAGTTAACTTGCGGCGAGCGACAATTCTTCCGAGTATGGCCCACACGGCTACAATTGAAACATAACTTCACGCCGCTTGTCTTACTCGGCTCGTGGGTAGGATTCTTAGACTGATCAAACGAACGATAAGTGTTCCCAGAAGGGCAATACAAGGTAATAGGCTTACGAATCTCACTTCTCTGGCCTCTTAAAAAGTTACTCGAGGTCTTCTGCCCCTTACCTCCTGAGCTACCCTCTGACATGGAAACAGCCATCTCGATGGCTAGAGCTCGGTCCTGATAATCTTTCAAGGTGGTACACATGAGCGGAGCCATACTCTCACGGATATGGGGTTTCATGCGCATATTGAAGTATCAGACCTTGTCCGCTTCACTTCTCACTTGATCACGAACATAAGCCAACTGTCGATTATAACCGACTATTGCCTGGGATATTGACACATCCTGGGGCGTAGCCGATAAAAACTCAACGATCCTGCATTCACGAACAGGCAACGGGCAATACTCTGCCTCCATAGCGGTCTTAAACTCAGCCCATGTAGGTGTTCGATCTGCAGGCACTACAGCCTGCCACCAGTCTGCAGCTTCTTTGTCAAGCAAGTACTGAGCAATGGGTACCCTCTTTTCATCCAGACAAGATACAACATCAAATGTTCTGTCCAACTGGAGGAGCCAGCCTTCCCAACCTAACGAGTCAGATGAACCCACAAAATGGGGCGGCTGCATCCTCATCACATCTCGTAACCACTTACTAGCCCCGTTATCCCCATCTGGGTTCTCATTCCGATGTACGGCCTGATTCATTTGCACTAATTGATCAACCACCTGACGAAGGATGGTGGCGGCGCCAACGTCAACATTAACGCTAGTCGAATGTCCCTGATCTATACTGAGCTGATCGGTACTCGGCAAGGAGGGAGTCGCCCTCTCACGCTCCTGATCACGACCACGACTACGACCACGTCCTCGGCCATGACCTCTCGGCATACTGAACGGATGACCAAACAGAATAACGCATCCAAACAAACGTCACAACATCAACATAGGACGATAATAGCAGCACGATAAAGCATCAACTCCAAGTCATCGCACAAGTGCACGAACTAACACTGTAATTTAAGAACTTCATTCAAAAATAATTCACACAGTCACATCAACAGAGGTGTTTGGATTTTACCAAATCAAATACAGTCAAAACCACACACGTATCGTAGGGATCAAACACGCGCAGCAAAAATAAAATATTTTCGGGGTATTATTCAAATGATAAGATTTTAAAATTCTCAAGTTTGAAAAATTTGGTGAAATGAAATTTTTGAAAACACTTTTAATACCTCAATCGTTTAATCAAAACCATGTATCTCAACATTTAGAAAACACTGAAACATCCGGCGAGCACAACAACACTACAAACTTATCACAACCACTTAGCCCCAACATGTGGACATAAGAAGTTCAAAATTCTGAAAACCAAAAATCGTTCTGCAGAATAAAAATTTCCCAAAATCCTTTAGTTCATAACCAAAACGATGGTAATATTTTACAATGTCCGGAGTACTTCAAAACACATTTTTCAAATACCGTCTGATGGTGTCATTTGAAAATACACGACCCATTTGTCAAAATTTACAAATTTAAAAAAATCCATATAAACCGTGGTTTGACCGCACCACCAAAATATTTTCCAAAAATCGATTTCTACAAAAATTCTCAAACTGTAAAGTCCTTCAGAAAATATTCTCAAACTTACCCATAGCGGACAAAAATTACAATATTCCAAAAACAGTCGAATTTAAAACCACATACTCAAATGCCAACCAGGGTCGCCAATTCAATCAAATGCATCTCGTGGTATCAAGTTTAAACACACAGCAAAATCATTCATCGGAGTTTCTCACAAACTCTACCGTTGATATCTTCACAGAACCCATCAAGGTTTACATATTTCACACCATACCACCCCACACGGTGTTTCAAAAGTAAAACAACAATACGCCCAGCTATACTCATACTATGTGCCACAAGTATTAAACACAACTACATCACACAATACTGTGTAAATAAAATCATGCACCGCAATTAACTCACTAGAATAAAATCGAGATACACAGGTATTACGCATAAAGGAGGAGACTTACATCCACAGGTCGCACGGAGGTGACTGTCGCCCACGATACTAATCTCGTCCGACAACATAACCGACACGTTGTGACTACGCACAACTCAATTTGTCACTGACGACTCGAATGACAAGACAACACATTACTCGACAAATCATGACTTGGTTCGACCCGAAAGCCTAGGTTTCCGCAACCTAAGCTCCGATACCATAAACGTAACACCCCCAAAACCATATGGGAATATTACACGCCGTAGACCCTTTCCACAAGCATCTACCAGGCTAAACATCCATAACCAACCAAATGCTTGCCCGACCAGGGTCGAACAATAATATGATACAGACCATTATGATCACCTACACGTGAATACACAGACTGATGAGGTCACACAACCCAATCGACAAAACTGACTTAAGCAACATTACCCACACAGGGGTCGAAATATAATACAGCGGAAGACTGAAATCAGTTCTGACAACATAACAAAAATCAAAACAACTCTTGACTCATGATTAGTATCGCAGCTCATCATCCTCTTGTGCCAATCCTGTGACTTCTCCCCTAAATCTGCATGTACCTGGATGCAAAACAGACATCCACCCCCCGATTACTCGGGGGTTAGTAAAACTCCACTATTTTACTAGTGCAAGTATCAAATCATACGAAATATAACAAGCAAGTAATAATCGTGAATCAAATATAACAATCAAGTATGAAAATGTCCCCGGGAGGTTTTAACAAGGAAAGATGAGCTATGAAGCATTCGAAAATAAGATTATCATCTCGGGAATTTTTTTAGAATTTCAAAACCTTTCGAAAATCTTAGGGTCTTAACCCAAATCTCAAATTGTATTTCAACAATTTACAGTACGAAAATATTTCCATAAATCTCGTGGGGATCGGACCAACATTCTTTTCTTAAAACTTTCTTACAAAGAGTTTGATTTACAAAACACGATTTGTGACGTGATCCCCTGTCACGTGTCTCCGTAGGTTCAACAACCTGCACGGACTTAACCAATCACAACAATTACAACAATCAATCATGCTCATGACTCCATGATCGCTTGCCACGAGTCTCTGTAGGTTCAACAACCCACACGGATTGAGCAAACACAACAATCACAATAATCAATCATGCTCATGACTCCGTGATCGCTTGCCACGAGTCTCCGTAGGTTCAACAACCCATACGGATTGAGCAAACACAACAATCACAACAATCAATCATGCTCATGACTCCGTGATCGCTTGCCACGAGTCTCCATAGGTTCAACAACCCACACGGATTGAGCAAACACAACAATCACAACAACCAGTCCCGACCCCATGAACCTGTGTCACGTGTCACCGTAGGTTCTGTCAAACCCGCACGGTTGGACGTACTGTGTCCTGATTCAATGGACTTGTGCCATGAATCATCGTAGGCCTCGTCAGACCCGCACGATTGGACCTCAGCACCACACACTAAGTTCTGATCCCATGGACCTGTGCTATGAATCCTCGTAGGCCCCGTCGAACCCGCACGTGTGAACTTAGCATTCCAGCACATCACATTCACATTCACATTACATACAACAATGAGCACAGTTAGTCAATCGCGTTGATCACCACAAAATCGTACGTCACACGCACAGAACACAATCTCAACACTCTCAACAACTATCATCAATCAACGACACACAACCAACATAACACACGTTCGGTACACAATGCATTGCACAGCAGCTAACACGTATACCAATATAACACTATTATCACAAAGCCTTCAAATTGCGGAAAACACAAACAACTCAAACGGAACATATTTACGAAGGCAGGCACAATCATCATAAATCTCATACGTGATTACTAGTCGCAAGATACAAGTCGTATAGTAAGATACTTGCCTTACTAACCGCTACCGAATGCTCCGAAGAACACGGTTCGACCGGGAAGCTCGGACCCCAAAGAAGGCAATGAACGGAAGGTTTCCGACTCGAGTTCTTCACAAGAATTTCGTTCCTAAGTCACAACAATATCAATTCAATCACAATTCTACGAAAACGTATAGAACTTTCCTAGTTCTACCCATTGAAGCATTTTATTGGACACTTTGAGGGCATAGTCCAATTTAATCGTTTAACGGAGAAATACTCGAATTTGTTCCACAAAACTTCAAGGGTTATGAATGATTTCGAGTATACAACCAAGTTCTAACAATAATCTGAACTAAAATGAATCAAATCGGACAAAACATCGAGAAACCTCAAAAATTCCCAAAACCAAGAGTTTAGGTGTTCTTACCTTCGATCCGGGAGGAAGATGATGTTAGATATGAATCAAAATTCCAAAACATGTTGATCCAAGTCATATCCATCCAAATCCATCCATTATTGACGAAGAAACGCGAAGAAATAAAGAAAAAGGGTGAAAATGGCCGGATGACTCGGTCCAGGCCCTTAAATAGCCGACCCTGGCCGACCGCTTACGTACGTAATCGGCCAAGGCCGAACTCCCTGTACCCATTCTGCCGGACATGTTACATACGTAATCCGGCAGGCTGTTAGGTACGTAACAGGCCTTACGGCCGCTACTGCGGGGCCATTACGGCCGTTACTCGGCCAGGCCTGGCCAGCTAGGACTCGGTCGATCCGACGGTCCGAAAAATCCCGAAACTCAGAGCTAAATGTAAACCGAAAACACGATTACGAAGTACTCGCAAAGACGAATCCGAACACTAAGAGAACACACAATTCCGACCACCCGAGGGCTTGAAATTCGACAACGGGAGTAATTACCCCAAACTTTGGGAAATTACGAAAATGGTCCAAAACGTCCGAAATACATGATACACGATCGAAACACCAAACCGAAGCTTACAACATGAATAATAACATTAAATGAACTTCCGAGAAACTCAAAACAACAGTTTCGGACGAGATTCACGAGAATCGAACTCAAGTGCGGAAAAGTCGTTTAAGAACACGGAACTCAACAAAACGATACTGAAACGAACTCGGATGACAAAAAGTGCAAAATTAAATATTCTCAGAATGACGAAACGGTCAAAAGCGAGTCATCAAAATGGACCTCCGCCGAAAAATGAAAATTACTGGAAATCAGAAATTGCGTATATTAGAGGCTAAAGGATCAAATATTCGCAATCCAATACTCCGATATCTACACAAGGTGATTGCGAATACTATATACGGCCGAAAGGAAACCGGGCCTATTTCACTGCGAGAGTTATACATTCTGACTCACATGCTCGATAACTCAATTCCAGCAACCGGGGCTATGATAGCGGAACATTTTGATGATGTTGCGACAAAACCAAAAGGGGAGATATGGATAGGGGGTTTGATTACCCCTATCGCTCTTCACTTCGAGATTTCCTTAGCTTAGCGGACTCCCCTACCAGGAAACAAGCTACTCTCTATCTCCGTGATAAAAGTAATGAACATCCTGGATTATGAACAGCGCACAGTCTTCCTCCAGACCGACAATCACCACTTCCTTCTCCCGAATACGCCTTTGACGACCGTAAATAATATTCGGGACATGGGAAATCTGCAAATGGCTACAGAAGCACACCGACGAGCACGGATGCAGCTGGATTGGCTTCCCCGGGTCACAGCCCTCTCGACCGAAATGTTCAACCTCGGCGCATTATGGATAAAGATAGAGCCAAGAGGATGGAAGAGGAGGAGGCTTATGAAAGAGGCCCGGATGAAGAGGAAGAAGAGGAGAACGAAGAAGTAGTAGAAGAAGAAATCCCCAGAGATCGGCTCGAGACGTCAAGGCGGGCCGAAATTGGACATGCCCCCTCGCGCCCAACATTAAGGGAGGAGTTTGTAGCCTTCCGAGAGGAGACTAGACAGAGGCTGGAGGAGGCTAGACAGGAGCGACACGAGATATTGTCTCTTATGAGACAAATGCACGGGTGGCATGTCCAGCAAGGCCACTTCCCTCCGCCCCACCAGTAAACCGGCCGTAAGTATTTCTTGACCAATGAAATTCTTTTATTTAAATACTATACCCCCTTCGTTCGTATATTCTTTCATTCAAGTTTGGGGGGATTGGTCAAGAAATACTTCGTTACTCTTGTTTCTATTTGTTTTTAGATACTATTATGCTTGTTTGTTTATTTTTGGTTGTTTTTGTCAGTAGACTTCTTTGTGGTGTGTTTTTATTTACATTTAGTGTGTTTTGAGCATTTTGCAAATTTGACAAATACTTTGAAGTATGAACTCTTTTCTTGGAATGCCTCGGGATTTATTTCGTGGTTTTGATATACAAATCAAGGATAATTTGAAGAGGAAAAATTGTTGATAATCGAAACGAGTGTGAAATTGAATAAGTAGTTTAAATATCTTGGAGGTATGAACAAACCTACTTGTGAGCTATCGAGCCTTCGTGCATTTTCAAAAATTCAAGTTTCATTGTCGAGTGTTTCATTCTCGATTTAATACTCTAGAACTTGCCTTGGTATCTTGTTCAAAACTACTAGTGTGTGTGTGTGTGTGTGTGTGTGTGTGTGTGTGTGTGTGTGTGCGCAATTGAGTGAAAATGATTTTTGGAGCCTTTGATCTTAACCCTTCGATTTTGGCCAACCCGACATTTGATTATTCCTTAAATAGACATAATTGAGCTCATTGTCTATTTCATTATTAAAACCACATATCGAGCTTTCCATTGCTATAATCCTTCGATCCATACTTGAACGATTAGAAATTATTTTTGACGAGGATACAAAGATTGTGGGGACATTGGGTGATATACATATTGTTGAGAGTGTTGAAATGGTGAAAATAATTACTCCGCTATTTTGGGGAACTTAGTAACCGGGTGTATTCATGTGGCCCTTGTTTATATTCGCGTAAAACGGTTACCTTAGATATGAGTATGCTTGGAAGCATTTGTGTATGTTTTGATCCTAGTAACCGGGTGTATTCATGTGACCCATCGTTTACATTCGCGTAAAATGGATCCTAAAATAACCCAAGCCAAAAAAAAAAATCGGAGCAATAAGGAGGGTTTAATGCTGCGTTTTTCACTTTCAATAGTGCTTGTTGCAAGTGGTTCATAATTAAGGGGATGAAAGAAGCAAACTTCAAAAATCTTGAGCTTCTAAAGCGACTATGGTGGTTTAGTTCTAAAACTGCTCAAGTCAAGTCACTTTAGCCATATTTTTCCCACCCCGACCCAAGCCTACATTACAAGCCGAGCAAAGCCCTTTTTGATTCACGAAAATTTTGCATGCACAAAACAGTGGTAGAGATGAAGACGATTGCCAAGCCTATGGGGTTCCTTATTTTATTGAATGAGTTCCGAGCGTATATTTATCCCTATCACTTTGAGAGTGAGTGAATACACTTGACCGGTGAGGTTTATATTTGCCAAGTATTGAATATGATGTTAAGGAAGCACCCCGAAGGATTGAAAACTTTGTAGAACTCGACTTATTTTACTTGTGCGTATTGATGAAATTTTCGAAGAGGTCCTTTGAGGTATTTTGATAGTTGAGTTCCCCTTTGAGAGTGGTTATTTTAAAGTGCATTTTTGGGGACGATCAAAGTTCAAGTTTGGGGGGATTTGATGAGTCGATTCTTGATCGACTCATTCTGTTCTATTTAGTCGTGTTTTTGTTTGCTTTTTAGTATTTTTGCTCTCTTTTATGTGTGGTATGTTGTGTTTTTACTTTATAGGTAACCAAGCGAAGATTGTGGTGAAATATGCGCGTTCATAGCTAATATTAGAGTTTATGACGATCAATAGCTAAATCGGGGCCTAAAACGATAAAAGATTGAAGTAATATCGGTTGTATCTTCTAAATTCCAGAATCACCACTCCGAATTGAGATGTGTTCTCCTTTGATATAAATTCCTCGTGAAATTAGCTTCGAAACGGTATATCATATGCTAAATTCCGAGGTGTATTGATACAAGAACGAAGGATCAAGTCGAAGAAGACCAAAAACTGGAATCAAAACAGAAGAAAAAACTCGGGCCGTATCAGGCAACTCGGCCGTGTCACAAGACACGGCCGGGTCTCGTTCCAGTAAGAATTACATTTTGCGGAAGAGTACAACACGGCCGTGTCATAGGACACGGCCGAGTCACGATCCAGCCTCCTTTGCATTTCCTGCACAGTACAACACGGTCGGGTCCGTGGACAGTGCACTTTTTCTTCTTTTCAGGGTAGTACGACATGGCCGTGTCCCAGGACATGGGCCGTGTCACTTTTCGGTGCAAGTCATTTTCTTTGACATTTTTGCACAATTTTGAGCCCTTTTCTTGATCTTTTAGCTATAAAAAAGGGTGTGGAGACCCTAAGGAAGATATTCAGATCTTGTTGGAGATACTTTGGTGTGAAAAACACCAGATTTAGGGAGACAAACACCAAAAAGTGAGGAAAAAGAGATTGTTTCATCATCTTCATTGTATGTTCTTGGAGTGAAAAATACATTTGTGAGATATTATATTTCCGTGTATCAACTGTCATGAGTTTTTGAAGGAAGATCATCAAACCTTCATCGGGAATTAAATTTCGGCTTTTACAAGGGAAGTTTCTACCATGTTTTGTTTTACAATTTCCATTATTATTGTTGAAATAATCATGAGTAGCTAAACATTTCGTATGGGTTTTTATATTTAGCCACACACATGTTATCGATTCTTAGTTCCTATTGATTTTCCGGGTAAAAGTTTGGGATTGTTCCTCCTTGTTTGTTCTTCGTATAAGAACTTTTGATTTAGATCATCAAACCTATTTCTTAGTTGTTATTATTATTCAAATCGAGGGTTTTTGTTGGTGTTCGCGATCAAACGACCCGATAGTAGCGATTGTGAATGTTCTAAAACCTTTTTCCGCGATCTTTTGGCGAATTACCCCATCAAAGGTATTAGCTAGTTGATTGTTAGTAGAGATTAGTCCCCATCAAAGGAGTGTCTCTTATTTTCGTTAAGAACAATCGTAATTTTAGAATTACCGCCATCAAATGGATTTCTTTTAATCATGAGCAATCAATAATTCCAAACCTTAATTCTTTGTGTATTGAAACTAATAATTGATTACGTGTGTGTCAGTGATTCTAAATTCCCATATAATTCTCATTATTGTAATCTCTCAAATATCCGACTATTAAATTGGTGTTTGTAACGCTTAGTTTATATTAATTTTATGCATTAGTAATTGTAATCCTATCAATCCAATGATGTATTTTAATTTATTTTACGTTTGTTCATTCGACTATTTGCCGATCATTATCAAACTTTAAACCGTTTCCAATTCCTCGAGAGATCGACCTCGGAGTTACTTGCCGCTTCCTACAAAAGCGATTCGTACACTTGCAAGTTTATAATTTGTTCACCAATGTCGAGGTTGACCCACACCTCCCGGTTTATAGGGTCGAACTACTCTAATGAAAATCTTGACGTCACAAGCACATCCCTACTAAATCCTCAAGTCGAAGGTTCACGAATACCTATCACAACCTTTCGATTCCATAATTGACTGTCCCGGAGTGAAATCCGTGTGACGAATCGAGGGTGAGTCGGTTCGAATATACTAATGCAATTAGCATACCTATAACGTGTGCTCCCACTAACCATTAGTGTTCGACAGACATTCTCCTTGTCAAAGAACACGTCATACAAGTCTTCACATAAACTTAACGCCCAGTCAAGTTTCATCGACTTGCAAACTATTAAGTATTTGAGCTATAAACCTTTCCATTGCCAACCCCATTATCCAATAAAGAGTAGAACGTTTTGATCTCAAATACACGGACTAGTTTGTATATGTATATTTACGAGTTAAGAATGCCAGTATCTACCAGTAAATAAAGAAATATCCATTACCTTATATAAATGATTTACATAATTACAAGTACAATGCCTCACTCAACATCCTCTGAGTGGCATTCAAGGGCATACTCCTAACAATCTCCCACTTGCACTCAATGCCACACACTATGGTATCTGATACCTATGTTCTCCAGATGATGCTCCAAGCTAGTCTGAGAAAGTGGCTTGGTCAGTGGATCAGCGACGTTGCCGGTTGAGTCTACTCTATGCAGCACAATGTATCCCTTGCGAATAAATTCTCTTACAAGATGATACTTCCTCTCGATGTGCTTGGTACTGTTGTGAAACCTTGGCTCCTTGGACTGTGCTACAGCTCCTTCATTGTCGCAGTAAAGCGGAACAGGCAGCTCAGCACATGGTATCACTTGAAGTTCTCCCAGAAACTTCTTAATCCAGAACCCTTCCTTGGAAGCCTCCGAGGCTGCTTGATACTCAACCTGACAGGTGGAATCAGCAGTCGCGCTTTGCTTGGCAGTACGCCAAGATACTGCTCCTCCATTAAGAGTAAATATGTAGCCAGAAGTAGACATCGAGTCTTCCTTCAGTCCATGGAAGTCCGAATCAGTGAATCCCACCACATCCAATTCTCCACCGCCATACATCAGAACTATATGTCTAGTCCTTCTTAAGTACTTGAGAACATTCTTTACGGCAGTCCAATGTTCCCTACCTGGCTTTGCTTGAAACCTAGTCACCACGCTTATAGCATGCACAATGTCAGGTCTCGTACACAACATTGCATACATAAGGTTACCCACGGCCGAAGCATATGGTATATTACTCATTTCCTTTCGTTGTTCCTCACTTTGAGGACACATCTTCAAGGAGAGTTTTATTGCATGTCGCATCGGTAGGAACCCTCTTTTAGAGTCATCCATCTTAAATCGCTTTAAGATTTTATCTATATAGAGGGCTTGGGAAAGACCTATTGTTCTCGTCGCTCTATCCCGGTAGAGTCTAATTCCAAGAATATAGGTTGCTTCTCCCAAGTCTTTCATGGAGAAATTATTCAAAATCCAAGCTTTTACAGAACTAAGCATTCCCACATCATTTCCTATTAGTACTAAGAATGCAATCTTGCTCCCACTAACCCTCTTGTATACACAAGGTTCCTCTTAATTTTGTACGAAGTCAAACTCTTTGACCGCCTCGTCAAAACAAAGGTTCCAACTACACGACGTTTGCTTTAGTCCATAAATGGAACGCTGAAGCTTGCCCACTTTCTGAATATCGACATCGGAAACAAAGCCTTTAGGCTGCTCCATATAGATTTCATCCTCGAGGAATCTATTAAGGAAAGCCGTCTTTACATCCATTTGCCATATCTCATAATCGTGGTAGGCAGCTATAGTAAGAATTATGCGATTAGACTTGATCATAGCTACGGGCGAGAAGGTATCGTGGTATTCGATCCCTTCTTTCTGGGTATAACCCTTTGCCACAAGCCTGGCCTTATAGGCGTCAACCTTGCCATCACCACCAGTTTTCTCTTGTAGATCCGCTTGTTCCCAATAGGCACTATGCCCTTGGGGCGGTCTACTAGAGTCCATACCTGATTGACATGCATCGAGTCTATCTCAGCTTCCATAGCTTCACGCCATATCGCGGAGTCTACATCTACCATCGCCTGGTCATAGGTCGTTGGGTCGTTCTCATGGCTATCACTCGGAACCTCATGGAGACCCAACTCCTCCAAGTACACAAGCCCATACCTCTCAGGTAAATGAGACACCCTACTAGACCTATGAGGTGGTTGTACTTGTGTTTCAGAAGGATTGGTTCCAGTTTCTTGCACAGGTGTCTCCCGAGGAGTTTCATTGTATTCTTCTAAGAAATACTTCTACCTGCTCCGCCTTCCTGAATGAACTCATCTTCCAGGAAGTGTGCTTGTAAAGCAACAACGATCTTTTGATCTTCGGGCATGTAGAATAGATATCCCATCATTCCAAATGGGAATCCAATGAAATGTCCCTTCGCGGACCTAGTTTCCAATTTCTCCACCTTAGTCTTCTTGACATAGGCGGGGCATCCCTAAATCCTAATATGATTAAAACTTGGTTTCCTGCCCTCCCACATCTCATGTAGAGTTTTAGGAATGGATTTGGACGGACATCTGTTCAAAATGTAAGCGGCAGTCAGGAGTGCATACTCCCACAGGTAAATCAGTAAGTCACTATAGCCCAGCATGGGACGGACCATGTTCAACAAGGTCCGGTTCCTTCTTTCTGACACACCATTTAACTGAGGAGTACCTGGAGGTATTAGTTGTGAAACTATTCCATGTTCCTTTAGGAACTCGTCAAACTCCGTACTCATATACTTGCCACCTCGGTCCGACCGAAGTGCTTTGATATGACTACCAGTTTGTTTCTCGACTAGGGCCTTGAATTCCTGGAATTTCTCAAAGGCCTCGGATTTTTGTTTCATTAAGTGTACATAACCATACCTAGTATGATCATCTGTAAATGTAATGAAATATTGATATCCGTCACGTGGTGCTTCCAAAGCACCACATACGTCAGTATGGATTAATCCCAGTTTATCAGCTGCTCTTTCAAAAGTCCCTGTGAAGGGGAACTTAGTCATTTTGCCTTTAAGGCAAGATTCACAAGTAGGAAAGGATCCGATCCCAATGGACCCATAAGTCCATATTTTTCCATCTTGTAAACCTTGGTGTGACCAACATGACCAAGTCTAAGATGCCATTTCAAAACTTGATTGGTTCCATCCCTACCACGTTTTCTAGTCATAGTATTCACAACTACTTTGTTGTTGAGATTTAGATGATACAATCCATTTAACAATGTAGCAGTACCCACTAGTTTATTTCTGAAATAAATTTTGCAGGAACCATCACCAATGAAAAATGAAAAGCCTTTTCGGTCCATGACCAGAATGGATACAATGTTTTTGTGCCCCTTGGGCAAAACAAGTACATCTTCTAACGTCAAAACAAAGCCGGATTCTAAACCCAAAAGAAGTGATCCTATGTCGGTCGCCTCAACACTATGCCGGATTCTGACTGTGATCATAACTTCTCCAGCTCCAAGATTCCTACTTTGTTCCAGATCCTGATTCACGGTACAAATAAGAGAACTAGCACCAGAATCCAGTATCCAGGAAGTAGAAAATACAGTAGCAGAACAATTTGTTTCCAAAACTAAAAGTTCTGTACCTGAAGTGTCATGAAGAATCAGACAGTCTCTAGCCCAGTGGCCCAGCTCACCACACTTGAGACAGGCATCCTTCTTCTTCTTGCCCTTACCCTTAAGGTCCTTAACTTGTGGTCCAGTCTGCTTCTTGGTCTTTTTCTTCTTATTCTTAGACCTCCGAGGTCCAGAAGAAATCACAAGGGCGGACTCCTTCATCCGCGGAGTCTTCATCTGAGACTGATCGGTCACCAGTTTGCTCATTAGCCCAGCTAAGTTACACGCAATCTCATTGCAATTGAAGTTCATAACAAACTGTGAGAAGGAATCAAGGAGAGACTGTAGTATAAGGTCGGTTTGGAGAGAAGTATCCATTTTAAAATCAAGAGCCTCCAATCTCTTGATCATGGATATCATTTTGAGGATGTGCTCCCCAACCTTCTCACCTTCCTTCATCCTTGCACCAAACAGTTGCTTGGATATCTCATATCTAGCAGTTCTGATGTGCTCACCATAAAGCTCGGTTAAGTGAGATAGAATCTGCCTAGCAGAAGTCATTTTCTCATGAGCTTTCTGAAGCTCATTAGACCTAGAAGCCATCATGTATGCACGGATTTTTACGTCATCTTTAACCACCTTTTGTGGTTTTCGATCTCTTCTTGATTGGCTCTGGTCCGCACAGGAGGCGCCGGAATGTCCGTCTCCAAGACGTATCCCAGTGCCTCTATACTGAGGACAATCATCAGATTACAGAGCCAGTCCACAAAGTTAGGTCCAATCGGGGTGTTCTTCTCGAGTAGAATTGCGAGTGGATTCATTGTCATATTGAGAGTTATGTCTGCATTAAGTGTAACAGATTAATTAGTAACTTGTTATATTATGATTTGAGTATAGAATTAAGGTCTTTTCTATTCTTGTAGGTCACAAGTCGTCCAGAAATAAGTCTAGAGGGGAGGTGAATAGACTTATTGAAACTCTTAAACTCTTTTTCTCAAAGAGTAAGTTTCTTCAGCTAATAGATATACAAATGACTTAGAGTCGTTTGTTCTCAATACGTGCGGAAGTCAGCTGATGACGAATATAAAACAACTAATGAAACACTTAACAATGAATGCGGCAGTTAAAGTATGATGCTATAAAATAGTAAAATACGTAGGCAGTTATAGTGGTCTCAGAGGCGGGGTAATCCTCTACTAATCTACTTTTCTCCAAACCAGTTGGAGATGAATTCACTATAATTGTCAACCAGTGATAAAGATTATAGTGATTCAACCAAATTACAACAGCTTCCAACCAGTGGAAATCCTTGCCGTTACAACACACTTGACTGCCTTGCACCTCTTGATCCGCGATCCTTGGATGCCTTTACATTCTCGAACTTCAACCAGTGAACCCCGAACTCGGGATTAAAGACACGAGTTTTTGTCTTCTCCAACTAAGAGCTTCTTCAAGTATGAACTTTTGAGAACTGCTCTATTCACGATGCTATAGTTCGCTTTTAGATTGCTTTGATTGATCTGAAAGTTTGTTTGCACCGTTTGTATGTTGTGTTTTGTAATCTTCAGCTTTAAATCTTCGGATATATAAAGGTCACGATCTCGGAGATTTTCCTTCATAGCCATTGCAAATCTTTTCAACAAATCCGTCCGTTGGAGAGGTAGACTTCATTGTTTTCTTTCTGAACGTTGCAAGGCTGGATTCCCATAATTTAATCCATCTTCCGACCGTTGTGAAGACTTTTCATGTGAGGCGCCGAATCTTTTGAATATAATACGATTAAAGTCTTCAGTGGTAGGCCTGGATGAATTATTCAATTCATATCTTTAGCGGGAATCTCTCCAGTTTGTCTCTTCACGTTGCATGTGACTTTCCGTAATATTTGCATGCTGACGTGGACTTGGAGTACTTGGATGATCTCGAGTAGGCTGATGTACAATTAACTTCTCTGCAGTCTGGACTTCTCTGAAGTTCACTGTTTGGGATTCGCCTGATAAGATGACTTGTCTGAGGTCACTTGACTGCAGTCTGGTCAAACATCCCTGATGATTTTTGTTGACCAGAGCTTCTCTGACTTGACTCGGCTGTACCTCTCTGATGAACTCAGTTGATCTTTAGTACTCAGCCGATTTTAGCCTAACTTATTTTGGCCTATAGAAGATACTCATTTGGTTCTTCTTTACATTTTGTCAAGTATTAAACTTAACATAATTTGGCCTATGGAAGATACTCATTTGGTTCTTCCTTATATTTTTGCCAAGTAATAAACATTTGAATTATATTAATGACATCATCAAAATCTAACAAGTATTCCTACAAATTCCCCCTATTTTTATGATGGCAAAACTTAAGAAAATATTCAAATGAGCAAGTCTGCACTTAAGTGCAAGGCACAAACTAAAATCAGTCTAATTTTTGAGACAACTGGAAATTGTCATTCAAAAGACTGTTATAAAATTTTCTGAATTGATTACAAATACATATCTTAAATTTACAAGAAAATTTTACAAGTACAAAAAAATAAATGTAAGTCATCTGCCTCTGCCTCTGCCTCTTCGGATAGGCTGCTTGGCAGGTCTGAATGGTTTAGCTCCAATTGGTCTTATTTTAACAGGAACAAGACCATACTTTCTTCTTATGACAAGAGCTGCAAAATCTTGCTCTTCTTGAGATGAGAAGTTATTCTCAACACATAATTTCTTTATCTTCCTCTGGAGAGCTAGTTCATTCAAATCATTATTCTCCAAAATGGGAGGATCTTTCGGCCTGAACTGAGGGATCATGGGATATGCATTTCATGCTTCAACATTTTTTAGAAGTATGGTCCAGAGTTGTGGATATGTTTCCTCCATGAAATTGATGAAAATCTGTTGTGGGGAGCAGCTACTATCCTGGAGTATTTCCCAGATATAGTAATCTCTGTTGAACCTTTTCTTTGCAGATCCCCACATGGGTAAAGCTTCAGAAGGTATAAATATTCAACGTACCACAACTCTTTGCCTTCCCATTCTAGAGTAGGCTCGAATCCTCCTCTGTTCCTCCTTCTTTTGCCTGCAGGCTGATTATCAGCCTGTTCTGATTCTATAGCATCTCCCTTCCTCTTGGCTAAAGATGTCCCAGCAGTGATCAACTGGACATCCTGCCTCTTCTTATTTCTCATCTCTTCCCTTATTTCTCCTTGTATGCTGTCTTCCCCCTGGATCCTTTCTTCCCCCTTTTTGCCAGCATCAACCAAAGTGGTCAACTGCTGTTCCATTCGATGCATCCAGTCAGACATGCCAAAAGGAATTCTGTTATTCATAGGAGGAGGAGGTTGGGGAACTTCCCGCTGCAGCAAAGTATCGATTTTTACATTGATGGACTGGAGATCAAGGGTGACATGAGAAGCAAGTAGTTCTCCAATAGTGTCCTTAACTACTTGTCTGATCAGCTCGGTTAATGCATGTGAGATCTGTGATGTTGGTGGAGATAACTCGCCTGAGCCCTCTACTCCTGCAGTTGGGCATGCAAACGACCCATCTGACTATAGACTCCTGTCTGCAGCAGGCATTCCAGATGGGGTCTGTTCAGGTGTCCCCGATCTAGAGTCCTCAGCCAACTCTGCGTCTAGGCTGGTATACTGGGCAGGCGCCCCAGTCTTATCTGCAGCTTCTTTTTCTAGCTCTTTCTCCAGCTCCTTCTCTTCTCCTTCTTCCTTTTCCGACTTCTTCTCTTATTCCTCCTTCTTTTCTTCCTCTTCAACATTCTCTTTTTCTTTCGCTTTCTCAGTCTCTTTTTCTCCTCCATCGTCCTTATCATCATCATCATCCTTGCCATCTTTTATATTATCTTTATCTTCTTCATCATCTTTTTCTTCATTCTCCTTTTCTTCTCCATTCTCCTGTTCCACTTCTTCTCCTTCTTCTTCTTCTTCCTCCTTTGCTAACTCCTCCGTTTTTTCAACTTCTTCTCCTTCTGTTTCTTTTTCAACTAAAATATTTTCTTCTTCCTTTTCTTCCTGTTTTTCTTCTTCATCATCGATCACAATAACCTCTTCTTATACTTCTCCATTCAATTCTTCTATTCTTATTTCCTTTTCTTCTTCCTCCTCTTCTTTTTTCCCAAAAGATCCATCAAAAATGTTGTACATTATAGTTTGGATGAATTGGTCCATGTTGGTTTTGAAATTGGACATAAACCAATTCTCCTGAAGAATCAAAATTGGGTCTGATACTTTGCAAAAGTGTATCAGTACATCCTCTATGGCTTGGGGATATTCCCAACCACTGGTTTCAACATAGGCTTGAAGTTTAGTAAAAGACAGTGATTTGAAAACTTTCCACTCTTCAAAAATATGGACAAAAGAGTGTTTTAGAGCTTGTGGTTTGACCAATTGAAGTTGCTCTAGGGATAAATTGAAAATATTGTTGTCCAACAGATGAAAATTGTAATTTGCTTCAGGGATGGAAATGATTACACCTGCTTCCTCCTCTTATGAAATGAATGCTGGAGTGAGGAGGGGAACAGTCTGAGTCTCCAGGCTGCCCGGAGCAGGCTGGTCCTCCAGGTGGATAGGCGACCTGGCTGCAGGACTGGGATATTGTTCTTGCTGCTCCTCTTGGCTGAACTGTAGTCGCCTGGGCCTTTTAGGTGAGGGTTCTGGTGATGAATGCATGATGGATGGCTCACCAGGGGCTGGTCCCCGTCTTTTGAACCGAACAACAATGGGTGTGTCGTCTGACTCTGAATCCGTCTTGGCTGCAGGAGGGTTGTCGTCTGTAGGTTGGTCTGACTCGTCTGGTGAAGGTCTGTAGTAGGTTCTTGAGTCAGACAACTCTTTGATCATCTGGGCTGCTCTTCTATTGCTTTCGAGCTTCCTCAAAGTCTCTTGGTCTAGGTGACCAAGTCTCTTGTTGATGTGGAAGGGGTCAGTACTTCCCTTCGCCACACCCATCTTCTCAAGGATCCAACTTAGCTGCGTTCCAAACGCCAGCTTGGATCTGAATTTCTTCTCGTCAACAAGCCATTCACTCTTGTTGACTTCCCGAACAAATTACCTGAAAATGTAATCTGACCAATCGATCGGCTCGTCCTGAATTAGTGCTCCTAGCACCATGAATTTTGCCGAAGATAGTTGGTCATAACTTCCGGCCATCCCCATGACGATTTTATTGGTGATGTCCAACACATATCGATATACCCTTTTTATTTCGTTCCTCTTGGCAGTGAGCTTTAGCTTCGTCGGCTGGTCGTCCGCCTTAATCTTTAGCCATGTGTCGGTTGCTGACTGCTTGAGGGCCTCAACCGCTATGCCACGATGCTTCATACCAAAAACTTTCCGAATCGATTCTGGCGATATGTCAAATTGAATTCTGCCGACATTGCCCCTAATTCCTTCTTCAATTACATGGGCTTCGCGGTAAAATGTGATTACGTCCTCCTTGTACAGATGTTTGGGGCTGATGTCCAGAAATGGGTAGATCCCATCTAGCTTCATCGAACGAAGAAGATCAAGGACGTCGTAGTTTTCTAGATTTGATTCTAAGAGACCTTCGAAATCAACGACCAGAGAAAAGATGATCTGGTCCTTGACAGCCTTCATGTTTACTCCTTCAAAGTAATCTTCCATTTCTGCAAGTATAGAAAATTTCTTAGTGTATTTAGAGTTCAAAGGATTTTTTTGCTCTGTAATTTAGGGTTTATGAAAGACCGGTAAAGGTAAAGTGAAGGGTTTATCCGTCCTTAAAAAGAAAGTGAAACGACACTGGAATTAAATAATCTTTTATTTTAAATCAGTGGACCGCCTTTTGAGATTCCTTTTTAAATTTCAAATTTTAATCGGTGGTCCGGGTTTTGATTTTAAAATTGGACGGTTGGATTTTAATTGGTCACAGTGGAGGTCAATTTAACCTGTGATTGCCATGTGTATTTAAATCATATAATATTACGCCACTTGTGAACCAAACAATAATATGATATTATTATACATATAGCATATAATAATAAAATATTCAGAAGTCGGCTAAGATTAGAGAACTTAGTTGGTTGACCGTTGACTGGTCTGCATCAGGTGAGTTGACTCCTCTGCCTTCTCGCCTGAGATTTTATCAGCTAGGTTTCTTCGTCTGTCCTTCGTCTTCAGGTAGGTTCTGATTCCTTCGATCAGCTAAGTCCGTCCTTCGTCTGATCTGCTTCAGCTGGCTTTTTCTTCTGTACTAGATTTCCAATCTAGTAGACCAAGTTCTCTGCTCAGCTCCAAAATCCTTTCGTCGGGCAAAGGTTTGGTAAAGATATCAGCAATTTGATAGTCTGTGCTGACTCTTTCAACTCTAACTCTCTTGTTAAGCACGTGATCTCTAATGAAGTGGTGCTTAACATCAATGTGCTTGGTCCTTGAATGCAAAACCGGATTGTTGGTTATTGCAATAGCACTATTGTTATCACACCAGATAGGGACTTCATTGGCAACGATGTTGTAGTCCCTCAGCTGCTGTCTGATCTACAAGATCTGGGCACAACAACTACCTGCAGCCAGGTATTCTGACTCTGTGGTGGAGATAGAGTTAGAAACCTGCTTCTTACTAAACCAGGATATCAGTCTGGTTCCTAGGAATTGGCACGTTCCACTAGTGCTTTTCCTATTAATTTTGCATCTTGCGAAATCTGCATCTGAATATCCCGACAGCTCGAAGTTATCGTCCTTTGGATACCATAGGCCAACATTGATTATAGACTTAAGGTATTTAATTATTCTCTTTGCTGCATCTAGGTGCGACTGCTTAGGCTTGGATTGAAATCGCGCACAAACTCCTATGGCATAAGATATGTCTGGCCTGCTTGCAGTGAGGTATAACAAAGATCCAATGAGTCCTCTGTAGTGGGTTGAATCCACTGATATGCCTCCCTCATCTGCATCTTGGTGAGTGCTTGTGCTCATAGGAATTCTTGCTGGCTTAGCGGATTCCATTCCAAATCTTTTGATTAGATCTCTGGTATATTTGGCTTGGTTGATGAAAATCCCATTTTCCATCTGCTTAACTTGTAATCCAAGAAAGAAGTTAAGCTTTCCCATCATACTCATCTCAAACTCTTCTTGCATGAGGTTAGGGAATTTATCACAGAGCCAAATATAATATCATCCACATATATCTGAACTATCAATATGTGGCCTTCGTGCTCCACTCTGAATAGGGTCTTGTCTATCTTTCCTTTGCAGAAACCGTTCTTCTCAAGAAATATGGATAGGGTTTCATACCGAGCTCTTGGTGCTTGCTTAAGTCCATATAGAGATTTCAACAGCTTGTAGACTTTGTCTCCTTTGACAAATCATGGGGGCTGCTCCACATAGACTTCTTCTTCTAGGTTGCCATTTAGAAATGCACTCTTTACATCCATCTGGTAGACTTCGAAATCTTTGAACGCTGCATATGCGAGGAATAGTCTGATGGCTTCTAGTCTTGCAACAGGTGCATAGGTTTCATCAAAATCTATTCCTTCACACTGTGCATAACCTTTAGCAACAAGTCTGGCTTTATTCCTAACAACAGCTCCATCTTCATCACTCTTGTTTTTGTACACCCATTTGGTGCCAATAACCTTCTTATGATCTGGTCTGTCTGTTAGTACCCAAACGTTGTTCCTTCCCATCTTCTCAAGTTCTTCTTGCATGGCATTTATCAAAGAATAATCCTCCAAGGCTTGTTCTGTTGTCTTGGGTTCTATCTGTGACATGAAACAGGAGAACATTGCCATTCCTGCGGGTAGGGTAGATTGTCTTGTCTTAACTCCATCAGTCAGCTTCCCAATAATTTGCTGGATTGGATAGTCTTTCAACCACTTGGGAATATCATCTTCTTCAGGGTCTGTTCCCCATATAGGATTGCTCTGGTGAATTTCCTCTCAGTCTGCATCAGCCTGGATCTGGTCTCCTTGGTCTGCAACTGGGTCAGCTACCGTCTTGTCATATGTTGGTTGGGATCTGTTCTGATCTGCAGATGAGTCTTTATCAGCTACAACTGGGTCTTCATCAGCGGCAACTGGATCATGTAGGTTTGGTGTTCCTATCTGATCTGCAGTTGGGTCTTCAGCAGCTACAGTTGGGTCATCGGGCTGATCTGCAGGTGAGTCCACCATTCCTGTGTCATGTACAATGACTTCTTCGAGGGTTGCTGATTTGAGCTTATTCTCAATTATCTCAAGTTGCTTTCTGTACTCAACAGTAGATTCGTCAAATACAACATGGGGTGTTTCTTCCACAACTAAGGTTCTTTTGTTAAAAACTCTATATGCCTTGCTCCTTTGCGAGTATCCCATAAAGAGACCATCATCAGTTTTAGCATCAAAGGCATTTAGTTGTGTTTTACCGTTGTTGTGGATGAAACACTTACAACCAAAAACATGAAAGTAAGCAACAATAGGAGTTCTATTGTTCCAAACATCATAGGGAGTTTTGCCATGTCTCCCTACTATCATACTCCTGTTCTGAGTATGGCAAGATATGTTGACAGCTTCAGCCCAGAACCTCTTGGGCAGATCCGCTTCTGCAATCATGGACCTGGCTGCTTCCTTCAGGGTTCTGTTTCTCCTTTCAGCAACACCATTCTGCTGGGTGGTCCTGGTTGCAGAGAGCTCATGCTGAATCCCATTCTGATCGCTGTAATCAGTGATCGCCTTGTTTAGAAATTCTCCTCATCTATCTGATCTGATCTTGATGATGGGGAGGGATTTCTCATTCTGGATCCTCCTCAGCAGCTCAGGTAGCTTGGTCAAGGTTTCACTTTTCTTGTACAAGAAGATGATCCAAGTCTACCTTGAATAGTCATCCACTATTACTAGTGCATGCTTTCTCCCGCTTAGAGTTCTTGGCTTGATAGGACCAAATAGATCCATATGGAGTAGATCTAAGATCCTTGTTGTGATGGTTGTAGGCTGGACTGGCTTGAATGATGCTCTGGTCTGCTTTCCTTTCTGACACGCATCACAAATGGCTTCCTTCCTGAATGCTTCCTCTGGGAGTCCTCTGACCAGCTTCTGAGAACTAATCTTGTTGATGGCTTTGATGTTTAGGTGACATAATCTTTTGTGCCACAGCCATCCGTTCTCAGCTATCGTCTTAGATAGAAAACAGGTGTTGGGAGTTCCTGTGTTCCAATCTATCATATAGACATCTCTCCTTCTGAATCCTTGTAGTTTCACTTCTCCAGATAGTATATTTATCACCATACACTTCCAAATGGTGAAGACTACTAGATTCTTCTCATCGCAAAACTAGCTTATGCTCAGGAGATTATATTTAAGCCCTTTAACATAGTGAACTTTGGATATCACAATATTTCCTCGGTGCAGCTCTCCAAAGCCCTTTGCTTGTCCTCTAGAGCTATCTCCAAAGGTTACGTCAGAACCTCTTTCTTTGGTGTATTTAGTCAGCATCTTCTTGTTCCCGGTCATGTGCCTCGAGCATCCAGAATCTACAAACCATTCTTCACCTCCAAAGTTTGAATTTGTGGAGATGTGATAGTAGTCCTTCCACCTTTTCTGCAATCAAACAAGCAGATATTTAGGTACCCAAATCTGTGTGGGTCCTCTCGGGTTAGATGGTTTCCTGGAGAATTGATTTCTCCTTGGATTGTGACAATTGTTATTATTATTACCCTTGTAAGGTGTGTAAGTTCTAGGTCTGTATCTTCCGTTGGGATTGTATACCGGATATTCCTCAAAATATTGATAGTGTGGGCCATTTCTAAACCTTGGCTGAGACCATTTATTAAATCTTTGAGGTCTCCACACTCGTTAATTTTGGAAATTAGGATAACCTTGAGGTTTCCATCTGCCCCTCCCATTCTGAAATCTATTTTTGGGGAGTTGTTGATAATAGTGAGCATGTTGTGTGGGCTGCTTCTTCTGCCTTGGCCAATGCCTAGTCGCTTGTCTAGGTGACTGCCTTGTGAACCCTGGCTGCAGCCTAGACTTGTGACTTGGCTGTTGCCTATTTTTAAATATCGGTTTGTATGTAGGCTCAGCAGTCGAGACAATTGTTTCTCCCTTGATGAAAGTGGTTTTAGAACTGGAGTGAGTGTGAGTATCATATCCAAGGCCTGATCTGGAATATAGTGGCCTTTTATTAGTACACAATTCATCCAGAGTTGAAGACGCCTTCAGGGAGGTTATTTCCTGCGCCTGAGTCTTATTTACCTGAGTGAGCTTAGTAAATTCGGCTTTGACATGAGCAAGTGCAGCTGATTTTTCTCTAATTAAAACAGTTAGTCGATTTATCTCAGCTGTAGTGACATCAGCCTGGTTTTTCAAGTCAACTGCAGCCTGGTTTTCAAAATCAGTTTTGGCTTTATTTAATTCTAGGCTGAGTTTTTCAAAATCATTTTTCATCTGCCTATTCTCATCTTACAGCTGAGTCTTCTCGACTGAAACAGATAGGTGTGCAGATTTTAGTGTCTCAAAATCTTTAAGTAGATGATTTACAGATTCGTGCAGATCCATATCTTGTGACATGGCTGAACTATTATTTGAACCAGAGGGTTTTGATGTTACCTCTTCATAAACTAGGTTGGCCATCAGACAATCATACTCTTCTTCATCATCTGATAAGAATCCGCTGCTGGACTCTACACGCTCTTGATCTTCTCCGATGAGGGCCTTCCTTCTGTCTTCTTTTCTGCTCACCTCTTTCTTGCTCTCGTCCTTCTTAAGATCAGGACAGTCGATCTGAATATGTCCTGTCTTATGATAGTTGTAGCACTCCACCTTCCATCTTCCGGCTTTCTGGTTCCTTCTGGGATTCTCCTTATAATTCTTTTTGTATTTGGAGTAGTTCTTAGGAAGTTCTTTGAACCTCTGCATTATGAACGCCATTTCTTCCTCAAAATCTAATGGATTTGGAGGCTTTACATCAGATAAGCTCTTGGCGGGGGACTCGGCTGCAAAGGCTATTTCCTTCTCTGCAGGCTCGGTTGAGAATGAACTTGGGAGTTCGAACTCATAAGCCTTTAGGTCGGAGAACAGATCTTGGATCTTTATCTTATTAAGATCCTTGGATTCTCTCATGGCCACTGCCTTCATGCTCCATTCAGGATTGAGAGATCTTAGAACTTTCAGCGCCATTTCCCTGTTGCCATAAGATTTGCCGAGGGAGTTGATCTCATTGATAATCTCAGTGAACCTTGTGTCCACTTGGTCTATAGATTCGCCATTCTTCATTTTGAAGTTGTCAAATTTTTGAATAGCAATTGACAACTTGTTCTCTTTGATCAGCTCCGTTCCTTCACACATTAGGGCTAATGTGTCCCAGATTTCTTTTGCATTCTTGCAATTCTTGATCTTGACCATGGTGGACAGCACGTCTCTGGCCCGGTTGTCAAGGTTGGCCAGCTTTCTTTCTATGGGAGTCAGCTCTGTCCTCTTCTTTGGGATCTTCTTTGGCTTCCCTGCTGCGGTCTCTTCTCGAGTGTTGTCCTTCTCAAAGATGAATGGACCGTCTTCTATGATGCACCACATGTCATCATAGATTGAAGATAAGTGTGCCTGCATCCTTATCTTCCAAAGATCATACTCGTCAACTGAAAACACAAGTAGTCTAGAATGCATGTGTTCCATTATATAATGAGAGTAAAATATATCTCTGATATAGATCTGGTTCGTGAACTAAATGAACCAACCTCTCCGATACCACTTGTAGGTCACAAGTCATCCAAAAATAAGTCTAGAGGGAGGGTGAATAGACTTATTGAAACTCTTAAACTCTTTTTCTCAAAGAGTAAGTTTCTTCAGCTGATAGATATACAAATGACTTAGAGTCGTTTGGTCTCAATACATGCGGAAGTCAGCTGATGACGGATACAAAACAACTAATGAAACACTTAATAATGAATGCCGCAGTTAAAGTATGATGCTATAAAATAGTAAAATACGCAGGCAGTTATAGTGGTCTCAGAGGTGGGGTAATCCTCTACTAATCCACTTTTCTCCAAACTAGTTGGAGATGAATTCACTATAATTGTCAACCAGTGATAAAGATTACAGTGATTCAACCAAATTACAACAGCTTCGAACCAGTGGAAATCCTTGCCGTTGCAACACACTTGACTGCATTGCACCTCTTGATCCGCGATCCTTGGATGCCTTTACAGTCTCGAACTTCAACCAGTGAAGTACCACGAACTCAGGATTAAAGACACGAGTTTTTGTCTTCTCCAACTAAGAGCTTCTTCAAGTATGAACTTTTGAGAACTGATCTTTTCACGATGCTATAGTTCGCTTTTAGATTGCTTTGATTGCTCTGAAAGTTTGTTCGCACCGTTTGTATGTTGTGTTCTGTAATGTTCAGCTTCAAATCTTCGGATATATATAGGTCACGATCTCTGAGCTTTTCCTTCATAGCCTTTGCAAATCTTTTCAACAAATCCGTCCGTTTGAGAGGTAGACTTCATTGTTTTCTTTCTGAACGTTGCAAGGCTGGATTCCCATAATTTAATCCATCTTCCGACTGTTGTGAAGACTTTGCATGTGAGGCGCCGAATCTTTTGAATATAATACGATTAAAGTCTTCAGTGGTAGGCCTGGATGAATTATTCAATTCATATCTTTAGCGGGAATCTCTCCAGTTGGTCTCTACACGTTGCATGTGACTTTTCGTAATATTTACATGCTGACGTGGACTTGGAGTACTTGGCTGATCTCGAGTAGGCTGATGTACAGTTAACTTCTCTGCAGTCTGGACTTCTCTGAAGTTCACTGTTTGGGATTCGCCTGATCAGATGACTTGTCTGAGGTCACTTGACTGCAGTCTGGTCAAACATCCCTCATGATTTTTGTTGACCAGAGCTTCTCTGACTTGACTCGGCTGTACCTCTCTGATGAACTCACCTGATCTTTAGTACTTAGCCGATTTTAGCCTAACTTATTTTGGCCTATAGAAGATACTCATTTGGTTCTTCTTTACATTTTTCCAAGTATTAAACTTAACATAATTTGGCCTATGGAAGATACTCATTTGGTTCTTCTTTACATTTTTGCCAAGTAATAAACATTTGAATTATATTAATGACATCATCAAAATCTAACAAGTATTCCTAACACTTGTTACCCAGCTCCCACTATTTTTATCGGAATAACACACTCCCATGTGAAATCCGAAAGTATCGTCGCTCTACTTCATAGTGGTGATCGAGTTCTTTATAAATCTTAATTGAGGGCAACCGAACAGGTTTCTAGTCTATTAACTTTTATAAAGTGGTGTCCAACACCAACCCATCTAATGGATGATTCGATCTTATTTTTATCCTTGTTCCCTCCCCTCAACCTATACGGTTTCTATGGTTCGTGAACAAGTTAAGTTTATACCATCGACACAAATCAGTTTCACAATTGAATCTTATCCGGCAACCTATCAGGTTTCTAGGGATAAAATTTGCTCCAACCTAAGACATCCAATGCGCTCCCGGTAATTTATCCATCTTCCCCGAACGACTACCCCGATAACTCGGAAGCATAGCACATCCGGTTTGGATTTCAATTTCCCGAAACTCGATGGAGGGAAGGAAAACCTTGAAACCTTATAAACTTAATAATTTGTCGTGGGAGAATTTTCGCGATTAATGTTACACTTTGCACATTAATTCATTTAAGCGCGTTTGTGGCACTCATACAATATGGAACAACCATTCACAACCTAGTTGCTACCAACATGTGGTTCATGGACCGTTCCTAGAAAACAAAAATTCCGTAATCTAATTACATGTCTTCGTCTTGAATCTTCGTCTTCTCGAAACGGATCTTCCTCCGGTCTTTGTCATTACATATAAATTTTACATTGAAAATTGCATCCTAGATACAAATATTTCTTAGTAAAATAAATAGGCTCAAAACGGCCTTTACAACCCAATCGAATCAAATGAACGATTCAAAACTAAGTCCACGAACCACATCCCCATTCAAAAGCATTCATCCAATAAATACTATATAAATGTAAAGCGTAGAGATACATTGATCCAATAAAAAATACGAACTGATCAAATCGATTCACATAATCGGTTATATGAAAAACGTTCAAAATAATTCGGTCGATCACAAGTATCCCAATAAATCAATTTTCCCTTATAAAATGAAATACCATAAATTATTTTAATCATATTAAATCCAATTTAAAATGTGGGAAATCACTTTTAGGAATACACGAAGAAAACAAGCCTGAAACGGGCCCGAAATGGGCCGGATCACACAACGCCACTCAGCTAAGCAGGCGCCTGAAGAGCCACGGGCCGCGGCCCCCTGAGCCTGGGCCACGGCACATAGTCCAGAAACATAACCAGCGGGCTGCAACATCCCTGGTCTGCGGCCCCCGAGCCCTGGGCCGCGGCCCCTCCTTCCGGACCACTCCCGTACCGTCCAACGGCAATTCGGGGCTAGTTTTTCGACCGAATATCTAATATCTATATTTCCAACATTCATATCTTCAATATAAATCACATTTCCCAGAAATTAAGATTTATATTAAGTCATAAACTTACGAAAAATATAACTACAACGAACGTAAAACATATACCACGATTATGACTAAAATGATTCCAAATCATTCACCATCTAATCGAGCATTCCAAATACCAATATCGTATATACAATCGCAAGACCTACGCTCCGATACCACTGTTGGGATTCGGTGCCTAAATTGAAGGCCCAGCAGGAGCGGTAAAACGAAAATTAATTCGATCCGAATCCCTACGAGGATCGATCGAGCTACGTATATACGAATATATAAACGAAAACACAAAAGATATTAGAAACTCACCCTTGTAGTCTGTTTATTAAATGGATTCCTTCTCTTGAGCTATTCCCCAAGCTTTAGTTATTCTCCATGAATCCAATCCGCTCCAAACTCTTGGATGATCCAACGCCGAAAGACCGCGTCTCTACTTGCCACGCGTCGGAGAAATGACCGGAACGACTAAACCTCGTTATCCTCTAAGGACAAGGTTATAGAAGTTATGCAGCTCAAGATTACAACACTCTAAGTATTTAATCTAGTATCTCTCTATCTCACAAATATTTTTCCCCAAGAAAAACTTATGAATGTTATGAAGATGATGATGAATAGTATGAAGCCTTGGAAAAAAAATGTCCTCTCTCATTCTCCTAATAAGAAACGTGAGTGCTAGTATATGCAAGGAGATTTGGTCTTCTCAATTTATTCTCCATCAAATCCCCTCGACAAAACATAAGTCTTCCACCAACATGTGGAGACCATGACCAAGAAAAAGGGAAAGAAAGAGGGGCAGCCATCTAGAAGGATCCGGGCGAGTTCGGTCTGTTTCGGATTCCCGTGAGTCCAAACAGATAAACTCCGATTCCGTTCCGATGTATTTATATCGATTAATTAATTCAATTAATTAATCATATCAAATACATAATAACATAATTAATTTCTCCTAGAAATAATTATATTCATGAATTAAATTAATCACCCAGTAATTTATTTAATTCATTTGGCCGTAAATTAATTTATCCAATAAATTAATTTAGACATCCAATGTCCCAAATTTAAATAGACATCCAATGTCCAATAAATTAGATATCCAATATCTAATATTCATAATGAAATAATAAGCTTAATTCATTCCGTCGTCAATCCTATTGCGCGACTCGGTAGGTCCGTCTCAGTTAGCAATGGGAGGAACTAAAGAGTAGTAGCACCACCTAGCCAGCCTGGCGGCCTACATTGTACTGCAACTGAGAACGAATGATGGAATCATTCAAGAACCATTCTGTCGTGAATACCAGTATACGTATAAACCCTTCTTCCAAATGTCCTGATCAATTTATAGGGTCATGGCCAGTCAAACCCTATTTGTACTTAACTCTATGCATGTGTTAATGCAAATCGAGATCATCGAGCTCTCGTGTATCCAATACAACTAGCTACAATACTTTGGCTAAAGACTTATGACCTCATCTGCAAATAACCGCATAGGACATATAACCCGCTCACTAACGGGAGAAAGAATTCTATCTTGGAATTCAGTAGGACCTCCTACTTGCCCGTCAAGATGCACGTTGAGGTTTACCCCCACCTCCCGGTTTATAGGGTCGAACTGCTCTAATGAAAATCTTGACGTCACAAGCACATCCCTACTACATACTCAAGTCGAAGGTTCACGAATACCTATCACAACCTTTCGATTCCGTCATTGACTGTCCCGGAGTGAAATCCGTGTGACGAATCGAGGGTGAGTCGATTCGAGTATACTAATCCAATTAGCATACCTATAACGTGTGCTCCCACTAACCATTAGTGTTCGACAGGCACTCTCCTTGTCAAAGAACACGTCATGCAAGTCTTCACATAAACTTAACTCCCAGTCTAGTTTCATCGACTTGCAAACTATTAAGTATTTGAGCTATAAGCCTATCCTCTGCCAACCCCCTTATCCAATAAAGAGTGGAATGTTTTGCTCTCAAATACACGGACTAATTTCTATATATATATATATATATATATATATATATATATATATATATATTTACGAGTTATGAATGCCAGTAACTACCAGTAAATAAAGAAACATCCATTGCCTTATATAAATGATTTACATAATTACAAGTACAATGCCCTCACTCAACATCCTCTGAGTGGCATTCGAGGGCATACTCCTAACAGTCGGTTCATAGCGAGCGTGGTTGATTGTTCCGTTCATTTCGTCGTCAATTTCTCATGGCAAGTATTCTTGTGAAACCCTTATGCTTAACATGCAATGGTAATGTATATGTCTATGATTTTCTCACTCCGGGAGGGTCCCACGGGGCCTCGGAGGAATCTATGATTTCGCTCCGGATTCACGAGCTTGTTTGGATAGCCAGTCCGGGAGGGTCCATAGAGGCCTCGGATGGGACCAGTGGTTTATCCTCAGTCCTAGGCAAGTCATATGCGTGATTTTTACCTATGGCCAGTCCGGGAGGGTCCATATAGGCCTTGGATGGGACCAGTGGTTTAGCTCCGGTCCTAGGCAAATTGATTATTGGTTGTTTGTTTTCCAGAAAAGACATATCTTGATTTTATTTTGTAACGATTTGATTGAATGTACTATGAGATGTATAAGCGAATGGTTTGCCTTAATTACTTGTACTAGCGTAATTGCTAACCCCTTTGGGAACCCATTTGGGGAAATTCGTGTTATGAATTTCAGGTTGTGGTCAGCCGGTCGAGCGGGTACTGGAGTAGTACGAGGATGCTGGCCAGGGTTGTTGACTTGTGCAAATCACTCCCTTTATTTCATTTGTCCATTTTAAAATGTTTGTTTTTCAAACTTGTAACCTGGTAGATAATACTCGCGATTACTTTGGCGTTTTAAATTTGGGAGATGGATTGTATACTTATGTGTGATTTTTGATGATGTTTGGTTTACCGGTTGTACCGGGTGTTTTATTTAAATTACGTCTCGCTGATGTGTGTTTTCTCGCTAACTGAAATGGTTAGATGAGCGGTATAAATTAGTTAGTCTGGTGGGTCCCATATAGGGATCCACGACGTTGTAATATACTCTGAATATCTTGGGGGTGTTACACCTCCTTCCTGAATGAACTCAATTTCCAGGAAGTGTGCTTCTAAAGCAACAATGATCTTATGATCTTCATGCATGTAGAATAGATATCCCATGGAATCCCCTGAATATCCTATGAAATGACCTTTCACAGACTTAGCTCTCAATTTCTTTACTTTAGTCTTCTTGACATAAGCAGGACATCCACAAATCCTAATGTGACTAAGACTTGGATTTTTACCTCTCCACATCTCATGTGGAGTCTTAAGAACGGATTTGGAAGGACATTTGTTCAAGTTATGTGCAGCAGTTAGGAGCGCGTGACCCCACAGATAAATTGATAGATCAGTATAGTTAAGCATGGAGCGAACCATGTCCAACAAGGTTCGGTTTCTTCTTTCTGATAGACTATTTAATTGTGGAGTATATGGAGAGTAAATTGTGACACTATTCCAAGTTCTTTTAAGAACTCGTCAAACTTGATAATCATGTACTCACCACATCGGTCTGACCGAAGTGTCTTAACACGGCTACCTGTTTGGTTTTCAACTAGGGCTTTAAGTTCCTTGAATTTATCGAAAGCTTCAGATTTATGTTTCATTAAATATATGAACTCATACCTAGTATGGTCATCAGCGAAGTCATCAGTGAATGTAACGAAATACTGAAAGCCATCTCGTGCCACATCAAAAGGGCTCCAAACATCGGTAATGATCAATCCAAGTTTTTCAGCAGCTCTTTCAAAAGTTCCTGTGGAGGGTAACTTGGTCATTTTTCCTTGAAGGCAAGATTCACAAGTTGGATAGAGATCTGATCCCAATGGACCCGTAAGTCCATATTTCTCTATTTTATAAACTTTGATCTGGTCAACATGACCAAGTCTAAGATGAAACTTTCCTACCATGCTTTCTAATCATAGTGTTCACAATTGTTTTATTCTTTAGATTCAAATGGTATAAACCATTTAAGAATGTAGCAGTACCAACCAATTTATTTCTAAAATAAATTCGACAGGAACCATCTCCTATAAAGAAGTGAAATCCCTTTCGGTCCATGATCGGAATTAATACAATATGTTGATGCCCCTTGAGAAATACAAGTACATTATCTAAAGTAAGAATAAAACCAAATTCTAAATTCAACATAAGGGATAAAATATCAGAAGCCTCGATATTGTGTCCACTTCCAACGGTGACCATCACCTCCCCCGAATCCAGCTACCTATTTTGTTCCAGATCTTGATTCATTATACAAACGTGAGAACTCCCACCAGAATAAAGTATCGAAGAAGTAGAATATAAAGTTACAGAACAATTTGTTTCCAAAACCAGTAGTTCTGTACCTGAAGTCGCATTTCGGTCAAGTTTTGGACAGTACCTCCTCCAGTGGCCTAGCGCACCACAATTGAGGCATACATCCGTTTTCTTGGCCCCCTTTGCTCTTATGAAACATTGGGGCTTTGCCCTTACCCGTAGCGATCTTGACTTTTAGATCTAATTGCTTTTTGTTCTTCTTCTTGTTATTCTTGGACTTCCAAGTCCCAAAAGAAATAACAAGTGCAGTTTCTTTTCCTTTGTCTTCATCTGAGACTGAGCAGTCGTTAGTTTGTTCATTAGCCCAACTAAGTTATACTCAATCTCATTGCAGTTGAAGTTCATGACAAACTGAGAAAAGGAGTCATGAAGTGACGGTAGGATAAGGTCCCACAGGATTGGAACCTACGGACCTCCCCGACTCCGTAGTCCTTGATTTTTTCTTACCACATCCCGTTAGTTTCTCAATGGTATCCACTTAACATGTAAACATTCACAAACTATCACATAAACTAACTTCACACACACACATCTGTATACACACTAGATACCAACACACATACAGTAAACACGCACACTAATTAAACATGCACACTAAATACCAACACATATACACCAACACATACACTAAACACATATACTTATTCATGAAACCAAACACATATATATAGTATATAATCACGTAAACCACTTCATAAATTAAATACACACACTAATTCGTTAACCAATTCATAAATAAAACAAACATATATATTATTTAAACATACATAGTAAATAAATACACACACTAAATAAACCAATTCATAAATAAAACACATACATATATTATTCGAACACACATACTAGATAAATAAACACACTAACACAAAGACCCACATACATGAAACACATACCCTGTATGCACACCCATGATTCCCAAATTCAATCATAAATTAGGGTTTAATTTAATAATTAGGATTCTTAAATTAGATAGGGTTTAATTTAATAATTAGGATTCTTAAATTAGATAAGAGTAATGCCTAAATTATGGTTTCTAAATTCAATCATAATTCAATTAATAATTATGGTTCCAAAAATCAATCCTAGTTGTATCATATGTATAAACTGAAAATTTGCATTATATAAGCTTCAAGTTCCTAATATCCTCCACTCTATCACTCACAAAAACTAAAACTAATTCATGAATTAGATCGAAATGAAATGATGAAAACCATATTTGAGCACTGTTAACTCTCTTTGTGCTCTCCTCAATTCTATTTGAGCTCTGCACGCAAACACTATTTTTGTATCGCATAATCCAACTTCATAAAGAATCAATCATAATAAACTAATTAGTTATTCAGTTTGTTATATGATTGCCAATAGTGTAAACATGAAATTTCCACTTTAAGTTATATAAGTAGAATCTCATGTCGATTGCATATCAGTTTCAAAGTTAAATTAGAAATGAATATCGAATTTTCACCCAAATAGTAAGTACACCAAAAATTAGGGTGAAGAGAGCACACATACTACTGAGAATTGCGTTGGCGGAAGGCGGCAGCCGGACTCGGCTAGAGACTCACGATGGCCGGAGGTGGTGGACGTCCGAGGCTGACGGTATTCGAATTGGATGGCGGCAAAAAGAGGCATATGGCTCAGCTTGGATGGAACGACGGCCTACGGCAGATGGACGGCAGACGACGAATGGACGGACGGACGACTCGGCTTGGATGGACGACAACAGACGGGCTCAAATGACAGCAGGATGGGATGGGCGACCGAGACGAGGGTTTCTGAAGTGAATAAAGAAAGAAACGATTTGGGGAGCCAATTTTTTATTTTTATAGTTGACGGGTCGTCCGCATTATATTTTTTGCCGTCGTCTAAAGTCCTAGCCCAGGCGTCGGCTAAAGTCAACATGATTGTGTTACAATTAACACGGTCGTGTTTGTATTGGCTTTCCGCTGTTTTAGGCCAATTACGACCTGACCATGTTAATGGACAACACGGGTCGTGGAGCGACACTTTAGCCAATGCCAACCATCTACTATAACCAATAACTAAAAAACATTACTAAGTGGCAGTCGGGATTCGATCCCGGGCCATTTGTGTAACACCCCAAACTAGGCGGATATTACAGTGCCGTAGATCCCCAACTGGGACCCACCAGGCAAATGAAAATGAATGAATTACACAAGATAAATGTAGTACCGAACTACATTACAACAATAATTACTCCGATGAGGAGTTTAGTTACAACACACCAGGACAACACCGAATACTAGTGTATTTTATATGAAGATAAAATACACAACACTGAATGAAACGGAGTATTCAAATGAAAGTCTGCAGCGGAAAATAAAGGACAATAACATGAATAACTGAAAGATCGGGGCCCCCTACTAGTATCACTAAGACTCCTCGCCGTCAACGTGCTCTCCCCGTGCGTTTGCCTGGCCATGACCTGAAAAACAAAATCCCCAAACGGGGTCAGTTACAAAGAACAACAATCCTCAAGGGTTGAAAATACACAATCATGATTATATCCGGTTATGAAATATCCTGCCGAAACATACGCAATCAAACATGCTATATGAATCAACTAACAAGACGGGCTCAAGGGGGGGCGCCACACTACGCCCGGATGGAAATGTGTCCGTGCACAAGCCACCAACGATCAATACACGCGTGGTCTTGTACCTAATCGCCTCACGAGACACATTGACTCGTGTGCACACCCATTGTGAGGCCAACAACCAACACACGACCATAATGTGCCCGACATGAAAATCCTACACATACCAACTGCACGCCAAGATGACCCGAATGCCACGATATAACAAAAGTGACATCGAAAATGAATAATGACTCACCGAGGTGGAATGGTAACGAAATAAATGACACCAATGAAAAGATTGGAACCGCTGCTCCTTATGGTAAACGATTAATTTATAACAACAAGTTTTGATACGGTTAATATAATGATGAATGAGTTATGATTATGAATGAACAACAACAAAAGGTATGAATATCCTTTTAACCGAGTAAGAATTAACTTACACAATACCGGTGGCAATTATCCTTCCACGAACAACGTCCTAATTGAGATATCGGTCGCTCGAACAACCTTGAATTATACAATATCCAACAATCCGTTCAATATACGAATCAAACACGAATATAACGAACTCAAAACGTCGATACGACTAAACCAAGTCCATAGAGGCATTAAATCAAACACGTTGTATCCAAACTCCGATTGTTTACAATCAAACCTCAATATACCAATATCAAAATCCCCAAGAAGTGTTTCAAACCAACAAAACATCTCCAATACAATCAATAATCCGTTATGAATATTCAAAAACGTGATTATAACAACAATTAGTCGAAAATCCCCAATTCCAACTCGATTTTCAAGGTGTTCTCGAATAATTCCTCAATAATCCAATGAATCCTTATACAAACTCATAATCATATACATATCCCTTCATATAACATGATTATAACGTCCAAAACATCATATCTCAACACAAAATCGAAGTCCAAAGTGTTGAAGGAATTACCTCTTGATGATCCAAGTACTTTAATCCGAAGAACACGCGTTAGATTGATTATCCGGGCTTCACGATCGAAAGGAGATGAAGAAAATCAAACACCCAAATGATTTGTGAAGGAAAACCCTCCCTCAAGCTTACTCTCGGTTGAAGGTGAAGAAAAGGGGAAAAATGGTGAAATCTTTGAAAAAAGCGAATTTAAGGGAGTTGATGCTGCCGGACACGGCCTGGCCGATCGGCACGGTCGTGTCGCACACCGGCCGACAGTTGGTCGACAGGACTCGACCGTGTCCCGCATGACACGGTCGCGCGCGAGGGCCTCCCGACAGCTGACCCGTCCGAGCCGACTCGGCATGACTCGGCCGTGCTGACGACACGGTCGGGCGTGTCAGCGTCGCTCGGCTTATCCGGAAGGGTTCGACTCGGCCGCGCTGCACGACACGGTCGGGTCCCGAGGCGACACTTCGCACTTTCCGGACGAGTACGGCACGGGCCGTGTCGGACGACACGGCCGAGTTCGCTCGGCGATGATCGCCAAAATCAAAAATGAGCGGTTGAGCTAAAACGACCATAACTCTCTCGTCCGGACTCCGATTGACTCACCGTTTGAACCATTGGAAAGCTAACTCGATGCTCTATAATATTGCAAAGATTTAGAATTTTTGGAGTTACCAAAAATTAATGGTGATCTAACAAAGTCGAACTCATATGAGGAAGGTTGAAACAATGAGCAATAATGATACACAACTCGAAGTTTTTACGAACGGTGAACACGGGTGAATGAACATGATTGATGAATGATTATAAATGAGTGAAAATCCACTGAGTGACAATCACCGAATAAAATTACTGAATGATAATGACTGAATTACAACCGGGTATTACAATTTGTCCATTCATATATTTGAAGATAATTTCATACTCATACATTTACTGATATTTTATTTTGATACTTAAAATCGCAATATATATATATATATAACGATTATATATTTGTGAATATAACACATTAATTATTAAATATTACAGAATATATATATATAATAAAATTTTAAAATAGATGATAAAATCATCAAAATTTGAATTAACTGTAATTTTTTAATAAAAATAAAAAGTATCATAATGGTAATGATGAAAAATATCACTTTTCCAACTCACTCGAACTGCAAACAACAATGAACATCGTTATTTATTTATTTTTGTATGTTTTAAGAACAACTAAACAACTATTAAACTTTAAATATTTTTTGAATTTCTAAATAAAATAAATATTTATGAAAGTTCTACAAATGATATGTCCTCTTATAAAGCTAACCCTCATAGTCAGAATCATCACTTGAGTCTGTCACACTGTCAGCGTTGATAACTGGCATTATATGTCTGATCTCTTCCTCATCATATTTAGAGTCTGCAAGTAATTCATCTATACCAACATCTGTGAACCCATGTTCTTCACCATGTAGTCGAACCACATGACTTTCTACAATATTATTCAGTAGTATTTTGGAGGATGGTGGAATATTAGTTGTATCCGGCTCTTAGTATGTCTCATCGTCGTCCTTATCTACTGCTTGTCCAAGTGTATGGGCATTATATTTTTAGGAATACTTATTAAATTTTGATGATGTCATCATTGTACTTGTTTATTCAAATATATGTTTATTACTTGAAAAAATGTAAGGAAGAACCAAATGAGTATCTTCCATAGGCCAAACTGAGTTAAGTCAAATACTTGGCAAAATGTAAAGAAGAACCAAATGAGTATCTTCTATAGGCCATTTGACTTAGGCTTAATATCGGCTAAGTACAAAGTGCAGATAAGTATCAGAGAAGTTTTGGTCAGACAAGCAACATCAGGGAAGTTTGACCAAACACTGCAGAAAGCCGAAACACAATCAAGTGAAAATCAGGGAAGTTCTGGTCAACAAATTTTATCAGAGAAGTTTGACCAGACTGCAGTCAAGTGATCAGACGGAGCCCAAGTCATCTGAAGTTTTACCATCAGATCAGTCAAAGTTCATCAGGTCAAAGACTTCAGACAAGTCATCGGATCAGAGAAGTCTCGTCAGGACATCAGAGAAGTCATCATCAGAGGAGTCCGACGACAGAGAAGGTTGACTGCACATCAGACAGATTGACTTAAAGAGATCAGATAAGTCATGTCTGAGTAATTAGCCAAGTAAGCTTGTCCACGTCAGCATGCGTTGAAAAGTCAATAATTACGGAAAGTCATAAGCGGGCGATAAGGGACAGGTTGGAGAGATTTCCTGAAGGATATGAATTAAATAAATCGTCCAGACCCACCTTGAAGACTTTAATCATATTAAAATCAAAAAATTCGGCGCCTCAACGTGGAAGTCTTCACAAACGGTCGGAAATAGATTAAAATAAGGGAATCCAGCCTTGCAACATTCAGAAAGAAAAACAAAGAAGTCTATTTATCCAACGGATGGATTTGTTATAGATTTGCAATGGCTATGAAAAAAAGCTCTAAGGATTGACAAGCTATAAATACCTGAAGATTTGAAGTTGAGCACTACGGTGCGAACTACACTCTCAAGCAATTAAAGCAATCAAGTGATCAAGAAATCTATAGCATCGTGAAGAGCAGTATTCTCAGTTCTATACGAAGAAAGCTCTTAGTTGGAGAAGACAAAAACACTCTTGTCTTAAAACCTGAGTAAGGGGTACTTCACGGGTTGAAGTTACGCGACTGATAGGCATCTAAGGATTTGAAGATCAAGTGGTTCTAGGCAGTTAGAAAGGAGTTGCAATGGCAGGATTTCCACTAGTTGGAAGTTATTGTAGCTAAGTTGTAGAATCACTGTAATATTAATCACTGGTTGAAAATTATAGTGGATTCATCTCCAACCGGTTTGGGGAAAGTGGATTAGTAAAGGATTATCCTAGTGTTTTTAGTCTCTAGATTGCCTGTGTTTTTAGTTGACGAGTATGATCTTTGGAAGATAAGGATGCAGGCACACTTATCTTCTATCCATGACGATGTGGTGCATTATTGAAGATGGTCTTTTCATATTCGAGAAGGACAACACTCCCGAAGAGATAGCAGTAGGGAAACCAGCAAAAATTCCCAAGAAAAGAACAGAGATGAGGCCAGAAGAAAGAAAGCTGGCCAACCTTGACAACCGAGCTAGAGATGTGCTATATCAAATTCTTGACCAATCAATCATGGTCAAGATTAAGAATTGCCAGAATGCCAAGGAGATTTGGGATACCCTTGCCGTGATGTGTGAAGGTATAGAGCTGATAAAAGAAAACAAGTTGTCAATTGCTACCCAGAAGTTTGACAACTTCAAGATGAAGACCAGAGAATCTATAGACTAGGTGGACACAAGGTTCACCGAGATCATCAACGAAATCAACTCCTTTATAAAATCCTATGACAACAGGGAAATGGCCCTAAAGGTTCTAAGATCACTCAGCCCCGAATGGAGCATGAAGGTGGTGGCTATGAGGGTATCCAAAGTCCTCAATAAAATAAAATTTCAAGAACTATTCTCTGACCTGAAGGCTTATGAATTTGAACTCCCAAGTTCATCATCAAACGAGCCTGCAGAGAAGGGAATAGCATTTGTAGCCGAGTTCCCCGCCAAAGACCTGTCTGATGTCAAACCTCAAAACCCACTCGATTTTGAAGAAGAGATGGCGTTTATAATGCAAAGATTCAGCAATTTCCGAAAGAATTACTCAAAATATAAGAAGAATTATAAGGAGAATCCAAGGAGAAATCAAAAAGCCGGAAGCTAGAAGGTGAAATGCTATAACTATCATAAGACAGGACACAGTCAAATCGATTGTCCTGATCTTAAGAAGGACGAGAGCAAGAAGGAGGTGAGCAGAAAAGAAGACCGAAGGAAAGCCCTCATTGGGGAAGATCAAGAGAAAGTGGAATCAAGCAGCGGATTCTTCTCTGATGACGATGAGAAATATGACTGTCTGATGGTCAACCTATCTGATGAAGAGGTAACATTAAAACCCTATAATTCAAATAATAGTTTAGACATGTCACAATATATGGACTTGCACGAATATGTAAATCAGCTTTTCAAAGATTTTGAGAAATTAAAATCTGCACACCAATCTATATCAGCCGAGAAGACTCAGCTGCAAGATGAGAATAGGCAGCTGAAAAATGATTTTGAAAACTTCAGCCTAGAGTTGAATAAAACCAAATATGATCTTGAAAAACAGGCTGCAGATAACTTGAAAAATCAGGCTGATAACACTATAAATGAGATAAAATGATTAACTGTTTTAAATAGTGAGAAATCAGCTGCACTTGCTCATGTCAAAGCTGAGTTTACTAAACTGACTCAGCTAAGTAAAACTCAGGAGAAGGAAATAACCTCCCTAAAGGCGTCTCTAATCTTAGACAAATTGTGTATGAACAAAAGGCCACTATATTCCAGATCAGGCCTTGGATATGACCCGACACTCCTTCTAGTTCTAAAACCACTTTCATCAAGGGAGAAACACTTGTCCCGTCTGCTGAGCCTAATTACAAACCTGTGTTTCAAAATAGGCAGCAGTCAAGTCACAAGTCTAGGCTGCAGCCAAGGTATACAAGGCAGCCACCTAGACATGAGACTAGGCAATGGTCAAGGCAGAAGCAGCAGCCCAGACAACATACCCATTATTATCAAAGACTCCCCGAAAACAGATTTCAAAATGGGAGGGGCAAATGGAAACCTCAAGGTTATCCAAATTTTCAAAATGAACAAGTGTGGAGACCTCAAAGATTTTATAAATGGTCTCAGCCAAGATTTAGAAATGGCCCACATCAAGTTTATGAGGCATATCCAATACACAATCCTAATAGAGGATACAGGCCCAAACAACACACACAATTTAGAGCAATAACAACAACTTCCACAATCCTAGGAGAAATCAGTTCTCCACCAACTAACCCCCGAGGACCCACACAGATTTGGGTATCTAAATCTTTGCTTGTCTGATTGCAGAAAAGGTGGAAGGACTACTACCACATCTCCACAAATTCAAATATTGGAGGTGAAGAATGGTTTGTAGATTTTGGATGCTCAAGGCACATGACCGGGAACAAGAAGGTGCTGTCAAATTATATCAAAGAAATAGGTCCAGACTTAACCTTTGGAGATAGCTCTAGAGGTCAGACTAAAGGCTTTGGAGAACTGCACAGAGGAAACATCACTATATCAAAAGTTCATTATGTCAAAGGGCTCAAATACAACCTTTTGAGCATAAGCCAATTTTGTGATGAGAAGAATCTAGTAGTCTTCACCATTTGGAAATGCATGGTGATAGATATCCTATCTGGAAAGTGAAGCTACAAGGAGTCAGAAGCAGAGATGTCCATATGATAGATTGGAAAACAGGAACTCCCAACACCTGCTTTGTATCCAAGACAATAGCAGAAAATGGATGGATGTGGCACAATAGACTATGTCACCTAAACTTCAAAGTCATCAACAAGATCAGTTCTCAGAAGATGGTCAGAGGACTTCCAGAAGAATTTTTCAGAAAGGAAGCTCTCTGTGGTGCATGTCAGAAAGGGAAGCAGACCAGAGCATCATTCAAGCCAGTCCAACCTACCACTCTCACAACAAGGATCTTAGATCTACTTCACATGGATCTATTTAGTCCTATCAAGCCAAGGACACTAAGTGGCAGAAAGCATGCTTTAGAAGTAGTAGATGACTACTCAAGGTACACATGGATTGTCTTTCTATATAAGGAGAGTGAAACCTTGACAGAGCTACCTGAGCTGCTGAGAAGGATCCAGAATGAGAAATCCCTCTCAATCATAAAGATCAGATCAGATAGAGAAGGAGAGTTTCTCAAGAGAGTAATCACTGAATACAGTGATCATAATGGGATCCAGCACGAGCTCTCTGCAGCTAAGACTCCACAGCAGAATGGTGTTGCCGAAAGAAGAAACAGAACCTTGAAGGAAGCAGCCATGTCCATGATTGCAGAAGCAGACCTGCCCAAGAGGTTTTGGGCTGAAGCTATCAACACAACATGTCACACTCAGAACAGGTGTATGATAGTAGGGAGACATGGAAAAACTCCCTATGAGGTTTGGAATGGCAGAACACCTACAGTTGCTTATTTTCATATTTTTGGTTTTAAGTGTTTCATCCACAACAATGGTAAAACCCAACTAAATGCCTTTGATGCTAAAACTGATGATGGTCTCTTTAAGGGATATTCACAAATAAGCAAGGCATATAGAGTCTTTAACAAAAAAACCTTAGTTGTGGAGGAAACACCTCATGTGGTATTTGATGAATCTACTACTGAGTACAGGAAACAGGTGGAACTGGTTGAGGATAAGCTCAAAACGACCACCCTGGAAGATGTCATTGTTCATGATACATGAATGATGGACTCATCTGCAGATCAGCCTGAAGACCCAACTGCAGATCAGATAGTACCTCAAAACCCACTTGATCCAGATGTAGCTGATGAAGACCCATTTGCAGTTGATAAAGACCCATCTGCAGACCAAACCAGATCCCCACCTACAGATGACAAGGCGGTAGCTGATCCAGTTGCAGACCAAGAAAGCCAGAACCAAGCTGATGCATAAAGAGAAGAAGTTCACCAAAGCAACTCTACAGAGGGAACAGAACCGGAAGAAGAAGACATTCCTAAGTAGATTAAAGATCATCCCATCGAACAAATAATTGGGAAGCTAACTAATGGAGTCAAGACCAGACAGTCCACTCTACCAGCAGGAATGGCAATGTTTTCATGCTTTATGTCTCAAATTGAACCCAAGACTACAGAACAAGCTTTGGAAGACTACTCATGGATCAATGCAATGCAAGAAGAGCTCAGCCAGTTGGAAAGGAACAATGTTTGGGAACTAACAGACAGACCAGATCACAAGAAGGTTATTGACACCAAATGGGTGTACAAGAACAAATGCGATGAAGATGGAGCTGTTGTTAGGAATAAAACCAGACTTGTTGCTAAAGGCTATGCACAATGTGAAGGAATAGATTTTGATGAAACTTATGCACCTGTTGCAAGATTAGAAGCCATCAGACTATTCCTTGCATATGCAGCATTCAAGGATTTCGTAGTCTACCAAATGGATGTGAAGAGTGCCTTTCTTAATGGAATTCTAGAAGAAGAAGTCTATGTGGAGCAACCCCGTGGATTTGTCAAAGGAGACAAAGTTTACAAGCTTCTAAAAGCTCTATATGGACTTAAGTAGGCACCAAGAGCATGGTATGAAACATTATCTGTGTTTCTTAAGAAGAATGGTTTCAGCAAAGGAAAGGTGGACAAGACCTTATTTAGAGTGGAGCATGAAGACCACATATTATTAGTTTAAATATATGTGGATGATATCATATTTGGCTCAACCGATCCAGAGCTGTGTGGGAAATTCTCAAATCTCATGCAAGGAGAGATTGAGATCAGTATGATGGGCAAACTGAATTTCTTTCTAGGTTTGCAAGTTAAACAGATGGAGAATGGAATTTTCATCAACTAGGCCAAATATATCGGAGATTTAATCAAGAGATTTGGAATGGAATCATCCAAACCAACAAGAATCCTTATGATCACAAGCACTCATCTAGATACAGATGAAGGAGGCATATCAGTGGATCCAATCCACTACAAAGGACTTATTGGATCACTCCTTTATCTGACAGCAAGCAGACCAGACATATCTTATGCCGTGGGAGTATGGGCTAGATTTAAATCCAAGCCAAAGCAGTCTCACCAGGATGCAACTAAGAGGATAATCAGATATCTTAAGTCTATAGTCAATGTTGGACTATGGTATCCTAAGGATGATAATTTTGAGCTATCAGGATACTCAGATGTAGACTTCACAGGATGCAAAATTAATAGGAAAAGCGCCAGTGGAACGTGCCAATTCCTAGGAACCATACTGATATCCTGGTTTAGCAAGAAGCATGTGTCTAACTCTATATCAACAACAGAGTCAGAATACCTAGCTGCAGGTAGCTGTTGTGCCCAGATTCTATGGATCAGAAATAGCTAAGGGACTACAACATCATTGCAAATGAAGTCCCAATTTGGTGTGACAACAATAGTGCAATTACAATAACCAACAATCCATTATTGCACTCCAGGACGAAGCACATTGATGTTAAACATCATTTCATAAGAGACCATGTGCTTAATAAGAGAGTCAGAGTAGAAAGAGTCAGCACAGAATACCAGATTACTGACATATTCACCCAACCTTTACCAGAAGAAAGGTTTTTGGAGCTGAGCAGAGAACATGGATTACTAGAGTGGGAACCTAGTACAGACGACAAAGCTAGCTGAGCAGATCAGACAAGAATACAAAGGCCAAACGAAGAAACCTAGCTGATCCAGACTACAGGCGATACAACTCACCTGATGCAGATCAGTCAAACAAAGTCAAATGGTCAACCAGCTAAGTTATCTACCTCTGACCGACTCTTGAATATTAATTTATTATTTATCGACATGTGGCAACAACACGTTCACACGACCTCCACAATGACCAATTAAATCCAACCGCCATTTTTCAAATTTTTCAAAAAGTTGGACCACCGATTAATTTAATTTAAATTTTAAAATCTCAAAAACTGGACCACCGCTTAAATAAATGAATATTAAATTCCAAACATCGTTTCAATTTTCTATTTAAAGACGGTAAAATTGTTTCAAATTTACCTTCTTCAAGCTTTCAAATGCTAGTTTTCAAAAGCAAAACTCCTTTCGAACTTTCAATACACTCAGAAAGTTTTCTTGTGCAGATATGCAATTGTATTTCGAAGGAGTGAATCTAAAGGCTGTGAAGGACCAGATTATTTTTAGTCTGGTTGTCGATTTCGAGGGGCTGCTCGAAACAAATCTGGACAACAATGTGTACGACATCATAAGATCCATGAAGATGAATGGGATTTACCCATTCCTAGTATCAGCCCCAAATTTCTCTACAAGGAGGTTGTTATCGCATTTTACAGGGAAGCTAGAGTTCTGGAATCGGGCATCAGGAGTTTAGTATTTTGAGAGGAAGTAGAAATCACTCCACAGATTGTCGAAAAAGCCTTCATGATGAAATCTCACAGCGTAGCCGTAGAAGCTTTGAAGCAGAACGCAGCCGACACCTGGATGAAGATCAAGGCTTTTGACCAACCGTCAAAGTTGAAGCTGACTGTAAAGAGAAGCGAGCTGAGAAAAGAATATCAGTATGCGTTGGATATTACCAACAAAATAGTGATGGGTATGGCTGGCAGCTACGATCAGTTATTGTCAGCCAAGTTTATGGTTATGGAGGCTCTAATTCAAGATGAGCCGATCGACTGGGCTGACTATATCATCAGACAATTGGTGCATGAAGTAAATAAAGTCCAATGGCTAGATGAAAAGAAGAGGTTCAAAACCAAGCTGGCCTTTGGGACACATATTAGTTGGATTCTGGAGTATTTAGGCATGGCGAAGGGAAATTCTGAACCCTTCCACATCAACAAGAGACTTGGTCACTTGGACCAAGAGACTTTGAGAAGATTGGGGAGTGTAAGGAAAGCAGCTAAAATTCTGGAGGAAATGCCCATTAAGCCTACACCCTACAGATATCCCTCTAGCTCAGACGGGTCTGATAGAGATCAAGCTGCAAGCAGCGACTAACCTGCAGATCAGTCTGAGTCGGATTCATACGACACCCCAATAGCCCTTCATTTCAAGAGAAGGGGACCAGCCCCAGGAGAGCCAGTTTTGATCCAATCCTCACCTGAACCCTCCCCCAAGAGGCCCAAGCATCTAATTTTTGAGGAGGAAGATCAGCCAGATCACCAATCTGCACCTGAACCTGTGTCTGCAGATCAGATGCAAATCATCCCTTTACTCGTTCTTATTCGTGACCAATCAAACTTTATTGCTGAAGAGATCCCTCAAATCACCCTGCCACACATGAATGAGGAAGAGGAAGCTGATCTTGTGATCAATATTCTTAAGACATGTTACTCTCTCACTTTGCTGGACATCAATCCATTGGGGCTAATAGTGGAACAGCTCCAAGAGATGAATCAAAAAGCCCTCCAAGTATCTTTCATTAATGTTTATGATGAATGGAAATATTTTAAATCCCTTCCATTCTCTCAATTACAAATCCTTATAGAAAACAGTAGCTGAGATCTTCCCCAGGATACAGAGCAACTTCTCATGAATTTTTGTCATGAGACTGACATATTTTTAATGCTCAAACCCAACTGGTTGTTGTTCAATTTTAAAACCAACATGGACAAATGTGTTTTTCTAATAATGAAAGGTGTCCTGGCTGGCACTGTTCCTGATAATGGAGATGGGAGTGGAAAGAAGAGCATTAGTATTGAAGAAGTAGAAAAATGAGAAGAGTCTGAAAAGAGAGAAGTTGGAAAAGAAGAAAATATTATAATTGAAGAAAAAGGAGAGGAAGTGAGAGAGGAGGAAGAAGATGAAAAAGAGGAAGAAAATAATGAATTTGAAAAACATGAAGTTGAAAAACAGTCTGCTGAAGAAGAACAAGAAAAGACAGAAGAATTAGAGGAAGAAGAAGAATATGATGAAGGAGAAGAAGAGACGGAAGAAAAAGATGATGAAGATGATGATGATGATAAGGAGGAAAAGAAGGATGAAGAAAAGAAAGAAGAAGAAGAAGAAGAAGAAGAAGAGGAGGAAAAAGAGAAGGAAGAAGAAGAGGCAGATGAAAAAGAAGACAGAGCAGATGAGGCTGGGGCGCCTACCCAAAACCCCAGCTCAGATGAGCAAGAAGACAGATCGGGGACTCCAGACAATACCTCATCTGATCAGCAACCTGCAGATAGGAGTCTTCAGACAGGTAGGTCAACTGCACACCTACCTGCAGGCGCAAAAAGCTCAGGCGAGCACTCTCCTCAGGCAACACCCATCTCACCTGTGATGGTTGACCTGATCCGCGAAATTGTCAAAGAAATTGTTGGGGAGGTGCTTGCCACAGAAGTCAAGCCTGAGCTGCATATTGTTCACACCCTTAACTCCAAGCTAGACACCTTACTACAGAGAGGTGTACCTCCCCCTCCCACAAACTCCAAGATGCACCTTGGCATGTCAGACTGGATGCACAGAGTTGAGCAGCAGTTAACTATGCTAGTTGATGCTGGCAAAAAGGGGGAAGGAAGTAAGCAGGGGGAAGGAACAGGTCAAGTACAGGTTAGGGAAACTAGAAAGGAGCTCAGAACGAAGAACAGGCAGGATATTCCTTTACTTGAAGCTGGACATCAAGCCTAAAGAGAAAGGAGGAAATATCTGCTCCTGATCAAACTGAAGATCAGCCTAGAGTCAAGAAGAGGAGAACCAGATTTGGGAAAGAGCCAAGACTTGAATGGGAAGGCAAAGAGCTTTGGTATGTTGAGGAATTCTTACATGCTAAAGTTGTTCCAATGTGGGGAGATGCGAGGAAGCAGTTCATTGATAAATACTATAGCTGGGAGTTACTCCAGGATAAAGACTGCTCCCCACAGCAGACATTTGTCAACTTCATGGAATCAAGATGGCCAACTCTCTGGGCCATTTTAGTAAAACATGCAAATGCATGGAATGCTTATCCCATTATTCCCCTCTTCAGATCGGAAGATCCTCCCACTTTATTAAACGATGAATTGGATGAGCTGGCATTGCAGAGAGAGATAAAGAAGCTATGTGAAGAGCACAAATTCTCATCCGAAGAAGAACAAGAGTTTTCCTCTCTGGTTATCAGGAGGAAATATGGCCTAGCACCTGTCAAGAAGAGACCAATTGGTGCAAAGCCTTTTAGGCCTCCAAGCAAACTACCCGTAGAGGCATAGGCAAATAGTATATGATTTATAGTACTTGTACTTTTTCGTGTAATTTTTTAGTACTTGTAAATTTTCCTGTATTTGTTTTATCATTGAAAGCTATATACTTGTAAACAATACAGAAAATTAATATAAACAGTCACTTGAACGACAACCTCTAGTTGTCTCAAAACAAGACTGATTTTAGTTTGTGTCTTGCACTTGATCATGTGTAGACCTGTTATTCATTTGAATAATTGCTTATGTTTTGCCATCATCAAAATAGGGGGAATTTATTAGGAATAATTATTAGATTTTGATGTTGTTATTATTGTACTTATTTATTCAAATGTATGTTTATTACATGGCAAAATGTAAGGAAGAACCAAATGAGTATCTTCCATAGGCCAAACTGAGTTAAGTCAAATACTTGGCAAAATATAAAGAAGAACTAAATGATTATCTTCTATAGGCCATTTGAGTTAGGCTTAAAATCGGCTAATTACAAAGTGCATATAAGTACATCAGAGAAGTTTCTGTCAGACAATCAACATCAGAGAAGTTTGACCAAACACTGCAGAAAGCCGAAACACAATCAAGTGAAAATCAGAGAAGTTCTGGTCAACAAATTTTATCAGAGAAGTTTGACCAGACTGCAGTCAAGTGATCAGACGGAGCCCAAGTCATCTGAAGTTTGACCATCAGATCAGTCAAAGTTCATCAGGTCAGAAGACTTCAGACAAGTCATCGGATCAGAGAAGTCTCGTCAGGACATCAGAGAAGTCATCATCAGAGGAGTCCGACAACAAAGAAGGTTGACTGCACAACAGACAGATTGACTTAAATAGATCAGATAAGTCATGTCTGAGTAATCAGCCAAGTAATCTTGTCCACGTCAGCATGCGTTGAAATGTCAATAATTACGGAAAGTCACATGCAGGCGATAAGGGACAGGTTGGAGAGATTCCCGGAAGGATATGACTTAAATAAATCATCCAGACCCACCTCTGGAGACTTTAATCATATTAAAATCAAAAGATTCGGTGCCTCAACGTGGAAGTCTTCACAAACGGTCGGAAATGAATTAAAATAAGGTAATCCAGCCTTGCAACGTTCAGAAAGAAAAACAAAGAAGTCTATTTCTCCAACGGACGGATTTGTTATAGATTTACAACAGATATGAAGAAACGTACTAAGGATTAACAAGCTATAAATACCTGAAGATTTGAAGTTGAGCAGTATGGTGTGAACTACACTCTAAAGCAATTAAAGCAATCAAGCGATCAAGAAATCTATAGCATCGTGAAGAGCAGTATTCTCAGTTCATATACGAAGAAAGCTCTTAGTTAGAGAAGACAAAATACGCTTGTCTTAAAACCTGAGTAAGGGGTACTTCACTGGTTGAAGTTACGTGACTGATAGGCATCCAAGGATTTGAAGATCAAGTGGTGCTAGGCATTCAGAAAGCAGTTGCAATGACAGGATTTCCACTGGTTGGAAGTTGTTGTAGCTAAGTTGTAGAATAACTATAATATTTATCACTGGTTGAAAATTATAGTGGATTCATCTCCAACTTGTTTGGAGAAAGTGGATTAGTAGAGGATTACCCCACCTCTGAGACCACAATAAATTGCCTGCGTACTTTACTGTTTTAGCATCATACTTAACTGCTACATTCATACTTAGTGTTCCATTGTTTATATTTCTGTATTCGTCATTAGCTGGCTTCCGCACTTATATTGTCTACAGATGACTTTAAGTCATCTGTACCATCAGCTGAGAAAATCCTTAATTCCTACTTGGAAAATAGTTTCAATAACTCTATTCACACCCCCCTCTAGACTTATTTCTGACGACTTGTGAACTACATATATATATATATATATATATTTCTCGTAGCCATATGAATGACAATATTTCATGCTCCTGTTTTGACCAAGTCATCCAGGTAGTAAACTGATTTAGCCGATGTTGACAAAAAAAAGGATCACCATACCAACTTGTAGAAGTATCAATAGATAAGAGTCTATAATCGTCCTTTCATTCGATTCCAGGATTAGTATCAAACCATCTACACTTCAACAAGTACACTATCAAGAAGTTCATTATTGAGCTAGGAATGGTGCCGACCATCTAGGGTCACATGAGCTTTTATTGTCATAATAACGGTGCTATTGCAAAAGCTAAAGAGCGTAGGTCCCATCAAAGATCCAAACATATACTTTTGAAATATCACCTAGTTAGGGAGTTCGTCAGACGAGAAGATATCAAAATATGAATAATAGCAACAAAATAGAATGCTGCATATCCACTTATCAAGCCTCTCTCACAAGCCAAGCATGAAGAGCACGCTAGATTGATAGGCCTTAGAGTCATATATAACTGGTCCGAGTGCAAGTGGGAGATTGTTGGAAATAGTGCCCTATGATATCTGATGTGCCTAGATTTGTAATTATCACATTTATATAAAGTTATTTGATAATATCTACTTAACATGTAAACATTCACAAACTATCACACAAACTAAGTTCACACATACACACACCAATATACACACTAGATACCACACACATACACTAAACACGCACACTAATTAAACTTAAATACCAACACATATACACCAACACATACACTAAACACACACACACACTTATTCATGAACAAATTCATAAACCAAACACACACACCAAACACATATGTAGTATTTAATCACGTAAAGCAGTTCATAAATTAAATACATACACTAATTTGTTAATCAATTCATAAACCAATGCATAAGTAAAAAGCACATATATTATAAGCACACATACTATATAAATACATACACTAACACTACTATAAAACTGGGCCTTTAACAGCGGTTCTGGAGCCACATTAACAGCGGTTCCGGAACCGCTATTAAAGGTGGTCTTTGATAATTTAACAATGTTCCCTTAAAAACCGTTAATTTCTGATGTTAATTTAACAATGTTCTAGTTGAAACCATGTTAAATCAGAAAATAACGGTTTTTAAGGGAACCGCCATTAAATGTACAGTTTAACAGCGGTTCTAGTTGAAACCGCTATTAAACTGGACATTTAACAGGTTTTTAGTGGAACATTAAATGGACATTTAATGATTCGCTAAAAACATTATTAAATTTACATCAGAAATTAACGGTTTCTCCGTAGAACCGCTGTTATTATTATTTTTTTTAAATACCATGTTTATTTTTTTATTTCCAACCTGCTAAACATACACATAAAACAGCATCCTAAACACCAAAAACAGCATCCAACCAAAAACATCAAATAAAACCTCAACAACACAACTTTATTTCATCCATTCACCAATACAACTAAACAACTTTTATCCAACCATCAAATACAATAACATTCTATCCAATACAAAAAAATACAACACAATTCAAGTACAGCGGCAACAAACAACAACAAGCAAAATCAAGCACAAGTAAAAGGAGAAAAGGAAGAAGAAGAACACAACAACGAATACACTACAACCATGAACAAAACATGAATCAGAAAAAGGATATCCCTACAACCATGAACCAGAAAAGAAACTGAATCTTCAGGTACAACAATGGTATTCTTACAAAATTAAATGTCAAAGGTTTACGCACATAAACGGTCCCTAACCTCCAAAAATTGTTTTGCCCATTCGATTCGAATTGCACGAATACTCTCTATAGTTTGTGCCGCAACATCATCAAACATCTGTACATATAAACATATATATAAATTAACAAACTCATCAACTTAAACGAATCACTTTTAAACTGAAATAATTTAAAAAACTGAAATTAATTTAAATAATTTAATAAACTGAAATAAAAGTTTATCACCTCCATCCATCCATCGATAATACGAGCTCGGACAATAATCGACATCCATTGCATGACGTATACCCACACTCCCAACCTCCGCTTTGTTTATTACACTAAAAAGAATATGTTCCTCAATTATATAATATATAATATTTAATAATATATACTTATATAGCTAATATATATGTATATATATATATTGAATGTATTTCTTGGGATATAACCACGTAATCATCTGTTTGGATCTACTTGTATGCATAGCCCCCATCACCTTAAACGCGGTCACGGCACTGTTTAAAAGAAGTAATAATGTATTATGAAATGAAAACATTGAGATACATATCATCTCAGAACATGAAGAGAAAACTAAGGATATGCATATGTTCTACAATTTGACGAATATGAGGTATATTACTCAAGTCACATATATACTCTGCATACATAAGTGTCATATGTCTTCCCACCAGAAATGCGTTATTCTATTCACAGTCAGTGGCGTGGGTGCAGTGCTGGAGGCTGCCAAGACTATGAAACTTGGCATCAAAACCCCCAATTTCGATTGAGGGCCATTGGGACGGATGCATCATTACCTATTCATGTATTCATTACCTTAACTCAGGTATGAAAGTTAAATGGGTTAATTACAGAGTATACCGTTGAGTTCTGTCTAATTATTGTGAGAAACCTCTGCTATCTTACAAAATTAGAAATGCCCCATCATTTGAAATATTTACAAAGGGATTGGATAGTTACAAAAAGAACCCCTGAATTTTAGGGTCTTTACAAAAGAGCCCATCTAACATTGAAAATCAGAAAAAACACCTTTGAGGTTTGGTTTTGTCTTACATTTTGGCCAAACCATCAGTTCACCTGACGTGATCGAATATTATAGAGATCAGAAATGAAAAATGAAACAAAGGCCATTTAATAGTTTAATAAAATGATAATCTCATCGGGACCTAAAAATTAGCATAAGACGTATTTTACAAATAAATCAAAAACTAGAAACACTAATGACTAAACAGATCTCGATCTACACAAATCAAATTGTACTTAAATTTCACATACTGTTAGCGAGAGAGTAATAACCTTGAAGTGTTTCTGAAGGCGACATGTAGATGCTACAAGTTAATATAATATATATTTTTCAAGTAAATGCTACAAGTTAAAACTTACTTCTGGACTACGGCCTTAATGCGATTGTCGGGCTTACGGTGTAGTGAGCAAAACCACACAACTTCGGCTTTTGCCGGAATAACGACCAAAAGTTGCCAATGCTCACTGCATTAACAAACGGAATATTTAATTTTTCCATAATCAATCTAAATACATCTACTTACATAATTGTTAATATATAATAATCTACAAAGACAAGAAAGAAATATTAAGACTTTTAGAGAAAAAAAGAGAGTAGTGAGACGAATATGTTAGATCTTACTAATGATGGTAAGCTCCAAGGTATATCTGCTTTCTGGCATCCGACATACGCGAAGCGATGTATCTCGAGGCCTCCTCTCCCTTATTTCCCATATTTTGTATGGATTGAGGATCAAAATATCCATACAAATCCTCGTCCATTGTGCCCACGTTCAATTTCGATACGTACCTAATTTTTTAAACAAAATATTACTACCTTATTTACGTTTCAAACTATGAATTTTTGATAAAAATACATAAATATGCATGTAAAGAATTACTTACAAAGTCCAAAACTGTAGAATCGATAAGCTAAGCCACTGCTTGTCTTGAATGATTTCCAAAAGATCATTGTAACTTATGTACAAGGGAACGTCATCACCACCACAACCAAAGGAAGCTGTATCCCATGGCACCTGTAACGGCTCACTAAAGAGAGTCGCTGCAACACTAAATAACTCTCTCAACGTGTCACTGTCTCTCAATGTGGATCATCCGTACATATTGACTTCTACAATATAAATCACATAACGTGATATGACTATAATAATTATCTCAATTCATTGTTGTCTCATGATATTTTTTTCTCATGTAACTCGAAAAACATATGATGTTCCGTTTTTTTTAGAATTTCATCTCATTTCTGCTTTGTATGAAAATTGCGACATGAAATAGCATGTAAGGAAATATCTGCAAGTAATCGAGCTACAGAAAATATCTTTTGAATTCAGAATTTACCTCCCAAGTAGGGTCCTCACGAGTCTTTTTGAATTCTTTCCAATCGTCCTCCGATATACCATGTTTCTCGCAAGGAGACAACCCTTTCGACGGACCATATATATACTCGTCGGTCGAATCAGTCTTAAATTGCCTCCACATCCTGCCAATAAACTGCAATGTCTTCGTGCGAAATTGATCAATATTGCTAATTTGACTGACATCAAAGTTGGCCTACATTAACAATCCAAATTGAAACGTTATCAATAATACAATTTTAAATTATTTGCAATAATTTAAGTTTTTATAGAATAATTTGATCAAATAAAGTTTTTTCATAAATTTTAATTTTATTCCAGATTATTTATATTTAATTCAGTTTTTTAAATTATTTTATTTAATTTCAGTTTTTAGAAAATAAATTACTTAAATTAGGGTTTTTTTAATAAATTTCACTTTTAATCCATATTTATATTTAATTCAGTTTTTTAAATTATTTTATTTAATTTCAGTTTTTATAGAATAATTTAATTTAATTTAAGCACAAAGTGAAACACATAATTAATCACAAAAGTAATGCACATACCAATACATCCTGCCACAGCATTTCCTTATCGGGCTTGTCCGGTACGTGATTCCATCGATCGTACAATATAGAAACATGATCTTTCACAAGTTTACCCAAATACGTACTCAACTTGACTTTGTGCTCGTACTTAAGTTTTCCCCTGACTGGATCGATATCAAGAGGTAGCTTTTTCCCATCTACACGCCGTTTGGCGATACTTCTACATCTTGTAGGATTTCTCGATGTAGTAGTCTGCGTATGAGGAGAAGCAGCGGAATGAGGAGGAGAATGGCGAGGAGTATGAGGAGAATGAGAAGGAGAACGAGAAGGATGCCGAGGAGAAGTCATGTGCCTGTATAGACAAATGAAAATATTGTCAAACACAACATAAACCAAAAAAATAATATTTGTCAAACACAACATACACCAATAATATTTTTTGTTTGAAAAACTCTCTGTCAAAAAACTAATACTTGTCAAACACAACAGTAATTTTTTTTTTGAAAAACTCTGTCAAAAAACTAATACTTGTCAAACACAACAATAATATTTTTTTTTTTTGAAAAACTCTTTGTCAAAAAACTAATACTTGTCAAACACAACGTATTACCTAGTTCTCTAAATTGACTCTTATTATAACTTAACATCTAATTACCTATATTTTGATTAGTAAGTACAAAATCTACCGATTTCTACGTGAACACCTACTCACTGTATAAGAGGAGAATAAATTAATTCGGTTAGACTTAGAATGAGAACAAAAATGACATATGTATCTATGCAAAACTTAGATGTATTCATTCATGTACCTGATTTTTATTTATCTTTTGAGATCATAGTTCTCCCATAAACCTTCATCATGGTCATTTCGAATGGCATGTATGTCGTTAGCTTCATTTTCTTCAACGATAGTGGGTAACCGTGTTGACAAAGGAATAAATTCACAATTGTCAAATGTTGATTCTTCAGTTTCATTCATATCCACACTTCTACCAGGAATAACCACGGACAATCTTTCATTACATGGATCGTTGACATAAAACACCTGTTTTGCTTGGTGTGCCATGATAAAAGGCTCGTCTTTGTAAGCTACTTTGTGAAGATCTACCAAAGTAAATCCTAACTCATCGGTTTCCACACCCGTATTATTATCAGCCCACTTGCACTTAAACACAGACACTCTAAACTTAACATAATCAATTTCCCAGATCTCTTCTATAACTCCATAGTAACTCGTCGATGCCAAAACTGGATTTTTGTCTTTTGAGCTTGAAAACTGCATAGACTCGGCTTGAAGAGTAACTCCACTATTTTGAACCGTACTCTTGTCATCTTGTGACTTTGTATAGAATGAGTAATTATTAATATCGTATCCACTCCAAGTTACGACATCAGATTTGGGTCCGTAAGCTAGCCATTGTAATGTGTCAGATGCACTGCTAGAATTTGTTCCTTAAACCATCTCAAGAAAGTCTTATTATGTTCGATCAACAACCATTTTTCACTCATTCGGGGATTCTTTATCTTCAAATGAATCTTGTGAGCTGACAAGTAGGGAAGAACATCATCAGTGTTATTCAAAATGTACAAATGTGCTTGAAGCACCTCATCTCGACTCTTGGTTACAACTTTAACACCTCGTGTACCCTTTCCTCTAATTCTATGCTCATGTCGAGACTTAGGAAGCCCTATAGATTCCACTTGTTGTAACACCCCCAATCCGCTCAGGGATATTACACGCCGTAGAACCTTTCCTCAAGGATCTACCAGGATAGTAACAACATGAAACATCTCGACAATGCCTTTAAGGCTGAAATGACTCAGTAGACCGATTTGGCCTTTCAATAAAAACATACAACTCGATTACAACTCATGCCCACGCAGGGGTCAAAACATAACCACACCCATACAACGGGAAAAATATAGCAGCGGAAATTAAAGTACAACTGAACCAATACACGATGTACGGTTCCTCATGTGATTAGTATCGATCATCTGTCATCATCCTTCGTGCCGACCCTGTGTTATGCTCCAAAACCTGAATGCAAAAATAGACATCCACCCCCCGAATACTCAGGGGTTAGCAAAACTCTACTGTTTTGCTAGTGCAAGAACAAAGTGCAAAATACAAGTCATACAATTCACATTCCATAAACGATTTTAATCCGGAATCCTCAAAGATTCAAATACAACAAGATGAAGACTTCCCGAGGCGAGAGTTTGAGTAAAGACTTCCCAAAATTTCAAGATCAAAATATCAAGGGAAACAATTTATAAAATGAGTTGAAATACCATCGGGAGTTTTAATAGAAAACAATTTAGGATTATCAAATCCTACTTTTCAAAACCCAAAAGACGAAAGGGGTCACCGCCCCAAAGGTTTACTTTCCGAAAAATGACCTTTACCAAACCGTTGGGATTTTAGCCCCAAATCCGTAAAATGACTTTTACAAAACCATTGGGATTTTAGCCCCAAATCTCATCAACTCACAGTACACAAGAACGACTACAAGGTTCGTCTCCCAACATCAAAATCCACAAATAAAGGATTTAACACAAACAACAAAATACTCTAGTACCATCCTAGCCAAGTAAGCCAAACGAACAACTTACCTCTTACACACTTAGTCGATGCATGCAATCATGAAAACCGTTCAAAAGCACTTATTTCTGGAAATGCCAATATCGAAACACATTTGCAAAATGCACCACAATTAACCGCGGATCCACCCCTCTGTGGATCCATACCGAGACCCCGTCGGATCTAACCCATAGTGGTTAAAAGCAAGCTCGCGGATCCACCCCTCCGTGGACCCCTACCGAGACCCCATCGGATCTAACCCATAGTGAGCATACACACACACATGTTACTCATGCAATACTAATATGCTAAGAATGTAAGTTCATTAAGAATACTCACTAGAGATGGCCACTAACTCGACACCATTATCAAACTCTTCAAAATGCATTAACAAGATTAAATACGGAAAACACGATTCCATAATTTTAAACAACAGGGGGTATCATCAAAGCCTTCAATGTTCAAAACAATCAAACCGTAATCAATTCCCAAAACACACCGTTCACAAAACACACACGCGTTTTTAAAAGGAGCCCTTAACGGGGCCAAAACGAATCTCTTGGAAATTCATTTCAAATAACCAAACAAACACACCAAGACGACCACCGATCATCATATCCATAAAACGAGAAGCGTATGAACAAGGTACTTGCCTCGAATAAGAACAACGCGGAGAATCGACCGAAGTAGGTTGACACGAACCGACTACGAACCCGCCGACTCCACCGATCGCCAACTCGCATTCATAAACTACGAAGGACAATAACAACAATGAAATGAATTCCATACCACGACTCAAAGCCGTTGAATTCAAAGAACGAATGACGAAAGTTCAAGTGTTTTCCCCAAAACGGCCAAGAACACGATTCGTCCCGACAAAACACGAAAACGGAATTCCAAGTTGAAATATGGATATAAAATCCATAGAATGTGTTTAACAACATCATTTAACCACAATCGATCCATCAAAAACGGATGAAAAATGAGATCGAGAACAAATCCCCCAAAAAGTCGATTCGAAGGAAATCAAGAAATATACATCGATTCAACGAAGAACAATGGATTAAATGATGTTAAACACAAGAATACTACCAAGATTAATCATACCCATCATGAATTAATCAATAATACGGAACGAATCGTACAAAAACGCAAAAACCCCAAAATTCAAGAAACTAGGGTTCTAAGAAAGATTACCTTGATTCGCTGGATCAAAGGACAATATAGGATGATTGATTGATGTTATTAACTAAAGAACTTCGTGGATTTGTTGTTAAACAACATGGCTTCGTCACCTCCGAATCGCCAGCCGCGGACAGAAAAGGAAGGAAGTGAAAAACGAGAGGAAATGTGACTGCTCTATCACATTTATACAGGTGCAGCCTAGCGTGCGCTAGGCTTCCGAGCTAGCGTACGCTATCGGCCCAGGCCGCAGTCCAGAGACACTGCTCGGCCAGGTAGCGCGCGCAGCCTTCCGGTCGTTGTAATATCCGCAATTTTCGATTTTCGGTAAATTTCTTTTTTCGGTCGGAGTCCATTTTGACGACTCTCTCATGTCCGTTTCGTCATTCTGAGAATGATTAATTCTACACTTTTTGACATTCGAGTTCGTTTCGATGTCGTTTCGTTGAGTTCTGTGCTTTTTAGCGACTTTTCCGCGCTTGAGTTCGATTCTTGCGAATCTCGTTCGAAACTGCTGTTTCGAGTTTCCTGTAAGTCCGTTTAACTTTGTTAGACGTGTTGTGAACTTCGGTTTGGTTATTCGATCACGTATCGTGATTTCCGGGCATTTTGGGCCATTTTGTAATTTCTTGAAAGTTACGGGTATCCGTATCTGTAATTGTTGTCTCGACCCGTTTCTTGGTCGCGTATGACTAATTATGGTATTATGTTTTCATTTCGGGCCGTTGATGTTGTCCGCGAACTTTTCGTCGTGTTTGTTCCGTGACGTTTGGAAATCGGGTCGCCGAGCCCTCGTGGTCGCATCGCGGACGGTTATGGATCGCCGACGACAGGCACCGCCGGACAAGTGCGGCAGAACCGGCGAGCGCACGCCATCGCCGGAAGGTCGCGACGCTAACCGGCAGTGTAGCGACGCTATCGGGTGGCCCAGCGACGCTTATCGGGCCCGGGCAGGGATTACGAGGTTCTCGACTCGGCCAGATCGGCAGTAGCGCACGCCATCGCCGGTCGAAGCGCACGCTAACCGGCAGGGGTAGCGCACGCCGCCGACTAGCGACGTTACAGGGTAGTTTGTTAGTCCGGAGCTACCGGACAGCCGGCTAGCGCGCAGGCTTCCGGCCGTAGCGCACGCTAGCGGGAGTCGGGTGGACGAGTCATGGTCGGCAGAATTGGTCGGTGGTGCTGGGTCATGCGGGCCATGGCCGAGAGTGCTCGGCCGGTACTGGCCGATAGCGCACGCTAGTCCGGGAAGGCTAGCGCACGCTAGTTTCGGCCCAGTATATATATGACAGACCAGTCACATTTCATTTTGTTTTTCACTTCCTTCCTTCCCCGTCCGCGAATGGCGATTCATGGGTGACGAAGCCATGTTGTTTAACAACAAAACCATGAAGTTCTTGAGTCCATAACATCAATCAATCGTCCGTTATCATCCTTTGATCCAGCGAATCAAGGTAATCTTCCTTAGAACCCTAATTTCGTGAATTTGGGGATTTTTGCATTTTCGTCCGATTCGTTCCGTGTTGTTGATTAATTCATGATGGGTATGATTAATCTTGGTAGTATTGTTGTGTTTAACATCATTTAATCCATTGTTCTTCGTCGAATCGAAGTATATTTCTTGATTTCCTTCGAATTGACTTTTTAGGGGATTTGTCCCCGATCTCGTTTTTCATCCGTTTTCGATGGATCGATTATGGTTAAATGATGTTGTTAAACATATTCTATGGATTGTATATCCATATTTCAACTTGGAATTCCGTTTTCGTGACTTGACGGGACGAATCGTGTTCTTGGCCGTTTTGGGGGAAATCCTTGAACCTTCGTCATTTGTTCTTTGAATTCAGCGGCTTTGGGTCGTTCTTTGGAATTCATTTTCGCTGTTATTGTTTTCGTTCGTAGTTCATTGTTGTGGATTGTCGTTCGGTGGAGTCGGCGAGTTCGTAGTCGGTTCGTGCCAACCTACTTCGGTCGATTCTCCGCGTTGTTCTTATTCGAGGCAAGTACCTTGCCCATACTTTTCTTATTTTATGGATATGATGATCGGTGATCGTCTTGGTGTGTTTGTTTGGTTGTTTGAAATGAAGTTTCAAAAGATTTCGGTTTGGCCCCGTTAAAGGCTTTCTTTCAAATGGCGTGTGTGTTTTGTGAATGGTGTGTTTTGGGGATTGATTATGATTTGGTTATTTTGAACGTTGAAGAATTTGATGATGATACTCCTATTGTTTAAAGTTATGGAATCGTGTATTCCGTATTTAATCTTGTTGTGGTGTTTTGAAGAGTTTGATAATGGTGTCGAGTTAATGGCCATCTCTAGTGAGTATTCTTAATGAACTTACATTCTTAGCATATTAGTATTGCATGAGTAACGTGTGTGTGTGTATGCTCACTACGGGTTAGATCCGACGGGGTCTCGGTAGGGGTCCACAAGAGACGTGGATCGACGAGCTTGCTTTTAACCACTACGGGTTAGATCCGACGGGGTCTCGGTAGGGGTCCACAGAGACGTGGATCGACGGTTAATTGTGGTGCATTTTGCAAACGTGATTTGATTATGGCATTTCCGGAAATGAGTGCTTTTGAACGGTTTTCATGATTGCATGCATTGACTAAGTGTGTAAGAGGTAAGTTGTTCGTTTGGCCTACTTGGCTAGGATGGCTCTAGAGTATTTTGTTGTTTATGTTTTAAATCCTTTATTTGTGGATTTTGATGTTGGGAGACGAACCTTGTGGTCGTTCTTGTATACTGTGAGTTGATGAGATTTGGGGCTAAAATCCCAATGGTTTTGTAAAAGTCGTTTTACGGATTTGGGGCTAAAATCCCAACGGTTTGGTTAATGTCATTTTTTTAGAAAGTAAACCTTTGGGCGGTGACCCTTTTTGTCTTTGGATTTTGAAAAGTAGGATTTGATAATCCTAAATTGTTTTCTATTAAAACTCTCGATGGCATTCTAAACCGTTTTATAAATTACTTCCATTGATTTATGATATTTCGATTTTTGGAATGATTTCTCAAACTCTTGCCTCGGGAAGTACTTTTCATTTCGTTTGGATCTTTGAGGATTCCTGGTTATTGTTATTCGTGAAATGTGAATTGTATGGCTCGTATTTGCACTTTGTCCTTGCACTAGCAAAACAGTGGAGTTTTGCTAACCCCCGAGTATTCGGGGGGTGGATGTCTGTTTTTGCATTCAGGTTTTGGAGCATAACACAGGGTCGGCACGAAGGATGATGAAAGATGATCGATACTAATCACATGAGGAACCGTACATCGTGTGTTGGTTCAGTTGTACTTTATTTTCCGCTGCTATATTGTTCCCGTTGTACAGGTGTGGTTGTATTTTGTCCCCTGCGTGGACATGAGTTGTATTTGAGTTGTATGTATTTGTGGAAAGACCAAATCGGTCTACTGAGTCATTTTAGCCTTAAAGGCATGGTTGAATTGTTATATGTCGTTACCAGCCTGGTAGATCCTTGAGGAAAGGTTCTACGGCGTGTAATATCCCTGAGCGGATTGGGGGTGTTACATAAATGGTATCGGAGCTTATGTTGAGGAAAACCTAGGCTGTCGGGTCAAGTCGTGTTGTTTGAGTCTTGTTTCGTCGGATTTTATCTGACTGAGTCGTGTCGCGACGCGTCGTTTGAGTTTGTTGGTCGTGATTAGTATCGTGGGGCGATCATCATCTTCGTGCGACCTGTGGAAGTAAGTCTCCCTTCTTTGTATTGTGCCTCGTGTGACACGAGCTATTTTACGATTAATTGTTAAGTAATGGAATCCTTATGTGAATTTTGATTTCACGATATTTATTTAGTCGACTCTCATATTTGATTTATACGAGGAGTGTAACGCTTGTGATGTCTTTTTATTGTTGTTTTTGTCCGTTCTTGATGATTTTCGAATCGATTTGCACGTTTTACAAGTTCTCTTGTGGAAGCCTTGTGCTTATACACGTTCGACTTGTTCACTAGCTTGATCTTGGGAGGGTCTTTAGAGGCCTCGAATGGGGTCAGTGGTTTTGTTCTGAATATGGTATTTTATCGTTTATTTCCGTTTAAAGACATATTGTCTTGATTTTAAACGTTTTGATGCGTGTACTAGGAGTTGTTTTAGTAAACGTCGATATGTGTGAGTTTTGGGCATTCTGGACTATTGGCTTTTTGAAAACCTTGAGTATCTTAGAAAAATAAATTTCGAGACATACTTTTCAAATGAGTTATTTTCTTGTGGTACATCCTAGGTGCCACAATATATTTCAAAAAAAAAAATTCTACTTCGAGGACCAAAATGCTTTGAGATATTTTCAATGTTTTAGAAACACTTTTATTTAGACCCGAGGGTCGAATATTCTGAAAGTTTTCACTACGAGAAAGTGTCCTCATTTTTTTTTCAAATGCGAAATGGTTCTCCAATGTCTCGATAACGATGTTTCACGTTTGTACTTTTTGAAAGGTGATACTCAAGATCAACCAGTGTTCTTCTAAATTATTTTCAAAATGAGGTTTTCGTTTTTAAAACCTATCCATTTCCGTTTGAGGGCTGGGTATGTATGTATGATGTTCGCGTTGTCATTTTGATACTTTCTCCCGAGTATGATCGAATTGGCGGTGTGAGCGTTGAGTCGCTTTCCACACATTGGTTGTGCTAGCCCCCTGTGAGAGGCGGAATGTTGGTATTGAATGTTGCCATCTCATGGTGATTTCTGCGTTATCGCGCATGTGCGAGCTGTTAGAGCTTGGTTTGGTATGACCGTGTGCATCGGTGATGGTTCCGTTATGTGTCGGTTGTTTAATGTCTTGTTGACCTTGCTTCCGTTTTTGTGAATTTCGTGGACGAGGTCGGAGGTAATGCCCGTACTATTTTGACTTCTGTATTTTCTCTTTCCCCAGTCTATCGATTCGCTCATGTTCGTTGGTACTTTATGAACTCGTTCTGTATTTCGGTTTCATCGTCCGAACGAGCTGTGCTCTTGTTGTGGGTCGATCTGGTTATCGATGTGACTTTTTCGGGTTCAGTTCGATTCTTGTGAACCTTGTTCGGGAGTGACATCATCTGGTTCTATTAGTTCTTTTATTCGAAGTGGATCGGATTTGGAACTCTTATGTTTTCGACTCTGTCGACTCATTTATGTTCGTTGACATTCCTGAGCTTGTCCTGCCCCTTGTTTTTGTTTATCGAACGAGTGTGGTATCGTTTCGGAATAACTCGTTTGTCGTTGTGACTTTTCAATAGCTATTCCCTTTCCTGTGGATCTTATGGGAATGCATGTCTTGTAGTTCTCACCAGATCATCCTGGGAGTTGTTGTTTGAATTTTATTATCCTTCGTGTTTCGGACATGATTGTTCGATTTTTGTTGTCTCGATCGTTTGTTTGTTCGTTTTTGTTTTCGTTTCGTGATTGTTGAGCGTTCAGGCTCCTTTGTAATTCCCTTAAGTTCGGGAAATTAGTCTCGTTTTCGATCTTCAAACCCTTGGGCGGTGGAATTCCGTATTTTGTTCAGCGATTGGCTCGCGTTTTGATTGATGTACCGTTGGGTTGGTCAATCATATTGATTTTCGTTCGTCGTGTTTTGTGATTGTCGGATAATTGACTTGGCTATATTATCCGTTTGATGACGCTTGTCACTTGTTGGTTTTATTATATCCCTAACGGCGACGTTGTGTTGGTCGTTGTGGAGCGTGTTTTCACGCCGTATATTCCTTTGCGTTGTTTGTAACATTTCGCCGTTGGGCATTAGTTACACATTCTTGTGTATCTCGTTGAGTTTTTCCTGGCGGAATATTTCTTCTCCCTACTTGTTTTAAGTTTCGGGACGAAACTTCTTTTAAGGAGGGTAGAATGTAATATCCGCAATTTTCGATTTTCGGTAAATTTCTTTTTTCGGTCGGAGTCCGTTTTGACGACTCGCTCATGTCCGTTTCGTCATTCTGAGAATGATTAATTCTACACTTTTTGACATCCGAGTTCGTTTCGGTGTCGTTTCGTTGAGTTCTGTGCTTTTTAGCGACTTTTCCGCGCTTGAGTTCGATTCTTGTGAATCTCGTTCGAAACTGCTGTTTCGAGTTTCCTGTAAGTCCGTTTAACTTTGTTAGACGTGTTGTGAACTTCGGTTTGGTTATTCGATCACGTATCGTGATTTCCGGGCGTTTTGGGCCATTTTGTAATTTCTTGAAAGTTACGGGTATCCGTATCTGTAATTGTTGTCTCGACCCGTTTCTTGGTCGCGTATGACTAATTATGGTATTATGTTTTCATTTCGGGCCATTTATGTTGTCCGCGAACTTTTCGTCGTGTTCGTTCCGTACGTTTTCGGAAATCGGGTCGTCGAGCCACAGTGGTCTGCATCGGGCGGACGGTTATGGATCGGCCGGACGATTGCGGCACCAATGGACAGTGTGGCGAGAACCGCGAGCGCCATCGCTGCCGGAAGTCGCGCGCTAACCGGCAGTGTAGCGACGCTTATCGGGTGGCCTAGCGACGCTTATCGGGCCCGGGCAGAGGATTACGAGGTTCGGACTCGGTCGATCGGCAAATAGCGCACGCCATCGCCGGTCGTAGCGCACGCTAACCGGCAGGGTAGCGACGCCGGCCGACTAGCGACGTTACTGGTAAGTTTGTTAGTCCGGAGCTCTTTGGGCCATGTAAGCGCGCAGGCTTCCGGCCGTAGCGCACGGTAGCCGGAGTCGGGTGGACGAGTCATGGTCGGCAGAATTGGTCGGTGGTGCCGGGTCATGCGGGCCATGGCCGAGAGTGCTCGGTCGGTACTGGCCGATAGCGCACGCTAGTCCGGGAAGGCTAGCGCACGCTAGTTCCGGCCCAGTATATATATGACAGACCAGTCACATTTCATTTCGTCTTTCACTTCCTTCCTTCCCCGTCCGCGAATGGCGATTCATGGGTGATGAAGCCATGTTGTTTAACAACAAAACCATGAAGTTCTTGAGTCCATAACATCAATCAATCGTCCGTTATCATCCTTTGATCCAGCGAATCAAGGTAATCTTTCTTAGAACCCTAATTTCGTGAATTTGGGGATTTTTGCATTTTCGACCGATTCGTTCCGTGTTGTTGATTAATTCATGATGGGTATGATTAATCTTGGTAGTATTGTTGTGTTTAACATCATTTAATCCATTGTTCTTCGTCGAATCGAAGTATATTTCTTGATTTCCTTCGAATTGACTTTTTAGGGGATTTGTCCCCGATCTCGTTTTTCATCCGTTTTCGATGGATCGATTATGGTTAAATGATGTTGTTAAACATATTCTATGGATTGTATGTCCATATTTCAACTTGGAATTCCGTTTTCGTGACTTGACGGGACGAATCGTGTTCTTGGCCGTTTTGGGGGAAATCCTTGAACCTTCGTCATTTGTTCTTTGAAATCAGCGGCTTTGGGTCGTTCTTTGGAATTCATTTTCGTTGTTATAGTTTTCGTTCGTAGTTCATTGTTGTGGATTGTCGTTCGGTGGAGTCGGCGAGTTCGTAGTCGGTTCGTGCCAACCTACTTCGGTCGATTCTCCGCGTTGTTCTTATTCGAGGCAAGTACCTTGCCCATACTTTTCTTATTTTATGGATATGATGATCGGTGATTGTCTTGGTGTGTTTGTTTGGTTGTTTGAAATGAAGTTTCAAAAGATTTCGGTTTGGCCCCGTTAAAGGCTTTCTTTCAAATGGCGTGTGTGTTTTGTGAATGGTGTGTTTTGGGGACTGATTATGATTATTTATTTTGAACGTTGAAGAATTTGATGATGATACTCCTATTGTTTAAAGTTATGGAATCGTGTATTCCGTATTTAATCTTGTTGTGGTGTTTTGAAGAGTTTGATAATGGTGTCGAGTTAATGGCCATCTCTAGTGAGTATTCTTAATGGACTTACATTCTTAGCATATTAGTATTGCATGAGTAACGTGTGTGTGTGTGTATGCTCACTACGGGTTAGATCCGACGGGGTCTCGGTAGGGGTCCACAAGAGACGTGGATCGACGAGCTTGCTTTTAACCACTACGGGTTAGATCCGACGGGGTCTCGGTAGGGGTCCACAGAGACGTGGATCGACGGTTAATTGTGGTGCATTTTGCAAACGTGATTTGATTATGGCATTTCCGGAAATGAGTGCTTTTGAACGGTTTTCATCATTGCATGCATTGACTAAGTGTGTAAGAGGTAAGTTGTTCGTTTGGCCTACTTGGCTAGGATGGCTCTAGAGTATTTTGTTGTTTATGTTTTAAATCCTTTATTTGTGGATTTTGATGTTGGGAGACGAACCTTGTGGTCGTTCTTGTATACTGTGAGTTGATGAGATTTGGGGCTAAAATCCCAATGGTTTTGTAAAAGTCGTTTTACGGATTTGGGGCTAAAATCCCAACGGTTTGGTTAATGTCATTTTTTTAGAAAGTAAACCTTTGGGCGGTGACCCTTTTTGTCTTTGGATTTTGAAAAGTAGGATTTGATAATCCTAAATTGTTTTCTATTAAAACTCTCGATGGCATTCTAAACCGCTTTATAAATTACTTCCATTGATTTATGATATTTCGATTTTGGAATGATTTCTCAAACTCTTGCCTCGGGAAGTACTTTTCATTTCGTTTGGATCTTTGAGGATTCTGGTTATTGTTATTCGTGAAATGTGAATTGTATGGCTCGTATTTGCACTTTGTCCTTGCACTAGCAAAACAGTGGAGTTTGCTAACCCCGAGTATTCGGGGTGGATGTCTGTTTTTGCATTCAGGTTTTGGAGCATAACACAGGGTCGGCACGAAGGATGATGAAAGATGATCGATACTAATCACATGAGGAACCGTACATCGTGTGTTGGTTCAGTTGTACTTTATTTTCCGCTGCTATATTTTTCCCGTTGTACGGGTGTGGTTGTATTTTGTCCCCTGCGTGGGCATGAGTTGTATTTGAGTTGTATGTATTTGTGGAAAGACCAAATCGGTCTACTGAGTCATTTTAGCCTTAAAGGCATGGTTGAATTGTTATATGTCGTTACCAGCCTGGTAGATCCTTGAGGAAAGGTTCTACGGCGTGTAATATCCCTGAGCGGATTGGGGGTGTTACAGCCGTAGCGTGCGCTACCTGCCGGCCATAGCGTACATAGTGTCCGGCAGTAGCGTGCACTACCTGCCGATCCACCCGAGTCCAGTACCCCACTGCCCTACTGCCTCGGCCTGCTAGCGCGCGCAGCCAACCGGCCGTAGCGTGCGCTACCTCCCGGCCGTAGCGTGCGCTACCTTACGGCCGTAGCGTGCGCTACGCCGGTTCCTGCTGCACCCGTCCGGCTAGTTCCCACAATCGTCTGTCCAGAACCCGCAACCGTCCGGCCAGTCCCGCAACCGTTCGGTCAGTGCCCGACCACTAGGGCTCGACGACTCGATTTCCGAAAATGTACGGAACGAACAAGACGAAAAGTTCGCGGAAAACATCAACGACCAGAAATGAAAACATAATGTAATAATTAATCATACGCGACCAAGAAACGGGTCGAGACAATAATTACAGATACGGATACCCATAACTTTGGGTAAATTACAAAAATGGCCCAAAACGCCCGAAAATCACGATACGTGATCGAATAACCAAACCGAAGTTCACAACACGTCTAACAAAGTTAAACGGACTTACAGGAAACTCGAAACAGCAGTTTCGAAGGAGATTCGCAAGAATCGAACTCAAGTGCGGAAAAGTCGCTAAAAAGCACGTAACTCAACCAAACGACACCGAAACGAACCCGGATGACAAAAAGTGCAGAATTAATCATTCTCAGAATGATGAATCGGTCCCAAGCGGGTCGTCAAAATGAACTCTCACCAAAAAAAGGAAAATCACCGAAATCCGAAATTGCGGATATTACATTCTACCCTCCTTAAAAGAAGTTTCGTCCCGAAACTTAAAACAAGTAGGGAGAAGAAATATACCACCAGGAATATTTCAATGAGATACACAAGAATGCGTAACTAACGCCCAACGGCGAAATGTTACCAACAACGCAAAGGAATATACGGCGGGAAAACACGCTCCACGGCGACCAACACAACGTTGCCGTTAGGGAAATAATAAAACCAACAAATGACAAGCGTCATCAAACGGATAATATAGCCAAGTCAATTATCCGACAATCACAAAACACAACGAACGAAAATCAATATGATTGACCAACCCAACGGTACATCAATCGAAACGCGAGCCAATCGCTGAACCATTACGGAATTCCACCGCCCAAAGGTTGGAAGATTGAAAACGAAACTAATTTCCCGAACTTAAGGGAATTACGAAGGAGCCTGAACGTTCCACAATCATGAAACGAGATCAACAAAAACCGAACAATCAAACGATCGAGACAACAAGAATCGAACTATCATGTTCGAATCACAAAGAACGATAAAATTCAAACAACAACTCCAAGGTTCACATCTCGACTCGAGACAATATATGATCCGGTGAAAACAACAGGATGTGCATTCATATAAGATCACGGGAAAGGGAATAGCAATTGAAAAGTCACAACGACAAACGAGTTATTCCGAAACAATACCACACTCGTTCGATCAACAAAAGCAAGGGGTAGGAGAAGCTCAGAAAATGTCAACGAACATAAACGAGTCGACAGAGTAAAAAACATAAGAGTTCCAAATCCGATCCACTTCGAATAAAAGAACTAATAGAACCAGATGATGTCACTCCCGAACAAGGTTCACAAGAATCGAACTGAACCCGAAAAAGTCACAGTGATAACCAGATCGACCCACAACAAGATCACAGCTCGTTCGGACGATAAAACTGAAATACAGAACAAGTTCCTAAAGTATCAACGAACATGAGCGAATCGATAGACTAGAGAAAGAGAAAATACATAAGTCAAAATAGTACGGGTATTACCTCCGACCTCGTCCACGAAATTCACAAAAACGGGAGCAAGGTAACAAGACATTAAACAACCGACACATAACGGAACCATCACCGATGCACACGGTCATACCAAACAAAGCTCTAACAGCTCGCACATGCGCGACAACGCATAAATCACTACGAGGCGATAACATTCAACACCAACATCCCGCCTCTCACAGGGGCTAACACAACAAATGTGTGGAAAGCGACTCACCGCTCACATCGCCAATTCGATCACACTCGGGAGCAAACATCAAAATGACAATGCGAACATCATACATACATACCCAGCCCTCAAACGGAAATGGATAGGTTTTAAAAATGAAAACCTCATTTTGAAAATAATTTAGAAGAACACCGGTTGATCTTGAGTATCACCTTTCAAAAAGTACAAACGTGAAACATCGTTATCGAGACCTTGAAAACCATCATGCGTTTGGTAAAAGTGAGGACATTTTCTTTTGGCGAAAGACTTTCAGAAATATTCGACCCTCGGGTCTAAGTATAAGTGTTTCTAAACATCGAAAATATCTCAAAATATTTTGGTCCTCGAGGTAGAAGAATTTTGAAACATGTTGTGGCACCTTGGATGTACCACGAGAAAATAATTCATTTTAAAAGTACGTCTCGAAATTTATTTTCTAAGATACTCAAGGTTTTCAAAGATAATTCAATGGGCTAGAATGCCCAAAAATTTGAGTAATTACACGAAACATTATAGCGCCGTGGGTCCCGCCGAACTCACCAGCTAAAAACCATTTACAACGTCAAAAAGGCCGATGACGGTGATATTTCAAAAACTTACAAAAGCCATTTACAAAATACTAAATACCGTCAGAATTTCGCCAAAACGATCAAGGCCATAATGCCAAAAACTCGGTTAAAGGAATCGGTTTTCGAAACAAAACTCAGTTGGTAAAATACCGAAAGCCATTACAAAAGAACTCACGCAGCGGGTAAAAGAAATAAAGTCAAACATGCACAATCCAGCAACACTACTCCTCATATGAACGAAATATGAGGGTCAAATAACCACATATCAAGAAATCAAAATCCATAAGAGGATTCCGTCGTTTAACAAATAAATCATAAAAATAGCTCGTGTCACACGAGGCACAACACAAAGAAGGGAGACTTACATCCACAGGTCGCACGAAGATGATGATCGCCCCACGATACTAATCACGACCAAAAAACTCAGACGACGCGTCGCGACACGACTCAATCAGATAAAATCCGACGAAACAAGACTCAAACAACACGACTTGACCCGACAGCCTAGGTTTCCTCAACCTAAGCTACGATACCATTTATGTAACACCCCCAATCCGCTCAGGGATATTACACGCCGTAGAACCTTTCCTCAAGGATCTACCAGGCTAGTAACAACATGAAACATCTCGACAATGCCTTTAAGACTAAAATGACGCAGTAGACCGATTTGGCCTTTCAATAAAAACATACAACTCGATTACAACTCATGACCACGCAGGGGTCAAAACACAACCACACCCGTACAACGGGAAAAATATAGCAGCGGAAAATAAAGTACAACTGAACCGATACACGATGTACGTTTCCTCATGTGATTAGTATCGATCATATTTCATCATCCTTCGTGCCGACCCTGTGTTATGCTCCAAAACCTGAATGCAAAAACAGACATCCACCCCCCGAATACTCGGGGGTTAGCAAAACTCCACTGTTTTGCTAGTGCAAGAACAAAGTGCAAAATACAAGTCATACAATTCACATTCCACGAACGATAATAATCCGGAATCCTCAAAGATTCAAATACAACAAGATGAACACTTCCCGAGGGGAGAGTTTGACTAAAGACTTCCCAAAATTTCAAGATCAAAATATCAAGGGAAATAATTTATAAAATGATTTGAAATACCATCGGGAGTTTTAATAGAAAACAATTTAGAATTATCAAATCCTACTTTTCAAAACCCAAAAGACGAAAGGGGTCACCGCCCCAAAGGTTTACTTTCCGAAAAATGACATTTACCAAACCGTTGGGATTTTAACCCCAAATCCTTAAAATGACTTTTACAAAACCATTGGGATTTTAGCCCCAAATCTCATCAACTCACAGTACACAAGAACGACCATAAGGTTCGTCTCCCAACATCAAAATCCACAAATAAAGGATTTAACACAAACAACAAAATACTCTAGTGCCATCCTAGCCAAGTAAGCCAAACGAACAACTTACCTCTTACACACTTAGTCGATGCATGCAATCATGAAAACCGTTCAAAAACACTCATTTCCGGAAATGCCAATATCAAAACACATTTGCAAAATGCACCACAATTAACCGCGGACCTACCCCTCTGTGGACCCCTACCGAGACCCCGTCGGATCTAACCCATAGTGGTTAAAAGCAAGCTCGCGGATCCACCCCTCTGTGGACCCCTACCGAGACCCCGTCGGATCTAACCCATAGTGAGCATACACACACATTACTCATGCAATACTAATATGCTAAGAATGTAAGTTCATTAAGAATACTCACTAGAGATGGCCACTAACTCGACACCATTATCAAACTCTTCAAAACACATTAACAAGATTAAATACCGAAAACACGATTCCATAACTTTAAACAACAGGGGGTATCATCAAAGCCTTCAACGTTCAAAACAATCAAACCGTAATCAATTCCCAAAACACACCGTTCACAAAACACACACGCGTTTTTAAAAGGAGCCCTTAACGGGGCCAAAACGAATCTCTTGGAAATTCATTTCAAATAACCAAACAAACACACCAAGACGACCACCGATCATCATATCCATAAAACGAGAAGCGTATGAACAAGGTACTTGCCTCGAATAAGAACAACGCGGAGAATCGACCGAAGTAGGTTGACACGAACCGACTACGAACCCGCCGACTCCACCGATCGCCAACTCGCATTCATAAACTACGAAGGACAATAACAAAAATGAAATGAATTCCATAGCATGACTCAAATCCGGTGAATTCAAAGAACGAATGACAAAAGTTCAAGTGTTTTCCACAAAACGGCCAAGAACACGATTCGTCCCGAAAAAACACGAAAACGGAATTCCAAGTTGAAATATGGATATACAATCCATAGAATGTGTTTAACAACATCATTTAACCACAATCGATCCATCAAAAACGGATGAAAAATGAGATCGAGAACAAATCCCCCAAAAAGTCGACTCGAAGGCAATCAAGAAATGTACTTCGATTCGACGAAGAACAATGGATTAAATGATGTTAAACACAAGAATACTACCAAGATTAATCATACCCATCATGAATTAATCAATAATACGAAACGAATCGGACAAAAACGCAAAAACCCCAAAATTCAAGAAACTAGGGTTCTAAGAAAGATTACCTTGATTCGCTGGATCAAAGGACGATATAGGATGATTGATTGATGTTATTAACTCAAGAACTTCGTGGATTTGTTATTAAACAACATGGCTTCGTAACCTCCGAATCGCCAGCCACGGACAGAAAAGAAAGGAAGTGAAAAACGAGAGGAAATGTGATTGCTCTGTCACATTTATACAGGTGCAGCCTAGCGTGCGCTAGGCTGCCGAGCTAGCGTACGCTATCGGCCCAGGCCGCAGTCCAGAGACACTGCTCATCCAGGTAGCGCCACAGCCTCTTCCGGCCAGAAGGCGCTACCCGCCGCCATAGCGCACGTAGTGTCCGGCAAGAGCGCGTGCGCTACTGCCGATCCACCCGAGTCCAAGACTCCCATCGCCGCCGCTAGCGCGCAGCCAACCGGCCGTAGCGTGCGCTACCTCCCGGCCGTAGCGCGCGCTACCTTCCGGCCGTAGTGTGCGCTACACCGGTTCCTGCCGCACCCGTCCGTCTAGTGCCCGCAATCGTCCGGACAGAACCCGCAACCGTCCGGCCGCCCCAGAACCGTCCTGGCCGCTGGTGCCCGACCACTGTGGCTCAATGACTCGATTTCAAAACGCATTTTAACGAACACGACGAAAAGTTCACGGACAACATCAACGACCCGAAATGAAAACATAATGCAATAATTAATCATACGCGACCAAGAAACGGGTCGAGACAACAATTATAGATACGGATACCCATAACTTTGGGTAAATTACAAAAATGGCCCAAAACGCCCGAAAATCATGATACGTGATCGAATAACCAAACCGAAGTTCACAACACGTCTAACAAAGTTAAACGGACTTATGGAAAACTCGAAACAGCAGTTTCGAAGGAGATTCGCAAGAATCGAACTCAAGTGCGGAAAAGTCGCTAAAAAGTACGGTACTCAACAAAACGACACCGAAACGAACTCGGATGACAAAAAGTGCAGAATTAATCATTCTCAGAATGATGAATCGGTCCCAAGCGAGTCGTCAAAACGGACTCTCACCAAAAAAGGAAAATCACCGAAATCCGAAATTGCGGATATTACACTTGTGACATGTAATCTGTGCAAAACTCGATAGCTTCTTCTGCAATGTACCTCTCCACAATAGATGCTTCCGGACGAAATGGGTTTTTGGTATACCCTTTGAAAATCTTCATGTATCGCTCAATGGGGTACATCCATCTCAAATAAACTCTTCAATCTCTCTAACTAGATGGACAAGTAAGTGAACCATGATATCAAAAAAAGGAGGAAAATACATCTCCAATTGGCATAAGATAACAACAGCCTCATTTTTCCACTCATCCAAAACTAGAGGATCTATCACTTTGCTACATATAGCATTGAAAAAAAAGCACAAGCGAGTTATGACATGCCTGACTTTTTTAGGCAAAACATCACGTATAGCCACTGCTAGAAGTTGTTGCATCAAGACATGACAGTCATGGGACTTTAATCCAACAATTTAAGAGTTTGCAACGACACAAGACTCTTAATATTTGAAGAGTAACTTTGTGGCACTTTAATGCCTTGTAAACATTTACAAAAGCTGATTTTCTCCCTTTTTGATAAAGTATAACATGCTGGGGGGAGATAAGTTCTTTTACCAACTGATTGCGGATGTAACTGAGGACGAATACCCATATCCTCTAGGTCTAGACGAGCCTGGACACCATCTTTTGTTTTGTCTTTAATATTGAGAAGTGTGCCGATCACACTATCGCACATATTTTTTTCGACATGCATAACATCTATGCAATGTCTAACATCTAGTTTGCTCCAATATGGAAGATCAAAGAATATGGACCTCTTTTTCCATATGTTTGTCGCAACGGACTTTTTTGTAGCTTTCCCAAACACATTATTGATATTCTTAACGCGGTCGTAAACTTGCTCACCTGTTAATGGTATCGGTGCAAATCCCTCTTCCTGGTATCCATTAAAAGCTTTTCTCAATCTACGATATGGGTGATGGTGCTTGAGAAACCTCCGATGTTGAGTGTAAACTGTTTTTTTTTTTCATGTTTCAACTGAACGTAGCTTGTGTTTTCTTCACATATAGGACATGCATGATGCCTCTTCACACTATACCCGCTCAAGTTTCCATATGCCGGAAAGTCATTAATGGTATAAAATAACATTGCACGTAGCTTGAAACTTTGTTGGTGGTACCCATCAAACACGTCAACCCCTTCATCCCACATCATTTTCAAATCATCAATCAACGGACTTAGATAAACATCTATGTCATTTCTTGGCTGCTTTGGGCCTGAAATCATCATTGACAACATAACATATCTCCGCTTCATACATAACCAATGAGGTAAATTATAGATCACAAGTAGGATGGGCCATGAGCTATGCTTAGTGCTTAAATTACCAAACGGATTCATCCCATCTGTGGCAAGTCCAAGCCTAAGGTTTCTTGCCTCACCCCCAAAATCCGGAAATAAATGATCTATTTTCTTCCACTGTACAGAATCAGCAGGATGGCGAATTAGTCTGTCGCATTTTCTCCCTTTTGCGTGCCATATGAGATTCTTTGCGTCATCCTTATTAGCAAACAGTCGCTTGAACCTTGGAATAATTGGAAGATACCACAACACCTTCGCTGGAGGCCCTCGTTGTGTGCTCTCTCCATCACTAGAATCATCATGCTTCACTTCGTAGCGTGATGCCCCGCACCTAGGACACTTATGCAATAATTCAAACTCTTTTCGATACAATATGCAATCATTAGGGCAGGCGTGTATTTTCTTATACGCTAAACCCATCGAACACAAAACGTTCTTCGCCTCATAAGTACGGTTAGGCAGTTTATTACCTTCTGGAAGTATCTCCTATATCAACTCGAGTAATTCGATGAAACTTTTATCACTCCACCCATTTTTTGCTTTCACATTAACCAACTTCTACACGGCAGACAAGCGTGTAAAATTTTTACAACCCGGATATAAAGGAGTCTCTGAATCACTTTTCAATGCATCATAAACATGCGCTCGTCGGAATGATTCTTCTCCAACATCACGAATCATGTCTTCAAATTAATCACCATCTATATCTACGTGTGTGTCTTCAGTTGGAATGTCTACTAGTTCGCCATGCCATATCCAAATCGTATAGTTCGTATTTATTCCCTCACAAATAATATGTTCACGAATTATGTGAGCTTCATGTCGTCTCCCGTTCATACACTTGACACAAGGGCAAAAATATCTTTCATCGGGTTCCGGGCAATTTTGTCGGGCGAACTCAAGAAATTGTTCGATTCCATTATCATACTCATCACTGTTACGACTTGCATTCATCCAACTTCGATCCATTTTTCTTCTTTTCAATTGTACACATAGTGAAATTCAATTTGCAATTCCTTTAGTTAGAACCAACCACATTTAGTGTTATTTTAATCTTCTACCAAAAACATACAACTGTTATTGCTATTAATATACTATGTCATCTCACTATTTTATAAAGACTGTAACCTTTTCCTGCATTAACTATTGGGAGAAGATCCTTAAGATGAAAGTTAACATCTATCCCAAAGGGAGAAGATCCTTAAGAAGTTAACCACATCTATCCCAACGTAATTCATGCTTTAAAAGGTAACAGACAAAAACTGAAAAACACACAAGAGTAATTATCCCATTAATGAAAGCAAAAAAACGACAGACCATACTTCTAATTACCAATCAAATGCTCTTGTTTGTCAAAACTATCGAACAGAAACTAAAAAAATCAACATATGAGGAAAGAAAGCACAAAAATAAATACATGTAGGAGAGTGGCTGGCAGCGTCTGGAGAGAGAGAGAGAGGTCGCAGCGGCGATTCGGGTGTGGTAGAATAGGGCTTAAGACTGTCGTTTGTCGTGCCTTTCAGGAACCTCAGGGTTCATTTGGTTCAACAGCTACCCTAGTGAAGAATGCCCCAAACCTCCCCTTAGTCCATAGGAAGAACTGGACGACCAAATACAAGCACTGACTTCCAAAAATAGTGCCCCTCTCTCCTTGCTTGCAGCTTACGAACCCAGCCTTTCCCCCGAAAACAAGATTTACGCAGAAAGGTAGCGAACTCTTTTTGCTCAATAGCTAAATAAAGATAAACCAAACCACCCGAAGAGTTATTAAAGCTTCAAATTGAGTTCTCTCTAGTAAATAAAAATCTAACAGAAACAAAAAAAAAAGAAAAAAAGGAACTTACAGAAAAAAAAACGCAGCAGAAGATAACCCGGAACCCAGATGAAAAAACGAAACATGTCAAAGGACAGACTACTCGACGGCATACTTGGTTCTTTATTTCGATCAAATCTCAAATGTTTTTACCAATGAGGTTAGAGGAAATCAAGAGGAATAAAAGAAAATGGATGCATTATTATTGAGAATTAAGAAATGCAGTATTTGTTATGCAAGTATATTATTGACGGATTTAACGCTTAGAGCCCTACTCGGAAAAACTCATGATTTCACTCATGGGTTTTTTGTATGCCCTCTCCAAAACTCGAACTCCGTAACACTAGACTCCGAATAAGTTCATGAGTGGTATGGCAAAGACTGCTGGTTCGGCCCTAATGGTGCCGGATTATGGATCTTGGGGAGGGCATACAAACGTGGATAATATCATGAGTTGTTCCGACAAGCGCTCTAACCTTTCGAAGATGGATCAACACATAATTTTACAGAAATAAATCATAATAAACAACAGAGATAATTAGCAACTGAAAAATAAAACTTCCTTCAAAAAAAATTTAAAAAAAATCCAGCTTCACTATAGATTCATTTGTATTCACTGTCTTTCGGTAAAAAAAATACAAGTACTGTATATCCTGAAACAAATGAAGACTGGAAAAAAATCGAGAAAGATTTTCTTTCTCTCCAGAACAGCATAAACAAAGAAATCCAAAAGAGGACCAAGAATACGAGAGGGTGGGTGGGGGGTGGGGGAGAATGGTGATCTTCCACTCGAAAAAACAGATCTAGTGACTATAAACGATTGAATATCTAAGTATCAAAAGAAATATATCAAACCCAGACGGCTTACAGATAATATAAGCAAATAAAAATAAACAGAAAAAAAAGGAACTTACAGAAAAAAAAACGCAGCGTGCATGGTCGGAAGGCGCGGGGAATCCTCCTTTGAAGTTCCCTGTGAAGATCCGGGGGCAGACACAGGTCTCGAACAGAAAGAAAAGCGGGAGTAATCAAAAGTGATGCCCTTGGGAGTGAAGTGGTGGGTGGCGATGTTGAATTTACCGATGGGGGAGATGAACCCATATGAAAAAATGAGAAATTCTTATAGAGAGAGAGAGAGAGTGTGCGCGCAGAAGACGGTCAAAAAGATGAAAGGTTTTGGGTACAGAGGCGGAGGAAGAAAGGCGGAGGAAGAAAGAAAAAGAAAACCTCGACTATTCTTAATGATAAAACAACAGCGGTTGTTAAGCAACAACCGCTGTTAAATGTATTGTTAACAAAGTTTAACATCGATTATAAATAAAACCGCTGTTAACGATATTTTTTTTTTTGAAAAACATTAACAGCGGTTATTGTATAAACTGCTGTTAATTGTCACTTTCAAGTGAAAATTTAACATCGGTTTTCCTTAACAACCGATGTTAAATTGCAAGTTCATTTTTTTTTTCGGGATAAATTTAACAGCGGTTATTATAAAACCGCTGTTAAGTGCCTATTTTAACATCGGTTATTTTAATAACCGCTGTTAATTTATTGCACACTATTTACAAGTATGCTACCGCGTCATTTTAACAGCAGTTTTCGAACAACCGCTGTTAAAAGGGCGCTGTTAAAAGCTAGTTTTGTAGTAGTGTAAATAAACAAAATTCATAAATAAAACACATACATATATTATTTAAACACACATATTAGATAAATGCAAACACTATCACAAAGACGCAAATACATGAACCAAACGCACATAAATTAAGCATATACACCCATACACTAAACACGCGCATACACACAAACACTAATACAAAAATCAAACACATACACTAATTAAACCCATACACATACATAAAAACACATATCATGAACGCACACCCATGATTCCCAAATTCAATCATAAATTATGGTTTAATTTAATAATTAGGATTCCTAAATTAGATAAGAACTAGTATAACACCCGTATAATTACACGGGAATGTAAAAAAGACCTCTTATGTAAATATATAATATGTCAATCGTTCATTATAAAGTTCATAATACTTCTTTATAAACTACACTGTTTGTTCTGTTCGTGATTACTCCATTCTCATCGCAACAAAAGATTTATAGTCTTTCCTGATCTTCACTCTTGATATGGCTACATAAAGCTAACCATGACCAACACGGGTCTTGGAAGATACATACTGACATGAGAGAGCGTTTGACCTTGACTTTTCATATAGTCATGGCAAAGCTCATAATAAGTGGGAACTGACGTATTTAAAATTTAAATAGTAATCTGTCATCTAACGGGCTTCATATCAATTGTGGAATTAATACTTTACTATCAAAATTATTCCCCGAATTCCTTTGTTCAATAATATGGTTACGGATTTGGATAATTATTATTGATGTGACATTGCATAATCCTAATAATTGATCCATATTTTGAATTAGTATAATTGAAACTCTAACTTAGGATTTCAAGATATGATTTGGAATTCTAGAACACTTGATGTTGTTCAAAAAATCTATTGAATATACTGGATTTTGACTTTTAGAGGTCGCAGAGATTTTACATATACTATCATAATTGAGATATATCCGCTTGTCTTTTGAAATTATAGACATCACGTAATCCTTTATTATCTCCACAATGTCGTTTGTTGGCGCCAGGATTGCTCTTTCTTCAAAAAATTACTTTATGGAAAGTTACTTATAAGTGAATGGTAGTGCTTTCAACAATGGCTGTAATATGATTTTCGGCATTCCGGATTAGTAAATATCAAGAATATCAATCAAGATTTCTCTATCGACTTCTTCACCCAGCTCACCATCTATAATTTTGAGGATTCATTTGGAGAAGTCCTTAATTTCTTGTAGATGATGAGATGACATTGTGTGTCCAACAATTAATCTCATATTCTTGGTCAGTCTCATGAGTTTGCAATGATGCCAAAGTGAAGAAGAGCTTATACTTGAATAAACGATATATGCATTGTCGTTTGATACAACTTCATATGTAGAATTATACTAAATAATTGTGGCAATGGTAATTTCAGTAATATTTGAAATTTAAAAAGTTTTTGGAAATACATAAGAGAGTTTGACTTATAATTTAAAATTAAGCACTTCTCAAATTGTAATAAAAAAATATAATAGTAGTATATATAATTTAATTACTTGTATGACCTATTATAAATATACTTGTTAATTTAAAAAACTACGTCCAAGTCCTGGCCTTAATAAATTTAACAATTTAGATTGTAATATAAGAATATATTGGATAAGTTAAAAAATACACATAAAAATTTTATCCTAATTACAAACGACCTTAAAATTTAGAAATTTACAAAAGAAAAAACTCAATTGATTTGATTGAGTGAAACGGCATATTTATGCTTATATGATATTTTTTCAAATATTTAGCTTCATATTTAAGAGTATTAAAGTCTACACATTTTATATTTTTAAAAAAAAATGGAAAAAGAGTTGAAGTACTTTAGTAATTTCTGAAACTTATATTACAAAAACTTTCGACGGCATTTGGTTGAAGTGAAACTATATGTACATTCATTTTAAAATAGGTTTGAGAATTACAAAGTAAGGAGATTATGAATTATAACTTAAATTAAGTACTTCCCAATTTGCCCCAAAAAAAGAAGCAGCAGCACCGTAGTATATATATAAGTGAATTACGTGTATGACTTACTATAAATATACCAATCGCAGGGTTAACTGAGAAAACTACAGCCACATCCTAGACTAATTAAAATGATCTCTATTTTCTAAAAGCAAAAAAAGGCCCAATTTTGTTTGTAATATAAGATTAACCGAGAAAAGTTATAGGGTACTTTTCGGGCATTGAACTTTATATTTAAGAGTACTAAATTCAAGAAATTTTACATTCAAAAGAAGAGAAAAATAATTAGAGTATTTTTAGTAATTTGTGAAACTTGTATCACAAAAAATCTAAGTGATATTTGGTTCAGTTGAAACTTTATATCATTTTTTATATGATATTATTTTCAAATAGTTAACTCAATATATAGAAGTATTAAAGTTAGCACATTTTACATTGATCAAGAGAATGATATAAATAGTTGGTCCTTTTTTTTGTCAAAATGGTCCAAATCGTTAAGTATTAACTGATTATGTTAAATGACCAAAAAGGAGATAATTTAATCCTTATATCTGAAAAAAATTACATAAATTATTTGGATATAATTTAAAACACAAAAGCAAATCCAAAAATTTCAAAAATATATAGTTGATTTCAAAAGTAGAGAAATTAACAAATCTTTTAAAATTAAAAAAATTAAAAAATCACTTAAAACGATTAATTTTCTTCCTAAAATTCTCTTTGTACAAAGATGAATATACGGATTAATATATTATTATTAAATTTAATTTCTAATATATTTAGAAATATCTCTTTGAAAATTCACAAAATTAGTAATTATATAATTTACTAAATATGAATTTTTTTCATTTATTTTTTTATTTTATATTAATTAAATGAGATTTAAAACTGAAATAGACTAATTGATTTATTTCATAGTTTCTTTGATTTTTATAAATAATAATTAAAACTATTATTTCTACACTCTTAATAATATTTTTTTAATGAGATTATTTCAATTTATTTAATTAATTAGGACTTCGAGTACCTTTTTAATTATATATATTCAATACTTCTTTTTCAATACTCCCAAGTATCTTTCATTTGGGTTGATATTTTTTTTATTGATATACCTAATTATAGTGAGTAATTAATATAAACTAATTAATTAGTGGAAATATATAATATTTCCGCGAGATTTTAGGTTTAAGTTTTTAATATATAATACACACTATTATATTAAATTTCTCTTTATTTGAGATTTATATTTTTTAATTAATGAAAAAGTGAAATAATTCTGTAAATATAATCAATTCCTATTTATTCGTAAGTTACATTCCTTAATTCGTAAAAATTAATAAGGTAGGTAGGAGTTATTTGAAGTATAATTATAATGTAATTAATGCAATGATGATTAGGTCAGTAATTGATTATGTGCCAGCTGAAGCATTAGAGGATGACACATAAGCATACGAAGCACCAGCAGAAGACATGTGGCAGCCGAAGCATGAGAAACTGCCACTTAGGCTCAGCATATTCTGCATTAGTATATAGGGGAGATAATGCCTAAATTGTAGTATCTAAATTCAATCATAATTCAAATAATAATTATGGCTCCAAAAATCAATCCTAGTTGTATCATGTGTATAAACTGAAAAATTGCATTATATAAGCTTCAAGTTCCTAATATCCTCCACTCTATCACTCACAAAAACTAAGACTAATTCATTAATTAGATCGAGAGGAAATGATGGAAACCATATTTGAGCAGTCCTAACCCTTGTGCTCTCCTCAATTCTATTTGAGGTCTGCGCCCAAACACTATTTTTGTATCACATAATCCAACTTCATAAAGAATTAATCATAATAAACTAATTACTTATTCAGTTTGTTATATGATTACTAATATTTTATAAATGAAATTTCCACTTTAAGTTAAATAAGTAGAATCTAATGTCGATTGCATATCAGTTTCAAACTTAAATTAGAAATGAATATCGAATTTTCACCCAAATAGTAAGTACACCAAAATTAGGGTGAATAGAGCACACTTACTATTGAGAATGGTGTTGGAGGAAGGCGGCAGATGGACCCAGCTAGAGACTCACGATGGACGGAGGTGGAGGACGTCTGAGGCTGACAGTGTTCGAATTGGATGGCGGCAAACAGAGGTGTATGGCTCAACTGGGATGGAACTACGGCAGACGGCAGATGGACGGCAGACGACGGACGGACGCACGGGCGACTCGGCTTGGATGGAACAATGACAGATGGGATGGAATAACGTCAGGATGGGCTGGGCGACTGGGACGAGGGTTTCTGAAGTGAAGAAAGGAAGAAATGATTTGGGGAGCTGATTTTTTATTTTTATATTTGACGGGTCGTCCGCTAAACATTAAATTTTTTACCGTCGGCTAAAGTCCTAGCCCAGGCGTCGGCTAAAGTCAACACGACTATGTTACAATAACACGGCCTTATCTGTATACAGGGGCTCTTTGTTGTTTTAGGCTAATGATGACCTGACTGTGTCAATGAATGACACCGGTCGGGGAGCAACACTTTAGCCAACGACAACCATCGACTACAACCAATAACTAAAAAATATTACTCAGTGGCAGTCGGGGTTCGATCCCGAGCCATTTGGTCATTCATACATTTGAAGATAATTTTATATTCATACATTTACTGATATTTTATTTTGATACTTAAAATCACAATATATATATAATGATTATATATTTGTGAATATAAGACATTAATTATATTAAATACTAAATATATATATATATAATTAAATTTTAAAATAGATGATAAAAATCATAAAAATTTGAATTAACTATAATTTTTTTTTAATAAAAATTAAAAATATCATAATGATAATGATGAAAGGTATCACTTTTATGAAAGTTTTACAAATGATATGTCCTCTTATATAGTTAACCCTCATAGTCAGAATCATACTTGAGTCTGTCACAGTGTCAGCATTGATAACCGACAATATATATCTGAACTCTTCCTCATCATCTTCAGAGTCTGCAACTAATTCATCTGTACCAACATCAATGAACCCATGTTCTTCACCATGTAGTCGAACCACTCGACTTTCTACAATATTATTCAGTGGTATTGTGGAGGATGGTGGAATATTAGTTATATACGGCTCTTGTTATGTCTCATCGTCATCCTTATCTACTGCTTGTCCAAGTGTATGAGCACTATATATATATATATATATATATATATATTTCTCATAGCCATATGAGTGAAGATCTTCCATGCTCTTTCTTGACAAAGTCATCCAGGTAGTAAACTGGTTTATCCGATGTTGCAAAAAAAAAAGGATCACCATACCGACATGTAGAAGTATCAACAGATAAGAGCCCATAATCGTCCTCCCATTGGATTGCAGTATTAGTGTCAAACCATCTACACTTGAACAAGTACATTGTCAAGAAGTTCATTACTGAGCTAGGAGTGGTGCGGACCATTCAGGGTCCCACGAGCCTTTACTGTCACAATAATGGTGCTATTGCACAAGCTAAAGAGCATAGGTCCCATCAAAGATACAAACACATACTTAGGAAATATCAGATAGTCAGAGAGTTCGTCAGACGAGAAGATATCAAAATATAGAAAGTAGCAACAAAATAGAATGTTGCATATCCACTTATCAAGACTCTCTCACAAGTCAAGCATAAAGAGCATGCTAGATTGATAGGCTTTAGAGTCATGTATAACTGATCATAGTGCAAGTGGGAGTTTGTTGGAAATAGTGCCCTAGAATATTTGATGTGCCTAGATTTGTAATTGTCACATTTATATAAAGTTATTTAATAATCTATTTCTCGTTGATTATTATAATATGTGTATGTTTTATAAAAAATCGAATAATAGTTCTCACGAATAATAAGATTACTCAAATGTCCCTGGTCCAATCATGTAGAGTAGTGACTCAAGTGATTAATATACTAGTATAAGTTTGATTGATAATCATTAGATGATTATGCATATTGTTTGTACCAAACTTATGTATATTGGTTGGATAACGCAATACTGGACAGATCCGCATTGAGATCACTGCTATGCCTTGACGTAATCCAACATCATCTAAAAAATATTGATCATAAAGGTCTCGAGATTAGTGATTGTCATGTAGAGGGCAATAAATAATCAAGATGGGGACTTATTCCTCTCTTTCGGGAAAGAGATATCTGCTAGGTCCTCGATAATTATGACTAAAGAAATGCATGGTCTTACTCAAATCGAGAGTCGATGGATTCAATCAGTCTAGTTAAGATCGAGAAAGCATTTGAACATAATAAGTGTGACAGTTTCCATGACTTAGTTCAATATGATATCGCGCGACAAAGGATTTGACGCGGTAAATGGCTTAATGGAGTATAAACTTATATTATTTGGATAGTCATAATATCTTGCTAGAAACTGCTTATGATTTATTATTTAATAGTATTAAATAATTGCCAGTATAATATAAGCATTTTGGGTCACTCAAAGACAATTAAAGATAAGCAAGATTAATAAATATATATAATATTGGATATTATATTTATTAAGAAATTAAATAATCAGTAATATATGATATAAGATATTATATATTATATTATTTAATTATATCAATTGTAATATCCGCAATTTTGATTTCTGGTAATTTATTTTTTTTCGACTGGAGTCCGTTTTGACGACTCGCTTTTGACCATTTCGTCATTCTGAGAATGTTTTATTCTGCACTCTTTGACGTCGGTGTCGTTTTGTTGAGTTCCGTGCTTTTTAACGACTTTTTCGCACTTGAGTTCGATTCTTACGAATCTCGTCCGAATCCATTGTTTCGAGTTTCTCGTAAATTCATTTAATGTTATTATTCATGTTGCGAGCTTTGGTTTGGTGTTTCGATCGTGTATCGTGTATTTCGGACGTCTTGGGCCATTTTCGTAATTTCCCAAAGTTTGGGGTAATTACTTCCGTTGTCGAATTTCGACACTTCGGGTGGTCGGAATCATGTGTTCTCTTAGTGCTCGAATTCGTCTTTGTGAGTGCTTTGTAACCGTATCTTCGCTTCGTACTCAGGTTTGGGTTTCGGGGTCGTCCGGGCCGTCGGAGCCACGGCCGAGTCATGGGCGCACGTGTTGGGACCAGGCCACCCCTAGCCGAGTTATGGCCGTAAGGGCCCGGCAGTTATGGCCGTAAGGCCGGTTACGTACGTAAGCCTTGGCCGGTACGTACGTAACGCTGCCGGCATTTTTGGGCAGTAGACTCGGCCATGGCCGATTACGGCCGTAAGCCATGGCCGATTACGTACGTAAGGCGGCCGGCAGGCTGCCTATATAAGGCCCAGCAGACGGGTTTTGCACCCATTTTCTCACTCGTTTCCATCCGTTCCGCAGCTGGAGGTTTGATGAACATGGAGAGATGTTGTTAGACAATGAATCCATGAAATCCTGGAGTTTATATCATCGATTATTCATCCTATAACATCCTATGATCGAGCGAATCAGGTCAGATTTTCTAGAAATCTAGTTTTGGGGAATTTGGGTATTTTGTTTGATTTCGTCCGTTTAATCCGTTTTAACTTAGGATTATGATGGATTGATGATTATTTAGACGTATTATATCATTTCCCTTGTTATTTCATGGTCGGATCGTATAGATTCGTCGTTTTGGTCGAGTTCTTAATCGACGCCTTGAAGGTGTCCGGTAGAATGTCATAGAGGGGTTTTCGGACGTTCTACGATTATTCTTCCTCGTATGATCGTTGATTTATTAATTATATGATGTTAGGGTCGAGTTTCTTGCGAGGAACCCCTGTTGAACCCTTCCATTCGTCGTCATCTTCCTTTTCGATAGCATCGAGCGTTTCGAAGCTTCACGGTTGAGCCGTGTTCGTCGGAATACTTGAGTGCCGATTTCAAGGCAAGTACCTTGTCCATACATCTCTTGTTTTGTGAATATAATGATTGGTGATCGTCTTGGTACGTTGTTTGTTTGTTTGAAATGAATTTTCAAAAGACTCGGTTTAGCCTCGTCAAAGGCTCACTTTCAAAACGCGTGTGTTTTGTGAATTGTGTGGGTTGTAAGCGACTACGTGAATCCTTTGGATATGTTTGGTGTTTATGTTGCGCTTGGTAATGCATGTGTACGTATATGGTTTCATTTCGGTGCGTTGTGGTTTTACGTGGTGTTTTGCTAAGTGTTTGATGCATCTGGGTGAATAGTTTGGATATCTTTATTACATTGTGCTATGTGTGTGAATGTGTGGATGTGGGCGCGGCCTACGGTGGCACATGGCATGTGATCATGTGTCCAGGATGCAACAAGTGATTGATCCAACCGTGAGAGCCTAAGAAAAACTACGGTGGCACATGGCATGCGATCATGTGGTCAGGATGCAACAAGTGATTGATCCGACCGTGAGCGCCAAGGAATACCTACGGTGGCACATGGCATGTGATCATGTGGCCAGGAGACAACAAGTGATTGATCCAACCGTGAGATGCTGTGACAAGTGTTCATGCTGGTATGTTTATGATTTGTGAATGTGTATCGCTAGCTAGCTCAGGAGGGTCCTTAGAGGCCTCGAGTGGGATTTGTGGCTTCGTCCCGGTCCTAGGCGATGCCTATGCGTGATTAGTTTTATGATATGGCCAGCTCGGGAGGGTCCTTAGAGGCCTCGAGTGGGATTTGTGGCTTCGTCCCGGTCCTAGGCAAATTTGATTGACGACACGTGATGTGGGTTTTAACCCTGTGAATTGTTGCTGGTTTTATTTGTGAAACAAGACCTTTGGGCTGTGATCCCTGTCGATTTTGGAAAGAGTAGGATTCGATAATCCTAAATGGTTTTACGTTGAAAACTCCCGAATGTATTTTTAAAGGGTTTTATGAATTGTTCTCTCGATTTGTGATCTTTCGGTTTTGGAATGTTTTACCCGAACTCTTGCCTCGGGAAGTACTTTTCGTTGTGTTTAAATCTTTGAGGATTTCTGGTTGTTGTTATTCCTGGAATATGACTTGTATGACTCGTATTTTGCACTTTGTACTTGCACTAGCAAAGTAGTGGAATTTTGCTAACCCCCGAGTAATCGGGAGTGGATGTCTGTTTTTGCATTCAGGTTTTGGGGAAGCATAACACAGGGTCGGCATGAAGGATGATGAAAGATGATCGATACTAATCACATGAGGACCCGTACGTTGTTGTATTGGTTCAGTCATATTTTATTTCCGCTGCAGTATAATTACCCCGTTGTACGGGAGTATTTTGTGTTCGACCCCTGCGTGGGCATGTATTGAGTTGTATGTATTTATTGAAAGACCAAATCGATTTACTGAGTCATTTTAGCCTTAAAGGCATTGTTGAGATGTTCGATGTTGTTTACCAGCCTGGTAGATCCTTGAGGATGTAATGCCCGGTCGAAAGTCATGTCATTTCAAACCTTTCATATTCTTCGGATCGTGAATTGTTGAGCGAACCCTTGTAATCATTGCTTGGAACCACCGTTTTGGGGTTTCCGTACTTCTATTTTCGTGTTATTATTGCCCGGACATTGAATCCTATTACTTTTATTTTCTTCCCGGGCCATTTTCCATCATTTTAGGACCCGAAGGGGGTGTGAGCCGCAGCACAAGGAGTGTGCGCCGCGGCACACACATTTCCTAAATTTGGCCGAGCGGGCTGTACCGGGTGCCGCGGCACACTCCGGCAGTGCCGCGGCACACTGCCGAGTCATTGCCGCGGCACACCTATGCTGAGCCGCGGCACACTGGTGTTGCATCCTCAGCCAAAAACCGCCTGTACCCGGTGTCGCGGCACACCTGAGCTGAGCCGCGGCACACTGCCGAACACAGGAACAATTTTAGGCGTGCCGCGGCACACCAATGCTGAGCCGAGGCACACAATGCGGTCAACAGCATAAATCGGCTTTTAAGCGAGATTTCACCATTTTCCTCCATTTCTTCTTCCATCGCGAGAGAGTTTGAGGGAGGAGCTCTTTTCATAGCTATCACTTGTGTGTTGAAGATTTACCACTTTCAATCGGTTGGGAAGCCCGGATAGTCGATCTATCGCGTATTCCTTGGATCATAGCGCTTGAATATTCAAGAGGTAATTTCTTCGACATCTTGACTTCTCGATTTTGTGTGGGTTTTGACGTTTTGGATGATAAAATCATGGTGTATGATGTGATATAGGCGTGTTTATGGATATGATTGGGTATTCATCGGATTATTGAAAGATTATTCAAGAACACTTTGATTTTGTGTTGGTTTTTGGGGGTTTTCGTAGATTCGTCCGTTTTATCCGATTGAAGCTTGAGAACCTTGAGATTTTGATATATCTATACCGTATGAGTGTTTTCTTCCGATTTTACGGGTTGGATTGTACCGTTTTCGGACTTGTGGGGAGTTTGGGCGATTTCCCAACTTTTAGTTATCCACCCGTATATTTTCTTGAATCGTAGATGAGTTTCGGGAGTCTCTTCGTATAATTGGAGTATGGATAATTAATTGTAATATTCCTTGCGAATCGTTTAGGTGCCGGAAGCGCGTTCTCGGACCTACCGAACTCATACCTTTCCTCCGTTCGATTTCTCGATGTCTCAAAGGCAAGTATACATTTATGATTGTACGTTCTCGACTTTGAAAGTAAGAAATATTGATGGCATATCATGAACGAACCGTTTTTACGGCATTCATAGATATATTGTTGGCATGTAATGAACGAACCGTTTTGACGGCATTCCTACATGTATCGGCGTATGAGATGAACGAACCGTTTTGACGGCATTCACATACGTCTTATGAGATTTTAGTTATTCCGGAATACTAGTCTTGAATTTATGAATTGACGGTTACATTTACTTTATTGTCGAGGAGTATTGTGTTTCATATTGATATACTTGCACTAGCTATTCGACGGCTAACCCCTTTACGGGGGAAATACGTTTCATGTATTTCAGGTTCCAGGAGGTCGGACAGGCAGGTATCGGGTCGGCACGAGGATGGTGGGCAAGTGTGATACTGTGTCTTTCTTCCAGTTATGTTTGGAGTTCCGGTTCAGTGTTGTTGTACTGGATTGTCTTTTGAATACTCGAGTATTGTTTTCCTCCTTCCTTGATGTTCCGGCCTGTGTTTGCCGAAGTATCGAATTGAGTTGTGATGTCCGTGAATACATTGGTTATGTTTCGAATACCTTTGTATCGTTTTTCATTCCTTTGTGTGTAGACCTTATCGGTCAAAATTTATGGTTACGCGTATGTATAGCCTTGTGGGTCCCACGGCGGGGCTTACGGCGCTGTAATATCCCTGAATAACTTGGGAGTGTTACAGAATATGGTATCAGAGCTTAGGTCTATGGATACCTAGGCTGTCGGTCTTTTGGGTCAATCGAGTCGTTAATTGTCCACAGTATCACTACTCTGCCATCATCACAGTGCGACCGGTACTTGTAAGACCTCTCACTCTTCTGGTGTTTCCTTATTCGTTTTGCTTCCTTTTATCGGTATTCTTGAGAATCGGACACTTTGTTGATGCGTGATTGAATTGTGCTTACATGACTTGTGTGTTCTTCAGTATGTCAGCTGGTAGTGGCCGTGGTCGTGGCCGTGGGCGAGGGAGAGGTCGTGGCGCGGCCGTTTCCATCAGTTCAGTTGCGGGGTCGACCAACCCCAGTTTGTCGAACTCGGTGCATCCCGATACCGAGAGTTAGCACGACCAGTCAGATGGTCAGGGGAACAACGCACACGTTGGAGTGGCGAATGCACTTCAACAATTGGCTACTCAGATGACTATTTTGGCCCAAACTGTTCAGTTGAATAACCCGAACCCAAACACGGATGCCCTGCTTCAGAATGTAATCCGTATGCACCCTCCGCAGTTTGGCGGTGCCACAGACCCGTTAGGCTGGGAGGATTGGCTAGCAGAATTGGAGAAGATTTTCGAGGCAGTTGATTGCCCCGAGGTGAGGAAAGTACCAATTGCTCAGTACTTCCTCACTAAGGAGGCCGCTACTTGGTGGAAGGTCATCAAGCCACAGGATCGTATCGCCTCGTGGGATGAATTTAAGGAGCTCTTGGAGGCCGAGTTTTGTCCCTGGCCGGTACGAGAGAGCCGAATCCGAGCCTTCTTCGAGGCTAAACCACAAGATATTCCCGTTTCGCAGGCGATTGTGGAGTATAACCAACAATTAATCCATGTGAAGGATCAAGTACGTAACGAGCGTGATAAGATCCGTTATTTTGATATGCGGATGAATTTGGACTTACGGCGGTACATGGCCGGATTTGCTTGTACCACACTGAAAGAGTATCAGGACGAGCTTTAGCCCATGATATGTTGAGCCCGACAATGATACCGTTGAAGAACCGAAGAAGCGAAAGTCGGGGAAATTTTTCTCGCTCTAAGGGTGGCAACTTTCAAGTCATGCATTTACTAATCGCTTTGCCGATACCGTCCACGTTCTAATAAAGGGAAGAGGGGTTACCGTCCCACCCCGGTACCTCAAATCGCATGATGACTTGCTATAATTGTGGTCGCCTGTGCCACTTTAGTTTGGAATGCTACTTCCCACTATTAAAGTGTCACACGTGTGGTCGATGGGGCATAGAGCGGTTTATTGTTCCGAGCCGAACTGACTTTGGACACTCGGCCGCCCCAACACCCTTGATCAAGGTGTTAATCAGCGGCAATCTTTCGGTCAACCTCGGGGAATTTTGGCGGGGTCGGGGTCGGGGTCGAACGCCGGAGGGGGAACTCTAGCGTCGGTTCGGTGCAACCACGGGTTTATGAGATGCGTCGAATGCACGAACCCGATGCGGCGGTGGCTTGTGTACCATCCATATTCTATCCTATCCAGTCAGTGTACTTTTTGATTCGGGCGCTACACATTCTTTTATTTCTTTGGAGTGTGTACGCCGTTTGAATATAACTTGTTTAATCGCTTGTGATCCCTTTATCGTGAGACGCCTAGCGGGGATAGGATTGTGGGGAATCGGGAGATTATAAAATTTCCGGTGGTTATATCCGGTATGGAATGGTTATCAAATTTAATTGTAGTTGATATGGAAGGCGAGGACGTAATCCTCGGCGAGGATTGGCTTAATAATCACCAAGCGATTATGAATTACCGTACCAAAGTTATCACTATGATGACTAAAGACGGATCTGAGTACTCATTTTTGGGACGTAAGTCGGGCCAATCCAAGTTACTTATCAGTGCCATGAAGGCCGTAAGACTTTTAAATAAAGGTTATGCAGACTCTGGTGCTATGCTTTGAAAACGGAAGGAAGCGAAGTCGATTTCTCTTCAATTCCGGTTGTTAATGAGTATCCCGATGTTTTTCCGGACGATCTTCCGGGATTACCGCCAGATCGGGAGATAGAATTTACCGTAGACTTAGAGACAGACGCGGCTCCGATTTCTAAAGCACCTTACCGGATGGCACCTTCCGAAATGCAAGAATTGAAGAATCAGTTGGGGGAACTTCTGGAGAGAGGGTACATCAGACCGAGCGCTTCGCCTTGGGGCGCGCCTGTTCTTTTCGTGAGGAAGAAAGATGGTTCACTACGTTTGTGCATCGACTACCGCGAGTTGAACAAAGTAACCATCAAGAACAAGTACCCTCTACCGCGTATAGATGATTTATTTGATCAATTGCAAGGAGCTACGGTTTTCTCGAAGATTGACTTAAGATCCGGGTATTATCAACTCAGGGTGAGGGAGTCCGACGTTCCGAAGACGGCGTTCCGGACGAGATATGGGCATTATGAATTTGTAGTTATGCCTTTTGGGTTGACGAATGCGCCGGCAGTATTCATGCAGTTAATGAATAAAATATTCATCGAGTACCTCGACAGGTGTGTAGTCGTCTTTATTGACGACATCTTGATCTATTCTCGAGATAAGGAGGAACATGCCCGGCACTTGCGTTTGGTCTTAGACATTTTGAGAACCGAGCACCTCTATGCAAAATTCTCGAAATGTGAGTTTTGGTTGGAAGAAGTTATATTTCTCGGCCATGTGATTTCAGAAGGGGTTCGTGTAGACCAAGAAGATCGAGGCAAGCTAGATTGGGCACCGCCTAAAAATGTTAAAGAGGTTCGTAGCTTTTTGGGCCTTCTTTGGGTATTACCGTCGGTTTGTCGAGGGTTCTCGAAACTCGCTCGACCGCTTACGAAATTACTCCAGAAGACCGAAAAGTTTGTTTGGACGGATGAGAGACAGCAGAGCTTCGATGAATTAAAGAAACGATTGACTTCAGCGCCGATTTTAACTTTACCACATGGTAGCGAAGGCTTTGCAGTTCTGATGACGCTTGGTCAAGGCACTGGCCGTGTTCTTATGCAAAGATGATAAGATAATAGCTTTTGCGTCACGACAATTAAAGCCTTATGAGATGAATTATCCTACTCACGATTTGGAATTGGCCGCAATTGTCTTCGCACTCAAGATTTGGCGGCATTATTTGTATGGTTCACCGTGCCGGATTTATACCGATCACAAGAGCCTGAAATATATTTTCAGCCAGAAGGAGCTGAATATGAGACAGAGACGTTGGCTAGAGTTGATAAAGGATTATGATCTGGAAGTTCTTTACCACCCCGGGAAAGCCAATGTCGTTGCGGATGCTCTGAGCCGCAAATCATCATCTCTTCAAATGCTCGAAGTTCTTACGTCCCAGACGAAAATTCGTCAAGATCTAATTGACCAAGGGATAGAAATTTGGTTTCAACGAGTACAGGGATAGTTGTGTACTCTCGAAATTACTTCGTCCTTAGTTGACGACATCAAAGGGAAGCAGTGGAGTGACCCGATGATTTCCCAACTGAAGGAAGACGTGATTAAAGGAAAAGCTCCTTGCTTTATGGTACACGAGGATAGTATTCTGAGATTTCAGGGCAGACTTTGCGTTCCGAACGATTTAGAGTTGAGACAGAGAATCCTCCGAGAAGCCCATGCTACGCCTTACTCAATCCACCCCGGGACGAGTAAGATGTACAAGTACTTGAAGCGAAATTTTTGGTGGAATAACATGAAGAAGGATGTTACGGAGTGTGTATTACGGTGCTTGACGTGTCAACAAGTCAAGATCGAACATCAACGACCGGCGGGGTTGTTGAAACCACTTCCCATTCCCGAGTGGAAGTGGGAAGATATCTCAATGGATTTTATCACTGGCATGCCGAGAACTCGGACTGGAATGAATATGATTTGGGTAATTGTCGATCGATTGACCAAGTCTGCACACTTTTTGGGTATTAAGGATACCTGGGGACCGGATAGATTGGCTCGAACCCTTATCGCTGAGATCGTGAGGTTACACGGTACCCCCAAAACCATTGTTTCTGATCGAGACGGCCATTTCGTATCGCATTTTTGGCAGGCCGTTCATCAGGCTTTGGGTACTGAGTTGAGATTGAGCACCTCCTTTCATCCTCAGTCGGACGGTCAGACAGAGAGGACGATTCAGACGTTGGAGGATATGTTGCGGGCTTGTGCCTTAGACTGGAGTAATGATTGGGAGCTTCACTTGCCGTTGATCGAGTTTGCTTACAATAATAGTTGGCATGCGTCGATCAAAATGGCACCCTTCGAGGCTCTCTATGGTAGGCGATGTAGGTCGCCATTATGTTGGGACGAGGCTTCTGAGCTAGTTGGGATGGAACCAGATATGTTGTTGGAGACCAAGGAAAAGATTTCTATCATCCGAGATCGATTACTGACTGCCCAGAGTCGTTAGAAATCTTACGCCGATACTCGTCGTCGACCCTTGGAGTTTGAAGTGGGGGATCACGTCTTGCTCAAAGTATCGCCGACCAGAGGAGTTTTCCGCTTCGGTAAAAAGGGAAAACTCAGTCCAAGGTATATCGGACCTTTCGAGATTTTAGACAGAGTTGGAGACTTAGCTTATCGCTTGGCGTTGCCTCCAGCTTTGAGTCACGTCCATAGTGTTTTTCTTGTGTCCCAGTTGAGGAAGTACGTACCGGATCCGAGCCACATTATCGACTACAGTGAGATTGACGTAGCCGAGGATATTACCTTTCCGGATAGACCCATGAAGATCCTTGAACGTCGCGAGAATCAGCTTCGGCGTAAGACCATTCCACTGGTTAAAGTACAATGGTCGAGGCATGGAGTCGAAGAGGCGACTTGGGAGACGGAAGAGAAGATGCGGGTGGAATACCCCGAACTATTTATTTCTTAAGTTTCGGGACGAAACTTCTTTTTAGAGGGGGAGAATGTAATGCCCGGTCGAAAGTCATGTCATTTCAAACCTTTCATATTCTTCGTATCGTGAATTGTTGAGCGAACCCTTGTAATCATTGCTTGGAACCACCGTTTTGGGGTTTCCGTACTTCTATTTTCGTGTTATTATTGCCCGGACATTGAATCCTATTACTTTTATTCTCTTCCCGGGCCATTTTCCATCATTTTAGGACCCGAAGGGGGTGTGAGCCGCGGCACAAGGAGTGTGCGCCGCGGCACACACATTTCCTAAATTCGCCGAGCTGGTCATCGGTGCCGCGGCACACTCCGGCAAAGGCTGCGCACACTGCCGAGTCATTGCCGCGCACACCTATCTTGAGCCGCGGCACACCGGTGTTGCATCCTCACCAAAACCGCCAGATCCGGTGCCGCAACACACTGAGTGAGCCGCGGCACACCGCCAAAACACAGGGAACAATTTTAGGCTGTGCCGCGGCACACCTATGCCGAGCCGGCACACAATGCGGTGAATCGCATAATTCGGCTTTTTAAGCGAGATTTCAGCTATTTTCCTCCATTTCTTCTTCCATCGCGAGAGAGAGTTTGAGGAGGAGCTCTTTTCATAGCTATCACTTGTGTGTTGAAGATTTACCACTTTCAATCGGTTGGGAAGCCGGATAGTCGATCTATCGCGTATTCCTTGGATCATAGCGCTTGAATATTCAAGAGGTAATTTCTTCGACATCTTGACTTCTCGATTTTGTGTGGGTTTTGACGTTTTGGATGATAAAATCATGGTGTATGATGTGATATAGGCGTGTTTATGGATATGATTGGGTATTCATCGGATTATTGAAAGATTATTCAAGAACACTTTGATTTTGTGTTGGTTTTTGGGGGTTTTCGTAGATTCGTCCGTTTTATCCTATTGAAGCTTGAGAACCTTGAGATTTTGATATATCTATACCGTATGAGTGTTTTCTTCCGATTTTACGAGTTGGATTGTACCGTTTTCGAACTTGTGGGGAGTTTGGGCGATTTCCCAACTTTTAGTTATCCACCCGTATATTTTCTTGAATCGTAGACGAGTTTCGGGAGTCTCTTCGTATAATTGGAGTATGGATAATTAATTGTAATATTCCTTGCGAATCGTTTAGGTGCCGGAAGCGCGTTCTCGGACCTACCGAACTCATACCTTTCCTCCGTTCGATTTCTCGATGTCTCAAAGGCAAGTATACATTTATGATTGTACGTTCTCGACTTTGAAAGTAAGAAATATTGATGGCATATCATGAACGAACCGTTTTTACGGCATTCATAGATATATTGTTGGCATGTAATGAACGAACCATTTTGACGGCTTTCCTACATGTATCGGCGTATGAGATGAACGAACCGTTTTGACGGCATTCACATACGTCTTATGAGATTTTAGTTATTCCGGAATACTAGTCTTGAATTAATGAATTGACGGTTACATTTACTTTATTGTCGAGGAGTATTGTGTTTCATATTGATATACTTGCACTAGCTATTCGACGGCTAACCCCTTTACGGGGGAAATACGTTTCATGTATTTCAGGTTCTAGGAGGTCGGACAGGCAGGTATCGGGTCGGCACGAGGATGGTGGGCAAGTGTGATACTGTGTCTTTCTTCCAGTTATGTTTGGAGTTCCGGTTCAGTGTTGTTGTACTGGATTGTCTTTTGAGTACTCGAGTATTGTTTTCCTCTTTCCTTGATGTTCCGGCCTGTGTTTGCCGAAGTATTGAATTGAGTTGTGATGTCCGTGAATACATTGGTTATGTTTCGAATACCTTTGTATCGTTTTTCATTCCTTTGTGTGTAGACCTTATCGGTCAAAATTTATGGTTACGCGTATGTATAGCCTTGTGGGTCCCACGGCGGGGCTTACGGCGCTGTAATATCCCTGAATAACTTGGGAGTGTTACAGAGGAAAGGGTCTACAACGTGTAATATCCCTGAGCGGATTGGAGATGTTACATCAATAGGGAATAATAAATATAGTATTGGATATTAGATTCATTAAAAGATTATATAATAAATTACACATAATATAAAATATTATATAAATTATCGTATTTAATAAGTTGAAGCGAAGCTAAGCAAATACTAGAGTTTTGACTCTAGGGTTTACTTAGTATAAATAAGGGATCTATGGCAAGGAGTTGTTATAAGAAGAGATGACACAAGCCTATTCATGAGAGCTGAAAATCGACCCCTCCTCTTATTAATCAGTCGCCCCCTTTAGAATAATTAATAAATATAATATTAAATATTATATTCATTAAGAAATTAAATAGTCAGCAATATACAGTATATGTAATTATATATTACATTATTTAATTTTAGAAATTGAGAATAGTAAATACAATATTGAAAATTATATTTATTAAAAGATTAAATAATAAGTAATATATAATATGGGATATTATATATATTTGTTTTATTTAATAAGTTGAAGAGAAATGAAGCAAATACTAGAGTTTTGGCTCTAGGATTTACTTAGTATAAATAAGGGATCTATGCAAAGGAGTTGTCATAAGAAGAGATTACACAACCCTAGTTGTGAGAACTAAAAATCGACCTCTCCCCTTAAATAATCGAAGCCCCCTTTTCTAGTGTAGAAGTCCCGGTTCAGCCATCCTGTGTTCTTCTCTTAATTGATCTTAATTAATTTGCAATCCTTCTGGGAATAAATTATTTGTTGCACTATTAATCAATATTATTCAGAAGGATCTAGCCGTCCGACTTGTGCAGTTGTTCGTGTGTGGATCACCAAAGGGGAAGATGACCTTCATAAGTTTCGATTCTGAATCTAGATCAGTTCTTCGATTAATATAATCCGACGAACCCTTGTCATTAAATAATTAAATTACTGCATGAGATCCTCATCTTGAGTTTTTTCCTTAATTATTCTGTTGTGTTTTACTCTTGTTCGATGTATTAAATAAATAAAAAACTCAACGACTATAACACATCCCCTGAGATACACACTGTCAGGGAAAAAAACATATCAGGATAGTGTGTATCCCGGGGGATTGAGTTTTTTATGTATCATATCAGGATACACACTGTCGGTAAAAGAAACGTACCAGGATACACACTATCGGTAATCACAAAATATCACACCGTGATACACTGTTGGTTCTGTGGTCAATCACAATCACATATACCAAATTATAAAAATCATATAATAGCAAGTTAATTTCATAAATATAAATTATCATAATCCAAAAAAGTAGCAAACTTGTCTTAATTCCATCGAATGTTAAATTACGGTCGGACGATATTGCACAAACAAAAGTGCTCCCAAAGTATAATCAATTATCGTTCCCTATATTATAATTCAGTGAATCAAATACTATTGATAAATTTACCTAACCCAATATCCAAGAATCCAGTTAATCATCACTATAATAATTTAATGATATGTTGATTTAGAAGAAAATAATTTAATAATATGTCATATCTTGATTCGGGTCAAAATTACGGGTAATATGATTTATATAAATTCATCTGCTAATCCACGAAGCCAATAGATTGAATAAACGATCCCACGAAGTATAACCTACTCGTTATAATTAAAGATTTGATTTTTAATTGGCCCGATTAAGTTAAGTTATTAACCCTGTTGGGAAAAATCCCCTTTGTGTTTTGATAATTGCCTCATACAACAAGATCTTCAAAATCAGAATATCAGTCTAGGTATGAAAGTTGTTAGGAGAACATCATATAGCCTGTCCATACAGTGTAAGATCTTCCAACAAAGTTAAGAGTCATTTCCTACAGCATAGTCTTCAAGTTACAACAAAGACGAAGATGTTGGATACAACAAACATGCTGTAAGTGTTCCGAAACAAAAGGGACGAAAATGGACTCGTTATCTTAAACAAATCTAGATTAGTAGCCCAATATAGACAGGAAGAGGGAATCGACTATTATGAAACATTTACCCCCGTAGCTCGCTTGAAGTCCTTAGGATATTCCTAGCATTTGATGCTCACAAGAACATTATTGTATACCAAATGGATGTTAATTAGCGCATTCCTGAATGAAGACCTCACCGAAGAAGTATATATTGAACAATCTCTAGGAACACAAAAGGCAGAGACCTTGTATACAGGTTAAGGAAAGCGCTGTACAGAATCAAACAAGCACCAAAGGCCTGGTATGAAACCCTCTCACTGTATCTGATCAATAATAGATTTGAGAAAGTTGCAGCTGACAAAAACCTTTCCAAAATCCAGGAATGTGGCGATCTCCTTATGGTTCAAAAATACGTAGATAATATTACTTTTGGTTCAACTAACCTTGCTTTATGTCAAAGGTTCTCTCATTTAAAGCAAAGTAAATTTAAAATGAGTACGATGGGAGAACTTCGCTATTTCTTAGGATTGCAGGTAAAGCAACTTCCTACAGGTATATTTAGCAACCAATAGAAATACAACAAGGAGCTGCTCAACAAGTTTAGGATGAACAACTCCAAATCATCGTCCACCCGCATGAGCACTTCCACACAGATAAGTGCTGACGTAAAAAGAACAATCGATGTAGAATTGCGGTATCCTAAGGAATGAGGATTCAATTTGGTAGGCGAACTCGGACCTTGGAGGCTGTAAGTTGGATAGGAAGAGTACGAGTGGGACTTGTCACTTCGTTGGACCAAGACTTATGTCATGGTTTAGTAAGAAAAAATTGGCCAACTCGCTTTCTACAGCTGAGTCAGAATACTATGCTGCTGAAAGTTGCTATATGTAGATTTTATGGATGCAACAGCAGTTACAAGACTATGGCATCAATGCAAGAGAGACTCTAATCATATGCCATATCACGAGTGCAATTGCAATCACGCACAACCCTGCATTGCACTCGCGAACTAAGTATATTGATATGAAGGATCATTTCATACAGATGTCCAGCTAGCCGGTATCTTTATAAAACCTCTCAGCACCATGAGATTATGCATGCTTCGCCAAGAATTGGGAATGCTACATCCCGAATCCCTATATGTTTTTATATTTTACTCATCAATTGAGGGGGAATGCTGTAAGACCCATGAATATAGTATCCACTTTAATTAATTGTACACTCAGAACTCCAAGTCATATCCTTACTGTAGGAAGAAGAATACATTATTAACTTCCTGCTGATGACGTGTGCATTAATTAAGGGGGATACAGTATGACATAAGAATACAGTGTTAATCCAAAATTGCTATAAGAATTGAATCCTATATGTACCTTTTAAGGGGGAATGCTGTATTTTCGCGGATACAGCACATACACTGTAGGATGTTAGTAAATATTTAAGTGTATCTAAATTTTTACTCTTGAACATTACAAACTGTTTTCAGTCCACGTGCATTTAAAATGATTTATCTCTCAATACTGAAGATACACCTGGACTTTAATCCCTTAAAATTGCGATTTCAAAATTCAAACCGCTGTATCGTGCAAAAGTGGAATATGAACTGCATCACAAGTGAGACCGATCATTAATTTCAAAAACTGAGAGATTAGACATACCAGTTACATCTGAATTCATCCTGCACGTTCGTACAAAGATGGTACCCATTTCTTAAATCTGACCGTTCACTATAACCTAGCTTTCCTGCACACTATAAAGGATCAGTATGCTGATCCACAGACTCTTTATGCTTTCTGCATAATTAACGAGTTCTTAAGTACGTACAAGGAACAATCGATGTAGGATTGTGGTATTCTAAGGAAGGAGCATTTGATTTAGTGGTCTAAAGCGACTCGAATCTCGGAGGCTATAAGTTGGATAGGAAGAGCATAAGCAGGAATTGTCACTTCCGTGGACCAAGACTTGTGTCGTGTTCCAGTAAGAAATAATTGGTCAACTCACTTTCTACAACTGATTCAGAATATTATGCTGCTGGAAGTTGGGTATGCATTTCCTTTGGATGTAACCGCAGTTACAGGACTATGGGATTCATGCAAGAGAAACTCCAATCATGTGCGACAGTGCGAGTGCTATTGCAATCATGCATTATCTTGTATTGCACTCGAGGATGAAGCACATTTATATGAATCATCATTTTATTCGGAATCATGTGGAGAATAGAGATGTTCGGATCGAAAAAAATCATACAGATGTTCAGTTAGTCGACATCTTTACAATGCCTCTTAGCACCACCAGGTTCTCAATGCTCCGCCAAGAATTGAGAATACTATAGCTCGACTCCCTGTAAGTTTCTTTTTTTTAAATTTACTCGTTAATTAAGGGGGAATGTTGTGAGACCCATGAATACAATGTCCACTTTAATTAATCGTACACTCAGAACTACAAGTTATATCCTTAGTGTAGGAAGAAGAAGGTATATTACCTTCCTACAGATAACGTGTGCATTAATTAAAGGGAAAAATACAATATGACCCAAGAATGTAACATTAATCTAAATTGTTGTGAGAATTGAATCTTGTATGTACCTTTTAAGGAGGAACGCTTTATTTTCGCGGATACAGGACATACACTATACGATTTCAATCAATATTTTTAGCGTATCTAAATTCATACACTTAAACCTTTCAAAACTATTATTATCCACGTGCGACGTCTGAATTTAAAATGATTTATATTTCAATACTGAAACGGAACTTGGACATTAATGCCTTAAAACTCACGATTTCAAAATTCAAATCGTATTATCGTGCAATAGTGGAAGCTAAACTATGTCAGAGGTGAAACCGGGCATTAATTTCGAAAACTGGCGGATCAGATGTATAAGTTACATCTGAATTCATCCTGTATGTTTATTCATATATGGTTCCCATCCCTCAGATCTGACCGTTCACGGTAACCTAGCTTCCTTTTTGCATAATTATCGAGTCTACATCATATAGCCTACATACTTTCAAAGCTTTATACCCTACTTTCTATACACTCTTGTGAATATGTCTCTTCACATACTTCATCTTTTTCAGTGAAGAAGAAGGACATGATCATTGACGGATGAATATTTGCTTGCTCAGTTCTGCAAGAGCGTATCATTTCAAAGGATGAGGATATGCCTGGGATGAACTTAGTCGTCTCCTGTGCGAAGCAAACTGGTCTCTACCATTTGGGTAGTCTGCATCCTGAAAACTACGATGAGCAAATCGTAGAGGAATTTTATGTTGACACTGAGTTTTTGTATGCGTCGGACAAGAAAGGATCTGACCTCATGGCTGTCGGCAGCACTGTGCAAGAAAAAAAAGATCTCTATTAATCGGGAACTCCTCGAGCATTTGTACAAGCTGCCCTCTGATAGTTAATCATTTGGGTCTGATGAACTTCTGAAGGCCTATTGGAATTTATTCACTAGGAACTCTGAACTTTCACAAGTTCATCTTTCCTGCCATAAGAAGAACTTTACCCTGCCCTATTTGTACCTGCATGACTTTTGTTACATAGTTAATGAAAATCGGACTGGAGTGTGCGAAATGTGCACAATGTTAAGATTCCGGATGATGGTGGCCATCATGACCAGAGAAAATGTTGAATGGTGCCAGATCATTCCGAAACAACTTCAGGAGGAGGCGTCGAAACCATATCTTGCCAGGAAGCCTTTTGGCCTTATTTTGAACTATATCTTGAATATTTGTGGCATACAGTAGTCCCCTAATGCTAAAAAGATCCTTGTCAGGAAGTTTCTCGGTAGCTCCAAACCAGCCATCTTTAACAAGGCGCCACTTCTTGCCAGCAGGCCAAGCCCATTCTCCCTCCCGACATCAAGTGATCCCCAGGACGTCACTGATCTTCCAACCAAATCTAAATATGTTAACAGCAAAAATAAGGCTATTAGCAAGTAAATAAATGTTCCCGACAGCATCTCTCCTACAACTGTCGAGAAAAGAAAGAAGAAGCATAAGACAAAGAGGTCTTCGAAGATGGAAGCTATTTCTACAGCAACCCCGGTGCCTATAGTGGCCACTGAGGCAATTCCGCCTAATGCGCCGGCCGCAGTAGTCATCCCACAGGGCGTAACCCATATGGAAGAAACTATGGCTGCTCCCACTGCATATCATGAGGCTATAACGGCTATGACTGATGACTAGGTGTTTGTCAATCTAGAAGGAACAAGTGAATCGGTTGCCCCTTTGGAGCCAATGATCACCACTCCAAACAGGGCTCCACCCTTGTAAGGAGTCCCTCTCCCTACAGTGCATCCCACCCTGTCAGGGATCTCGCTTCTCAATAGGCTCCCTTACCTGTCGAGAATCCGAACCAGATAAAAGAACCCTCTACTATTCGGAGTCCCTCGCCAACAGACATCATCAATAACACTCTCCTTCAGGTCCAGATTGAAGAAGCATTTGATCGCTCAAATATATTGAAATAATATAGGGTCGCTTCATACGACTCATGTACAACTGGGAAAACTGGAAAGAAGAAGAGCAGTTTGTTCTATAAGTCACGGACACCCAGAATGTTGAAGTCTTGATAAGGTGGGATGATCCTTTTTGCCATGAACTGATCACCTCTTATTATTTGGCAAAAGAATAGAAGGAAAGTCACAGTCCTCCGACAAGCCACGTAGCCCAAGCCATCACTCAGATCCCGATTCAGACGGAGATGTTGATGACCTGTAGACATGTCTGAGGATGAGCCGTGAGAATGCTCGTGAAAAAAACTTTGCTCAGTCCAAGGCCGAGGATGGCCAAGGGACTTCTGCTGAACAACCATCATCAACCCCCAGATAGGAGGAATCAGTCCCTCCGACAAGAGTCGATGAGACCCACACCGCCCAAGAGGAGAGTTCAGTCCCTCCTAAGAAATAGGCAGTTGCAGGAGCCAACAAGAGGACCGAGTGGTTCTTGTACCCCAGGTTACAGAATCTAAAAGACAAGAGGGAGCAGTCCCCTCTGTCTCTCCATCAGCACAACAAGCGAAACCCTCTGAGGTTCCCATCCCGCAATAGGTATCCACTCATCTCCCTAAAGGATCCCCATCCAGACCAGAAGAGGATTTCCTTCCTAATGACGACCCCAAAGGCCTCGTCACAATGTCATACTTAAACATCTTGGAAATCCATCTGATTCCAAGCTCGCTGATCCCAACTCTCCACACACAGAAGCCCGCATCGAACAGCTGCAAGCAATCGGTCGCCAAACTGTCTTCCTACATGATGTTGTCAAAGCCCTGAACAACGTCGATAAGGAGATCAATTGGACGAGAGAAACTGTTCAGGACGAGCTTCCGAAGCTGCAAATGGTCATACAAGATGTGTAAGAGGATTTTCGCCTCATGCCCAATTCATTATGGCAAGCCCTAAACCAATTAAAGCAGCATCGCGAGTGCATCTTGAAGCAGGAACAAGAAAAGTTGTGAGTCACGGAGGCCAGACCATAGCCGCCCTAGAATTCACAGGACCAAAGCTAACTGCTCATGATCAAAAGATTTACGAACTGACAGCAGTAGTTGCGAGTCTTGTGGATTGCATTACCGATCTAAAGAACAAGCAGGCTGAGTCATTGGACATCCTTCGGGATATCCACGGCAATGTATATACTCTTGATAATGCCAAACAGGGGAAAAAGGTGCGAGAGGCTGGTAGGAGATGGCGACTAGAGAAGGAAAATGAGATAGAAACCATCTTAGACGACAATGTTGCATCTACAATCGGAAGACTAGCCGGACCTGGGCTAGGTCAAGGAGCCAGAGAATACAGGGTTTCTAGTTCTCGTCCCGAGTTCTAAGATCCTATCCCCTGAAAGAACTGTAAAACCCCCAATCCACTCGGTAATATTACAGCGCTGCAAATTCTCTCCATGAGGATCTACCAGGCTAAATACTTAAACATTACACCCCATGACATGCCGACATGGCTAAACAACAAAACATTAGACCGATTTGGTCTTTCACACAATATACAAGTCCAACTATACACGTCTTTTCATAGAATCATACCCGCACATGGGTCAAAATACAACAGCATTCCTGTAAGACGGGAAAACACTACAGCGGAAAAGACAATACAATATGACTTGACCAATATACTCAGAACTAACTCTCATGTGATTAGTATCGTTTATCTTCCATCATCCTTCTTACTGATCCTGTGTATACATATTCTCGGACGCAATACAGACATCCACCCCCCGATTTCTCGGGGGTTAGCAAAATTCCAATATTTTGCTAGTACAAGTATTTAGTGCAAATACGAGCCATACACAACATACTCCGAGAATATAATAATCATGAACGGCCAACCATTACTACATATCAAAAGAATTCCCGAGATAATTCACTTGATTAAAACAGCACATTTTAAGATCTCGGGAGTTTTGAATAACTAAATGCCAACAGTTCACATAATTACAATATGACACGAGCAACCAACACCATACACATACTTCATGTCTGTCAACCACTAACCGAGAACTTAAAAGCAAGGGTCACGTCTTGAGTAAATTTGATAGACCTCATTTGAGTTTAAAAATCATGTTTCAAAAAATCATAGTACAAGATGGAAATGAAATATCAATAATTTGAATTCTCAACATTTTTGGCCTTGAGGTCATCATACAAAAATCAACTTTTTTTTAATGAGGTTTTAAAATAAAATTTCGTGACTCCTCAAAAATGTTCAAAGCTTTAAAATGTCACATTGATGATCTTTCCTTGTGTAACCATACCAAAGTCATCGTTCACGTATAGACGGTTTGTACCTACTTTTATGCTATCACAAGACTTTACTCAGAAAGATATACACTCGCACCACTCTTCATTCTAGTACAATACGAGAATCACGTAAGCATAGGTCACGTATTCACAATTCACAATTAATCACAATTCATAATTAAACACCACCTCATAACACAGAAGCACAGAAGCTCGTATAGCACGAGGCACAACATATAGTAGGGAGACTTACATCCACAGGTCACACGAAGATGATGGTTGCACCATGATACTAATCACGACCGACATCTCAGACGACGCATCGCGACACATCTCAGTCAGACACAATCTGACAAGACAAAACTCAACAACACACGACTCGACCAGACAACCTAGGTTTCGACAACCTAAGCTCTGATACCATATCATGTAACAACCCTAATCCACTCGGGAATATTACAGCGCCGCAGACCCTCTCTGTGAGAATCTACTAGGCTAAATACTTAAAGATTAAATCCCATTACATGCCGACATGTCTAAACAACAAAACATTAGACCGATTTGGTCTTTCACCAAAACATACAAGTCCAAATATACACATCTCTTCAGAGACTCATACCCATACAGGGGTCAAAATACCACAGCATTCCAGTAAGATGGGAAAACACTACAGCGGAAAAGACAATACAATATGACTTGACCAATATACTCAGAACTACCTCTCAAGTGATAAGTATCGTTCATCTTTCATCATCCTTCATACTGATCCTATGTATAGCACCCTAACGCCCTGCATATACCTGGACGAAATACAGACATCCACCCCCGAATTCTCGGGGTTAGCGAAATTCCACTATTTTGCTAGTACAAGTATTATGTGCTAATACGAGCCATACACAACATACTCCGAGAACATAATAATCATGAACGGCCAACCAGTACAACGTAACAAAAGAATCCCCGAGATAATTCACTTGATTAAAATAGTTTGAACCATGAAAGGTAAGGATCAATATTCATTTTGCAAAACATTTTAAGATCTCGGGAGTTTTGAAAATATTTGGGATTTAAAAATTCTCAATTTGTCGGAAACCACTTAGGGACACAGTACAAAGATCATTTTCCAAAATACAAATCCAATAACCAAAACACGAGGTCCACGACCCAATCATATAATTCCGATCACAAAACACGGGGCCCACAACCCAATCATCCACATCACCATCCTCGCAAGGATTATTCGTGTCCCTGTAATACCCGGTTGTAATTCATTCATTTTCATTCAGTAATTATCAGTCTGTAATTGCCACTCAGTGTATTTTCACTCAATTATAATCATTCATCAATCGTGTTCGTTCACCGTGTTCACCGTTCGGAAAAACTTCGAGTTGTGTATCATTATTGTTCATTGTTTTAACTTTCCTCATATGAGTTCGACTTTGTTAGATCACCATTAATTTTTGGTAACTCCAAAAATTCTAAATCTTTTCAATATTATAGAGCATCGAGTTAGATTTCCAATGGTTCAAACGGTGAGTCAATCGGAGTCCGGACGAGAGAGTTATGGTCGTTTTAGCTCACCCGCTCATTTTTTCAGATTTTGGCCGATCACGGCCGACCGGACTCGGTCGTGTCGTCCGACACGGCCCGTGCCGTACTCGTCCGGAAATGCCGAAGTTTCTGCCTCAGGACCCGACCGTGTCGTCTGACACGGCCGAGTCGAACCCGGATAGACCAGAACTGTCGCCAGGAGGCCCGACCGTGTTCCAGGACACGGTCGAGTCAATGCCGAGCGCCATGCGACGGGTCACTTGTCGGTAGGCCCCTTCGCGCCGCGGCCGTGTCAAGCGGGACACGGTCGAGTCCTGCCGGCAGTGCGCGCGGCCGTGTCAGGCGGGCACGGTCGAGCCTGTCAGCCGAGTCAACCCCTATAAATTGGTTTGTTGAGCATTTCAGCTCATTTTTTCCATCTTCTTCACCTGCAACCGAGAGAGAATAGCTTGAGGGAGAGATTTCTTCATCAATTATCATTTGGGTGTGTATTTTCATCACCTTCAATCATTTGGGAAGCTTGGATAGTCGTTTTTACACGTTTTCATCGGATCGAATTGGTTGGATATTCAAGAGGTAATTTCTTCGACACCTTGGACTTCGATTTTGTGTTGAGATATGATGTTTTGGACGTTATAATCATGTTATATGAAGGGATATGTATATGATTATGAGTTTGTATAAGGATTCATTGGATTATTGAGGGATTATTCAAGAACACTTTGAATATCGAGTTGAAATTGGGGGTTTTCGATTAATTGTCGTTATAATCACGTTTTCGGATATTCATTTCGGATTATTAATCATTTGGAAGATGTTTTGTTGGTTTGAAACACTTCTTCGGGGATTTGATATTGGTTTTTGAGGTTTGATTGTAAACAATCGGAGTTTGGACGCAACGTGTTTGTTTTAACGCCTCAATGGACTTAGTTTTATCGTATCGACGTTTTGAGTTCGTTATATTCGTGTTTGATTCGTATATTGAACGAGTTGTTGGATATTGTATAATTCAAGGTTGTTCGAGCGACCGATATCTCAATTAGGACGTTGTTCGTGGAAGGATAATTGTCACCGGTATTGAGTAAGTTAATTCTTACTCGGTTAAAAGGATATTCATCCCTTTTGTTGTTGTTCATTCATAATCATAATTCATTCATCATTATATTAACCGTATCAAAACTTGTTGTTATCAATTAATCATTTCAGTCATAAGGAACGACGGTTCCAATCTTTTCATTGAGCTGTCGTTTATTTCATTACCATTCCACCTCGGTGAGTCATTATTCATTTTCGATGTCACTTTTGTCATAACGTGGCATTCCGGGTCATACTGGCGTGCCGGTTGGTATGTGTAGGGTTTTCATGTCGGGCACATTATAGTCGTGTGTTGGTTGATGGCCTCACATTGGACTGTGCACACGAGATTGATTGTTTCGTGAGACTGATTAGGTACAAGACCACGCGTGTATTGATCGTTGGTGGCTTGTGCACGGACACATTTCCATCCCGGGCGTAGTGTGGCGCCACCCTTTGAGCCGTACTGTTAGTTGATTCATATAGCATGTTTGATTGCGTTTGTTTCGACAGGATATTTCATAATTTCAGATATAATCATGATTGTGTATTTTCAACTCTTGAGGATTGTTGTTCTGTGTAACTGACCCCGTATGGGGATATTGTTTTTCAGGTCATGGCAAGGCTAAAGCACGGGGAGAGCACGGTGACGGCGAGGAGTCCCACTGATACTAGCAGGGGGCCCCAGTCTGTTCAGTCACTTATTCAGTCATTTATGTTTCCTTTATTTATTCCGCTGCACACATTCCGTTTGAATACTCGTTTCATTCAGTGTTGTCTATTTTATCGTCACATAAGATACACATGTATTCTATTTTATCCTGGGTATGTTGTATGAAACTCCTAATCGGAGTAACTGATGTTGTAATGTGGTTCGGTACTACATTTACCCTGTGTAATTCATCCTTTTTCATTCGCCTGGTGGGTCCCAGTCGGGGGTCCACGGCACTGTAATATCTGCCTAGTTTGGGGTGTTACAGGGTTGGTATCGGAGCGTGGTTTTGAATACTACCTTCCGAGTCATGTCTCATTTGAAATCATCATCATCAGACTAGTATCATTGGACTTTCGCGTCACGTGTGACCTGTGCAAATGCCGAGCCAATCAGACCGAAAGAACTGTAAGATTTCTAACGCCATGATATAATTTCTGGCAATAGTCATTCATTCATCATTCATTAATTAACAATCCTCAAACATCATCATTCATTGTGATCAGGACGATCATGTTAACTCATTAATCACTCAATTCATTTCATTACTCGATTGTTGATCTAGATGATCATATCATTAATCTTGTTAACTTGTTCAAGATAATCATTTCAATAGTTTCATAAGATAATCATGTCACCTCAGTTAATCATTCATATAATCATTGTGTTAGAACGTGTATGCTCATTTTCATCATTTAATGACGTAATCATAACGTGATATTCATGTGGGAGATTTAATCATCATGTAACTTTCCACTTCAGTATGGAAAGAGCTGGCAGAGGACGAGGAGGACGAGGCCGTGGTGCGGGCCGAATCCCGAGAGCTCGTGTGAATACACGTGCGAATGCGAGGAATAATGCTAATTCATCTAGCAGCGACGCTGCTAATCATTCACCTGGACGTGATCATTCTCTATCAGGGAGTCGTACTCGGGACACCGCTCAGTCAGAAGGTGTTCGGGTTGACCCACTCGCTTTTATGCAGGGCATGATGGCCCAAATGACCGGATGACATGACACGGTGATGCAGACGATGCATAACTCCACTACTCAAAATCAACAGGCTCCTCCGCCGCCGCCTCAGAGGCAAGAGAGGGGTGTAAGCAATATCATTAGCGATATCTCTCGCCAGCGACCACCTACCTTTGAGGGCTCATCTGAGCCGGCGGATATCGTCCATTGGCTTGAGCATTTCGAGAAATTATTTGCTATGGTGGATTGCCCTGAAGGGCATAAAGTTTCAGTTGCGGCTTACTATCTTGGTAAGAGCGCTCATTCATGGTGGTTATCGTTGAAGCCCACAGACGGATCATGTACTTGGGATCAGTTCAAGACTCTCATGATGGAGAGGTACTATCCGGCCCCACTCAGGGAGGCCAAGTTGTCGGAATTACTCACTCCCGACCTTTCGGCGGATGATGATGTTCTCGCCATCGCCGAAAAATTTCAGGAACTTCTTCCGTTCGCCTCATCTATCATTCATTCAGAAGCGGACAAGATCAAGTATTTCAGCAAGAGGCTGAAATCCCGTATGAGATTACAACTGCTTAATCATAATTGTACCACGTTGGCTGAATTCATTGAGAAAGCTCTTACTTACGAACTCACTGCTAAAGAGATTGCTAAGCAACAACCTTCATCTGTTGGCAAGAAATCTAAGAACCGTAATCAGTCTGACGGGAGTCAGGCCACTTTCAAGAAACCACGTGCGGGCTCTACTTTTTCTGAGCGACCTCCCACGGCGTCTAAACCCGCGGAATCTCAGTCACGAGCGGCCAGTTCGGCCATCACCTGTTTCAACTGTGAGGAACAGGGTCATTTCAGCACCAAATATCCGAAGCAGTCTGTCACGTGCCACAACTGTGGGATTGCTGGGCATAGGGCCCGTTTTTGTCGAAGGGACTCTAAACCCACTCCGGCGTCATCTCAGGCCCCAGGTCATTCAGCAGTGCAGAATCAGGCCACTCAGTCAGCGTCGTTCAAGACGACAGGAGCTAAAGGCGGAGCCAAGAGCTATCAGACGGGAGCGTCCGGCTCTGGGGCCGGAAAGCCCCGAATTTATGAGATGAAGAAGACCGACGATCCAGAGGCCCGGATGATCTCAGGTACACTTGATATTCTATCTCAACCTGTGTGTACCCTTTTTGACACTGGTGCATCGCATTCATTCATTTCCGAGTCATGTTTGCGTAGACTACGTCTGGGTAGTGCTACTAGTTGTGAGCCTTATGTCATTGGTCTACCTGACTGTAGACAATTTATCGTGAGATTCGTAATTGTCCGATTCGGTTTCATGGTCGTGTATGGCCGGCGGACCTAATCTGAGTAGCTTTGCCGAGGGACGTCGTCATCTTGGGTATTATCGGATGGATCGTCATGATGCCATCATTAGTGTCCGTAAGCGTATGGTCACTATCATTTCGCACGATGGGGTTGAATGTGTTTTTCAGGGAGGTAATCCCGACTGTTCTGGTAAAGTCATTAATTTGATGAAAGCAGTACGGTTACTCAGTCAGGGATGTGTTGGTTATTGGTGCTATATGACCAAAACCGAAAAATCATCAGTATTGTTGTCGGATATTCCAGTTGTGAGAGAATATGCCGATGTATTTCCAGACGAGTTACCTGGTTTACCTCCACAGAGAGATGTGGAATTCACGATCGAGTTGGAGCCTGGTACGTCTCCGATATCGAAGGCACCGTACCGGATGGCCCCGACCGAAATGCAGGAGTTGAAGAATCAACTTGAAGAATTGTTCGAGAAAGGTTATATCCGACCGAGTGCGTCTCCGTGGGGAGCACCAGTGCTGTTTGTCAAAAAGAAGGATGGTTCTTTTCGCTTGTGTATCGATTATCGGGAATTGAATAAGGTGACAATCAAGAATAAGTATCCTTTACCCCGTATCGATGACCTTTTGGATCAACTTCAGGGAGCTTCAGTATTTTCCAAGATCGACTTAAGATCTGGATATCATCAGCTGCGGATTCGAGAGTCGGATATCGCGAGGACGGCGTTTCGAACACGCTATGGTCATTTTGAGTTCGTAGTTATGCCATTCGGGCTAACTAATGCACCTGCGGTATTCATGGAACTAATGAATCGTGTCTTCATCGATTTTTTGGATCGATTTGTTGTTGTCTTCATCGATGACATTTTGATTTATTCTCGTAACCGAGAGGAACACGAGATTCATCTTCATCAGGTTCTCGACGTGTTTAGACGAGAGCAACTCTATGGAAAGTTTTCCAAATGCGAGTTCTGGATGTCCGAGGTGAGATTTATCGGAAATGTTATTTCATCGACGGAGTTCGTGTCGACCCTCAGAAGACGGAGGCTATCCGAGACTGGTTACCTCCGAAGAATGTTAAGGAAATCAGAAGTTTTCTCGGATTAGCGGGCTACTATCGGCGATTTGTGGAGGGATTTTCTAAAATCGCTCAACCCTTGACGAACCTTTTGCGGAAGGATAAGAAATACACGTGGTCCGACGCGTGTCAACGGAGTTTTGAGGAACTCAAGAGCCGATTAATGTCGGCACCTGTACTTTCCTTGCCACAGGGGACGGAGGGATTTGTGGTTTATAGTGATGCGTCCAGACAGGGTCTCGGATGTGTACTCATGCAGAATGGGAAGGTTATTGCTTATGCTTCACGGCAATTGAGACCTTACGAGATTAATTATCCGACCCACGACCTTGAGCTAGCAGCCGTGGTGTTCGCTTTGAAAATTTGGCGTCATTATCTTTATGGCGTTACCTGCCAGATATTCACCGATCATAAGAGTTTAAAGTATATATTTACTCAGAAGGAGTTAAATATGCGACAGAGGCGGTGGTTAGAACTAATCAAGGATTATGATATTGAGATCCTTTACCACCCGGGCAAGGCGAACGTTGTCGCCGACGCCTTGAGTCGTAAGTCCGTTCAGGAGCAGATGCTTGCTCGTTTAACAGTTCAGAAGGAGCTTCAGCAGGAATTCCTTAGACCCGAGATCGAGGTCTGGCTTCAGCGAATTCAGGGACAACTTTGTATGTTAGAGATATCATCATCACTTGAGGAGGTAATCAGAGAGAATCAGAGTTCAGACCCTTCATTGTTGCGCATCCGTGAGGATGTGACTCAGGGGAAAGCCCCTGGATTCGTGGTCCACGAGGACGGACTTTTGAGGTTTAAGAACCGGTTGTGCGTACCGGCGAATGACGAGTTGAAAAACTCGATTTTGAGAGAAGCTCATGCTACCCCTTATTCTGTTCACCCGGGGTCTAGCAAGATGTATAAAGACTTGAAACAAAATTACTGGTGGAGTAATATGAAGCGAGAAGTCGCGGAATTTGTTTCGAGATGCTTAACTTGCCAACAAGTCAAGATTGAACATCAGCGACCGGCGGGTATGCTGAAACCTCTCCCTATTCCAGAGTGGAAATGGGAAGACATTTCTATGGATTTCATCACGAGTTTGCCGACGAGTCGTCGTGGCATGAATACGATCTGGGTGATTGTGGACCGCTTAACTAAATCAGCTCATTTTCTTGAGATTAAGGATACTTGGGGTCCCGAGAGACTTGCCCAGCTATTCATCAAAGAGATAGTGAGACTGCACGGTACTCCTAAAAGTATCGTTTCCGATCGTGACGGACGGTTTGTGTCACATTTTGGAAATCATTCATCGTGCTATGGGAACTCGGCTCAATCTCGCATCGCCTTTCATCCTCAGTCCGACGGACAATCAGAGAGGACTATACAGACATTAGAGGACATGTTGAGGGCATGCGTCCTCGATTGGAAGGACGATTGGGAAGCCCAACTACCATTGATCGAGTTCACGTATAATAATAGTTGGCATGCTTCCATTAAGATGGCACCTTACGAGGCCTTGTACGGTCGTCGTTGTCGATCTCCCTTGTGTTGGGATGACTTGTCAGAATCAATCGGCACCGAACCCGATATGCTTATAGCCGCCCGAGAGAAGGTAGATTTGATCAAGAGTCGTATGTTGACAGCTCAGAGTCGACAGAAATCATATGCAGATAATCGTCGTCGACCACTAGAGTTCGAGACGGGTGACCACGTTTTGGTCAAGGTATCCCCGAGTTGAGGTATTTTCCGTTTCGGAAAACGGGGGAAGTTGAGTCCGAGATTCATTGGACCGTTTGAAATTTTGGATCGAGTAGGCGAGTTAGCTTATCGATTGGCTTTACCTCCGGCTTTGAGCCGAATTCATAATATGTTTCATGTCTCTCAGTTGCGAAAGTATGTTGCCGACCCGAGTCACATCTGCGGATTCGAAATCGAGATCGCCGACGACCATTCATATGAGGAGCGTCCTATACGAGTCTTAGAGCGGCGATTCAAACAGTTGAGAAATAAGTCGATTCCTTTGGTCAAGATTCAGTGGTCCAGACATGGAGTCGAAGAGGCCACTTGGGAAACCGAGGAGAATATGCGGGAGAGTTATCCCGAGTTGTTTGACCCTTAGTTTCGGGGACGAAACTCTTTTTAAGGGGGGGAGTATGTAATACCCGGTTGTAATTCATTCATTTTCATTCAGTAATTATCAGTCTGTAATTGCCACTCAGTGTATTTTCACTCAATTATAATCATTCATCAATCGTGTTCGTTCACCGTGTTCACCGTTCGGAAAAACTTCGAGTTGTGTATCATTATTGTTCATTGTTTTAACTTTCCTCATATGAGTTCGACTTTGTTAGATCACCATTAATTTTTGGTAACTCCAAAAATTCTAAATCTTTGCAATATTATAGAGCATCGAGTTAGCTTTCCAATGGTTCAAACGGTGAGTCAATCGGAGTCCGGACGAGAGAGTTATGGTCGTTTTAGCTCACCCGCTCATTTTTTCAGATTTTGGCCGATCACGGCCGACCGGACTCGGTCGTGTCGTCCGACACGGCCCGTGCCATACTCGTCCGGAAATGCCGAAGTTTCTGCCTCAGGACCCGACCGTGTCGTCTGACACGGCCGAGTCGAACCCTTCCGGATAGACGAGAACCGTCTGCCCAGAGGCCCGACCGTGTTCCAGGACACGGTCGAGTCAATGCCGAGCGCCGCGGACGGGTCACTGTCGGTAGGCCCCTTCGCGCCGCGACCGTGTCAAGCAGGACACGGTCGAGTCCCTGCCGGCCAGCTGCGCGCCGCGACCGTGTCAGGCGGGCACGGTCGAGCCTGTCAGCCAAGTCAACCCCTATAAATTGGTTTGTTGAGCATTTCAGCTCATTTTTTCCATCTTCTTCACCTGCAACCGAGAGAGAATAACTTGAGGGAGAGATTTCTTCATCAATTATCATTTGGGTGTGTATTTTCATCACCTTCAATCATTTGGGAAGCTTGGATAGTCGTTTTTACACGTTTTCATCGGATCGAATTGGTTGGATATTCAAGAGGTAATTTCTTCGACACCTTGGACTTCGATTTTGTGTTGAGATATGATGTTTTGGACGTTATAATCATGTTATATGAAGGGATATGTATATGATTATGAGTTTGTATAAGGATTCATTGGATTATTGAGGGATTATTCAAGAACACTTTGAATATCGAGTTGAAATTGGGGGTTTTCGATTAATTGTCGTTATAATCACGTTTTCGGATATTCATTTCGGATTATTAATCATTTGGAAGATGTTTTGTTGGTTTGAAACACTTCTTCGGGGATTTGATATTGGTTTTTGAGGTTTGATTGTAAACAATCGGAGTTTGGACGCAACGTGTTTGTTTTAACGCCTCAATGGACTTAGTTTAATCGTATCGACGTTTTGAGTTCGTTATATTCGTGTTTGATTCGTATATTGAACGAGTTGTTGGATATTGTATAATTCAAGGTTGTTCGAGCGACCGATATCTCAATTAGGACGTTGTTCGTGGAAGGATAATTGTCACCGGTATTGAGTAAGTTAATTCTTACTCGGTTAAAAGGATATTCATCCCTTTTGTTGTTGTTCATTCATAATCATAATTCATTCATCATTATATTAACCGTATCAAAACTTGTTGTTATCAATTAATCATTTGGTCATAAGGAGCAGCGGTTCCAATCTTTTCATTGAGTGTCGTTTATTTCATTACCATTCCACCTCGGTGAGTCATTATTCATTTTCGATGTCACTTTTGTCATAACGTGGCATTCGGGTCATCTTGGCGTGCGGTTGGTATGTGTAGGGTTTTCATGTCGGGCACATTATAGTCGTGTGTTGGTTGATGGCCTCACATTGGGTGTGCACACGAGATTGATTGTTTCGTGAGACGATTAGGTACAAGACCACGCGTGTATTGATCGTTGGTGGCTTGTGCACGGACACATTTCCATCCGGGCGTAGTGTGGCGCCACCCTTTGAGCCGCATCGTTAGTTGATTCATATAGCATGTTTGATTGCGTATGTTTCGGAGGATATTTCATAATTTCGTATATAATCATGATTGTGTATTTTCAACTCTTGAGGATTGTTGTTCTGTGTAACTGACCCCGTTTGGGGATATTGTTTTTCAGGTCATGGCAAGGCTAAAGCACGGGGAGAGCACGGTGACGGCGAGGAGTCCCACTGATACTAGCAGGGGCCCCCAGTCTGTTCAGTCACTTATTCAGTCATTTATGTTTCCTTTATTTATTCCGCTGCAGACATTCCGTTTGAATACTCGTTTCATTCAGTGTTGTGTATTTTATCGTCACATAAGATACACATGTATTCTATTTTATCCTGGGTATGTTGTATGAAACTCCTAATCGGAGTAACTGATGTTGTAATGTGGTTCGGTACTACATTTACCCTGTGTAATTCATCCTTTTTCATTCGCCTGGTGGGTCCCAGTCGGGGGTCCACGGCACTGTAATATCCGCCTAGTTTGGGGTGTTACAGTCCCATGCCAGCAAACCACGAAACTCAAAGCCTCCTTGAGACATACCCGAGTGAATAACCCAATGGGAAGCCACACAATATCGCACATCACTATGACAACAGTCACATAACCATCACCATGACATACATTCATAGTTATCCTGGCATCGGGCTAGCAATCCACGAGCCTCGGAGCCTCCTCGAGACCTACCCTGTTTGGATAACGCATGACACATACGTCACACAACCAAACCACAACCATAAGTTATCCCGGCATTGGGATAGCAAGTTACGAACCTCGGAGCCTCCTCGAGACATACCCAGTTTGGATAACCCTATGGTCACGCCCGACCCGTACTAGCAAGTACGGATCCCCCCGGCGGCACATCACTTTACAACAATCACACAACAACAAGGAAGTATAATTTCCAAATAACATTGAACATCACAACCTCTTTACAAATGAGTCACAAATAATATCACACAACATCACATATTCGTCAAATGAGTACATGTATCAATACACAATCCTCGACCAGTGGAAAAGGTTTACTATAATCACGTAATACAATCACAGCACCTTCAAACATACAACACTAATACATATATACAAAAAAACACATTTGTTCACAAAAACATACGAGTTATCTTTTGAAGGAAAACCTTTATCGAGAATATACCGATTCTTTTTGAAACATTCAAATTGAACTTATAGTCAATTACCAACTATTACGTCTACAAAACACGGAGTGTATGGGCAAGATACTTGCCTCGATACCACGGGCAACGGAACAACGAACAGACGTGGTCGAGCAGCCCCTGAACTTCCAAGGACAACCAAGAACTCAACACCCCATGAAAACTACGAGAATAACACCATCACAAATCAACAACACTAAACGAAATCCAGATCGACACTAAGGACAACAAGGGTCCAAGGGTTTGTCCCAAGAAAACCAAAAATCATGTTCCGGATGAAATAAAATTGATAAAAAAGTTTCCAATCCAAAGATGAAGACAAAGACAAGAAGAATTACATAATCAATTCATCCACTTCAGATTAAATCAAGGAATCAAGGAAAAATCCCCAAAATTGCACAACTAGGGTTCTAAGAAGGAAATACTTCGATCCCAATGAAAACAAGTTAGATGATGTTGATAATATGAAAAAAACTCACCAAGATGATGCTTGATGATGAAGATCGCCCCAGATCGCTCTAGGAGACTCATCCCGGCGAATGTAAGTGAAAGGGGAAGGAAATGAAAGAAAAACAAGAAAGAAAGGCCTGTTGTCCAGTATTCATACTAGACAGCAATTAGCATGCGCTAACTGATATCTGTAGCGTGCGCTAACGAGTCAACTCTTCCATCACATTCTGCCCAAAGTGCTATTAGCGTGCGCTAGCCGATAACTGTAGTGTGTAACGAGTCACGCATCCAGTCCAGTGGCTTCTGGACAGTTCCGCACCATCCAAGTAGCGTGCGATATATCAGATAATTGCGTGCACTAAGACAGGTTAATAGCGTGCGCTATCTGCGAGCGTTGGCGTGCACTAACGAGACCTCAGTCCCAGTCCAGTAGCTTCTGGACTGCTTCCGAACTTCCAGTTAGCGTGCGCTGACAAGAAGATAGCGTGCGTTATCAATACACAATAGCGCACGCTATGAAGCAACGTGGCGTGCGCTACTCCTACTGCACAGGCAATAAAATCGCACCAAAATCTAACGCAACAATAATCCAAAAGTAGACGAACAAATAATGAAGCACGACATACAATCTGCGCGACTTACACAATGACAAGTCGTACCCGATGAACGCCACAACGCGGTACATCATACCATACACAACATAGGGAAAATTCCAAATAATCATTAACGGATCAAAATAACCGGCGCAACCGACAATATTTCAAAGTAACCGGAAATGAAAATCCGGGGTATTACACTCTACCCCACTAAAAAATAAGTTTCATCCCAAAACTTAAAACATGATACACTCTACGCAAGGCAATCTCAGATAACACACGTTATCTGCTGCTGACAGCACACAACGAACCCCATACAGTACAGAACTGCTACAATATGATTCACTACGCTAGAGCGATAACAAAATGCAACGAACAAAAGTCATTACGATTGACTAATCCAAACAGAATAACAACCAAAATACGAGTCTAACGCTGAATAAGTATGAAATTTCGATAACCCCAAAGGCTTGGAAGATCACAAACAAAGACAATTTCTCGAACTTAAGGACATTACGAAATGGTTTAAATACTCAAAAATCACGATATGGGATCGAACAACAAAAACTAGACAACAATGATCGAACAACAACGACCGAACCACCATGATCGAACAATAATCAAACAACGACTCTGAAGTTTACATTTCAACTCAAGACATTAAATGAACTAGTAAGAACTAAAAGATGTTGATTTCGCATAGGGCTCACAAGAATCGAACTGAATTCAAAAAAATCACCACAGCAAACGGATTAATCCGAAAAATATCACAACTTGTTTGAAAAACAAAAACGAAGAATAGAACAAGTTCATAAAGTAGCAATGAACACAAACAATTCGATAGAATCGAAAAATACAAAAGCGAAAAAAAAATATGAGTATTACATTCTATCACCTTTGAAAGAGATCTCGTCCCCGAAACTAAGACAACAAAACAAGAAAATAACATAGCAAGCAACTGGCAGACTACACCTTCAGGGACTTCTCAGAGTCGATCCTGATATCGGTGCTGGAGTCCGTGCCTCGGAAGACTCGGTGACCAACTCGCAAAACTGAATTCTGTGTCCCTCGAGTCCGCACTTGTAACACGTTATTGGCGGGAAGGACAACGTGCACGTACATGCCCCGACACATTACAGTTGAAACACCTCCTGGATTTACCAGGAGTCAAAGGTGACGATTTGGAACTCTTTGTCCCACTCACCGAATGATGAAGCTTTACGGCAGAAAGACCACGGTGTTGCAGTTTAGAAATTCCAACTCTTGTACTGATCATAAGATCATCAGACTTCCTCTGTTTCTTCGACTCGGGCACACGTTCCGACGATAACAAAGCTAGCTCGTAGGCTAAGGCTCGATTATGATAATCTCTCAACATAGTGCAAGTGAGTCCCACCATATACTTGCAAATCTCCGGCTTCATCCGCATGTTAAAATGACGGATCTTCTCTTCTTCGGTCCTCACCTAATCTCGCACATAGCCGAGTTGTTTGTTATAGTCGATGATAGCTTGCGACACCGATATATCTTGCGATTCTCCCAAATAAAAATCATGAATCCTCTGATCTCTAATCGATTTCGGACAAAACTCAGCTTCCATATATTCCTAGAACTCCGCCCACGTGACAATATGATCACGAGGTTTAACAGCTTCCCACCAATTAGCGGCATCTTTGTCCAGCAGGTATTGAGCGATAGGCACCTTTAGATCTTCGGGACAATCAACTGCCTCGAATATCTTTCCCAACTGAAAAAGCCAACCATCCCAGCCCAACACATCCGCAGCACCAGCGAATCGAGGGGTGTTCATACGAACTACCTCTCGAAGCCATTGGCTTAGACCGACGTTCTGAGTTGCGTTAGCATTACGTTGAACCGCCTGGGTCAACTGAGTCGTCTGTGCCACTACTTGTTGTAATATAGTAGCAACACCAATCCCAATATCATTCCCGACCACATTTTCTTGGTCCCGCATCTCTTTTTTGTGGCTATCTGTACCACGGTTACGACCACAACCTCTCCCCCTCGGCATACTAACAAGTAACCACCTAGCGCAACGAAATCATAACACATAATCACACACAACAATTTTCATCACCAGTTAACACACATAGAATACAGTCAAATGTAATCAGTTTCACGACTGCAAAAGTTAGACCTATCGGCTAAAAATGTAGTTCCATAACTTCTGCCTGGCTTTGATCAGCGCGCGCTACAATAGAGATTAGCGTGTGCTAACCATGCCATATTAGCGCATGCTAGCCTCAAAATTAGCGTTCGCTAACTGCTCTAATTCAGAAACATAATCATGCACATATCCCAAATAGTATAGAACCGGAGGTTGCAAATAAACAACAACATACAAATCCAAACGCCAACGGTTCACATACTTACAATATGACATGAGCAACCAACACCATACACATACTTCCTGTCTGTCAACCACTAACCGAGAACTTTAGAGCGAGGGTCACGTCTTGAGTAAATTTGATAAACCTCATTTGAGTTTAAAAATCATGTTTCGAAAACTCATAGTACAAGATGGAAATGAAATATCAATAATTTGAATTCTCAAGATTTTCGGCCTTGAGGTCATCAAACAAAAATCAATTTTTTTTAATGAGGTTTTAAGATAAAATTTCATGACTCCTCAAAAATGTTCAAAGCATTAAAATATCACATTGATGAACTTTCCTTATGTAACCATACCAAAGTAATCATTCACGTATAGACGGTTTGTACCTGCTTTTATGCTATCACGAGACTTTAGTCAAAAAGATATACACTAGCACCACTCTTCATTCCAGTACAATACGATAATCACGCAAGCATAGGTCACGTATTCACAATTCACAATTAAACACCACCTCATAACACAGAAGCACACAAGCTCGTAGAGCATGAGGCACAACATATAGTAGGGAGACTTACATCACAAGTCAGACGAAGATGATGATTGCACCTTGATACTAATTGCGACCGATATCTCAGACGACGCATCGCGACACGACTCAGTCAGACGCAATCTGACAAGACAAAACTCAACAACACACGACTCGACCCGACAGCCTAGGTTTCGACAACCTAAGCTCTGATACCATATTATGTAACACCCCCAATCCACTCGGGAATATTACAGCGCCGCAAACCATCTCCGTGAGGATCTACTAGGCTAAATACTTAAACATTACATCCCATTACATGCCGACATGTCTAAACAACAAAACATTAGATCGATTTTGTCTTTCACCACAACATACAAGTCCAAATATACACGTCTCTTCAGAGACATACCCACACAGGGGACCAAATACAACAGCATTCCCGTAAGATGGGAAAACACTACAGCGGAAAAGACAATACAATATGACTTGACCAATATACTCAAAACTAGCTCTCATGTTATTAGTATCGTTTATCTTCCATCATCCTTCATACCGATCCTGTGTATAGCTCCCCAACGCCCTGCATATACCTGGACGCAATACAGACATCCACCCCCCGAATTCTCGAGGGTTAGCAAAATCCACTATTTTGCTAGTACAAGTATTAAGCGCAAATACGAGCCATACACAACATACTCCGAGAACATAATAATCATGAACGGCCAACCAGTACAACATAACGAAAGAATTCCCGAGATAATTCACTTGATTAAAACAATTCGAACCATGAAATGTAAGAATGAAATCAATATTCATTTTGCAAAACATTTTAAGATCTCGGGAGTTTTGAAAACATTTGGGATTTAAAAATTCTTAATTTATCGGAAACCACTTAGGGACACAGCCCAAGGATCATTTTCCAAAATACAAATCCGATAACCAAAACAAGGGGTCCACGACACAATCATACAGTTCCGATCACAAAACACGGGGCCCATGATCCAATCATCCACATCACCATCCTCCCCAGGATTATTTGTGTCTCGTGCTAGCAAGCCACAAACCTAAGAGCCTCCTTGAGACATACCCGAGTGAATAAACCAATGGGAAGCCACACAATATCACAAATCACCATGACAACAGTCCCATTGTAATACCCGGTTGTAATTCAGTCACTATCATTCAGTAATTTCATTCGGTAATTGTCACAATGTAATTTTTTCACTTGTTAATAATCATTCATCTGTGTTCACCGTTCGGAATAACTTCGAGTTGTGTATCAATATTGTTCATTGTTTCAACCTTACTCGGGAAACGAGATAAGAGTATTATCTCGATTGTTGTAAGTGATTCATTAGCCGATGTTGAAGTTGGAGTTCATGTCATTTCTAATCTCCTCATTGTTCAAATTGTATTTTTGTTGGGCGAACCCTTGTAATCATGGCTTGGAACCACCGTTTTGGGGTTTACGTACTTCCATTTCGTGTTATTGTTTCCCAAATATTGATTCCTATTGCTTTTATTCTCTTCCCGGATCATTTTTCATCATTTTAGGACCCTAGGGGGGTGTGGGCCGCGGCACAAGGAGTGTGCGCCGCGGCACACACATTTTCCAGTTTTGGCTGAGCAGCCTGTACCGTGGGCCGCGGCACACTATCGAGTCACTGCCGCGGCACACTCGTCCGGGCCGCGGCACACTCGTGTTGCAACTTATCGGCCAACCCGTCTGTACCGTGGGCCGCGGCACATGCCGACGGGGCCGCGGAACACTCGTCCGGGCCGCGGCACGCTGCCGATCACTGGGGGTAGTTTTGGCCCTGTGCCGCGGCACACTTCGGCCGGGCCGCGGCACACAGTGCAGTCAGCACTATAATTGCATTTTTTCAGTGAGATCCACTCATTTTTTTCCCTTTTCTTCAACCATACGAGAGAGAGAGCTTGAGGGGGGAGACTTCCCATCATCTATCACTTGAGTATTTGATTTTCTTCATCTCCTTTCAATCGTGAAGCCCGGATAGTCGATCTAACGCGTGTTCTTCGGATCAAAAGTGCTTGGATCTTCAAGAGGTAATTTCTTCAACATCTTGGATTTCGATTTTTTATTGAGTTATGATGTTTTGGATGTTAAGATCATGTTGTATGAAGTGATATACACATGATTATGTATATGTTTGATTATTCATTGGATTATTGAAGGATTATTCAAGAACACTTTGAATATTGAGTTGGATTTGGGGGTTTTCGATTAATCGTTGTTGTAATCACGAATTTGAATATTCATATTGGATTATTGATCGTATTGAAGATGTTTTGTTGGTTTGAAACACTTCTTGGGGATTTGATATTGGTATTATTGAGGTTTGGTTGTAAACAATCGAAGTTTGGCCACAAAGTGTTCGATATAATGCCCCAATGAACTTGGTTTAGTCGTATTGACGTTTTGAGTTCGTTATATTCGTGTTTGGTTCGTATGTTGAACGGATTATTGGTAATTGTGTTATTCAAGGTTGTTCAAGCGACCGATATCTCAATTAGGACGTTGTTCGTGGAAGGATAATTGTCACCGGTGTTGTGTAAGTTGATTCTTACTCGGTTAAAAGGATATTCATTCCTTTTGTTGTTGTTCATTCATAATCATACTCATTCATCATTGTATTAACCGTATTGAGACTTGTAATTGTCGAATAATCACTTCATTCACGAGGAACGACGGTTCCAATCATTTCATTGAGTTATCAATCACGTCACTATTATTTTCATATCGGTGAGTCATTCTTGGCCTTGTCGAAGTATTATTCATTGATATTCATTGTGGTCATTCTCGTTCATATGACCTTCTGGATTCATATTGCGTGGTCGGGTGTGGTTGTGTGGAATTTTTAGTCGGGCACACGATGGTCATATATTGGGTTCACCGATATATTGGACCGTGCACACGGTAACTCTTACCTCTGTGAGACTAATTAGGTACAAGGACGGGTGTGTCCGGTCATTCGTCTTGTACACTTGCACAGAACATTACGGGCGTACTATGATACTCCTCTTCAGCATAATTCATAACTTAGGATATTTCATAACTTCAGATATATCATGATTGTATATTTTCAACCCTTGAGGATTGTTGTTCTGTGTAACTGACCCCGTTGGGGGATTTTGTTTTCTGGTCACGACAAGGCAAAGGCACGGGAAGAGCATGTTGACGGCGAGGAGTCCCAGTGATACTAGTAGGGGGCCCCAGTCATTCCGGTTAATTCAGTCATTTCAGTCATTCTTATTTCTCTTCATTTGTATTTTCCGCTGCAAATTCCGTTTGAGATGCTTATTTATTCAGGGTGGTGTATTTTATCTTCACATAAAATATACTAGTATTCTGTATTGTCCTGGTGTATTATACTTAAGCTCCTCATCGGAGTATTTGGTAATGTAATGTGGTTCGGTACTACAATTATATTATTTAATTCATCAGTTTTCATTCGCCTGGTGGGTCCCAGTCGGGGGTCCACGGAACTGTAATATCCGCCTAGTTTGGGGTGTTACAGAGTTGGTATCGGAGCGTGGTTTTGAATACTACCTTCCGAGTCATGTCTCATTTGAAATCATCGTCATCGGACTAGTATCATTGGACCTTCGCGTCAGGTGTGACCTGTGCAAATGCCGAGCCAATCAGACCAAGAACTGTAAGATTTCTAACGCCATGGTATAATTTCTGGCAATAATCATTCATTCATAATTCATCAGTTAACAATCCTCAATCATCATTTTCATTTTGACCAGGACGGTCATGTTAACTCATTAATCACTCAATTCATTTCATTACTCGGTTGTTGATCTGGAAGATCATATCATTAATCTTGTTAACTTGTTCAAGATAATCATTTCAATAATTTCATCAGATAATTATGTCACCTCAGTTAATCATTCATGTAATCACTGTGTTTGAGCGTGTATGCTCATTTTCATCATCTCATGTCATAACCATAACGTGATATTCATGCGGGAAATATAATCATCATATGACTTTCCTACTTCAGTATGGAGAGAGCAAGAAGAGGACGAGGAGGACGAGGCCGTGGTGCGGGCCGAATCCCAAGATCTCGTGTGAATACACGTGCGAACGCGAGAAATAATGCTAATTCATCGAGCAGCGATGCTGTAACACCCCAAACTAGGCGGATATTACAGTGCCGTAGATCCCCAACTGGGACCCACCAGGCAAATGAAAATGAATGAATTACACAAGATAAATGTAGTACCGAACTACATTACAACAATAATTACTCCGATGAGGAGTTTAGTTACAACACACCAGGACAATACCGAATACTAGTGTATTTTATATGAAGATAAAATACACAACACTGAATGAAAGTAAATAGTGACGTGATTGATAACCCAATGAAATGATTTGGAACCGTCGTTCCTCGTGAATGAAATGATTATTCGACAATTACAGGTCTCAAAATGATTAATATTATGATGAATGAATTATGATTATGAGTAATCAACAACAAAAAGGAATGAATATCCTTTTAACCGAGTAAGAATTAACTTACACAATACCGATGAAGAAAGTCCTTCCACGAACAAAAGTCCTAAATGAAGTGTCGGTCGCACGAACAACCTTAATTCAATACAATTACCAACAATCCGATCAATACACGAATTAAACACGAATATAACGAACTCAAAACGTCGATACGATTAAACTAAGTTCATTGGGGCATTATATCGAATACGTTGTGGCCAAACTCCGGTTGTTTACAATCAAATCTCAATAAGCCACTATTAATTCCCCCAAGAAGTGTTTCAATCCAACAAAACATCTCCAATATGATCAATAATCCATTACGAATATCCAAAATCGTGATTATAACAACAATCAGTCGAAAATCCCCAATTCCAACTCGATTTTCAAGGTGTTCTTGAATAATTCCTCAATAATCCAATGAATCCTTATACAAACTCATAATCATATACATATCCCTTCATATATCATGATTATAGCGTCCAAAACATCGTATCTCAACACAAAAATCGAAATCCAAGGTGTTGAAGAATATTACCTTTGAAGATCCAAGTACTTTAATCCGAAGAACACGTGTTAGATTGATTATCCGGGCTTCACGATCGAAAGGAGATGAAGAAAATCAAACACCCAAATGATTTGTGAAGGAAAAACCCTCCCTCAAGCTTTCTCTCTCGGTTGTAGGTGAAGAAAAGGGGAAGAAATGAGCTGAAATGCTCAAAAAATGAATTTATAGGGGTTGACTACCCTGCCGGACACGGCCCGTGCCGATCGGCACGGTCGTGTCACACAGCTGGCCGACAGGGACTCGACCGTGTCCTGCTTGACACGGTCGCGGTGCGGAGGGCCTTCCGACAGTGACCCGTCCGACAGCGACTCGGCATGACTCGACCGTGTCCTCGGACACGGTCGGGCGTCTGGGCAGTCGGTTCTGGCTTATCCGGAAGAGTTCGACTCGGCCGTGCCAAACGACACGGTCGAGTCCGGTGGGCCGATACTTCGGCATTTCCGGACGAGTACGGCACGGGCCGTGTCGGACGACACGACCGAGTCCGGTCGGCAGTGATCGGCCAAAAGCTGAAAAATGAGCGGGTGAGCTAAAACGACCATAACTCTCTCGTCCGGAATCCGATTGACTGACCGTTTGAACCATTGGAAAGATAACTCGATGCTCTATAATATTGCAAAGATTTAGAATTTTTGTAGTTACCAAAAATTAATGGTGATCTAACAAAGTCGAACTCATATGAGGAAAGTTGAAACAATGAACAATAACGATACACAACTCGAAGTTTTTCCGAACGGTGAACACGGTGAATGAACATGATTGATGAATGATTATAATAGAGTGAAAATACACTGAGTGACAATTACTGACTGATAATTACTGAATGAAAATGAATGAATTACAACCGGGTATTACATACACCCCCCCTTAAAAGAGTTTCGTCCCCGAAACTAAGGGTCAAATAACTCGGGATAACTCTCCCGCATACTATCCTCGGTTTCCCAAGTAGCCTCTTCGACTCCGTGTCTGGACCACTGAATCTTGACCAAAGGAATCGACTTATTTCTCAACTGTTTGATTCGCCGCTCTAAGACTCGAATAGGACGCTCCTCATATGAATGGTCGTCGGCGATCTCGATTTCGTCGAACTGAAGTATGTGACTCAGGTCGGCAACATACTTCCGCAACTGAGAGACATGAAACACATTATGAATTCGGCTCAAAGCCAGAGGTAAAGCCAATCGATAAGCTAACTCGCCTACTCGATCCAAAATTTCAAACGGTTTAATGAATCTCGGACTCAACTTCCCCCGTTTTCCGAAACGGAAAATACCTCGACTCGGGGATACCTTGACCAAAACGTGGTCACCCGTCTCGAACTCTAGTGGTCGACGACGATTATCTGCATATGATTTCTGTCGACTCTGAGCTGTCAACATACGACTCTTGATCAAAGCTACCTTCTCCCGGGCGGCTATAAGCATATCGGGCTCGGTGCCGATTGATTCTGACAAGTCATCCCAACACAAAGGAGATCGAAAATGACGACCGTACAAGGCCTCGTAAGGTGCCATCTTAATGGAAGCATGCCAACTATTATTATACGTGAACTCGATCAACGGTAGTTGGGCTTCCCAATCGTCCTTCCAATCGAGGACGCAAGCTCTCAACATGTCCTCTAATGTCTGAATAGTCCTCTCTCGATTGTCCGTCGGACCGAGGATGAAAGGCAAGATCGAGATTAAGCCGAGTTCCCATAGCACGATGAATCGATTTCCAAAAATGTGACACAAACCGTCCGTCAAGATCGGATACGATTCTTTTAGGAGTACCGTGCAGTGTCACTATCTCTTTGATGAATAACTGGGCAAGTCTCTCGGGACCCCAAGTATGCTTAATCTCTAGAAATTGTGCTGATTTTGTTATGCGGTCCACAATCACCTGTAATCGTGTCGGTCAAGGCGGTCGACAACCTTCAAGAAACCTCGTGCGGGCTCGCTTTTACGAGCGACCTCCTGTGACGTCTAAACCGCGGAATCTTAGTCACGAGCGGCGGTTCGGCCATCACCGTTATAACCGTGGGGATCTTGGTCATGTCGGCACTAAGTGTCCGAGACGATCATCACGTGTCATAATCAGTGGAATTATTGGGCATAAGGCCCGTTTTGCCGTAGGGACTCCAAACCCACTCAGCGCCATCTCAGCCCCGGCGGTGGCCTGCTCGTAATCAGGCCACTCAATCAGCGTCGTTTAAAACGACAGGAGCGACTAAAGGTGGATCCTATAGTCACCAGACGGGAGCGTCCGGTGCCGGGACTAGCAAACCCCGGATTTATGAGATGAAGAAGACCGATGATCCCGAGGCTCGAATGATCTCAGGTACACTCGATATTCTATCTCAACCTGTGTGTACCCTTTTTGATACTGGTGCATCGCATTCATTCATTCCCGAGTCATGTTTGAGTAGACTACTTCTGGGTAGTGCTACTAGTTGTGAGCCTTATGTTATTGGTCTACCTGATGGTAGACGAATTATCGGTAATCGGGAGATTCAGGATTGTCCGATTCAGTTTCATGGTCGTGTATGGCCAGCGGACCTTATCGTGGTAGATTTGCCGAGAGACGACGTCATCTTGGGTATTGATTGGATGGATCGTCATGATGCCATCATTAGTGTCCGTAAGCGTATGATCACTATCATTTCAGACGATGGGGTCGAATGTGTGTTTCAGGGAGGTAATCCCGGCTGTTCTGGTAAGGTCATTAATTTGATGAAAGCAGTGAGGTTACTCAATCAGGGATGTGTTGGTTATTGGTGCTATATGACCAAAACCGAGAAGTCACCAATAATGTTGACGGATATTCCGGTAGTAAGGGAATATGCCGATGTTTTTCCAGACGAGTTACCTGGTTTGCCTCCACAGAGAGATGTGGAATTCACGATTGAGTTGGAGCCTGGTACGTCTCCGATATCGAAGGCACCGTACCGGATGGCCCCGACCGAAATGCAGGAGTTGAAGAATCAACTTGAGGAATAGTTCGAGGAAGGTTATCTTCGACCGATTGCGTCCCCGTGAGGAGCACCAGTGTGATCTGTCAAGGAGAAGAATGGCTCGTCTCGTGTGTGTATTAATTACCAGGAGTTGAACAGAGTGATGATCAAGAGTAGTATCCTTTACCTCGTATTGATGATCTTTTAGATTAACTTCAAGGAGCTTGAGTATTTTCCAAGATCGACTTAAGATCTGGATATCACCAGTTGCGGATTCGAGACTCGGATATCGCGAGGACAGCGTTTCGTACACGCTATGGTCATTATGAGTTCGTAGTTATGCCGTTCGGGCTAACTATTTCACCTGCGGTATTCATGGAGTTAATGAATCGGGTTTTCATCGACTTTTGGATCAGTTTGTTGTTGTCTTCATCGACGACATTTTGATTTATTCTCGTAGCCGAGAGGAACACGAGGTTCATCTTCATCAGGTTCTCAACGTGTTGAGACGAGAGCAACTTTATGGAAAGTTTTCCAAATGTGAGTTCTGGAGGTCCGAAGTGACTTTCTCGGGCATGTAATTTTATCTGACGGAGTTCGTGTCGACCCTCAGAAGACGGAGACTATCCGAGATTGGCAACCTCCGAAAGATATTAAGTAAATCCGATGTTTCCTCGGATTAGTTGGTCAATTATCCAACTCACGATCTGGAGCTAGCAGCCGTGGTGTTCGCTTTGAAAATCTGGCGTCATTACCTATATGGCGTCACCTGTCAGATTTTCACCGATCATAAGAGTTTGAAGTATATATTTACTCATAAGGAGTTAAATATGCGATAGAGACGGTGGTTGGAATTAATCAAAGATTATGATATCGAGATCCTTTACCACCCGGGGAAGGCGAACGTTGTCGCCGACGCCTTGAGTCGTAAGTCCGTTCAGGAGCAGATGCTTGCTCGTTTAACAATTCAGAAGGAGCTCCAACAGGAATTCCTTAGACCCGAGATCGAGGTCTGGCTTCAGCGAGTTCAGGGACAGCTTTGTATGTTAGAGATTTCATCATCTCTTGAGGATGCAATTAGGGAGAATCAGGGTTCAGACCCAGCATTGTTGCGCATTCGTGAGGATGTGGCTCAGGGGAAAGCCCCTGGATTCGTGATCCACGAGGATGGACTTTTGAGGTTTAAGAACCGGTTGTGCGTACCGGCGAATGACGAGTTGAAAAACTCTATTTTGAGAGAAGCTCATGCTACCCCTTATTTTGTTCATCCGGGGTCCAGCAAGATGTACAAGGACTTGAAACAAAATTACTGGTGGAGTAATATGAAGCGAGAAGTCGCAGAATTTGTTTCGAGATGCTTAACCTGTCAACAAGTTAAGATTGAACATCAGCGACCGGCGGGTATGCTGAAACCTCTTCTTATTCCCGAATGGAAGTGGGAAGACATTTCTATGTGAAAATGAATGAATTACACAAGAATGAAAATGTAGTACAACACACCAACTGGGACCCACCAGGTAAATGAAAATGAATGAATTACACAAGATAAATGTAGTACCGAACTACATTACAACAATAATTAGGAGTTTCATACAAATCCTATTGGGCTATTACAGTGCCATGGACCCCACGCCAGGAGATCCACCAGGCGAACATGACTAAAATACATTAAATCATAGTCCCTACCATGATATCCGACACAATATTCCGATAAGGAATTTCAACGACAACGATGGGCCTACATGTCCAAGAGTAAAAATACAACATCCACGAACATCTGCTCGGGTAATACAAAATGACAATGACTGACAACTGAAGAACACTCCAACCGACTGACCAACATGAACAACTCGGTCTAGTATCGCTCGAATGCCTCGTCGCCATCATCATGCCCCTGTGTCTCAAATCTCTCCTCGCAAGCACCTAAAACATGAAAAACATGTTCCACAGAATTGATCATCAGATAATGAACATCAAATACATGTATAACATGATATGCATCCAAAGCGTAACGAACCGGTCCAAGGATGATAATATTACGCGATGCTCACAATCCAAGGAAAGCACCGAGCATTAGTGAATTACTATGCACACGGCATACTATTAATAATTGCTCGACGTGTTAGAACATAAATGCCCAACGGCGAATCATAATCACGTAATACCACAATGAATTAAACGACATGAACCAAACCAAATCGAATTTAATATGAATCGTAATGCCCAAAGGCTCCAATGAAAATACCAAGACATTACAAAAGGCACGAAAGTCGCTCAATGGAAATTAACAAATATCACAAACACTGAAGTCAAAACAAATTTGTATCAATGAGGGCGAAGCCACGACACGAAGCCGTATCACAATAAGGGCGAAGCCACGGCATCCACCAGTATCACAATTAGGGCGAAGCCACGGCACGAAGCCGTATCACAATAAGGGCGAAGCGGCATCGGCCGTATCACAATTAGGGGCGGCCACGGCACGAAGCCGTATCACAATTAATGATAGTGTGCTGCCTTGAGTCGGCCAACACGATGACAGTAACACCCGGATAGACACCGTCCTTGACAGTCCCAATTTAACACCTCGATTGCCTTAGGATGGCCAACCGATAACAATGATGCAGCGGATGAATCCATGAATGAGTAAGCACTTCGATTGGCTTAGAATGGCCAATCGCTACGAATGATACGATGAATGATTAGAATACCTCGATTGCCTTAGAACGGTCAATCGATAACAATGAAATGGTGAATAATTGAACATTTCGATTTGCCTGAGAACGGCCAATCGATGATAATGATACGAAGGATGCCTCGGCACCATTAATCGGTGACCAACGACGAAAATGAGAAATGAATAAGCCAATGCCTTAATTCGGCCAATATGGTTTTAATAACAACCCCCAACATGAATAACGATGATCTGAAGGATGTCTTAGATCGACATCAATATTAACAACAATCGATACATCGATGCCGCGAGCCGGCTATCGACAATGATATTAATAACGAGTATCACAATGCCTTGAATCGGCCGTTAATGAACAACAATAAACATTTGGCATAATTGCCGAAAGGTATCGTATCGAACGATCTCTTGATATCAATGAATTCATGAAGATACTAAGTCTCGGAATGATACACACATTCATACACATATATGATGACATTAATCTCATTGACTAGTACAAGTATAAAACTTGCCTCAAACCGAAGGCGAGAAGGTACTTCCACGATCAACGTCCTTAATGAAATTATCGGCCGCTCGAACAACCTTGAACAACACAAATACCAACAATTCTCTTAATACACAAATCAAGCATGATCACAACCAACTCAAAAGTCGATACAATAATACCCGAAACTCATTGGGGCATTAAAACAAACGCGTTGTAAACAATCTCCAATTGTTTACAACCAAAACTCAATTACATCCGAAACCAACTTCCAATGAATGATTCAAACCCACAAAACCTCATGAATACTATCAATAATCCAAAATGAATATCCGAAAATGTGATTATAACGACAATTAATCGAAAACCCCCAATTTCAACCCGATATTCAAGGTGTTCTTGAATAATTCCTCAATAATCCAATGAATCCTTATACAAACTTATAATCATATACATATCCCTTCATATAACATGATTATAACGTCCAAAACATCATATCTCAACACAAAATCGAAGTCCAAGGTGTTGAAGAAATTACCTCTTGAAGATCCAACCACTTCGATCCGAAGAACACGAGTTTAATCGAGTATCCAAGCTTCCCACAAGATTGAAGATGATGAAAAATACACACTCAAATGATAATTGATGAAGAAATCTTTCCCTCAAGACTCTCTCTCTCGTATGAAGGTGAAAGAATGAAGAAATGAGCTGAAATGCTCAAAAAAAACGAAATTATAGGGGGTTGACTGTCTGTCGGACACGGCCCGTGCCGATCGGCACGGTCGCGGCGCGCACTGGCCGGCAGGGACTCGACCGTGTCCTGCTTGACACGGTCGCGGCGCGGAGGGCCTTCCGATAGTGACCCGTCCGACAGCGACTCGGCATGACTCGACCGTGTCCTGGAACACGGTCGGGCGTCTGGGCAGTCGATTCTGGCTTATCCGGAAGAGTTCGACTCGGCCGTGCCAGACGACACGGTCGAGTCCTGTGGGCAGAGACTTCGGCATTTCCGGACGAGTACGGCACGGGCCGTGTCGGACGACACGGCCGAGTTCGGTCGGCAGTGATCGGCCAATAACTGAAAAATGAGCGGGTGAGCTAAAACGACCATAACTCTCTCGTCCGGACTCCGATTGACTCACCGTTTGAACCAATGGAAAGCTAACTCGATGCTCTATAATATTGCAAAGATTCAGAATTTTTGGAGTTACCAAAAATTAATGGTGATCTAACAAAGTCGAACTCATATGAGGAAAGTTGAAACAATCCTCAAACATCATTTTCATTTTGACCAGGACGGTCATTTTAACTCATTAATCACTCAATTCATTTTATTACTCGATTGTTGATCTGGATGATCATATCATTAATCTTGTTAACTTGTTCAAGATAATCATTTCAATAGTTTCATCAGATAATCATGTCACCTCAGTTAATCATTCATATAATCATTGTGTTAGAACGTGTATGCTCATTTTCATCATTTAATGACGTAATCATAACGTGATATTCATGTGGGAGATTTAATCATCATGTAACTTTCCAATTCAGTATGGAAAGAGCTGGCAGAGGACGAGGAGGACGAGGCCGTGGTGCGGGCCGAATCCCGAGAGCTCGTGTGAATACACGTGCGAATGCGAGGAATAATGCTAATTCATCTAGCAGCGACGCTGCTACTCATTCACCTGGACGTGATCATTCTCTATCAGTGAGTCGTACTCGGGACACCGCTCAGTCAAATGGTGTTTGGGTTGACCCACTCGCTTTTATGCAGGGCATGATGGCCCAAATGACCCAGATGACACAGTTGATGCAGACGATGCATAACTCCACTACTCAAAATCAACAGGCTCCTCCGCCGCCACCTCAGAGGCAAGAGAGGAATGTGAGCAGTATCATCGGCGACATCTCTCGCCAAAGGCCACCTACTTTTGAAGGCTCATCTGAGCCGGCGGATATTGTTCATTGGCTCGAACACTTCGAGAAGCTATTCGCGATGGTAGAGTGTCCCGAAGGACACAAAGTTTCAGTTGCGGCCTACTATCTGGGTAAGAGCGCCCATTCTTGGTGGTTGTCGTTGAAGCCCACCGAAGGATCATGTACTTGGGAGCAGTTCAAGACTCTCATCATGGAGAGATATTATCCGGCCCCACTTAGAGAGGCCAAGCTGTCAGAATTACTCACCCCCGACCCCTCAACAGACGAGGATGTTCTCGCCATTGCCGAGAAATTTCAGGAACTTCTTCCGTTCGCCTCATCTATCATTCATTCCAAGGCGGATAAGAATAAGTATTTCAGCAAGAGGCTGAAATCCCGTATGAGATTACAACTGCTTAATCATAATTGTACCACGTTGGCTGAATTCATTGAGAAAGCTCTTACTTACGAGCTCACTGCCAAAGAGATTGCTAAGCAACAACCTTCATCTGCTGGCAAGAAATCTAAGAACCGTAATCAGTCTGACGGGAGTCAGGCCACTTTCAAGAAACCACGTGCGGGCTCTACTTTTTCTGAGCGACCTCCCACGGCGTCTAAACCCGCGGAATCTCAGTCACGAGCGGCCAGTTCGGCCATCACCTGTTTCAACTGTGAGGAACAGGGTCATTTCAGCACCAAATGTCCGAAGCAGTCTGTCACGTGCCACAACTGTGGGATTGCTGGGCATAGGGCCCGTTTTTGTCGAAGGGACTCTAAACCTACTCCGGCGTCATCTCAGGCCCCAGGTCATTCAGCGGTGCAGAATCAGGCCACTCAGTCAGCGTCGTTCAAGACGACAGGAGCTAAAGGCGGAGCCAAGAGCTATCAGACGGGAGCGTCCGGCTCTGGGGCCGGAAAGCCCCGAATTTATGAGATGAAGCAGACCGACGATCCAGAGGCCCGGATGATCTCAGGTACACTCGATATTCTATCTCAACCTGTGTGTACCCTTTTTGACACTGGTCCATCGCATTCATTCATTTCCGAGTCATGTTTGCGTAGACTACGTCTGGGTAGTGCTACTAGTTGTGAGCCTTATGTCATTGGCCTACCTGACGGTAGACGAATTATCGGTAATCCTGAGATTCAGAATTGTCCGATTTAGTTTCATGGTCGTGTATGGCCAGCGGACCTAATTGTAGTAGATTTGCCGAGGGACGACGTCATCTTGGGTATTGACTGGATGGATCGTCATGATGCCATCATTAGTGTCCGTAAGCGTATGGTCACTATCATTTCAGACGATGGGGTTGAATGTGTTTTTCAGAGAGGTAATCCCGGCTGTTCTGGTAAAGTCATTAGTTTAATGAAAGCAGTGCGATTACTCAGTCAAGGATGTGTCGGTTATTGGTGCTATATGACCAAAACCGAGGAATCATCAGTAATGTTGTCGGATATTCCGGTAGTAAGGAAATATGCCGATGTTTTTCCAGACGAGTTACCTGGTTTGCCTCCACAGAGAGATGTGGAATTCACGATTGAGTTGGAGCCTGGTACGTCTCCGATATCGAAGGCACCGTACCGGATGGCCCCGACCGAAATGCAGGAGTTGAAGAATCAACTTGAGGAATTGTTCGAGAAAGGTTATATCCGACCGAGTGCATCCCCGTGGGGAGCACCAGTGCTATTTGTCAAGAAGAAGGATGGTTCGTTCCGTTTGTGTATTGATTACCGGGAATTGAACCGGGTGACGATCAAGAATAAGTATCCTTTACCTCGTATTGATGATCTTTTAGATCAACTTCAGGGAGCTTCAGTATTTTCCAAGATCGACTTAAGATCTGGATATCACCAGTTGCGGATTCGAGAGTCGGATATCGCGAGGACGGCGTTTCGAACACGCTATGGTCATTATGAGTTCGTAGTTATGCCGTTCGGGCTAACAAATGCACCTGCGGTATTCATGGAATTAATGAATCGGGTTTTCATCGACTTTTTAGATCAGTTTGTTGTTGTCTTCATCGATGACATTTTGATTTATTCTCGTAGCCAAGAGGAACACGAGGTTCATCTTCATCAGGTTCTCGACGTGTTGAGACGAGAGCAACTTTATGGAAAGTTTTCCAAATGTGAGTTCTGGATGTCCGAAGTGACTTTTCTCGGACATGTAATTTCATCAGACGGAGTTCGTGTCGACCCTCAGAAGACGGAGGCTATCCGAGATTGGTTACCTCCGAAGAATGTTAAGGAAATCCGAAGTTTTCTCGGATTAGCGGGCTATTATCGGCGATTTGTGGAAGGATTTTCTAAAATCGCTCAACCCTTGACGAACCTTTTGCGAAAGGATAAGAAATACACGTGGTCCGACGCCTGTCAACGGATTTTTGAGGAACTCAAGAGCCGGTTAATGTCGACTGTACTTTCCTTGCCGCAGGGACAGAGGGATTTGTGGTTTATAGTGATGCGTCCGGACAGGGTCTTGGATGTGTACTCATGCAGAATGGGAAGGTTATTGCTTATGCTTCACGGCAATTGAGACCTTACGAGGTTAATTATCCGACTCACGATCTGGAGCTAGCAGCCGTGGTGTTCGCTTTGAAAATTTGGCGTCATTATCTTTATGGCGTTACCTGTCAGATATTCACCGATCATAAGAGTTTAAAGTATATATTTACTCAGAAGGAGTTAAATATGCGACAGAGACGGTGGTTAGAATTAATCAAAGATTATGATATCGAGATCCTTTACCACCCGGGCAAGGCGAACGTTGTCGCCGACGCCTTGAGTCGTAAGTCCGTGCAGGAGCAGATGCTTACTCGTTTAACAGTTCAGAAGGAGCTTCAGCAGGAATTCCTTAGACCCGAGATCGAGGTCTGGCTCCAGCGAGTTCAGGGACAGCTTTGTATGTTGGAGATTTCATCGTCACTTGAGGAGAAAATCAGGGAGGATCAAGGTTCAGACCCAGCATTGATGCGCATCCGTGAAGATGTGGCTCAGGGGAAAGCCCCTGGATTTGTGGTCTACGAGGATGGACTTTTGAGGTTTAAGAACCGGTTGTGCGTACCGGCGAATGACGAGTTGAAAAACTCTATTTTGAGAGAAGCTCATACTACCCCTTATTCTGTTCATCCGGGGTCCAGCAAGATGTACAAGGACTTGAAACAAAATTACTGGTGGAGTAATATGAAGCGAGAAGTCGCAGAATTTGTTTCGAGATGCTTAACCTGTCAACAAGTTAAGATTGAACATCAGCGACTGGCGGGTATGCTGAAACCTCTTCCTATTCCCGAATCGAAGTGGGAAGACATTTCTATGGATTTCATCACGAGCTTGCCGACGAGTCGTCGTGGCATGAATACGATCTGGGTGATTGTGGACCGCTTAACTAAATCAGCTCATTTTCTTGAGATTAAGGATACTTGGGGTCCCGAGAGACTTGCCCAGCTATTCATCAAAGAGATAGTGAGACTGCATGGTACTCCTAAAAGTATCGTTTCCGATCGTGACGGACGGTTTGTGTCACATTTTTGGAAATCAGTTCATCGTGCTATGGGAACTCACCTTAATATCAGTACTGCCTTTCATCCTCAGTCCGACGGACAATCTGAGAGGACTATTCAGACATTAGAGGACATGTTGAGAGCTTGCGTCCTCGATTGGAAGGACGATTGGGAAGCCCAACTACCCGTTGATCGAGTTCACGTATAATAATAGTTGGCATGCTTCCATTAAGATGGCACCTTACGAGGCCTTGTACGGTCGTCGTTGTCGATCTCCTTTGTGTTGGGATGACTTGTCAGAATCAATCGGCACCGAGCCCGATATGCTTATAGCCGCCCGGGAGAAGGTAGCTTTGATCAAGAGTCGTATGTTGACAGCTCAGAGTCGACAGAAATCGTATGCGGATAATCGTCGTCGACCACTAGAGTTCGAGACGGGTGACCATGTTTTGGTCAAAGTATCCCCGAGTCGAGGTATTTTCCGTTTCGGAAAACGGGGGAAGTTGAGTCCGAGATTCATTGGACCGTTTGAAATTTTGGATCGAGTAGGCGAGTTAGCTTATCGATTGGCTTTACCTCCGGCTTTGAGCCGAATTCATAATGTGTTTCATGTCTCTCAGTTGCGAAAGTATGTTGCCGACCCGAGTCACATACTGCAGTTCGACGAAATCGAGATCGCCGACGACCATTCATATGAGGAGCGTCCTATACGAGTCTTAGAGCGGCGAATCAAACAATTGAGAAATAAGTCGATTCCTTTGGTCAAGATTCAGTGGTCCAGACACGGAGTCGAAGAGGCTACTTGGGAAACTGAGGATAGTATGCGGGAGAGTTACCCCGAGTTGTTTGACCCTTAGTTTCGGGGACGAAACTCTTTTAAGGGGGGGTGTATGTAATACCCGGTTGTAATTCATTCATTTTCATTCAGTAATTATCAGTCTGTAATTGTCACTTAGTGTATTTTCACTCAATTATAATCATTCATCAATCATGTTCTTTCACCGTGTTCACCGTTCGGAAAAACTTCGAGTTGTGTATCGTTATTGTTCATTATTTCAACTTTCCTCATATGAGTTCGACTTTGTTAGATCACCATTAATTTTTGGTAACTCCAAAAATTCTAAATCTTTGCAATATTATAGAGCATCGAGTTAGCTTTCCAATGGTTCAAACGGTGAGTCAATCGGAGTCCGGACGAGAGAGTTATGGTCGTTTTAGCTCACCCGCTCATTTTTCAACTTTTGGCCGATCACCGCCGACCGGACTCGGTCGTGTCGTCGACACGGCCCGTGCTGCACTCGTCGGAAATTCCGAAGTATCTGCCGCAGGACTCGACCGTGTTGCAGAACGGCCGAGTCGAACTCTTCCGGATAAGCGTAACCGGCGCCGGGCCGCGGCCGTGTCCCGGGGACACGGTCGAGTCATGCCGAGTCGCTGTCGGATGGGTCACTATCGGAAGGCCCTCCGCGCCGCGACCGTGTCAAGCAGGACACGGTCGAGTCCCTGTCGGCTAGCTGTGCGACACGACCGTGCCGATCGGCACGGGCCGTGTCCGGCAGGGCAGTCAACCCCTTTAAATTCGTTTTTTTTTGCATTTCAGCCCATTCCTTCCAATTTTTTCCACCTTCATACGAGAGAGAGAGAGGCTTGAGGGAGAAGATTCTCTTCATCTATCACTTGAGTGTGGTTTTTAATCATTTTCATTCGGTTGTGAAGCTTGGATACACGATTAAACTCGTGTTCTTCGGATCGAAGTGGTTGGATCTTCAAGAGGTAATTTCTTCAACACCTTGGACTTCGATTTTGTGTTGAGATATGATGTTTTGGACGTTATAATCATGTTATATGAAGGGATATGTATATGATTATGAGTTTGTATAAGGATTCATTGGATTATTGAGGGATTATTCAAGAACACCTTGAATATCGGGTTGAAATTGGGGGTTTTCGATTAATTGTCGTTATAATCACGTTTTCGGATATTCATTTCGGATTATTGATCATTTGGAAGGTGTTTATTGGTTTGAAACACCTCTTGGGGGATTTGATAGTGGTTCATTGAGATTTGATTGTAAACAATCGTAGTTTGGCCACAACGTATTCGATATAATGCCCCAATGAACTTAGTTTAATCGTATCGACGTTTTGAGTTCGTTATATTCGTGTTTGATTCGTATATTGAATGGGTTGTTGGATTTTGTATAATTCAAGGTTGTTCGAGCTACCGATATCTCAATTAGGACGTTGTTCGTGGAAGGATAATTGTCACCGGTATTGTGTAAGTTAATTCTTACTCGGTTATAAGGATATTCATTTCCTTTTGTTGTTGTTCATTCATAATCGTAACTCATTCATCATTGTGTTAACCGTATTAAAACGTGTCATTGTCAATTAATCACTTCAGTCACAAGGAACGACGGTTCCAATCATTTTGTTGAGCTATCATTCATTTCACTATCATTTTATCTCGGTGAGTCATTATTCGTTTCCGATGTCACTTTTGTTATATCGTGGCATTCCGGGTCATACTGGCGTGCCGGTTGGTATGTGTAGGATTTTCATGTCGGGCACATTTATGTCGTGTGTTGGTTGTTGGCCTCACATTGGACTGTGCACACGAGTCGATTGCTTCGTGAGACTGATTAGGTACAAGACCACGCGGGTATTCGATCGATACTCGTTGGTGGCTTGTGCACGGACACATTTCCATCCCGGGCGTAGTGTGGCACCACCCTTTGAGCCGTACTGTTAGTTGATTCATACAGCATGTTTGATTGCGTATGTTTTCAACAAGATTGGGTTATAATCTAACCGCTTCGTTTTAATCGAACTTGTGGTTTATACTACATATTTATATGATTGTGTTTATTCAACTCTGGAGGATTGTTGTTCTGTATAACTGACCCCGTTTGGGGATATTTGTTTCTCAGGTCATGGTGAGGCAAAGGCACAGGGAGAGCACGTTGACGGCGAGGAGTCCCAATGATACTAGAAGGGGGCCCCAGTCTGTTCAGTCACTTATTCAGTCATTTATGTTTCCTTTATTTATTCCGCTGCAGACATTCCGTTTGAATACTCGTTTCATTCAGTGTTGTGTATTTTATCGTCACATAAGATACACATGTATTCTATTTTATCCTGGGTGTGTTGTATGAAACTCCTAACTTCCCAATTCCATTCGGGAACTACTACTCCTAGGCGGATATTACAGTGCCGTAGATCTCCAACTGGGACCCACCAGGCAAATGAAAATGAATGAATTACACAAGATAAATGTAGCACCGAACTACATTACAACAATAATTACTCCGATGAGGAGTTTAGTTACAACACACCAGGACAATACCGAATACTAGTGTATTTTATATGAAGATAAAATACACAACACTGAATGAAAGTAAATAGTGACGTGATTGATAACCCAATGAAATGATTTGGAACCGTCGTTCCTCGTGAATGAAATGATTATTCGACAATTACAGGTCTCAAAATGATTAATATTATGATGAATGAATTATGATTATGAGTAATCAACAACAAAAAGGAATGAATATCCTTTTAACCGAGTAAGAATTAACTTACACAATACCGATCAAGAAAGTCCTTCCACGAACAAAAGTTCTAAATGAAGTGTCGGTCGCACGAACAACCTTAATTCAATACAATTACCAACAATCCGATCAATACACGAATTAAACACGAATATAACGAACTCAAAACGTCGATACGATTAAACTAAGTTCATTGGGGCATTATATCGAATACGTTGTGGCCAAACTCGGGTTGTTTACAATCAAATCTCAATAAGCCACTATTAATTCCCCCAAGAAGTGTTTCAAACCAACAAAACATCTCCAATATGATCAATAATCCATTATGAATATCCAAAATCGTGATTATAACAACAATTAGTCGAAAATCCCCAATTCCAACTCGATTTTCAAGGTGTTCTTGAATAATTCCTCAATAATCCAATGAATCCTTATACAAACTCATAATCATATACATATCCCTTCATATATCATGATTATAACGTCCAAAACATCGTATCTCAACACAAAAATCGAAATCCAAGGTGTTGAAGAATATTACCTTTGAAGATCCAAGTACTTTAATCCGAAGAACACGCGTTAGATTGATTATCCGGGCTTCACGATCGAAAGGAGATGAAGAAAATCAAACACCCAAATGATTTGTGAAGGAAAAACCCTCCCTCAAGCTTTCTCTCTCGGTTGTAGGTGAAGAAAAGGGGAAGAAATGAGCTGAAATGCTCAAAAAATGAATTTATAGGGGTTGACTACCCTTCCGGACACGGCCCGTGCCGATCGGCACGGTCGTGTCGCACAGCTGGCCGACAGGGACTCGACCGTGTCCTGCTTGACACGGTCGCGCGCCGGAGGGCCTTCCGACAGGACTCCGTCCGACGGCGACTGACATGACTCGACCGTGTCCCGGGACACGGCCGCGCCCGGGGCGCCGGCTCGCTTATCCGAAGAGTTCGACTCGACGTGCCAAACGACACGGTCGAGTCCTGTGGGCAGATACTTCGCATTTCCGACGAGTACGGCACGGGCCGTGTCGACGACACGACCGAGTCCGCCGGCGTGATCGCCAAAAGTCAAAATGAGCGGGTGAGCTAAAACGACCATAACTCTCTCGTCCGGACTCCGATTGACTAACCGTTTGAACCATTGGAAAGCTAACTCGATGCTCTATAATATTGCAAAGATTTAGAATTTTTGGAGTTACCAAAAATTAATGGTGATCTAACAAAGTCGAACTCATATGAGGAAAGTTGAAACAATGAACAATAACGATACACAACTCGAAGTTTTTCCGAACGGTGAACACGGTGAATGAACATGATTGATGAATGATTATAATCGAGTGAAAATACACTGAGTGACAATTACTGACTGATAATTACTGAATGAAAATGAATGAATTACAACCGGGTATTACAGATGCTGCCACTCATTCACCTGGACGTGATCATTCACTATCGGGGAGTCATACCCGGGGCACTGCTCAGTCAGAAGGTGTTTGGGTTGACCCACTCTATTTTATGCAGGGCATGATGGCCCAAATGACGCAGATGGCACAACTAATGGAGACGATGCATAACTCAGCTAATCAAAATCAACAGGCTTCTCCGCCGCCACCTCAGAGGCAAGAGAGGAATGTGAGCAGTATCATCGGCGACATCTCTCGCCAAAGGCCACCTACTTTTGAAGGCTCATCTGAGCCAGTGGATATTATTCATTGGCTCGAACATTTCGAGAAGTTATTTGCTATGGTAGAGTATCCCTAAGGACACAAAGTTTCAATTGCGGCTTACTACCTGGGTAAGAGCGCTCATTCTTGGTGGTTATCGTTGAAGCCCACCGACGGATCATGTACTTGGGATCAATTCAAGACTCTCATGATGGAGAGGAATTATCTGGCCCCACTCAGAGAGTCCAAGCTATCGGAATTACTCACTCCCGACCCCTCAGCAGACGAGGATGTTCTCGCCATTGCCGAGAAATTTCAGGAACTTCTTCCGTTCGCCTCATCTATCATTCATTCCGAGGCGGATAAGATTAAGTATTCCAGCAAGAGGCTGAAACTTCCTATGAGACTACAGTTGCTTAATCATCATTGCACCACTCTGGCTGAATTCATCGATAAAGCTCTTACGTATGAGCTTACCGCTAAGGAGATTGCTAAGCAACAACCTTCATCTGCTAGCAAGAAGTCCAAGAACCGTAATCAGTCTGACGGCAGTCAGACCACTTTCAAGAAACCTCGGGTGGGCTCTACTTTTTCTGAGCGACCTCCTGTGATGCCTAAACCCGCGGAATCTCAGTCACGAGTGACTAGTTCGGCCATCACCTGTTTTAACTGTGGGGATCTTGGTCATCTCAGCACCAAGTGTCCGAGACAACTATCACGTGTCATAACTGTGGAATTGCTGGGCATAAGGCCCGTTTTTGCCATAGGGACTCCAAACCTACTCCGACGTCATCTCAGGCCCCGAATCAGCCAACTGTTCAAAATCAGGCCACTCAGTCTGCGTCGTTCAAGACGACAGGAGCGAATAAAGGTGGAGCCTTTAGCCATCAGACAACAATAATATATATTACAACAACAATAACAATGATTATTTATATTAAAATAATAAAACAAAAATACGGAGCCTATTATGAAAAGAACAAACCAACCGTCAATATTAAATAAAAAGTCATCAAGAAATCTTTTAATTTTTGGCCGAAAAACCAGCTAAGAAGTATTTGTGAGCACCGACTTACACGTATCGAATCCGATACTTCATGACACAAAAATATAACTGACAGGATTGTATCGAAAAGGCGGGTTAAGGCCAGATGGATGACACGTCGGCAGAGCTGTACTACATTAGTTAAAGAGAGTACAAGGCTACGAGCTTCAAACAAAAGAAATTAAAGAGGTACAAGACCTTAACTGGTCGTTTGGACATGATGTTATATCAAATACTGGTCGACAGGAGCGAATAAGGGAGCATCCGGTGCCGGGACTAGCAAGCCCCGAATTTATGAGATGAAGAAGACCGATGATCCAGAGGCCCGAATGATCTCAGGTACACTCGATATTCTATATCAACCGGTGTGTACCCTTTTTGATACTGGTGCATCGCATTCATTCATTTCCGAGTCATGTTTGAGTAGACTACGTCTGGGTAGTGCTACTAGTTGTGAGCCTTATGTCATTGGTCTACCTGATGGTAGACGAATAATCGGAAATCGTGAGATTCAGAATTGTCCGATTCAGCTTCATGGCCGTGTATGGCCAGCGGACCTAATCGTGGTAGAATTGCCGAGAGACGACGTCATCTTGAGTATTGATTAGATGGATCGTCATGATGCCATCATTAGTGTCCGTAAGCGTATGGTCACTATAATTTCAGACGATGGGGTCGAATGTGTGTTTCAGGGAGGTAATCCCAGTTGTTCTGGAAGAGCTATTAATTTGATGAAAGCAGTGAGATTACTCAATCAGGGGTGTATTGGTTATTGGTGCTATATGACTAAAACCGAGAAATCGTCAATAATGTTAGCGGATATTCCGGTAGTGAGATAATATGCCGACGTATTCCCAGATGAGTTACCTGGTTTGCCTCCACAGAGAGAGGTGGATTCACAATTGAATTGGAGCCTGGTACATCTCCAATATCGATGGCACCGTACCGGATGGCCCCGACCGAAATGCAGGAGTTGAAGAATCAACTTGAGGAATTGTTCGAGAAAGGTTATATCCGAACGAGTGCGTCCCTGTGGGGAGCACCAGTGTTGTTTGTCAAGAAGAAGGATGGTTCATTTTGTTTATGTATTGATTATCAGGAGTTGAACAGAGTGACAATCAAGAATAAGTATCCGTTACCCCGTATTGATGATCTCTTAGATCAACTTCAGGGAGATTCAATGTTTTCCAAGATCGACCTAAGATCTGGATATCATCAGTTGCGAATTCGAGAGTCGGATATCGCAAGGACAGCGTTTCGTACACGCTATGGTCATTATGAGTTCGTAGTTATGCCGTTCGGGCTAACTAATGCCCATGCGGTATTCATGGAGTTAATGAATCGGGTTTTCATCGAACTTTTGGATCAGTTTGTTGTTGTCTTCATCGATGACATTTTGATTTATTCTCGTGACCGAGAGGAACACGAGGTTCATCTTCATCAGGTTCTCGACGTGTTAAGACGAGAGCAACTTTATGGGAAGTTTTCCAAGTGTGAGTTCTGGATGTCCAAAGTGACTTTTCTCGGGCATGTAATTTCATCAGATGGAGTGCGTGTTGATCCTCAGAAGACGGAGGCTATCCAAGATTGGTTACCTCCGAAGAATGTTAAGGAAATCCGAAGCTTTCTCGGATTAGCCGGTTATTATCGGCGGTTTGTGGAAGGATTTTCTAAAATCGCTCAACCAATGACGAACCTTTTGCAAAAGGATAAGAAATACACGTGGTCCGACGCGTGTCAGCGAAGTTTTGAGGAACTCAAGAGCCGGTTAATTTCAGCACCTGTACTTTCCTTGCCGCAAGGGACGGAAGGATTTGTGGTTTATAGTGATGCGTCTGGGCAAGATCTCGGATGTGTACTCATGCAGATGGGAAGGTTATTGATTATGCTTCATGGCAATTGAGACCTTACGAGGTTAACTATCCGACCCACGACCTGGAGTTAGCAGCGTGGTTTTCGCGTTGAAAATTTGGCGTCATTACCTTTATGGCGTCACCTGTCAGATCTTCACTGATCACAAGAGTTTGAAGTATATATTTACTCAGAAGGAGTTAAATATGCGACAGAGACGGTGGTTGGAATTAATCAAAGATTATGATGTCGAGATCCTTTACCACCCGGGCAAGGCGAACATTGTCGCCAATGTAACACCCTCAAGATATTCGAGGTATATTACAGCGCCATGAGTCCCTATATGGGACCCACCAGGCTGAACAGCATCATACTCATCGACTCACATAAACGACAAAACAACACCATGTCATAAAGACGCAAAACAGAATAATCCACCCGGTTCAACCGGTCAAACATAACATCATCAATCAACACAAACATATCGGCAACAATACAATCCGGACGAACAAGAACTCTTAAGTACTCGAGTACAACTATTAGTTCAAAAGTCACGAAAGATGAAAAGACAAAAAGACATTAAGACGTCACTTATGCACAATCATCACGCATGGCCATCATCCGTGTACTGGTCCAGCGCCCGCTCGTCCCGATGAACCTGACCTGAAATTCATAAAACGAATTTCCCCAAAACGGGTCCCCAGAGGGGTTAGCAATTACGCTAGTACAAGTAACCAGATGAACGACTTACATCTTACACATATAGTAATGCATGCAATCAAGAAATCATAGTTTCAAAACACTCATTTCCGGAAATGCCAATAATCAAACCACATTTGTAAAAATTCACCACAATTAACCGCGGACCCACAGCTTCGTGGATCCCTGCCGAGACCCCGTCGGATCTAACCCACAGTGGTTAAAAGCAAGCTCGCGGTTCCACAGCTTCGTGGAGCCCTACCGAGACCCCGTCGAGTCTAACCCGTAGTGAGCATACACACACACACAATTTCTCATACAAAACTACTATGTCAAGATTGTAAGTTCATAAGGATACTTGCCTCGGTTAATAGACGGTGATACGAATGGAAAGGAAGAGTTGAACACGACCGCAAGGAACCAGCGGAAATGAACCTAACGATTTGAATAACACAATCACAACCAACTCTAGATGATTACGGAAATGGAATACACCGGGAAACCCGCCTACGATTCATGTATATTCGTACCAAAAATAACAACGAGGGCGGACCACAACCAAACCCTCTCGATTCCGTAAAAATCCACGAAATATCCATGAATCCGTAGGAAAACTAAAGATACTAACAATATTAATCGTATACATCATGAATCCACCAACAAAACGGAACTAATCGGAAGAAAATCCCAAAACCCCCAAATTAATCGAAAATAGGGTTCTAGAAATATTACCTTAGGAGATTCAAGTACTAAGATCCGTAGAACACGCGTTGGATTGATCGTCCGGGCTTCACTACCGAAGAAAATGATGAAAATCAACCCCCAATGAATATTGATGAAGAACTCTCCCCTCTCTCCCACTCTCTCGCGATGCAGAAGAAGAAAGAAGAAATGAGCAATGACGCTCAAAACGACACAATATAGAGGGTTGACCACATTGTGTGCCGCGGCACCCGAAGTGTGCCGCGGCACGTGCCAAAAATTTACTCCTGTGTTTCGGCGGTGTGCAAGCACGGCTGCGTGTGCCGCGGCACCCAGACAGCGGGTTTTGGTCGCAGAAGACACACGAGTGTGCCGCGGCACGACAGTGTGCCGCGGCACTGCTCGCATCGTGCCGCTGCACGATGGGTGTGCCGTGGCACACGCATGCTTTGTTCGACCAACAACTGAAGGAATTTGTGTGCCGCGGCACGCACATCTTGTGCCGCGGCCCACACCCCCTATTGGGTTCCAAAATAATAAAAATGATCCGGAAAGAGAATAAAACGATAGGAATCAATATTTGGGAACCAACAACACGAAATGGATCCACGGCAACCCCGAAACGGCAGTTCCGCACAACAATAACGAGAATACAGTTCAACAGTTTGACAGGAAGGACACGCTGAAAAGTACACAAGGGTCACTACGATCGAGAAATACACCAAAAACGAAAATACAAGGGAAAGAAAAATACGGATATTACATTCTACCCCTCTAAAAATAAGTTTCGTCCCGAAACTTAAGAAACAAACAACTCAGGGCACCTAGCACGCATGCTATCCTCGGTTTCCCAAGTTGCTTCCTCGACACCGTGTCTCGACCACTGCACTTTGACCAAAGGGATGGTTTTATGCCTCAGTCGTTTCTCACGATGCTCCAAAATCTTAAAAGGACGCTCCTCAAAAGTAATATCTTCAGCGATATCAATCTCGCCATAATCGATGACGTGACTAGGATCCGGGACATATTTCCTCAGCTGGGAAACATGGAAAATGCTATGAACATGACTCAAGGCCGGAGGTAATGCCAAACGGTATGCCAACCCACCGACTCGCTCGAGGATCTCAAAGGGGCCGATAAATCTCGGACTCAACTTTCCTTTCTTCCCGAAATGAAAAACTCCCTTCGTCGGCGACACCTTTAGCAAAACGTGGTCTCCCACCTCGAATTCCAAAGGTCGACGACGGACGTCGGCATACGAATTCTGTCGACTCTGGGCAGTCAACATCCGTTCCCGAATTAATTCTATCTTCCGCCTCGTCTCTAGAACGACATCCGGCTCAGTCCCGACCAAATCGGACGCTTCATTCCAACAAATCGGTGATCGACATCGCCGCCCATAAGGTGCCTCATACGGTGCCATCCGAATCGACGCGTGCCAACTGTTGTTGTACGTGAACTCAATCAGCGGCAAATGTTCCTCCCAGTCACTACTCCAATCGAGAGCACAGGCACGCAACAAGTCCTCGAACGTCTGGATAGTGCGTTCCGATCGGCCCATCCGATCGGGATGAAAAGAGGTACTCAAACGCAACCGGTACCCAACGCCTTATGCACCGCCCGCGAAGTGCGATACAAAGCGGCCATCACGATCCGAAACAATAGACTTCGGGTACCATGAAGTCTCACGATCGCGCGATAAACACACGAGCTAACTTCTTCGGGCCCCAAGTGTCCTTGATGCCCGTAAAATGTGCCGACTTGGTCGACGATCGACAATCACCCATACCATATTCATGCCCGACCTCGATCTCGGCGGACTCGTAATGAAATCCATCGATATATCTTCCCATTTCCATTCGGAACGGAAGTGACCGCAAAAGCCCACTGGGCCGATGCTCGATTTTGACTTGCTGGCAAGTCAAACACCTTGCTACAAACTGCGCGACCTCCTACTTCATGTCATTCCACCAGAAGTTCCTTCTCAAGTCCTTGTACATCTTACTCGAACCAGGATGAACGGAGTAAGGTGTAGCATGGGCCTCCCGCAAAATACTCTGTCTCAACTCTGAGTCGTTCGGCACACAAAGCCGACCCCGAAACCTCAAAACACCATCTTCGTGAATCACAAATCCAGGAGACTTTCCTTTAAGAACGTTCTCTCGGATTTGAGTAATCATCGGGTCCTCTGACTGCTTCAGCTTAATCTTATCGATCAAAGACTACGAAATTTCCAAAGCACGAAATTGTCCGACAGTTCCCGGCAACATAACCTCAACATCTAACTCGATTAAAGCTCGCCGAAGCTCGGACTGAGACGTAAGGATCTCAAGCGATCGCAATGCAATCGGTTTCCGACTCAAGGCGTCGGCCACGACGTTCGCCTTGCCCGGATGATAAAGGATTTCGAGGTCATAATCCTTAATCAGCTCTAACCACCTCCTCTGCCTCATATTCAACTCCCGCTGAGTAAATATGTATTTCAGACTTTTATGATCGGTAAAAATCTGACATGCAGAGCCGAAAAGATAGTGACGCCAAATCTTGAGCGCGAATACGATTGCCGCTAACTCCAAATCATGGGTAGGGTAGTTAAGCTCATACGGCCTCAACTGTCTCGATGCAAAGGCAATGGTCTTGCCGTCCGCATTAATACGCACCCAAGACCACGACCGAAGCATCGCTATAAACGGCGAATCCTCGTTGCCACATGGTAACGCCAAAACCGAGCCGAAGTCAAACGCTTCTTCACTCCTCAAAATCGAATCGCCTCGTCATTCCGCATTTAACTTCGGATTTCGAGCAAGCTGGTAATTGGTCGAGCCGAGAAACCTCACGAACCTACGGTAGTAGCCACCAAACCCAAGAAACTTCGGAGCTCTCTCACGTTTTGGGCGGTGCCCAATCCAACACCGCCGATCTTCATGGATCTACACGAACCCCCTCGGCTGAAATCACGTGACCCAAAAACATCACTTCCGTCAGCCAGAACTCACATTTCGAGAACTTCGCGTAGAGTTGCTCGGCCCTCAAGATGTCTAACACTATCCGCAAATGATGGGCATGCTCTTCCTCGTTCCTCGAATAAATAAGAATATCGTCAATGAAGACGTCGACACACTTATCCAAGTACTCGATAAACACTTTGTTCATCAACTGCATGAACACCGCCGGCACATTAGTTAACCCAAAAGGCATAACTACAAACTCATAATGTCCGTATCTCGTCCGAAAAGCTGTCTTCGGCACATCGGACTCTCTCACCCGGAGCTGATAGTACCCCGATTTCAAATCAATCTTCGAGAATACCGCAGCTCCCTGCAACTGGTCGAACAAATCGTCAATTCTCGGCAAAGGATACTTGTTCTTGATGGTCACCTTGTTTAGTTCGCGATAGTCGATACATAAACGTAGTGAACCATCCTTCTTCCGCACAAACAGGACCGGTGTGCCCCAAGGCGAGGCGCTCGGTCGAACATACCCCGACTCAAGAAGCTCACTCAACTGCTTCTTCAACTCGGACATCTCTGAAGGTGCCATGCGATAGGGTGCCTTCGAAATAGGAGCCGCACCCGGCTCTAACTCTATAGCGAACTCGACCTCACGATCCGGTGGCAATCCTGGTAACTCGTCAGGAAAAACATCAGGAAATTCATTAACGATTGGAATCGAAGAAAGCTCGACTCCACCACTCTCCGCCTTCAAGGCGTAGCACCAATAGCCGGTACACCCCTTTCGCAGGAGTCTCATCGCCTTCAAGGCGTTAATGACGAATTTCTGATTTCCCCTCTTTCGCCCGGCGAAAGAGTGCTCGGTGCCATCATCGGCTAACATGGTGATGATTCTCGTGCGGTAGTTCATGATTGCACCATGCCGCTCGAGCCAATCATCCCCTAGAATTAAGTCCTCACCCTCAATACCCACAACAATAAGATTAGAGGGCCAAGCCCTCTCGCAAATAAACACAGAACAGTCTCGAACCTCCTGATCACCAACGATCCTATCACCGCTAGGAAGCTTAACGATGAAGGGCTCACAAGGCGTCAAACGGTCGAGACTCAAACGGCGCACACAATCCAGAGATATGAACGAATGCGTAGCACCAGAATCGAAAGGCACACTGACAGGATGAGAAAGAATATGAACGGTACCTGTCGCTACGGTAGCCGCTGGATCATCGGCTCTCCGCATCTCATAGACACGCGGGTGGGCTGAGCCGACGCTGGAAGCTCCCCCCTTAGAGGGCTGACCCCGACCTCTTCCCCGACTAGCACTCGGCGGAGATTGAGGAGCAAACGATCCCTTATTCACACTTGGTTCCCTAGGCGCTGGAATGGAAGCCCGGGCACCAAGGATTTTCTCCCTCTCAAAGACAGACGGCCTTGTGACCCGACCGCCACACCGATTACATCGCCAAAGAAAGGGTTCGGACAAATACGACCGATGTGGCCTGCCGGCCACGTTAAAGCATTTCACCTCTCGAAAAGGGGCACTGGCAGCCCTACGGGGAAACCCAGTAGATCGAACTGGGCCACCACCAGCGGAAAAGTTAGCAGACTGAAATTTCTGCTGACCCCCACCTTTGTGGCCCGAAAAATTCCCGGTGGACTTCTGTTTCTTACTCTCGCGGGCCGCCTCACTCGTCGTCACAGACATATCGTAAGCAAGGGCCCTGCTCTGGTAATCTTTCAAGGTAGTGCATACAAGCCCCGACATATAGTCCCGAATCGGCAACTTCATCCGCCTGGAGAAATGGAAAATTTTGTCGCTCTCCTCGACAACTTGGGTCTTCACATAACCCAACTCCTTACTAAAATCAGCAATAGCTTGAGATACGGGGATATCCCGCGGTTGAGCATCATAAAAAGCATGTACCCGAGCCTGTCTGACTGGCCACGGGCAATATTCAGTCTCCATCAACTCTTGAAACTCAGCCCACGAAGCAGTATGATCTTTGGGCCCAACGGCCTCCCACCAGTCCGTAGCGTCCCCTGTGAGAAAGTATTGAGCAATAGGGACTTTACGGTCCTCGGGATAGTTAGTGGCAACGAAGACCTTAGATATCTCCTTGATCCACCCCTCCCAGCCAATCGGGTCTGAAGCTCCCGAAAACTGAGGAGGATGCATCTTGATAACATCTTGGAGCCATCGATCCGCTCCACCCCGATTAGCGTGGGCCTGATCCGGGTTCTGAACCGCCTGAGCTATTGCCGCCATTTGGTTCACCATTTGTTGCATAACAGCCGCAATACCAAGGTCAGCGCGCTCCTGAGAAGAAGCATGGATGTGGCGGTCGCCGGTACTACCGGCTCCCGAAGACTGCGACGTGGCCGCCCCACCGGCTGCCCCATGTCCCCGTCCGCGTCCACGACCACGACCGCGACCACGACCTCTTCCAGCATCCATACTGGAGTTAAATAAGTAGCAAAAGCTATACGAGGGTAAGTACGAGAAAAGAACAATCACAAGTCGAGAATCAAGGTACGATACAAGGAAATAATGAACAGAGGAAGGAAAACTTACGGACACTGGTAGTACCGGAATCATGGCAGCGTGACGATGATGTGCAACACAAAACACCAAAAGACCCAATAAACCGACAAGCCTAGGTATCCATAAACCTAGAGCTCTGATACCATTTTCTGTAACACCCTCAAGATATTCGAGGTATATTACAGCGCCATGAGTCCCTATATGGGACCCACCAGGCTGAACAGCATCATACTCATCGACTCACATAAACGACAAAACAACACCATGTCATAAAGACGCAAAACAGAATAATCCACCCGGTTCAACCGGTCAAACATAACATCATCAATCAACACAAACATATCGGCAACAATACAATCCGGACGAACAAGAACTCTTAAGTACTCGAGTACAACTATTAGTTCAAAAGTCACGAAAGATGAAAAGACAAAAAGACATTAAGACGTCACTTATGCACAATCATCACGCATGGCCATCATCCGTATCTTGGTCCAGCGCTTCGTCCCGATGAACCCGACTGAAATTCATAAAACGAATTTCCCAAAACGGTCCCCAGAGGGGTTAGCAATTACGCTAGTACAAGTAACTGGATGAACGACTTACATCTTACACATATAGTAATGCATGCAATCAAGAAATCATAGTTTCAAAACACTCATTTCCTAAATGCCAATAATCAAACCACATTTGTAAAAATTCACCACAATTAACCGCGGACCCACGGCCTTCGTGGATCCCTGCCGAGACCCCGTCGGATCTAACCCACAGTGGTTAAAAGCAAGCTCGCGGTTCCACAGCTTCGTGGAGCCCTACCGAGACCCCATCGAGTCTAACCCGTAGTGAGCATACACACACACACAATTTCTCATACAAAACTACTATGTCAAGATTGTAAGTTCATAAGGATACTTGCCTCGGTTAATAGACGGTGATACGAACGGAAAGGAAGAGTTGAACACGACCGCAAGGAACCGGCGGAAATGAACCTAACGATTTGAATAACACAATCACAACCAACTCTAGACGATTACGGAAATGGAATACACCCGGAAACCCGCCTACGATTCATGTATATTCGTACCAAAAATAACAACGAGGGCGGACCACAACCAAACCCTCTCGATTCCGTAAAAATCCACGAAATATCCATGAATCCGTAGGAAAACTAAATATACTAACAATATTAATCGTATACATCATGAATCCACCAACAAAACGGAACTAATCGGAAGAAAATCCCAAAACCCCCAAATTAATCGAAAATAGGGTTCTAGAAATATTACCTTAGGAGATTCAAGTACTAAGATCCGTAGAACACGCGTTGGATTGATCGTCTGGGCTTCACTACCGAAGAAAAATGATGAAAATCAACCCCCCCCCCCCCAATGAATATTGATGAAGAACTCTCCCCCTCTCTCCCACTCTCTCTCGCGATGCAGGAAAAAGAAAGAAGAAATGAGCAGCGGACGCTCAAAACGACACAATATAGGGGTTGACCGTGTGTGTGTGCCGCGCACACACCAAGTGTGCCGCGCACAGCCAAAAATTTACTCCTGTGTTTCGGCAAGGTGTGCAAGACGGCTCGGCAGCCGCGCACCCGCACAAAGCGGGTTTTGGTCGCAGAAGACACACGAGTGTGCCGCGGCACGACAGTGTGTGCCGCGGCACTGCTCGCGTGCCGCGGCATCGATGGGTGTGCCGCGCACATGCATGCTTTGTTCGACCAACAACTGAAGGAATTTGTGTGCCGCGGCACGCACATCTTGTGCCGCGGCCCACACCCCCTATTGGGTTCCAAAATGATAAAAATGATCCGGAATGAGAATAAAACGATAGGAATCAATATTTGGGAACCAACAACACGAAATGGATCCACGACAACCCCGAAACGGCGGTTCCGCACAACAATAACGAGAATATAGTTCAACAGTTTGACAGGAAGGACACGCTGAAAAGTACACAAGGGTCACTACGATCGAGAAATACACCAAAAACGAAAATACAAGGGAAAGAAAAATACGGATATTACAGCCGACGCCTTGAGTCGTAAGTCCGTTCAGGAGCAGATTCTGGCTCGTTTTACAGTTCAGAAAGAGCTTCAACAGGAATTCCTTAGACCCGAGATCGAGGTCTGGCTTCAGCGAGTGCAAGGGCAACTTTGCATGTTAGAGATTTCATCGCCACTTGAGGAGGCAATCAGAGAGAATCAGGGTTCAGACCCATTATTGTTGTGCATCCGTGAGGGTGGCTCAGGGGAAAGCCCCTGGATTCATGGTCCACAAGGATGGACTTTTTAGATTTAAGAATCGGTTGTGCATACCGGCGAATGACGAGTTGAAAAACTCGATTTTGAGAGAAGCTCATGCTACCCCTTATTCTGTTCATCCAGGGTCTATCAAGATGTACAAGGACTTGAAACAAAATTACTGGTGGAGTAATATGAAGCGAGAGGTCGCAGAATTTGTTTCGAGATGCTTAACCTGTCAACAAGTCAAGATTGAACATCAGCGACCGGCGGGTATGCTGAAACCTCTCCCTATTCCAGAATGGAAGTGGGAAGACATTTTTATGGACCACTTAACTAAATCAGCTCATTTCCTTGAGATTAAGGATACGTGGGGTCCCAAGAGACTTGCCCAGCTGTTCGTCAAAGAGATCGTGAGACTGCATGGTACTCCTAAAAGTATCGTTTTCGATCGTAACGGACGGTTTGTGTCTCATTTTTGGAAATCAGTTCATCGTGCTATGGGAACTCAACTTAATCTCAGTACCGCTTTTCATCCTCAGTCCGACAGGCAATCAGAGAGGACTATTCAGACATTAGAGGACATGTTGAGGGCATGCGTCCTCGATTGGAAAGACGATTGGGAAGCCCAACTACCATTGATCGAGTTCACGTATAATAATAGTTGGCATGACTCGATTAAGATGGCACCTTACGAGGCCTTGTATGGTCGTCGTTGTCGATCTCCTTTGTGTTGGGATGACTTATCAGAATCTATCGGCACCGAGCCCGATATGCTTATAACCGCCCGTGAGAAGGTAACTTTGATCAGGAGTCGTTTGTTGACCGCTCAGAGTCGACAGAAATCTTATGCAGACAATCGTCGCCGACCTTTAGAGTTCGAGACCGGTGACCACATGTTGGTCAAGGTGTCCCCGAGTCGAGGTATCTTCCGTTTCGGAAAGCGGGGAAAGTTGAGTCCAAGATTTATTGGACCGTTTGAGATTTTGGAACGAGTAGGCGAGCTAGCTTATCGTTTGGCTTTACCTCCGGCGTTGAGCCGAATTCATAATGTGTTCACGTCTCTCAACTACGGAAGTATGTTGACGACCCGAGTCACATACTTTAGTTCGACGAAATCGAGATCGTAGATGATCATTCGTATGAGGAGCATCCCATACGATTCTTAGAGCGGCGAATCAAACAGTTGAGAAATAAGGCGATTCCTTTGGTTAAAATTCAGTGGTCTAGACACGGAGTCGAAGAGGCTACTTGGGAAACCGAGGATAGTATGCGGGAGAGTTATCCCGAGTTGTTTGACCCTTAGTTTCGGGGACGAAACTCTTTTAAGGGGGGGTGTATGTAATACCCGGTTGTAATTCAGTCACTATCATTCAGTAATTTCATTCGGTAATTGTCACTATGTAATTTTTTCACTTGTTAATAATCATTCATCTGTGTTCACTGTTCGGAATAACTTCGAGTTGTGTATCGATATTGTTCATTATTTCAACCTTACTCGGGAAACGAGATAAGAGTATTATCTCGATTGTTGTAACTGATTCATTAGCCGATGTTGACGTTGGAGTTCATGTCATTTCTAATCTCCTCATTGTTCAAATTGTGTTTTTCTTGGGCGAACCCTTGTAATCATGGCTTGGAACCACCGTTTTGGAGTTTACGTACTTCCATTTCGTGTTATTGTTTCCCAAATATTGATTCATATTGCTTTTATTCTCTTCCCGGATCATTTTTCATCATTTTAGGACCCTAGGGGGGTGCGGGTCGCGGCACAAGGAGTGTGCGCCGCGGCACACACATTTTCCAGTTTTGGCCGAGCAGCCTGTACCGTGGGCCGCGGCACACTGCCGAGTCACTGCCGCAGCACACTCGTCCGAGCCGCGGCACACTCGTGTTGCAACTTATCGGCCAACCCGTCTGTACCGTGGGCCGCGGCACATGCCGACGGGGCCACGGCACACTGCCGAGTCACTGTCGCGGCACACTCGTCCGGGCCGCGGCACGCTGCCGATCACCGGGGGCAGTTTTGGCCCTGTGCTGCGGCACACTTCGGCCGGGCCGCGGCACACAGTGCAGTCAGCACTATAATTGCATTTTTTCAGCGAGATCCACTCATGTTTTTACCTTTTCTTCAACCATACGAGAGAGAGGGCTTGAGGGGGGAGACTTCCCATCATCTATCACTTGAGTATTTGATTTTCTTCATCTCCTTTCGATCGTGAAGCCCGGAGAGTCGATCTAACGCGTGTTCTTCGGATCAAAAGTGCTTGGATCTTCAAGAGGTAATTTCTTCAACATCTTGGATTTCGATTTTGTATTGAGTTATGATGTTTTGGATGTTAAGATCATGTTGTATGAAGTGATATACACATGATTATGGATATGTTTGATTATTCATTGGATTATTGAAGGATTATTGAAGAACACTTTGAATATTGAGTTGGATTTGGGGGTTTTCGATTAATCGTTGTTGTAATCACGAATTTGAATATTCATATTGGATTATTGATCGTATTGAAGATGTTTTGTTGGTTTGAAACACTTCTTGGGGATTTGATATTGGTATTATTGAGGTTTGGTTGTAAACAATCGAAGTTTGGCCACAAAGTGTTCGATATAATGCCCCAATGAACTTGGTTTAGTCGTATCGACGTTTTGAGTTCGTTATATTCGTGTTTGATTCGTATGTTGAACGGATTATTGGTAATTGTGTTATTCAAGGTTGTTCGAGTGACCGATATCTCAATTAGGACGTTGTTCGAGGAAGGATAATTGTCACCGGTGTTGTGTAAGTTGATTCTTACTCGGTTAAAAGGATATTCATTCCTTTTGTTGTTGTTCATTCATAATCATACTCATTCATCATTGTATTAACCGTATTGAGACTTGTAATTGTCGAATAATCACTTCATTCACGAGGAACGACGGTTCTAATTATTTCATTGAGTTATCAATCACGTCACTATTATTTTCATCTCGGTGAGTCATTCTTGGCCTTGTCGAATTATTATTCATTGATATTCATTGTGGTCATTCTCGTTCATATGACCTTCTGGGTTCATATTGCGTGGTCGGGTGTGGTTGTGTGGAATTTTTAGTCGGGCACACGATGGTCATGTATTGGGTTCACCGATACATTGGACCGTGCACACGGTAACACTTACCTCCGTGAGACTAATTAGGTACAAGGACGGGTGTGTCCGGTCATTCGTCTTATACACTTGCACAGAACATTACGGGCGTACTATGATAATCCTCTTCAGCGTAATTCATAACTTAGGATATTTCATAACTTCAGATATATCATGATTGTGTATTTTCAACCCTTGAGGATTGTTGTTCTGTGTAACTGACCCCGTTGGGGAATTTTGTTTTCAGGTCAGGGCAAGGCAAAGGCACGGGAAGAGCATGTTGACGGCGAGGAGTCCCAGTGATACTAGTAGGGGAGCCCAGTCATTCCGGTTAATTCAGTCATTTCAGTCATTCTTATTTCTCTTCATTTGTATTTTCCGCTGCAAATTCCGTTTGAGATGTTTATTTATTCAGGGTGGTGTATTTTATCTTCACATAAAATATATTAGTATTCTGTATTGTCCTGGTGTATTGTACTTAAGCTCCTCATCGGAGTATTTGGTAATGTAATGTGGTTCGGTACTACAATTATATTATTTAATTCATCAGTTTTCATTCGCCTGGTGGGTCCCAGTCGGGGGTACACGACACTGTAATATCCGCCTAGTTTGGGGTGTTACACCCATAACCATCACCATGACATAGCAAGCCACGAACCTCGGAGCCTCCTCGAGACTTACCCAGTTTGGATAACCCATGAGACACACGTCACACAACCAAACCACAACCATAAGTTATCCCGGCATCGGGATAGCAAGACACGAACCTTGGAGCCTCCTCAAGACATACCTAGTTTGGATAGCCCTATGGTCACATTCGAACCATACTATCAAGTATGGATCCCCCCGACAGCACATCACTTTACAACAATCACACAACAATAAGGAAGTACAATTTCCAAATAACACTAAACATCACAACCTCCTTATAAAGGAGTCACAACTAATATCACACAAGTTCACATATTAACCAAACGAGTATACGTATTAATACACAATCCTCAACCAGTGGAAAAGGTGGACTATAATCACGTAATACATTCACAACACCTTCAAACATACAACACTAATATACATATACAGAAAATCACATTTGTTCACAAAACCATATGAGTTATCTTTTGAAGGAAAACCTTATCGAGAATATACCAATTCTTTTTGAAAGCTCATTAAACATTCAAATTGCACTTATAGTCAATTACCAACTATTACGTCTACGAAACACAGAGTGTATGGGCAAGATACTTGCCTCGATACCATGAGCAACGGAACAACGAACGGACACAGTCGATCAACCCCTGAACTTCCAATAACAACCAAGAACCCAACTCCCCAAAAACACTACGATAATAACACCATCACGAATCAACAACACTAAACGAAATCCAAATTGACACCAAGGACAACAAGGGTCTAAGGGTTTGTCCCAAAAAAACAAAAAATCATGTTCAGATGAAATAAAATCGATAAACAAGTTCCAAATCTGAAGATCACGACAAATACAACAAGAATTACATAATTAATTCATCCACTTCGTATTAAATCAAGGAATCAAGGAAAAATCCCCAAAATTGCACAACTAGGGTTCTAAGAAGGAAATACTTCGATCCAGAATGAAAATAAGTTAGATGATGTTGATAACATGAAGAAAACTCATGCTTGATGATGAAGATCGCCCCAGATCGCTCTAGGAGACTCGTCCCGATGAATGGAAGTGAAAGGGGAAGGAAATGAAAGAAAAACGAGAAAGAAAGGCCTGTTGTCCAGTATTTATACTGGACAGCAATTAGCGTGTGCTAACCGATATACGTAGCATGCACTAACGAGTCAAATCTTCCAGCACATTCTGCCCAAAATGTTGTTAGCGTGCGCTAGCCGATAACCGTAACATGCGGTAACGAGTCACGCATCCAGTCCAGTGGCTTCTAGACAGTTCCGCACCTTCCACGTAGCGTGCACTATATCAGATAATTGCATGCGCTAATACAGTTAATAGCGTGTGTTATCTAGACCTGGCAATTCGTTCGTGCCGTGTATTATCGTGTCGTGTACTTTCGTGTTTGGTGTACCAAAAGTCCAAACCCATACACGACACTAAATGAATTTGTGTCATGTCGTGTCGTGTACCGCGCAAATTCGTGTCGTGTTTTCATGTCAGGCCCATAATATAAAATAAATATTAAAATATTATAATAATAATTTTAATATTATAATATTATTTTTATAGGTTTTAGTAGATGAAATGAAACGAATGGCAACATAAACACGAATGTTTACACGAAATTTATGAAAATTCACATTATATTTTCAAATTTTAAAGTTTAGTATAGACATAATTCATAAAATATATATTTTTATTAAATCAAATATAAAATATTATATTTATTTACTTATTTATTTAGTGTACCTCGTGTCATGTCGTGTACCCAAAGGGTAAATACAAAACCGACACTAAATCTCAGTCGTGTACTTTCGTGTTCGTGTATTTTCGTGTCGTGTACTAAAAATACAAACTCAAACACTAATTTTTCGTGTCGTGTGGTAAATTGCCGGGTCTAGTGCTATCTACGAGCGTTAACATGCACTAACGAGACCTCAGTCCCAGTCCAGTAGCTTCTGGACTGCCTCCAAACTTCCAGTTAGCGTGCACTGACAGGAATATAGCGTGCGCTATCAATACACAATAGCGCGCGCTATAAAGCAATGTAGCGTGCGCTACTCCTACTGCACAGGTAATAAAATCGCACCAAAATCCAACGCAACAACGATCCGAAAGTATATGAACAAATAATGAAGCACGACATACAATCTGCACAACTTACTTAATGACAAGTCGTACCCGATGAACGCCACAATGCGGTACATCATACCGTACACAACATAGGGAAAATTCCAAATAATCATTAACGGATCAAAATAACCGGCACAACCGATAATATTTCAAAGTAACCGGAAACAAAAATCCTGGGTATTACAAGAAAAGTGTACAAAAGCCTGAATAAACCAGACTCCAAACAGATAGACAGCCAACAGCTGAAGAGATGAAGGCATGGAAACACAATGAACTAATGAGATACTTCTGTGTTCTCATCAGGGAATCGGCCATGTTCAATCACTTTAAAACATATGAGGATGCTGCCAAAGAGTTTTCACGACTTCTATCAGAAGAAAAGCTCCCACTCCAGATCAAGCTAAAATCCAAAATCGAAAAGGGTGAATGGCCAAGCCACCCAGAAGACTGGATTCTCTCATTTGACGTATCCCAGGAAGGAAGAAACTTATACAGGGATCGAGGAAGAGACGCGTAGTCAACTATTGGAAGGGAACCGAACATAACCCCTCTTGAAAATCTTAGAAATATCAGTCTTATAGGGGATAGAACTTCTGTCATATGCATATTATTGTCCCCTGTTTTTGTAACACCCCGAGATATTCGGAATAATTACAGCGCCGTAAACCCTTTAAGTAAGGATTTACAAGGCTGATTTAAAAGAAAAGTAAATATAAGACATCAATACTGCGGAAATTCAAGTTTACAAAACCATTCAACTGGTTCAACGAGTAATTAATACAACCATATCGAAAAGATATTAATACGACATGCGTACTCGAGTACTGAAATCAAAACAAGAAAACAAATCACCAACAACAACAAACATCACTGAACCCCTTCGTCATCACGTCGGTACTGTGGCTGTTTCCCTGCTCCTCGGCTACCTGAACATCAAAACAAATGTCCACCCACGAAAGGGGTTAGCAAAACGATGCTAGTACAAGTATCATTTAAACGAATAAAATATGCATCAACAATACATAACAAGATACACCACACGGACTTCCGCTACCGGAATCCGACAATGCGAATCCACAAGATTCCATTAACACAACCAGGGTATTCCAATGATCCAGCGCCCTCAGCATAGATCCCAAGATGATCCCGTCGGACCAACACGAGGTGGAAGTAACCCGTCGAATGATCCAGCGCCCTCAGCCTAGATCCCAAGATGATCCCGTCGGACCAACACGAGGTGGACATCCGATCCAGCGCCCTCAGCATAGATCGTACAACGCACACAAATACAACTCATGCATACACATATGCCAAATCATTATGTTCATCAACATTAACATACAAATACTAGATAACGAATATCATGACAATTCAACAAATTAATTTCCATGTTCAACAATATGAATAAGCCACAAACATGCTCAAAATATTAATTTTAACACATTACGATACTTGCCTCGAAGATGGCAAGAACGAAGTACTTCAATGATCTCAACACACTCGAAGGCTGCCTCCTTCGATCAACGTATCAAGCTCGAACCTTAACAAAAGAAATGATATACAAATCATCTCAAGTCGAACGATCGCCTAACAATTCGATCTACGGCCCAAAATCTTAAAATATGCAATCTGCCTGAACCACTTAGCGTACGCTACGTACTCTATGTAGCGTGCGCTAAGCCTGCTTGTTAGCGTACGCTATCGTATAAGCCTAGCGTACGCTAGCCACGGACTGACAATTCTCTCTGATCAGCCGAATGACTCGGCTGATATCATAACATACGTTACGTACCACACGTAGCGTGCGTTAACTTATCCCCGATAGCGCACGTTAACTTACGTATGTTAGCGTGCGCTAACCTTGCATGGCAGATTACTACTGGTAGAAAACTGGATCTAATGGTGATGAACTCATGAATTCTATGGTGATAATACAAGTCATCCCCGAGCATATCATGCTAATAAGGTTTGTGAAAGTTTTATACGTACTAAATGACTATGAAATTCAAAGATACGTATAATCATTACTACACTATCATTCATCTAGATCTTCAAGGAAATATTCTAAGTTCCGTTCGTCCTACGTTCCAAAACGCATGATTCCAATGTGTAAAATGTAACAACTAGGTAATATCCGTCTACTGATCACAAATTGGTTTGAAGCTGTTTAAGAGTCCATAAACTAAAAAGGTTCAAGGGTTCATACGATGAATAAGTGCCGAAACGTCGAAAATATCCTTCTAACACATGATGATCGATTTAGAACCAAATAACTGACTATAAAAACATGATCAAATCGTCCTTTAGAACACTACTAATATTGGTGAAGAATCACCTACCTCAAAGTAGTGAAGAACAAGGAGAAAATCGAAGCAATCCAACATCGAAGGCTCGAACACCAATCCTCAATGATCTACAATCTTCAATCACGAGATAGGATGTTGATATGAGGTGTTTAGGATGTGGGAAGTTATACTCTACGTATAAGAATTCGGATGTGGGAAAAGAAAGGACTGAAAATACGAAAAGGATGTTGTCCTATTTATAGGAAATGGTTATTAGCGCGCGCTAGTCCCTGCTAGTAGCGTGCGCTAACGGCTACTGACTTCACTGTACTCAGCACTTAGCGCGCGCTATGCACATGCCTGTAGCGTGCGCTAAGGCATTGACTTGGCTTTTCCCGAAAGCCGTCCAGGTTCATCCCGACACAATCCGACCAAGATTCCCGGCCTGATCTCACCTACCACACGTCTCAATCAAATTGACCACGCATAGCATGCGCTAATGTTCCTTTGTAGCGTGCGTTATGGATCCATGTTAGCATACGCTACATATAGCCGATAGCGTGCGCTACATGCGCAGAATTACAATTTTTAAATCACATACACGAAATCATACGCTCAACAACATCGGATTGTGAAATACGGAGAAAATACTCAGATCAAAGTGCATAATTACAATGTTACAAGTTCCAAATACATATCAGAAATCTCGGGTATTACATCCTTCCTCCCTAAAAAGAAGTTTCGTCCCGAAACTTAAGATGAAAACAACTCTGGATATCTAGCCTTCATACTGTCCTTCGTTTCCCAAGTGGCCTCTTCGACTCCGTGTCGTGACCATTGTACTTTAACCAAGTGTATTGGTTTATTCCTCAATTGTTTGATCCGACTCTCAAGTATCTTGATTGGTCTCTCTTCGAAGGTGCCATCATTGGCTATCTCGATCTCGTCGAAATCAATGACGTGACTGGGGTCCGGTACATACTTCCGCAATTGGGATACGTGAAACACATTGTGAACGTGACTCAACGATGGCGGTAAGGTCAACCTGTATGCTAAATCTCCAACTCTCTCGAGGATCTCGAATGGTCCGATATATCTAGGACTAAGCTTGCCTCTCCTCCCAAAACGGAAAATCCCTCGTGTAGGAGACACCTTCAATAGTACATGGTCTCCGGCGTCGAACTCTAGAGGGCGACGACGTACGTCTGTATAAGACTTCTGTCGACTTTGGGCGGTCAACAGTCTTTCTCGAATCAAAGCTATCTTCTCTTGAGTCTGAATTATCAATTCCGGTTCCGTCCCGATCAAATCCGAAGAATCATCCCAACACAGGGGTGATCGGCATCTTCTCCCGTACAAAGCTTCGAATGGTGCCATCTTAATAGAAGCATGCCAACTATTATTGTAAGTGAATTCGATCAATGGCAAATGAACTTCCCAATCAGTTGACCAATCAAAAGCACATGCTCTAAGCATGTCCTCTACTGTCTGTATAGTCCTTTCGGACTGACCGTCCGTTTGGGGATGATAAGCCGTGCTAAAGTTGAGCTCAGTCCCAGGCCACGTGTTGCTTTCCGGAAGTGCGACACGAAGCGACCATCTCGATCCAAATAATGGTCTTCGGCGTCCCATGCAATCGACTATCTCATAATAAATACTCGCGCCAATCTCTCGGGTCCCCATGTATCTTTAATCCCTCGGAAATGAGCCGACTTGGTTAGTCGATCAACTACAACCCAAATCATGTTCATTCCCATTCTAGTCCTTGGCATACTGGTGATGAAATCCATCGAGATGTCCTCCCACTTCCATCCAGGGATCGGAAGCGGCTTTAACATTCTGGCGGGTCGCTGATGTTCAATCTTAACTTGCTGACAAGTCAAGCACCTCGAAACGTACTCTGCTACGTCCTTCTTCATATTCCCCCACCAGAAGTTTTGTTTTAAATCCTTATACATCTTACTGCTGCCCGGGTGAATGGAATACGGCGCGCTGTGAGCTTCCTTCAGAATAGTCCGTCTCAAGTCGACATCATCAGGAACGCAAAGTCGACTTTGAAATCTCAGAACTCCATCATCTTGTATCACGAATCCTGGGGCTTTTCCTTTCTTTACTTCATCACATAATCGAAGGATCAGAGAATCGTCCAACTGCTTAGACTTGATCTCCTCGACTAGTGATGAAGTCAGTTCCATCACATATAGTTGCCCTTGGATTCCTGGTGCCCATACTTCAATCCCCTCGCGGATCAGTTCCTGTTGAATACTGGTTTGGGATGTAAGTGCTTCCAACACTCGAAGAGAAACAGGTTTACGGCTTAATGCATCAGCTACTACGTTTGCTTTCCCCGGATGATAGAGAATCTCCAAGTCGTAATCCTTGATCAATTCCAGCCACCTTCTCTGCCTCATGTTTAATTCTTTCTGACTGAAAATGTACTTGAGGCTCTTATGATCAGTAAATATCTGACAATGAGTGCCGTACAAATAATGTCTCCAAATTTTCAATGCAAAGACTACAGCTGCTAGCTCCAGATCATGAGTCGGGTAATTAAACTCGTATGGTTTCAACTGCCAAGAAGCATAGGCAATCACCTTATCTCTTTGCATCAACACACATCCCAGACTCTGATTTGAAGCATCATTGTACACCATGAATCCATCAGTTCCATCTGGTAATGCTAATATAGGTGCTGTCGTCAGTCTCTTCTTAAGTTCATCAAAACCAGCCTGGCATTTCTCATCCCACTTAAACTTTTGAGTTTTCTGTAACAGCTGAGTGAGCGGACGAGCAATTTTGGAAAATCCCTCTACAAAGCGGCGATAATATCCAGCAAGTCCTAAGAAACTCCGGACTTCTTTCACGTTATTAGGGGCTTCCCATTCCAAGATTGCTTCGACTTTCTTTGGGTCCACCTGAACTCCGTCGGCTGATATCACATGCCCAAGGAAAGTTACCTCCCTGAGCCAGAACTCGCATTTTGAAAGCTTTGCATACAGCTGTTCCTTCCTCAAGGTGCTCAAAACCACACGCAAATGTTCGGCATGCTCCTCTGCGTCCTTCGAATATATCAAGATGTCATCAATGAAGACGACCACAAATTTATCCAAGTATTCCAAGAATACCCGATTTATCAATTGCATGAATACCGCAGGAGCATTGGTAAGCACAAACGGCATCACTACGAATTCATAATGCCCGTACCGAGACCTGAAAGCAGACTTTGGTATATCCGATTTCTTAATCCTCAATTGATGGTATCCTGATCGCAAGTCAATCTTCGAGAATACCCTTGCCCCTTGCAGTTGATCAAACAAGTCGTCGATCCGAGGTATAGGATACTTATTCTTGATCGTCATCTTATTGAGCTCCCTGTAATCAATACACAGTCGGAGGGATCCATCTTTCTTCCGGACAAAGAGAACGGGCGCTCCCCAAGGAGAAACGCTAGGTTGAATATAGCCCTTCTGTAACAATTCCTCCAGTTGCTTCTTGAGTTCATACATCTCGGTTGGCGCCATGCGGTATGGTGCTCTGGAAATAGGAGCTGCTCCAGGCTCTAATTCGATAGTGAATTCCACTTCTCTCTGCGGAGGTAACCCAGGTAGTTCGTCAGGAAATACATCTGAGAACTCATTCACAACTGAAATAGACGAGAGCTCTACTCCTTCCTCTTTCCTCATGGCATAGCACCAAAATCCGTGACATCCCTGCTTCAGTAATTTCACGGCTTTCATTGCTTTGATTAATTTTCCCGAGCTTCCTGGTCTCCATCCTTGGAATAAGTGTTCAGATCCATCATCAGCAATGATAGAAATGACTCTCTCTCGGTAATTCAGAATAGCTCCATAACGGTTGAGCCAATCGTCTCCGAGAATTAAATCGTCACTGTAGATGTCAACTACAATAAGATTCGATGGCCAATATCTCCCTCCTATAGACACTGGAAAATCTCTAGCCTCTAGGGTTCCCACAATTCTCTCTCCACTCGGCAAACCCACAACATATGGTTCACAATCAAATAAGCATGAGATTCTTAAACGATTTACACAGTTCAATGATACGAAAGAATGTGTAGCTCCGGAATCGAATAAAACACTAACTGGTTGCAAAAGGATCTGAATCGTACCTGATGCAACAGCAGTGTTCTGATCGTCAGATTTCCTCATCTCGTACAGGCGCGGAGGAACGAACCCAGCACTGGATGTCTCTCTCTTCCCAACGTTCTGCTGCTGAAATCCACTCTGCTGCGTCTGGTTCACACTTGTCTCCTTCGGAACTGGCGCTGGAGTGCGAGTACCAAAAGATCTAGTAGCAACTCTACAGAAGGCCGCACGGTGCCCTTCTTGTCCACAATCGTAACAAGTCACAGAAGATGCGGGGCAATCACGTCAAATATGCCCGGCTCGACCACAATTGTAGCATTTCTTTGATGCGTCCGGAACTGCTGATGTAGTCCGGAACTTTTTCCCACCTCTAGAAGGATGTGGAGGTTTCCTAGCCGAATAAAAGGAAGACTGGCCCTTGCGGGGCCCACCGCTCTTGTTTTCTAAAAAGTTGCCGGTCACCTTCTGCTTCTTTGCCTCCACTGATTTCTCCACTGCCGCCTCTTTCATGTCGTAGGCCAGCGCTTTGTCTTGATACTGTCGTAACGTAGTACACTCGAATCCGGACATGTACTGCATATCGAAATGAAAAATCATTTTCGCCTCCGTTCTGACCAAGTGTCGCACACAAGTCAGCTGATGATTAAAAGTTTTGATTACATCTGTCACAGATGCTTCCGAACTCTGTGGTGAGAAAAACTCTCGGATCTTTGCCTCTTTAACTGGACGAGGACAATAATGTGCTTCCATCATTAGTTTGAATTCCGTCCAATCCGCATTATGATTCTCGGGTCGAATAGCTTCCCACCAATCAAAGGCCTCCCCAGTCAGAAAATACTGGGCAATGGGAACCTTCCGGTCTTCGGGACAGTTTAGACCCGCGAATATCTTCTCTAACTCCTTAAGCCAGTGATCCCAAGTAAGTGCCTCAGTAGATCCGTCAAATTTTGGTGGGTGCAATTCGACCACCTCAGCAAGCCATCTGTCTCCCCGGTTATCCTCGTGGTGCTGCTGTCCCATCGCCGTCTGCATGCGGTCGACTACCTGGGCGAACTGGTTTATCTGCGCCACCACCTGTTGAAGCACTCCCGGAATTTTAGGATTTGCGTCGTCATTCGCTGATCCTTGCTGCCCTCCAGAATGGGAATCGGTTCGACTAGCTGATAATTCCGGGGTAGTTGCGGAATCCTCCTGTCTCATGTTACCCCGTCCGCGTCCACGTCCTCCTCTCAACATACTGTAAACACAATTCCTCAATATCCAGGACAAAGTTTACGAAATAAAGCCCGTCAATACTCACAAAACAGTAATTAAGTAAAACGGTAGTATAAGAGATTAGGAGACTTACAACCACGGTCCACATGACGACTTTGGCTGAACAGTGATGTTACGAACGACCCGTAAATCAAATAATGTAAACAGACCCAACTAAAACCCGACTGCCAAGATATCCATGAATCTTAGCTCTGATACCATATTCTGTAACACCCCGAGATATTCGGAATAATTACAGCGCCGTAAACCCTTTAAGTAAGGATTTACAAGGCTGATTTAAAAGAAAAGTAAATATAAGACATCAATACTGCGGAAATTCAAGTTTACAAAACCATTCAATTGGTTCAACGAGTAATTAATACAACCATATCAAAAAGATATTAATACGACACGCGTACTCGAGTACTGAAATCAAAACAAGAAAACAAATCACCAACAACAACAAACATCACTGAACCCCTTCGTCATCACGTCGGTCTTTGTTGTTTCCCTGCTCTCTCGCCTACGAACATCAAAACAAATGTCCACCCCCGAAGGGGTTAGCAAAACGATGCTAGTACAAGTATCATTTAAACGAATCAAATATGCATCAACAATATATAACAAAATACACCACACGGACTTCCGCTACCGGAATCCGACAATGCGAATCCACAAGATTCCATTAACACAACCAGGGTATTCCAATGATCCAGCGCCCTCAGCATAGATTCCAAGATGATCCCGTCGGACCAACACGAGGTGGAAGTAACCCATCCAATGATCCAGCGCCCTCAGCCTAGATCCCAAGATGATCCCGTCGGACCAACACGAGGTGGACATCCGATCCAGCGCCCTCAGCATAGATCGTACAACGCACACAAATACAACTCATGCATACACATATGCCAAATCATTATGTTCATCAACATGAACATACAAATACTAGATAACGAATATCATGACAATTCAACAAATTAATTTCCATGCTCAACAACATGAATAAGCCACAAACATGCTCAAAATATTAATTTTAACACATTACGATACTTGCCTCGAAGATGGCAAGAACGAAGTACTTCAATGATCTCAACACACTCGAAGGCTGCCTCCTTCGATCAACGTAGCAAGCTCGAACCTTAACAAAAGAAATGATATACAAATCATCTCAAGTCGAACGATCGCCTAACAATTCGATCTACGGCCCAAAAGCTCAAAATATGCAATCTGCCTGAACCACTTACCGTACGCTACGTACTCTATGTAGCGTGCGCTAAGCCTGCTTGTTAGCATACGCTATCGTATAAGCCTAGCGTACGCTAGCCACGGACTGACAGTTCTCTCTGATCAGCCGACTGACTCGGCTGATATCATAACGTACGTTACGTACCACACGTAGCGTGCGTTAACTTATCCCCGATAGCGCACGTTAACTTACGTATGTTAACGTGCGCTAACCTTGCATGGCAGATTACTACTGGTAGAAAACTCATGAATTCTATGGTGATAATACAAGTCATCCCCGATCATATCATGCTAATAAGGTTTGTGAAAGTTTTATACGTACTAAATGACTATGAGATTCAAAGATACGTATAATCATTACTACACTATCATTCATCTAGATCTTCAAGGAAATATTCTAAGTTCCGTTCGTCCTACGTTCCAAAACGCATGATTCCAATGTGTAAAATGTAACAACTAGGTAATATCCGTCTACTGATAAAAAATTGGTTTGAAGCTGCTTACGAGTCCATAAACTAAAAAGGTTCAAGGGTTCATACGATGAATAAGTGCCGAAACGTCGAAAATATCCTTCTAACACATGATGATCGATTTAGAACGAAATAATTGACTATAAAAACATGATCAAATCGTCCTTTAGAACACTACTAATATTGGTGAAGAATCACCTACCTCAAAGTAGTGAAGAACAAGGAGAAAATCGAAGCAATCCAACGTCGAAGGCTCGAACACCAATCCTCAATGATCTACAATCTTCAATCACGAGCTAGGATGTTGATATGAGGTGTTTAGGATGTGGGAAGTTATACTCTAAGTATAAGAATTCGGATGTGGGAAAAAAAAGGACTGAAAATACGAAAAGGATGCTGTCCTATTTATAGGAAATGGTTATTAGCGCGCGCTAGTCCCTGCTCGTAGCGTGCGCTAACGGCTACTGACTTCACTGTACTCAGCACTTAGCGCGCGCTATGCACATGCCTGTAGCGTGCGCTAAGGCGTTGACTTGGCTTTTCCCGAAAGCCGTCCAGGTTCATCCCGACACAATCCGACCAAGATTCCCGGCCTGATCTCACCTACCACACGTCTCAATCAAATTGACCACGCATAGTGTGCGCTAATGTTCCTTTGTAGCGTGCGTTATGGATCCATGTTAGTGTACGCTACACATAGCCGATAGCGTGCGCTACATGCGCAGAATTACAATTTTTAAATCACATACACGAAATCATACGCTCAACAACATCAGATTGTGAAATACGGAGAAAATACTCAGATCAGAGTGCACAATTACAATGTTACAAGTTCCAAATACATATCAGAAATCTCGGGTATTACAGTTTTCTTCCGATGTAATCTTTAAAATTCAAACAGCATTGTAATCTGTTATCATTAAAGTACCTTTTTATCTCAAAAGATTATAGATTTTGATCTAATGTTATTAGTTTGATTATATTTTGAGTTGAAATTTCTTACTAGTATAAAACATCGATAAGTCTCAAAGTTGTAACAACTTGTATGCTAACAGTTCATAGATTAAGTTGTATTCAAATAGCATTACTTCGTGTAAGATTGTGCTTACACGTCAATCATAATTTATGTTGTAATATACTTAGTCCTGTAGGATTCATTTTAGAACTTGCATGCGAGGAGTTTAAATTTTTAGACTAAGTCCAGAAGATCAAAACTCTCGGCAGAAGACTTGAAGATAGCCTCTCTTTATTAGAATTTTTGGCATTATCAAAATAAGAGAAATCATTGGGAAAAATCCTCCTTTTGGTTTGATAATTGCCTCATACAGCAAGATCTTCAAAATCAGAATATCGGTCTAAGTATGGAAGCTGTTAGAAGAACATCATAGAGTCTGTCCATATAGCGTAAGATCCTCCAGCAAAGTCAAGAGTCCTTTCCTACACCATAGTCTTCAAGATACAACAAATATGAAGATGTTGTATATAGCAAACATGCTAGAAGTGTTTTACTTAGGAAAAGTAAAACACAAATCCAATAGGACTTGATAAATTTTAAACCCTTTAGAAAGCAAATATTATTTATTCACAAAGTATTCAAGGCTAAAGTAGCATTTAATGCTGATAGGACAACATTTAATGCAGTCGAAGAGACTACAGTCTGCAGAGCATTTAATACTGGTCAAAAAGAATGTCTGAGCATTAAATGTGGATCGCCTTTAATTCGAAACATTCTGAAGCAGCCAATCAGAGCAGTCTCAGTCTCACCAACCAGTCAACATCTATATTTATAACGGATCTATTTCCAAGGTTATAAATAGCCACAAGCAAGAGGACATTGCTCACTTGACAATTAAAAGAATTGACAATCTGATTATGAAGCTTTCAAAGAGCACTATATTTCTTCAAGCATACAGCTTCATCCAAAGATAAGAAATATACAAAGTCCTCAAATCCTTCTTTTGTTTTAATAATTGCCTCTTACAGCAAACGCTCATCAAGCATACAACTGTTGTTCGACCGTGTCATACCAATCTTACCGTTGAGCTTACTTAGCCCTACGTGGATTAAGGTTTGCTATCTCTGGCCTATGTGGGACGAATAGCACCAAAAACGAAGCTTGAATTTAGGTGAGAAGAAGCGAGTCAGAGATGCCAAAGCCAATCTATGTGAACGGCCCAAGCTGTTGTCGCTTGTATCGATATGTGTGAACGATACAATGACGTGTTTAGTTAAAGTCACATCATTTTGTACGCCGTGATTTTAATAAACAATTTACTCCTGTGTGGGGGACAAGTGGACGCAGAGGGGTTTACCTCGAACATTTTTAGTCATTTTTTCTTTACTTTCTGTCTTTACTGTTTCCTATCTGTCTGTGTGATTTTAGTATACATATCGTAAAAATCATGAATGCATCAAGCTAACAGGAGATTATTCAGTTGTATTTACAGCAACTTAACCTTAAACTTTCGCTATGCAAACAAACATCGAAAAAGATACAGTTTATTCAATTCCTTCTAAACTGTTTATATTGTATACTATGGCCAATAACCCCAAAATATTGTGGGTCTAATCCAAATTCCAATCCAACTTTAATCTCACTCTAATGGATTTGGGCCATTAACAAATATGGCCCAACAATTACTTAAGGCCCTACTGCCTTTACACTAATCCCGTTTCTTTCACTCTACCATCTCTCTCCCCCTCTCCTTTACGCTTAGTTTTCGAGTTTAATTTAACGAAAGAAAAGAAGGGAAATAAATGGAAATAAGAAGAAATAAACAATATTTGGTGTTCCAGAATTTTTTAATAACAACAAACGGAAAGAAATGGAAGGAAAACTTTCCCTCCTAACTTTCCTTCCAATTTGGAAGGATTTGGAGAGAGAAGAATAAAATTGTTAATTTTCCTTTCACTCCCTTCAAACTCGGGAACACAAAACACAATTTTTTTTTACTTTTCTTTCTCTTATTTTCTCTCCTAACTTTCTTTTTCTTTCTTTTCTTTACTTTACTAAAACTCGGAAACTAAGCGTTATTCTCACACCTCTACAACTACAAACGGGAAATCGCTGCACACACACGCGCGCGCACACACACAAACGGCGGTGAATGCCCAGCACCACCACCACGGCGATGGTGGCTCAGCAAGCAGAAGCATGCGGCGGCTCACGGCTGTGGGTGAGTTGGGTTTCAGCGGGCGACGAACTTTCGGCGGGGCTCGCAGCCAGCGGCGGTGCATAGCCGCAATTCTCGATTTGTTCCACCAGAGAAGGCACAATGCGGCGTCGAAAGATGGATAGCTGAAATGGGTCTCCGGTTTCAGTAGGTTCAGGAGTAAGATACAGTGGCGATTCGTGGTTGAACTTCTGGTCGGAAACGACGATGGTGACAGGAGACAAGGCGGATCTCGTAATGATGTTCTGCCACTGCTGCAGTCTCCTGGCTTTCATTTTTCCGACGGGAGTGATGGATGAGCAAGGTAGATATTGTGGTAGACCCCAAACATACTAAATGACGGGTGGCGGGTTGGAGTTCGGTCCTGTCTTCAGTTCGGGCTGGGCTCGCGACGGCGTGTCCATATCTGATGGGGTTGTCGTGTTTAAGATATTCCGACGGGAAAGATGGTAGGTAGCTGGCTACTTCTTGAGTTTAGTCTCGATTGGGTAGAATTGGAGATTTCCAACCGAGCTCGTGGTTCTGACTATTCGAGTTGAACGACGAAGTTTGTTCCGGTTTGATGGCTGAACAAGAGGCTTGTACTCGATGGTCTGGGACCATTCTAGGGGACAACTGAGCCGGGCTGGGATTAGGCTATGTGTTTCTGACGTCCGACAGCTCTAGCTGGTTGGTCGTTTCGAGCCGTGGTTAGTTTTCGGCTAAAGGTTCTTTGGGCTTCCATTTATTGCTGGTTTAGAACCCCCGCGAGGTTCAGGCCTAGCACTCTGCCCTTTAGAGTTGGTACGAAGTGTATAAGAGTGTATTCATGGTGTTGTCCATACTCAGGTGTATAAAAAGAATATGTGAATGATTGGAGTGGGTGTGTTCCCTTAGTCTGTATAATCTAAAGCCAACCAAAGCCCAATTGGCCATCTGACCTTCAATTTAGTTGGAGGTCAGGGTTCAATTTCTAGTGGCAACACTTTGGAATTGAATTTCTATGATCCTTTAGTCCTAGCTCTCCGGGGTACGCTTGTGGAACAAATAAATATTGAGGGTTTCAAGCGGCAGTATAAGATGCCATATCTCGGTGGGACCCTGCGGTTGGATTTGAGGGGGTCCAGCATGGAGCAATCACTTGAGGGACGACTCCTTATGCGCGGTAGTTGGGGATATTTAAGAACCTGGGAGCCAGATACATATCTCGCGATTTGACTGATAGCAGTACTGTGGGGCCGGGATTGTTATCCCGAGAACTAGTCAGGTGTAAGATTAGAACCTCGATATTAAAAAAATATATATTCTAAAGTGTATGATCAGACAGAGAATCCTTTATAACAATATAAAGCATAATAATGACAAGAAAATTTTATATGTGGCAAAACAAAAATAGAGTATTAAAATATATTTGAAAGTATATCAACATGATTGGTATTATAATTGAGGAGTAATTTGAGTACATAGCGTAAAATTATGAGTTTTCAAACCCAGTAAAATATAAATAAATGATATGTATAATATATGGTTTTACATAGCCGACGATGTTTCACAAAAATGTCGGCTTAAGTCCAATTTTTAAAAAAATAAAAATAAATTTTAGCTTGTGGTAAATTTTATCGGCTAAAGTATCTTTTTTAATCAATAAAAATTAGCTTTTAGCCGGCAATTTGCCTAAAAATGATCGAGTAAAGTCTTTTTTTAGTAAAAAAATAAATCTCATATTTTATTTTATCAGAACTTGTTTCTGAATATATATCAACATCAATCAAACACCAATATACAATATTTTTTTAAAAATACACAACAAATAAACATAATATAAACCAACATTCACAAAACACAATTCCATCGAGATACAAACCTAGATAAAATCACAATATTTACAAATATCGAATCCCAAATAGGCGTGCACAAGATATACCGAATATTTACATCATTTAATCTACACAAATATATGAAAAAGATAACTAAAGATTCCCTAACAGTAAAAAATATAATCAATACTGTTATGTGAGTCATCGTCATGGTGTTGTGAAGATAAGGGTGGAGTCTGTAAATGCATACTTGGAGGTGGTGGTGCCGGAAATCCCGTTTGGATCATAGTCGAGTTGCGTGAGGCCATATAAGCCATCATCATCTGCGTCTGCTGAGCCACCAGTTGCTGCTCCATCGCCTGCTGGTGCGGGGCCGCCATTGTTCATTGTTGTTGGGTCATCCATTGTTATTGCTCTTCCTGGAATTTAGCAAACTTCTCTTTAGCCCATATTTCTAACTCAACTCGGAGCTCATTTGTTGTCCCCAATTGCTCCTCTAGAAAGCTCTTCTACGTATCGCCCCGACGATGTCGAAACACATCCCTTGAATTGTAACACCACCAAAACCATCCAGGGATATTACAGCGTCATGGGCCCCGCACAGGAACCCACAAGGCTAAAAATTATTTTCATAATCATTTCAATATACGCCAGAAGGGTCGATGACGATAATATCTTTCAAATACTCAAATAGTCTCCAAAAATCTATTTTCCAAATACCGTCATAAAAATCCCATTTAAAACTTCAAGGCCAAAATGCCAAAACTCGACAGTTTCAAAATATTCGTTGAACCACCGCTTACATATACCAACAAAATAGTTTAGGGAATCAGTTTTACGAGATAAACCCAAATTTGCAAAATACCAAAAGACCATTTTTAACGTAGACATGCAGCGGATATAGACATAGTTAAAAATACATTGCAGCTTAACAATCAGACAAAATACTCGATTCCCAAAAATAAGCCATAGCCAGTATCATCCGGGGTCCTCGTCTCTTCACGGCTGTTGCTAACGAGATCTCCAATGCCTGATAAATAGGTTCCACGACGGGGTCAGCCATAATGCCCAACAAATAACCACAATTACATAAACATAAATATTCATATGTTATGCATCATGAAAATGATAACCCAAAACTATATTCTTACCACTTCTTGGTAATCCAACGGCAATTCGATTCGCATCAATATCAACTATTATCTCAATATCACATCAATACTATACAATACTCAAATATCAATACTTCCTCATACATGATCTCCATGTATAATTACTATTGAAACGTACCTCGATCCGGATCCCTTCCAAATGTATACCATCGACCAAGTATATCCAAAATCTCATCAACACTAACTATATACTATAATCCTCATAGAACTTCACTTATTCATTTATCAATATACGGTACAACACGAAATACTTATGAAATACAAATGAAATTACTTATCGAAACATTACAACTGAACAAGTAATAACTTGCCTCAATGTCGATACAACGAAATTGAATCTGCCCAGTAACGTGCAACAGAAATAACTCACGATATAGAGCTCCAAAGCACGATCCAACCAGTCAAAATGAAGGACCATAAGTCGGCAACATGCTGTCCAAAATTCAGTAAAATCGGACCACGGCTTGCCCTTCATCGAGCCATTCAATCACGACTGCTCCACCAAAAATGAAACTCCAAATACGGAGGAAAACCACGATCCACTCAAAAGCGACTTCACTATGTGATAAATTTCTACAATCATATAGAATTTGTTTCTTTTAACTCGACACCCCTACACTATTACAAGTCTACATGATTCTCACCCTTCTCACCACTCTCTTTAAAGAGAATACAAGAAAGGAATTTAATTTGAATCAAATAAGACTAAAGTGTGTTACTTGGGTGTACTTATAAGAAAGACATCAAGACTCCTTATATAGAATAAAGAAGATTTTTTCTCTTTATTCCCAACTGATGTAGGACAAAAGTACATTCTTACAGCATAAGCAAGACTTCTCATCTTTATTCTCAATCGATGTGGGACAAACGCACATAATCGAGGCTTATCCCTCCACTCTCAACCAATACGGGACAAACACACATCTTTATAGCATAAACAAGGCTTGTTTCTTCCATTCTCAATCGATGTGGTACAAACACACATCCTTATAGCATAAACAAGGTTTCTCCTCTTCGTTCTCAATCGATGAGACAAAACACATTCTTCAAATTACAACTACTGTTCGAGAGTCATAACTCTTACTAACAAAATCTAAATATAATATTCACCGGTCATATTATACGAAAGTATTTTGTGAATAATATATCCAAAATTCAGCATAATCCAATAGTTCAATCTTCAAAAATCTACAAAATACCGAGACTTCTCAATATGAATCCGAAAAACAGGAACCTCTCGTTCTTTTAATTATTACGCTCACATTATATATCCAAATCCAATCTCCACCGTTCAAAATAGACGTTATGGTCTTGAGTACTGACCGCCGAAATTTCACATTAATCAGACGGTTGGACTTTTAGGAATTACGTCTGTAACATTTCTACATGGGTGAATGTCCGTTGACAGAACTAAGTTTCTACATATAGTTTTCACTAATTCGACCATAACTTTCTCGTTCAAACTCGGATTGACTCATCTTCTGGATAGGCCTGGGACTTTTCGGTTCCTGGGAGAAAAATACAGGAACCGGAACCGAACCGCATAGTTTTTTCACGGTTCGGTTTTTCCATTTTTTTCTGTCCGGACCGCAAAGGAACCGAACCGCACAGGAACCGAACCGAACCAGAACCGAACCGGAACCGATTTTGTATGGTTTGGACGAAATATATTGTATTATATTTTATTTTATTAAGAATATATTATATTATTTTATATTATATTAATTATGTTTAATAAGAATATATTATATTATATTATATTCAGAGGGTCGGTTTCTCGGTTCGGTGCGGTTCAGATGGTTCCTTGCGGTTCAGATCGGTTCCTCTTTAAAACAGATACGAACCGCGAACCGAACCGAACCGAATACTAACAGTACGAACCGAACCGAAAAAAAAATTTGTTGCTTAGAGTTCCTCCAGATCCCAATTTCGGTCGGTATAGAGTGACATATCTTCTATCTTTCGATCATGTCCTCTTAGCTGGGAGCCAGTTTCATGTAGGGCAGATACAGTTTTGGCTTCAGAGATGCAGAGCTTTGCTTGTTCCTCCATGAGAATCTGCTCCTGGCGCTGTTGGAGTTGGTTGAAAGCTTGCCTTAAGACGGTGGGCAAAATGCGGAAGGCTTCTTCCATTTTGAGATTTCTCTTTTACGCCTGTCATTTCGTCAATGGCAGTCTCTTGCAACCAGTTGATCCCCTTTTCAAGATTGTGCAGAGCATTCATAGCGTCCTGTAGGAAACAGTTTGGCGACCAAGAGCATGAAGTTGCCCGTTCCTAGCTGGAGAGCTCGGCTTTTCTTCATCAGCTCCATTGAGCTGTCTCACGACCACATGGGTGCATAGCCATTGTGGTTCATCCTCAGGTAAGAAACCGTCGTCGGATTCCACATCAATCGATGATGCAGGGGCATCAGTTGCTGTTGGTGCTGGTGGTTGTTCGGTCTCATTGGTCTCGGTGACGGGGGGGACTGATTCCTCCTATTTCGGATGGGTTTTTGTAGACAAAGGTACAGAAGGGACTGATTCCTCCTATTGTCTCTCAGCATCCGCCTGCTCCGGCAGAGGGACTGATTCCTCGTGTGGGATGGTGCGGGCTTGATCGTTTGGTTGGGCAGTGATAGGCTCGGGTGCCTATTGAGAAACTATCGGGGCTTTGGCGATAGAAGGTACTGATTCCTCCTGGTCTTGGGCAGTTTTTTGCTGTTTGGGAGGGGACTGTTGGCTCAAGGTCCCTTCTCCCTGTTGTTGTTACATCCGCGAAAACTCTTATTCTCGAGTTTCCTCATGGCTCATTCTCAGACCCGCCTGAAAGGCGTCGTCATCGTTTGAGTCGTGGTCTGTTTTGGGACTGACATGAATAATGTCTTCGGATATAGATTTTCCTTTTAATCGAGCATCATCTTTATCTATGAAACAGCTCGAAATCAGATCCTTGCAGAAGATGTTGTCCCATTGGATTAGGACTTCAATGTTTGGAGAATCTGTTACATCTTGGATATCCTGGACAAACAATTCTTCTTATCTCCACTCGCTCCAGTTGTATAAAGTGTCGTACGGAGCGACCCTGTAGGATTTCCATTGAACAAAGCATTCATAAGCTTGGTCAATTCGAACCGACAGCAGAGTTTTGTTAATTATTATGTCGGGAGAGTGGTTGCGTATAGTACATGGGTCTACTATAGGCATGGGTTCCACTATAGGTGTGGGATCCTGTATTGGAGAGGGATCCCGTACAGGGGTTGGTACCCTGAGGGGAGATGGATCCCTTACGGGTGTGGGTTCCCGTATAGGAGATGTGGTTGTTGGCTCCAAAAGGGCAGTCGTCTCGCCAGAGACTTCAGTGTTGGGAGATAGCTATTCATCCGTCGTTGCCACCAAAGGCTCGGGATCTGCTGTTTGAACAGTAGCAGCTATCTCTTCCGCAGGGGTTGCGCCCTGGGGGTTGGAGATAGTGGGTTGCGCCGACGAAGGGGAATCCACAGAGATCGCTGTAATCTCTGCATCATTAGCATTAGAAAGCCTCCTTAGCTTTCTTTTCGGCTTCTCACCAGCAAGGGGAGTTTTGCTGTGAGATCTCTTCCTTTTCTTTGATGTCTCCTCGCTCCCGGACTTTGCAGTGGTGTCCCTGGGATCAGCAGACAGGGGCATATTTCGAACAAATGGACTTGACCCAATTAGTCTTTCTTTGTTGAACACGGAGGGCTTGCTTTCTCTAATATATTTGCACTGATTGATCTTCTTAGCTTCCTTTGATTGCGGTACACCGCATTTGGTCAAGATATATTTAAGAATAAGACCAAAGGATTTCTTGCGTGGAGCAGGCTTAGAAGCCTCTTCCTGCAGTATTTTGAGGATAATTTGGCACCAATTGACCTTTTCCCCAGACATGATGGCGACCATCATTCTGAATCTAAGGTTGGTGCACATCTCAAAAGCACCAGTCCTATTTTCATTAACACGGCAACAAAACTCGTGTAAATAAACAAATGGTAAGCAAAAACTTTTCTTATGGCAGGACGCATGAACATTCACGTTCGATGCAGAGCTAGTGAATAATCCCCAATATGCGGTGAGGACCTCTTGGGACCCCAAAATTCTCAAGTTCCTCCATAGTGAGGCCATCAGCAGGTAGCCTGTACAAATTCTGCAGTAAGTCCTGGTCAACGCGGATCTCGACTCCTCGAACGGTGGCAGTGATGTCAGAAACTTGTCCTCCTATTGCTAGTGACAAGAAATGAACAGAAGCGTCGAGGTATAATTCCTCGACCATTTTCTCGTCGTAGAGCTCAACAGTGTGGCTTCCAAGGCGAGAGAGGCCTTGTTGACGAATCCTTGAGACGATGATCTCCATGGAGTCCACGTCCTCAGTTTCAGCATGAACACGTTCAACCACAACAGACCTGGCGAAGATTCACCCGTCGATGATGGTGGCGGTTTTCTTGAGAGATGGAGATGAAGTCTGTGAAGATGCCATAGTGATTTCTTGAAGAGAAAGTGAGTAAAATGCAAAGAAAATGTAGTAAAATGCAGTAAACACTGTAGGATGTTTGCTCAGATAACTCGTTTAATTTTGCAGAAGGCGTAAAGAGTCGAAGGGAGCAAGTAACAGCCCTTTTATAGTGGGCGGGGAAGATTAGGGTTTTCAGACAGTGAATGGTCAGATTTAAGGGATGGGAACCGTCGTTTTTAAATGAACAAACAGGATGAATCAAGCATAACTGGTACATCTTATCCATTCGATTTTGAAATTATAACTGTTCCCACATCTGACATTTCGACTTCCCTTATTGCCCGAAATGGCGGTTTGAAATTATTAATTAATTTGAAAAATAGCGGCGTTTTAGATAAAATAGTCCATATGTCATGTAAAGCATTAAATACAAATACGGTTGATGTTACAACAGGGCACCTGGATTCAAAACTGTTATAAAATGAGTAAAACATTAGTATAATATTAATTGATTTCCCTCATTATGTGCTGTATCCGAGAAAATACAGCATTCCCCCTTAAAAGGTACATACGAGATTCAATTCTTACAGTAATTTTGGATTAATACTATATTCATGGCTCATACTGTATTCCCCCTTAATTATTGAACACGTTAGCTGTAGGATGAATTCATGTCTTTTTATTCCTATAGTGCTGTCGGATTGTCTGAGTGTACAGATAATTAGCGGTGGATACTATATTCTTGGGTCTTACAGCATTCCCCCTCAATTGTTGAGTAAAAACATTAAAAACTCACAAGGAATCAGGCTGTAGCAATCCTAATTCTTGTCTAAGCATACAGAATCTGGCTGTGCTGAGAGGTTTGGTAAATATGTCAGCTAACTGGATATCTGTATGAACTTTCTCGATCCGAACATCCTTGTTCTCAACATGATTCCTAATGAAGTGATGCTTCATATGAATGTGCTTAGTACGCGAGTGCAGTACAAAATTGTGCGTTATTGCAATTGCACTCGTGCTATCGCACATGATCGGTGTTTTCTTGATAGTGATTCCATAATCTGACAGTTGTTGCATCCAAAAGATCTGCATACAGCAACTACCAGCAGCATAGTATTCTGATTCTGCTGTAGAAAGTGAGTTTGCCAATTTTTTCCTACTAAACCAAGACAAAAGTCTAGGTCTAAGAAAGTGACAAGTACCGCTTGTACTCTTCCTATCTAGCTTGCAACCTCCGAGATCCGAGTCACTGTAGCCAACCAAATCGAATCCGCCTTCGTTAGGATACCATAGTCCTACATCGACTATTCCTTTAACGTACTTCAGGATTCGTTTGTCTGTTGTGAAGTGTGATTCTTTAGGTGCTACTTGATACCGAGAACACACTCCTACAGCAAACTGGATATCGGGCCTGCTAGCTATTAGGTATAGGAGTGAGCCAATAAGCTTCTTGTATAGTGATTGATCAAGAGGCTTTCTATCTTCGTCAGCACTAATTTACACGGAAGTGCTCATGGGGGTTAACGATGATTTGGAGTTGTTCATCCCAAACTTGATGAGAATCTCCTTGCTGTACTTTTCCTGGTTGATGAAGATTCCCGTAGGCAACTGCTTTACCTGCAATCCTAGGAAATAACTAAGTTCTCTCATCATACTCATTTCAAATTTTACTTTGCATGAGATGAGAGAACCTTTGACATAGAGCAAGGTTAGTTGAACCAAATATAATATCATCTACATATATTTGAACCATCAGGAGGTCATCACCTTCCTGCATCTTAAATAGGGTCTTGTCCACAGCACCTTTCTCGAATCTATTATTGGTGAGGTACAGGGACAGAGTCTCATACCACGCTCTGGGTGCTTGCTTAAGTCCATACAGTGCTTTCCGTAGCCTATATACAAGGTCTCCGCCTTCTGTGTTGACAAACCCTAGTGGTTGTTCAACATAGACTTCTTCGGCAAAGTCTCCATTCAGGAATGCGCTCTTGACGTCCATTTGATATACAATAAAGCTCTTATGGACGGCAAAGGCTAGAAATATCCTAATAGATTCTAGTCTGGCAACAGGGGCAAATATTTCGTCATAGTCTATGCCTTCTTCCTGACTGTAGCCTTGTGCGACTAGACAGGATTTGTCTCTGATACCACTTGTTGGACACTAAGTATATAGAATACAGCTTGAAAAGTATTTTAAGCAACAAGCTGTACGATTTTCAAATAAGAGTGCATAGAGGAAGTCTGTTAAGGTAAGTTATTGTAAATACAACAACTAGGTTTTCTCCTATTTGCTTGGTGCGTACATGGTATGTATTGTATACTTGTAAAATAATCATGGTAATGAAAACAGTAAGTTGCAGAAGGTAAATGACACGATATTTAAAGTGGATCAAGGTAAACCCCTCTACGTCCACTGGTCCTCCACACAGGAGTGAAAATGTTTATTATAAACTGCGTACACAATTATGTGTCTATAATCAAACCTATCCTTGTATCGTTCACACAGATTGATACAAAGACTGTCGCTTTCAACCGTTCGCACAGATTGGTCAAATCTTTCACTTGACTAGATTCTTCACACACAGTTTCGAAGCTTCGTCTCTTCAATGCATATTCGTCACACACAGTTTAGGAAAAGCAAGTCTTTCTCAGTCCACACAGGGCTAATGGTTTTCTTTAAATGTAAGATCACGGGTTGAACAACAGCTTGACTTTGTTGAGCTTGGGTTGATAGTGTGTTGTTCAAGGTTGAGCACTTGTATATTTCTTCTCTCAGGATTAGCAGAATGCTTGAAGAAATATGTTTACTCTTGATATACTGTTCTTGAGATGTTCACGAGTGTATCTCAGTATATCTCAGTTTGCTCAGTTCTGAGATCTTTATCTTATGAATATTTGTATGTTCAAGTATATTCGTGTGTTATCGTGTTTTTTCTGATTTTCAAACTTCGGGGTATATATAGCCTTTGGAATAGATCCGTTGGGAATAGATCCATTGAGCAAAAAGTTCGTTCCAACGTGTTGATTGACTTGCACAATACAAGATCCGTATTTTACTCCTTGTCTGAAGATCTTTGTCGGTAGGTATTTAAATACTTTATTCAGTCAGTATTTAAATACTTATTTTCTAACGGTGGCTTGACTTTAGCATATAAAGCAGATTCTGTTTCAACGGTCGTCAGTCCTGTTGGATAAGTGTTGAAGATCTCAAAACTTACAGCCTGTATGTTGTATCCAACATGTTGCGTTTACAATGTAGTAGCTATAGGTTCCAACGTTGTAGGCTATCTAGTGTTGCTGTATGGAAAGATGTTGTATGAATGTTTCAGGACACCTTTCATACTTGGTGTCATATCGACCGATGAGCTTCTTGCTGTATGATGGCACTTTATACTTTTGCTGTATGACGAGGCACTTGACATCTTGCTGTATGATGGTCTTCGGGACAACTACTTGCTGTATATTGGCACTTTACCAAAATATGGTACAAGATTGTTTATCCCAACAAGGTTGTTGTTTTGTTTGATACCAAGTGGTTTGGTATTTATAGCCATTTTCATCCAACTAGCCGTTAGTCACTTTTGACTTGTTAGCATGCGCTTTGTGTAGCATACATTAAGCTCGTTACGTACGTTATAGACATCCTGTAGCATACGTTATCGGCTTCCAGTTTCAGTCCAGTAGCTTTCGTTTCTTTCTTTACGTACGTTTGTCACTTCATATTACTTACGTTATGCTGTCTCATTAGCGTACGTTAATCTTGCATCATAGCGTGCATTAACTCATATATTTGTTGCATGCTTTTGTCAAACTGACTGTTTGATTCTCTGACTTTGACCCTGACTTTTCGCAACGTTCATCTTGTTTGAATTTGTATTCAAACTTCATTACGTACATTAACACCTTTGTGTTACGTACGTTAGCCGCCTTCGATAGCGTGTGTTATCATTCCTTTGTAGCGTGCGCTATCTTCATCAGATAAGTCCTTCATGTAGCTTCATAACTCGTCTGGTCTGCAGGTAACTTCATTATTACGTACGTTATGCTTTGTATATTACGTACGTTAAGTGCTTTCGATTGCGTGCGCTATTCCTGGAAGATAGTGTGCGTTATCCATGCTATTTTCTAGCTTTTTGCTTCTTCAACTTCTTGTTATTTTGTTTTGCTTCTTTGTTGTTTTCCATTGTTTAACAACTAATCATCAAAACTCTATTAATGAATATTTGGAATAAAATATTCCAATAATCTCCCCCTTTTTTATGATTACAAAACAATACCTTGAATTGGATAAAACCTTCAAAATAATATATATTTATACGAATCAAAGTTTTCGGATTTGTTCATTTCGTTAGTTTCTCCCATCTTTTCTTTTCTTTTCTCCTTTTCGTTTTTCTTTATTCTTCAACTTCGTCTTTGAATTTTCTCCTCCTTTCGGATTCGTATGAATTTTGTATTTTTCTCTCCCCCATTTTACTTTTTATTTTACTCGTCATTCTTCCATGACGCTTTTTATCCCATTCAACTCTTTTCTCTCCCTTTTTGTTATCAGCAAAAAGTGTAAATCAAATGATACCAATTTATGATAAAATATGATATGATAAAATGTGCATAAAAATGTGCATAAAAAGGGTAAAATTCCCCCTCACAAAAATCTCCTCTTTAAAAAGATAAACTCCTCCTGAGTAAAATATTTATTGATAAATATTAATTTTTATTTTTGGGGATCCAACTGATAGTTGGTTTTTCTTTCGAGACATATATGATATTTGGAATAAAAGATCCTTTTGAAATCCAAATCTTTTTTTTATCTTCCGTCGTGGGCTTTTGCAACTCGTAAAATGATACCCAATTTTTGAATATTTTTTGCAGTGGAGTATTTTTAAATTTACGGATTCGTTTTTAGTATGCGATTTGAATCCTAACTCCTATTTATTCAAAGTATATTTTTGAACACAAAGCATTTGTTCAAATTTATCATTACCGCACGAAAATTTCTTTGTCAAAATTTTAAGTTCGTCTTGAACTTTCAAAAGATCATTCTTTAAAATATTTTCATTTTCAAGACATTGAGAATGATCGATCTCAACAATTTTCCCTTTTTCAAGAATTTTGAAAATTTCAATTTCCAATAATTTATTTTTAGTTTGCAGGGATTTAATTTCGGATAAAGCATTTTGAAAATCGGTATGCAAAAATTTGAATGCTTCAAAAAGTTCATCATGAGAAGATGTACTAACCTGGCTTTCGACGTTGCTATCGTCGAATGAACTTTTTGCCATAAGTGCGAGGTTATTTTGATTGATGAACTTTTCGTCCTCGTCTTCGTCACTCCACGTGGCAATTAAAACTTCCTTTTTAGGATTTACTCGGCAATTCTTCGCGAAGTGGCCTAGTTTACCACAGACTCGCCAGTTGTTGTCGAATTTCTTCATTCCGCCCCAGATGTCTTTCTTTCTCCAGTCAATACGTTTTGGAACTTATTAATATTCTTGGCATAATATGCCGATTTTTCATCACTTTCATCCACCGGGATTTCTTCTTAAGATCTCGACATCCTAGCCTTCATGGCTATCGATTTTTACTTCGGATTTGGTTTGGCATTCCGAGATTTTAGGACAATCTCGTAGTTTATAAGTGAACCAACGAGAGCACTAAATTCAAGATTGTTTAAATCTTTTGATTCCATTATTGCCGTCATCGTTCCGTCCCATTCTCTAGTTAGTGATCGAAGGATTTTATTTACTTTTTCACTACTTGAGAGGGGCTTTCCGAAACAGGCCAATCTATTTGTAATGACTGAAAATCAATCGAGCATGATTGTAATGGATTCGTCGTCTTTCATTTGGAATAGCTCGTAGTCATGGAGAAGCATATTAATCTTTGTCTCCTTGACTTGATTTGTGACTTCATGTGTGATTTCTAACATTTTCCAAATCTTTTTGGCGCTATCACAAGAAGATATCCGGTTGTGTTCTTCCAGATTTAATGCACAATATAGTAATTATATTGCTTTGCAATTATAGTGATCATTTTTCCAATCCGAATCATCGTACCCTTCAAAACTTTTAATCGTACCGTCGGATTTGATTGAAATTTTCGGACCAAGACATATCACTTTCCAAAGCTGGATGTCATAAGCTCGGATGAATATTAACATCTTCTTCCATGTCATAAAGTTAGATCCGTCAAAGAATGGTGGTCGGTTCAAGGCAAGACCTTCGACCGGGGAAAGTTGAAACGTCATTTGGATCTTTTCCTTGGATGTTAAGCCGCTTCTAGGAGGTACCACTCCGATACCAATTGTTGGTGCAATATTGGTCGGTATCGCCGTTTGGAGATAAAGTTTATAAAACTCTTTCGCATTGCGGAAGAAACTTAAATAGCGGTGCAGAAAATAAATCGACACAAGATTTATAGAGGTTCGGCCAAACGTGCCTATGTCCTCTCTCGGTATCTTTTTCTATAGGCTAAAGATAAACCTCTGCACCTCTCTTCTATCTATCGAGGGATAACCGTTACAAACTCGTCTTCTATCGGTCCGAGTAAACCGTTCAATCCCTTGTCTTTATGTCGGTCCAAGTTAAACCGTTTTCCTTTTCTATTGGACAAGGAATCAACCAATATAGCTTTCTATGGGTACTAGATAAACCTCACGTAGATATCGATTGCGATTCTAACAATGCCGGATCCTTGATTCTAATAACACCGAATACAATCGTATCCTTTCTTTTACCTCTCTTGTATGATTTCGTGTATAACACTCAATCACTAAACAATATAAGCTCAAGTACAACAACTATAATGTTTTCAATGATATCTCAAGTATGAATGATTTGCTCAAGGTTGTTGTTTTGTTTGATACCAAGTGGTTTGGTATTTATAGCCATTTTCATCGAACTAGCCGTTAGTTACTTTTGACTTGTTAGCGTGCGCTAGCCTTCTTGCATAACGTACGTTTACTCATTACGTACGTTATAGACATACTGTAGCGTACATTATTCTTGCATCGTAGCGTGTATTAACTCATATATCCATTGCATGCTTTTGTGAAACTGACCGTTTGACTCTCTGACTTTGACCCTGGCTTTTCCCAACGTTCATCTTGTTTGAATTCGTATTCAAATTTCATTACATACGTTAACACCTTTGTATTATGTACGTTAGCCGCCTTTGATAGCGTGCGTTATCCTTCCTTTGTAGCGTGCGCTATCTTCATCAGGTAAGCCCTTCAGGTAGCTTTGTAACTCGTCTGATCTACAGGTAACTTCTTTATTACGTAAGTTATGCTTTGTATATTACGTACGTTAAGAGCTTTCGATTGCGTGCGCTATTCCTAGCATATAGCGTGCATCATCCATGCTATTTTCTAGCTTTTTTGCGTCTTCAACTTGTTGTTTTATTTCGCTTCTTTGTTGTTTTCCTTTGTTTAACAACTAATCATCAAAACTCTATTAATGAATATTTGGAATAAAATTTTCCAACAACGATATCAAAATTTGGAAGGTCATTGCTCTTGGACCGACTATTCCAAAGAACACTGATGGCTTGCTCAAAAGTTTTGAAGAGTACGATGGGAGCGACTGGAAGAATGATCATTTTAATAGTAAAGCTACTCAACTGCTTTACAGTGCTCTTAATCCTGAAGATCACAACAGAATCTCTTCATGCGAAACGGCCAAAGAAATTTGGAAGATGCTCGAGATTACTCACGAAGTTACGAGTCAAGTCAAAGAAATGAAAATTAATATACTTCTTCACGATTATGAACTTTTCACTATACCGTTTCTCGGCTATTACAAATGGGCTAGCCTCGTTTGGCAAACCTATCTCAAGTAATGATAAAGCTAAGAAAATCCTACGATCACTACCGAGATAATGGGATACAACAATTACGGCTATTATGGAGTTGAAAGATCTAATACTATAATACGCGATATTTTCATTTTCGATTGCCTCGAATTATTTGTTGTTTTGTCCCGGTTTTTCATTTTTTGTTGATTAATTGAATTTCATTTTCTGTTATGCATGGTAGGATATATTGTGATGTAGTGTTCATCGAATGAGACTTGTTTCCGTGTACGCCTCCTTGGTTAAACGTGTGCTTGTGGTGTGGTACGTGTAATAGCTGGGATTTTCGTTCCGATTATTTTGGATTTTTTTGGATATTTCTCAGTTGCCGAGTATCGATATTATTTTTCTCAATGATTGATTTTTGTGTTTATATGGTCGCGTGTATTTCTTTTATTATACGTGCCTGTGGTATGTTATGTTTCGTAATTTGCTCGTTATTATTTTAAATCATAATCGATGCGTTAGTGTGGCCAAGACGTTGTCGAACACCTAATTGGGCGGTCGGAATTGGCCACGATCGAGTCACAGCCGCACGTTTTGGAGCTGGGACTCGCCTGTCCGAGTTACGGCCGTAAGTGATCGGCTACGGCCGTAAGTGATCGACAGGCACGGGCCAGGCAGCGTTTGGACAAAGGACGGTTACGGCCGTAAGGTGTGATCGGGTACGGCCGTAAGGGCGCTAGGCAGCATTTGGACGAAGGCCGGATACGGCCGTAAAGTGTGATCGGGTAAGGCCGTAAGGGCGCTAGGCGACATCCGGACGAAGGCCGGTCACGGCCATAAGGGGTGATCGACTACGATCGTAAGTGATCGGCACATGCTGGGCAGAATTTTCACGAAGTCCGGTTGCGGCCGTACGGGCTGCCGGTTACGGCCGTAAGTGATCGGCCATATAAGGCCGAGGCAGCAGGTCATTGGTCATTTTCATCATTTTTCACCATTTTTCACCCTCCTCCGTGATTCTTCGGCAAGTTTCCAGAATTTTGGTCGGTGAACTCCTTGTGCATCATTTGGGAGGCTAGATTTGTGTTTGTTATCATCATCAAATCCTTGTTCTTCGTCGAATCGAGGTAAATTCTTGGAAATCTCCTAGAGTTGACTTTCAGGATTCCTTCTTGATTTTCGTTGTTCATCCGATTTTGATGAATCGGTTGATGTTACTGAGCATTAATAATCGTGTTCTATCGGTTGTATATCTATATTTCGAGTTTGTTTAACTTGATTGGTGATTCGAGTGTTCTTGGGAGTTATCGAACGTTGAGTGTTCGATTAAATATCCCAATGAGTCTCCCTTCGATAGTTTGGTGGGATTTCCGTTGTTTTTAACCTTGATTCTTGTTGTAATCGTATCTTCGTTGTTTTTGCCGAAGGATTGTAGGTGTCCGAGTTTCCAGGTTGAACCATGTTCTTCGGTGTGTTCGGTAGCGGTTATTAAGGCAAGTATCTTGTTATACAACTTGTGTCATATGATTAAAAATCGTGTGTTGTGTTTTGATGGTTGGTTTACCTTTGAAAACATGTTTCGTGTGAATTGTTTATGTGTTACTCGTTGTATGGGATTTGCGATGACTATGTTATTTGAATATATGTATTGTGTATCGTGTTTTGTATGCGGGATTATGATAATCGTGTTAGCTTGGTTGTACACATGGTTGTGCAATGTATTGTGTATTGGTTATGAGTTATGTTGGTCGTGTGTCGTTGATAATGATGATTTGCGTGTTGAGATTGTGTTGTGTACGCATGATGCGTGATGTTGTGATGATCAATGTGATTGATTTGCCATGTATGGACTTGGTGAAATGTGAATGTAACTGTGAAGATATGTGTTGTGATGCTAAGTTCGCTCGTGCGGGTTCGACGGAGTCTACGATGATTCATGGCAAGGGTCCATGGAATTAGAATTTAGTATGTGGTGCTGAAGTCCAGTCGTGCGGGTCTGACAAGGCCTACGATTACACATGGCAGTCGATCATGGGGTCAGGACACAGTACGTCCAACCGTGTGGGTTCGACGGGGCCTACGGTGACTCGTGGCAAGAGATCACGGAGTCGGGACTGGGTGTTGTGATTGTTTTGGTTTGGCATAGTCTGTGCGGGTTGATGAACCTACGGAGCCATGTGACAAGGGATCACGAGTGTTATGTTTGTTGTGTTTGACACGTGACATGAGTTCATGGTGTTATGGTTATGGTACTTGGCATAGTCCGTGCGGGTTGATGAACCTACGGAGCTACATGACAAAGAAATCACGAATGTTATGATTTAATGTACGTGGTATGTGTGACAGGAGTTCACCAACGTTTTGATTGACCGTTGGGCATGTTTTTAATGTAAAGGATTTTGACAAACCTAGGACATGAGTTTTGAGGGGCTTTTGACAAACCTAGGACATGAGTTCCTAGAGGCTTTTGACAAACCTAGGAAATGAGTTCCTAGAGGATTTTGACAAACCTAGGACATGAGTTCCTAGAGGCTTTGCGCTTGCTAAGATTCCCTAGATGGTATTTCATTTTACAAAGACTCCACTTTTGTTGGTTTCTATATTCACAAAACTTATAGGGAATACGTGAATGGTTGTCGACTTGTGATTGGTAGAGTGTGGTTGTCTGATTTATGATTGGTAATTTCTTGTCACATTTTGTATGGTTTTATACTTGCACTAGTAAAACAGTGGAGTTTTACTAACCTCCGAGTAATCGGGGGGTGGATATCTGTTTTGTGTCCAGGTTCATGCTAGAGCGTGGAGCAGTCACAGGATCAGTGCAAAAGATGACGGAAAGCGATACTAATCAAGGGATATGGAATGCAATTGTAGTTGTTGTGTCGTTGTATTATTTTTCAGTCTTTCGCTGTGTTGTATCGCCTTGTATTTTGGACCCCAGTGTGGGGATGAGTTGCAACAAATTATTACTGTTTGGTTGTGTTGTGTGACCTTATCGGTCCGTGTCTTTATGTTGTTTGATCCTAGACAGTCAAACACTTGGTTGTATGTTTGTGTTCATCCTAGTGGATCTCCGGTGTGGGGTCCACGACGTGTAATATTCCCGGTTGCATTTTGGGGGTGTTACAATTATGGTATCAGAGCTTATGTTGTGGAAACTTAGGCTGTAAGGTCGAGTCGAGTGATGTGTTGTGCTGTCATTTGAGGTATCGATTGACAAGTTGAGTTGAGTTGAGTTGTGTTTTGTTCCGTCATTTGAGTTGTCGGATGACGAGAGAAGATTGGTATCGTGGGCGACTATCATCTTCATGCGATCTATGATGTAAGTCTCCTTTGTTGTATTTTGTGTTTACTTATTTTGTCACAAGTTTATTGTGAAATGAAGTTGTATTTGGTGCTTGTGATGCATTACGTGTGTACTGATCAAAGATGCTCAGGGGAAGTATTAATGGTTTGACATGTGTTTGAACTCAGTATTTATGTGTTGTTTGTGGAATTTATGAGTCCGTATGCCGAGTGGGCATACATTTTAAGATTGGTTAATTCTAGATAGTTGTTGTAATCATATCCGCTGCGTGTATGTTTGAATATGATTTTCTTGAAGATACCATGGCTTGAGTATGCTGGTGGAAAAACAAATTTTGGAAATAGTTTTGACGATACAGTCAAACAGTGGGTTGATATTGATTTTGGAAATTTTTGAATTTCAATGAACTAACCTTGTATTTTAATGAAATTCTATGACAACATTTTTGAAGGAAGTGTTTTGAGGTATTTTGGATGCTTGGTAAAATATTACCGTTGACGGCATTTTGTCGTGTTTGAAAAGATTTTAAGAAAATGATTTTCGTGTATTGGTTCTATTTTCAAATGATTGAGTAAATAATTTTAAAACCTTCACACCCTAAAAATTTTTGCATTTACGATTCAAACATGATTTTAATTTCAAAAAGGGTGGATGAAAAATCTTTCTAAATTGTGTTAGTAGCACATAACGCACACCAAAGAGTATGCTTAGTGCGTGTTAAGATGCATTATGTTGTATGACTTGGATGTGATTGTTGAGATGTGGAAATATCTGTTGTATGTATTATCCACCAGGGGATGGCTCGGTGGAACCTCTGGGTGTCGATGCCAAGAGAGCATGATCGTGGGATATCCTATGTGATGTTGACTATGATGATGATTGTGGTAACACGTGATTACCCTATGTGCTGTTGATTGTGATAATGTTGAGTGGTAATATGTGATTATCTTTTATGTTGATATTCTGATAAGAATAAGTGATGTCATAATTATGTGATGCTATGTTTCATTGTATTGAACGATTGTATGATCAGTATGCCGAGAGGACAAGGTCGAGGTCGTGGTCGCGGCCGTGAACGTAATCAGGATCGTGATTCAGTGACTCGCTCATTGTCGAGTGCCAACCATCCCAGTACAGATGGTCGGGATGACCAGTCGCATGAGCAGGAGCAGTCAGCTGGGGATAATGTTAATGTTGGCGCCGCCACCATCCTCCAGCAGTTGGTAAATCATTTGGCGCAGATGAATCAAGCGGCGAACCGGAATGAATATCCCGAGGGACTGACGGAGCTAGTAAGTGGCTGCGAGATGTGATGAGAATGCATCCACCTCGTTTTGCGGGTACTTGTGATTCGTTAGGTTGGGAGAACTGGCTCTTCCAGTTGGGAAGAACATTTGATGTTGTGTCTTGTCCGAATGAGAGGAGGGTACCTATTGCCCAGTACCTTCTTGACAACGAAGCTACATAATGGTGGGAGGTCGTAGCGTCTAGAGATCGTATAGCTACTTAGGCTGAGTTCAAGGCTGCCATGGAGGCACTACTACAAAAATAGGCAAAGAAACCCGTCCAAATAAACCTAAGAGACTGCCTCCGGACGGGTCTCTATCTCAACGGTCTCTTTGATAAAGAGACCGCCTCATGAGGGGGGGTTTGCTTTTGAGATATAAGAGACCAGATATTCAAGAAATCGGGTCTGTTATGTAAGGGATGGGGAACTAATTTAAAAGGGTAATCGGCTTGTTATCTGAGATATGAGGTCTCTTTGATTTTTTTTAATATTTTTTTTGTCTAGCTTAAGAGAGCCCATTTCACACCTAACGGGTCTCTTTGATTTTTTTTATCATTTTTATTTTAAAACCTGAGAGGCCGGTTTTTATACATAATGGGTCTCTTTGATTGTTTTAATATTTTTTTGGTATAACCTAAGAGATCCGATTTCATACTTACCGGGTCTCTTTGATTTTTTTTAATTTCCAACCGTGAAACTGAGAGAGCCGATTTCATATCTACCCGGTCTCTTTGATTTTTTTAATATTTTCAATTGTAAAACCTGATAGATTTCAAGTTTAACAGGTCTCTTTATCATTTTTTTTTTTGAAAAAACCATAATAATCCTGCTCGTACCCAAAAATATAAAACACAAAACAACACTCACCATTACATAAAAACATCATAAACCTACTCGTTCCCGAAAATATAAAATAACACAAAACAATACTATAATTATATCTTTACATCTATTGCAATCTCCTAAAACGTAATACCATTACATCTATTGCAATATCCAAATGGAAAAACAAAAAAATAATACTCCGAAGTCTAATCATTCACAATAATTGGGACTAAAATTCATTGAGTAACTTGCATACCATCATCTTTATTTTCTTCGTCCGCTTCATTATCTTGCTTGAGCAAATATTCAACCCAAACATCTCTAACCTCATCAACTTTTTCCGATGAGTGAGTTTCTTCAGCAAAAAACTATAAGATAATAATCAATAATCATGTTAACATAATAATATCGCTAAAAACAACTAACGATGCAAAATAATGCCTACTCAACTCCACAAGATCTGGTTTGGTACTTGGTTGATTACATGGAGTTAAACTCAAATTTTATTTTACGTATTACATATTTTAGTATAAGGCCTATCAAAACATACTCTATACATGTCAAAATAGCTTCACGAAGTGGCAGAAATTATTAGAAGAAAATCACACTATTTGATGACTAGTATCATCCATTCAGGAACACTCGGGACCAAAAATCTAAAAACAAAACTGTAATTAGGTTGAACTTCTATAGTAATTTTAAAATTATCCAGGCCTACTTCATATAGGCCCTTAGCAATAACATCCGTAAGATATTACAATCTACACCATAAGTAATTGTATTTAACAACAATAAGGTGAAGCAACTGATTAAGTAAAAATAGAAATAACTAAGACTAAGCTTAAATAAAGAGATGTAAAACTCATTCACACCAATCATGAAATTTACACAGAATCCCATTTCCAATAATCACTCATTCACATCAATCAAGAAATTTACGCGGTGTGCGGTATAAAAATGATACCTGGTCGGAGATCCATAATACTATTTTTTCTAAAATCTCGAGCATATAACGGCACACATAGTATCCATAGACCTTGTTGTTTTGAGGTTGACAAGGACACTAAAACATACAGAATTAAGAAAATACAAACCATTCAACACTTATGTTATTGCATTAATAAAGTACATAAGCATTGTATACATGGTTGTCACGTCACTCGACTAGTCGCAACTAGTCGAGCAGTTGAGCTGGAGAGGTCGACATGGAACTCTGACTTGATTTTTGGGAGTCTTTCGAGCAACTGGGGCTCTACTGGTCGACTGGGTCGACTAGGCAACCCAGTCGCCGGACTAGTGCATAAATAAAAAAAACTGTTGGCCACTTAAGTATACTGGATACAATTTGGAAAATCGTTTAAACAACAAACTGTACGGAATCTAAATCTGAGTGCGTAGCGGAAGTCTTGGATACAGTTAGTTTCCGTGGATACAGCAACGACGTATTTGGTGTATACTTAATATATCACAGTTATTTCAAACAGTAAAAGGTAAGGTAAATAACACGCAATTTAAGTGGTTCGAGGTAAACCTCTACGTCCACCGATCCTCCACACAGAGTAAAAGTTTATTATAATTCTTTGCGTACACAACTACGTAATTATAAACAAACCTATCCTTGTATCGTTCACATGATTGATACAAAGAATGTCGCTTTCAACCGTTCACACGATTGGTTAAAGCTTCCTTCTTGACTAGCTTCTTCACACACAGCCTAAAGCTTCGTCCTTATTCGTCCCACACAGTCGAATAACTTGTTGAGTTCACACAGAGCTCGGTTTTTACACAGAGGTAAAAGGTAGGTAACTGGTAAGAACAGTGACTTTGAATATCAAGTTCTTGAGCTGATGATAGCTGTTCCTGATGTTGAGCACTGTATATCTCTTTCGTTCTTACTTGCAGTATGCTTTGGAGATATGTTTGCTCTGATGATAACTTTGATAGCTTGAGTATTAGGTTACTTGATTTGGTTCAGTCAGTGATCTTCAATGTCTTCAAGGATATATATAGTCTCTGGAGAAAGTATCCGTTGAGATATATCCGTTTGAATAAGATGTCCTTCAACGGGAATATGACATGATCCGGATTTCGCGGGATTCTGAAGATCTGAAGACTGGCAGTATTTAAATACTTTATCCTTGAGTATTTAAATACTTCTTTGTTCAACGGGACTTGACTTGCTTTCTTGTCCTTTTGTGAACTGTATGGAAGATGACTGTATTTAGGGCATCGAGACAGTTTCCATACTTGGTCTTTTACAAGTCTTCTTGCTGTACTGATGAGCTTCACTTATGCTGATTCGAGGCAGGTCTTCGATATAGGATAAGTCCTTAAGCCTCGATACAGTTTCCTTTACTGTATTTGGCATATATGTCAAAACCTTCTTTATGACATTCGATACAGGGATTCGTGTATCCCGGCTGTTTCGATATAGGGTGTTTGTTTTTCCCAACAATTTCCCCCTTTTTGACAATTTGCCAAGTCCTTCTTACTTAACTCTTCGAGTCTTCTTGATGATGCCAAAACCTTCTTCATGAAGCATTCTTCTTCGATGACTTCTGGCAGATTTCTTGGTCTTTTGTCAATAGGTCTGACTTTTGTGACTTAGTCTACAATAATGAATCGCTTTCATGAGCACGTTAAATCTGATTTACAACTTAAGCCTATGATTGGCGCGCAGGCACAATCTTACAATGTATTCTAAGTTTACAACTGAAATTATGAACTGTTCGTAGACTAGTTCGTACAGCTTATTTTTCAATCAAGTTTATCTAACTTGAGATTCCTATCAAACAATTTAAGTAATTATACATAAACACAGTAGATTACGAGTTGTAATCTTTCAAGACAAACAAACTATTTTATTGATATTCAAAATGATTGAGTACAAAGTTTCTTTGTTTGAATAGAAATTACAAAAACAAAAATAATATACATAAATTTCAGCTCTTCATCTATAATCCGCATGCCTCCATGGTCTTTTTCCTTGCTCATTCTCGGTGCCGCGCCACCAGTTTTGAAGTGAATCATTGCCTCGTTCCTGGTAAATCGCTCTTCCTTCATATGAACGATCAAAGGCAAGTATCCAATCTTCTGGATGGGTGACCCGATCTCCTCTTCTATGTTTTGATTTCATTTCTATTTGGAGAGGGAGTTTACCTTCTTCTAGCATCTTTGAAAACTTATCTGCCGCTTCCGCTAAGGTTTTATAATTTTTGAAGATGGCGGATTCCCTAATGAGTCTGACAAAATATCTCATCAGTTCATTCTTCCTCCAGTGCTTCACTTCGTCGGCAGTTGGGTTGCGGTTGGTCGGCAGACGTATTTCCGAAGGTCTTTGGATAAGAGTTTGCCAAGGGACATTTGGGTCATGGAATTCCGGTCTGGAGCCTGAAATTTTAAAGCTTTGGGATTGAGGTGCTAGCTTGTTCAATTCGGCAGTGATACTGTTCTGAGCAGCCTCAAATTCCCTTTCTTGTTGCAGTCTTATTCTCCTTGCAGCTTCTCGTGCCTCTTCCCCCTTTTTGGCTTCATCAAGACTTTGCAGGATTTCAAGAGCGGCGTCCTGTTTGGTCTCGATGCTGGTCATTCTTTCAACAAGGGAGGAAAGAGTCTGCGACATTTCTTGAATGCATTTGTCGTGAGCACGTAGTTGAGAGCTGTTCTCGATCATTGCACAGGCAGTCTTGGCTTCAGCAATCCTTGTCTTTGTAGCTTCCTCCTTCAGCAGTTGCTCTTGTTTATCTTCCATGATCTTCAAAGCTTGCTTGAAAACTTCTGGCAAAAGGATGAATGCGTCGACAACTCGAGATACTTCGTGTTGAAGAGTGGTCATTTCTTCTACGGCAGAGGTGTGCATCCAATTCAGTGCCTTTTCAACGGAAGAAAGAGCGTTTACTGCATCTTGGATAAATACAGTCTGAAGGCCAAGAGCTCGCAGGCGCTCTTTACGTGCAGCAGAGATAGGAGAGTCAGGCTGGGCGAAGTCTGCAGCGCCGTTCAACCTCCTTACATTCACGGATGGACGTGAAGTAAGTTGGACATCCTCAGGTTCAGTACCGTCCTCGGATTCCAAGGTTGCAGGGGCGGAAGCAGCTTCTTGTGGTTCGGCGACAGTTGGTTCAGAAGCGTCCTGTGGCGAAGGTTCTTCGGTAGATATGGATGCAGGAGGGACTGAATCCTCCTGTTGGTTGGCAGGAATAGCTTCTTCGGTCGCAGCAGGCTTGGGTGCCTGTTCCAAAATTTCTTGAAGTTCCTCGACTGGAGGGACTGATTCCTCCTGGTCAGGAATGTTCTCCGGCTGTGGCGAAGGGGGATTGGCTTGGTTAGAAGGCCCTTCGTCTTTTCTGGGTGGAGAGGCATCTCGGGCTTCAGCCTCTTCACGGCTCATTCTCAGACCTGCTTGAAGAGCATCGTCGTCGTCGTGTGAGTCATGATCGTCGTCGTCTTTTGGATTAATGGGAGAATCCTCTGACTTCTTCTTTCCTTTTCTTCTGGCGTCAGATTTGTGCAGCAGGTGGCTTTCTATTAGATCTTTGCAAGAGGCGTTGTCCCATCGAAGCAGGGCCTCAATTTCAGTTGAGTCTGTTACTTCGGAGACGAACCTCTCTTCGTGGCTCCATTCGCTCCAGTTATGCGGTGTGTAAATGCGGAGCTAGCCTATAGCCTTTCCATTGCGGGAATCTTTCGTACGCGTGGTCAATTTGAACCGAAAGAAGTGTTTGATTTATGATGGAGTCGGGGAGGGACTTGAATAACGTGCGGAGATCTTTGTTTGAGGATTCTGCAGTATGGGATCTGTACGGAAGATGGACTCCTTGCGAGGATGGTGCCCGAAGGTGGATCTGTACGGGTGAGGGATCCCGTAGAGGAGAAGTAGCTTTTGGCTCCGAATGGGCAGCCGACTCGCTAAAGTCTTGAGCGTTGTCAGATGTCTCTATATCCGTCGTAGCCGCCAAAGGCTCGGGATCTACTGTCGATGCAGTAGGAGACACCTCTTCCACAGGGGTTGGGCCACAGGGTTCTTGATGGGTTGCGCCACGGGCGAGACATCCTCGGAGTGCTTGGTTTTGATTTTTGAGAGCCTCCTTAGTCTCTTCTTGGACTTCTCACCAGCAGAGTGTTTCTTGCTGTGAGATCGCTTGCGCTTCTTCTTTGAAGATTCCATTTCTGGGACCTTCACGGTTTCATCTCTTGGGTTGGCAGAAATAGGCATGTGCCTGGTTCTCGGGTGATTGGCATGCATGGTGCTCTGGTTATACGCAGAGGGTTTGACACCTCCTAAGTATATCCTCGAGCTATTTTTCTTTGCATCGGCGGATTGCATCACTCCGCACTTCGTCAGAATGTAGTTCAGCATTAAACCAAAGGATTTCTTTTGGGTGGCAGGTTTGCACACCTCTTCTTGAAGACGTTTCAGAATGATTTGGCACCAATTGACCTTTTCACAGGTCAAAATAGCTACCATCATTCTGAACCTTAGGTTCGTGCACATCTCGAACCCACCGGTTCGATTTTCAATGATCCTGGAACAAAAGTCATGCAGATAAACGAAATGAAGAAGAAAATTTTTCTTGTGACAAGTGGTTGTCACCATATCAACCACTTTGGACCCTGTAAATAGTCCATAAAACTTGGTAATAAGCTCTTGAGACCCGAACGTCTCAAGTTGGTCCATGGTCAGGCCGTCGGCGGGCAGCCTGTAGATCTTCTGGAGTAAATCGCGATTGATGCAGATTTGCACTCCTTGGACTGTTGCAGTGATGTCAGCAACATGTCCTCCCTGGTCTAGTGACAGAAAACGAACGGCGGCGTTGAGGTAGAATTCCTCAACCAGATTGGCGTCGTATTTGTCGGCGGTTTTGCTCCCGAAGCGATAGAGACCTTGTTGTTCAAGACGAGTAATAATATACTCCATTGGTTCGGTGTCGTTGATTTCCGAGATGATACGCTCGATGATGACAGGTTTCGAGAAGATCCGGCCATCAATGATGTTGGAGGTTTTCTTCAGAACAGGGGAAGAAGATTGACTAGCCATTGATGTCTTCTTAAAACAAAGGTGGAAGAAAACAGTAGAAATTCGCAGTGAAAATGCAGAAAATATGTAAATTTGTTTGCTTGAGAACTCTTGTAATTGCGAAGCGTAAAGAGTCTCCAATGGCGAATCTGATCCTTTTATACTTGGGCGGCGAAATAGGGTTTGCAGAGTACGAATGGTCAGATTTTAAGGGATGGGAACCGGTTTTGAAATCAACGGTCAAGATGGATTGAGTGTAACTGGTACGCTAATCCATTAAAAGGTTTTAAAATACAATGGGTCCCACTTGACATAGGTTGATACCTAAATGCCTAAAACGGCGGTTTAAAAATAGTAAACAATTTAAAAACATCGCGGCTTTTGAGATTGATTGTCGAGATGTCATGTAAGGCATTTAATGAACATGACGTTTGACGTAAAAGCAGGGCACGTGGACAAAAATTATTTTAAAAGGAAATAATATTATATTATATCTTGAATCGAAATCCTATAGCATGTCTTTGTTCTCGCGTCGATACAACGTTCCCCCTTAAAAGGTACTAATAGGTTTTAAATTCCATACGGCAATATTTGGATTAATCTTTGTATTCATGGGTCCTACTGATATTCCCCCTTAATTATGCACACACCACATTTGTAGGATTCGTATGCCTTCGTTCGCTACTGATCTTGTATTGATGATTCTGAGTGTACAGATAATTAATGTTGGATACTGTATTCACGGGTCTTACAGCATTCCCCCTCAATTGTTGAGTAAAAACAGTAAATTTACTTACAGGGAGTCTGGCTGTAGTATTCCCAATTCTATTCTTAGCATGTTGAATCTTGCTGTGTCGAGAGGCTTGGTGAAAATGTCGGCCAGCTGAACGTCTGTATGGACTTTTTCCAGGCGAACATCCTTGTTCTCGACATGATTCCTGATAAAATGATGCTTCATGTTGATATGTTTAGTGCGCAAGTGCAAAACGGGATTGTGAGTGATTGCGATTGCACTCGTGCTATCACACATGATTGGAGTCTCTCTAGCATCGATTCCATAATCGGCAGGTTGTTCTTTGCATCCAAGGATTCGCATCTGGTGACTACAGCTGACATAGTACTACGATTCGGCCGTGGAAAGAGTGTTAGCCAATTGCTTCTTTCTGAAAAAAGAAACGAGTCTTTGTCCGAGATAGTGACAATTTCCACTTGTACTCTTCTATCTAGCTTGCGACCTCAGAGATCCGAGTCATTTGTATCCAACTAAATCGAATCCGCCTTCCTTAGGATACCACGATCCTGCATCATTGTTCCTTTAATGTACTTGAGGATTCGTTTGCATTTGTATTGAAGTGTGATTCCTTAGGTGCAACTTGGTATCTCGCACACACTCCAACAGCAAACTGGATATCGGGCCTGCTAGCCGTTAGGTACAGGAGCGAACCAATGAGCTTCCTGTAGAGTGATTGGTCAAACGGCTTTCCGGCTTCATCAGCACTAATTTGCATGGAAGTGCTCATGGGGGTTGTCGAGGATTTGGAAGTGTTCATTCCAAATTTGTTGAGAAGCTCCTTGCTGTATTTCTCCTGGTTGATAAATATACCTGTAGGCAACTGCTTTACCTGCAAACCTAGGAAATAACTAAGTTCCCCCATCATACTCATTTCAAATTTGCTTTGCATGAGATGTGAGAACCTTTGACATAGAGCAAGGTTAGTTGAACCAAAAATAATATCATCGACATAGATTTGTACCATTAGAAGGTCATCACCTTCCTGTATCTTGAACAAGGTTTTGTCGACAGCACCTTTCTCAAATCCATTGTTGGTTAGATACTGGGACAGGGTTTGGTACCAGGCTCTAGGGGCTTGTTTAAGTCCGTACAGGGCTTTCCTTAGCCTGTAAACTAGATCGATATCGTCTGTGTTGGCAAACCCTGGTGGTTGTTCAACATAAACTTCTTCTGCAAGCTCTCCATTCAGGAAAGCACTCTTGACGTCCATTTGGTATACGATAAAACTCTTATGGGCGGCAAAGGCTAAAAATATCCTAATGGCTTCTAGTCTCGCTACAGGGGCGAAGGTTTCATCATAGTCGATTCCTTCTTCCTGACAATATCCTTGTGCTACTAGTTTGGATTTGTTCCTTATGATAAGTCCATTTCGATCCTTTTTGTTTCGAAATACCCATTTGGTTCTTATAACCGATTGGTGTGTCGGTCTGGGTACAAGATACCATACATTGTTTCTTTCGAAACCGTTAAGCTCTTCTTCCATAGATGTTATCCAATGAGAGTTGTTAAGAGCGTCTATGGTCGAAACAGGTTCGGACTGGGCTAAGAATACATCGATAGTGCACATATTGAGTCTCCTAAGTTCGGATTGAGATTTCCATTCAGGAAACTGTGAGACTTCAGCATTAGATTCTTCTTGTGCACAAAGTACATTTCCTTGTGTACTCTTTATTCTCCTACGAGTAGAAACACCTGCATTAATGTTTCCAATGATCAGCTCTTGCGGGTGATCTCTCAACCATCTTCGGTCGGGTTCTAGTTCAGGATCCCGTACTGTATCGAAAGTTTCTATGGGTACAGCTTCAGCTTGTACAGCGTCAGCTTCATCCACATCGATTCTTACAGCTGCGGGGTTGATTTCTAAATCAACTACAGGTTCTATGGGTGTAGGTGGATCCAAGATAGAAAGATGGTGAATGTCCTGAGTGATATCATCTACTCCTGTAGGGTCATGGTGTGGTTCGTCGAACACTACATGAACTGATTCCTCGATCGTCAGCCTCCTTTTATTAAAGATTCTGAAAGCTTTCTTTGACGGAGGAGTATCCTACGAATATTCCTTCATCTGATTTTTCATCAAAGGTTCTAAGTTGGTCCTTCCCATTGTTCAATACGTAACACCTGCATCCAAAAATGTGAAAATACGAAACTAATGGAGTTTTGTTATTCCATACCTCGTAAGCTGTTTTGTTGTGGTGCTTGTTGACGATACAGCGGTTTTGAGTGTAGCACGCTGTATTGGTTTCTTCACCCCAGAAACGCTGTGGCAATTTGCTTGCGGCAATCATTGTCCTTGTTGCTTCTTTCAACGTCCTATTCTTTCGCTCGGCAACACCATTTTGTTGAGGTGTACGGGCAGCTGAGTACTCGTGCTGTATGCCATTCTCCGAACAGTATTGCTCTATAAAGCGGTTAGTAAATTCAGTACCTCTGTCGGAACGAATGCACACGATACTCGATGCTTTTTCATTCTGCAACTTTCTCAGGAGCTCGGGCAGCCTTGATGTTGTTTCCTTCTTCTTTCTAAGAAAGATCGTCCAAGCATACCTGGAATAATCATCAACAACAACCATGCAATATTTCTTACCTCCCAAACTTACTGGGTCTACAGGACCGTAGAGATCCATGTGTAGCATTTCCAACACTCTTTGGGTTGAAAGGTAGGATTTGCTTTTCAGGGTTGACTTGATTTGCTTGCCTTTCTGGCATGGTCCGCAGACGCTGTCCTTCTTGAATGACACATCTGGCAAACCTCTAACCATACCCTGTCTTGAAAGCTTGTTGATCGTCTTGAAGTTGACGTGAGACATCCTCTTGTGCCATAGCCAGCTAAGATCTGCAGTGCCTTTGGCAACAAAACACGGAATTGAGGAGCTCATAGGCTTCCAGTCAGCAATGTACATATTACCTGATCTGCTTCCTGTAAGCACAACTTCCTTGGTTTGGGTGTTCTTGACTCTACAACGATCTATATAGAACTTCACCGAGAACTGTTTATCACGTAATCGGCTAATACTAAGTAGATTATACTGTAAGCCTTCAACATATGCAACATCGGTGACCTTGAATTTCCGACAAGTAGGTTTCCTTTCCCTCTTGTCCTTCCTTTAGACTTATCACCGAAGCGAACTTTTGGACCGCGACCTTCTACAAAATCAGATAGCTTGCTCCTGTCTCCAGTCATGTGACGAGAGCATCCACTATCGAAGTACCAGGTATCCTCCTCTAGAATGTCCTGTAACAAAGAAATTAGGTAGATTTAGGTCCCCTTTTATTTTTGGGTCCATATATGTTAGTTCCTTTAGGTACCCAGATTTTCCTGACAGCAATTGGTTTACTGTAGGATGTACTCGGTACAGTATTGCTATATCTACGGGGGGCATATCCGTAGTTATTATAATCATGATAATTACTATGCATGTAAAATTCAGGGTTATTATTATTATTCCAGTACGAGTGCCGTCTAGGAGGTGGAGCCATTTTCCTAGGCCTAACAGCTTGTCTTCTGGGTCTCCAGTTGGATTCCCAATGCTGTTGTTGATACTGAACTGGCATCTGTTGTCTAGAGGGATAACGGGGCTCCTGTATCCAATACCTAGGCGCCTGCATCGAGTGTCTTGCCGTGCGGGCCTTTGGTGGTTGGATACCGCTTTCTTCGAATGATCGGCTTTGATGATATGCTTGTGGAGCATCTGTAGATTTCGCCTTCGAGTGGTTGTTGGTTCCACTGTCTCGAATAGTAGAGTTGAGGCGGAATTGCGGCCTTCGGTTTTCTCGCATACAGGTTCCTTTATGGGACTAGGAGTATCTTCCGATTCGGAATGTGTTCCACACTCTTGACGAACACAAGACTAGTTTTACCTTTATTCGAACATGAGCCGTATCCTAAGCCACTTTTATCATGAGCATGTTGCCCGGTGCTAATTTCTTCCATTCTTTTGGACGATTTTTCAAAAGACTTCAGAATGGTCTCAAGTTCAGTTTCTCGCTTCTCGAGAGTTGTGATTTTGGTTTGTAGTAGAACCAAATCATTTGTCTTGCTCTCATTATGGGTTTTAACCTCATTTAGTTCATGAGCAAGTTGATGATTGCTCTCCATGAGTTTTTCAAAATCGACCTTCTTGGTTTCACAATCAAGAGACATATTTTCATAGTTTATCTTCAGCAAGTCATTCTCATCTTTCAGCTCTAGATTTGTTAATTGAAGCTGTATATTCTCAGTTTTTAGAGTCTCATGGGCCTTTTGAATGTTTTTGAATTCATTCATCATATTTTCGAAAGTATGAGATGCATTAGGTGGAATAACTGAGGTTGAACTTACCTCATCGTCATTGTCTTCACCTTCCGAACATCTTTGGCCATAAAGCACATGTATGCTTTATCATCGAACTCATCGTCGATGAATCACTTTCGATGACCACTGAAGACATTCTCACTGATTTGGATGGTGTGGGGAGGCTTCGATTCTCCGATCGGGGCCTTGAGCTTGTCTTTCCAAGCACGTCTTCTTTCATCTCTCTCTTGTTGCTCGGCCTCGTGCAATCTTTGGACTTTGGGATGAGGACATTTGTTTGCATAATGGCACGGTTTCCTGCAGCTTATAACACAGTTAGCATCACCAGATGATGTTTCGTACTTACCTTGTTGATGAGTTTGGGCTGTAGGAGTCTTTCAGATGTTTGATGAACTTTTTGAATTTATGCATTAGAAGCGCCATTTCATCTTGTGACAGGATGTCGTCAATCACAAGCATTCTTGTGACCGGGCTTCGACGAGCTAGGCATCTTTGTGTCGACGGTTCGATACAAAGAATGAGAGCCGTGACCTTTGAAGGAGATTCTTGACTTTCTCTCTTCTCACAATGTCATACTCAAAAGCTTTAAGGTCGAGAAGAGATCAAAAGTGGATATTTCATTAAGATTACAGGATACACGCATATTGTGGTCTTAATGTCCCATCTGGGCCGAGAGATCTGAAAATTTTTAAGTTCTTCTCCTTTTGGGTGTAAATCTTGCCCAACGCTTCAAGTTCACCAACAATACCGGTAAATCTGAGGTCAAGTTCCTCAAGTGTTTCCGTTGGTTTCATTTCAAAAGATTCAAATTCTTGAGTAAGTTTTGAAATCTTGTTTTCTTTTGAGAGCTCGGTTCCCTCACAAATTAACTTGAGTTTATCCTGATTTCTTTGTCGTTTTGCGGCTCTTTACCTTCGAGAACGTGCCTTTGTCAAGAGTGACAAATAACGCGTTCTTAGCCACGTTGTCGAGATTGGCTCGCTTCCTTTCATCGGTTGTCCATTGCTCGCGTTCTTTCTCGAGCATTTCAGCATGGGCTTGGCCCTCAATCCTTGCGGCTGGATTGACCTTCATGATCTTGATCGGACCATCCTGTATAACAAAAATCATCTCTTCGTGCATTGCTGCAAGATGAGCTTCCATTCTAATTCTCCAGTCGTCAAATTCGTTAATAGAGAACATAGGGACTTTGTTAATCATAGAAGTATCCATACTGATAATATAGGAATGAAAGAAACTGTTTTGAAAATAAGTGATTTGAATCTGATTCGGTTAAAAAGAAATACGACTGATTCTTTTTAGAATCAACCGCTCTCATACCACTTGTTGGCCACTTAAGTATACTGGATACAGTTTGGAAAATCGTTTAAACAACAAATTGTACGGAATCTAAATCTGAGTGCGTAGCGGAAGTCTTGGATACAGTTAGTTGCCGTGGATACAGCAACGACGTATTTGGTGTATACTTAATATATCACAGTTATTTCAAACAGTAAAAGCAGAAGGTAAATAACACAGTAATTTAAGTGGTTCGAGGTAAACCCCTCTACGTCCACTGATCCTCCACACATGAGTAAAAAGTTTATTATAATTACTGCGTACACAACTACGTAATTATAAACAAACCTATCCTTGTATCGTTCACACAGATTGATACAAAGAATGTCGCTTTCAACCGTTCACACAGATTGGTTAAAGCTTCCTTCTTGACTAGCTTCTTCACACACGCCCAAAGCTTCGTCCTTATTCGTCCCACACAGTCGAATAACTTGTTGAGTTCACACAGAGCTCGGTTTTACAGAGGTAAAAGGTAGGTAACTGTAAGAACAGACTTTGAATATCAAGTTCTTGAGCTGATGATAGCTGTTCTTGATGTTGAGCACTGTATATCTCTTTCGTTCTAACTTGCAGTATGCTTTGGAGATATGTTTGCTCTGATGATAACTTTGATAGCTTGAGTATTAGGTTACTTGAATTGGTTCAGTCAGTGATCTTCAATGTCTTCAAGGATATATATAGTCTCTGGAGAAAGTATCCATTGAGATATATCCGTTTGAATAAGATGTCCTTCAACGGGAATATGACATGATCCGGATTTCGCGGGATTCTGAAGATTCGAAGATCGGCGTATTTAAATACTTTATCCTTGAGTATTTAAATACTTCTTTGTTCAACGGGACTTGACTTGCTTTCTTGTCCTTTTGTGAACTGTATGGAAGATGACTGTATTTAGGGCATCGAGACAGTTTCCATACTTGGTCTTTTACAAGTCTTCTTGCTGTACTGATGAGCTTCACTTATGCTGATTCGAGGCAGGTCTTCGATATAGGATAAGTCCTTAAGCCTCGATACAGTTTTCTTTACTGTATTTGGCATATATGTCAAAACCTTCTTTATGACATTCGATACAGGGATTCGTGTATCCCAGCTGTTTCGATACAGGGTGTTTGTTTTTCCCAACAAAAACCCGACCCAGGTGCACATAATTGACCTAATCGTGACCAGGAGCCTTATTTCCTCCAACAATCTTTTTTTTCTGCTACTTACACCCACTTATATATATATACACACACACACTTGTATATACACACACAGTGACAGTACTGACTACTGTGTACACAGGTATATACACATACATATACACACACACAAAATATATATATATACACACACAGAGTAGATAGTTGACACAGTTGAGCACACATACACACACAATATATATATATATATATATATATATATATATATATATATATATATATTATACCTTGTCGACTAGTCTCGACTAGTCACGACTCGACTTGCCGGAGTCTCCGTCCGACTTGACTTACCGACGTAACAACCATGATTGTATATATAGATATGAACGAGTTTTAGAATCCAAATATACCTGTGGTTGCTTCCACCCAATCCTTAGATTCTTTTTTATTTTCCTAACATCTTTTCGATTGGTAATGCTAAATTTTATAATTCCCCTGCATAAATTGTAATACGGTTAATAGGATTGAAAATATTACTTATTAGGAAAACAACCAAAAAGAAGAAATTTATTAATGTAATCCCGTATATACTCAATTGATGACCGTTCTAGCGAATTCAGAGATCTCCTTTCCTACTCCAGCTGGATCCAACCAATACACTAATCCATTCCAAGGACTAATAATTGCTAACATCCAATGTCGACTACACACAAAAAAAAAGAGAGATGATAATAACCTATCAATTAACAAAACTCCATCATGACCAACAATTAACAAAAATCAGCACATGGACACTAAATTGAGTACCAAACTTATTTAATACACGTGGAAATAGCTTTTATATAACTGATCATTGCAAAGAGTTGGACAAGTTGAAAAATCTGTAAAATTGTTTAAGAAGAATCTTGCTTTGTCAAACTTAAGAATCTGTTTAAGAATTTAATCGGTAATCTTAACTTGTCACAAAACATTGTTACAAAAATAAGTGAATATCAAAAGTTATAGGTAGCGTTGATTGCACTTACTTCTCATTGTAAGGTGCAAAGAATAGTTGATTAAGATTCTCTCCCTCATTGCACCCAAAGACACGAGCTAAATATATGGACCGGTCTTCCTCTTCAACTATTGGAGTCAACGGAGATAGAACACTACTATCACAAAATCCATACAAACCCGAAATTCCTTCTTGACATCGTTCTTTCAAGTGCCTTACCCATCAAAATTTGAACATGACCAGACTACGAAAAGGAACTACACTTACTTCATGAAATTATTTAGCTACTCCAATCTCTTTTAGGAAACACCAATCAAGCATGTCTTCATAGTCAAGTGTAACATCAATAGCATGTTCGTTAAGAAATACGCTTCTCGGGATACTTAAGTAAATGGTTTCACCCCTCTTTCTCATTCCCGTAGCTTGAATTTTCAAAACTTGTAACCAACTAGTAGTCACGTTTTCACGATCCTCGGCAGTTATGACATACTTACGATTGGTTGATGCTTGGAATGACGCTGATCGTGGGTATGGAGTGGTCACCTCTTTCTCTAGCTGCACACTGGCCTTTTTATATGTACAAAATATATCAAGGTAACAGAAAAGAGAAATAACGATTTAGGCCCACATAAAAAAACATTATTTGATTTTGGCTTTATTTTTATAACTAGTCACAACTTATTATTTATTTATTTTCAGGAATTAGGTAAAAAATCTCATTTTTTTCTTGGTTTGGTGTTTATACTATAAAAATAGATTCGGAGCAGGGGAATGTTCATTAAAAAAACATTTTCTTGAAATTGTGAGAATGCATATTCAGGAATGAGTGACAAAAATAATAAAATGTCTACCGGACAAAAAAATATCTACCATACAACAAAGCAAGTGTGGTTAATACCTTTTTTTGAAGAATCAGGTGAATTGGCCAAGCAGTATAACTCCCCTTAGCTTGACAAACAAAGACTAATTCATTGTTTGGACATGGCAAGTGAGCATTCCGCACAATATCTTCTGTGATAGTGACTCGACGATGACCGGGGGGCACCGTTGCTCCATGATTACTGATCAGTTCTGTTGTCTTCTATATATAGACCTGCCCATTAGCAACAATTACAAGGCCTTTGTCGTCACACTCAATAGCCAAGCAACAATCACTCCAGCCCCTCTGAATACAAGCCATAATACATAATCAAATTTCGTATATATACTATTCGAAGATTCAAGTATATAACATACTTTGAGGCAAAAGATAAGTGTTATACCTCAGGAAAAGTATAATGTTGGTGATATCCAAATGATTATTCTGATGCGCAATATTTGTCGAATGCTCAAGTGGATTAGTATGATGTGTCTCAGGCAATTGGACATGGTATACCTCGGCCTCTGGGCTTTGGAGACGAACTTGATGCACGGGAAGACTTGCTGTTTCCTGAGCTTGTGTCTCAAAACCCCGTGCAATATAAGCATCATCATGCGATCGAGCCTCTGAAGAAGTATGGGTGAAATGATGGTTGTAATACCCTCGCCTTTACTATTGTATTTTTCGATTTAAATCGAGCATTGTCGTACCATATATGTGTTTCTTGTAATAAAATATAAGGATGAGTTGTGTTAAATTGAATTGTTAATCTTAGTCATTCACTATAGTTGTTTTCTAGATGATTAGTGGGAACTTCATTTTACTTGTTGATGTTGCCCTTAGTGTACGTTATCAAACTTAGCTTACGTACGCTATATAAGCCGAATTGCGTATGTAACCTTTCCATGTTAACGTACGTAATACAGGGGATCATTCAGCAGATCACCTTTCGGCGGGTGGGGCCGAGTGCGTAGGTGGTGGTCGGAAGTCGATCGCGACAGCCAAGTCAATGGCTATTACGTACGTAATGGCTACATCTTTACCTACGTAACTACATGTGTAATTTAAGTCAGAAACATCTGGTGGAGTGACTACGTACGTAATGTTAATGAGAATACGGACGTAAGGACTTTAACGTACGTTAATCCCTCTCTATAACGTAGATAATGTTGATTTTAGGTTATAAAAGTATGTGTTGCCTTTCATTTCTGCACAACTCTATCTCATGCTCCCTCCTTTAGAATCAATCCCCTGCCCCCTTAGTGTAATACCCGGTTGTAATTCGGTCATTATCATTCAGTAATAATCATTTAGTAACTGTCACTCAGTATTTTCACTCATTAATGATCATTTGTCACTCACATTCAATCATTGTATTCACCGTTCGGAGTATATTGGTATCACGTATCAGTTTTATTCATCATTCAACCCGGTTGGATAGTCGGGCCGAGCATATCATCAGTGTCATCTTTTTTTGTGGGTTGTGTGTGAGGAGTAGCGCACGTTACGTATTCTCTTTAGTGTGCGCTAATTGAGTACAGGTAGCACACGCTACCACTCAGCAGTAGCGCACGCTAGTGTTGTTCAAGCTGACAGTCCAGAAGGCACTGGACTGCAGGTGAGTTATAAGTAGCGCACGCTACGAATGGTAAGTAGCGCGCGCTAGTGGTTTGTAGTAGCGCACGCTATACATTTTGGTGTGGCGCGCGCTAAGGTCGGACAGGCAGAGTCCAGTGGGTACTGGACTGAATTGGAGTAATTCATAGCGCACACTATGAGTGGTTTTTAGCGTACGCAAACGGTGTAGTAGCGCATGCTAAATATTAAATGTAGCGCACGCTACCACGATCAGATTAGAGAACAGGAGGTTCTGGGCTCCAGTACTAGGCATCAGATAATTTGTTAGCGCACGCTAACATATCGGGGTTAGCGCACGCTAAGTGTACAGCCGTAGCGCACGCTACAAAAGGTACATAGCGCACACTACTGTTTTCAGACAGTGGGTACTGGACTACCCAAAACACCCATTAGCGAACGCTAAGAACTGGAGCTAGCGTGCACTAAACTGGGATTTCTATAAATAGGACAGTTCAGCCCTTACTTCGTCATTTTCATTCTCACTTCGTTTTTGGGCAATTTCGGGCGACTTTTGGACGATTTGGAGAGTGTTCTTCGAGATACTATCACCTATGATCATCTTCAAGCTTCTGAGTTGGATTAATCATCATTTCATCATCTCCAAACATCATAATCAAGGTAATGATTTCTTGAATCTAGAATTTCGGATTTTGGGGTTTTCCTTCCGATTTCTTCGTATCAGCTTGGATTGTTGTTGGAATATGTTAGATATAGATTATCTACCTTGGATAAATGTATTCCTACGGATTTAATGTAACACCCCCAAATCCTATTGGGTTATTACAGTGCCGTGGACCCCACGCCAGGAGATCCACCAGGCGAACATGACTAAAAATACATTAATTAACACAACAAGGGAAAATCATAGTCCCTACCATGATATCCGACACAATATTCCGATAAGGAATTTTAACGACAAAAGTAGCCTACATGGCCAAAAATGAAATACAACAACATCCACGAACATCTGTTCGGGTAATACAACACGACAACAACTGACAAGACTGGAGTACACTCCAACCGACTGACCGACAATGAACAACTCGTACTAGTATCGCTTGAATGCCTCGTCGCCATCATCATGCCCCTGTGTCTCAACTCTCTCCTCGCAAGCACCTAAAACATGAAAAACATGTTCCGCCCCCACGGGGTCAGTCATCCAGATAATGAACAACAAATACATGTATAACATGATATGCATCCAAAGGCAGAATGAAATGGTACAATGATGATAATAATACGAAATGCTCACAAACCAAGGTAAGAACCGAGCATTCGTGAAATACTATGCCCACGGCATACCATTAATACTGCTTTGAGGTTAGAACATAAGTGCCCGACGGCGAATCAAAATCACGTAATACCACAATGAATGACAAGACATGAACCAAACCAGATTGAATTAATTATGAATCACAATGCCCGAAGGCTCCAATGAAATTACCAGACAATAATAAAGGCACGAAAGTCATTCAATGGAAATTAACAAATATCACAAACACTGAAGTCAAAGCACTAAGTCAGAATAATGAGGGCGAAGCCACGCACGAAGCCGTATCACAATAAGGGCGAAGCCACGGCATCCACCGTATCACAATTAGGGCCGGCCACGGCATCCACCGTATCACAATTAGGGCGGGCCACGGCATCCACCGTATCACAATGAATGATAGTGTCTTGCCTTGAGTCGGCCAACACGATGATAGTAACACACGGATAGACACCGTCCTTGATCCCCAAAATAACACCTCGATTGCCTTAGAACGCCAACCGACAACAATGATGCAAATGGATGATTTAATACCTCGATTGCCTAAAACGGTCAATCGACAACAATGATACCATAAATGATTGAACACTTGATTTGCACGAGAACGCCAATCGATAACAATGATACGATGAATGAGTGAATACCTCGATTGCCTTAGAAAGGTCAATCGATAACAATGATTTAGTTTATGATTGAACATTTCGATTTACCCGAGAACGGCAATTCGATAACAATGATATGAAGGATGCCTCGCACCTTTAATCGATTTACGAAGATGAGAAATGAATAAGCCAATGCCTTAAATCGGCCTCGCATGCTTTTAATGACAATCCGAACAGAATAACAATGATCTCAACGATATCTTAAATTGACATCTATATTAACAACAATCGATACATCGATACCGCGAACCGCTATCGACAATGACATTAATAATGAGTATCACAATGCCTTGAATCGGCCGTTAACGAACAACAATAACATTTGGCAAAATTGCCGAAAGGTATCGTATCGAACGATCTCTTGATATCAATGAATTCATGAAGAGACTAAGTCTCGGAATGATACAACACATTCATACACATACATGATGACATTAGCTCATTGACCAGTACAAGTATAAAACTTGCTTCAAACCGAAGGCGAGAAGGTACTTCCACGATCAACGTCCTTAATGAAATTACCGGCCGCTTGAACAACCTTAAACAACACAAAAACCAACAATTCTCTTAATACATGAATCAAGCATAATCACAACCAACTCAAAAGTCGATACAACAATACCCGAAACTCATTGGGGCATTAAAACAACCGCGTTGTAAACAATCTCCAATTGTTTACAACCAAAACTCAATTACATCCGAAACCAACTTCCAATGAATGATTCAAACCCACAAAACCCCATGAATACTATCAATAATCCAAAATGAATATCCGAAAACGTGATTATAACGACAATTAATCGAAAACCCCCAATTTCAACTCGATATTCAAAGTGTTCTTGAATAATCCCTCAATAATCCAATGAATCCTTATATAAACTCATAATCATATACATGTCCCTTCATATAACATGATTATAACGTCCAAAACATCATATCTCAACATAGAATCGACATCCAAGGTGTTGAAGAATATTACCTTTGAAGATCCAAGTACTTTAATCCGAAGAACACGCGTTAAATTGATTATCCGGGCTTCACGATCGAAAGGAGATGAAGAAAATCAAACACCCAAATGATTTGTGAAGGAAAAACCTTCCCTCAAGCTTACTCTCTCGGTTGAAGGTGAAGAAAAGGGGAAAAAATGGCTGAAATGCTGAAAAAAATGAATTTAAGGGAGTTGACTGCCTGCCGGACACGGCCCGTGCCGATCGGCACGGTCGTGTCGCAAACCAGGCCGACAGCTTGGTCGACAGGACTCGACCGTGTCCCGCATGACACGGTCGCGGCGCGGAGGGCCTCCCGACAGCTGACCCGTCCGACTGACTTCGGCATGACTCGGCCGTGCTGCACGACACGGCCGGGCGTGTCAGCGATCGCTCGCTTATCCGGAAGGGTTCGACTCGGCCGTGCTGACGACACGGTCGGGTCTCGAGGCGAACACTTCGGCACTTTCCGGACGAGTACGGCACGGGCCGTGTCGGACGACACGGCCGAGTTCGTTCGGCGATGATCGCCAAAACGAAAAATGAGCGGTTGAGCTAAAACGACCATAACTCTCTTGTCCGGACTCCGATTGACTCACCGCTCGAACCATTGGAAAGCTAACTCGATGCTCTATAATATTGCAAAGATTTAGAATTTTTGGAGTTACCAAAAATTAATGGTGATCTAACAAAGTCGAACTCATATGAGGAAAGTTGAAACAATGAACAATAACGATACACAACTCAAGTTTTTCCGAACGGTGAACACGGTGAATGAATATGATTGATGAATGATTATAAATGAGTGAAAATCCACCGAGTGACAATCACCGAATGAAATTCTTGAATGATAATGATGAATTACAACCGGTATTACATACACCCCCTTAAAAGAGTTTCGTCCCCGAAACTAAGGGTCAAACAACTCGGGATAATTCTCCCGCATACTATCCTCGGTTTCCCAAGTAGCCTCTTCGACTCCGTGTCTAGACCACTGAATCTTGACCAAAGGAATCGACTTATTCCTCAACTGCTTGATTCGCCGCTCCAACACTCGCACAGACGCTCCTCGTACGAATGATCATCCGCGATCTCGATTTCCGAATCGAAGTATGTGACTCGGTCGGCAACATACTTCCGCAACTGAGAGACGTGAAACACATTATGAATTCGGCTCAATGCCGGAGGCAAAGCCAATCGATAAGCTAACTCGCCTACTCGATCCAAAATTTCAAACGGTCCAATGAATCTCGGACTCAACTTCCCCGTCTTAGAAACGGAAAATACCTCGACTTGGTACCTCAACGATTAAAGGTATATCCGACGATGAACTCGCCGCTAACTATGATCTCAGAAGGTCACGAGAATGAAAGTGACTAAAATGAATGATGAATGATAAATGACTACAAATCCGACAAGGATTTGGAATGACTCACCAAGGTGAAATAATAACGTCATGAGTGATAGTTCCCTGAAGTGATTGGAACCGCCGTTCCTCGTGAATTGAATGATTAATCGATAATTATGAGTCCCCATATGATTGATATATATGATGAATGAATTATATGAATGAATGAACGACAATGAAATGAATGATTATACTATTAACGTAAGAATTAACTTGTTCAAACCGGTGATGAATGTCCTTACCTCGCCCTCGAGGCTGAAAGGGTCCCTTGGATGATGCACGGCTGGAGTAACGAAGTCTCTCGAGGCCCTCGAGCTCTCTTGAGATTTATGGCGCTAGAACCCTGCAGATTTCGCGGTGTCCCCGCCTCCCACACGTAAAACAAACAACGGTGCACCGTGCACCGGTACTAACGTGACTGCTTGAATCACGCTTAAAGCAAACAACGGTCGAACTCGTCGCCGAGAGGAAGATGCTGTCCCAAAGACGAAGACGACTAGAAAACGACCCTTGGATGACGGAGTCCGATGTCCCTCCGAATGAGCCGCATTCTAGTCCTCTCACCAAGAAATCAAGGATGCTTCTGAGTAAGCTCCTTGATCAAAAGCTCTGCTCCAAGAGCCTTCCGGATGAACTCACTAAGTGAATTACAATTGTGGTTGAACAACTGCATCCTCAACTGCGGATTTAGCCTCTTGCTAAAATACTTAATTTTATCCGCCTCAGTATGGATAATTGACGAAGCAAACTGAAGTAGTCCCTGAAACTTCTCAGCGATGACAATAACACCCTCGTCCCCATCGGGTTCGGGGTTCAAAACCTCTGACAACTTAGCTTCACGAAGTGGAGCCGGATAATACCTCTCCAACATGAGAGTCTTGAACTCGCTCCAAATACGATCACGATCGATGGGTTTCACAGAAAGCCACCACGAATAAGCGCCCTTACTCAAGTAATAAGCCGCTACTGCCACTTTACTCTCCTCCGGACACTGAACCATGTCGAAGAGTTTATCAAAATGCTCGAGCCAATGAACAATATCAGCTGGTTCTGACGAACCCTCAAAAGTAGGCGGCATCTGACGAGAGATATCGCCAACAATCTGATTCACTCCTCCACCTGTCCATGAAATGGCACTGTATCCACATTGCGGTGGACCACAACCCATCGAGGTCTGCATGGTCTCCACTATCCGCGTCATCTGAGTCATCTGGGCCATCATGCCTTGCATAAATATGAATGGATCAACCCGAACACCTTCCGAGTGAGATGCCTCTCGGGTACGACTCCCTGACAGTGAATGATTATCTGCTGATGAATGAGTAGCCTCGCTATTTGATGAATTAATGATATCCCTCGCGTTCGTGTGGGCATGCACACGAGATCCCGGGTTCCGGCCCGCACCGCGACCTCTTCCTCGCGTCCTCTCGATGACTCTATCCATACTGAAGTAGGAAAGTCACATGATGATTATAGATTCCGCATGAATATCGCATTATGATTACATTACAGAGTGACAATAATGAGCATACACGCTCTAACACAATGAATGTATTAATGATTTAATGAAATGATCGTCGACATTACGTCAGAGTATGATAAGACCGTATGAAACATCAAATGAGGTAACATGATTGCCTGATGAAATTCCTGAAATGATTACCTTGAACAAGTTAACAAGGTTGAAAATTCGATCCTCAAGATCAACAACTGAACCGTGAGATGGGCTGAATGATTAATGAATTAACTGAACAATGAGATTGACTGAGTGACGAGTGAATTAGCTAAACGATGATATTAATTGAGTGATGAATGAATTAGCTGAACAATGAGGTTAATTGAGTGATGAACGAAGCAACTGAGTAATGATATTGACTGAATGATGAATGAATTAACTGAGTGATGAATGAGTTAACTGAGTGATGAATTAACTGAGTAATGATGTTGACTGAGTGATGAATGAATTATCTGAGTGATGAATTAAATGAGTAATGATATTAACTGAGTGATGAATGAATTATCTGAGTGATGAATTAACTGAGTAATGATATTGACTGAGTTATGAATGAATTAACATGATCGACAAGATCAGCATGACGATTGAGGATTATTAACTGATGAATGAGTTGATCCTTAGTGCTTACACAAGCCACACGTGTCCCAAAACAATTAGTCATGAATCAATCACAACACCAATATCGCATATAGGTTTCAACAAGGCATGAACAATTAACGACATGATGAATGTATGAACATAAAGAGAATCGAGTCCTTACACAGGTCATACGAAGCTTCGAGGTCTCGCGATACTAGTCTCCACTGACGACGACTCGATGAATGAATGACTCGTGCAGTCGCACTAATGTTACGACTCACAAAACCTGACTGACTAGATTGTCATAACCTGACAATCCCACCACTACCGCGTCGGTAGGACCACATAACTCACATCTCAGGGTATTTCACAACCCAAAGCTCTGATACCATTTCTGTAACACCCCCAAATCCTATTGGGTTATTACAGTGCCGTGGACCCCACGCCAGGAGATCCACCAAAGTAACATGACTAAAAATACATTAATTAACACAACAAGGGAAAATCATAGTCCCTACCATGATATCCGACACAATATTCCGATAAGGAATTTTAACGACAAAAGTAGCCTACATGGCCAAAAATGAAATACAACAACATCCACGAACATCTGTTCGGGTAATACAACACGACAACAACTGACAAGACTGGAGTACACTCCAACCGATCGACCGACAATGAACAACTCGTACTAGTATCGCTTGAATGCCTCGTCGCCATCATCATGCCCCGTGTCTCAACTCTCTCTCGCAAGCACCTAAAACATGAAAAACATGTTCCGCCCCACCGGGTCAGTCATCCAGATAATGAACAACAAATACAAGTATAACATGATATGAAAACAAAGGCAGAATGAAAAGGTACAATCATGATAATAATACGAAATGCTCACAAACCAAGGTAAGAACCGAGCATTCGTGGAAATACTATGCCCACGGCATACCATTAATACTGTTTGATGAGTTAGAACATAAGTGCCCGACGGCGAATCAAAATCACGAATACCACAATGAATGACAAGACATGAACCAAACCAGATTGAATTAATTATGAATCACAATGCCCGAAGGCTCCAATGAAATTACCAGACAATAATAAAGGCACGAAAGTCATTCAAATGGAAATTAACAAATATCACAAACACTGAAGTCAAACGGCCCGAAGTCAGAATAATGAGGGCGAAGCCACGGCACGAAGCCGTATCACAATAAGGGCCGAAGCCACGGCATCCAGCCGTATCACAATTAGGGCCGAAGCCACGGCATCCAGCCGTATCACAATTAGGGCCGAAGCCACGGCATCCAGCCGTATCACAATGAATGATAGTGTGCTGCCTTGAGTCGGCCAACACGATGATAGTAACACACGGATAGACACCGTCCTTGACAGTCCCAAAATAACACCTCGATTGCCTTAGAACGGCCAACCGACAACAATGATGCAGCGGATGATTTAATACCTCGATTGCCTAAAACGGTCAATCGACAACAATGATACCATAAATGATTGAACACTTCGATTTGCCTGAGAACGGCCAATCGATAACAATGATACGATGAATGAGTGAATACCTCGATTGCCTTAGAAAGGTCAATCGATAACAATGATTTAGTTTATGATTGAACATTTCGATTTACCTGAGAACGGCAATTCGATAACAATGATATGAAGGATGCCTCGGCACCTTTAATCGGTTCTGACTTACGAAGATGAGAAATGAATAAGCCAATGCCTTAAATCGGCTGCATGCTTTTAATGACAATCCGAACAGGAATAACAATGATCTCAACGATATCTTAAATTGACATCTATATTAACAACAATCGATACATCGATACCGCGAACCGGCTATCGACAATGACATTAATAATGAGTATCACAATGCCTTGAATCGGCCGTTAACGAACAACAATAACATTTGGCAAAATTGCCGAAAGGTATCGTATCGAACGATCTCTTGATATCAATGAATTCATGAAGAGACTAAGTCTCGGAATGATACAACACATTCATACACATACATGATGACATTAGCTCATTGACCAGTACAAGTATAAAACTTGCTTCAAACCGAAGGCGAGAAGGTACTTCCACGATCAACGTCCTTAATGAAATTACCGGCCGCTTGAACAACCTTAAACAACACAAAAACCAACAATTCTCTTAATACATGAATCAAGCATAATCACAACCAACTCAAAAGTCGATACAACAATACCCGAAACTCATTGGGGCATTAAAACAAACGCGTTGTAAACAATCTCCAATTGTTTACAACCAAAACTCAATTACATCCGAAACCAACTTCCAATGAATGATTCAAACCCACAAAACCCCATGAATACTATCAATAATCCAAAATGAATATCCGAAAACGTGATTATAACGACAATTAATCGAAAACCCCCAATTTCAACTCGATATTCAAAGTGTTCTTGAATAATCCCTCAATAATCCAATGAATCCTTATATAAACTCATAATCATATACATGTCCCTTCATATAACATGATTATAACGTCCAAAACATCATATCTCAACATAGAATCGACATCCAAGGTGTTGAAGAATATTACCTTTGAAGATCCAAGTACTTTAATCCGAAGAACACGCGTTAAATTGATTATCCGGGCTTCACGATCGAAAGGAGATGAAGAAAATCAAACACCCAAATGATTTGTGAAGGAAAAACCTTCCCTCAAGCTTACTCTCTCGGTTGAAGGTGAAGAAAAGGGGAAAAAATGGTGAAATCTGAAAAAACGAATTTAAGGGAGTTGATCGTCACGGACACGGCCGTGCCGATCGGCACGGTCGTGTCGCATACCTGGCCGACAGTTGGCCGACAGGACTCGACCGTGTCACGCGCATGACACGGTCGCGGCGCGGAGGGCCTCCCGACATGACCCGTCCGACGGCTGACTCGGCATGACTCGGCCGTGCGACGACACGGCCGGGCGTGTCAGCGATCGCTCGGCTTATCCGGAAGGGTTCGACTCGGCCGTGCGCTGCACGACACGGTCGGGTCTGAGGCGCACACTTCGGCACTTTCCGGACGAGTACGGCACGGGCCGTGTCGGACGACACGGCCGAGTTCGTTCGGCAGTGATCGGCCAAAACTGAAAAATGAGCGGTTGAGCTAAAACGACCATAACTCTCTCGTCCGGACTCCGATTGACTCACCATTCGAACCATTGGAAAGCTAACTCGATGCTCTATAATATTGCAAAGATTTAGAATTTTTGGAGTTACCAAAAATTAATGGTGATCTAACAAAGTCGAACTCATATGAGGAAAGTTGAAACAATGAACAATAACGATACACAACTCGAAGTTTTTCCGAACGGTGAACACGGTGAATGAATATGATTGATGAATGATTATAAATGAGTGAAAATCCACTGAGTGACAATCACCGAATGAAATTACTGAATGATAATGACTGAATTACAACCGGGTATTACATTTAATGGCATATATTTCGGATTTCATGAATTGTTTGGGGTTTGATTCAGGAACTCTTTGGGGTTGACTTTAATATTTGGGGGTTTTCGATTAGATGTTGTCGTTAACTCATTTTGTGGATTCCTATGGAATTATTGATATCATTGATGGTGTTTTGTTGGTTTGAAATACTCATTTTGGAGTTGGTTTTGATATATTAGAGATTTGGATATTATCGAAGAATGAGTGTTCGCTAGAATTCCTCAATGAGTTTGGATATTATTGTATCGACGTTTGAGTCGGTTATAATCGTGTTTGATTCGTATATTGAGCATTGTTGGTAATTGTCATTCAAGGTTGATCGAGCGACCGACATCCCTTTTTGGACTTTGTTCGAGGAAGGACATTCTTCACCGGTTGAGTAAGTTAATTCTTACTCGGTTAAAAGGATATTCATTCCTTTTGTTGTTGTTCATTCATAATCATAATTCACTCATAATGTATTAACCGTATTGGGAGTTGTAATTGTCAATTAATCACTTCATTCACGAGGAACGACGGTTCCAAATCATTTCATTGAACTATCATTCGTTTCACTATCATTTCATCTTGGTGAGTCATTCTTGACTTTGTCGGATTATTATTCATTATTATTCTTCATGGTCATCCCTTGCTCATATGACCTTCTGGGCTCATATTGCGCGGCCGGGTGGGGATGTGTGGAATTTTAGTCGGGCACGTGATGGTCATGTGTTGGGTTCACCGACACATTGGACTGTGCACACGGTAATGTACCTCCGTGAGACTAATTAGGTACAAGTGAGGGTGTGTCCGGACACTCGTCTTGTGCACGTGCACATACCATTACGGGCGTACTGTGATGCCTCTCTTCAGCGTCATTTCATAATTAAGATATATCATGATTGTGTTTATTTCAACTCTTGAGGAATGTTGTTCTGTGTTACTGACCCCGTTGGGGAATGTTGTTTTCAGGTCATGGTAAGGCTAAGGCACGGGAAGAGAATATTGACGGCGAGGAGTCCCAGTGATACTAGTAGGGGGCCCTAGTCCTTTTCATTCATTCGTATTTTGTTCATTTTATTTCCGCTGCCGACTTCCGTTTGGATATTCATTTTATTCAGTGTTGTATATTTTATCTTCATATAAAATATACATGTATTATGTATTATCTTGGGTGTGTTATAATGAAACTCCTCATCGGAGTGATTGATGATATAATGTGGTTCGGTACTACAATTATATTATTTAATTCTTTAATTTTCATTCACCTGGTGGGTCCAAGTCAGGGGTCCACGGCACTGTAATATCCGCATAGTTTGGGGTGTTACAGAGTTGGTATCAGAGCGTGGTTTTGAATACTACCTTCCGAGTCATGTCTCATTTGAAATCATCGTTAATCAGACTAGTATCATTAGACTTTCGCGTCACATGTGACCTGTGTAAGAGCCGAGCCCCTCAGACCAAAGAACAGTAAGATTTCTGATGCCATGGTATAATTTCTGGCAATAGAATCACTCATTCATCATTCAAAAATCAACAATCCTCATTCATCATTTTCATTTGTGATCGAGTCGATCATGTTAATTAATTAATCACTCAGTTCATTTCATTGTTCAGTTGTTGATCTTGAGGATCATATCATTAATCTTGTTAACTTGTTCAAGATAATCATTTCAAGAATTTCATTAGATAATCACGTCACTTCAGTTGATCATTCATGTAATCATTGTGTTTAAGCGCGTATGCTCATTTTCATCATTTCATAATGTAATCATAATGTGATATTCATGCGAGATATATAATCATCATATGACTTTCCACTTCAGTATGGAAAGAGCTGGCAGAGGACGCAGGGGAAGAGGCCGTGGTGCGGGCCGAAACCCGAGGGCTCGTGTGAATACACGCGCTAATGTGAGGAATAACGCTAATTCATCGAGCAGCGACGCTGCCACTCATTCATCTGGACGTAATCATTCACTATCAGGGAGTCGTACCCGGGACACAACTCAGTCAGAAGGTGTTCGGGTTGATCCACTCGCTTTTATGCAGGGCATGATGGCCCAAATGACTCAGATGGCACAACTGATGGAGACGATGCATAACTCCACTACTCAAAGTCAACAGGCTCCTCCACCGCCACCTCAGATGCAAGAGAGGGGTGTGAGCAGTATCACTGGCGACATCTCTCGCCAGAGACCACCTACCTTCGAGGGCTCATCTGAGCCGGCGGATATCATTCACTGGCTTGAACATTTCGAGAAACTGTTTGCTATGGTGGACTGTCCTGAGGGACACAAGGTTTCAGTTAGGCTTACTATCTTGGTAAGGGCGCACATTCATGGTGGTTATCATTGAAGCCCACCGACGGATCTTGTACATGGGATCAATTCAAGACTCTCATGATGTAGAGGTATTATCCGGCTCCACTCAGGGAGGCCAAGTTGTCAGAATTACTCACTCCCGACCTCTCAGCAGACGATGATGTTCTCGCTATCGCCGAGAAATTTCAGGAGCTACTTCCTTTCGCCTCGTCCATTATTCACTCCGAGGCGGAGAAGATCAAATACTTCAGCAAGAGGTTGAAGCCTCGTATGCGGATGCAGTTGCTTAATCACAATTGCACCACTCTGGCCGAATTCATTGAGAAAGCTCTTACTTATGAGCTTACTGCTAAGGAAATTTCTAAGCAACAACCTTCATCTGCTGGCAAGAAGTCAAAGAATCATAATCAGTCTGACGGCAATCAGGCCACTTTCAAGAAACCACATGCGGGCTCTACTTTTTCTGAGTGACCCCCTATGGCGCCTAGACCCGCAAAATCTCAGTCACGAGCGGCCAGTACGGCCATCACCTGTTTCAACTATGAGGAACAGGGTCAGTTCAGGACCAAGTGTCCGAGGCAGACTGTCACATGCCATAACTGTGGGATTGCTGGGCATAAGGCCCGTTTTTGCCGAAGAGACTCTAAACCTACTCCGGCATCATCTCAGGCCCCGAGACATTCAGCGGTGCAGAATCAGGCATCTCAGTCCGTGTCGTTCAAGATGATAGGAGCAAATAAAGGCGGAGCTAAGAGCTATCATATGGGAGCGTCCAGTTCGGGGTCCGGCAAGCCTCGGATTTATGAGATGAAGAAGACCGACGATCCAGAGGCCCGGATGATATCAGGTACACTTGATATTCTATCTCAACCTGTGTGTACCTTTTTTTTATACTGGTGCATCGCATTCTTTCATTTTCGAGTCATGTTTGAGTAGACTACGTCTGGGTAGTGCTACTAGTTGTGAGCCTTATGTCATTGGTCTACCTGATGGTAGAAGAATTATCAGGAATCGTGAGATTAAGGATTGTCCGGTTCAGCTTCATGGCCGCGTTTGGTTAGCAAACCTAATTGTGGTAGATTTACCGATGGACGACGTCATCCTGGGTATTGATTGGATGGATCGTCACGATGCCGTCATTAGTGTCCATAAGCGTATGGTCACTATCATTTCAGACGATGGGGTCGAATGTGTATTTCAGGGAGGTAATCCCAGCTGTTCCGGGAAGGTCATCAACTTGATGAAAGCAATGAGATTACTCAATCAGGGGTGTGTTTGTTATTGGTGCTATATGACCAAGACCGAGAAACCATCAATAATGTTGACGGATATTCCTATAGTGAGAGAATATGCCGATGTGTTTCCAGACAAGTTACCTGGCTTGCCTCCACAGAGAGATGTGGAATTTACAATTGAGTTGGAGCCCAGTACGTCCCCAATATCGAAGGCACCATACCAGATGGCCCCGACAGATATGCAGGAGTTGAAGAATCAATTAGAGGATTTGACCGAGAAGGGTTATATTCGACCGAGTGCGTCCCCGTGGGGAGCACCAGTGTTATTTGTCAAGAAGAAGGATGGTTCATTTCGCTTGTGTATTGATTACCGGGAATTGAACCGAGTGATGATCAAGAATAAGTATCCGCTACCCCGTATTGATGATCTTTTGGATCAACTTCAGGAAGCTTCAGTATTTTCCAAGATCGACTTAAGATCTGGATATCATTAGTTGCGAATTCGAGAGTCGGATATTGCAAGAACGGCGTTCCGAACACGCTATGGTCATTATGAGTTTGTGGTAATGCCGTTTGGGTTAACTAATGCACCTGCGGTATTCATGGAGTTAATGAATCGGGTTTTCATCGACTATTTGGATCAGTTCGTGGTTGCCTTCATTGATGACATTTTAATTTATTCTCGTGACTCGGAGGAGCACGAGTTTCACCTTCATCAGGTGTTCGACGTGTTGAGACAAGAGCAACTTTATGGGAAGTTTTCCAAATATGAGTTCTGGATTTCCGAAGTGACGTTTCTTGGACATGTAATTTCATCAGACGGAGTTCGTGTCGACCCTCAGAAGACGGAGGCTATCCGAGATTGGCAACCTCCGAAAAATGTCAAGAAAATTCGAAGTTTCCTCGGATTAGCTGGTTATTATCGGTGATTTGTGGAAGTATTTTCTAAAATCGCTCAACCCATGACGAACCTTTTATGAAAGGATAAGAAATACACATGGTCCGACGCGTGTCAACAGAGTTTTGAGGAACTCAAGAGCCGGTTAATTTCAGCACATGTCCTTTCTTTACCGCAAGGGACGGATGGATTTGTGGTTTATAGTGATGCGTCCAGACAGGGTCTCGGATGGGTAATAATGCAGAACAGGAAAGTTATTGCTTATGCTTCACAGCAATTGAGATCTTACGAGGTTAATTATCCGACCCACGACCTGGAGCTAGCAGCTGTGGTATTCGCATTGAAGATTTGGCGTCATTATCTTTATGGCGTTACCTGTCAAATATTCACCGATCATAAGAGTTTAAAGTACATATTTACTCAGAAGGAGTTAAATATGCGACAAAGACGGTGGTTGGAACTAATCAAAGATTATGATATTGAGATACTTTACCACCCGGGCAAGGCGAACGTTGTCGCCGACGCCTTGAGTCGTAAGTCCGTTCAGGAGCAGATGCTTGCTCGATTAACAGTTCAGAGGGAACTTCAGCAGGAATTTTTGAGACCCTAGATCGAGGTCTGGTTACAGCGAGTACAAGGGCAACTTTGTACGTTAGAGATTTCCTCGCCACTTGAGGAGGCGATCAGGGAGAATCAGGGTTCGGATCCATTTTTGTTACGCATTCGAGATGATGTGACTCAGGGGAAAGCCCCTGGATTTGTGGTCCACGAGGATGGACTTTTGCGATTTAAGAATCGGTTATGCATACCAGCGAATGACGAGTTGAAAAACTCGATTTTGAGAGAAGCTCATGCTACCCCTTATTCCATTCATCCCGGGTCTACCAAGATGTACAAGGACTTGAAACAAAATTACTGGTGGAGTAACATGAAGCGAGAAGTCACGGAATTTGTTTCGAGATGCTTAACCTGTTAACAAGTCAATATAGAACATCAGCGACCTGTGGGTATGCTGAAACCTCTCCCTATTCCAGAGTGGAAGTGGGAAGATATTTCAATGGACTTCATTACGAGTTTGCCGACGAGTCGTCGTGGCATGAATACACTTTGGGTAATTGTGGATCGTCTGACTAAGTCAGCTCATTTCCTTAAGATTAAGGATACGTGGGGTCCTGAGAGACTTGCCCAGTTGTTCATCAAAGAGATAGTGAGACTTCACGGTACTCCTAAAAGTATCGTTTCTGATCGTGATGGACGATTCGTGTCTCATTTTTGGAAATCAGTTCATCGTGCTATGGGAATTCAGCTTAATCTCATTACAGCTTTTCATCCTCAGTCCGACGGACAATCAGAGAGGACTATTCAGACTTTGGAGGACATGTTGAGGGCATGTGTTCTCGATTGGAAGGATGATTGGGAAGCCCAACCACCATTAATCGAGTTCACATACAATAATAGTTGACATGCTTCGATTAAGATGGCACCTTACGAGGCCTTGTACGGTCGTCGTTGTCGATCTCCTTTCTATTGGGATGACTTATCAAAATTAATCGACACTGAGCCCGATATGCGTATAGCCGCCTGTGAGAAGGTAGCTTTGATTAGGAGTCGTTTGTTGACCGCTCAGAGTCGACAGAAATCTTATGCAGATAATCATCGTCGGCCATTAGAGTTCGAGACAGGTGACCATGTTTTGGTCAAGGTATCCCCGAGTCGAGGTATATTTCGTTTTGGGAAGAGGCGAAAGTTGAGTCCGAGATTCATTGGACCGTTTGAGATTTTGGATCGAGTAGGAGAGTTAGCTTCTCGATTGGCCTTACCTCCGGCGTTGAGCCGAATTTATAATGTGTTTCACGTATCTCAGTTACAGAAGTATGTTGCCGACCTGAGTCACATACTTCAGTTCGACGAAATTGAGATCGCATATGATCATTCATATGAGGAGCGTCCCATACGAGTCTTAGAGCGGCGAATCAAACAGTTGAGGAACAAGACGATTCCTTTGGTGAAAATTCAGTGGTCTAGACATAGAGTCGAAGAGGCTACTTGGGAAATCGAGGATAGTATGCGGGAGAGTCATCCCAAGTTGTTTGACCCTTAGTTTCGGGGACGAAACTCTTTTAAGGGGGGTGTATGTAATACGCGGTTGTAATTCAGTCATTATCATTCAGTAATTATCGTTCAGTAACTGTCACTCAGTAATTTTCACTCATTAATGATCATTTGTCACTCACATTCAATCATTGTATTCCCCGTTCGGAGTATATTGGTATCACGTATTAGTTTTATTCATCATTCAACCCGGTTGGATATTCGGGCCGAGCGTATCATCATTGTCATCTTTTTTGTGGGCTGTGTGTGAGGAGTAGCGCATGCTACATACTCTCTTTAGCGCGCGCTAACTGAGTACAGGTAGCGCACACTACCACTCAGCAGTAGCGCATGCTAATGTTGTTCAAGCTGACAGTCCAGAAGGCACTGGACTGCAGGTGAGTTATAAGTAGCGCACGCTACGAATGGTAAGTAGCGCGCGCTAGTGGTTTGTAGTAGCGCACGCTACACATTTTGGTGTGGCGCGCACTAAGGTCGGACAGGCAGAGTCCAGTGAGTACTGGACTGAATTGGAGTAATTCTTAGCGCACGCTATGAGTGGTTTTTAGCGTACGAAAACGGTGTAGTAGCGCACGCTAAATATTGAATGTAGCGCACGCTACCGCGATCATATCATAGAACAGGAGGTTCTGGACTCCAGTACTGGGCATCAGATAATTTGTTAGCACGCGCTAACATATTGGGGTTAGCGCACGCTAAGTATACAGCCATAGCGCACGCTACAAAAGGTATGTAGCGCACGCTACCATTTTCGGACAGTGGGTAATGGACTACCCAAAACACTCGTTAGTGCACGCTAAGAACTGGAGCTAGCGCGCGCTAAACTGGGATTTCTATAAATAGGACAGTTCAGCCCTTTCTTCGTCTTTTTCATTCTCACTTCGTTTTTGGGCGATTCCGGGCGACTTTTGGACGATTTGGAGAGTGTTCTTCGAGCTACTATCACCTATCATCATCTTCAAGCTTCTAAGTTGGATTAATCATCATTTCATCATCTCCAAACATCATAATCAAGGTAATGATTTCTTGAATCTAAAATTTCAGATTTTGGAGTTTTCCTTCCGATTTCTTCGTATGAGCTTGGATTGTTGTTAGAATATGTTAGATATGGATTATCTACCTTGGATAAATGTATTCCTATGGATTTAATGGCATATATTTCGGATTTCATGAATTATTTGGGGTTTGATACAAGAACTCTTTGGGGTTGACTTTGATATTTGGGGGTTTTCGATTAGATGTTGTCGTTAACTCATTTTGTGGATTCCTATGGGATTATTGATATCGTTGAGGGTGTTTTGTTGGTTTGAAATACTCATTTTGGAGTTGGTTTGATATATTCGAGATTTGGATATTATCGAAGAATGAGTGTTCGCTAGAATTCCTCAATGAGTTTGGATATTATTGTATTTACGTTTGAGTCGGTTATAATCGTGTTTGATTGATATATTGAGCATTGTTGGTAATTGTCATTCAAGGTTGATCGAGCGACTTGGACTTTGTTCGAGGAAGGACATTCTTCACCGGTTGAGTAAGTTAATTCTTACTCGGTTAAAAGGATATTCATTCCTTTCGTTGTTGTTCATTCATAATCATAATTCACTCATAATGTATTAACTGTATTGGGACTTGTAACTGTCAATTAATCACTTCATTCACGAGGAACGACGGTTCCAAATCATTTCATTGAACTATCATTCGTTTCACTATCATTTCATCTCGGTGAGTCATTCTTGACTTTGTCGGATTATTATTCATTACTATTCTTCATGGTCATTCCCTTGCTCATATGACCTTCTGGGCTCATATTGCGCGGTCGGGTGGGGATGTGTGGAATTTTTAGTCGGGCACGTGATGGTCATGTGTTGGGTTCACCGACACATTGGACTGTGCACACGGTAATGTACCTCCGTGAGACTAATTAGGTACAAGTGCGGGTGTGTCCGGACACTTGTTTTGTGCACGTGCACATACCATTACGGGCGTACTGTGATGCCTCTCTTCAGCGTCATTTCATAATTAAGATATATCATGATTGTGTTTATTTCAACTCTTGAGGAATGTTGTTCTGTGTTACTGACCCCGTTGGGAATGTTGTTTTCAGGTCATGGCAATGCTAAGGCACGGGAAGAGAATGTTGACGGCGAGGAGTCCCAGTGATACTAGTAGGGGGCCCCAGTCCTTTTCATTCATTCGTGTTTTCTTTATTTTATTTCCGCTGCAGACTTCTGTTTGGATATCCATTTCATTCAGTGTTGTATATTTTATCTTCATATGAAATATACATGTATTCTGTATTATCTTGGGTGTGTTATAATGAAACTCCTCATCAGAGTGATTGATGATATAATGTGGTTCGGTACTACAATTATATTATTTAATTCATTAATTTTCATTCGCCTGGTGGGTCCCAGTCGGGGGTCCACGGCACTGTAATATCCGCCTAGTTTGGGGTGTTACACTTAGATCATATTCTTGCCCTCCAATCTTGTGTTATAGCCAAAACACTTGAATTATAGCTTGGTAACTAGAAGCTAGGGGTGTGTTCTTGGAAAGTTGGTGCTATTTCCTCATCTCTTTCTTGAGGTTGGTGATTTTACTCTTGCTATTTCATATGATTATTGATCTTAGTTAAAGTAGTTCTTGTAGTGTTAGATTAACTTAGTAAATCATGATGAACATTAAAGTTATTTACAAATTTAGTTAGGATCATGATATTATTGTTAGAACCATTCCTTGAAGGATTAATGAAGTTGTGGAATAACATGTTCAATATAGAACCCTTATATAATCATGTTATAATCAAGAGGTTATAGTTATGAATGTGTTCTTAATGGTTAGTAGGATTTCATGATGTTATAATCATATATTGGATAAAGTTTAGCAATTCATTGAGAAGAACTTGATGATATCTTTGGAGTTTAAAAAACCCTCAATGAAGTAATTATGTTTTGAATAAACTCTTAAGGGATGATGATGGATGGTGAAGAACACAAATATAGCAAGTATATATGTCCAAGATAATCGGGTGTGTGGATGACTCTACAAGGTGTTGATCACTACATTAATATGTTGATGATGTTCTTAGCTTACTAAAAACTTAAACTTATGATTTCATATCTGAATCGGTTTTAATGTAATCATTGGTAAGACAATGAAGAATGTAATTAAACACAAACTTTTAACATAATCGGAAGTGTCAATGATTTAAGAGTATGTTTTCAATATGTTACATTGGTAATATTCTGGACATCAAAAGTTTGACATTAATATTAGAATATGTGAACAAATCCAATAAACTCGATACACGATACTTCATAATTGGAACATTAGAATGATCGACAGGATAGTAAACTATTCGAGTAAAATTACGAATATTATTTCTATGGATTAATACCATTATTGTACGAATGTGTTGTTAAATGAATTACGTTTCATTCAAGGATGCTTGTTCAAGCGAGTATTGTTAGATGAAGATACCGTTCGTTTGTTCATTCGAAGCAGGATTATTCATCTGCAGAATTGAGGCAAGTTATCTTGCTTGGTTATAATGGTGGTTGAATTCTTGTGATCATTGTGCATTTCGTGTATATGAAGTGTCCTGTGAATCTATGATTCATGATATAGTGATGTCCTTGATTATTTGTGGCGGGATGGTATTCCTAAGTTTACCGTTCTGGTTACTGTTGGTTTCGTTGAGCTTTGTTGTCACTTCGGTGAATTGTTCGATTCCTTGATAAAGGTGTAATTCATTGAGTTTCGTTGTCATGTTGCATCGTGACATCTCTGGAGTTATATCTACGTGCTGATTGGTTATGTGTAGGATTTTTAGCCGGGCACTTGATGGTCGTGCGTGGATGTTTCCGCATTTGATCATGCACACGAGACGTAGTTTGTGAGGCTAATTAGGTATATCGTCCCACGTATATTCTGGATTACGTATACGGGGTGGACATGTGCACGGACACATTTCCGGATCGGGCGTACTATGACGTCCGTCTTGAGCCATACTATTTTTAGTCGTTCGTATGTTCATATATGTTCGACAGTTGGGACTGACTGTTTTATACGCCTGCGGGGTATATTCAGTAGTCAGTTAATTCTTTGAGATCCCTATGTATATGAATTGTATAATGCCATGAGAATTATTATCATGTATAGCTGACCCTGTGGTTTGGGCGAAATACTTGTATTTCAGGACGAGGAAAAGGGCAAGGCACAGGAAGAACACGATGGTGGCGGAGGATTTGACGGATGCTAATTCGGGGGGCCCGAGTCTTTTGATGTTCAGTTATGTCTTATTGTGATTTTTATTTTTATTTTGTGTCGGATGAATGTATTATAATTTATAAGGTATTGCCCATCGTCATATGGTCTGTACCGAACTTGGATCCTGTGTACGATTGCCCAAATTAAGACATGTAGAATTTATACTCCACATCGAGGTTTTGATTAATATTGTGGTACGATGCCACGTTGTCGGGATATAAAGTTCATGTTGTGATGTCGCCTGGTGGGTCCCGGTAGGGGTCCATGGCACTGTGATAGCCATTGTTTTCGGGCTGTTACAATGGCCTTTGCTACATTGTCTTCCAAAGCCTCCGGTTAGTAGTTGTGTAAATGAAAAATTAGGCAATCCTGCCAATCCATGATTAGCCGAGTTATCTAATTAGGCAATCCATAACCCATTGCCATCAAGACCACCAAAACCAGCTTGACCAGCTTGACCACCAGAGATAACTTGACCATCTGAACCAGCCTGCCCACCAAATTGACCATCCTGCCCTCCAAAACCAATTGATTGACCAACCTGCCCACCAAAACCACCAAATTGACCACAAATGGTCATGAATGATCTCAATTGCTCCAGGTTTAAGCATGACATCATGGAAGACAAGGACAAATTTTGATTATGTTTCATAGTTCCCATCTATGATCTCATCATGTTCATTTCAGCATGCAATTGGCTAGGTGTAGTTGGTTTGTTAAACCCAAAGTACTCCTTGTTTGTGATTCCTGATCCAACGGCCCTCACTGAACCACCATGTTCACACTTATTTAATGCTCTTGCTAAGATATCATTCCGGCCACTAGAAATGATTTCACCTCTTTGTGCTTGAGCCTCTAATGCAATCTGCAAATTTGAAATTAAAAGGTACAAAAGTGTGTATTAGATGTGATAAGTTTTATGCGGCACTAATTGACATGAAATAAATAAAAAATAATAAGCTTGAAAGGAAATTTAATGTAGAGATCTTACTATTGCTTCATGAATTTCCTTATCAACCGGATTTTCAAAAGTTACAACTCCATCTTTGACATGAGAATGAGCTTTAATCCAAGTCAAATGTCGAGGCACGTATTGTAACACCCCCAAGATATTTGGAGTATGTCACAGCGCCCTGAATCCCGTCTAGGAACTCACAAGGCTAAAATATACGACATCCACAACAAAAACATCAAACTCTCCAAACATTCATCCATAATTTTCAAAACAAAATCACGAAATCAAAACACAAAGACGACAAGTTCGATGTGATCAACCACAAAAGAAATAACTCCTACAGTACTCGAGTGCCCTCTATTAGTTTAGGTAAAATATGAAGTTTTACATCCAAACTCAAAGAAAATTAAGACATCTAGACATTCCACAGTATCACGCCTGCCCGTCATCGTCGTACTATCCCGGTGCTCGTCCAGCCCCATTCTTTGAACCTGAAATACATGAAATGTATTTCCCCCAAATGGGGTTAGCCGTGGAATAGCTAGTGCAAGTAACACAAACGAATTATAACATCTTACAATATCAAAGCATATGCATCGGTAATTTCAAAACGCATAAGATAATGATTTTCGGAAATGCAAAATCTAAAATGTATCACAACACACAATCCTCCCGATTAACCATGGACCCGACCATGCGTGAATCCCTCCGAGGCCCCGATAGACCCTCCCGGAGTGGTTAACCCAAAAGTTCGTGAACCCAACCATGCGCGGATTCCCCCGAGGCCCCGTCGGACCATCCCCGAGTGAACATAACTCTCTCAACACTCATATACACTACTTTGCACATTCAAGATATTAAGTTCGTAAGAGTTACTTGCCTTTGAGACATGACGGATTGTTTTGAGAAGGTAAAAGACCACCGACGAAGGAATTCGGAGACTTTGGACCTAAATAAGTCGTACAATAACGGTTAGGAAAATGACCATAAAGGTAAATTGCCCCAAACTTTTAGGAAATTACAAAACGACTCAAAATGGCCGAAAACTACGATACGGAAACGAACAACTGTGCCGAAACTTACAACACGTCTAACGATATTAAACGGACTCACACCGAACTGAAACCACAGTTTCGCACCACAATCGCACGGAATGAGTCAACGAACGGATAAAACCAAGACTAGATACAAAATCGAGTAGAACAATCTCGAAACAAGCTCGGATGACATAACGTAAAGAATTAAACATTCTCCAAATATTGAAACAGTTACAAGCGAGTCGCTAAAAATGGAAAAATGCGCCAAAAATGGAAATTACCAAAATAAGAAAAGTACGGTTATTACATTATCTCCCTCTAGAAATAAGTTTCGTCCCAAAACTTAAGAGGTAAAAAGTTCCGGATATTTAGCGCGCATGCTGTCTTCGGTCTCCCAAGTCGCCTCCTCGATTCCATGCCTCGACCACTAAATCTTAACCAATGGAATAGTCTTATTTTGGAGTTGCTTAACACGATGCTCAAGGATTTTCACCGGCCTTTCTTCAAATGTGACATCCTCCGCTACCTTGATATCCCCATAATTGATGATGTTGCTCGGGTCCGGGACGTATTTTCTCAATTGAGAAATGTGGAACACACTGTGAACGTGACTAAGAGCTGGGGGTAATGCCAACCGGTAAGCCAGCTCACCGACTCTGTCTAGAATCTCAAACGGACCAATGTACCTCGGGCTGAGCTTCCCCTTCTTCCCAAACCGGTAAACCCCTATTGTCGGCGATACTTTGAGTAACACATGATCCCCTACTTCAAACTCCAAAGGTCGACAGCGAACATCAGCATACGATTTTTGTCGACTCTGAGCAGTTAACAGTCTATCTCGAATGATCGAGATCTTCTCTCTAGTTTCCATTAACATGTCCGGTTCTGTTCTCACCAGTTCCGAGGTCTCATCCCAACAAAGTGGAGGCCTACACCATCTACCATATAATGCTTCGTAAGGCGCCATTTTGATCGATGCGTGCCAACTATTATTGTAAGTAAATTCAATCAGCGGCAGATGCAACTCCCACTCACTACCCCAATCTAAAGCACAAGCCCGCAGCATATCCTCCAACGTCTGAATCGTCCGTTCCGTCTGACCGTCTGACTGCGGATGGAAAGATGTACCCAATATCAACTCGGTGCCCAAAGCCTGATGGACCGACTGCCAAAAATACGAGATGAAACGACCATCCCGATCAGATACGATAGTCTTAGGCGTACCGTGTAGCCGTACTATCTCTTCTATGAATACTCGAGCTAACCTCTCCGGTCCCCATGTATCCTTGATACCAAGAAAATGCGCCGATTTTGTCAATCGGTCGACAACCACCCAAATCATATTCATCCCGGTCTTCGTCCTCGGCATCCCGATGATGAAATCCATGGAAATGTCTTCCCGCTTCCACTCGGGAATAAGAAGCGGCTTCAACAGTCCGGCTGGCCTCTGATGCTCAATCTTGACTTGTTGGCACGTCAAACACTGTGCTACAAACTCCGAAACGTCCCTTTTCATATTACTCCGCCAGAAATTCTTAAGGTCTTTATACATCTTACTCGCTCCAGGATGGATAGAGTAAGGGGTAGCATGAGCTTCTCGAAGTATTTTCTGTATCAAGTCTAAATCATTCGGAACGCAGAGTCTCCCTTGAAACCTCAAACTACCGTCCTCATGAACCAAAAAGCTCGGGGCTTTCCCTCTTTCTATATCTGCCGTCAGCTGACTGATCATCGGGTCATTACTCTGCCCCCTTTTGATGTCATCAACCAAAGACGAAGTAATCTCGAGGGTACGTAACTGGCCCTGCACCCACTGAATCCATACTTCGATTCCTTGTTCAATAAGTTCCCGTCGAATCTTCGCTTGTGGCGTGAGAATCTCAAGCATCTGGAGTGATACCGGTTTCCGACTCAGCGCGTCTGCCAGAACATTGGCTTTTCCTGGGTGATAAAGGATCTCTAAATAGTAGTCCTTTATTAGTTCTAACCAGCGACGCTGTCTCATGTTCAGTTCTTTCTGGCTGAAGATGTACTTCAAGCTCTTATGATCGGTATAACTCCGGCACGGAGAACCGTATAGATAGTGGCGCCAGATCTTTAGCGCAAAAACCACTGCAGCCAACTCCAGATCGTGAGTAGGATAATTCATCTCGTACGGTTTCAACTGTAGCGACGCAAACGCTATAGTCCTATTGTGCTACATTAGAACACACCCGAGTCCCTGCCCTGAAGCATCACTGTAAACTGAAAACCCACCATTCCCTTGAGGCAAGGCTAACACTGGTGCCGTAGTCAAACGCCTTTTCAGTTCCTCGAAACTCTGTTGCCTCTCGTCATTCCACTCGAACTTCCCGGACTTCTGGAGTAACTGAATAAGCGGCCGAGCAAGTTTAGAAAACCCCTCGACGAACCGTCTATAATACCCAGCAAGTCCCAAAAAGCTACAAACCTCCTTCACGTTCTTAGGCAGTGCCCAATCTAACACTGCTTCGATTTTCTGGGGATCTACACGAACCCCTTCGGCTGAAACCACATGTCCTAGAAACATAACCTCCTTCAGCCAAAACTCACACTTCGAGAACTTCGCATACAGACGCTGAGCTCTCATAATCTCCAACACTAGTCGCAAATGCTGAGCGTGTGCCTTGCATCACGAGAATAAACTAAGATATCGTCTATAAAAATGACTACACATTTATCGAGATGCTCGATGAATATCTTATTCATTAGCTGCATAAATACTACTGGCGCATTGGTCAGCCCGAACGGCATAACCACAAACTCGTAGTGCCCATACCGAGTGCGAAAAGCGGTATTAGGAATGTCGGACTCCCTCACCCGAAGCTGATAGTATCCATATCTCAAATCAATTTTTGAAAACACATTAGCTCCCTGTAACTGGTCGAACAAATCATCGATACGAGGCAAAGGATATTTATTTTTAATAGTCACTTTGTTCAGTTCCCGATAATCGATACATAAACGCAGTGAACCATCTTTCTTCCTCACAAACAGGACCGGCGCACCCCAAGGTGAGGCACTAGGTCTGATATATCCTTTCTATAACAGTTCCCCTAACTGACTCTTCAGTTCCTGCATTTATGAAGGTGCCATACGGTACGGTGCCTTAGAGATCGGGGCTGCACTCGGTTCTAAATCAACCGTGAATTCGATCTCCCACTCCGGTGGTAGTCCTGGCAAATCATCCAGAAAAACATCTGGAAACTCGTTTACCACTGGAATTGAAGAAAATTCGCCCTTCTCGTTCTCTACTCTCATAGCATAACACCAATATCCTATGCATCCATCCCTAATGAGTTTCGCCGCCTTCATAGCACTGATTAATAATTTCTGACTCTTCCTCCGATGTCCCACGAATGAGTGTTCGGTACCCTCCTCGGCCAACATCGATATACTTTTTGTGCGATAATTCATTATTGCGCCATGTCTATCAAGCCAGTCGTCCCCGAGGATCAAATCCTCATCAACGATATCAACGACTATTAAGTTCGAAAACCACACTCTATCCGAGATCATTACTGGGTAATCTCTAACCTCTCTATTCCCCACAATTCTATTCCCACTAGGCAATTTAACCACAAACGGTTTGCAAACAGTCAAACATACAATATTCACTCGATGCACACAATCCAAAGAGATGAATGAATGCGAAGCACCAGAATCGAAAAGCACTCTAACTGGATGAGAGAGGACATGAACGGTACTTGTAGCCACAGTAGCCTCTGGATCGTCCGCTCTCCTCATCTTATAAACACGTGGCTGAACTAAGCCAGTGCTGGAGGCTCCCCCTCTAACGGGCTGACCCCGTCCTCGACCCCGACCGAAACCCTGATATGGCTGACCGGCTGGCGACTTCTGATTGACACTTGGTTCTCCCGGTGTAGGAGCGGATGTCGGAGCTCCAAGAGTCTGCTCTCCCTCAGTACAATATGTAGTTCTATGGCCCGAATGGCCGCAACTATAGCACTTCAGGTGAGGCAGATCACAATCACGACTGATATGACCTTGTTGGCCACAATTAAAACATGTCACAATTCGGTTGGATGCATTAGGGCCTGCTCTAAAATTTCGATTGCTTCCTGATGTACGGTGAGACTTCCCAGCTGGGTAGTTCGTCGACTGAGACCTCTGCTTGTTGTTATTCTTGTTACCCGAAAAATTTCCTAAGGTCTTCTGTTTCTTTCCCTCACTAGTCGTCTCCGTAGCCACGAAGGACATGTCATAGGCCAAAGCTTTGCCCTGATACTCCTTCAGTGTAGTACAAGCAAACCCAGCCATGTAGTGTCGAATTCTGGGTTTCATCCGCATATCAAAATGGCGGATCTTATCTCTCTCTTCTCTCACTTGCCCCTTGACATGATTAAGTTGTTGATTATACTCGATGATCGCCTGAGAAACTGGAATGTCTTGAGGTTTAGCCTCAAAAAAGGCTCTGATTTTGGCCTCCTGAACAGGTCACGGGCAATACTCGTCCTCCATTAATTCTTTAAACTTGTCCCATAAAGCCTCGCAGTCCTGAGGCGCAACCGCTTGCCACCATCTAGCTGCGTCTCTCGTCAGAAAGTACTGCGCAATTGGCACCTTTCGTGCCTCTGGACAGTTTACCGCCACAAACACCTTGTTCATCTCGTTGATCCACGCTTCCCAGCCTATCGGATCCGTAGCGCCAATGAACTGAGGAGGACGCATACGGATCACGTCCTGAAGCCATCTCTCTGCCCCAGCATTCTCCACAGGAGGTGGATTATTAAACTGAACTGCTTGGGTCAGGAGTGCCATTTGGTTAGCCACTTGTTGCAGTATAGTGGGCACACCAACACCCGCATTATTCCCTGCGAAGTCTCCCATACTGGCCGTCTGGTCCTGCTGACCATCGGTACTAGGGTGAACTGAATTCGACAAAGTGGGGGTAGTTGATCCAGCATCCGAACCGAGAGACATGGACGCCCCACCGGCTGCGCCACGCCCTCGACCGCATCCGCGTCCTCTACCGGCTAGTATTCTGAGGAATAGAGAAAAAAATCATAGGTGCAGTTCAGGAGATAACCGTCATGGTGACCAGTTCCCAAATTATGGAATCGAGAAACAAAGCAGTAAAGACAATAAGGTAAAAGATTCTTACGAGTACCGGTCGTACTAAGATGATGGCAGCGCGATGATACTATGCTTACAACAACGTGACTAGACCCAAAAGACCAACAACCTAGGTATCCATAACCCAGGCACTCCGATACCATATTTTGTAACACCCCCAAGATATTTGGAGTATGTCACAGCACCGTGAATCCCGTCTAGGAACTCACAAGGCTAAAATATACGATATCCACAACAAAAACATCAAACTCTCCAAACATTCATCCATAATTTTCAAAACAAAATCCCGAAATCAAAACACAAAGATGACAAGTTCAATGTGATCAACCACAAAAGAAATAACTCCTATAGTACTCGAGTACCCTCTATTAGTTTAGGTAAAATATGAAGTTTTACATCCAGACTCAAAGAAAATTAAGACATCTAGACATTCCACAGTATCACGCATGCCCGTCATCATCGTACTGTCCCGGTGCTCGTCCAGCCCCATTCTTTGAACCTGAAATACATGAATCGTATTTTCCCCAAATGGGGTTAGCCGTGGAATAGCTAGTGCAAGTAACACAAACGAATTCTAACATCTTACAATATCAAAGCATATGCATCGGCAATTTCAAAACGCATAAGATAATGATTTCCGGAAATGCAAAATCTACAATGTATCACAACACACAATCCTCCCGATTAACCATGGACCCGACCATGCGTGAATCCCTCCGAGTCCCCGATAGACCCTCCCGGAGTGGTTAACCCAAAAGTTCGTGAACCCAACCATGCGCGGATTCCCCCGAGGCCCCATCGGACCATCCCGGAGTGAACATAACTCTCTCAACGCTCATATGCACTACTTTGCACATTCAAGATATTAAGTTCGTAAGAGTTACTTGCCTTTGAGACATGACGTATTGTTTCGAGAAGGTAAAAGACCACCGACGAAGGAATTCGGAGACTTTGGACCTAAATAAGTCGTACAATAACTATCAACAACAGTACGATCGGAAAATCAAATGGAAATACGCTCGAAAACCCCGCCTACGACATGATTATACCAACATCATATTCAACGAGGGCGGATCGCAACTCCAATCTTCTCTATTCACAATGATTCAAGTATAACCCATAATCTCGTAGGAAAAACATGTATTGGTGGTAGGGAAATTATACTCAACTCATTTACTCCCAAATTACGATTAAAATTGAAGGATTACAAAGAAACTCCCAAATTCCCAAAAATCTAGGGTTCTAGCGATTTACCTCGGATAGAAGACAAAGAGGATGATTTGGTGATGCCAAACTACTCCACAATTCCAAGGAAGATGATTACTAGATAATGGAAGACTTAAAAATCGCACAACGGTCGCCCAAAAATCACCTAAGTCGCGCAGGAGGAGAACAAGAAAGAAAAGTGGACGAATTCGGTCTATTCCTGGGTTTTTATACCCAGGCTGGCTTACGTACGTAACCCATAAGGATTAACGTACTTAAGTCCCATAACGTACGTAAGGATTTATCCCATTACGTACGTAAAGAAAAATGCAAAACTCCCTGACCAATCTTTCGAAGGTCGTTATGTACGTAAAGACGGGGCCTTAACGTACGTAACAGCCTCTACATACGTAAGCGTTCTAATGGTTACGTACGTAATACAATTCCAGGGCAGATTTTGAACAGTTTGAAAATAAAGAATGCGGTGGAAACACGAGGCGATGAAATTACGAAACAAGAGTAACTTGCGAAAGATTCGAGACAGCGAACTTAAGCACTAAAAGGAATCACGATCACAATCACCCAATGGTTAGGAAAATGACCATAAAGGTAAATTGCCCCAAACTTTTAGGAAATTACAAAACGACTCAAAATGGCCGAAAACTACGATGTGGAAACGTACAACTATGCCGAAACTTACAACACGTCTAACGACATTAAACGGACTCACACCGAATCTGAAACCACAGTTTCGCACCACAATCGCATGGAATGAGTCAACGAACGGATAAAACCAAGACTAGATACAAAATCGAGTAGAACAATCTCGAAACAAGCTCGGATGACAAAACGTAAAGAATTAAACATTCTCCAAATATTGAAACGGTTACAAGCAAGTCGCTAAAAATGGAAAAATGCTCCAAAAATGGAAATTACCAAAATAAGAAAAGTACAGTTATTACACGTATGACACATGGACCCCCTGCTTTTCAAGATCTTTTTCCTAAGATTATTGAAAATTAACTTAGAATACTATTATTAGATTATATTAGGTTGGAACTTTCATCACCACAAATTATACACATACATATATACATATACATATATATAAATACATATATATATATATATATGTGTGTGTGTGTGTGTATGTGTGTGTGTGTGTGTATATAAACTAAACAAACCAAACAATCAACGTATCTAAACCAACATCTGAAACCTTATCTCGTAACCTATACATGTTGTCGGACACTTTAATATATTTTTACAAAGTACCTGACATGGATACAGACACAATATGCCGATATGCGTGTTCGACACACAAAAACATATGTTTTTAGCTGTTTTATTCAGTTCCTCCCCCGACCGTAATAGACCAACGCGTGTCTGATTTGCTAATTTTTTGCTATTATTTGAAGAACATAATAGACTTTTCTAGAATAGTTTTTTAGATTTTTGTTTTTTATTTAATACAGGCTGAAGTGGATAGTTCTATAAAAGCTTACTGGGAATAGCTGCTAACACTACTTTGGCAGTGAATGCAGTTCTAGTCAGAGAGGGTGTTGTCCTGGCGTTACCCGAAAGGACTGACTTGGTGAAACCTGTCACTTCTAAGGAGATTTATGATGCCTTATGTTCAATTGTAGACAGTTTGGCACCAGGGGATGAAGGTGTTATTCATAAAACATAGGAACATAAAAACAATACAAGATACGTGAGAACATCTGAAAGTAAAAATACTTACAGTCTATTCCTCAAAATATTGATAACCAAGTCTGTCTACTCGATATTTTGAAGTCTTTTTCTTTGCCCTCTCATGATTCTTTTCACTCAACAACTACAGGTTTTTTTAAAACAAAGTTAGCACATGCAATTGCCTAATTGATGAAAAAAATCATGTTATTCTGAACCTAGAACAATCCTATCTTGAACTCGTTAGAAGTGCAGTTTTCCACGAATATATCTCAATCAGTTTTATTTATTCAAGGATATTTCCATGGTGGCTGCTGTCTTATCGCCCCATCTTCTAAGTACATCCATTCAAGCCTTAATCTAGTCTTCAAAGCTTTCCATCGCTTGGAATCTTGTACAAGTATCCAACTTCTGCGGTTCTCAGTGACATAAAACCCCTTCTGTATAGATACAAAAGCAATAGTTTGATATGTAAGAAAGGTCTATATGCATGATTTTTATTTTTTAAAAATGAATACATTTACTTACCGAGATAGACTCATACACTTCATCTAGGACTCCTTTTGGAACTTCAGACCACTCCTTTTAGGTGATGCTTACTCTTTCACGGACAACTACACTGGTGTAGGTGGAAAAATGAGACTTGTGATCTCCAGTAGGGACTCTTCTAATTGGATGCCATTGCAAAAGGATTTTGGTGCCACCTTGGATCGCCTTTACCACCATAACAAGTACAGTACGACCCCTCTCATCCTCACATCTCGTTTTCTCAGAATCTTCAGGATCTAATGTTGCACCATCAAGGGATGGGGGTACTTGCTTTTTCTTTCTGGCCATCAACCTACAAAAGATCCAAAAATAAAATTCAGTTGGTTAGTTATATGCAAGAACAACCAAATTCTAAGAAAAAAAGAAATAGAATCTCGTAATGAGCAAAGTAAGACTTGAAAAGGAAAAACATGAAATTATTATATTTATAATATACAAGATATTTACATGTTTTACGAAAACGCTTTCGCTTGATTATCTTTTTCTTATTCTTTTCTTCAACCCATGTAACCTCATTATGATCATCTCTTACATACATCGAGGAATCATCAGCATTATCATCCTGAACTTGAACCTTTCTTGTAAAATAACTAGCCTTTACCAACACAGTATCATCAGAACAGTCATCAATGGCATCAATGGCATGGCGAGGCCTTGGTGTTATGACTACTGACCTTCTCTTATCTGATGGATCAGTCATATAAAAAATCTATTTAGCTTGATTTGCCACGATAAAAGGATCCTCCATGTGACCAGATGCGCTCAACCACTTTCCCTTGAATTCCTCCATGCATACAGGACATGTTGTTTCCCCTTTCACCGTATACCCATAAAGATTGCCATATGCTGGAAAATCCTGAATGGTGCAGAACAGCATTTCTTTCAAATTGAATTTCTCTTTTTGATGTGCATCGAACAATTCTACACTTGTTTCCCAAAGCATCTTCAAATCATCAATTAGAGGAGCCAAATACACATCGATATCATTTCCAGGCTGTCTTGGACCAGAAATTAGCAATGATAACATCATATTCCTTCTTTTAATGCAAAGTGTAGGAGATAAGTTGTAGGTGACCAAAATAACAGGCCATGTACTATAAGTGTTATTCAAGGATCCGAATAGATTGAACCCACCTGTAGACAAAGCAAGGCGTAGATTATGCTTTTCTTTGGCAAACTCGGGGAATGCCTCATCTATAAACCTCCACTGTCGGGAGTCAGCTGGGTGTTTAAGCATTCCATCATCTTCTCGGCCATGGAAATGCCATGTCAACTTCTCTGCATCTCTCGCATTAGAAAAGAGCATTTTAAACCTCGGTATTATTGGAAAGTACCATAATACCTTCACAAGCACTCTTCCTTCCTCTTTCTTGTACCGGGAGGCATTACAAACTAAACAGCTCGCTAATGATTCATTCTCATTTCGAAACAACATGCAATTGTTAAGGCAAGAATGAATTTTCTCATAAGGTAAACTCATTACGCTTAATGACTTTTTTTCCTCATATGTACCACATGGAAGGACATTGTCATCTGGAAGCATGTCCTTTACCACTTACAGTATCATACTAAAGCACTGATCAGTCAAACCATGACTTGCCTTCAAGTTAAACAACTTAAGTATGGCGGACAATCTCGTATACTTAGTGCAACCTTCATATAGAGGCTTTTCAGAGTCATTTAACATGCTCTCAAACTTAGAAGAATCTTTTTCAAAATTTTCCTCTACTACATGGAGCATTTCCTCTAACCTATCCCCCTCATTTGTATTATGACCTTCACAAACATTATCTGAAGAAGTACCAACTAAAGTTATGTCCCTACATTCTCCATGCCATATCCAACAGGTATATGTTCTATCAAATGCCCATTTATCTAAATGATTAAGTATTTCTTCAGGTCTTTTATGTAAGAAATTATGGCACATGAAGCAAGGACAAGGTAGCTTGGAGCGGCCTCCACCATTCTTAACTGCAAACTTAACGAATTCCCTTACACCTACTTTATATTCTGGGTCACCCAGATTTTTGGTTGATATCCAACTTCGATCCATTTATATTTTCTACACCAATAACTAGAATTGAAAAAATATTATATAAAATATTCATATGTGTTGACATGTTCACGAATATACTTACTGGTTCATACTTGGTCAACAGAATTCTCGAAAAGTATTTTGGCACATAAATCACACACACAACCAAACAAATTAACACAAATCCGATATCTTATCATCTAAATCAAATACAACGATGATAACATACAAAGTATATTAAAAATAAAAATAAAAACAACGTTACCTAAACCAGCTGTCGCTCTTTGCTCACACGTAATTCCTGAAAAAGATACAGCAATGACATCTTGTCCTGCAACACAACTGGAGTTTCTGCAAATAAGCTAAACCTCAGTACTAGCTTTTGTTATTTAAACGAAATACGTTCCCCTTAGACTGTCTCATTACATGATATAAGCTAAAACAGGGCATTACATTCCATGACTAGTATAGAAAATATACTAACACAAACCACATTCTAACTATGAAGATGAAGAGAAAACATTTGTATTCAGGAGTTTACCATCTTCTGTCACTTATTTCAAATCAATTTAAGGAACAATCAGAACAACATAGGACATGAATATAACACAGCATGGGATGCTCTGATCTTTCTCATAAGATGGATGAATAGGTTCCTTCAGTACAAGTGCGGAGACTTCTACATATATGGAGAGATCTATACAGGTTTGAAAAATAACATAGACGTTATTATATATTCATTACGATTCAAAAAAATGGATAATTACAGGAACTAAATACAAACATGAAGAAGTTATTGTAATTTTAAAGTATAAGTGGGTTCTTCTGTAATTAGATTAAACATCATGAGTAGTTTTATGAGGTAAAATACAAACATTGAGGGATTATTTGCAAATTTAAAACATAGGTGGATTTTTTTGTAATTAGACTAACCCTCTGGAGTAGTTTATGTAATTAATAAACCTGCACAAAGTAACAACAAAATTTAGTCTCATTATTACTATATATCATAGATGTCTTTCAAAGCTACAAATAACGCATCACATTTGGTAATTTCACAATTACACCTCAAGGAGGATGCATTTGTTAAATATATGTCTCAAAACATTATTACACAAATCACACCAATTCTTCTAAGGAGTCGTAAGAAGTCACTTTAGTCCAAAGATTGCAAGCTTGTACACCTATGAGACCGAACAGAACATCATACTACATCACCTTTTATCCCAATGAATACTGCATTCGAAACGGTTATAGGTATGCGGTGTTGTTACACCTATCAGACCAGTCCTTCCACGTAGTCGTAATCGTCCTCCAAGGAGTCCTTTCGGTCGCAAGGTTTCCGGCCTATATACCTCCTATCGTACAAAAGACAAGATTCTTAATCTTAGTCGTATCATATCCTATATTTTCAGAATTTACTATATCGTAGTATTGTATATGAAACCCGTATCCTATCCGTGCAACGTGGAACATAATACTACATCACCTTTTATCCCAATGAATACTGCATTCGAAATGGTCAGAGGTACGTGGCGTTGTTACACCTATTAGACCAGTCCTTCTAAGGAGTCGTAATCGTCCTCCAAGGAGTCCTTTCAGTCGCAAGGTTTCCGGCCTATATACCTCTTATCGTACAAAACACAAGATTCTTAATCCTAGCCGTATCGTATCCTATATTTTCAGAATTTACTGTATCGCTGTATTGTATATGAAACCCGTATCCTACCTGTGCAACGTAGACCATCATTGTAATATCCGTATTTTTCTTTTCTAGGTATTTTCATATTTGGCGTATTTCTCGTTTGTAGCGACCCTCGTATATTTTTTTCAGTGTATTTCTTCCGTCATCTATTGATCTGATTCTCGTAATTGTTGTTCGGAACCGCCATACGGAGTTGCCGTAGATCCATTGTATGTTATCATACGTATTGTGTTGTTCCGTTTGATGCTTCGTTCGTGTTTCGGTGTTTCGGACCGTTGTTACCCTGTGCCTAACACGCGCTAATGTTACTTTATAGCGCGCGCTAATCATCCTTCAGTAGCGCACGCTACGCTTGTTTTGTACAGCGCGCTAGCGAGTCTGTCCAGTACTGGACAGTTTGCCACTGGACTCGGACAGGTGCCCAGGTAGCGCACGCTATGGCCGATAGCACGTGCTACCGATACGCTTTTAGCGCACGCTACGGTTGGCTAGTAGCACGCACTAACGGGGTCAGGTGAGTACTGGGCAGTTCACTTCTGGACTCGGCTGATGTCTAGGTAGCGTACACTATGGACGATAGCGCGCGCTACCGAGAGGCTATTAGCGCACGCTACGTTTCGGGTAGAGCACGCTGACGGCCAGAAGTCTGGTTACTGGACTGGGACGTTAACTTCTGGACTGGAGTTTTGTCCCGTTAGTGCACGCTAACTTCTAAGGATTAGCGCGCGCTAACACTCCCTGGCTATATAAACCAGAGAGTTGACCCAGATGTACGTCTTTTCTCATTTCTTCTCCTTCCTCCGCGGCTTTGGCAATTTTGGGGCGATTTCTTGGCGATTTCTTCCTCCAATCATCTCAACCATCATATTCCTTGAGTTCTTGGTGTTTAATAACAACATTAACACGAATCTTTCATCCTAATCCAAGGTAAATCTTCTTAGAACCCTACTTTTGAGTAAATTGGGGGTTTTCGGGTCTTTCTTCAATTCGTTCCATACGGTTGATAGATTTATATTGAATATGATTAATCTTGTTGATATCATTAGTTTTCCTATGGATTCATGGTATATTTTCGTGGTTTTGAGAAATCGAGAGGGTTTGGTTGTGGTCCGCCCTCGTTGTCATCTTTATTCGAATATACATGAATCGTAGGTGGGTTTTCGGGAGTATTCCATTTCCGTAATCATCTAGAAGTGTTTGTGATTGTATTATTCGAATCGTTAGGTTCGGTTTCGACGATTCCTCACGGTTGTGCTTGACTCTTCCTTCCCGTTTGTGTCACCATCTATTAATCGAGGCAAGTACACTTATGAACTTACAATCTTAACGTAGTAGTATTGCATGAGAATTGTGTGTGTGTGTGTGTATTCTCACTACAGGTTAGATCCGACGGGGTCTCGGTAGGGGTCCACAAAGGCGTGGGTCCGCGAGCTTGCTTTTAACCACTACGGGTTAGATCCGACGGGGTCTCGGTAGGGGTCCACAGAGGCGTGGGTCCGTGGTTAATTGTGGTGCATTTACAAATGTGTTTTGATATTGGCGTTACCGGAAATGTGTGTTTCAACCGAAGTTTTCATTATTGCATGATTTGACTATTTGTGTAAGATGTAAGTCGTTCATTGGTTACTTGTACTAGCATAATTGCTAACCCCTCTGGGGACCCGTTTTGGGGAAATTCGTTTTATGAATTTCAGGTCAGGTCCTTCGAGATGAATGGGTGCTGGATCAGTATGCGGATGATGGCCGTGCATGATGATTGTGCATAAGGGGCGTCTTATTGTCTTTTACCTTTTTACCGTTTGTGGGTTTGTAAACTAATAGAAGTACTCGAGTACTTAGGAGTTCTTATTCGTTCGGATTGTATTGTTGTCTATTGTGTTTGTGTCGGATGATTGTGTTGTGTTTGACTGGTTGAACCGGGTGGATTATTTTCGTTTTGCGTCTTTATGACGAGGTGTTATCTTGTTGTTTCTACGAGTCGATGAGTATGATGGTTGTTTAGCCTGGTGGGTCCCAAGTAGGGATTCACGGCGCTGTAATATACCTCGAATATCTTGGGGTGTTACAGAAAATGGTATCAGAGCGCTCTAGGTTTATGGATACCTAGGCTTGTCGGTTATTGGGTCTTGTTGTGTGTCGGTTTGCACATCATCATCACGCTGCCATGATTCCGATGCTACCGGTGCTCGTAAGTTTTCCTTGCTCCGTTCTTTGTTTCCTTGCATCGCACCTTTGATTCTTGATTGTGGTTGCTTTTCCTCTCGTACTTACCATCGTATGGCCTTTGCTACTTCTTTAACATCAGTATGGATGCTGGAAGAGGTCGTGGTCGTGGTCGTGGTCGTGGCCGTGGATGCAGCCGGGGACGTGGGGCGGCCGGTGGGGCAGCCACATCGCAGTCTTCGGGAGCCAGCAGTACCAGCGACCGTCACAGTCATGCTTCTTCTCAGGAGCGCGCCGGACTTGGTATTGCAGCCGTTATGCAGCAAATGGTGAACCAAATGGCGGCGATAGCTCAGGCTGTTCAGAATCCGGATCCGGCCCATGCTAATCGGGGCGGAGCAGACCGTTGGCTCCAAGATGTCATCAAGATGCATCCCCCTCAATTTTTGGGAGCATCAGACCCGGTCGGCTGGGAGGGGTGGATCAAGGAGATATCTAAAGTCTTTGTTGCCACCAACTGTCCCGAGGACCGTAAGGTCTCTATTGCCCAGTATTTTCTCACTGGGGACGCTACTGACTGGGGGGAGGCTGTTGGGCCTAAGGACCACGTTTCTTCGTGGGCGGAATTCAAGGACCTAATGGAGACCGAATATTGCCCATGGCCAGTTAGACAGGCTCGAGTTCATGCCTTTTATGATGCTCAGCCTCGGGATTTTCCTGTTTCTCAAGCAATTTCCGATTTCAACAAGGAGTTGGGCTATGTGAAGACCCAAGTTGTCGAGGAAAACGACAAAATTTTTCACTTCTCCAGGCAGATGAAATTATCGATTCGCGACTACATGTCTGGGCTCGTCTGCACTACCTTGAAGGATTATCAGAGTAGGGCCCTTTCTTATGATATGTTGGTGACGTCTAGAGAGGCGGCCCGCGAGAGCAAGAAGCAGACGTCTGCTGGGAATTTTTCGGGCCACAAAGGTGGGGGTCAGCAGAAATTCCAGTCTGCTAACTTTTCCGCTGGTGGTGGCCCAGCTCGATCTACTGGGGTTCCCCGCAGGGCTGCCAGTGCCCCTTCTCGGGAGGTGAAGTGTTTTAACTGTGGCCAACCGGGCCACATCAGTCGTATTTGTCCGAACCCTTTGCTGACGTGTAATCGGTGTGGCCAGCCAGGCCACAAGGCTACTTTTTGTGTCAAGAGAGAGAGATATTTCTTGGTGCCCAGGTTCCCATTCCAGCGCCCAGGGAACCAAGCAAGAATCAAGGATCGTTTGCTTCTCAGTCCCCACAGAGTGCCAGTCGAGGGAGAGGTCGGGGTCAGACCACCAGAGGGGGAGCTTCTAGTGTCGGCTCCGCCTATCCACGAGTTTACAAGATGAGGAGGGCCGATGATCTGACTGCTACCGTTGCCACAGGTACCGTTCACATTCATTCTCATCCTGTCAGTGTGTTTTTCGATTCCGGTGCTACGCATTCATTTGTCTCTCTAGAATGTGTGCGCCGTCTGGGTTTTGATTGTTTGTCGCCCTGCGAGCCTTTCATCGTTAAACTTCCTAGTGGTGATAGGATCGTTGGTGATCGAGAGATCCGAGATTGTGCTGTGATTATTTGCGAGAGGGCTTGGCTCTCAGATTTTATTGTCGTGGTTATTGAGGGTGAGGATTTAATTCTTAGGGATGATTGCCTCGAGCGGCATGGTGCGATCATGAACTACCGCACGAGAATCATCACTATGTTAGCCGAGGATGGCACCGAACACTCTTTCGCAGGGCGAAAGAGGGGAAACCAGAAGTTCGTTATTAACGCCTTGAAGGCGATGAGACTCCTACGAAAGGGGTGTACCGGTTATTGGTGCTATGCCTTGAAGGCGGAGAATGGTGGAGTCGAGCTTTCGTCAATTCCAGTCATTAGTGAGTTTCCTGATTTATTTCCTGACGAGTTACCGGGATTGCCACCGGATCGTGAATTCGAGTTTGCTATAGAGTTAGATCCGGGCGCGGCTCCTATTTCGAAGGCGCCGTATCGCATGGCACCTTCAGAGATGGCCGAGTTGAAGAAGCAGTTGAGTGAGATTCTTGAGTCGGGGTATGTTCGACCGAGCGCCTCGCCTTGGGGCGCACCGGTCCTGTTTGTGCGGAAGAAGGATGTTTCACTGCGTTTGTGTATTGACTATCGCGAACTAGACAAGGTGACCATCAAGAACAAGTATCCTTTTCCAAGGATTGATGACTTCTTCGGTCAGTTGCAGGGAGCTGCGGTATTCTGGAAGATTGATATGAGATCGGGGTACTATCAGCTCCGAGTGAGGGAGTCCGATGTGCCGAAAACGGCTTTTCGGACGAGATACAGACATTTTGAGTTTGTAGTTATGCCTTTCGGGCTAACTAATGCACCGGTGGTGTTCATGCAGTTGATGAACAAAGTCTTTATCAAGGATTTCGATAAGTGTGTCGTCGTCTTCAATGACGATATTCTTATTTATTCGAGGAACGAGGAAGAGCATGCTCATCATTTGTGAGTAGTGTTAGACATTTTGAGAACCGAGCAACTCTATGTGAAGTTCTCGAAATGTGAGTTCTGGCTGACGGAAGTGATGTTTTTAGGTCACGTGATTTCAGCCGAGGGGTTTCGTGTGGATCCAAAGAAGGTTGAGGCAGTGTTGGATTGGGCACCGCCCAAGAATGTGAAGGAAATCCGTAGTTTCTTGGGTTTGGCCAGCTACTACCGTAGGTTCATTGAGGGTTTCTCGAAAGTAGCTCGGCCACTTACACAGTTGCTCCAGAAGTCCGAAAAGTTCGTATGGAATGACGAGAGGCAGTCGAGTTTTGAGGAACTGAAGAAGCATTTGACTTGAGCCCCAATTTTAGCGTTGCCGTGTGGCAACGAGGGTTTTGCTGTTTATAGTGATGCTTCGGGTCAGGGTCTTGGGTGCGTATTGATGCAGCATGGCAAGACCATTGCATATGTGTCGATACAGTTGAGGACAGACGAGCTCAACTACCCTGCGCACGATTTGGAGTTAGCGGCAGTCGTTTTTGTGCTCAAGATTTGGCGTCACTACCTTTTTGGCTCCGCATGTCAGATTTTTATCGATCATAAAAGTCTGAAGTATATATTTACTCAGCGAGAGCTAAATATGAGGTAGAGGAGGTGGTTAGAGCTGATTAAGGATTGTGACCTCGAAATCCTTTATCATCCGGGCAAGGCGAACGTCGTGGCCGACGCCTTGAGTCAGAAACCGGTTGTGTTGCGAACGCTTGACATCCTTACGTCTCAGTATGAGCTTCGGTGAGTTTTGATCGAGTTGGATGTTGAGGTTTTTTTGCCTGGAGCTGTTGTGCTTTAGAGATTTCGTCATCTTTGATCGATGAAATTAAGCTGAAGCAGTTGGAGGATCCGATGATTACTCAAATCCGAGAGAACGTTCTTAAAGGAAAGTCTCTTGGGTTTGTGATTCACGAGGATGGTGTTTTGAGATTCCAGATTCGGCTTTGTGTACCGAACGACTCAGAGTTGAGACAGAGTATTTTGCGTGAGGCCCATGCTACACCTTACTCCGTTCATCCTGGTTCGAGTAAGATGTACAAGGACCTGAGAAGGAATTTCTGGTGGAATGATATGAAGGAGGAGGTCGCACAGTTTGTAGCAAGATGTTTGACTTGTCAGCAGGTCAAAATCGAGCATCAGCGACCGGCTGGGTTATTGCAGTCACTTCCTGTTCCGGAATGGGAATGGGGAGACATATCGATGGATTTCATTACAGGTTTGCCGAGATCGAGGTCGGGCATGAATATGGTATGGGTGATTGTTGATCGTCTGACCAAGTCGGCACATTTTCTGGGCATCAAGGACACTTGGGGCCTGGAGAAGTTGGCTCGTGTGTTTATCGCGCAGGTTGTGAGGCTTCACGGTACTCCGAAGTCTATTGTTTCGGATCGTGATGGCCGTTTTGTATCACATTTTTGGCAGGCGGTGCATAAGGCGTTGGGTACTCGTTTGCGGTTGAGTACCTCTTTTCATCCTCAATCAGATGGATAGTCGGAACGCACTATCCAGACGTTCGAGGATATGTTGCGTGCTTGTGCTCTCGATTGGAGCAGTGACTGGGAGGAGCATTTGCCATTGATAGAATTCACGTACAACAATAGTTGGCACGCGTCGATTCAGATGGCACCGTATGAGGCACTTTATGGGCGAGGTTGTCGATCACCAATTTGTTGGAATGAGGCATCCGATATAGTCGGGACCGATCCGGATATCGTTCTGGAGACGAGGCGGAAGATAGAATTAATTCGGGAACGGATGTTGACTGCCCAGAGTCGACAAAAGTCATATGCCGATGTCCGTCGTCGACCTTTCGAATTCGAGGTGGGGGACCATGTTTTGCTAAAGGTGTCGCCGACGAGAGGAGTTTTCCGTTTTGGGAAAAAGGGGAAGTTGAGTCCGAGATTTTTTGGACCCTTCGAGATCCTCGAGCGAGTCGGTGGGTTGGCATACCGTTTGGCGTTACCCCTGGCCCTGAGTCATGTTCATAGCATTTTTCATGTTTCCCAGCTGAGGAAATATGTCCCAGATCCTAGTCACGTCATCGATTATGGTGAGATTGATGTCGCCGAGGATATTACTTTGGAGCATCGTGAGAAGCAACTGAGGCATAAGACCATCCTTTTGGTCAAGGTCCAGTGGTCGAGGCATGGTGTCGAGGAGGCAACTTGGGAAACCGAGGGTAGCATGTGTGCTAGGTACCCCGAGTTGTTTGTTTCTTAAGTTTCGGGACGAAACATATTTTTAGAGGGGTAGAATGTAATATCCGCATTTTTCTTTTCTCGGTATTTTCATTTTTGGCGTATTTCTCGTTTGTAGCAACCCTCGTATATTTTTTCAGTGTATTTCTTCTGTCATCTATTGATCTGATTCTCGTAATTGTTGTTCGGAACCGCCGTACGGGGTTGCCGTAGATCCATTGTATGTTATCATACGTATTGTGTTGTTCCGTCTGATGCTTCGTTCGTGTTTCGGTGTTTCGGACCGTTGTTACCCTGTGCCTAACGCGCGCTAATGTAACTTTATAGCGCGCGCTAATCATCCTTTAGTAGCACACGCTATGCTTGTTTTGTAGCGCGCGCTAGCGAGTCTGTCCAGTACTGGACAGTTTGCCACTGGACTCGGACAGGTTCCCAGGTAGCGCACGCTATGGCCGATAGCGTGCTACCGATACGCTTTTAGCGCACGCTACGGTTGGCCAGTAGCGTGCGCTAACGGGGTCAGGTGAGTACTGGGCAGTTCACTTCTGGACACGTCTGATGTCCAGTTAGCGCACGCTATGTCCGATAGCGCGCGCTACCGAGAGGCTATTAGCGCACGCTACGTTTCGGGTAGCGCACGCTAATGGCCAGAAGTATGGTTATTGGACTGGGACGTCAACTTCTGGACTGGAGTTTTATCCCGTTAGCGCACGCTAACTTCTGAGGATTAGCGCGCGCTAACACTCCCTGGCTATATAAACCAGGGAGTTGACCCGGATGTACGTCTTTTCTCATTTCTTCTCCTTCCTCCGCGGCTTTGGCGATTTTGGGGCGATTTCTTGGCGATTTCTTCCTTCAATCATCTCAATCATCATATTCCTTGAGTTCTTGGTGTTTAATAACAACATTAACACAAATCTTTCATCCTAATCCACAGTAAATCTTCTTAGAACCCTACTTTTGAGTAAATTGGGGGTTTTCAGGTTTTTCTTCGATTCGTTCCATACGGTTGATAGATTCATGTTGAATATGATTAATCTTGTTGATATCATTAGTTTTCCTACGGATTCATGGTATATTTTCGTGGTTTTGCGAAATCGAGAGGGTTTTGTTGTGGTCCGCCCTCGTTGTCATCTTTATTCGAATATACATGAATCGTAGGTGAATTTTCGGGAGTATTCCATTTCCGTAATCGTCTAGAAGTGTTTGTGATTGTATTCTTCGAATCGTTAGGTTCGGTTTCAACGATTCCTCTTGGTTGTGCTTGATTCTTCCTTCCCGTTTGTGTCACCGTCTATTAATCGAGGCAAGTACACTTATGAACTTACAATCTTAACTTAGTAGTATTGCATGAGAATTGTGTGTGTGTATGTATGCTCACTACGGGTTAGATCCGACGGGGTCTCGGTAGGGGTCCACAAAGGCGTGGGTCCACGAGCTTGCTTTTAACCACTACGGGTTAGATCCTATGGGGTCTCGGTAGGGGTCCACAAAGGCATGGGTCCGCGGTTAATTGTGGTGCATTTTACAAATGTGTTTTGATATTGGCGTTTCCGTAAATGTGTGTTTCAACCGAAGTTTTCATTATTGCATGCTTTGACTATATGTGTAAGATGTAAGTCATTCATTGGTTACTTGTACTAGCGTAATTGCTAACCCCTCTGGGGACCCGTTTTGGGAAAATTCGTTTTATGAATTTTAGGTCAGGTCCTTCGAGACGAACGGGCGCTGGATCAGTATGCGGAGGATGGCCGTGCGTGATGATTGTGCATAAGGGGCTTCTTATTGTCTTTTACCTTTTTACCGTTTGTGGGTTTGTAAACTAATAGAAGTACTTGAGTACTTAGGAGTTCTTATTCGTTTAGATTGTATCGTTGTCTATTGTGTTTGTGTCGGATGATTGTGTTGTGTTTGACCGGTTGAACCGGGTGGATTATATTTGTTTTGCGTCTTTATCATGAGGTGTTATCTTATTGTTTCTGCGAGTCGATGAGTATGATGGTTGTTTAGCCTGGTAGGTCCCAAGTAGGGATTCATGGCGCTGTAATATACCTCGAATATCTTGGGGTGTTACAATCATAAAACACTGCTAGATAGTTCTCGAGATTCTTTATCCTGTTGTACATATATATATATATATGCTCAATTTGAAACTACTACTGCCATAAACAAAATATACACCATTAAAGAATATTAATAAGATTACTTCGAGAATACTATTATCCCTCTGAATGTAGGTTCTTTTATCGTAATCTTGCTCAGAAAATTACTAAAAAAGAAGAACAGAGAGAAATAATGTACACACCAGTAGTGATCAAATATCATAGAGAATGACTGTCAAAATGATTTATTTTTTAAAGACAAAATTCTAAAGTTCTCTTAATCATCAAGAAGGATAAAAAGTAGTCATAATTTCTCATGGTTCTTAGTTCTTATTCTTTTTCAAATGTTAATATACTCCTTAGTTGCACATGTAAACCAATCGAATTTAATATTCAAAAAGACACATATGGTCTATATATTAAGCTGAAATATCTACACAAACTACATATATACATGGACAAAGGCAAACATGACAAAAAAAAGGCGCACATGCAATGCACACAAGCGCGCATAGGATAAATTCAAGAAATACCTATGGATTTTCTTTTTTCTTTTTGGAAAGTGAAGCCACAATCGTCTTTTTTCCAGTCTTCTTATGATAAGAGGAAATTAGTTCTTTCAAAACATCTGCCTACTATAAAATTTCCAACTAAAGTCGGCATTTACCCTTTCCATGTTCAGGACATGTTCAGGATGTCGTTCGAAACTTGAAAGGTAAAATAGATCGATGTAATGCTATGCTTCTTCTGCTTTATTTCCGTAGTATTATTTTTATTTCACTTAATTAATCAACGATGTTATAGCTGCAGAAAAAAATAGAACAAGAACGTGACAGCTTATGATAAAACAGTAAAACTCACTTAAGTAGAAAAATCAAGATGGCCTAATAGCCACCGGAAAATTCCTGGCGAGCTTATGGACGCCAAACAGAATGAATTCCAAAGCATCCTATGCAGAACAATAAAACTCATTTAAGTAGAAAACTAACCCCCGAGACCAAAGCCCACTAATTACTTAAATAAACATATTCAAATAAAATAAATGAAAACAAGAAGATGAAAGCAGCAGTAGAAGCAATAAATCGATCTCTAACGGAGTATGATTGCTGACCAGTTGTCTGACACAGTAATATCATACTTTTTCTTGGAAATACGATTATTCATAAGTTAATTCATATATGACTATGATAAACACGGAATCTAGTAAAATTTACAATCTACACAAGACGAACACTTATCATTATAAACACGAACAAAAAACATGATAATTTTAGAAACTAAAGGAAAATCATTAAACAAAATGTAACAAAAAAGATGAAAATTTGTCAGGTTTGGTAATTGGAATAGAAGTCTTCTGCATGTTAAATATAAACATAAATAAGAGATAGTTACTTCGATACGTTACAGAAAATCCTTTATTTAACTGGATCACATAACAAAATGAGCCAAAACTAAACAAAAAAAATGATTTTGTAATGAAAATCCAGATCTCATATGCACAGAAAATGCAGGAAATACATATAAAATAAAAAAATGTCCTTGAGAAGAACACTGGTACACCTGGCAGATTTCTGGCAGTTTCTTAAGGTATCGGCTATTCAATGGCGCAACCTTAGGTTCAACATATCCTACAAAATACATCACATGGAAATATCAAAAATCGATAATCTAAATTCTAAAAATGAAACTAAAACTGAGATAATAAAAAAAGAACAAAAATGGAGAAATAAATCAATTACCTGTAAAGAAGAGAAAAATCACCATCAAATTACATGATATCATAGACCTAAAGTTGCAACTCTTGACAACAATTATGGGAAGTGGCAACAGATATAGGTGTTGACAAAATTATTCTAAAACAAAAATTGGCAACCTAATATCCATTTAACTAAACAAAATCGAACGAAAAATAAGAAATATAACTACTAAAAAACTCGTATCACCGGTGATGGGGTGGCCGGGTGGGTAATTCGTCGGTCACTCTGGACCGAGGTCGGTCATTTGGAATGAGGTCGTGATCAAGCTTCTGATATTTGCCCTAGCTAGTCGAGGAGTGATGAAGAAGAAAGTTATACAACAGACGGACGGTTAATTAAGAAGAAAGTAAGTAAGAAATAAAAGGGCTTCCTCTATTTTTTTAATTCAAATTTCGATTTCGAAATTTAACACATGCAAGTAACACTATAAAAAATAGTTTTTTGGTGCACCATTTTCATGATCATAAACACAGAATAAAATCATAAATTAAAAATAATATTATTTTTGAAAAAAAATATCATTATACAGACGAAACTGTAAGAACACATGCATCCTCCAATAGAAACACACACAGTATGGCCTGAAACATAAATTGGTTTATTATTAATTTATAGCAAAATCCCCCAAAATCATGTAAAATACCGCATTGCAGAAGCACAAAATTCCCAATATTTCCGAATTCAACAACATAAAATGGAAAAGGAGAAACAACTCGCACATCAACAAGACCGAAAATCAGCTAATTATCTGATTTATTGAAAAAAAATGAGAAAAGGTGAAAATGAACACAGAACATCATACACAAACCAGATAACGGTAACAAAGCGTAATAATATAAAAAAGATAAAAAATAAAAAAAAAACTTTCACACATGCAGACATAAGAAATCATAGTGCAGCGATGAAGAAGGGTTTTTTTTGCTAACCACATGGCAAATCAAATATGATAACCTTTGATAATAACAGCGCAAGGATGAAGAAATCACGAACCCACGGTAATGAAGAAGGGTTTTGAAGATAATCCAAGCTTTGGGCAAATCACAACGCTGACCTTTGGGCTTTGAAGAAGGGTTTTCTTGTTGCCGCTTAAAGGAAGAAGACCGCGGTGATGAGTATTGAGATAAAAGAAATTGAGAGATGGAGGCCAAGGGATCGATTAAAAGGAAGAAGACCGCAGTGGCAAAGATCGCCGCCAAGGGATCGATTACAGACGGGGAGTTCTAGAGAGAGATGGAGATATTAGAGAGTACTTCGTGTATTTGCCAAGTGTTGCCCTAATATGAAGAAGAAAAGAAGAGACCGGTTGGGTTAAATAACAGGTCTCTTAAGTTTTTACACTTTAGAGACCCATCAAGAAAAACAATTGGTCTCTTATTTCTTACACATTAGAGACCCGTCAATAAAAACAACAGGTCTCTTAAGTCTCTCACAAAAAAATGGCGGGCCCATTTGACATATAATAGACCTGTTGTTTATAATATCAGGTCTCTTATATTAAGGAGACCTGTTATCTTTATCAACGGGTCTTTTATTCTGGATCTCTTTGCTTATTTTTGTAGTAGTGAGGCCGAGTATTGTCTGCCACCTATTCGAGAGCACAGGATTGTTAAGTTTTTCTCGGACACACCTCAGGATGTGTCGATATTTAGGCGATAGTCGATTATAATCAACAGTTGGGTTATGTTCATGACCAAGTGAGGAGTGAAGCGGACAAAATCCGTTATTTGATATGCGTATGAAACCTCACATACGTCAGAGTATGGCTCCTCTTAGATGTACATCTCTAAAAGAATACCAGGATCGAGCTTTAGTGATTGAGATGGCCATTTCTATGACAGAAGCTAGTCCAGAAAGTAAGAAGCAGAAGGTTACTGGTAGTTTCTCTAAGGCTCGAATGAGTGAGTTTCATGAGCTTGTTGATTCGCATCGTTCAGTTGGAAAGACTTCTCATTTGGTTGGTCAGTCCAACAATCCTATTCCGGTGGTTAGTAAGGGTAGCAGTGTGAAAACGTGTTTCAACTGCAGTCGTGTGGGCCACACCAGTAAGAATTATTGTTCGCCGCAAGTGAATTGTTTCAAATGTGGTCAAGTGGGGCACCAAGTGGTGTATTGTGAGATTGTTGCTAAAATGTTCGGGAAGCAATATTTCGTTCCTACTTCTAGAGGGCACAGTGGTGCCCAGTGATAGTATTTTATATTGGTCTTGTGAATTTTATATTGCGTGTAGACTTGCTATGTGATGTTTGATGTTTGGTACTTGATCTCTGATATTCTGGTTTGAATATTTCCATGTAGATTGCTATGATAGTTGTTTTAGCTCAATCCGTGTGGGTTGTTGAACCTACGGAGACACGTGACAGGAGATCACGGGGTCACAAGCATGTTTACTATGATTGTTGTTTTTGCTCAATCCGTGTGGGTTTTTTAACCTACGGAGACACGTGACAGGAGATCACGGGGTCACGATCATAATTGATATTGATGTGCTGTTTCAACTCAATCCGTGTGGGTTGTTAAACCTACGAAGACACGTGGCTGTAGATCACGGGGTCATGAGTTGATATTCATATGTTTGAGCGTGGCGTTTTGCTAGCACTGTGATGTATTTATTTTAAGTTTCGGGATGAAACTTATTTTTAGTGGGGGAGAATGTAATACCCGGTATTTTCGTTCCGGTTATTTTGTATTTTTCCGGATATTTCTCGGTTGCCGAGTATCGTTATTATTTTTCTCGATGATTGATTTTTGTGTTTATATGGTTGTGTTTGTTTCCTTTATTAAATACGTGCTTGTGGTATGTTATGTTTTGTAATTTGCTTGTTATTGTTTTGAATCATAACCGATGCGTTAGTGTGACCGAGATGTTGTCGAACGCCTAACCAGGCTGTCGGAATTGGCCATGGCCGAGTCACGACCGCATGTTTTGGAGCAGGGACTCCCCTAGCCGAGTTACGTCCGTAAGTGATCGGCAGGCACGGGCCAGGCAGCGTTTGGACGAAGGCTGGTTATGGCCATAAGGTGTGATCGGGTACGGCCGTAAGGGCGCTAGGCAGCATTCGGACGAAGGCCGGATACGGCCGTAAGGTGTGATCGGGTACGGCCGTAAGGGCGCTAGGCGGCATCCGGACGAAGGCCGGTTATGGCCGTAAGGGGTGATCGGCTACGGCCGTAAGTGATCGGCACATGCTGGCCAGAATTTTCACGAAGGCCGGTTACGGCCATAAGGGCTTCCGGTTATGGCCGTAAGTGATCGGCCATATAAGGCCGAGGCAGCAGGTTACTCGACCATTTTCATAATTTTTCACCATTTTTCACCCTCCTCCGCGACTCTTCGGCAAGTTTCCAGAATTTTGGTCGGTGAACTCCTTGTGCATCATTTGGGAGGCTTGATTTGTGTTTGTTATCGTCATCAAATCCTTGTTCTTCGTCGAATCGAGGTAAATTCTTGGAAATCTCCTAGAGTTGACTTTCAGGATTCCTTCTTGATTTTCGTTGTTCATCCGATTTTGATGAATCGGTTGATGTTACTGAGCATTAATAATCGTGTTCTATGGGTTATATACCTATATTTCGAGTTTGTTTAACTCGATTGGTGATTCGAGTGTTCTTAGGAGTTATCGAACGTTGAGTGTTCGATTAAATATCCCAATGAGTTTCCCTTCGATAGTTTGGTGGGATTTCCGTTGTTTTTAACCTTGATTCTCGTTGTAATCGTATCTTCGTTGTTTTTGCCAGAGGATTGTATATGTCTGAGTTTCCCGGTTGAACCGTGTTCTTCGGAGTGTTCGGTAGCGGTTATTAAGGCAAGTATCTTGTTATACAACTTGTGTCTTGTGATTAGAAATCGTGTGTTGTGTTTTGATGGTTGGTTTACCTTTGAAAACATGGTTCGTGGGAAATGGTTATGTGTTACTCGTTGTATGGGATTTGCGATGACTATGTTATTTGAATATATGTATTGTGTATTGTGTTTTGTGTGCAGGATTGTGATAATCGTGTTGGCTTGGTTGTACACATGGTTGTGCAATGTGTTGTGTATTGGTTATGAGTTATGTTGGTCGTGTGTCGTTGATAATGATGATTTGCATGTTGAGATTGTGTTGTATACGCGTAATGCGTCAATGTTTTGGTGATCAATGTGATTGATTTGCCATGTATGGACTTGGTGAAATGTAAATGTAACTGTGAAGATATGTGTTGTGATGCTAAGTCTTGCGATATTTCTTGAACGCAAGTGTACGTTATCGTATACAAGTAATAAAGTGATGAGTGAGTATCGTTCCCACGAGGATTGAATCACTAACTACCGATTTTTATGTATTCTAGTTTTATCTGAACAATCGAACTTGGGTTTTGCAATTAATTAATAAAAGAATTAACAAAAGATTAAACAGTAAAAACGATAGCTTGAATAAAGAGAATCAAATGATAAATAAGTCTAGGATTCTGAATCCACCTCGGTTTATCCGAATTTACTCTCGATTATCTGAAGTTAATGATTTTCCCAATTTATTGAAGGCGAAGATTGGTAATATACTCTACCGCCTCTCCCGAGGTCAATAGATTTTTCTAAAGGCGAATAACGCACTCTATCCCTAGGTGAATTAATTCGTCAATAGGCAAAAAGCATAAAATCTCCAAAAGGCCACGTAGTTCCTATGAGTATATTCCTATCTCACATAATAAAACGGTCCTCACCAATAGTTCCTCACCAACTCTCCTCTCCCGATTCGAATTGAATGATTAAAACAATACAACTATTGGCCAGATAATTGAAAGCATTAAACACGATTGGGAAAACTCAACAAAAAGGGAATTAATTAGATAATCTCAAGCAAATCTGTCAAAACATAGGTTTCATCAAAATCCTAGATTAGGGTTTTATCCTGACATGCTAATAAATGAAAATACAGAATTTATAAATAGAAGCATGAAAATCAAACGCAGATGAAGAGCTCGGATTCCTCCGTTCTTCGGCTTCCGCCCTCTGCTCTTGAAGTCTTCTGCTTCTCTTTCTATTCTGTCGTCTCCTCCAAGATTCTCTGATTCCAAGATTCAAGATTTTCAGAATCATTAATTAGGGTCTTAACCCTTATTTATAGCTCTGCACAGTCTCCAAATCGCGTACATGTGAGTAGGTCGAGAACTGGCTTTAAAACGGCCCAAATCCGCGCGGAGCACACCATAACCGCCTAGTGTGCCGCGGCTCACTTAATCTGTGCCGCGGCACATGGTCTTCAGCTGGACGCCTGGGCGCCTTTTAATTCATCTGTGCCGCGGCTCACTCGGATCAGGCTGCGGCACAGAGGCGCCTACTTTGTGCCTGCTGGTCCTCTGTGTGTGCCGCGGCCCTGCTTCCTTGTGCCGCGGATTACGGCCAAAATTTGCCGTTTTCGCCCGTTTCGCCTCATTTTAGCTTCCGGACTCCAATCTCCTGATAAACATACAAAATTATGGCATTAAAAGCTCATTTAAGCAAATTTACTCTCCAAAATAATACAAAATAATGATAAATAAGCGTATAAAAATACGCCTAACACTAAGTTCACTCGTGCGGGTTCAACGAAACCTATGAGGATTCATGGCAAGGGTCCATGGAATCAGAATTTAGTATGTGCTGTTGAGGTCCAGTCGTGTGGGTCTGACGAGGCCTACGATGACACATGGCAGTCGATCATGGGGTCAGGACATAGTACGTCCAACCGTGTGGGTTCGACGGGGCCTATGGTGACTCGTGGCAAGAGATCACGGAGTCGTGACTGGATGTTGTGATTGCTTTGGTTTGGCATAGTCCATGCAGGTTGATGAACCTATGGAGCCACGTGACAAAGGATCACGAGTGTTATGTTTGTTGTGTTTGACACGTGACATGAGTTCACGGTGTTATGGTTATGGTACTTGGCATAGTCCGTGCGGGTTGATGAACCTACGGAGACACGTGACAAAGAAATCACGAATGTTATGATTTAATGTACGTGGTATGTGTGACAGGAGTTCACCAATGTTTTGATTGACCGTTGGGCATGTTTTTAATGTAAAGGCTTTTGACAAACCTAGGACATGAATTCCTAGAGGCTTTGCGCTTTCTAAGATTCCCTAGATGGTATTTCATTTTACAACGACTCCAGTTGTGTTGGTTTCTATATTCATAAAACTTCTAGGGAATACCTAAATGGTTGTTGACTTGTAATTGGTAGAGTGTGGTTGTCTAATTTATGATTGGTAATTGCTTGTCACATTTTGTATGGTTTGATACTTGCACTAATAAAACAGTGGATTTTTACTAACCCCCGAGTAATCGGGGTTGGATATCTGTTTTATGTCCAGGTTCATGCTGGAGCACGGAGCAGTCACAGGATCAGTGCGAAAGATGATGGACAACGATGCTAATTAAGGGATATGGAATGTAATTGTAGTTGTTATGTCGTTGTATTATTTTTCAGTCTTCCGCTGTATTGTATCATCTTGTATTTTGGACCCCGGTGTGGGGATGAGTTGTAACAAATTGTTACTGTTTGGTTGTGTTGTGTGACCTTATCGGTCCGTGTCTTTATGTTGTTTGATCCCGGCCGGTCAAACACTTGGTCGTATGTTTCTGTTCAGCCTAGTGGATCTTCGGTGTGGGGTCCACGGCGTGTAATATTCCCAGTTGCATTCTAGAGGTGTTACAGTACGTTATTGTTTTGAATCATAGACGGTGTGTTAGTGTAACTGAGACGTTGTCGAACGTCTAACCGGACCGTCGGAAGGGCGGCATAAGAGCTGTGTCCGCAAGAATGCCGAGTTACGGCCGCAAGGTTATGAGTATTACGGTCGTAATGCATGACCGAGTACGGCCGTAAGGGATGGTCGAGTTACGGCCGTAAAGTGATAAGTGTTACGGCTGTAATGTCTGGCCGAGTTGCGGCCGTAATTCGCTCAGGCGTTTCGGGCAGTAGCCCAAGGGTGTTGGTTATGGCCGTAAGGGGGAGTCCGAGTTATGGCCGTAAGGCCCTGCTGGTTACGGCCGTAACGTGTTCGGCTATATAAGGCCGGGCGACGGGTCTTGTTGCCATTCTTTTCCTTTTTCCTTACTCCTTCGCGATTCTTCGGACAGATTTGAGGGTTTTTATCAGGAGCATCATTGTGCATCATCTTGGGAAGCTTGATTCGTGTCAATCATCATCCTCCAATTCGTTTCGTCCGGATCGAAGGTAATTTCTTAGAATCTATTAGGGTTGACCTTCGAGATTTTCTTCTTGATATCTTTGTTCATCCGATTTTTGATGGTTTGTATGATGTTATTGGGTATTATTAATCATGTTCCATGAATTGTATATCCGTATTTCGAATTCATTGAGTCCAATCATGATTTTTGTGTTCTAAGGGGAACTTTGAGCATTTAATGTCCGATTAAATGACCTAACGAGTTTTCCTTTGATTCTTGGGCGTGTATCGTGTTGTTTTCGGTTGTTATACTCGTAGTAATCGTGTTTTCGTTGTTGTTAATGGATGGTTGTAGGTATTTGAGGTTTTCCCGATTGTGCCGTGTTCGTCGGGGTTTCGGTATCGATTATTGAGGAAAGTATCTTGCCCATACACTTGTTTCGTAGACATAATAGTTCGTGATGGAATATATGTGCAATTTGAACATTTTTAATGAACTTCCACGAAGAATCGGTATATTCTCGATAAAGATTTTCCTTTGAAGATAACTCGTAGCTTTGTGAATAAGTGTGTTTTCTGAATATGTGTGTTAGTGTTGTATATTAGAAGATGTTGTAGTCATATTACGTGAATATAGTAGACCGTAATCCCTTGTCTAGGATTGTGTATTGATACGTGTACTCGTTCGGCGCATATGTGATGTCGGGTGATATTAGTGGTTGCTCCTTTGTAAGGAGGTTGTGATGCTCAGTGTTGTTTGGAAATGGTACTTCCTTGTTGTTGTGTGATTGTGGTAAAGTGATGTGCCACCGGGTAAGATTTGTTGAATCTCCGAGATCCGTCCTTGCTAGTACGAATCGGGCGTGACCATGGGGCCGGTTATCCAATCAGGTATGTCTCGCGAAGACTCCGAGATTCGTGGCTTGCTAGCCCGATGCCGGGATAATTTGTGGGGTTATCCAAACCGGTTATGTCGATGCGGAGACTCTGAGGTTCGTAGCTTGTTAGTGCGATGCCAGGACAATTTTTTGTTGTGGTTTGGTTGTGTGATGTACGTGTCACGGGTTGTCCAATCGGGTAGGTCTCGCGGAGGCTCCGAGGTTCGTGGCTAGCTAGCCCGATGCCGGGATAACTATGAATGTATGACATGGTTGTGGTTATGTGACTGTTGTCATGGTAATGTGTGATGTTGTGTGGTTCCTCATTGGGAACATGTTGATATAGATGATTGGGTCGTGGACCTCGTGTTTTGTTATTGGATTTGTGTTTTGGAAAAATTTATCTTCGGGTTGTGTCCCTAAGTGGTTTCGATAAGTGAAGATTCTTAAATCCCAATTGTTTTCAAAACTCCCCAGATCTTAAATATTTTCTCAAAATGTATATTGAGTTTCACTTCTACCTTTCATGGTTTGTACGGTTTTAATCAATGAATTATCTCGGGAAGACTTTTGTTACGTTTTACTATTTAGCCATTCTCGATTGTTAGGTTCTCATAGTATGTGATGTATGGCTCGTATTTGTATTTTATACTTGTACTAGCAAAACAATAGAGTTTTGCTAACCCCCGAGTAATCGGGGGTGGAGGTCTGTATTGCATCCAGGTACATGCAGGTTCTAGTGGAGCAAGATGCAGGATCAGTACGAAGGATGATGGAAGACAAATGATACTAATCACACGAGGGCCAGTATGGGGCTATTGTTATGGTTGAATTGTATTATTCATTCCGCTGTATTTGTTCTCCCATCCTATGGGAGTGTATTTTTATTTTGACCCCTATACGAGTATGAGTTCTTGACATAGTTGTATTTGATGTTTACGTTGTATGTATTGATAAATGGCCAAATCGGTCTATTGATACGTAATTAGCCCTATGGCATAAGGTTGGGATGTCTTGTTTTTGGTATCTAGATTAGTAGATCCTCACGGAGAGAGTCTGCGGTGCTATAATATTCCTGAGTGGATTAGGTGTGTTACAGAATATGTTTCAGAGATTTAGGTTGTGGAAACCTAGGCCGTCGGGTTGAGTCGTGTCTCGTTGAGTCTCGTCCCATCGGATTGTGTCTGATTGAGTCGTGTCGTGATGCGTCGTCTGAGATGTCGGTCGTGATTAGTATCAAGGCGCAACCATCATCTTCGTACGACCTGTGGATGTAAGTCTCCCTACTATATCTTGCCTTGTGTTATACGAGCGTGTATGATTCTATTTCATGGGGTGGAGTTTAAGTGTGAATTGTGAATACGTGACCTATGCTTGTTTGATTCTCGTATTGTGTTGGAGTAAGAAGTGGTGCCGGTGTATATGTATATATATATATAAGTGTATAAATCATTTTTACAGGAGTAATAGCTCTGGTGTGCTTACGCAAGGAAAGTTCATCAATGTGATATATTAAAGTTTTAAATATTTTTGAGGAGTCGCGTAAATTTTATTTCAAAACATCCTTCACGGGAGGAAAAAGTTTGATTTTCGTATGATGACCTCAAGGCCATAAATTCTGGATAAATTTAAACTATTGATATTTCATTTTCATTTTTGTATCATAAGTTTTCAAAATGCGATCTTTTAAACTCGAATGATGTCTACCAAAAACAAAAACTTACTCAAGACATGACTCTCGGTTGCAACTTTTCAATTTCATGATTGTGGGTTAGGAGACGTGTGATTATGACGTTGCATAGTAACATGTGGTTACATTATGTGTCATTACTTGAGAGGATGGTAAGTGATGACATGGTCATCTTGATGATGTCGGTTTTGAGGGAACTTGCTGTTCTGAGTTATGGTTTTGCAAAAGTTTGCAAATCAAACGATTATAAATTGTGGTTCTGGTATTGATAAAATAGTCGAGGTATCGAAATTATTTTCAAACCTCATTTCGAGAAAATTATACAAATTCAACGATTTTCTAATGATATTAATTAGATGGATACCTCGTGGAGTTTTAAGAAGAATATTAAAAATGTTTGGCTACCATGTGTAGTATATTATGGCCATGATTATAACGATAATGGTCGTTAATTTTCTATTGATACGATTATGTGAACCGATAGCTACGACCATAAGTTTCATTTGTTGAAATTGTAAATTTTGTATTCGTGTAATTACCCAGAGTGGATATTTTTACCGTGTTGCTATTTGATGCCTTGTGTTGATATGTTGTGCTGAGTTGGCACTTTGGTATACTAGTTTTTGCGATGATGTGTTTTATCGTGCTGAGTGGGTATCTGTTCAGTATGCCGAGGGGCAGAGGTCGTGGTCGTAATTGTGGTACAGATGGCCACGGGAATCCGATGCGGGACCAAGAGAATATGGCCGGGAACGATATTATGTTGGTGTTGCTACTATATTGCAACAAGTAGCGGCACAGATGACTCAATTGACCCAGGTGGTTCAACGTAGCTTTGACGTGACTCATAACGTCGGCGTAAATAAATGGCTTCGAGATGTAGTTCGTATGAATCCTCCTCGATTCGCCGGTACTGCGGATGCATTGGGCTGGGATGGTTGGCTTTTTCAGTTGGAGTTATGTGCGAGATCAGGTAAGGACTGAACAAGAGAATATACATCATTTTGACATGTGGATGAAGCCGGAGATTCGCAAGTATATGGCGGGACTCACGTGCACTACATTGAGAGATTATCAGAATCTAGTCTTAGCCTATGAGCTAGCTTTGTCATCATCGGAACGAGTGCCCGAGTCGAAGAAACAGAGGAAGTCTGATGATCTTATGGATAGTACAGGAGTTGGTGTTGCTAAATTGCAACACCATAGTCTTTCTGCCATGAAGCCCCATCGCTCGATGAGTGGGACTAAGAGTTCCAAGTCGTCAGCCCTGACTCCTGGTAAAACCAGGAGGTATTTTAACTGTAATGTGTCGGGGCATGTAAGTGCACATTGTCCTTCTCCGTCAGTAATGTGTTACAAGTGTGGACTCGAGGGACACCGGATTCAGTTTTGCGAGTTGGTCACCTAACCTTCCGAGGCACGGACTTGAGCACCGATATTAGGATCGACTCTGAGAAGTCCCTGAGAAGTGTAGTCTACCAATTGTTTGTTATGTTATTTCCTTGCTTCGTTGTTTCGAATTTCAGGACAAGCCTCTTTTATTAGAAGTGGATCAGATTTTTGAACTTCTGTATTTTCAACTCTATCAACTCGTTTGTGTTCGTTGATACTTTCTGAACTTGTTATGTTCTTCACTTTTGTTGTTCGAATGAGTTGTGATATTATTTCGGATTAACCCGTTATTGTTATGACCTTTTCGAGATTGGTTCTTTTCCATGAGCCTATGCGAAATGAACATCTTGTAGTTCTTGCAAGACCATTTAATGCCTTGAGTTAGGTTGTGAACTTTAGGTTTGTTGTTCAATTGTCGTTGTTGTTTTTGTTCGATCATAGTTGTTCGATTGTGGTCGAGTTGATCGTTGACATTCAATCATTTTTGTTCGACCATTGTGGCTCGATCGTTATTATCCGATTGTTATCATTTGATTTTTTATCATGATTTTCTTGAGCGTTCGGATCACTTCATAATTTCCTTCTGTTCGGGAAATTGTCTTCGTATTCGATCTTCCAAACATTTGAGTTGTTGGAATTTTATATTTGTTCAGCGATAAACTCGTGTTTTGAATGTTGTGCTGTTCGAGTTAGTCAACTATATTGACTTGTGTTCGTTACATTTTGTTATCATTCTGGTGTAGTGATATGGATGGTAGCAGTCACGTACTTTATGTGGTTCATTGTGGGTTGTCAGCAGCAGATAACGTGTGTTATCTGAGATTGCCTTACGTCGATTGTTTCATGTTTTAAGTTTCGGGGACGAAACTTCTTTTAAGGGGGTAGAATGTAATACCCGATATTTTCATTTTCGTTTGCCTCGAATTATTTGTCGTTTTGTACCGGTTATTTTTTTTGTTGTTGATTAATTGAATTTCATTTTCTGTTATGCACGGTAGGATATACCGTGATGTAGTGTTCGTCGAATGAGACTTGTTGCCATGTACGCCTCCTTGGTTAAACATGTGTTTGTGGTGTGGTACGTTATTGTCTTGAATCATAGACGATGCGTTAGTGTAATCGAGACATTGTCGAATGTCTAACCGGACCGTCGGAAGGGCGGCATGAGAGCTGCGTCCGCAAGAATACCGAGTTACGACTATTATAGTCGTAATGCATGACCGAGTACGGCCGTAAGGGATGGTCAAGTTATGGCCGTAAGGTGATGAGTGTTACAGCCATAATGTCTGGCCGAGTTGCGGCCATAATGCGCCCAGGCATTTCGGGCAGTAGCCCAAGGGTGCTGGTTACGGCCGTAAGGAGGAATACGAGTTACGGCCGTAAGGCGTGTTACGGTCGTAACGTATTCGGCTATATAAGGCCGGGCGACGGCTCCTGTTGCCATTTTTTCCCTTTTTCCTTCCTCCTTTGCGATTCTTTGGCCATATTTGAGGGTTTTGATCAGGAGCATCATTGTGCATCATATTGGGAAGCTTGATTTGTGTCTATCTATCATCATCCTCCAATTCGTTTCGTCCGGATCGAACGTAATTTCTTGGAATCTCCTAAGGTTGACCTTCGAGATTTTCTTCTTGATATCTTTATTTACCTGATTTTTGATGGTTTGGATGATGTTATTGGGTATTATAATCATGTTCTACGGATTGTATATCCGTATTTCGAATTCATTGAGTCCAACCATGATTTTTGTGTTCTAAGGGGAACCTTGAGCATTTAATGTCCGATTAAATGACCCAAAGAGTTTTCCTTTGATTCTTGGGCGTGTCTCGCGTTGTTTTCGGTTGTTATACTCGTAGTAATCGTGTTTTCGTTGTTGTTAATAGACGGTTGTAGGTATTCGAGGTTTTCCCGATTGTGCTGTGTTAGTCGGGGTTTCGGTATCAATTATTGAGGCAAGTATCTTGCCCATACACTTAGTGTTTTGTAGACGTAATAGTTAGTGATGGAATATAAGTGCAATTTGAATGTTTTTAATGAACTTTCAAAAAGAATCGGTATATTCTCGATAAAGATTTTCCTTCGAAGATAACTCGTATGCTTTGTGAATAAATGTGATTTCTGAATATGTGCATTAGTGTTGTATATTGAAAGATGTTGTAATCATATCACGTGAATATAATAGACCATAATCACTTGTCGAGGATTATGTATTGCTATGTATACTCGTTCGGCGCATATGTGATGTCGTGTGATATTAGTTGTTACTCCTTCGTAAGGAGGTTGTGATGCTCAGTGTTGTTTGGAAATGGTACTTCCTTGTTGTGTGATTGTGGTAAAGTGATGTGCCACCGGGTAAGATTTGTTGAATCTATGAGATCCGTCCTTGCTAGTACGAATTGGGCGTAACCATGGGGTTATCCAATCAGGTATGTCTCGCGAAGACTCTGAGATTCGTGGCTTGCTAGCTCGATGCCGGGATAATTTTGTGGGGTTATCCAAACCGGGTATGTCTATGCGGCGACTCTGAGGTTCGTAGCTTGTAAGCGTGATGCCAGGATAATTTTTGGTTGTGGTTTGGCTGTGTGACGTATGTTTCACGGGTTGTCCAATCGGGTAGGTCTCACAGAGGCTCCGATGTTCGTAGCTGGCTAGCCCGATGCTGGGATAACTATGAACGTATGACATGGTTGTGGTTATGTGACTGTTGTCATGGTAATGTCTGATGTTGTGTGGTTTCTCATTGGGTTATTCACTCGGGTATGTCTCGAGGAGGCTCTGAGGTTCGTGGCTTGCTAGCACGGGATGCGAATAACCCTTGGGAACATGTTGATATAGATGATTCGGTCGTGGACCCCGTGTTTTGTTATCAGATTTACGTTTTGGATAAATTTATCTTCAGGATATGTCCTTAAGTGGTTTCGATAAGTAAAAATTCTTAAATCCCAATTGTTTTCAAAACTCCCGAATCTTAAAATGTTTTCTCAAAATGTATATTGAGTTTCACTTCTACCTTACATGGTTTGTACGGTTTTAATCAAGTGAATTATCTCGGGAAGTCTTTTGTTACGTTTTACTGTTTGGCCATTCTAGATTGTTAGGTTCTCGGAGTATGTGGTGTATGGCTCGTATTTGTACTTTATACTTGCACTAGCAAAACAGTGGAGTTTTGCTAACCCCCGAGTAATCGGAGGATAGATGTCTGTATTGCATCCAGGTACATGCAGGTTCTAGTGGAACAAGATGTAGTATCGGTACGAAGGATGATGGAAGACAAATGATACTAATCACATGAGGGCCAGTATGGGGCTTTGTCATGGTCGAATTGTAGTATTCATCTGATGTATTTGTCCTCCCGTCCTATGGGAGTGTATTTATATTTTGACCCCTATACGGGTTTGACATCTTGACAGAGTTGTATTAGATGTTTACGTTATATGTATTGATAAATGGCTAAATCGGTCTATTGATTCGTAATTAGCCCTGTGGCATAAGGTTGCGATATCTTGTTTTTGGTATCTAGCCTAGTAGATCCTCACGGAGAAGGTCTTCGGCGCTGTAATATCCCTGAGTGGATTGGGGGTGTTACAAACACGATGGAATTCAGTGCTCTTATTGGATCCCTTATCAATTATGAGATTGTAATTAAATCTCGGAATTCGAAACCAAAGCCTAATGAAAGAGGAAGGTCGATCGCCTTCAAGGCCAAATAGGATAATGATCCAGAAGATGAACCGATCGGGACGAGGATGAAGAAAATGCTTTCTATGCTAAAAATATAAAGAAATTCAAAAATCTCTTACAAAGGCGCCGGATATTGTTGAAACAATATTTTTCATAACATATTTTAATGATGTTTATTTGAACCAAATAACCCTAACATATTTTACAAATATAATGTACGTAATATACCTTTCATAATGTCCGTAATATGCATTGTTCTATCACACGCTAAATTGCAGGGTTACGTAGAGAAGCTACGTTATGTGAAGACCTTAACATATGTAATGTATATTTGGTAATGTACGTAACGTGAAGGATTTATCCGTTTGAAATGCTTCCAGAAGGTCAACAAAGTGAACGGTCTTATTGAAACTAACGTACGTAATCATTGTCTCATAACGTACGTAAATCAGTTCAAATTCAATTCAAATTGATCCGTTGAAACTTTCCAAAAAGTCATCAGAAAAGTCATCACTTCCAACGGTCGTCTGAAAACAAGATAACGTACGTAATACATCAGATCATAACGTACGTAACAAGATGAAGCCAGTAGCCACTGTCCGTTTTCATGTATTTCATTACGGCCGTTACACATAAGGTGCAACGTACGTTACAGTCGTTACGTATGTAACACTGGTTACATAATGTACGTAAAGCAGGACTCCTATTCCAATGGGAAAATGGCTCCAAAGTAGTATAAATACATGCCTTCCAAAGTGTTCAAGAGACACAAGAGCTTACAAGATTATACAAGCATACACAAGTAATTTCTGAGCATATCAAGCTATTACTCTGAAAGATTATAGTGATACGAGAAGAATTGTTCTATCAATCCTTTATATACATTCTTGTATCAACAAGAGCATCACTATGTAAAAGATGAGTATTTGTACTTTCAACTTCTATTGAATCATTGTGAGGTTGTCTTGTATCCTTAAAAACAAGAGAGATTATAGTGAGGTTGTTCTTGAGCCCGTAAATCAAGAAAATGTAAAGTTCGACACTAATCTTGAAAGTGTTATTGTAAAAGTTGGCACTAAACTTGAAAGTGCAATCAAAGTTCTAGAAAAGTCCTAGTCGATAACACTAGGTAGGGGACATAGGCTGGTTTATAGCCGAACCTCTCAAACAAATTCATGTGTTCTTTCTTTTCCGTACTTCCTTTACTCCGATAAATTGCTTCCGCACAAAAATAGTTCAAAACTCTAATCCACACTATTCAACCCTCCTTCTAGTAGCGGTATCAACCCAACAAGTGTAGGTCACAAGTCGTCCAGGAATGAGTCTAGAGGGGGGGTGAATAGACTTATTGAAACTCTTAAACTCTTTTTCTCAGAGAGTAAGTTTCTTCAGCTGATAGATAAACAAATGACTTGGAGTCGTTTGTTCTTAATACGTGCGGAAGTCAGCTGATGACGAATACAAAACAACTAATGAAACACTTAACAATGAATGCAGCAGTTAAAGTATGATGCTATAAAACAGTAAAGTACGCAGGCAATTATAGTGGTCTCAGAGGTGGGGTAATCCTCTACTAATCCACTTTTCTCCAAACCAGTTGGAGATGAATTCACTATAATTTTCAACCAGTGATAAATATTACAGTGATTCAACCAAATTACAACAGCTTCCAACCAGTGGAAATCCGTGCCGTTGTAACACACTTGACTGCCTTGCACCTCTTGATCCTCGATCCTTGGATGCCTTTACAGTCTCGAACTTCAACCAGTGAAGTACCCCGAACTCAGGATTTAAGACACGAGTTTTTGTCTTCTCCAACTAAGAGCTTCTTCAAGTATGAACTTTTGAGAACCGCTCTTTTCACGATGCTGTATTTCGCTTTTAGATTGCTTGAATGCATTGATTACTTGAAAGTATGTTCGCACCGTTTGTAATTGTTGTGTGTAGTTGCTCAGCTTCAAATCTTCGGATATATATAGGTCACGATCTCTGAGCTTTTCTTTCATAGCCGTTGCAAATCTTTTCAACAAATCCGTCCGTTGGAGAGGTAGACTTCATTGTTTTCTTTCTGAACGTTGCAAGGCTGGATTCCCATAATTTAATCCATCTTTTGACCGTTGTGAAGACTTTGCATGTGAGGCACCGAATCTTTTGAATATAATACGTTTAAATTCTTCAAGGTAGGCCTGGATGAATTATTTAATTCATATCCTTGGCGGGAATTGTTAGGCGTATTTTTATGCGCTTATTTATCGTTATTTTATGTCCATCTTGAGCCTAATTCAGCATAAATGAGCTTTTAATGCACTATTCTTATATGTTTTGCAGGAAATCGGAGTCCGGAAGCCAAAACGATGAAAAACGGGCGAAAACAGCAGTTTTTGGTCATGAGCCGTGGCACAAACCAAGTGAGCCGCGGCACACGAAGACAACCAGCGAGCGCTGAGCACACTGTACTGTGAGCTGCGGCACAGCCTAAGTGAGCCGCTGCCCAGGAGGAAAAAAAGGCGCCCAGGCATGGGGCGCTGAACGTGTGAGCCGCGGCACAGATTAAGTGAGCCGCGGCCCACCGGGCGGTTTTGCTGAATATTCCGCGTTTCTAGGCCGTTTTGGAGCTTGTTCTCGACCTAGTCACACGGACGCGTTTTGGAGGCTGAGGACGACTATAAATAAGCATCATAGGGCTGAAGAAAAGGGGGGATCGACATAGGAGGAACTCAGAGGTGGATCGATAGCTAGGGCGAAGAACACAAGGAGGAGATTTGTGGCCGACGACAAGACCACGGATTCCCTACGTTTTTCTTAGTTTTTCTGCATCTTACTTTTTAGATCTATTCGAGTAGGATTGTGATTGTAGCCGATTTCATGACAGTTTGATTATTTATTATTATTTCGATTTACTCGTTATTCTATTGAATTGGGTTCTTCTTACTGTTCTTAATGCTTTTTAATTGTCTGGCCAACAGTTAATTTGTTTTGAATGTCTTTATGGATTCGGGAGATGAAATTTAGGCATAGTTCTTGTGAGACGAATCATAATGTTCGTGAGATAGGGATATACTCATGAAATTGTGAAGCCTTTTTATTGTGGGGATTCTTGAACTGTTTTAGCTATTAATTATCTAATTCGAATAGGGATATATCGAGTTAATAATTCGTAGTATTTTTTATCGACCTTGGGAAAGGCTTTAGAATAATTTAGGAATTCCTGGCTTACAATCAATTGAATAAAAGTGAATTGAATTGAATGAATATCATTCCTGATTGATTGAGGTGAAAATCATAATCCTACGCCCTTATTAGTATTATTATTATTTGTACTATTATTTATTTTCTGTAATTAGTTTAGGTATAAACTCCGTATAATTGTTCTTCAAATAAAATTACGAGTTGACTACATTTTGGTACTTAGTGAAATCAGTCCTCGAGGGAACGATACTTTACTTATCACTTTATTACTTGTTGACACCGTGCACTTGCGGCATATTGTGAGGAATTTCCCACAACAAGTTTTTGGCGCCGTTGCCGGGGACTGATTTTTTGCTAATATCAATACCAAGCGACTCTAATTTTAATTTGAAGTTTTTTTTCTTTTGTCTATATATTTTTATTTTCTTCATTATGTTTTCCTTTGAGTATCATGGCCCTTGGCATTTCATAAATTTCGATGCTCTTAATAATTTGCCAAATAGTGGTCAAAATTCTCCCCAAAACAAAAGACCATGCTTGAACAATGTGTAGACGTTCTCAAAAATCCTGATAGTATCCTTTTTGAACGAGAATGTGCAAGTCGTGGTCTTGAGATTCACTATGGTTATTTTCTAGCTCATTTATTTAGTAGTGAAGTTGAGGGGGAGGTTGAGAAGAAAGACATGCTAAGTTTTAGGGTCGATTCCCCAGCACCCGATTATTACATAAAGTGTGATGAGCATGTAGAAGAAGTTACCATTGATGATGTTTCCAAAGAAATTTCATTAAATTGTCATCAAATTTCGACTAATAAGGTGAACACTTTTGTGCCAAAAATTTTATTAACGGTGCCACGCATAATTTTTCCTAAATCCATAATGGGATAGATTGACCCCATTACTTTTGATTTTGTTGAGGCTGATACCATGAGTTCTAATGAGGTTGTTCATGATATGTCTTTATTATCTACCCATTCGAACTCTGCTTATTTTTTCATGCCTTATCATTATTATATTCTTCCATCATTTTTTGGTTGTCCTCATAATTATTCTTACTCATTATTTGTGGCAACCGGGCATGAACCAAAGCCTACCCTATGGAATAAGAGGCTTATAGATTGCAAGAAGGGGGCATTTGGCAATCTCCCTAGAAAGAAGCCACGTTAAAATCTTTTTTTCACGTCGTGCTCAAGAGGTAAAATAGAGCGGTTGATGGGAGGCAACCCATTATTTTTACTTGCTTTCTAGTTAGTTGTTTTTATTTGATTTTTAGTTATCATTTTTTTTCTTTGTTTTGTTATTTCTTTTGGATTCGTATTCTTGTTGGCCCTTATCTCTCTAATATTTTAACCCCAAATGAGTTATTATTCTTCATATTCTAGTCTTTCTTGATTTAATGTCTATTGTTGTCTCATGACTAGAGACTAAGTTTTGGGGTCCCTCGTGATGTTGAGCATTATTAGAAGCATGGATTGACGGACGATTCCACTCAGACATGCGCTGGCGTTCAAGAAGACATTTGGAATAAGTTTTACTTTTCCTTATCTCTTTTATTTTCACATGAGTTTTATTGTCGATGATTTTATGTGTAGTGGAATAGATTGAAGCATGCGATATTTTCTTAATTTTCTTGGTTATAAATCGCAATTTCATGATTGCTTTATTGTCCTTGCATGTTGTTGATGGTTTTGTTCAAAAACGTGAATTTTTCGTGAATTTTTCGTGCTTCCGTGTGTAAAACTGATGTTACGATACTGATGTCTCTTGGAAGAAACGGTTGAGTTTTAGTTAAGTTGTAGTCAGCGATTTCTGTTTCCGTTGAGTATTCAATTAGGTTCGAAATTTTATCGTTTTTGTAGACATCTTAGCAGATAAGAGAGGAGACATACCTGTTTCAAATCACCGTCTATACGTTTGGTTAAACTTTTCGCGTAGCTAGTCGTCCAGTAATATGAGTCTTGTTGGCACTTAGATTGAGTTTAGAGTCGGACAGTTTTTCCAAAAAGTCGAGATATTATGCATATTCTATGATGGGAAGTTTAGTAACCGGGGGTATTCACGTGACCCGTTGTTTACTCTCGCGTAAAACGATAACCCTGAATAGAATAATAGTTTAGAAATATCGCATTACCGATGATGGGGAGCCTAGTAACCGGGGGTATTCACGTGACCTGTTGTTTACTCTCACGTAAAACGGCAACCTTGACATGCGGGAATTGCTATTCGAGTTTTTTCTCCGCTGAAGGGGGGGGCTTAGTAACTAGAAGCATCCATGTGCCCCATGAGTGCCTTTTACGTCAAACGGTTCCCCGATACATGAGAATGGAAATCCACCCTAGGATCATCCCGATGAAATATCCCGAGAGGCGAAACCTAGTGGTTAACTCGAATCATATTATTGATCATACATAAGGGAATGCTGTCCTAAGAGTAATTTTGATAATGGAACTCTTGAATTTTACCACTAGACTGTGAGACTGGGCGAATTAGCTTGTTTAATAATAACCCTTCATATTGACGGTCGGTTAAATTCACGCTTGTTAATCTTTGAGCTTGATTTTCTTCATGAACGATTGATTAGGACTGAAATTGGTTACTTAGTGGAATCAGTGTCCTGGATGTGACTCGCTATTACGATACTTGTACTATTCTTTGATATTTTCAGGGTAGTATTGATTAAGTTGAGTACTATGGATTTGCATGATTATTCACGATACATTTTGTTTAGAATCGATAATTTTTGCTTGAGGACAAGCAAAGGCTCAAGTTTGGGGGTATTTGTTAGGCGTATTTTTATGCGCTTATTTATCGTTATTTTATGTCTATCTTGAGCCTAATTCAGCATAAATGAGCTTTTAATGCACTATTCTTATATGTTTTGCAGGAAATCGGAGTCCGGAAGCCAAAACGATGAAAACGGCGAAATAAAGAAGCTTTTGGTCATGAGTCATGCAGACAAACCAAGTGAGCCGCGGCACACAAAGACAAATTAGCGAGCCGAGCACATCAGACCGTGAGCCACGACACAACCTAAGTGAGCCGCGGCCCAGGAGGAAAAAAAGGCGCCCAGGCATGGGGCGCTGAACGTGTGAGCCGCGGCACAGATTAAGTGAGCCGCGGCCCACCGGGCGGTTTTGCTGAATATTTCGCGTTTCTGGGCCGTTTTGGAGCTTGTTCTCGACCTAATCACACGGACGCGTTTTGGAGGCTGAGGACGACTATAAATAAGCATCATAGGGCTGAAGAAAAGGGGGGATCGACAGAGGAGGAACTCGGAGGTGGATCGATAGCTAGGGCGAAGAACACAAGGAGGAGATTTGTGGCTGACGACAAGACCACGGATTCCCTACGGTTTTTCTTAGCTTTTCTGCATCTTAGTTTTTAGATCTATTCGAGTAGGATTGTGATTGTAGCCGATTTCATGACAGTTTGATTATTTATTATTATTTCGATTTACTCGTTATTCTATTGAATTGGGTTCTTCTTACTGTTCTTAATGCTTTTTAATTGTCTGGACAACAGTTAATTTGTTTTGAATGTCTTTATGGATTCGGGAGATGAAATTTAGGCATAGTTCTTGTGAGACGAATCATAATGTTCGTGAGATAGGGATATACTCATGGAATTGTGAAGCCTTTTTATTGTGGGGATTCTTGAACTGTTTTAGCTATTAATTATCTAATTCGAATAGGGATATATCGAGTTAATAATTCGTAGTATTTTCTATCGACCTTGGGAAAGGCTTTAGAATAATTTAGGAATTCCCGGCTTACAATCAATTGAATAAAAGTGAATTGAATTGAATGAATATCATTCCTGATTGATTGAGGTGAAAATCATAATCTTATGCCCTTATTAGTATTATTATTATTTGTACTATTATTTATTTTCTACAATTAGTTTAGGTATAAACTCCGTATAATTGTTCTTCAAATAAAATTACGAGTTGACTATATTTTGGTACTTAGTGAAATCAGTCCTCGAGGGAACGATACTTTACTTATCACTTTATTACTTGTTGACACCGTGCACTTGGGGCATATTGTGAGGGATTTTCCCACAACTTTCTCTAATTAGTTTAGGTAGACTTCATTGTTTTCTTTCTGAATGTTGCAAGGTTGGATTCCCATAATTTAATCCATCTTTCGACCGTTGTGAAGACTTTGCATGTGAGGCGCCGAATCTTTTGAATATAATACGTTTAAATTCTTCAAGGTAGGCCTGGATGAATTATTTAATTCATATCCTTGGCAGGAATCTCTCCAATTTGTCTTTTCACGTTGCATGTGACTTTCCGTAATACTTGACTTTTCAACGCATGCTGACGTGGACTTGGAGTACTTGGCTGATCTCGAGTAGGCTGATGTAAGTTAACTTCTCTGCAGTCTGGGCTTCTCGGATGTTCACTGTTTTGGACTCGCCTGATCAGATGACTTGTCTGAGGTTACTTGACTGCAGTCTGGTCAAACATCTCTGATGATTTTTTGTTGACCAGATCTTCTCTGATGTGACTCGGTTGTACCTCTCTGATGAACTTAGCTGTTCTTTTTGTACTTAGCCGATTTTTAGCCTAACTTATTTTAGCCTATAGAAGATACTCATTTGGTTCTTCTTTACATTTTGCCAAGTTTTACACTTAACATAATTTGGCCTATGGAAGATACTCATTTGGTTCTTCCTTACATTTTTGCCAAGTAATAAGTATTTGAATTTATATGACATCATCAAAATCTAACAAGTATTCCTAACAAATTCTCCCTATTTTGATGATGGCAAAACTTAAGCAAATATTCAAATAAACAAGTGTGCACTTGAGTGCAAGACACAAACTAAAATCAGTCTAGTATTGAGACAACTGGAAATTGTCATTCAAAAGACTGTTATAAAATTTTCTGAATTCATTACAAATACATGTCTGAAGTTTACAATAAAATTTTACAAGTAAAATCATCTGCCTCTGCCTCTGCCTCTTCTAATAGGCTGCTTGACAGGCCTGAAAGGTTTAGCTCTGATTGGTCTTGTCTTGATAGGGGCAAGACCATACTTCCTCTTTACAACAAGAGCTGCAAAATCTTGCTCTTCTTGAGATGAAAACTTATTCTCAACACACATCTTCTTGATTTTTCTCTGGAGTGCAAGTTCATTCAAAGCATTTCCTTTCTCCAAGGTGGGAGGTTCTTTGGCTCTGAATAGAGGGATCATGGGATATGCATTTCGTGCCTCAGCATATTTTAGAAGAATAGTCCAGAGTTGTGGGTGAGCTTCTTCCATGAAGTTGATGAAGATCTGCTGTGCGGAGAGATTATCATCCTAGAGTATTTCCCAGATGTAGTAGTCTCTGATGAATTTTTTCTTTGCAGATCCCCACATGGGTAGAGCTTCGTAAGGTACAAAATCTTCAACGTACCACAACTCCTTGCCTTCCCACTCTAGAGTAGGCTCGAATCCTCCTATTGTCCTCCTCTTTTTGCCTGCAGGCTGATCATCAGCCTGTTCTTCTGGTTCTGCTTCTCCCTTCCTTTTGGCTGAGGATGTCCCAGCAGTGATCAACTGGACATCCTGCCTCTTCTTCGTTCTTAGCTCTTCCCTTATTTCTCTTTGAATGTTGCCTTCCCCCTGTATCCTATCTTCCCCCTTTTTGCCAGCATCAACCAAAGTGGTCAGCTGCTGCTCCATTATGTGCATCCAGTTAGATATGCCAAAAGGCATTCTGTTATTTGTAGGGGGAGGAGGTTGAGGGACTTCCCGCTGCAGCAAAGTATCTATCTTGGCATTGATGGATTGGAGATCAGGGGTGACCTGAGATGCAAGCAACTCTCCAATAGTATCCTTCACTATTTGCCTTATTAGCTCGGTCATCACAGGTGAGATCTGCGATGGTGGAGAGTGCTCGCCTGAGCCTTCTGCGAATGATCCACTAGACTGCAGGCTCCTATCTGTAGCTGGCACTCCAGATGGGTTCTTTTCAGGTGTCCCTGATCTGGAGTCCTCAGCCAACTCTGCGTCCAGGCTGGTATACCGGGCAGGCGCCCCAGCCTTGTCTGCAGCCTCTAATTCTGGCTCCTTTCTCCGGCTCCTTTTCTTTCTCTTCTTCTTCCTTTTCTAATTCCTTCTCTTGTTCTTCCTCCTTTTCTTCTTCATCAACATTCTCTTTTTCTTTTTCAGCCAGTTGTTCTCCTCCTTCATCCTTATCATCATCATCATCATCATCATTCTTATCATCTTTATCATTTTCTCCATCATTCTCATCATCTTTTCCATCATTCTCATCATCCTCCTTTCCTTCATCATCCTCCTGGTCTACCTCTTCCCCTTCTTCTTCTCCTTTATCTACTAATTCTGTTTGTTTTTCAACTAAAATATTTTCTCCTCCTTTTCTTTCTTCCTGCTCCTCTTCTTCGTCATCTATAACAATGACCTCCTCTTCTTCTTCTCCATTCACTTCTTCAATCCTTATTTCTTTTTCTTCTTCCTCCTCATCTTCTTTCCCAAAAGATCTATCAAAGATACTGTACATTATAGAGAGGATGAATTGGGCCATGTTGGTTTTGAAATTTGACATGAACCAATTCTCCTGGAGGATCAAAACTGTGTCTGATATTTTGCAAAAGTGTATCAGTACATCCTCTGTGGCTTGGGGATATTCCCAACCACTGGTTTCAATATAGGTTTGAAATTTAGCAAATGACAATGATTTAAAAAAATTCCACTCTTCAAAAATATTAACAAAAGAGTGTTTTAGAGCTTGTGGTTTAACTAACTGTAATTGCTCTATGGACAGGTTGAAAAGATTGTTGTCCAACAGGTTAAAGGTGTAGTTTGCTTCAGGGATTGAGATAATTAAACCTACTTCTTCCTCTTCTGAAATGAATGCTGGAGTGAGGACAGGGACGATCTGAGTTTCCAGGCTGCCCGGAGCAGGCTGGTCTTCCAGGTGGGTAGGCGACATGGCTGAAGGACTGGAAAAATGTTCTGGCTGCTCCTCCTGGCTGAACTGCAGTCGCCTGGGCCTCTTGGGAGAGGGTTCCGGTGAGGAGTGTATGAATGATGGCTCACCAGGGGCTGGTCCCCTTCTTTTGAATCGACAAAGAATCGGTGTGTTGTCGACTCGAGTCCGACTTACTGCCGCATTGGGTTGTCGTCTGCAGGTCGGTCCGACTCGTCCGATGAAGGATATTTGTAGGGCGGTGAATCAGACAATTCTTTGAGCATCCGAGCTGCTCTTCTGTTGCCTCCCAACTTCCTCAAAGTCTCTTGGTCTAGGTGACCAAGTCTCTTGTTGATGTGGATGGGGTCAGTACTTCCCTTCGCCACACCCATTTTCTCAAGGATCCAACTTAGCTGCGTTCCAAACGCCAGCTTGGATCTGAATTTTTTCTCATCAGCAAGCCATTCGGCTTTGTTGACCTCGTGAACAAACTGCCTAAAGATGTAGTCAGCCCAATCAATCGGCTCGTCCTGAATGAGTGCTCCCAGCACTGTGAATTTTGCCGACGACAGTTGGTCGTAACTACCGGCCATACCCATAATAATTTTGTTGGTAATATCCAACATATACCGATACTCCTTTTTAATCTCGCTCCTTTTGGCAGTGAGTTTTAGCTTCGTCGGCTGGTCGATTGCCTTAATCTTTAGCCAAGTGTCGGCTGCTGTTTTCTTGAGAGCCTTGACTGCTATGCCACGATGCTTCATACCAAAAATTTTACGAATCGTCTCCGGCGAGATGTCGACTTGTATTCCGCCGACAGTGCTCCTAATTCCTTCTTCAATCACATGGGCTTCGCGGTAGAAAATGATGACGTCCTCCTTGTATAGGTGTTTGGGACTGATATCCATAAATGGGTAGATCCCATTCTTCTTCATCGAGTGGATAAGGAAGAGTACGTCGTTGTTATCCAGATTTGCTTCCAAAAGACCTTCGAAATCAACGACCAGAGAAAAAATGATCTGGTCTTTGACCGCCTTCATGTTAATGCCTTCAAAATAATATTCTATTTCTGCAAATAAGAGATTTTCAATGTATTTGGAGTTCAAAGGATTTTTGCTCTGTAAATTTAGGGTTTGAAAGACTGGTAAGGGTAAAGGTAAAGTGAAGGGTTTTTCGTCCTTATAAGGAAGATGAAATGACGTTGGGATTAAATTATTATTTATTTTGAATCGGTGGTTCACCTTTTGAGATTCTTTTTAAATTTCAAATTCTAATTGGTGGTCTAGGTTTTGATTTTAAAATTGGACGGTTGGATTTTAATTGGTCACCGTGGAGGTCGATTTATCAAGTGATTGCCACGTGTATTTAAATGCCACTTGTGAACCAAAAATTAATATAATATTATTTTACATATAGCAGATAATAATAAAATATTCAGAAGTCGGTTAAGTTTAGAAAACTTAGCTGGTTGACTGTTGACTGCTCTGCATCAGGTGAGTTGACTCCTTGGACTTCTCGCATGAGATTTTGATCAGCTAGGTTCCTCAGTCCGTCCTTCGTCCTTTTTGTCTGCATCAGCTAGGATCTGATTCCTTTAGTCAGCTGGGTCCGTCCTTCCTCTGATGTGCTTCAGCTTGCTTTTTCTTCTGTACTAGATTCCCAATCTAGTAGACCAAGTTCTCTGCTCAGCTCCAAAAATCTTTCTTCTGGCAAAGGTTTGGTAAAGATGTCAGCTATTTGGTAGTCTGTGCTGACTCTTTCAACTCTAACTCTCTTGTTAAGCATGTGGTCTCTAATGAAGTGGTGCTTAACATCAATGTGCTTGGTCCTCGAATGCAAAACCGGATTGTTGGTTATTGCAATAGCACTATTGTTGTCACACCAGATAGGGACTTCATTGGCAATGATATTGTAGTCCCTTAGCTGTTGTCTGATCCACAAGATCTGGGCACAACAACTACCTGTAGCTAGGTATTCTGACTCTGTCGTGGAGATAAAGTTAGAAACCTGCTTCTTACTGAACCAGGATATCAGTCTGGTTCCTAGGAATTGGCACGTTCCACTAGTGCTTTTCCTATTAATTTTGCATCCTGCGAAATCTGCATCTGAATATCCTGACAGATCGAAGTTATCGTCTTTAGGATACCATAGTCCAACATTGACCGTAGACTTAAGGTATTTAATTATCCTCTTTGCTGCATCTAGGTGCGACTGCTTAGGCTTAAATTGAAATCACGCAAAAACTCCTACGGCATAAGATATGTCTGGCCTGCTTGCAGTGAGGTATAGCAATGATCCGATGAGTCCTTTGTAGTGGGTTGAATCCACTTATATGCCTCCCTCATATGCATCTAGGTGAGTACTTGTGCTCATAAGGATTCTTGCTGGCTTGGCTGATTCCATTCCAAATCTTTTGATTAGATCTCTGGTATATTTGGCTTGGTTGATGAAAATTCCATTTTCCATCTGCTTAACTTGTAATCCGAGAAAGAAGTTAAGCTTTCCCATCATACTCATCTCAAATTCTCCTTGCATGAGGTTTGAGAATTTCTCACACAGCTCTGGGTTGGTTGAGCCAAATATGATGTCATCCACATATATCTGAACTATCAATATGTGGCCTTCGTGCTCCACTCTGAATAGGGTCTTGTCCACCTTTCCTTTGCAAAAACCATTCTTCTCAAGAAACACAGACAGTGTTTCATACCATGCTCTTGGTGCTTGCTTAAGTCCATAGAGAGCCTTCAACAGCTTGTAGACTTTGTCTCCTTTGACAAAACCTGGGGTTGCTCTACATAGACTTCTTCTTCTAGAATGCCATTTATAAATGCGCTCTTTACATCCATCTGATAGACTTCAAAATCCTTGAATGCAGCATATGCGAGGAATAGTCTGATGGCCTCTAATCTTGCAACAGGTGCATAGGTTTCATCAAAATCTATTCCTTCACACTGTGCATAACCTTTAGGAACAAGTCTGGCTTTATTCCTAACAACAGCTCCATCTTCATCACTCTTGTTTTTGTACACCCATTTGGTGCCAATAACCTTCTTGTGATCTGGTCTGTCTGTTAGTTCCCAAAACTTTGTTCCTTTCCATCTGCTCCAGTTCCTCTTGCATGGCATTGATCCATGAATAATCTTCCAAAGCTTGTTCTGTTGTCTTGGGTTCTATCTGTGACATGAAGCATGAGAACATAGTCATTCCTGTGGGTAGAGTAGACTGTCTTGTCTTAACTCCATCAGTCAGCTTCCCGATGATTTGCTGGATTGGATGGTCTTTGAGCCACTTGGGGATATCGTCTTCTTCTGGGTCTGCTCCCCCTGTTGAATTGCTCTGTTGGATTTCTGCATCAGTTGGGATCTGGTCTCCTTGGTCTGCAGCTGGATCAGCTACCGTCTTGTCATCTGCGGGTTGGGTCTGATCTGCAAATGAGTCTTTATCAGCTACAGTTGGGTCTTCATCAGTGGCAACTGGATCAGATAGGTTTGGTGTTCCTGTCTGATCTGTTGTTGGGTCTTCAGCAGCTATGGTTGCGTCTTCAGGCTGATCTGTAGGTGAGTCTACCATTCCTGTGTCATGTACAATGACTTCTTCAAGGGTTGCTGATTTGAGCTTATTCTCAATTAGCTCAACTTGCTTTCTGTACTCAACAGTAGATTCGTCAAATACAACATGGGGTGTTTCCTCCACAACTAAGGTTCTTTTATTAAAAACTCTATATGCCTTGCTTCTTTGTGAGTATCCCATGAAGAGACCATCATCTGTTTTAGCATCGAAGGCATTTAGTTGTGTTTTACCGTTGTTGTGGATGAAACACTTACAACCAAAAACGTGAAAGTAAGCAACAGTAGGAGTTCTATTATTCCAAACCTCATAGGGAGTTTTGCCATGTCTCCCTACTATCATACTCCTGTTCTGAGTATGGAAAGATGTGTTGACATCTTCAGCCCAGAACCTCTTGGGCAGGTCTGCTTTTGCAATCATGGACCTGGCTGCTTCTTTCAGGGTTCTGTTTCTTCTTTCAGCAATGCCATTTTGCTGGGGGTCCTGGCTGCAGAGAGCTCATGCTGGATCCCATTATGATCGCTGTAATCAGTGATCGCCTTGTTGAGAAACTCTCCTCCCCTATCTGATCTGATCTTGATGATGGATAGGGATTTCTCATTCTGGATCCTTCTCAGCAGCTCAGGTAGCTTGGTCAAGGTTTCACTCTTCTTATACATGAAGATAATCTAAGTGTACCTTGAATAATCATCTACTACAACAAGTGCATGTTTTCGGCCGCTTAGAGTCCTTGTCTTGATAGGACCAAATAGATCCATGTGGAGAAGATCTAAGATCCTTGTTGTGAGGGTTGTAGGCTGGACTGGCTTGAATGATGCTTTGGTCTGCTTCCCTTTCTGACATGCATCACAAAGCACTTTCTTCTTGAATGCTTCCTCTGGGAGTCCTCTGACCAGCTTCTGAGAACTAATTTTGTTGATGGCTTTAAAGTTCAGGTGACATAATCTTTTGTGCCACAGCCATCCGTTTTCAGCTACTATCTTAGATAGAAAGCAGGAGTTAGGTGTTCCTGTGTTCCAATCTATCATGTAGACATCTCTCCTTCTGAATCCTTGTAGCTTCACCTCTCCATATAGGATATCTATCACCATGCATTTCCAGATGGTGAAGACTACTAGATTCTTCTCATCGCAAAACTGGCTTATGCTCAGGAGATTATACTTGAACCCTTTGACATAGTGAACTTTGGATATCACAATATTTCCTCGGTGGAGCTCTCCAAAGCCCTTTGTTTGTCCTCTAGAGCTATCTCCAAAGGTTACATCAGGACCTCTTTCTTTGGTGTATTTGGACAACATCTTTTTGTTCCCGGTTATGTGCCTCGAGCATCCAGAATCTCCAAACCATTCTTCACCTCCAAAGTTTGAGTTTGTGGAGATGTGGTTGTAGTCCTTCCACCTTTTCTGCAATCAAACAAGCAGAGATTTAGGTACCCAAGTCTGTGTGGGTCCTCTAGGGTTAGGTGGTTTCCTGGAGAATTGATTTCTCCTTGGATTGTGAAAATTGTTATTATTATTACCCTTATAAGGTGTGTAAGGTCGAGGTCTGTATCTCTTTTTGGGATTGTATACCGGATATTCCTCAAAATATTGATAGTGTGGGCCATTTCTAAACCTTGACTGAGACCATTTATTAAATCTTTGAGGTCTCCACACTTGTTCATTTTGGAAATTAAAATAACCTTGAGGTTTCCATCTGCCCCTCCCATTTTGAAATATGTTTTTAGGGAGTTGTTGATAATAGTGGGCATGTTGTCTGGGCTGCTGCTTCTGCCTGGGCCATTGCCTAGTCGCTTGTCTAGGTGGCTGCCTTGTGTACCCTGGATGCAGCCTAGACTTGTGACTTGGCTGTTGCCTATTTTTAAATATCGGTTTGTATGTAGTCTCAGCAGTCGAGACAATTGTTTCTCCCTTGACAAAAGTGGTTTTGGAACTAGAGGGAGTGTGAGGATCATATCCAAGGCCTGATCTGGAATATAGTGGCCTTTTATTAGTACACAGTTCGTCCAGAGTTGAAGACGCCTTCAGGGAGGTTATTTCCTGCGCCTGAGTCTTATTTGCCTGAGTCAGCTTAGTGAATTCGACTTTGACATGAGCAAGTGCAGCTTATTTTTCTCTAAGTAAAACAGTTGGTCGATTTATCTCAGTTGTAGTGACATCAGCCTGGTTTTGTAAGTTAGATGCAGTTATCTCAACTCTATTCAGTTCTAGGCTTAATTTGTCAAAATCATTTTTCAGCTGCCTATTCTCATCTTGCAGCTGAGTCTTCTCGACTGATACAGATAGGTGTGCAGATTTAAGTGTCTCAAAATCTTTAAGTAGCTGATTTACAAATTCATGCAGATCCATATCTTGTGACATGGATGAACTATTATTTGAACCAGAGGGTTTTGATGTAACCTCTTCATCAGCTAGGTTGGCCATCAGACAATCATACTCTTCGTCATCATCTGAGAAGAATCCGCTGCTTGATTCTACACGCTCCTGATGTTCTCCGATGAGGGCCTTCTTTCTGTCTTCTTTTCTGCCCACCTCCTTCTTGATCTCGTCCTTCTTAAGATCAGGACAGTCGATCTGAATGTTTCCTGTCTTATGACAGTTGTAGCACTCCACCTTCCAGCTTCTGGCTTTCTGGTTCCTTCTGGGATTCTCCTTATAATTCTTTTTGTATTTGGAGTAGTTTTTCTGGAAGTTGCTGAACCTATACATTATGAACGACATTTCTTCCTCAAAATCTAATGGATTTGGAGGCTTTACATCAGATAAGCTCTTGGCGGGGCACTCGGCTGCAAAGGTTATTCCCTTCTCTGCAGGCTCGGTTGAGGATGAACTTGGAAGCTCGAACTCATAAGCCTTCAGATCAGAGAACAGCTCTTGGATCTTTATCTTATTTAGGTCCTTGGATTCTCTCATGGCCACTGCCTTCATGCTCCATTCAGAATTGAGAGATCTTAGAACCTTCAGCGCCATCTCCCTGTTGCCATAAGATTTGTCGATGGAGTTGATCTCATTGATAATCTCAGTGAACCTTGTGTCCACTTGGTCTATAGATTCGCCATTCTTCATTTTGAAGTTGTCAAATTTTTTAATAGTAATTGACAACTTGTTTTCTTTGATCAGCTCCGTTCCTTCACACATTAGGGCTAATGTGTCCCAGATTTCTTTGGCATTCTTGCAATTCTTGATCTTGACCATGGTGGATTTGTCAAGAGTTTGATACAGCACGTCTCTGGCCCGGTTATCAAGATTGGACAGCTTTCTTTCTTCGGGAGTTAGCTCTGTCCTCTTCTTTGGGATCCTCTCTGGCTTCCCTGCTGCGATCTACTCTAGAGTGTTGTCCTTCTCGAAGGTGAATGGACCGTCCTCTATGATGCACCACATGTCATCATGGATTAAAGATAAAGTGTGCATGTATCCTTATCTTTCAAAGATCATACTCGTCAACTGAAAACACAGGTAGTCTAGAGTGCATGTGTTCCATTATAAAATGAGAGTAAAGATATATCTCTGATATAGATCTGGTTCGTGAAATAAATGAACCAACTTCTCTGATACCAATTGTAGGTCACAAGTCGTCCAGGAATAAGTCTAGGGGGGTGAATAGACTTATTGAAACTGTTAAACTCTTTTTCTCAAAGAGTAAGTTTCTTCAGCTGATAGATAAACAAATGACTTGGAGTCGTTTGTTCTTAATACGTGCGGAAGTCAGCTGATGACGAATATAAAACAACTAATGAAACATTTAACAATGAATGCAGCAGTTAAAGTATGATGCTATAAAACAGTAAAATACGCAGGCAATTATAGTGGTCTCAGAGGTGGGGTAATCCTCTACTAATCCACTTTTCTCCAAACCAGTTGGAGATGAATTCACTATAATTTTCAACCAGTGATAAAGATTACAGTGATTCAACCAAATTACAACAGCTTCCAACCAGTGGAAATCCGTGCCATTGTAACAAACTTGACTGCCTTGCACCTCTTGATCCTCGATCCTTGGATGCCTTTACAGTCTCGAACTTCAACCAGTGAAGTACCCCGAACTCAGGATTTAAGACACGAGTTTTTGTCTTCTCCAACTAAGAGCTTCTTCAAGTATGAACTTTTGAGAACCGCTCTTTTCACGATGCTGTATTTCGCTTTTAGATTGCTTGAATGCTTTGATTACTTGAAAGTATGTTCGCACCGTTTGTAATTGTTGTGTGTAGTTGCTCAGCTTCAAATCTTCGGATATATATAGGTCACGATCTCTGAGCTTTTCTTTCATAACCGTTGCAATTCTTTTCAACAAATCCGTCCGTTGGAGAGGTAGACTTCATTGTTTTCTTTCTGAACGTTGCAAGGCTGGATTCCCATAATTTAATCCATCTTTCAACCGTTGTGAAGACTTTGCATGTGAGCCGCCGAATCTTTTGAATATAATGCGTTTAAATTCTTCAAGGTAGGCCTGGATGAATTATTTAATTCATATCCTTTGCGGGAATCTCTCCAATTTGTCTTTTCACGTTGCATGTGACTTTCTGTAATACTTGACTTTTCAACGCATGATGACGTGGACTTGGAGTACTTGGCTGATCTCGAGTAGGCTGATGTAAGTTAACTTCTCTACAGTCTGGGCTTCTCGGATGTTCACTGTTTGGGACTCGCCTGATCAGATGACTTGTCTGAGGTTACTTGACTGCAGTCTGGTCAAACATCTCTGATGATTTTTTGTTGACAAGATCTTCTCTGATATGACTCGGTTGTACCTCTCTGATGAACTTAGCTGTTCTTTTTGTACTTAGCCGATTTTTAGCCTAACTTATTTTGTCCTATAGAAGATACTCATTTGGTTCTTCTTTACATTTTGCCAAGTTTTACACTTAACATAATTTGGCCTATGGAAGATACTCATTTGGTTCTTCCTTACATTTTTGCCAAGTAATAAGTATTTGAATTTATATGACATCATCAAAATCTAACAAGTATTCCTAACAACAAGAATACCAAAGGCTTCTACCTTGCACACGATCGATGCCAGTCGTGTGAGCCATCGTGTTGCATCCGATGGTCTTCACACGACTGACATCGATCGTGTGCATGCCGTCGTGTGCAAGCAGTGTCATTTTTTTCATTTTCTTAAGCATTCTATCATATTCTTATGATTTGTATGTCTATATTGCGGACTGGTTGCGTATGGAAGATATTTACATTGCATTTTGTTACACGGCAAGTGAATCTTTACATACGGGAGGCGGTATTTAAAGAGATTATTGAGACACTAAGAAGTATGGGCCCCAATTCTACAGTTGGTGATCGAGCTATCAAGAGCTTTTGACCGAGGGGGTCCTGGGGCGTTTGATTAAAGTTAGGAGAAATGGAAGTACGAATACTGCACTACATCACTTGATTACCCGTCAGTTGGAGGGTAATCAAATCCTCCTGGATGAGTCGTGGTCCCGTAGTGTAGGATAATGTATTTTTGATACTGATGAGTATGTATTTTATTTCTAATTCAGATATATTTTGACAAGATTGATGTGTTGTGTTGTTAAATCTGGAAAAAACTGGCTTATGATGCAGTTGGTAAATCCAGACCAGTCCTAGTGTTGCACAGGATGGCTGCACACCATCGTGCCCATCGTGGGTTACGAACGTGTGCATCCTGCCCACGGTCATGGGCTGTTGCTGTCGTGTGCATCCTGCCATGACCATGTGCACACTATGGCTAGTCCCATCATTGGCACGATCATATGCCCCGACAGCACTCAGCAGCTGTAGGATACAAGGCCCGACAGCGCCCGCAAGCTGTAGGATACAGCGCCCGCATGCTGTAGGCACAGCGCTGTTTGCCAATTTGATTTAATGTGTTATCTAGAAGGATTTTTTGTGATTCTAAAATTGCTTGTTCAAACAGTAATTACTATATGACCTCTTATACAAACTCGTATTGGTTATTTCGTGTAATTCATTAGTATATGAGATATTTCATATAGATGATGAACTTATATGTACGAACTAATATATTGAGAACATATAGACTACACACGATATGCAATATATTATGTTAATTCAATCTATAACTTTTTAGATAAGTATATTGTTAACAAATACTTGTTAATATATAAGTAACAACACGTAAATTGACGAGTAATTTGAGAAAATAGTGAAAATATTGATGTTCTTGTGCACACGATGGCTAGTCCCATCGTGGGCACGATCGTGTGCCCATCGTGTGCACATGAACTTTTTGTATTTTTGCCAATTTAATTTAATGTTATCTAGAAGGATGTTTTGTGATTCTAAAATTGCTTGTCCAAACATTAATTACTACATGACTTCTTATACAAACTCGTATTTTTTATTTCTTGTTATTCATTAGTATATGAGATATTTCATACAGATGATGAACGTATATGTACGAACTAATATATTGAGAACATATAGACTACACGCGATATGCAATATATTATGTTAGTTCAATCTATAACTTTTTAAATAATATATTGTTAACAAATACTTGTTAATATATAAGTAACAACATGTAAATTCACGAGTAATTTGAGAAATTAGTGAAAAATATTGATGTTCTTGTGCACACAATGGCCAGTCCCATCGTGGGCACGATCGTGTGCCCCATCGTGTGCACATGAAATTTTGGTATATTTGCCAATTTGATTTAATGTGTTATCTAGAAGGATGTTTTGTGATTCTAGAATTGCTTGTTCAAACATTAATTACTACATGACTTCTTATACAAACTCGTATTTGTTATTTCGTGTAATTCATTAGTATATGAGATATTTCATACAGATGATGAACTTATATGTACGAACTAATACATTGAGAACATATAGATTACACACGATATGCAATATATTATGTTAATTCAATCTATAACTTTTTAAATAAGTATATTGTTAACAAAATACTTGTTAATATATAAGTAATAATATTTAAATTGACGAGTAATTTGAGAAATTAATGAAGAATGTTGATGTTCTTGTGCACATATGGCTACTCCCATCGTGGGCACGATCGTGTACCCCATCGTGGGCACATGAAGTTTTGGTAGTTTTGTCAATTTGATTTAATGTGTTATCTAGAAGGATGTCTTGTGATTCTAAAATTGCTTGTCCAAACATTAATTACTACATGACTTCTTATACAAACTTGTAGTTGTTATTTTGTGTTATTCATTAGTATATGAAATATTTCATACAGATGATGAATATTGAGAACATATAGACTACACATGATATGCAATATATTATGTTAATTCAGTCTATAACTTTTTAAATAAGTATACTGTTAACAAATACTTGTTAATATATAAGTAACAACACGTAAATTGACGAGCAATTTGAGAAATCAGTGAAAAATATTGATGTTCTTGTGCACACGATGGCTAGTCCCATCGTGGGCACGATCGTATGCCCCATCGTGTGCCCACGTGGATACAGTGACATGGTGACACTAATGAGTATGGATTTTCCAGATAATGTATTTTTGATACGGATGAGTACGTATTTTATTTTTGATTCAGATATATTTTGGCAAGATTGATGTGTTGTGTTGTTAAATCTGGAAAAAACTGGTTTATAGTGCAGTTGGTAAATCCATACCAGTCCTGTGTTGCACACGATGGCTGCACACGATCGTGCCCATCGTGGGTTACGATCGTGTGCATCCTGCCCACAATCATGGGTTGCTGCTGTCGTGTGCATCCTGCCATGACCGTGTACACACGATGGCTAGTCCCATCGTGGACACAATCGTGTGCCCCGACAACACTCAACCACTGTAGGATACAGTGTCCGGCAGCTCCCGCAAGCTGTAGGATACAGCCCGACAGCGCCCGCATGTTGTAGGCACAACGCTCGGCAGCATAGACAAAAACAGTGAATGATGTGCACATTAGAGCAAAATAATTACATTATAGCGGCAACAACATGACGACATGGAATCTGATCCAAATCAAACTCCCGACAACATGTCTAGGTTCGATGTCAAGGCGCACGATGTCAAGGCCGTTGGACACGACCGTTGCACACGGTGGCTTGCTATCGTGTTCAGCCATCGTGTCCGGAAGAACTTGTCGAAAAAAAATCCAGCAATAAAATATTGATGCATACCTTCTTTATGAACCTAGAAGGACGACAAATGAAGTCCTATTTGAACGTCAGCTTTTCTTTTCGAATAACCTTTTGATTTTTATAAGATTTTTGAGACCCTTTGTCAAAAATGGTTGTGTTATTTTGATGTATAGATTGTAGTTAAATTTTGATTGTTGAGCATTAATATCGATCGATTTGAGCAAATGAGAAAAATAAAAAAGAAAAAAGAAAAAAAAATTAGTTTAAATTAAATAAAATACAAAAAGAATAGAGAAAGTAAACATTACAACTTTTGAGAAGACATTTTAGTCTTTTTAATGATATAAAACTTGTCAATTTTATAATTTGGTATTAAAAAATTGATTCTCACTAAAAATAATCACTAGCACTAACTCCTGAAATTTAAAACAACAAAACTCCTGAAATTTAAAACAACAATCTTAGCAACTTATTCCAGAAGATTTCAATGGAACTTGTAAGATAAATATCAAATTAGTTATGATAATTTTTCCCGATATAGGGCTTAAAACGTTAGCATTTCGGCATGCTATTGTCACTTTCAGGTGATAGAAAGGAATTGATTTTTTAAAAAGTTATGATTTTAAGACACCAAGAAAGCTTGAAAAGAAGATGCAAAATGTATATCAATGACAATGAAACAGATGATTTAAGATCAGCAACCAGACTACTGTGTAGTCAGTCCACTGAAAGCAGAGAGCAAATAAAGACAACTAAAATACATTTTCATACAATGATAACATTCATGTCCACTATGATTCTTCGGGAAAAAAAACAGTAGAACATTGAAAGTCCTCAGACGATTTTTCCTAGTGACTAAGAGGTAAGTTCAAGCAACAAGCCGTCCCTTATGCCATCCTCTGTGCGGCTTCCTTCGCAAGAACCTTCTCTTTCGCCTTAGTCCTGGCCTGGGACTTCGATCCCATAACATCACAACCCCAGTTCTTCCTAGTCTCATCGAACTTGTCATTGAAATTGGCCTATAATAAACAGCAGAATAATTATTATGTATGCCTTCGTAAGCCAAAAATGCATTACAGTATTAGACTCAGATAATTAAGGTATTGGATCTTGTCTGTAGTCACTCAATCTACCTTGATAGCCTCAAGGATCTTGCTGAACTCCATCTTGTCTTCGTTCTTCACAGAGGTCAAGCACAGAACCGAGGCTGTCTTCTTGTGAACAATCTGCCAAAAAAAAAAAACAATAAGTTACATCCCTACGAAAATGATTATTGAGACAATATTGATCAGATGGTTAAGGGCCACTCACACTTCCCAATCTAGCCTTTCCCTTCACAATACAGTATGGGACCTCCATTTTCCTGCATAGTGCAGGGAGCCGGACAACCAACTCAATTGGATCCACATCATGAGCAATGACAACCAACTGAGCCTTGTTCTGCAAAGGTGAGGTTTGACAAATTTAGTGCACTCAAGGCTACTCAAAGCTGATAGTTGCTAAATAAACACAGAATAAAACTGGACAGAAGCGAATACCTGTTCAATGAGATAGGTTATATGGTTAAGGCCATACTTCACCACAATGGGCTTCCTGAGTTCAGGAGTTTTTCCTTCAGCCTCAGTTTGAGATCTTTTCAAAAGACGCTCTTTCTTTTGAGCTTTGTCCTCCGGCCTATATTTGAGGAGCATCTCGAACAGACCGGTTGCTATCAGGGTGTGGGGTTGGAAAAGGGACTATATGTTATCTTGTATGAATTTTCACAAATTTGCAACAAATCAAACCTCAGGGCAAAACCGATTTTCATTTTTCACAGATTTTAATCACTAGTCTTGTGTTATTGGAAGAGCACCCTCACAAATATACACGGATAAATGCACACCAGAACCATTACAGGGCAATAACCAGATACTAAAAACATCCTTCCAACATCGGGGGCAAACTCAAACTCACCCTAACTAAATCCATCACAACTTCAGCACACTTGATTGGTACAAATAGTACATCGAAATTGGAGTTTGATGTAAATCATCTCGAATCCACCAAAATGATATTAATAATGTCTAAACTCATTGCATTATCTTAGTATATAATGATTAATTACATCAAAAGACAATTTATGGTGTGATTAGTAGATAATCATCTACATCATTTCTCAGACCAGATTTAGTGAAATATTAACATCAAGCCAAATTTGTTGCAATGATATAATGGCGTAATAGTCGACTACAACCATTGACATTATGATTATTTGAACATATATAAACAGTTTTCCTCCAACTAAACCTTCAAATATAACACCGTATAAGGACACCCTTAACATTATAAAGAATTAGTACAAATGAGAGAGGTATGGTGGATACTTATTTTTTGTTATCAAGGTCATAGCGGTGCAATTCCAAAAACCATGGCTCCCATTCCTATGCCCCAAATCCCTTCCAATCAAACACCCCTCAGTTAACCAATATGTTCAATCGCTTCAGCAGAAATTCACTAACAAATAAATTATCCCGAAAACATCAACATGAGCACTGAAATAGAATTTCAAGCTTATTAAAGTCGCACAAGAGAAACAAAAAGGTAGAACAGTAATATGAACGAGTACACCGACAGATTTTCCAGTAACAAGATCCACATTAGAACAATCATTACATGATAAGCATAGACAACGCTGAAGAAAAATACGAACCTAAGTTCTTGTCTAGAGTCTTGGAGAACTGATGAACCGAAGGCGGAACCTTCAATCGCTGTTTCAAGATTCTCTTCTTTCGTTGAATCCTGACAACTAGCGGCAATTTCCGAAACCTGCTAAGATTCTTCTTCGGCGGAAGCTCACCTCCGATCCCGAACTGCTTCGGCCTCCTCTCGTAGAGCGGATTTACAACTATCTCCATCTTCTTCTTAGCAACCGCCTGAATCTGTGCGCCCTTCTTTCGTGCCTGAACACATCATTGAATTCAATACAAAGCATTAAGTATGAGCAAAAGAGGGTAGAGAGAAGAAAAGAAAAGTGATTCAGCATTTCTCCTTCCGCTGCGATAACCCTAGAGTGTCACGCAGGCACCAGAAGGAAGGTTTATATAATGAACGGCCCAACTTCGTATTTAAAAAGAATAGTAATACCCGAAATGCGGTGCACGGGCTTTAATTTAATTTCTGTAAATAGTTGAAATATTTGCATACTGAGAGAGTTTAAATAATGAAGAAAAAAAATTAAGATCAATATAACACAATGTAATATATTTAATATTATTCGAGATAAATGAAAATAACAATTTTTACAAATTGCGGAAGACCTCCCTATAGACGACATTTCGTGTTGTGGTAGATTTGTTGTTCTCTTCGTGGCATATCAAGATCTTGAAACCCTTTGGATGAGTAACCCTTGACAAAGCCACATATAGTTGACCGTGACAAAAAACTGGTTTCCTTAGAAATAGTCCAACATGAGTCAAAGATTGACCTTGACTCTTATTTATGATCATCGCAAATGACACAATCAAGGGATATTGTCTTCTTGTGAATTTGACTGGTAGCTTGGGATCAGAAGGTGTCAACGACATTCTAGGAATTAATGCTCGATGTCCTGCGTTACTTCCTGTTAAAATCTCAGCTTCAATGACATGGTTCCCAAGCTTTGTGACGACCATTCTTGTACCATTAGATAGTCCAATTGAATGGTCAACATTTCGTAGCAACATCACCGGAGTACCTACTTTCAAATTAAGTTCATGGTTTGGAACCCCTGAAGATCTGATTTCGTTTAAAAACTCAGTTGTGTGAAGTGCATTTATGACATCAGTAGTATTGTTTGAATGACATGGTTCGTTCGAACTTAAATATAAGCGTCCATCTCCAGCTAATTGTGCGTTCATGTATTGATTCACTTCATCAACGACGTCAAGTGCAGGCGCCAAAATCGCCCTTTCTTTAAAGTAAGACGAATCTTCGGTGTAAATGCCAGAGGATGGATATGTGCTCTCAACAATTGCTGGGATAGGATCCTCGAAGTCTTGTATCAAAAAATCATGAGGAATGTCAATGGTAATTCCTTCTTCGTCATGTTCTCCAATAACACCATCACCAATGTTGGCAATCCATTCGGAAAAACGTTGTAGCTCTTCCATTTCCTGTACTGATGATGTATTTTGCAGCCTCATATTCTTGGTTAGTCGAAGAACCTTACAGTGTGTCCACAGTGGAGATGAATTGATGGCAGCACCAACAATTTCAGGTCTTCGAGCTTTTGGAATTACGGGCAATATTTGACGAAAATTACCACCAAACACAACGATCTTACCTCCAAAAGGTTTTTTCTGATTAGCCGGATCAATATTCTTCATTATGTCCTTCAAGGAAGTGTCCAGGGCCTCAAAGCGATTCCAGGCATCATTGGTGCCTCATCCCATATGATAAGTTTTGTTTTCATTAACAATTCAGCGAGATGACTTCCAAGTTTGATATTACATGTCGATTCTCCATTAATCTCGAATGGAATGGAAAATCTTGAATGAGCTGTTCTTCCACCAGGTAGTGAAAGAGAAGCAATACCACTTGATGCGACATTTAAAACTATTTTTCTTGCGACCTCAAACATGATGATAGCGTCCTCCACACAAAGGTCTTTCCAGTGCCACCATAGCCATGTATGAAGAAAACTCCCCCCTTTGTTATCATTAATTGAAGACATGATCACATCGTAAACACGACGTTGGTCGACATTCATGCTTTGTAGTAGATTATCATGCTCTAATGAGAGAGCTATTGGATCATATCTTAGCTCTTCAAGTACCAATCTATTACGTGATCCATTAAAGTAGCGACTGCCTGGTATTGGCATGGGATGAAAATCTTTCAAACTTTTTCCACCAGCCTGCAAAAGTTTCTCGATCTCTACCAACGTGTAATTTCTAATATCTTCTTGGGTCAGACGTAAATCTAAGATAAAAATCAATATTCTTTATGTGAATACTATTTTTTTCTTTAAGAATGAAAATTTTGAAGAAATATAATGAATTGGAAAGTATAACATACAAAATAGATTAAACATGCCTCTTTGATGGGCCAATTTGCGTTGTTTGTCTAGAACATCCTCAGCTAAGTACACCCAACAGGCTTCCCAAACATGTTCAGGTCGGCTGATACAATTTGATGAAAGTAATGTAGCAAATAATAGCCGCATCGAATGCGCAGAAGCAAACTGATTTGACTCTACGATGGCATGAATATATTCTTTATCGTCAGTTAACAAACCCAATGCATAGCATGCATCACGTAGGGTATCGTACTGGATACCATTGACTTTCATCAAATCCTTATAGCATTTCGCACCGCGAACAATGTTAATCATTAGCCTCAAGTAGTACATATCTCCACATCCTGGAGGAACAAAAATCATACGTCCAATAACTGTTCTTTTCCTTCTCCTTGGCTTCCATATTCGGTCCTTTTGAATCCAAACAAAATGTTGTGGAAATTCCTCATAGGTAAGATTGTTTGCCCAATGATACCTATCATTGGCCTCGAACCAAGATATAAATTGGCTTTGGTTCACAGTAGGTTTTGCTAGCACAGTAGATATTTCATCTTTATCGCTAAAAACAACAGTTTGTTCGTCAGGGAGATGAAAGGTGAGGCATTCAACGGGTGGATCCCTGTAATGAAGCTCAAATCCACGAAGTCTCCATGCCGCCTCACATGAAGAAACATATATGCAGTCAGAGTACTGGTTGACCTCGTCAATATGTTCTGCAGAATTAAAATTTGGCGAGCTTTTGTTGCAATATCCGGGAATTTTAAATCCAAATTTAGACGATATAAATTTTCATTTTATATTATTAGCTGATTATTTAAAAATTAGGCGGATTCTCTTGATATTATGCTAGAATATTAGTGAGCTATCGATGTGATCAGATGAAGTATGAATTAATCGGATAATCAAACCATGGGACTGATTGATGGATCCCAGATTGATTCGTTTTTACTTGGATGTGAGTGTTTGTGTGTAAGGGTGTAGGTGTGGGTAATGTGTGTGTATATATATATGTGTGTGTGTGTGTGAGAGTGTGTTTATGTGTGTCTGGTGGCTAGGTGTGGTCGCGTTGGGTTTGTGAACGGGGAAGACGTAGACCTAGATGGAGATGGTGGTAATTTGGTCAATGTGCGGATTGGAGTAATTAGACCCACGGAATGAGTCCGAGTTTAGAGTTTGTGTTCGGAGCAATAATTGAGATATGGATCCGGGTTGAGTATCGTTGGTTGTTTGATTCGATCGATAAATTAAGGGCTCAATGGAGGTACTATATTATCTAACTGATTTCCTTATAATAATAAGATATTAAATTGATATTAAATTGCCTATTATATATTTATAATAAAGGTTGGGATTCCAATGGATTGATCGGGTGAGCCGTGTTCGTCGGAGCTTTCGGTATCAATTATCGAGGCAAGTATTCTTGTCTATACGATTTATATTGTGTGAATCGAGGTTGCATATGAAATTTTGTTGGTTTATGCATTTTTGCCGATTGTGCCTTATGTGAATTATCGTAGTTGTTATGTGGTTATGTGAGGTTAGTGTTGGTTCATTGCTTGTCATCGAGATAAGTCAATAGAGACGTAGTGTCGGGTAGATAGTACACTTAGACTTGTGTTATAATGTTTTCGTGATCACCGGGTTGTGTGGGTTGAGTTATGTGTTATGAGTTGGGTTCATCGCGATGGTTGTCCGGTTGTTATGCCGTTGATGTGTGGAGATGCGTTAGGATTGATAGGCTGTAGTATAGCTAAGTCGGTCGGTTATGCGTCGGATAAATGGTCATTCTAGCAAGTGCCTGGATTATATATATATATATATATATGTATATATATATATTGTGACTAACAATCGAGACTTGCAGTTTTGTAACGTGTGTGTGTGTTGTTGTTCTTCCACCCGGGGATGGTCCGACGGGGCCTCTGGGGGCCGATACTAAGGGGTACGGCCGCGGAAGTGGTTTCCCACCTGGGGACGGTTCGACGGGACCTCTGGGGGTCGATGCTAAGGGGCACGGCCATGGGTTACCAAGTGTGGTTTTTGTGAGATTGATGTTGATGATTTTTGATATTTATGACATGTCCGGAATATCACGACTTTTTCTCGATGTTGAGTTACATTATATATAGGGTCTTGGTACTTGGTTAGAACAGCACTAAGATATGTGCCGTAAGTGTTTAGCTATTTGATTGTGAGGTTTTGGCATTGGAAAACAAACCTTGATATTGTTCCCGTGTATTTTAGTTTGAAAAGGTTTTGGGATGATATCCATATGGTTGTATAAAGGTTATCTGTGGGAAATGACTTGGGCCGAGACCCAAATGTTTTAAAATGATTTTGTAATTAAAGACGTGAGGTCCAGTAGGATTTACTATTAATGAAAATATTTGTTACATAAAAGAGATTTGGGTCGAGACCCTATTGTTTTTTTTTTTGAAAGGTTTTATCTCGAACTTGAAGTCCCAAAAGACTTTCTGTTGTTTTCTAAAACCCCCGAGTTGATATATATTATTTTCATAGACTTGAGTTGTACCTTAAATATTGAAAACCTCTCGGGAATTTCTTTCTGTTGCGATATTTCGTTAACGCAAGTGCACGTTATCGTTGACAAGTAATAAAGTGATGAGTGAGTATCGTTCCCACGAGGACTGAATTACTAAGTACCGATTTTTATGTATTCTAATTTTATTTGAACAGTCGAAATTTGGGTTGCAATTAATAACTAAAGTAAATAAATAATAAACAGAAAAACGATCGCTTGAAGAAAATCAATTAATGAAAAAGTCTAGGATTCTGAATCCACCTTGGTTTATCCGAATTTACTCTCGATTATCTGAAGTTAATGATTTCCCCTATTTATTGAAGGCGAAGATTGCTAAAATACTCTACCGCCTCTCTCGAGGTCAATAGATTTTTCTAAAGGCGAATAACGCACTCTATCCCTAGGTGAATTAATTCGGCAATAGGCAAAAAGCACAAAATCCTCAAAAAGCCACGTAGTTCCTATGAGTATATTCCTATCTCACAAGATAAAACGGTCCTCACCAATAGTTCCTCACCAACTCTCCTCTCCCGATTCGAGTAAGGTAATTAAAACAATTCAATTATTGGCCAGACAATTGAAAGCATTAAAATCGATTGGGAAAACTCAACAAAAAAGGGAATTATACAGATAATCTAAAGCAAATCCGTCAAAACTTAGGTTTCATCAAAATCCTAGAACAGGGTTTTAGCCTGACATGCTAAAAGATAAAAATACAGAATTAATAAATGAAAGCATGAAAATCAAACGCAGATGAAGAGCTCGGATTCCTCCGTTCTTCTGGCTTCCGCCCTCTGCTCTTGATGTCTTCTGCTTATCCTTCTCTTCTGCGATATTCCTCCTCCAAGATTGATCGATCCTCCCCAAGACCCCCCTTAATTATGGCCTTAAACCCTTATTTATAGCTCCCAGCAGCCTCCAAATCGCATCCGTGTGATTAGGTCGAGAACTGGCTTAAAAACGGCCCAAACCCGCGTGGAGTACAGCAAAACCGCCCCGTGTGCCGTGACTCACTTAATCTGTGCCGCGGCACACGGCGCGCAGATTGAAAACCTGGGCGCTATAATTTTCCTCTGGGTCGCGGCTCACTATGTCTGTGCCGCGGCTCAGAGTACAGTCTACTCTAGTGCCTGCTGGTCCTCTGCGTGTGTCGCGGCTCACTTGCCTTGTGCCGCGGCCCACGGCCAAAATTCGCCGTTTTCGTCCGTTTTTCATCGTCTTAGCTTCCGGACTCCAATCTCCTGTCAGACATACAAGAATAAGGCATTAAAAGCTCATTTATGCAAATTTACTCGCCAAAATAATACAAAATAATGATAAATAAGCGTATAAAAATACGCCTAACAAATACCCCCAAACTTGAGCCTTTGCTTGTCCTCAAGCAAAAAAAATAATCAATTTCAACAAAAGAATATCGTGAATAATCGTGCAACTCATAGTGCTCAACCTAATCAATACTATCCTGGAAATCTCAAAGAATAATACAAGTATCGTAATAGCGAGCTACATCCAGGATACTGATTCCACAAAGTAACCAACTTCAATCCTAATCACTCGTTCATGAAGAAAATCAAGCTCAAAGATTAACAAGCGTGAATTTAATCTATCGTCAATATGAAAGGTTAAAATAAACAAACTAACTCGCCCAGTCCCACAGTCTAATGGCAAAAATTCCAAGAGTTTCATCAAAAATAACCCTCGGACAGTGTTCCCTTATATATGATCAATAAATTGATTCGAGTTGACCACTAGGTTCGGATCTCGGGATGTTTCATCGGGACAATCCTAGGGTGGAATTCCATTCTCATGTGTCGGGGAACCGTTTGACGTAAAAGACACTCATGGGGCACATGGATGCTTCTAGTTACTAAGTTCCCTTCCACAGCGGAGAAACAACTCGAATAGCTATTCCCGTATGTCCGATTCAAGGTCGCTGTTTTACGCGAGAGTAAACAACGGGTCACGCGAATACCCCCGGTTACTAGGCTCCACATCATCGGCACATGCGAAATTTCTAAACCACTAGTCTAATCAGGGTCGTCGTTTTACGCGAGAGTAAACAACGGGTCACGCGAATACCCCCGGTTACTAGACTTCCCGTCATAGAACAAATAATATCACGACTTTTGGGACAAACCGTCCGACTCTAAACTCAAATTAGGTACCCACACGACTTATGTTACTGGACGACTAGCTACGCGAAAAATGTAACCAAACGTATCGACGACGATTTTAAAACACGTATGTCTCCTCTCTTATCCGCTAAGACCTCTACGAAAACGAAAAAAAATTCGGACCTAGATGAAGACTTAACAGAAACAGATATCACTAACTGCAACTCGACTAAAACTCCACCGTTTCTTCGGAGAGAAATCAGTATTGTAACATCAGTTTCACACAAAAAGGAGCACGAAAAATTCACGAATAAGAGTAAAATCATGACAAGCAAGGCCAGCAACAAAAAGATAACTAAAAATAACGACAGTGCAAACGAAATAAGTACAGCAATAAGTATATCAACAGAAAGTAAACCCCCCCAAACTTAGGACGTACATTGACCTCAATGGACAAAATATAATATGAAATAAAAGTGAAAGGTCAAGTACTCCCCTCCAGTCTGCTCACGAACTGGTGCCGGCGTCGTCCGGCGAGGAGGGTGGTGTGGTTGGCCGAGCAGGTGGAATAAATGGCCCGTCCGGATGCATAATGTGGGCCGTCCATGCAGCAAGGTGCTCCTGGTGGTAGGCATCCCTCGCTGCCAGACGCCTCGTCTCACGCCGGTTGGCCCAGCAGGCCTCCTCTCTCATCTCATCTCGGACGGCAGCAATGATGCTCTCCCTCTCCGTTCGCCTCTCCTCTCTCATCTCAGCTAGAAGTCTCTCTCTCTCTCTATCCTCATCTCCTCCCTCAATCCGTCGAACATCGCCTGCAAGCGCTCTCTGTCGGGCGGCGGACTGGCCTCTGCCTGCCCCTGTGTCAGCAGAAGAGGCTCGGGGGACCCCTCGTGGGCCTCATCAAGTAGAAATCCTCGCCCCCGAGCGTGTGCCGGCGCTCCTCCCCACTGGTCGAAATACGAAATGATGCGGTGATCAATCGGGCCCTGGGAAGCTAGCATCGGCTCGTCGTCCGACCACGTCATCCCCGACTGCCGGCAAAGAGTGCAAATAAGAGAGGGGTACTTCAGCCCCGTCTTGGCCCCTCCCTGAATACACTGGAAGATAGATCAGACCAAGAGAGGAGCCACATCGAATCGCAGCCCGGAGGTGATAGCATATAACGTACGGGCTCGAGAGAGAAAAATCGTGCGGATCTACGAGGTGGGGTCAATACATGCGCAGATAAAATACAGCCAGGCACGCCCGAACCGACTGAGGCACGAGCTCTTAAAGTAGAAGGTGGAAGAAGTCGGGGCACGCCTCTCCCAGTCGGAGTCGGGCTGTGTAAGAGTCTCGAGCAGAGCCTCCTTCGTGAGGCTATCCATAACTCGCGTATAAGCCGCCTCATCAACCACAGGCAGCTCAAATAACCTCCGAATAGCAGCTACTGAAAAATCCACCATAATGCCTCGGACTACGACCTGAGTCCGAGTATCTAACTACTGTAACATCTGCCCCGCCCGAATGTGCTTCAACAAGGCGCTCGCATAAAACTCATGCACAATAGATATCACCGCCGGCTCAGGAGGTGCAGTAAAACGGGCCCACCCCATCTCGTCGATCATGGTCAGAAGCTCCCCGTCCTGTGGGGCTGGGGTGAATCCCCTCTCCGGGATCAGAGGTTGAGGGCGAATCTTCTCGTTAAAGATTTTATGGATCTCTGGGTCAGAAAATTGGTGCGCCTCCGACTCGGCTCGACTATGAGGAGCTTCCCCTCGTGTGGGGGACGACTGAGTCCTGGCCCTATTGCTGAGCTTTTTGGTTCTAGCCATAGCGAGTCCTGAAAATATAAACACCAGAGTTTACTTATTTAAGCAATAATGAGAGTAACATTACTCGGCTAAGGATATCCAACATGAATCAAGAAATTAACGAGCTAGCACTGCCGTGAGAGAGAAATGAAATTTAAGCTTTAACGTTTAACATTGACATAAGGGTTGGGGTTGCTGTAAATCCAGAAACGAATTCGTTGCACATAGCTTAAAAACATTGACTTAACAAAGAAAAAAGTTTCATTCAGGCAATTCATCAAACACTTTGAGTGCATCCTTTTAATTGAAGAACAAATATGACTATAGCTTCATTATATCCCCAAAAACAACAACACGAATCATTCGTCATGACAAACGACATATTCAATTCATTCATAATCGAAAATAATCATTAAAAATCGATCAAAGCCATCATATACTCAACTCAAATTGATAGAAACAAAAGGAAAAATAATCAATCATCACATGAATAACAAAACTTCACCTTTTAATTCATAGAGCAATTCATACAAGGGATTGAGAATTACCTTGAGTAGATTTGTAGTTCGCAAGAGGAAAAGAAGAAGGGAAGAAGTCGGCCGATCGCTTGTGCAAAGGAAAGGGGAAGGAGTTATACCTGGGGTGCCGGCCGAGCCGTGTTATAAATCTACCTAGGCTGTTCAAATTCCGAACGGTAGGCCGCGGCACAGCTTAAGTGCGCTGCGGCTCAGAGTACAGCCTCTTTTACCTGCTGTTTCGTTTCGTCATGTGCCGCGGCTCATCATTCGTGTGCCGCGGCTCAGTAGTGTTATTGTGCTGCGGCTCAGCACATATGTGCCGCGGCACAGAGTACAGCGTCCTGGGCTCTTCATCTGGAAATTGGTGTGCCGCGGCTCAGCATCAACGTGCCGCGGTTCAGGAATCAAGTGTGGCGCGGCTCAGTAAAGTTGTGCCGTGGCACATAGTACAGAATGTTCAGCCTTCTGGTTCGATTTGTGTGCGCCGCGGCTCAGGCCTAAAATTTTCCCCTGGGACTTTTCCTGCACAGAATTTTCAAAGGAACACGTCAAGAACGAGAGGGATAAGCAAATCAAAGCAAAAATGATGAAAAATAAATGTAAAAATGCACGAAAATACTGAAATACAGAAATCTACTACTAAAACCCGGGTTGCCTCCCGAGAAGCGCTAAGTTTATAGTCTTCAGCTGGACCTATTGAAATCAATTCGCTTTTTGCAAACTCCATTTGAACTCCGCCCCGTCCATCGAACCGTTAATGTGTGTTTTAAAATTTTAACCATTGGTCCTTAACGATTCGATTTTTGGTTTCGACACCCAATGTTGTTTGCGAAAAGGTTTTGACGAAAACAACTTTCCAAAACACCCATTTTCCAAATGACTAGGCGCCCGTTTGACTTCTGGCTTATTTTCCTCTTTCACGAACGAACTTATGATAGAATAAGACTTGTCCGATTGTGGCTGAACGGATGGCGACATATTCAAATGCCTAATGCACGCGACTTGCTCTTTATTAGGCGTTGGGGCAGCTGGAACAGATTCTGACTTTTTCGACCGACGATTCTTCCGGTGTGTGTCTCTCGCAATGGCATCCACACTTTCAATTTGCGAGCTCTTCTCAACACCCCCTGGACACGGAAAGGATTTAAATACTTGGAAGGTGACATGCTCGTCTTGAACCCGCGGAGTTAGTTCCCCTTTTTCTACATCTATGAGGGTTCGGCCGGTTGCTAAGAATGGTCTTCCCAAAATAATTGGGATGTCTTGATCCTCCTCCATGTCAAGCACAATGAAGTCGGCCAGAAAGATGAATTTATCAACCTTTACTAACACATCCTCTATCACTCCCCTTGGATATTTGATGGATCTATCAACTAATTGTAAGGAGACAGTAGTCGGTTTTGCTTCCCCGATTCCTAGATTCTTGAAAATAGAAAGAGGCATCAAATTAATACTGGCCCCGAGATCGCACAACGCTCTATCAAAAGTCAAATTTCCTATAGTGCAAGGTATATTAAAACTTCCCGGATTCTTCAACTTTGGCGGAAGCTTTTTCTGAAGAATAGCGCTGCACTCCTCCGTCAATGCGACTGTCTCATACTCCTCGAGTTTTCTTTTATTTGACAAGATCTCCTTCATGAACTTGACATAGCTTGGCATTTGTTCCAACGCATCCGCAAATGGAGTATTTATATGAAGCTTCTTGAAAACGTCGAGAAACTTCGAGAATTGCTTGTCCACCTTTTTCTGTTGTAGTCACTGTGGAAACGGGATGGGTGGTACATATGCCATCGGATTATCCGGAAATAGTATCGAGGGTCTCAAATTTGGTGATTCCTTAGTCGCTAAATTTTTCTACTCCTCATCCTCACTTATCTTTTCGCTCTGCTCAGGCTGCTCGCACAATTCCTTCCCACTTCTCAAACCAATGGCATTGACACTCTCTCTGGGATTCATTTCAGTGGTACTTGGCAAGGTACCTTCCGGGCGGGCTGTTAATACATTTGCTATCTGGCCCAGTTGGACTTCCAAGTTGCGAATGGAAGCGGAATGGTTTTGCAAAGTTGCTTCCGTACGGGTCATGAACTGACTCGTATTCGCTGCCAATTTCGCAATTGCTTCCTCTAGAGAAACTTTTGGAGCGGGAGGAGGCTGCTGCTGGTGTTGAGTAAACGGAGGCTGGTTCGAGTTTTGTCCGTTCCTCCATGAGAAGTTAGGATGATTGCGCCATCCCGGATTATACGTGTTGGAGTATGAATTGTTTTGTCGGTTTCCGTTTCCTACGAACTGAGCTTGTTCAATTGGGGGCTGCTCGAAAGGGTTTCCAACTTGGCACTCTGCGCTAGGGTGGGATCCGTTACACCAATTACAAGATTCAATGGTAACGGGGGAAGGAGCATGCGAAAAGGCTTGAAGTTGTTGTGTCAATGCAGCGACTTGAGCTGATAATGTAGAGATCGGATCATTATTGGATATTTCCATTACTCGCTTCGGGTGTACTCGTTCGGCCGGCCATTGATATGCATTTGCGGCCATAGCTTCCAACAAAGAGTGTGCCTCGGCCATCGTTTTTCCCATTAAAGCTCCTCCAGCGGCTGCATCCACGAGAGTGCGTGTAGAGGCACTTAATCCATTATAGAACGTCTGAATTTGCAGCCAGTCCGGTAGGCCGTGGTACGGGCATCTCCATAACAAATCTTTGTATCGCTCCCACGCCTCGTGAAGCGACTCCATATCAAATTGACCAAAAGTGGTAATTTCGTTCCTCAGTCTCGCCGTCTTCGAAGGTGGGAAGAATTTAGCAAGGAAGGCTTGCGCTAATTCTGCCCATGTCGTGATCGAGCCCGGCGGTAAAGAATTCAACCAAAATTTTGCTTTGTCCCTCAAAGAGAAAGGGAAAAGCCTTAGACGGATGGCATCATCGGTGACACCGTTGTTCTTGAACGTGTCACAAATCTCGAGAAACGACGCAATGTGTGCGTTGGGGTCATCGTTCGGCAGACCACAAAACTGGCTCGATTGCACCATCTGAATAATTGCAGGCTTGATTTCGAAGTTGTTCGCCTGGATGGTGGGACGCCGAATCCCCGCAAAGTTCGCGTTGATTTGCGGCATAGTATAATCTCGAAGTGCTAGTGCCGGTTGAGCTTGTTGTACAAGATTATCACCTCCGTGATTTTTGGTATTTTCGGCCATGGTGACTGTGGTTGGTAACTCTCATTTCTCCTTTTTGTTTCTCTGAAGAGTGCGCTCAAGTTCGGTATCCAAAGGTAGTAGGCCTTCGTTACTGAATTTTCTCATACACTAACCGAACAATCCTGAAAGGAAAAAAACAAACAAATAAATAAAATAACACAAAAAAACAATAAAAATGTTCAAACTAAGACTAGAAATACTGAAATCGATATTAGTAAAAATCAGTCCCCGGCAACGGCGCCAAAAACTTGTTGCGATATTTCGTTAACGCAAGTGCACGTTATCGTTGACAAGTAATAAAGTGATGAGTGAGTATCGTTCCCACGAGGACTGAATTACTAAGTACCGATTTTTATGTATTCTAATTTTATTTGAACAGTCGAAATTTGGGTTGCAATTAATAACTAAAGTAAATAAATAATAAACAGAAAAACGATCGCTTGAAGAAAATCAATTAATGAAAAAGTCTAGGATTCTGAATCCACCTTGGTTTATCCGAATTTACTCTCGATTATCTGATGTTAATGATTTCCCCAATTTATTGAAGGCGAAGATTGCTAAAATACTCTACCGCCTCTCCCGAGGTCAATAGATTTTTCTAAAGGCGAATAACGCACTCTATCCCTAGGTGAATTAATTCGACAATAGGCAAAAAGCACAAAATCCTCAAAAAGCCACGTAGTTCCTATGAGTATATTCATATCTCACAAGATAAAACGGTCCTCACCAATAGTTCCTCACCAACTCTCCTCTCCCGATTCGAGTAAGGTAATTAAAACAATTCAATTATTGGCCAGACAATTGAAAGCATTAAAATCGATTGGGAAAACTCAACAAAAAAGGGAATTATACAGATAATCTAAAGCAAATCCGTCAAAACTTAGGTTTCATCAAAATCCTAGAACAGGGTTTTAGCCTGACATGCTAAAAGATAAAAATACAGAGTTAATAAATGAAAGCATGAAAATCAAACGCAGATGAAGAGCTCGGATTCCTCCGTTCTTCTGGCTTCCGCCCTCTGCTCTTGATGTCTTCTGCTTATCCTTCTCTTCTGCGATATTCCTCCTCCAAGATTGATCGATCCTCCCCAAGACCCCCCTTAATTATGGCCTTAAACCCTTATTTATAGCTCCCAGCAGCCTCCAAATCGCATCCGTGTGATTAGGTCGAGAACTGGCTTAAAAACGGCCCAAACCCGCGCGGAGTATAGCAAAACCGCCCCGTGTGCCGCGACTCACTTAATTTGTGCCGCGGCACACGGCGCGCAGATTAAAAACCTGGACGCTATAATTTTCCTCTGAGTCGCGGCTCACTATGTCTGTGCCGCGGCTCAGAGTACAGTCTACTCTGGTGCCTGCTGGTCCTCTGCGTGTGCCGCGGCTCACTTGCCTTGTGCCGCGGCCCACGGCCAAAATTCGTCGTTTTCGTCCGTTTTTCATCGTTTTAGCTTCCGGACTCCAATCTCCTATCAGACATACAAGAATAAAGCATTAAAAGCTCATTTATGCAAATTTACTCGTCAAAATAATACAAAATAATGATAAATATGCGTATAAAAATACGCCTAACACTTTCACGACTGTTGTTATTTTAATGTAACTGAGATTGACGTGATATATTTTGTATATACTGAATACTTATTCTAGCCATTCAAATGCTAACCCCTTAAATGGGGGAAATGCGTATCATGCATTTCAGGTGTGCTTAGTTCGTTGGAGCAACCACAGGGATGGCATAGAAGAAAACGAGTCGCGATACTAATCAAGAGTTAAGAGTCCAGTTTAATGTCGTTGTATTGTTGAGTTATCTTAAGTCTTTCGCTGTATTGTATTTTGACCCCTGCGTGGGTATGTACAATAATGAGTTTATCTTTGGGTTGATTTAATCGTGAGACCTCATCGGTCAGTGTAATTAATATTTGACCTTATCGGTCTGTGTTAGTAAGTTGTGTGACCTCGGTCAATCAAACATTGTTCGTATCGTGGTGGTTAGCCTGGTAGATCCTTATGGAAAAAGGGTCTATGACGTGTAATATTCCCGGTGGTTTATGGGGGTGCTACATTTATGGTATCGAAGCTTAGGTTGTGGAGACCTAGGCTGTCGGGTTGAGTCGTGTCGTGTTTTGTCGCGTCGTCAGAATTATCGGTTAACAAGTCGACTTGTGCGTTGTCATATCCTGTCATTCGTGTTGTTCTTGAAGATTAGTATCGTGGTGCGACCTATGGAGGTAAGTCTCTCTCTCTCTCTCTCTCTCTCTATATATATATATATATATATATATATATTAGGGTGGGGTTATTCTAAAAAGGGTCTTATAATAAAAAGTGTAGGAAGGATTGTGAGAGTGACATGTGTCACCTTGCCACATCATCATATGACATGTGGCACCCCCACCCCCCCACCCCCGACCCCCACGAAAAAAAAATTTTCCCGCCAAAAAAAAATAAATTGGGGGCCAAAAATTTTTTTTTCCCGCCAAAAACTTAGAAGTGTGATGCACCATTTTTTGGTGCATCATGGTTATAAGTTTTGATGCATCACACTAATAAGTTTTACTGCATCACAGTTATAAGTTACTGCATCATAGTTAACAGTTAAGTGCATCAACTATGATGCAGTAACTTATAACCTTAATGCACTAAATCATAATTGTGATGCATTAAGTTTAAAACTGTGATACAGTAATAATAAGTTTTACTACATCGCAGTTATAAGTTACTGCATCATAGTTAACACTTAAGTGCATCAACTATGATGCAGTGACTTATAACCTTAATGCACTAAATCATAATTGTGATGCAGTAGCTTTATAACTGTGATGCAGTAACTTTATAAATGTGATGCACTTATAAATTTTGGCGGGAATTTTTTTGGCGGGAAAAAAAAAATTTTGCCCCAAAAAAAAAAATTTGGCAGGAAAAAAAGATTTTCGCGGGGGTGGGGGGGTGGGGCGGGGGTGGGGGGGTGACACATGTCATATGATGTGGAATGGGGGATGACACATGTCACTCCCACAATCCTTCCTACACTTTTTATTATAAGACCCTTTTAAGAACAACCCAAACACACACACACACACATATATATATATATATATATATATATATTATATTTTGGTGTTGTACGATTTTGTTTGCTAGCAAGCAGTAAGATAGAAACCGTATTTGATACTTGTGGTGTATTACGGATGTAGCAATTGGGATATACTGGTAAATTGAGTTTTGATTGGTATAATGTGTTGTGGAAGCTTCTGGACATTGATGTGTTCCAGGAGGCGTATTAACGACAGAGATTGTCGGAAACACAAACTGATGATTTTGGTGTATGTTGGAATTTAAGATTATACTCATGGGTGGTATCAGTTAGTGATGATTTGAATGCTAGATGGGCACATGTTTGGGAACCGGATATGTTTGACCAATTGTTACTAATTGCTACAAACGTATTTATATTGGTAATTGTGTTAGCTGCGCGTAATGTTTTTAAAAATTTCATAGAATCGAGTATGTTGTGAAAAACCAGATCTTCTAAATCATTTCACTAGTACGGTTAAACGGCGTTAATGTGAATTTTTGAATGGGGGGTGACACATGTCATATGATGTGGAATGAGGGATGACACATGTCACTCCCACAATCCTTCCTACACTTTTTATTATAAGACCCTTTTAAGAACAACCCAAACATATATATATATATATATTTATATATATATATTATATTTTGGTGTTGTACGATTTTGTTTGCTAGCAAGCAGTAAGATAGAAACCGTATTTGATACTTGTGGTGTATTACGGATGTTGCAATTGGGATATACTGGTAAATTGAGTTTTGATTGGTATAATGTGTTGTGGAAGCTTCTGGACATTGATGTGTTCTAGGAGGCGTATTAACGACAGAGATTGTCGGAAACACAAACTGATGATTTTGGTGTATGTTGGAATTTAAGATTATACTCATGGGTGGTATCAGTTAGTGATGATTTGAATGCTAGATGGGCACATGTTTGGGAACCGGATATGTTTGACCAATTGTTACTAATTGCTACAAACATATTCATATTGGTAATTGTGTTAGCTGCGCGTGTATCTGATAATGTTTTTAAAATTTTTATAGAATCGAGTATGTTGTGAAAAACCAGATCTTCTAAATCATTTCACTAGTACGGTTAAATGGCGTTAATGTGAATTTTTGAAAATTTTCTGGGATTTTGGACAAGCCGACCGTATATTTTCAAATAGGAGAGTTGATTGATTGTTTCTTGCTACCTCAATGTACTCTCATCGTTAGCTATATTCGCTGCACGTGTATTTTTTTTAAAATGACTTACAAGTATTTTGCAATCTGAGTTTAATTGGAAAATTTTCGTAACTATTTTATTGATACGTGTAAGCGATGACTTAACGTATGTTTTGAAATTGTTGATTTTTGCAATCCGTTCTTCGCATTTTCAAATGAGGTTTTCATGACGGCACTCAGAAAATGGATATTTGGAGTGTATTTAAATTATTGAAAAATATTACCGACTTTGCCCTTTGGCTTACTTGCAAATGACTTTCTGAAGAATTTTATCGTGCACTTCTGTAGAAATCTTGCGACGGAATACGAAGGATATATTTTGAAATACTTTCGATATTTTATAAAATATTTGAGTTGTATTTTGAAGTAATAAATATTGTGTTTTGATAGAGTAAACTATTTTTTTTTGTGTATATGAATTTTTTAAGTGGGATAGGTTCCCCCAAGCGAATATATGTGATGGGAATAGTATTGTACGAGACGGACAATTGTTTTTGATTGTATGATGAACGGCAAGTCGGCCCGATGGATGTCACATACGAGGTGATCTCTCTTGAGTGCCGTTTTATATATCGAGGACTATGTAAGTATGAATTGATCGAATCATAAGATTACCGATATTGCTGAACGGTTCGTATGCATAATTGGAGTGGCGTTACAGTGAGATGGGCGATGACATGGCAAGTTTCGGGGACGAAACTTATTTTAAGTGGGATAGTATATAATATCCGGGAATTTTAAATCCAAATTTTGACGATATAAATTTTACTTATTTATTTTCATTTTATATTATTAGCTGATTATTTAAAAATTAGGCGGATTCTCTTGATATTCTGCTAGAATATAAGTGAGCTATCGATGTGATCGGATGTATGAATTAATCGGATAATCAAACCAGGGGACTGATTGATGGATCCCAGATTGATTCGTTTTTACTCGGTTAATTAATAATCGAACCTTGTTGGGTCAAATAAACTCAACTATCCATTATATATATATATATATATGTGTGTGTGTGTGTGTGTGTGTGTGCGCGCGCGCGCGTATGTATATGTATGTGAGAAGGAACTTCCTCACGACTTATCCCTCTCCCCTTTTCATTCTTTTTCTACCCTACCTACCCCGCCGATATTCACCTACCATCATCACCCCTCTTTTCTTCTTCTTCTTCTTCAACGATGACGAACGGAGATGGACTGGGCGATTAAGGCGATGAACTGGGCTTTAGGGCGAACTCATCCTGGTTGGAGCCTCGGGTGAAGGGTTGTGCTTCCGGTCGGGTTGTACTGGTGTTGTGGATCTATGCGGGCTGGATATGGACTAGTCGCGGCCGGAGTTATTGTTCTCCGATGAGCCACCGGCGAGAACAGCGGCATGCGCGTTGACTCGGGAAGGAACTCCGGCGGGTTGGTTCGATTTTCGACGGGCCTGAGTTGATGTCCGGCGAGGCATCTGATGGTTGAGATGTTGGGTTTTGCCGATTTTCAAGGTTAGAGGTTGGGCTCGGGTCCGAGGCATTGCCTGTTCGCACCTGCATTCGGTGGCTGGGTTTCGATCGCAGTTACGGTGTGTGTATATTTTTGTGTGTGTGTCGTGTATATATATATATATATAAATATGCAGGTGTGTTTTACTGTATGGATATATCATGTATATATGTGTGTATACTGGGATGTGCGTGAGTGTGCTGGTGTGTGGGTGTGTGAGCGTGCTTGTAATATCCGCAATTTCGAATTTCGATAATTTTCTTTTTTTTGGCGGAAGTCCGTTTTGACAACTCGCTCATGACCGTTTCGTCATTCCGAGAATGATTAATTCTGCACTTTTTGTCATCCGAGTTCGTTTCGGTATCGTTTTGTTGAGTTCCGAGCTTTTTAGCGACTTTTCCGCACTTGAGTTCGATTCTTGCGAATCTCGTTCGAAACTGCTGTTTCGAGTTTCCCGTAAGTTCGTTTAACTTTGTTAGACGTGTTATGAACTTCGATTTGGTTATTCGATCACGCATCGTGATTTTCAGACGTTTGGGCCATTTTCGTAATTTCCCAAAGTTTTGGGTAATTACTCCTGTTGTCGAATTCCGAGCCTTCGGGTGGTCGGAATTGTGTGTTCTCTTAGCTATTAGATTCGTCTTTGCGAGTACGTCGTAACCGTACCTTCGATTTTTACTCAGGTTCGGGTTTCGGGGTCGTCCGGGCCGTCGGAGTGGCCACGGCCGAGTCACGGCCGGGCGAGGGCTGCTTCGGCGAGTTACGGTCGTAAGGTGCCGATTACGGCCGTAATGTGTGCGATTACGGCCGTAAGTGTGATCGGGTACGGCCAGACGAGCGGCCGGGCATCTTCAGACGAAGGCGATTCTGGCCGTAATGTGTGCCAATTACGGCCGTAAGTGTCGGCAGCGGCCGCGTATTTTTGACGAATACGGTTACGGCCGTAAGGCTGCGAGTACGGCCGTAAGGGCGAGTTACGGCCGTAAGGCAGCTGCCGATTCTGGCCGTAACCTGCTAGGCTATATATAGCCTGGGCTCGGCCAGACTTCATTTCTTACGCGTTTTTCTTCCTTTTTCGGCGGCTGGCGACGAGAGGCTTGGGAAATCGAGTTCTTGGCCAATTCTAATTATTTCCAAGGCATTTTGGAAGATTCTTGTTGATTATATCATCATCCAATCCGTGTACTTCGTCGAATCAAGGTATATTTCTTGATTTTCCTTCAAGTTGACTTTTTGGGAATTTGTTCTTGATTTCGATTCTAGTCCGATTTTCATACATCGGTTGGTGTAGTATGATGTTATTAATCGTGTTCTATGGGTTGTATATCCATATTTCAAGTTTGTTCAACTTGATTAGCGATTCGAGTGTTCTTGGGAATTATTGAACATTTAGTATTCGATTAAATGTCCCAATGAGTTTCCCTTCGATAGTTTGTTGGGATTTCTGTTGTTTTGGCCTTGATTCTCGTCGTAACCATGTGTTATTGTTCCTTCTGGAGGTTTATAGGTGTTCGAGAATTCCGATGTTGAATCTCGTTGGTGATTGATGATTCGTGTGGTGTTATTCTCGTAATACTCGTGGTGCTATCGCGTTCTTGATATTGTTCGGGGGTTCGGGGCTATTCGAACGCGTCCTATCCGTCGTCTCGTTGCGATTGTGATTTCGAGGCAAGTACCTTGCCCATACAATTCTTGTTTTGTGAATATGATAATTGGTGATCGTCTTTATATGTTTGTTTGATTGTTTGAAGTGAGTTTTCAAAAGATTTGGTTAGCCTTGTTAAAGGCCCTCTTTCAAAATCGTGTGTGTTTTGTGATTGGTGTGTTTCTCGAACGAGTATGTGAATCTTATGGACATGTTTGGTGTTGATGATGCACTTGGTATTTGCGTGTGGACGTATATTGTTTCATTTCGGTGCATTGTGGTTTGACGTGTTGTTTTACTAAGTGTTTGATGCCTCTGGGTGAATTTTTTGGATATCCTTGGTGTGATATGTTACTCGTGCTTGAGTTTGATTCGCTAGCCAGCTCGGGAGGGTCCTTAGAGGCCTCGAGTGGGATTCGTGGCTTCGTCCCGGTCCTAGGTGACGTGTGGTGCTTGAGTATTTCACTAGCCAGCTCGGGAGGGTCCGACGGGATCACGGAGTGGGATTTGTGGCTTCGTCCCGGTCCTAGGCGATGTGAATGTGTTTGCTCACCTCGGGAGGGTTCGACGGGACCACGGAGGGAATTCCAATGGCTTCGACCTGGGTTCATGAGTGAAACTTCACCACTACGTGTGTACATTTTGTGATTGTTTTTCGCTCACCTCGGGAGGGTCCGATGGGATCACGGAGGGAGTCCAATGGTATAGCCCTGGATTCACGAATGCGGTTGCTTATGTTTTGTGACTGTGTTTGCTCACCTCGGGAGGGTTCGACGGGGCCACGGAGGGAATTCCATTGGCTTCGACCTGGATTCACGAGTGAAACTTCACGGGTGCGTGTGTATTTTATGTCTGTCGGGGACGTATGACGTGGGTGTTTAACCTTGTGTATTATGGTTGGTTTTAATTGCGAAAACAAAACCTTTGAGCTGTGACCCTGTTGATTTTCGGAAAGATAAGGATTTGATAATCCTAAGTTGTTTTCTATCAAAACTCTCGATGGCATTTAAACAGTTTTATAAATTGTTTTCCCTTGATTTGTGACCTTTCGGTTTAGAATATTTCTACCAAACTCTTGCCTCGGGAAGTGCTTTTCATTACGTTTGGATTTTTGAGGATTCCTGGTTATTGTTATTCGTGGAATGTGAATTGTATAGCTCGTATTTGCACTTTGTTCTTGCACTAGCAAAACAGTGGAGTTTTGCTAGCCCCCGAGTATTCGGGGGGTGGATGTCTGTTTTTGCATTCTGGTTTGGGAGCATAGCACTGGGTCGGCACGAAGGATGATGAAAGATGAACGATACTAATCACACGAGGATCCGTATGAGGTCATTGGTTTAGCTGTATTTTATTTCCGCTGCAGTATTCTTCCCCATTGTACGGGAGTGTGTTTGTATTCGACCCATGCGTGGGCATGTAATGAGTTTGAGTTATATGTATTTATATGTATTTATTGAAAGACCAAACCGGTGTACTGAGTCTTTTTAGCCATAAAGTCATTGTTGAGATGTTCTATGTTGTTATCTGCCTGGTAGATCCTTGAGGAAAGGTTCTACGGCGTGTAATATCCCTGCGCGGATTGGGGGTGTTACATAAATGGTATCGGAGCTTAGGTTGTGGAAACCTAGGCTGTCGGGTCAGTGGTGTCTGTTGAGTTTTATCTTGTCGGATTTTGTCTGACTAAGTCATGTCGCGACGCGTCGTCTGAGTTTGTTCGTCGTGATTAGTATCGTGGGCGATCATCATCTTCGTGCGACTTGTAGATGTAAGTCTCCCTCCTTTGTGTTGTGCCTCGTGTGACACGAGCTATTTTTTTTTATGATTATTTGTTAAGTGACGGAATCCTCTTATGGATTTTGATTTCTTGATACGTGACTATTTGACTCTCATATTTCGTTCATGTGAGCAGTAGTGTTGCTGGATTGTGCATGTTGGACTGTATTTCTTTTATCCGCTGCGTGAGTTCTTTTGTAATGGCTTTCGGTATTTTACCGACTGAGTTTTATTTCGAAAATCGATTTCCTTAACCGAGTTTTTGGCATTATGGCCTTGATCATTTTGGCGAAATTCTTATGACGGTATTTAGTATTTTGTAAATGGCTTCTGTGAGTTTTTGAAATATTACCGTCATCGGCCTTTTTGGCGTTTTTGTAAGTGGTTTTTATCCTGGTGGGTTCCGGCGCGGGACCCACAGCGTTATAATGTTTCGTGTAATTACCTGAAATTTTTGGGCATTCTAGCCCATTGAATTATCTTTGAAAACCTTGAGTATCTTAGAAATAAATTTCGAGTCGTACATTTAAAATGAATTGTTTTCTCGTGGCACTTCCAAGGTGCCACAATATGTTTCAAAATTCTTTTACCTCGAGGACCAAAATGTTTTGAGATATTTTCAGTGTTTTATAAACACTTTTACTTAGACCCGAGGGTCGAATATTCTGAAAGTTTTTCACTAAGAGAAAGTGTCCTCATTTTTTTTATCGATGTGAAATGGTTCTCCAAAGTCTCGAAAATGATGTTTGTTCAACTTTTTGTAAAATGATACTCAAGATCAACTGGTGTTTCCAAACTGTTTTCATAAGGTGGTTTTCGTTTTTAAAACCCATCATTTCCTGCTTGTGGTCGGAGAAGGTGTGTATGATGTTGGTATTGTTGTTAGGGTGTTAGCCCTCCGAATTGTGATTGAATTGGTGGTGTGAACGTTGAGTCGTTCGCCACGCATATGTTTTGTTAGCCCTTTGTGGGTGGTGTGATGACGATCTTTAATGTTGTCATTTCGTGGTGATTAGCGTGTTATCGCACCTGTGTGAGCTGTTAAAGCTTGGGCTTGTACATCTGTGTACATGTGTGATTGTTTCGTGATGGTTGTAATTATGTGCTGGTTATCCTTCGGGCCGTTGAGGTCGCCGAATGATATCGTCATTGTTGTAGTGTTTGTGTGTGTATTACTTTACGATGGTAATCGTTGTACATGGTATGTATTATGATTCTTCGTTGTGCTGAGTTAGCATCTCCGCTCTGTTGTTTTGCGACGTTATGCCCCATTGTATCTAGCATTTGTATTTTCGGTATGTCGAGTTGAGGCATTTCAACTGTGATGTGCCGGGGCATGCACGTGTAAATTGTCCTTCTCGTCAGTAACGCGTTTCAAGTGCGGACTCGAGGGACACCGAATTCAGTTTTGCGAATTGACTACCGAGACTTTCGGAGTTCGCGCTTCAGCACAGTCATCGGAATCGGCTTTGAGAGGCCTTTGAAGGATGTTTCTGTCAGTTGCTTGTTGTGTTGTCACCTTGATTTCGTGTTGTGAGTTTCGGGAACGACACTTCTTTTAGAAGGGGTCGAATATAATACCCGTATTATTTTTGGCTTCTGCATTTTCTCTTTCTCAATTCTATCGATTCGCTCATGTTCGTTGAGACTTTATAAACTTGTTCTGTATTTCGGTCTCATTGTTCGGACGAGTTGTGATCTTGTTTTGAGTCGATCTGGTTATCGCTGTGACTTTTCCGAGTTCGGTTTGATTCTTGTGAACCTTGGAGTTGTTGTTTGAATTTTATTGTTCTTCGTGATTCGAACATGATTGTTCGCTTTTTGTTGTCTCGACCATTGTGGTTCGATCGTTTGATTGTTCGGTTTTTGTTGATCTCGTCTCGTGATTGTTGAGCATTCAGACTCCTTCGTAATTCCCTTAAGTTCGGGAAATTTGTCTCGTTTTCGATCTTCCAACCCTTGGGCGGTGGAATTCCGTATTTCTTCAGCGATTGGCTTGCGTTTTGATTGATGTACCGTTGGGGTGGTCGATCATATCGATTTTCGTTCGTTTTGTTTTGTGATTGTTCGGATAATTGACTTGACTATATTATCCGTTTGATGACGCTTGTCATTTGTTGGTTTTATTATATTCCTAACGACGTTGTGTTGGTCGTCGTGGAGCGTGTTTTCACGCCGTATGTCTCTTTGCGTTTCTTGCAGCGTTTCGCCGTCGGGCGCGAGTTTTCGGTTTTTGTGTATCTCGTCGAGTTTTCCTGGCAGGGGATATTGCTTCTCCCTACTTATTTTATGTTTCGGGACGAAACTTCTTTTAAGGAGGGTAGAATGTAATATCCGCAATTTCGAATTTCGATAATTTTTTTTGTCGGAAGTCCGTTTTGATGACTCGCTCATGACCGTTTTGTCATTCCTAGAATGATTAATTCTGCACTATTTGTCATCCGAGTTCGTTTCGGTATTGTTTTGTTGAGTTCCAAGCTTTTTAGCGACTTTTCCGCACTTGAGTTCGATTCTTGCGAATCTCGTTCGAAACTGCTGTTTCAAGTTTCCCGTAAGTTCGTTTAACTTTTTTAGACGTGTTATGAACTTCGGTTTGGTTATTCGATCACATATCATGATTTTCGGATATTTGGGCCATTTTCGTAATTTCCCAAAGTTTTGGGTAATTACTTTCGTTGTCGAATTCCGAGCCTTCGGGTGGTCGGAATTGTGTGTTCTCTTAGCTCTTATATTCGTCTTTGTGAGTACGTCGTAACCGTACCTTCGATTTTTACTCAGGTTCGGGTTTCGGGGTCGTCCGGGCCGTCGGAGTGGCCACGGCCGGAGCAGGGCATGGCCTGGCCGAGTTACGGCCGTAAGGTGCCGGTTACGGCCATAATGTGTGCCAGTTACGGCCGTAAGTGTGATCGGGTACGGCCGTACGAGCGCTGGGCATCTTTCAGACGAAGGTCGGTTACGGCCGTAATGTGTGCCAGTTACGGCCGTAAGTGTCCGGCAGGCGCTGGGCAGATTTTTGACGAACGCCGGTTACGGCCGTAAGGCCTGCCGAGTACGGCCGTAAGGGCCGAGTTACGGCCATAAGGCACTGCCGGTTATGGCCGTAACCCTGCCGGCTATATATAGCCTGGGCTCGGCCAGACTTCATTTCTTACGCGTTTTTCTTCCTTTTTCGGCGGCTGGCAACGGGAGGCTAGGGAAATCGAGTTCTTGGCCGATTCTAATCATTTCCAAGCCATTTTGGAAGACTCTTGTTGATTATATCATCATCCAATCCATGTTCTTCATCGAATCAAGGTATATTTCTTGATTTTCCTTCAAGTTGACTTTTTGGGAATTTGTTCTTGATTTCGATTCTAGTCCGATTTTGATACATCGGTTGGTGTAGTATGATGTTATTAATCGTGTTCTATGGGTTGTATATCTATATTTCAAGTTTGTTCAACTCGATTAGCGATTCGAGTGTTCTTGGGAATTATTGAACATTTAGTGTTCGATTAAATGTCCCAATGAGTTTCCCTTCGATAGTTTGTTGGGATTTCCATTGTTTTGGCCTTGATTCTCGTTGTAACCATGTGTTATTGTTCCTTCCGGAAGTTTATAGGTGTTCGAGGATTCCGATGTTGAATCTCGTTGGTGATTGATGATTCGTGTGGTGTTATTCTCGTAATACTCGTGGTGCTATCGCGTTCTTGATATTGTTCGGGGGTTCGAGGCTATTCGACCGCGTCCTATCCGTCGTCTCGTTGCGATCGTGATTTCGAGGCAAGTACCTTGCCCATACAATTCTTGTTTTGTGAATATGATAATTGGTGATCGTCTTTATATGTTTGTTTGATTGTTTGAAGTGAGTTTTCAAAAGATTTTGTTAGCCTTGTTAAAGGCCCTCTTTCAAAATCGTGTGTGTTTTGTGATTGGTGTGTTTCTCGAATGAGTATGTGAATCTTATGGACATGTTTGGTGTTGATGATGCACTTGGTATTTGCGTGTGGACGTATATTATTTCATTTCGGTGCATTGTGGTTTGACATGTTGTTTTACTAAGTGTTTGATGCCTCTGGGTAAATTGTTTGGATATCCTTGCTGTGATATGTTACTCGTGCTTGAGTTTGATTCGCTAGCCAGCTCGGGAGGGTCCTTAGAGGCCTCGAGTGGGATTCGTGGCTTCGTCCCGGTCCTAGGTGACGTGTGGTGCTTGAGTATTTCACTAGTCAGCTCGGGAGGGTCCGACGGGATCACGGAGTGGGATTTGTGGCTTCGTCCCAGTCCTAGGCGATGTGAGTACGTGTTTTGTGAATGTGTTTGCTCACCTCGGGAGGGTTCGATGGGACCACGGAGGGAATTCCAATGGCTTCGACCTGGGTTCACGAGTGAAACTTCACCGCTACGTGTGTACATTTTGTGATTGTTTTTTGCTCACCTCGGGAGGGTCCGATGGGATCACGGAGGGAGTCCAATGGTATAGCCCTGGATTCACGAGTGCGGTTGCTTATGTTTTGTGAATGTGTTTGCTCACCTCGGGAGGGTTCGACGGGGCCACGGAGGGAATTCCATTGGCTTCGACTTGGATTTACGAGTGAAACTTCACGGGTGCGTGTGTATTTTATGTCCGTCGGGGACGCATGACGTGGGTGTTTAACTTTGTGTATTATGGTTGGTTTTAATTGCGAAAACAAAACCTTTGGGCTGTGACCCTGTTGATTTTCGGAAAGATAAGGATTTGATAATCCTAAGTTGTTTTCTATCAAAACTCTCGATGGCATTTAAACAGTTTTATAAATTGTTTTCCCTTGATTTGTGACCTTTCGGTTTAGAATATTTTTACCAAACTCTTCCCTCGGGAAGTGCTTTTCATTACGTTTGGATTTTTGAGGATTCCTGGTTATTGTTATTCGTGGAATGTGAATTGTATAGCTCGTATTTGCACTTTGTTCTTGCACTAGCAAAACAGTGGAGTTTTGCTAACCCCCGAGTATTCGGGGGGTGGATGTCTGTTTTTGCATTCTGATTTGGGAGCATAACACAGGGTCGGCACGAAGGATGATGAAAGATGAACGATACTAATCACACGAGGATCCGTATGAGGTCATTGGTTTAGCTGTATTTTATTTCCGCTGCAGTATTCTTCCCCGTTGTACGGGAGTGTGTTTGTATTCGACCCCTGCGTGGGCATGTAATGAGTTTGAGTTATATGTATTTATTGAAAGACCAAACCGGTGTACTGAGTCTTTTTAGCCATAAAGTCATTGTTGAGATGTTCTATGTTGTTATCTGCCTGGTAGATCCTTGAGGAAAGGTTCTACGGCGTGTAATATCCCTGAGCGGATTGGAGGTGTTACAGTGCTTGTGTGTGTACAGGTGTGTATGTGTGTGTATGTAATGTCCAGTGTCTATATTTGTGTTTGTATGTGTATGTGTGTCTATATATATATATATTATATATGTTTGTGTGTGTACTGTTATATATATATATACATATATTTATATTTTATATATATGGATGTGAGTGTTTGTGTGTAAGGGTGTAGGTGTGGGTAATGTGTATGTGTATATGGATGTGTGTGTGTGTGTGTGTGTTTATGCGTGTCTGGTGGCTGGGTGTGTTCGCGTTGGGTTTGTGAATGGGGAAGATGTAGACCTAGATGCAGATGGTGGTAATTTGGTCAATGTGCGGATTGATGTAATTAGACCCACGGAATGAGTCCGAGTTCAGAGTTTGTGTTCGGAGCAATAATTGAGATATGGATCCGGGTTGAGTATCGTTGGTTGTTTGATTAGATCGATAAATTAAGGGCTCAATGGAGGTACTATATTATCTAACTGATTTTCTTATAATAATAAGATATTAAATTGAACCCTTATATTAAATTGCCTATTATGTATTTATAATAAAGGTTGGGATTCCAATGGATCGATCGGGTGAGCCATGTTCGTCGGAGCTTTCGGTATCAATTATCGAGGCAAGTATTCTTGTCTATACGATTTTTATTGTGTGAATCGAGGTTGCATATGAAATTTTGTTGGTTTGTGCATTTTTGCCGATTGTGCCTTATGTAAATTATCGTAGTTGTTATGTGGTTATGTGAGGTTAGTGTTGGTTCATTGCTCGTCATAGAGATAAGTCAATAGAGACGTAGTGTCGGGTAGATAGTACACTTAGACATGCGTTATAATGTTTTCGTGATCACCGGGTTGTGTGGGTTGAGTTATGTGTTATGAGTTGGGTTCGTCGCGATGGTTGTCCGGCTGTTATGCCGTTGATGTGTGGAGATGTGTTAGGATTGATAGGCTGTAGTATAGCTAAGTCGATCATAGTTATGCGTCAGATAAATGGCCATTCTAGCAAGTGCCTGGATTACATATATATATATATATATTGTGACTAACAATCGAGACTTGCAGTTTTGTAACGTGTGTGTGTTGTTGTTCTTCCACCCGGGGATGGTCCGACGGGGCCTCTGGGGGCCGATACTAAGGGGTACGGCCGCGGAAGTGGTTTCCCACCTAGGGAGGGTTCGACGGGACCTCTGGGGGTCGATGCTAAGGGGCACGGCCATGGGTTACCAAGTGTGGTTTTTGTGAGATTGATGTTGATGATTTTCGATATTTGTGATATGTCCGGAATATCACAACGTTTTTATCAATGTTGAGTTACATTATATATAGGGTCTTGGTACTTGGCTAGAACGGCACTAGAATATGTGTCGTAAGTGTTTAGCTATTTGATTGTGAGGTTTTGGCATTGGAAAACAAACCTTGATATTGTTCCCGTGTATTTTAGTTTGAAAAGGTTTTGGGCTGAGATCCCTATGGCAGTATAAAGGTTATCTGTGGGAAATGACTTGGGCCGAGACCCAAATGTTTTAAAATGATTTCGTAATTAAGGACGTGAGGTCCAGTAGGATTTACTATTAATGAAAATGTTTGTTACATAAAAGAGATTTGGGTCGAGACCCTATTGTTTTTTTGAAAGGTTTTATCTCGAACTTGAAGTCCCAAAATACTTTCTGTTGTTTTCTAAAACCCCCGAGTTGATATATATTATTTTTATAGACTTGAGTTGTACCTTAAATATTGAAAACCTCTCGGGAATTTCTTTCACGACTGTTGTTATTCTAATGTAACTGAGATTGACGTGATATATTTTGTATAGACTGAATACTTGTACTAGCCATTCAAATACTGACCCCTTAAATGGGCGAAATGCGTATCATGCATTTCAGGTGTGCTTAGTTCGTTGGAGCAACCACATGGACGGCATGGAAGAAGACGAGCCGCGATACTAATCAAGAGTTAAGAGTCCAGTTTGATGTCGTTGTATTGTTGAGTTATCTTAAGTCTTCGCTGTATTGTATTTTGACCCCTGCGTGGGTATGTACAATAATGAGTTTATCTCTGGGTTGATTTAATCGTGAGATCTCATCGGTCAGTGTAATTAATATTTGACCTTATCGGTCTGTGTTAGTAAGTTGTTTGACCTCGGCCAGTCAAACATTGTTCGTATCGTGGTGGTTAGCCTGGTAGATCCTTATGGAAAAAAGGGTCTAAGACGTGTAATATTCCTGGTGGTTTCTGGGGGTGTTACATTTGTAAAATGATGCAGTCACGTGATCATTTCCTTTGTGTATGTATTTCAAAAGATACTTTATTGCTCTTGACTGATTTCACCACTCAACATTCAAATGGGCTCCATACTTGAGTAGTAGATAACGATTGTGGGGTACAACGTATCTGTTGTCAAGCAGAACGCCATTCTTCAGAACAAACCGTCCATCATCTCTTCATCTATATGTTGGGTATCCTTCCTCATCAATTGTAGTCTCTTCGACATAATTCTTAGGGAGATACTTTGTACATTTTCCATCAAACATGCATGGAGCCGACTTGTTAGCCGCTCCACATGGGGCATGAATCATGTACTCGATAACATAAGCGTGGTACTCAGGTTCACTCTTTTGATCGGGTATCTCTGCAGAGATAACATCGTCGATCGTCGTCGCTATTCCAAATCCATCTTTTTTACATAGAAATACCAATATGTGCGCACGTGGCAACCCACGTTTTTTAAACTCGATGGTGTAGACAACTGAAATTTACAAAACATAATATAGTTAAAAATCGACAAATCGAAAAATATATATTATATCAAATTTTATATCAACAGTATGGTATAAAATAATAAAATAATTAAATTTAAAAGATTACGTGCCTTTACTTCACTGAATATGTTTTTCTTCTGAATATCATTTATCAACTCATCCAACTTCATTTTAAATACCCTACATACTATGTCGGGACGGTCTTCTGGTTTCAAGTTTCTTTTATCTAAAAATCTAGTGATCTCAGGCCATTTTGAGTTGCAGGTAAACGTGATGAATAGATCAGGATATCCAGCCCATCTGCATATAGCCATGGCATCTTGATAATTTTGTATCATGTTTCTAGGCCCACCAATAAATGAAGAGGGCAATATGATGCGTTTTCCTTGTGCAGAAGCATCTGTTTCACCACGCAGATATGCATCTTGAAGACCTTTGCACAATTACGCCCTCAATTGCGGCTGATTTTGACGGACCCACCTTGTTCTTGCTGACTCAACAGTTGTAAATGCATCAACCAAAAATTATTGGAATTGTTTCCTAGAGTGCAATAATGTAGTTGCCTCATCATCCCTGTCATGCATACGGTAGGCGAAAAATTCTCTCTGGCTAATGTTTTTCCTCCCCCCTTCGCATGCCTTACCTTCGGCAAATTCTATATCCTCGCGGTAACCATCCTCACCGTACGGAAAAAAAAGAGGATATTGCAATGCAAGGTAAGCTGCATTCAGCTCGTTGATGCGGTCCATCTTTCCTGATCGTGTCTCTACCAAAATATCTCTATCCCCATCTACTCGGTCAAAATCTCCAACAATTAATGCAGCAACTTCAGACACTGATGATAAATTATATGTTCTTCCATCCTTACCTCGCTTCCCAATCAATTTTGAGCTTAATGTCTGAACTTCTATCATCCAACACACTATCTTTCGCCATCCTAAACGACTTGACCAACACATTATTCTCATCCAACATAGTCTTCAGTTCATGAACTATTTCCGAATGAAGATCATTAGACTCACTATTTTTCCTACGCATTTAAAATATAAATAAAAGCATTGTTGAAAGAAGCAATTTTATCTCATCACATAAATTGAATTACATAACTAAAAATTAAAAAAAATTATAAAAGTACCTAACGACATTTATTCTGTTTGCCACCTCGTTTTCAGTATCGTAGATGTAAAGCTGAGCAAACTTTGGTGCATCACCATCTGGTGGCAGTAGACTGCCCATTAAGTGGTAATTTTGCCCTTGCATCTTAATGATCAGAGGTGATTTACCCTGATTAATACTCATATCTATTTTTGCTCCAATGGATGTAAATGAGAATATTATCGAATATTATCACGAAAATATTCGCTTTTATCACTATCTCCATGTAATAGTTGTTGCAATATTTAAGGAGGGTTGTTCAATTTGGGGAGCTGTATTTTTCCATCCCTTCCACAACATCCAGAATACACGGGCTTTATCTTTGAGGAGGTAGATAATCTTTCCTCACACCAGAACAAAGCACCACAATATCTGCAATTATGTGACGGATCGCCAATGTCCCAATATTCTGAATGTAAAAACATAATAATTAATACATATAAATATATATTTATTCATAATGAAAAATGTAATAGCCGAACTGCATATATTATAATAATGTTTGCAAGTATGACTTTATGAATTAAAAATAATTAAACATACCAACATGCTTTGATGATCCATTACTATTTATAGCTCGATTAATATCCCTGCTCACATGTTTTTTCTTTCACTTGTAGGATCTATATTGTCATCACGACCTACAATAGAAAAAACAATCAGATATATTATTTCATTATAGGTGCATACAAATAAAAAAAACAACTACAGAAAATATAGCAATTTACCCATTATTGAAAATTGGCATACCGTAACAAAGATTAACACTTCTACTCGCAATATTGGTACTTGCAATACCATCCTTATTAACAGCTCCACTTGCTATTTTTTTGTAAGAAAAATCAATTAAGAGTATCACTTATATATTGATAATTAATAAATTTATATATAAAGACTAAATCCAATATACCGGAATAATGAGGAGCATTTTCACTTGCAACGTAACTACTTGAACAACCATCATGGCTAATCATTGCAGTGGAAACTGTACTTGCTACATAAAAAAAAATAAAAATGAGATATTTTCTTTTATTAACCAAACAAAAGGTTTATCTCTATCTAATGTTTTATTTTAAGTTTAATTAATATTTTCACTTACAATGTAGTTACTTGAACAATCATCATGATTAATCATTGTAGTGAAAAATATACTTCCTACATAAAGAAAAACAAAAAAGAGATATTTTCTTTTATCAACCAAATAAAAAGTCTATCTCTATTTAATGTTTTATTTTAATTAATAATTTAAATGATTATAACTTTTCCATATCAATTATATTTCAGCTAAAAAATATATCAAATTAACACTTATCCTTATTTTATGATCCTTACTTGAACAACCTTTTCACCACATATAATGTCAGTATATGTTGGTCCCAAGAATGATGAAGACTATCCTCACTGTACCAACACGAGTCTTTTCTAGCGCGCTTTGTCCTCACTCACGCGCATCTGGAAACTTCCCAGGGGGTCACCCATCCCATAATTACTCCAGGCCAAGCACGCTTAACTTTGGAGTTTCTATGAGATGGCTACCAGAAAAGAAGATGCATCTTGTTGGTATGAGTAGTCCAAATCAATTCATTTAATCACTTTTTAGTGCAGATCTCACAGGTCGAATCGCAAGCCGTGTCTCACGCATTTTTAAGCTCGTGCAGCCAGGATGCTGGACCGAAGCCCAACAGTATATATATATATATATGTAATACCCGTAATTTCGATTTCCGGTAATTTCTTTTTTTTTGGCGGAAGTCCGTTTTTACGACTCTCTCATGACCGTTTCGTCATTCCGAGAATGATTAATTCTGCACTTTTTGTCATCCGAGTTCGTTTTGGTGTCGTTTTGTTGAGTTCCGTGCTTTTTAGCGATTTTTCCGCACTTGAGTTCGATTCTTGCGAATCTCGTCCGAAACTGTTGTTTCGACTTTCTCGTAAGTTCATTTAATGTTAATATTCATGTTGCGAGCTTTGGCTCGGTGCTTCGATCACGTATCGTGATTTTCGGGCGTTTTGGGCCATTTTCGTAATTTCCCAAAGTTTGGGGTAATTACTTTCCGTTGTCGAATTTCGAGCCTTCGGGTGGTCGGAATTGTGTTTTCTCTTAGTGCTCGGATTCGTCTTTGCGAGTACTTCGTAACCGTATCTTCGATTCGTACTCAGGTTCGGGTTTCGGGGTCGTTCGGGCCGTCGGAGTTGGTCCCGGCCGAGTCATGGCCGGGCATGCTCGGGCGAGCCGGCCCGAGTAACGTGCGGTAGTGATCGGCGATTCGTACGTAAGGCGATTACGTCGTAAGGCCACTGGCGGTAACATACGTAATGTTCGGCATTTTCCAGCGATGAGTTCGGCCATGGCGATTCGTCGTAAGCCATGGCCGATTACGTACGTAACCGGCCGTGATTAACTTTATTTAAGGCTGGCGGCGTTTTCTTGACCATTTCTCACTCATTTTCTTCCCTTCCGCGGCAGGAGATTAGTTCATCATGGAGAGATGTTGTTGGGCAATAAATCCATGAAGTTTTGAGGTTCATATCATCAATCATCCATCCTATAACATCCTCCGATCTACCGAATCAGGTCAGATTTCCTAGAAATCTAGTTTTGGGGAATTTGGGTATTTTGGTTGTTTTCGTCCGATTAATCCGATTTAACTTAGGATTATGATGGATTGATGATTATTTAGATGTTTTATATCTTTTCCCTTGTTATTCCATGGTTGGATCGTATCGATTCGTTGTTTTGGTCGAGTTCTTGATCGACGCCTTGAAGGTGTCCGGTAGAATGTCTTAGAGGGGTTTTCGGGCGTTCTACGATTATTCTTCCTCGTATGATTGTTGATTTATGGATTATATATTGTTAGGGTCGAGTTTCTTGCGAAGAAACCAAGTTGAACCCTTCCGTTCGTTGTCGTTTTCCTTTTCGAAAACATCGGGCGTTTCGAAGCTTTCCGGTTGAGCCGTGTTCGTCGGGATACTTGCGTGCCGATTTTGAGGCAAGTACCTTGTCCATATGATTCTTGTTTTGTGGATATGATAATTGGTGATCGTCTAAATGTGTTTGTGTGGTCATTTGAATTGAACTTTCAAAAGATTCGGTTTAGCCTTGTTAAAGGCTTGCTTTCAAAACGCGTGTGTTTTGTGAATGGCGTGGTTTGTGAATAACTATGTGAATTCTATGTATATGCTTGGTGTTAATGTTGCACTTGGTATTGTGTGTGGACGTATGTTATTTCATTTCGGTGCGTTGTGGATTGACGTGGTGTTTTGCTAAGTGTTTGATGCCTCTGGGCGAATTGTTTGAATATCCTTGATGTGATATGTTATTTGTGTGAATGCGTGGATATGGTTGAAGGTCTACGGTGACACATGGCACGTGATCATGTGGTCAGGATGCAACAAGTGATTGATCCAACCGTGAGAGCCTTAGATAATCTACGGTGGCACATGGCATGCGATCATGTGGCCAGGATGCAACAAGCGATTGATCCAACCGTGAGATGTGTGTGATTTGTTTCGCTAGCCAGCTCTGGAGGGTCCTTCGAGGCCTCGGGTGGGATGTCGGTGGTAGCGTCCCGGTCCTAGGCGATGCGCGCACGTGATTATGTTTCATTGATTTTACGTCCGTTGAGGACACGTGATGTTGGGCTCTGACCCTGTAAATTGTTGGTGGTTTCCTATTTGCGAAAACAAAACCTTTGGGCTGTGACCCTGTTGATTTTTGGAAAGAGAAGGATTCGATAATCCTAAAATTGTTTTCTATTAAAACTCTCGATGGCATTTTAAACGGTTTTATAAATTGTTTCCCTTGATTTATGCTCTATCGGTTTTGGAGTGTTTTACCCAAACTCATGCATCGGGAAGTACTTTTCGTTACGTTTGAATCTTTGAGGATTTCCTGGTTATTGTTATTCGTGGAATGTGAATTGTATGGCTCGTATTTTTGCACTTGTACTTGCACTAGCAAAACAGTGGAGTTTTGCTAACCCCCGAGTATTCGGGGGGTGGATGTCTGTATTGCATTCAGGTTTTGGAGCAGAGCACAGGGTCGGCATGAAGGATGATGAAAGATGAACGATACTAATCACACGAGGATCCGTTGATGTCGTATTGGTCTAGTTGTATTTTCTTTTCCGCTGCAGTATCTTTTCCCCGTTGTACGGGAGTTTATTGTACTTTGACCCCTGCGTGGGTATATGTTGTAATTGAGTTGTATATTTTATTGAAAGACCAAATCGGTCTACTGAGTCATTTAGCCTTGAAGGCATTGTCGAGATGTTAAATGTTGTTACCAGCCTGGTAGATCCTCGAGGAGAGGGTCTACGGCGTGTAATATCCCTGAGTGGATTGGGGGTGTTACAGAATGGTATCAGAGCTTAGGTTGTGGAAACCTAGGATGTCGGGTTAGTGGTGTCTATTGAGTTTTTGTCTCGTCGGATTTTGTCTGACTAAGTCGTGTCGCGACGCGTCGTCTGAGTTTGTTGGTCGTGATTAGTATCGTGGGCGATCATCATCTTCGTGCGACCTGTGGATGTAAGTCTCCCTTCTTTGTGTTGTGCCTCGTGTGACACGTGTAACACCCCCAATCCGCTCAGGGATATTACACGCCGTAGAACCTTTCCTCAAGGATCTACTAGGCTGGTAACAACAAACGAACAACTCGACAATGCCTTTAAGGCTAAAAAGACTCAGTAGACCGATTTGGCCCTTCAATAAATACATACAACTCAATTACAATACATGCCCACGCAGGGGTCGAATACAACACACTCCCGTACAACGGGGAAAGAATACTGCAGCGGAAATAAAATGCAACTAAACCAATAACATCATACGGATCCTCGTGTGATTAGTATCGTTCATCTTTCATCATCCTTCGTGCCGACCTTGTGCTCTGCTCCAAAACCTGAATGCAATACAGACATCCACCCCCCGAATACTCGGGGGTTAGCAAAACTCCACTGTTTTGCTAGTGCAAGTATAAAATACGAAAACAAGCCATACATATCATACTCCACAAAAACAGAATAATCGCGAATATACTTCCCGAGAAAATTCACTTGATCAAACCATTCAAAACTTGAAAGGTAGGAAATAACTCAATGTCCATATTACAAAACATTTGACGATCTCGGGAGTTTAGAAAACATTTGGGATATAAGAATTCTAAAACCTTTCGAAAACATTTAGGGACACGGCCAAAGTCATTTTCCAAAATTCAAGTTCGGTAACAATACGCGGGGTTCACAACCCATTTCACAAAACACGGGTCCGTGACCCAAATCACAAATCTCATGTTCCGATGGATTATTGGTGTCCGTGCTAACAAGCCACGAACCTCGGATGCTCGAAGAACAAACCCGAGTGAATAACCCAATAGGAAAAACATATCAAATCACATGTCTCCACGACACGAATATCACAACCAAACCACAACCATAAGTTATCCCGGCATCGCGCTAACAAGCCACGAACCTCGGAGTCCCCGCAAGACATACCCGATGATAACCCCACAAGTTATTCCGGCATCGGGCTAGCAAGCCACGAACCTCGGAGTCCCCGCAAGACATACCCGTATTGGATAACCCTACGGTTTCGCCCGACCCATACTAGCAATTAAGGATCCGGAGATTCAACAATCCTACCGGAGGCACATCACATACAACAAGCACACAACAATAGTCGATTATCAAGACAAGCCACATTAAGCATCACAACCTCCTTTCAAAGGAGTAACGACTAACATCACATCATGTCGAATACCCACCGAACAAACATACAATTCAATACACAATCCTCGGCAAGCAATTATGGTCTATTATATTCACTCAATGCGATTATAACGTCTCTCAACGTCTGAAACTAACACACATATTCCGAGAACATATCCATTCACGAAGTATTGAATTATCGTTGAAAGACAATATTTATCGAGGACATACCGATCCTTTTAACGTTCATTAAACATTGGATTTCGCATAAAATCATTTATAAATAATTATGCCGATGAAATATGAAATGTATGGGCAAGATACTTGCCTCAAAATCGGTACGCAAGTATTAAGCGAACACGGCTCAACGGAAAGCTTCAAACGCCCAATGCTATCGAAGCGGAAGACGACGGCGAGCGAAAGGGTTAAACACGGTTGCTTCTCAAGAAACACGACACTAACATCAAACCAACAATAAATCATACATCATAAGAGTAAGAATAATCGTAGAACGCCCGAAAACCCCTCTAAGACATTTTACAGGACACCTTCAAGGCGTCGGTCAAGAACTCGACTCAAACAACGAATCGATACGATCCAACCATGGAATAATAAAGGAAATGATATAATACATCTAAATATTCATCAATACATCATAATCCTAAGTTAAATCGGATTAAACGGATGAAAACAACCAAAACACCCAATTTCCCCAAAACTAGATTTCTAGGAAATCGACTGGTCGGTAGATCGGAGGATGTTATAGGACGGATGATTGATGATATGAACCTCAAAACTTCATGGATTCATTGTCCAACAACATCTCTAGAAGATTCACACACCCACAGTGCGTACGGGAAGAAAAGAATGAGAAAATGGTGAAGAAAAACGCCGCCAGGCCTTAAATGGTGACACACTCGGCCGTGTCCGCGACACGGTCGTGTGGCGCGATTGACGGCGAGGGACTCGACCGTGTCTGCTAGACATGGTCGCGGCGCGTAGGGGCCTTCCGATAGTGACCCGTCCGACGGCGACTCGGCACGACTCGGCCGTGTCTGGAACACGGTCGGGCGTCTGGGCGTCGGTTACAGCCTATCCGGAAGAGTTCGACTCGGCCGTGCTGACGACACGGTCGGGTCTGAGGCGAGACTCCGGCATTTCGGACGAGTGCACGGCACGGCCGTGTCGGACGACACGGCCGAGTTTCGCCGCGGTGATCGGCGATAACGGCGGGTGAGCTAAAACGACCATAACTCTCTCGTCCGGACTCCGATTGACTCACCGTTTGAACCATTGGAAAGCTAACTTGATGCTCTATAATGTTGCAAAGATTCAGAATTTTTGGAGTTTCCAAGAATAAATGGTGACGTTACAAAGTCGAACTCCCACGTGAAAAAGTCGATTAAGGACACGGAACTCAACAAAACGACACCGAAACGAACTCGGACGACAAAAAGTGCAGAATTAATCATTCTCGGAAATGACGAAACGGTCAGGAGCGAGTCGTCAAGACGAACTTCCGCCGAAAAATAAAATTACCGAAATTCGAAATTGCGGATATTACATTCTACCCTCCTTAAAAGAAGTTTCGTCCCGAAACTTAAAACAAGTAGGGGGGAGCAATATACCCGCCAGGAAAACTCGACGAGATACACAAAAATAGAAAACTCGCGTCCAACGGCGAAACGCTGCAAGAAACGCAAAGAGACATACGGCGTGAAAACACGCTCCACGACGACCAACACAATGTCGCCGTTAGGGATACAATAAAACCAACAAATGACAAGCGTCATCAAACGGATAATATAGCCAAGTCAATTATCCGACAATCACAAAACACAACGAACGAAAGTCAGTATGATTGACCAACCCAACGGTACATCAATCGAAACGCGAGCCAATCGCTGAACTAATACTGAATTCCACCGCCGAGGTTGGAAGATCGAAAACGAGACTAATTTCCCAAACTTAAGGGAATTAGGAAGGAGCGTGAATGCTCAACGATCACGAAACGAGGACAAAAACCGAACAAACAAACGACCGAACCACAACGGTCGAGACAACAAAAGCGAACAATCATGTTCGAATCACGAAAAACAATAAAATTCAAACAACAACTCCAAGGTTCACATCTCGACTCGAGACAATATATGATCCGGTGAAAACAACAACGTATGCATTCACATAAGATCCACATGAAAGGGAATAGAAATTGAAAAGTCACAACGACAAACGAGTTATTCCGAAATGATGCCACACTCGTTCGATAAACAAAAACAAGGTGCAGGACAAGCTCAGAAATGTCAACGAACATAAATGAGTCGACAAAGTAGAATATACAGAAGTTCAAAATCTGATCCACTTCGAATAAAAGAACTAGTAGAACCAAAAGATGTTACATCCGAACAAGGTTCACAAGTATCGAACCGGACTCGGAAAAGTCACAGCGATAAACAGAAAAACAAGATCACAGCTCGTTCGAACGATGAAACCGAAATACAGAACAAGTTCGAAAGTGTCAACGAACACGAGCGAGTCGATAGACTGAGAAAGAGGAAATGCAGGAGTCCAAAATAATACGGGAATTATATTCGACCCCTTCTAAAAGAATTGTCGTTTCAGAAAATCACAAAACGAAATAAAGGTGACAAAGACAACAAGCAAGCGAAACATCTTTCAAAGGCCTCTCAAGGCCGATTAGATGGCATTTGAAGCGCGAACTCCGAAAGTCTCGGTAGCCAATTCGCAAAATTGAATTCGGTGTCCCTCGAGTCCACACTTGAAATGTGTTACCGACGAGAAGGACAATATACACGTGCATGCCCCGGCACATTACGGTTGAAACGTCTCGGCTCGGCATACCGAAAATACAAATGCTCGATACAATGGATCAAAACACCGCAAAACAACATACCGGAGATGCCAACTCAGCATAACATATCAACGCATACAAAAATCACAACAACAACGGCATCATTCGACGATTACAACATCCCGAATGATAGCCAGCACACAATCACAAACATCATGAAACAATCACCCATGTGTATAACGCACAAAAATCCAGGCTTTAACAACTCTCACTAGTGCGACAACACGCAAATCACCACGAGGCGATAAACAGTAAACACCAGTTCACACCTCTCACAGAGGGCCAACAAAACATATGCGTGGCGAACGACTCGACGCTCACGCCACCAATTCAATCACAATTCGGGGTTGACACCGTAACGAAAGTTCGAAAACCATACACGCATTTCCGGTCCGCAAACAGGAATGGTAGGTTTTAAAAACGAAAACCACCTTTGAAGACAGTTTGGAAACACCAGTTGATCTTGAGTATCATTTTACAAAAAGTTGAACAAACATCATTTTCGAGACTTTGAAAATCATCTTGCGTTTGAACAAAAATGAGGACACCTTCTCGTAGTGAAAAACTTTCAGAATAATCGACACTTGGGTCTAAGCAACTGCATTTCTAAAAGTAATTGAAAATATCTCAAAATATTTTGGTCCTCAATTGGAATGATTTTGAAACATATTACCGTACTAGAAGGCACCTTGAAAGTACTGCGAGAAAATAATTCGTTTTAAAAGTACGTCTCGAATTTTAATTTTCTAAGATACTCAAGGTTTTCAAAAATAATTCAATGGGCTAGAATGCCCAAAAATTTCAGGTAATTACACAGAACATTATAGCGCCGTGGTCCCACGCCGGAAACCACCAGGCTAAAAACCATTTACAAAAATGCCAAAAAGGCCGATGACGGTAATGTTTCAAAAACTCATAAAAGCCATTTTACAACATGCTAAATACCGTCATAAGAATTTCGCCAAAATGATCAAGGCCATAATGCCAAAAACTCGGTTAAGGGAATTGATTTCGAAATAAAATTCAGTCGGTAAAATACCGAAATCCATTACGAAAGAACTCACGTAGCGGATAAAAGAAATACAGTTCGACATGTACAGTCCAGCAATAATACTCATCATACGAACGAAATATGAGAGTCAAATAGTCACGTATCAAGAAATCAAAATCCATAAGAGGATCCCGTCACTTAACAAATAAACATAAAAATAGCTCGTGTCACACGAGGCTCAACACAAAGAAGGGAGACTTATAGCCACAAGTCGCACGAAGATGATGATCGCCCACGATACTAATCACGACCAACAAACTCAGACGACGCGTCGCGACACGACTCAGTCAGATAAAATCCGACGAGACAAAAACTCAATAGACACCACTGACCCGACAGCCTAGGTTTCCACAACCTAAGCTCCGATACCATTCTGTAACACCCCCAATCCGCTCAGGGATATTACACGCCGTAGAACCTTTACTCAAGGATCTACCAGGCTGGTAACAACAAACGAACAACTCGACAATGCCTTTAAGGCTAAAAAGACTCAGTAGACCGATTTGGCCCTTCAATAAATACATACAACTCAATTACAATACATGCCCACGCAGGGGTCGAATACAACACACTCCCGTACAACGGGAAAGAATCTTGCAATGAAATAAAATGCAACTAAACCAATAACATCATACGGATCCTCGTGTGATTAGTATCGTTCATCTTTCATCATCCTTCGTGCCGACCCGTGCTCTGCTCCAAAACACGAATGCAATCAGACATCCACCCCGAATACTGGGGTTAGCAAAACTCCACTGTTTTGCTAGTGCAAGTATAAAATACGAAAACAAGCCATACATATCATACTCCACAAAAACAGAATAATCGCGAATATACTTCCCGAGAAAATTCACTTGATCAAACCATTCAAAACGTGAAAGGTAGGAAATAACTCAATGTCCATATTACAAAACATTTGACGATCTCGGGAGTTTAGAAAACATTTGGGATATAAGAATTCTAAAACCTTTCGAAAACATTTAGGGACACGGACCCAAAAGTCATTTTCCAAAATTCAAGTTAGGTAACAATACGCGGGGTTCACAACCCATTTCACAAAACACGGGTCCGTGACCCAAATCACAAATCACATGTTCCTAAGGATTATTCGTGTCCGTGCTAACAAGCCACGAACCTCGGATGCTCCCGAAGAACAAACCCGAGTGAATAACCCAATAGGAAAAACATATCAAATCACATGTCTCCACGACACGAATATCACAACCAAACCACAACCATAAGTTATCCGGCATCGCGCTAACAAGCCACGAACCTCGGAGTCCCATAAGACATACCCGATGATAACCCCACAAGTTATCCGGCATCGGGCTAGCAAGCCACGAACCTCGGAGTCCCCGCAAGACATACCGTATTGGATAACCCTACGGTTTCGCCCGACCCATACTAGCAAGTATGGATCCAGGAGATTCAACAATCCTACCGGAGGCACATCACATACAACAAGCACACAACAATAGTCGATTATCAAGACAAGCCACATTAAGCATCACAACCTCCTTTCAAAGGAGTAACGACTAACATCACATCATGTCGAATACCCACCGAACAAACATACAATTCAATACACAATCCTCGGCAAGCAATTATGGTCTATTATATTCACTATATGAGATTATAACGTCTCTCAACGTCTGAAACTAACACACATATTCCGAGAACATATCCGTTCGAAGTATTGAATTATCGTTGAAAGACAATATTTATCGAGGACATACCGATCCTTTTAACGTTCATTAAACATTGGATTTCGCATAAAATCATTTATCAATAATTATGCCGATGAAATATGAAATGTATGGGCAAGATACTTGCCTCAAAATCGGCACGCAAGTATTCCGCGAACACGGCTCAGCGGAAAGCTTCAAACGCCCAATGCTATCGAAGCGGAAGGCGGCGGCGAGCGAAAGGGTTCAACACGGTTTCTTCGCAAGAAACACGACCCTAACATCATACAATCAATAAATCATCGATCATACGAGGAAGAATAATCGTAGAACGCCCGAAAACCCCTCTAAGACATTTCTGGACACCTTCAAGGCGTCAGTCAAGAACTCGACTCAAACAACGAATCGATACGATCCAACCATGGAATAATAAAGGAAATGATATAATACATCTAAATATTCATCAATACATCATAATCCTAAGTTAAATCGGATTAAACGGATGAAAATAACCAAAACACCCAATTTCCCCAAAACTAGATTTCTAGGAAATCGACTGGTCGGTAGATCGGAGGATGTTATAGGACGGATGATTGATGATATGAACCTCAAAACTTCATGGATTCATTGTCCAACAACATCTCTAGAAGATTCACACACCCACAGTGCGTCACGGGAAGAAAAGAATGAGAAAATGGTGAAGAAAAGCAGCGCCGGGCCTTAAATAAGGGTGAGACTCGGCCGTGTCCGCTGACACGGTCGTGGCGCATGATTGACAGCGAGGACTCGGCCGTGTCTGCTAGACACGGTCGCGGCGCGTAGGGGCCTTCCGATAGTGACCGTCCGCGGCGACTCGGCACGACTCGGCCGTGTCTGGAACACGGTCGGGCGTCTGGCGATCGGTTACAGCCTATCCGGAAGAGTTCGACTCGGCCGTGCCAGACGACACGGTCGGGTCCTGAGGCAGAGACTCCGGCATTTCTGGACGAGTACGGCACGGGCCGTGTCGGACGACACGGCCGAGTTCGGCCGGCAGTGATCGGCCAATAACGAGCGGGTGAGCTAAAATGACCATAACTCTCTCGTCCGGACTCCGATTGACTCACCGTTTGAACCATTGGAAAGCTAAATTGATGCACTATAATGTTGCAAAGATTCAGAATTTTTGGAGTTTCCCAGAATAAATGGTGACGTTACAAAGTCGAACTCCCACGTGAAAAAGTCGATTAAGGACACGGAACTCAACAAAACGACACCGAAACGAACTCGGACGACAAAAAGTGCAGAATTAATCATTCTCGGAAATGACGAAACGGTCAGGAGCGAGTCGTCAAGACGAACTTCCGCCGAAAAATAAAATTACCGAAATTCGAAATTGCGGATATTACAACACGAGCTATTTTTTATGATTATGAGTTAATTGACGGAATCCTCTTATGGATTTTGATTTCGTGATATGTGATTATTTGACTCCCATTTTTCGTTCATATGAGGAGTAGTGTTGCTGTCTTGTGCATGTTTGACTTTATTTCTTTTATCCGCTGCGTGAGTTCTTTTGTAATGGCTTTCGGTATTTTACCGACCGAGTTTTATTTCGAAAGCTAATTCCCTTAACCGAGTTTTTGGCATTATGGCTTTGATCGTTTTGGCAAAATTCTTATGACGGTATTTAGTATTTTGTAAATGGCTTTTGTGAGTTTTTGAAATATTACCGTCATCGGCCTTTTTGGCATTTTTGTAAATGGTTTTTAGCACAGTGTGGTTCCTTGGGACCCACGGCGCTATGATGTTCCGTGTGATTACAGAAATTTTGGGCATTCTAGCCTTTTTAGCATCGTCCTTTTTGGCATTGAATTATTTTCGAAAACTTGAGTATCTTAGAAATAAATTTCGAGACGTACGTTTCAAATGAATTGTTTTCTCGCGGTACTTCTAAGGTGCCACAATATGTTTCGAAATTCTTCTACCTCGAGGACCAAAATGTTTTGAGATATTTTTAATGTTTTATAAACACTTTTACTTAGACCCGAGGGTCGAATATTCTGAAAGCTTTTCACTAAAAGAAAGTGTCCTCATTTTTAACAAATGCGAAATGGTTTTCCAAAGTCTCGATAACGATGTTTCACGTTTTTACTTTTTTTTGAAAGGTGATACTCAAGATTAACCGTTGTTTTTCTAAATTATTTTCAAGAGGTGGTTTTCATTTTTTTTAAAAACCTATCAATTCCCGTTTGCGTTTGGGAATGTATGTATGATGTTTGCATTGTCGTTATGGTGTTTGCTCCCGAGTATGATCGAATTGGTGGCATGAACGTCGAGGCGTTGCCACGCATTTGTTGTACTAGCCCTCTGTGAGAGGTGTGAAGTATTTCTTGTTTGTCGCCTCGTGGTGATTTGCGTGTTGTCGCACGGGTGTGGTGTTGAAGCTTGGGTTGGTACATTCGTGTATATGTGTGATTGTTCCATGATGTTTTGTGATTATGTCTGGTTATCGTTCGGGCCGTTGAGGTTCCGAACGATACCGTCGTTGCTATGATTTTAATATGCGTGTTGCTTTACGATGGAAATCATTGTATGTGGTATGTGCTATGATTTTACATTGTCTTTGAATGGTTACTTATTCGGTATGCCGAGGGCCGAGGTCGTGGTCGTGGCGACCGGATGCGTGATCGGGATCATGCTGCCGGTGATGGTATTAGTATTGGTGTTGCTACTATTTTGCGGCAGGTAGCCACTCGGATGACTCGGTTGACTCGGGCGGTTCGGCGTGTTACAGATGTGACCCAGAATGCGGGTGCAAATCGGTGGCTTCGAGAAGTGGTTCGTATGAATCCCCTCGTTTCACCGGTGCTGCAGATGCATTAAGTTTGGGATGGTTGGCTCTTCCAGTTGGAAAAGATATTCGAGGTAGTTGATTGTCCGGAAGAACGTAAGGTACCGGTCACTCAGTATCTTCTCGACAAAGATGCCGCTAGCTGGTGGGAGGCTGTTAAGCCTCGAGATCGTGTTGTCACGTGGGCAGAGTTCCAGAAATTCATGAGAGATGAGTTTTTCCGGAACCGATCAGAAATCAGAGGATTAATGAATTCTTTTAGCGAAACCGCGGGATGTACATTGTCTCAAGCTATTATTGATTTTAGCAAACAACTCGGCTATGTGCAGAATCAAGTAAGGACAGAGGAGGACAAGATTTGTCATTTTAGTAGGCGGATGAAGCCGGAGATTCGTCAGTACATGGCAGGTCTCGCTTGTACTTCCCTGAAAGATTATCAGAATAGGGCGTTAGCCTATGAGCTATCTAGATTATCGACCGAGAGTATGTCTGACTCGAAGAAACAGAAAACCGTTGGGAACTTTTCAGGAAATCAGGGGAGTGGGCCCCTTGAGGTTGGGACTTCGTTTCGTCATCCCAAAATGGTTCCTAGATCGCGTGATCGGAGGAGTAGTACCCTGCGGTGAGTAATGTGAGCACTTGAAGATATGTTATAGCGTAGTCGAGCGGGCCATCTGCGAAGAATTGTCGTTCACCGTTAGTCAATTTGTTTGAGTGTGGCCAGGTGGGTCACCGATCCGTACATTGCGAGACGGTAGCTGAGAGGTTTGGGGATCGAGGTTGCGTCTCTGTTCCGAAAGGACACGGAGATGCCTAGTGTGGTTTTGAGGATTTCGGCGTAGTCCGAATTATTTATGATTGCCCTTGTGGATCGTTTTGTGTTTATTCTGTTTTCTCGACTGTGCGTGTTTTCTTGTAACAAGTTCTTTGTGTTTTGTGATTGTTTGGATAATTGACTTGATTGTATTATCTGTTTGATGACGCTTGTCACTTGTTGGTTTTATTATGTCTCTACCGGTGGCGTTGTGTTGGTCGTTGTGGAGCGTGTTTTCACGCCGGATGTCTCTTTGCGTTTCTTGCAGCGTTTTGCCGTTGGGCGCGAGTTTTCGGGTTTTGTTTAAAAAAAAAGTTTTCCTGGCGGGTATATTGTTTCCCCCTACTTGTTTTAAGTTTCGGGACGAAACTTCTTTTAAGGAGGGTAGAATGTAATACCCGTAATTTCGATTTCCGGTAATTTCTTTTTTTTTGGTGGAAGTCCGTTTTGACGACTCCATCATGACCGTTTCGTCATTCCGAGAATGATTAGTTCTGCACTTTTTGTCATCCGAGTTCGTTTCGGTGTCGTTTTGTTGAGTTCCGTGCTTTTTAGCGATTTTTCCGCACTTGAGTTCGATTCTTGCGAATCTCGTCCGAAACTGTTGTTTCGACTTTCTCGTAAGTTCATTTAATGTTAATATTCATGTTGCGAGCTTTGGCTCGGTGTTTCGATCACGTATCGTGATTTTCGGGCGTTTTGGGCCATTTTCGTAATTTCTCAAAGTTTGGGGTAATTACTTTCCGTTGTCGAATTTCGAGCCTTCGGGTGGTCGGAATCGTGTTTTCTCTTAGTGCTCGGATTCGTCTTTGCGAGTACTTCGTAACCGTATCTTCGATTCGTACTCAGGTTCGGGTTTCGGGGTCGTTCGGGCCGTCGGAGTTAGTCGGCCGAGTCATGGCCGGGCATGCTCGGGCGAGCCCACTGGCGAGTAACGTCGGTAGTGATCGGCGATTCGTCGTAAGGCGATGCGTACGTAAGGCCACGGCGTAACGTGCGTAATGTTCCGGCATTTTCCGAGTGATGAGTTCGGCCATGGCGATTACGTACGTAAGCCATGGCGATTCGTCGTAACGTGGCCGATCGGCCTATTTAAGGCACTGGCGGCGTTTTCTTGACCATTTCTCACTCATTTTCTTCCCTTCGCGGTGGAGATTAGTTCATCATGGAGAGATGTTGTTGGGCAATAAATCCATGAAGTTTTGAGGTTCATATCATCAATCATCCATCCTATAACATCCTCAGATCTCCGATCGAATTGATTTCCTAGAAATCTAGTTTTGGGGAATTTGGGTATTTTGGTTGTTTTAATGCGATTAATCCGATTTAACTTAGGATTATGATGGATTGATGATTATTTAGATGTTTTATATCTTTTCCCTTGTTATTCCATGGTTGGATCGTATCGATTCGTTGTTTTGGTCGAGTTCTTGATCGACGCCTTGAAGGTGTCCGGTAGAATGTCTTAGAGGGGTTTTCGGGCGTTCTACGATTATTCTTCCTCGTATGATTGTTGATTTATGGATTATATATTGTTAGGGTCGAGTTTCTTGCGAAGAAACCAAGTTGAACCCTTAGTTCGTTGTCGTTTTCCTTTTCGAAAACATCGGGCGTTCGAAGCTTTCGGTTGAGCCGTGTTCGTCGGGATACTTGCGTGCGATTTTGAGGCAAGTACCTTGTCCATATGATTCTTGTTTTGTGGATATGATAATTGGTGATCGTCTAAATGTGTTTGTGTGGTCGTTTGAATTGAACTTTCAAAAGATTCGGTTTAGCCTTGTTAAAGGCTTGCTTTCAAAACGCGTGTGTTTTGTGAATGGCGTGGTTTGTGAATAACTATGTGAATTCTATGTATATGCTTGGTGTTAATGTTGCACTTGGTATTGTGTGTGGACGTATGTTATTTCATTTCGGTGCGTTGTGGATTGACGTGGTGTTTTGCTAAGTGTTTGATGCCTGCAGGCGAATTGTTTGAATATCCTTGATGTGATATGTTATTTGTGTGAATGCGTGGATATGGTTGAAGGTCTATGGTGACACATGGCACGTGATCATGTGGTCAGGATGCAACAAGTGATTGATCCAACCGTGAGAGCCTTAGATAATCTACGGTGGCACATGGCATGCGATCATGTGGCCAGGATGCAACAAGCGATTGATCCAACCGTGAGATGTGTGTGATTTGTTTCGCTAGCGGCTCGGGAGGGTCCTTCGAGGCCTCGGGTGGGATGTCGGTGGTAGCGTCCGGTCTGGCGATGCGCGCGCGTGATTATGTTTCATTGATTTTACGTCCGTTGAGGACACGTGATGTTGGGCTCGACCACCGTAAATTGTTGGTGGTTTCTATTTGCGAAAACAAAACCTTTGAGGTGTGACCTGTTGATTTTGGAAAGAGAAGGATTCGATAATCCTAAAATTGTTTTCTATTAAAACTCTCGATGGCATTTTAAACGGTTTTATAAATTGTTTCCACGATTTATGCTCTATCGGTTTTGGAGTGTTTTACCCAAACTCATGCCTCGGGAAGTACTTTTCGTTACGTTTGAATCTTTGAGGATTTCCTGGTTATTGTTATTCGTGGAATGTGAATTGTATGGCTCGTATTTTTGCACTTGTACTTGCACTAGCAAAACAGTGGAGTTTTGCTAACCCCGAGTATTCGGGGTGGATGTCTGTATTGCATTCAGGTTTTGGAGCAGAGCACAGGGTCGGCATGAAGGATGATGAAAGATGAACGATACAAATCACACGAGGACCCGTTGATGTCGTATTGGTTTAGTTGTACTTTATTTTCCGCTGCTATATTTTTCCCGTTGTACGGGTGTGGTTGTATTTTGACCCCTGCGTGGGCATGAGTTGTATTCGAGTTGTATGTATTTATTGAAAGACCAAATCGGTCTACTGAGTCATTTAGCCTTGAAGGCATTGTCGAGATGTTAAATGTTGTTACCAGCCTGGTAGATCCTCGAGGAGAGGGTCTACGGCGTGTAATATCCCTGAGTGGATTGGGGGTGTTACAATATATATATATATATATGTATGTATATATGTATAGAGATATACACATAGACGATATAGATGTGGAATTGCGGAAGTATAATTTCATGAAAACAATATATATATATATATATATGGCCCAGGAATAAAATTCATAGTAATAAAAAAATAATTTGAAAACTAACCAACCTTCAGCATTAACTTTCTACCGACTTAAAAACCAAAGGAAGAGTCTAGATCTACCGACTTAGAATTAATAAAATTCATATTAATAAAAAATAATTAAAAAAATACTTCTAGAAACCCTAGTGCAAGTGCACCGCATAAAACCATTCATTTCTACCCACTTCAGCTGAAACCCTAAAATGAAGACTCTTTTTTTCCGCCGATTCCCTTCACCTTCCGCCGCTAGCCCTCCCAGCTCCTAAAGTGAAGACTCTTTCCCCTTCCACCGCCCAGATCTCGCCTTCCAGGCTCAAACCCAAGGTGAAGAAGCTGTGTTTTTTTCCGATTCACTTCACCTTCAACCACCATCGTAATTCTTTCGCGTTTATTCTTCCATTTTCGGTTCCCAGTTAGTAAAACGAACTTCAGATAATATATCATCATGGAGAAGAAACCCGTATCAATGGCCGACTTCCCTCCTTTCAAAGTTAAGTCTTTATCTCTATCTCTCCCCCTTTAATATTTTTTCCAAAACCGAGCTCGATCTATGCCGTATGACATGTTTATTTTTATTATTTAGTTGATTTTTTTATTTTGCATACCATGCGTATCAGGCGTGCATACCCGCGTCGTATCCATTTCTTTGTCATATCCGTATCCAATACTCCCAAAAAAAATTTTAAGTGTCGGTCGTTTCTCATGAGATTTTTTTGTTTCTTTAATTATTATCATAATTATATATTCGGTTATTTATTTTTTTGGGTCTTGCAGGGAAACTTGGAGGAGGCCCTGGAAAAATTTCAACAACTTATTGAAGAGAACCCAAAGGATTTTCGCCCTTATCTATGCAAGGTTAGTTGGATACTCGCTATTGTATACACATTATTCATACACATTATTCATAAGATTACATCCGTTTCATTTTAATTGACATTTTTTTAAGGTTGAAATTTGATCTCCCCCTTTAATATTTTTTCCAAAATCGAGCTCGATCTATGTCATATGACATGTTTATTTTTATTATTTAGTTGATTTTTTTTATTTTGATGTAAAAATTTTATTTAGAGTTTAAGTTTGCTAATTTTTACATTAAGGCTTTCTATTATATTTTTCATTTAACCCAGTTGTCGATATTTTTTTCTCACGATTTTTTTGGAATCTAAAGAAATATCATTTTTGGATCTGAGGCATTTTATGATAACTTCACATATTACAATTACTGTTTGCAGTTAAACTTTTGAGGATAATATACTGAGCAGCATAAAATTAAAGAAGTGACACGAAGATAACAGATAAGTTAACTTATCATTGTGAAATGTAATTTGCAAATTTATATATTAATATGTGTTAATTATTCATTAACTTATGTTCTAATTTTTTCTTGCAGATAATCACCTCAGATGAGTTTCATGACGAAATTATAATAAAATATCAGTAGGAAAAAAAATAGATCTTAAGGTATGATTAAGTATATCTCCATATCTCCATATATAATAATTTTGATATGCATATTTTTTTAATGATTATCGTACCTGAAAATTTTTCATCCTGCTTGTAATATCCGACGGAAATTCTTACTTACTGTTGTATTATTCGGATAAGTCAATACTGTTGTAGTCTTGTTGCATTTGTGTGATGTTTATTGATGTTGGAATGTATCATAAATAGACATAATAATAACGATCACTCGCACTATGACTGAATTCTCAACGTTGTATAGATAAGTATATTTTTTAGCTATTAAACCTGAGCCTAACGTACGCTAATCCTTAGGCATAACGTACGTTATTTTAAGGCCTTTACGTACGTAAATAGGCACCTATTACGTACGTAACCAGTGTAATCGTATCTGATCTCAACTTTCGGCGTGTGGGGCCAGACGGGATTCGAATATCTAATCTTTTGGAGGCAACCTAGTTGACCTACATTACGTACGTAAAGCTTCAAGCGGTAATGTACGTAATGATGTACGTATTTCAGTCCAGCAGCCTCTGGACTTAGCTTACGTACGTAACGCTTTTGTGTAGCGTACGTAAAGCTGTTAACGTACGTTATCCTCTTGCGATAACGTACGTAACGAACTGTGCTGTTATAAAAAGACAACTTGTGTCTTTCATTTTGCACGTCCAACCTCTAATTTTTCACCCATATAATCATCCCCCTTCATCCCTAGATCAAAATTACCTTCTTCCAACTTGTGTTTGAGCTTTACATTTTGATTTTGGAGCTTGTTGATTGGAAGTTGGAGTCATTCTTGAAGCTTAGATTGTGTTCCTGTGGTTTTGGTGTATTGTTCTTCAATTCTGAAGGTATGTTATACGATTTAACCCTATAATCTCGTAATTATAATGATAGTGATTAAGTATACTCCACCTAGTGATGAATTAATCAAGCTAAACATGTTTATAGTTAAGCTTCCAACAAACTTAATAGTGAATATGATGATTAGAGGATTTGTAATGATGTGTTCTTGGTGTTTTGAATGATGATGATCATGTTTAGTGAAACCACACTCTTCTTGCTAGACTAATAACACCATTGGAATAATAATAGTCCTTGTTTCATTGTAATGTAAATGACTTGTTGGAATAATTACCATAAAATGTTTTAAGAAATCCTTGTTGATCATTAGAAGAATGAAATGACCTTCTTGAACCTAAGATAGGTAAATTCATAGGTATGATATTTGAATCTCCAGGTTAGTTAGAAGATTATAAGAATGGTGTTAAACTTGAGATAGTCTTCATGATCATGATATAGATTTATCACTAGTGATTGTGTGTAATGCAGATTTTTACTTGTAATCAATTGAGATGTTCTTGATAAGTTTAAAGGGTAGGAAATTATTGTTTAACACATTATGGATCAATTCTTAATCCAGCAACCATTTGGTAAACATCTTGTAATCAATTGTAAGAATAGAATGGTATTGAATAAGGTTCTTGGAGTAACACTTCAATATCTTAAAAAGTTGAACTACTCAAATGGGAATTAGGATGTTGTCTCGTTAAAATTTGGTATAGATGATCATATGAACGTATCATTGAGTAAAATATACTTCATTCAAGGTTGATTGTTCGAGTAACCTATTTTTAATCAAGGGCCGTTTGTTCGTTTGAGAAGGAAGGACTATTCTCGCCTCTGTATTGAGGCAAGTTATCTTGCTTGGTTATAATGATGTGTGGATTCTTATGATGATTATGCATTTCGTGTATATGAAACACTTTTAAACTTGTGTCTTATGATTTGAGGTTGTTCTTAATGATGTCCCGTTTTCATCATGGGATTGTATTCCCAAGTTCGTCACTTTCGAACCCTTGTTATTGTTGATCTTGTCGTCATTTCGGTGAGTCCTCGGTCCTTAATCGGATTTGTGAATTATTGAATTCGTTGTCATGTTGCATCGTGACATATCCGGAGTCATATCTACGTTCCGATTGGATATTGTGTAGGATTTTTAGTCGGGCACATATATAGTCATGCGTGAATATTTTCCGTGTTGGGCTGTGCACACGAGACGTAGTTCGTTGAGGCTAATTAGTTACATTATCCCACGTATATCCTGGATTCCGTATACGAGGTGGACATGTGCACTGACACATATTCGGATCGGGCGTACTGTTATGTCCCTCTTGAGCCGTACTATCTTAGTCGTTCATAGTCCATTCTTATATTTGGATGTGTTCGACGTTTTGTGACTAAGCGTTCATAAGCCCGAGGGGTATGTTCGTTAGTCGGGTTGTTATCCTTGAAATCTTATATATGTGAATTGTATAATATCTTGAGAATCATTTATCATGTATATCTGACCCTGTGTTGGGCGAAATACTTGTGTTGTATTTTAGGTCGATGAAAGGGCAAGGCACGGGAAGATCAGGGTGATGACGAAGGGTTCGAAGGATACTAGTTCGGGGGGCCCAAGTCTTTTGAGTCCGGTCATGTCCGTACCGTGTAATGTTATCTTTCCACTTTATTTTAAATATAAACAAATGTATTGTTATTTAAGGTATATTCCATCTCCATATGGATTATACTTATGTTTTGGATCCTGTGTATAATAAGGCCGTAGGCCATACTGCTGTAAACTCCAAATCGGAGTAAGTACTATGTTTTGTGGTTCGGTATCACATGTATTGTGTATTTAATCTGTATTTTGGATATCGCCTGGTGGGTCCCAGTGCGGGGTCTACGGCACTGTAATAGCTGTCTTATTGGGGTGTTACAGAAGATGGTATCAGAGAAAACTGTCATTTTTTTTAAGTCTTTGTGTATTGAACTAGTATCAAGAGACCTTCGTGTCACGTGTGACCCGTGCGAGCGCCTGATCCTACGAGCCAAATGTGGTACGTGCTTTATGAACCATGATTAAATTACTAACATGATATTGATATCTGAATGGATATCTTTGTTGATCTTGGCATTCTAAGGGTTTGTGGCCGGAATTATCTGATTGATGATACAAATAAAATTCTGGATTGATTATATGATTGAAATCATTCGACTCAAACGTCGATATGATATTCTGTGTGACCCTCGTAGTGACGATAACTCATTACGAACTGTTTTCTTGAATATGTAATTTCTTACTGCCATTAACGTAGCATGAATTCTGATTGGTATCATGAACTGTACTTATGGTTATCTTTATGAATTGATTCTTTCAGTATGGAAAGAAATTTGAGAGGCCGTGGCAGAGGGGGAAGAGGCCGCGGAAGGGGCCGAATCCCGACACCACGAGCCAACACGCGAGCGAATGCAGAGCATAGTTCCGCAGGCAGTGATTCGCCTTCTAGAGATCAATCGCACCACACTGGACGCGAGGATGCTCGTGTCGATCCTTACACTGTGATGCAGGGCATGATGGCTCAGATGACCCAAATGGGTCAGTTAATGGAAACTATGCAGAGAGCTGCTACCGACCAGCATCAGGGGCCACCCCCTGTACATGGCGGACCGATGAGTCGGATCATCAGCGACATCTCTCGCCAGCGACCCCCGATTTTTGAAGGTTCCTCTGAGCCGGATGATATCGTGCATAGGATCGAACACTTCGAGAAATTGTTCGATATGGTAAACTGTCCAGCAGAGAATCGCGTCTCCATAGCAGCTTACTACTTGGGCAAGGGCGCCCACACTTGGTGGCTTTCGGTGAGCCAGCTGATGGCGTATGTACTTGGGAGGAATTTAAAAATCTCATGCTAGACCATTATTATCCGGGTCCTCTCCGCGAGGCCAAACTATAAGAATTGCTGAACCCGGACCCGTCTGAAGATGATGACGTACTATCTATCGCCGAGAAATTCCAGGCACTTCTTCCTTTTGCCGCGACGATTGTCCAAACGGAGGCAGAAGATCAAATACTTTCTAAAAAGGCTTAAACCCCAAATGAGAATGCAACTATTGAACCATCATTGTGTGACCCTACCGGAGTTCATTGAGAAGGCTCTGGAGTACGAATTGACCGTGAAAAAAATTTCAAGAAGCAACTGCAGTCTAACAACAAGAAATTCAGGAACCAGAACCAGTCAGACAGCAACCGGGGAATATTCAAGAGACCCCAACCAGTGCCAAATCCTTCTAAACGGCAACCTACAGCGTCGAAGCCAACTGGATCGCAACCTCGAACGGTCACCCTATCTGTTGTGTGCTATAACTGTGGAGACCAGGGGCACATCAATTCGAAATGCCCAAGGCCAGCCGTGTCATGCAATACTTGTGGGAAAAATAGACATCGTGCTCGTTATTGCAGGAGTGGACCAGGACGTACTCCCACAGCACCTCATGCTCCAGTACAGTCTTCAGTTCAGGACCATGTACCTCCGTCCGCTTCTTATCAGACTACCGGGGCAAACAAAGGGATGGGGCGTGGAAATCAAGCGGGTACCTCTGGTGCCGGGGTTGCAAAACCCAGAGTCTACGAGATGAAGAAGGCTGAAGATCCCAAAGCTAGCATGATTGCAGGTACTCTCGAGATCCAATCTCAGCCTGTCTATGTTCTTTTTGATACCGGTGCTTCACACTCCTTTTTATCTGTTTCATGTTTGAGTCATTTGCAATTAGAGCATGTTATCAATTGTGAACCTTATATAATTAGACTACCTGATGGTAGAAGGATTGTTGGGAATCGTGAAGTTCAGGACTGCTCGATTCGTATGAACAACCGTGAGTGGTTGTCAAATTTAATTGTGGTCGATTTACCTAAAGATGATGTGATCTTGGGTATCGATTGGATGGACCGTCATGATGCCATAATTAGTGTCCGCAAGCGAATAGTGACCGTCACATCTGACGATGGTGTTGAGTGTAGCTTCCAGGGTGACAATCCCAGCCGTTCCGGGAGAATCATCAGCGCTATGAAAACAGTGAAACTGCTTAATCAAGGATGTATTGGCTATTTGTGTTACATGACCAAGACAACGGATCGACCAGTTGAATTGGTCAATATTCCAGTAGTCCTAGATTACCCAGACGTGTTTCCAGATCAGTTTCCAGGCTTACCTCCACATCGTGATGTAGAATTCAATATTGAGCTAGAGCCTGGTACGTCCCCGCTTTCAAAAGTACCGTATCGTATGGCTCCGACTGAGATGCAGGAGCTGAAGAGATAACTTGAGGATTTGACCGAGAAGGGCTACATTAGACCTAGCGCGTCCCCTTGGGGAGCACCTGTACTATTTGTATGGAAGAAGGACGGATCCCTACGTCTGTGTATTGATTATCGTGAGTTGAACAGGGTAACCATTAAGAACAAATATCCATTGCCGCGTATTGATGATTTATTGGATCAGCTTCAGGGGGCTGCTGTGTTTTCTAAGATCGACTTGAGGTCTGGTTACCATCAGTTGAGGATTCGTGAGTCTGATATTTCGAAGACCGCTTTTCGTACTCGCTATGGGCGTTAGGAGTTCGTAGTGATGCCTTTTGGACTGACGAATGCACCGGCATTATTCATGGAACTGATGAATCGAGTCTTTATTAATTATCTGGATCGCTTTTTAGTCGTTTTTATTGACGACATTATGATCTATTCTCGTGACCATGAAGAGCACGAGCGTCATCTCCATCTGGTTCTCGAGGCGTTAAGGCGGGAGCAGCTTTATGGAAAGTTTTCTAAATGTGAGTTCTGGATGAATGAAGTTATCATTCTCGGACATGTGATATCAGCTGATGGGGTGTGAGTAGACCCACAGAAGACAGAAGCTATCCGAGACTGGTTACCACCAAAGAACATTAAGGAAGTACGCAGTTTCTTGGGACTAGCAGGTTATTACCGACGGTTCGTGGAAGGTTTTTCCAAAATTGCCCAACCAATGACTAATTTGCTGAGGAAGGATAAGAAGTATTTATGGTCAGAGGCATGTCAGCGGAGTTTTGATGAACTTAAGAGTCGTTTGATTTCGGCACCTATTTTAGTCCTGCCGAAAGGAACGGAAGGGTTTGTAGTGTATAGTGACGCATCTAAACAGGGCCTTGGGTGTGTACTAATGCAGAACGGGAAGGTGATATCCTATGCATTGAGACAGCTACGACCTTACGAGGTCAACTACCCCACCCATGATTTAGAGCTTGCAGCCGTGGTGTTTGCTTTAAAAATTTGGCGTCATTATCTGTATGGAGTTACCTGTCAGATTTTTACTGATCACAAGAGCCTGAAGTACATTTTTACTCAGAAGGAGTTAAACATGAGGCAGAGAAGGTGGCTAGAACTCATCAAAGACTATGATATCGAGATCCTTTATCATCTGGGCAAAGCAAATGTAGTTGCTGATGCTTTGAGTCGTAAAACAGTACAGGAGCGGATGCTTGCCCGCCTAACAACTCAGAGGGAATTGCAGTTAGAATTGGTGAGGCTGGAAATTGAATTCTGGTTACAGCGTATTCAAGGACAACTCTGTGCACTTGAGATTTCATCGTCCCTTGAGGATATAATTAGATCGAAGCAAGTTACGAACCCATTCTTATCTCTAGTTCGCGATGAAATAACTCAAGGGAAAGCTCCTGGCTTTGTGATACACGAGGATGGATTGATACGCTTCAGGAACCGAGTTTGTGTACCCGCAGATGATGAATTAAGGAATTCTACCCTGAGAGAAGCTCATGCTACCGCGTACTCTATCCACCCGGGGTCTAGCAAAATGTATAAGGATTTGAAATAATATTATTGGTGGGGAAGTATGAAACGTGAAGTTGCGGAGTTCGTTTCGAGGTGTCTCACCTGTCAACAAGTTAAGATTGAGCACCAGCGACCCGCAGGAATGCTGAAACCACTTCCGATTCCCGAGTGGAAATGGGAGGACATATCGATGGATTTTATCACCAGCTCGCCAACGAGTCGTCGAGGGATGAATGCGATTTGGGTGATTGTGGATCGTCTGACCAAATCAGCCCACTTTCTGGAGATTAAAGACACTTGGGGACCCGAGAGATTGGCCCAACTATTTATCAAAGAAATTGTAAGGTTACATGGTACCCCTAAGAGTATTGTATCAGATCGTGACGGGCGATTCATGTCACATTTTTGGAAAGCAGTTCATCGTGCGATGGGTACGCAATTAAACTTCAGCACAGCATTTCACCCGCAGACGGATGGTCAGACTGAGAGGACTATCCAAACTTTGGAGGATATGCTGAGGGCGTGCGTTCTCGATTGGAAGGATGATTGGGAGGCCCAACTACCTTTGGTGGAATTCACTTATAATAATAGCTGGCACACTTCGATTCAGATGGAACCTTATGAAGCGTTGTATGGCCATCGTTGTAGATCCCCTCTGTGTTGGGACGATCCATCTGAAACCTTGGGTACGGAACCTGATATGTTGTTAGCAGCCCGTGAGAAGATTGCTCTGATTAGGAGTCGTTTGTTGACGGCTCAAAGCCGACAGAAGTCCTACGCAGACAACCGCCGATGACCGCTTGAGTTCGAGGTCGCCGACCATGTACTAATGAAGGTGTCCCCTACTCGAGGAGTTTTTCGTTTTGGGAAGAGAGGCAAGCTGAGTCCGAGGTATATCGGGCCGTTTGAGGTTTTGGAACGACTAGGCGATTTAGCCTATCGCCTGGCTTTACCACCAGCCCTGAGCCGGATTCATAACGTGTTCCATGTCTCCCAGTTAAGGAAATACGTTGCTGATCCGAGTCATGTACTTCAGTTCGATGAGATCGATTTAGCGGAGGATCATTCGTATGAGGAGCGCCCCGTATGGATACTTGAGAGGAGGATCAAACAATTGCGGAATAAGACGATTCCCCTACTGAAGGTTCAGTGGTCACGACACGGGGTCGAGGAGGCCACGTGGGAGACGGAGAGAAGCATTCAAGAGAGGTATCCTGAATTGTTTACCCCTTAGTTTCGAGGACGAAACCCCTTTTAAGGGGGAGTATATGTAATATCCGACGGAAATTCTTACTTACTGTTGTATTATTCGGATAAGTCGATACTATTGTAGTCTTGTTGCATTTGTGTAATGTTTATTGATGTTGGAATATATCATAAATAGACATAATAATAACGATCACTCGCACTATGATTGAATTCTCAACGTTGTATAGATAAGTACATTTTTGAGCTATTAAACCTGAGCCTAATGTACGCTAATCCTTAGGCATAACATACGTTATTTTAAGGCCTTTACGTACGTAAAGAGGCACCTGTTACGTACGTAACCAGTGTAATCGTATCCGATCTCAACTTTCGGCGTGTGGGGCCGGACGGGATTCGAATATCTGATCTTTTGGAGGCAACCTAGTTGACCTACATTATGTACGTAAAGCTTCAAGCGGTAACGTACG